>NC_051171.1:161146342-162631342 GCF_013339725.1 Rhipicephalus microplus | reverse complement strand
CTAGAGCTGCCCGTGAAGACACAGAAAATCAGCTGCTCTGACCACTATTTAACAAAAAAAAAAGAACGAGAATCACTTTTTGAAATGTACGATGAACACATTATAGGTACTAATTGGGCTTTCTTCTTCTTCTGTTGTTTTTGTGGTTGTTGTAGAATGCAAATATTAAGTTACCCAAGTGCAGCGACGGCCAGTGCTTTCACTACTACTCCAAAGACCATCAGGTGGCTCGGATAGATGACAGACATCTGAAAAAATAAAGGAAATGCCTTTAAATGGTAATGCTGCGTAGTATAGCTGGATAAATTGTATTGTTAAGAAGGCAAGGTATTCTCAAGGAAACATTGTGGTGCTCACAGGTTTAAGATTAATGCCGCGCGATGACAGAAACAATACTGCTATATAATCTACCCATGGTTAGACTACATACCAGGCTGTGGGAAAGTAAGGAACCAACAATGGCTGTGGCTTTAGTTGCACTGAACAGGGAGCCGGTGTCGAAATAGTCAAGTCCGTGACGTGTCGCCTGTAAAAGTGGAGAGAGAGAAAAAAAACAGTTTCGATAAAGGAAAAGAGAAATGGGTGCCTCAACAGGACTTGGCGGGACGTTTCAATCTGTAATGCATCGGCAATACAGGCTTTTGCTAGCGACAGACCATCCGAATTTGCGTCGCGATGGTCCCACGGCTAAAACGCTGATGCCTAGCTGGGGCGCAAGACTCACCCACTAGTTCTGTGTACTATTGGACCGTATTCGCTTGCAACTGTGACTGTGTAAGACTACATGGAAATTCAAGAGGTGAGAGTTCAAATTTGTCATCCAGTTGAAGCTGCCAAAAATCTCTAATGAAAACACTCTATAACAGGGGTCGGCAACCTTTCGAGGCGAATGACAGAGTTCCATGAAGCCTACATGGCGGGTGCAAAGAGGGGGAAAAATCGGTGATTTAGAATTGATTACAATGTAAAAAATATTATGGGCAGAAACAGCGCACAAACTCACGGGACGAAGAGAAGAGACACAAACAAGCGCTGACTCTCAACTGAAGAATTTATTGAAATATACAAGTTATCTGAACACATAAGATAAAAACGCACAGAACATGCGCAGAGGCCCGGCGAAGGATCGTGTCGACGTCATTAACAATTTTGTGCTAAGGGTAACTGCGCAGGCGCTTAAGATTTCTTCTTTTTCATGTAAAGATATTGAAAAAGAAGAAATCTTAATCAGTAGCATGTTTGTTTGAATGGAATATGCCGCGCCTGCGCAGTTACCCGTAGCACAAAAATTGTTAATGACGTCGACACGATCCTTCGCTGGGCCTCTGCGCATGTTCTGTGCGTTTTTATCTTATGTGTTCAGATAACTTGTATATTTCAATAAATTCTTCAGTTGAGAGTCAGCGCTTGTTTGTGTCTCTTCTCTTCGTCCCGTGAGTTTGTGCGCTGTTTCTGCCCATAATGTATCACCAAATAGCCCAACTTTCAGTCTTGCGTCAGTGGAAAATATCACAGCATATCCACGGAGTGAATGATGAGGAGTGGGGCGAAGCGTCCGTCTGTCCATCCATCCGTGTGTCTGTCCGTTCGTGCATGCGTCCGTGCGTCCGATCGCGTTCGAGAAGGCAGACGGCGCGCGGGTAACACCGACGAGACGCGAGCCAAGGAAGCCGACCGCAAGCTTCTTCAACGCGCCCGCCACTCTGCCTCGTCCATGTCCACCAACGACCCGCCACGTAAGGTGACTATCATGCAGACTGAGAGAGGTACTCGTTCTCCGCTTACCCAGGCCCAGCCCGCGCTGCAGCCAATCGGAGAGTAGCGGTACAGTGCCATCTAGAATATCCTCACTCAACTGCAGTTTGTATGTGCTTTTATGAGACAGCGCCGTCTATTATACTGTTCGTGAGATACTGCCTTCTTTTATTTCTCGTCTCTTCTTTCGGTTACGCGTGACGCATGTCAAAGTTAGACGAAGAGGAGCTTCACCCCTAAAACTTGGCTAGAAAACATGCTTAGTTTGAGCAAACATGTCACAGGTTGCAACTTATGAACATAAATTATGAGCAAAAACTCTTAAGGTCAAGCCTGCCATATTGGCCTTCAAATAGGGAGTGGCGGGAGTTCTGACGTCATCCTCAGGGCCGCATAATACACCATACGGGCTGCAGGCTTCCGACACCTGTTCGACAGTAATCCATTATGAGAGATGATACGCAGTCACTTATCGGCGGCACCTTTGGAACAAACTGCGTATGCGTAGTATACATGGCATAATAATAGACAAAAAATGGTCATGACAACAGCTGCACTGCCCACTACGTTTTATTTTACGCGTTCGTACAACTGTCAACATTCGTGAGCTTCATTTCTGTGATGCGCTTTAGTCACGAGTCTGCGGCCACAACGCATGAGACCCCATAAAATGAACTTTTAGTCACTAGCCTTCAGTCTGAATATCATTTTACGAGGTCCTCACATTTTTCGACTTCAAACTTTATGGAGCCTACCCCAGATAATCCTATAACAATAACTTAAAAGCCAGCTCAGAGCTTGGCGCAGGAATGTAATTGGTGATTTCTTTCGGAAATGAAAGTATGATATCTGAACTCTCAACTTTGTTTTTGTTCAAGTTTTTCAAGCAAAAAAAAACAAAAAAAAACCGATTGCGTCCAAACCAAACAACAAAGGCCACGTGTATTTGTTTGAGTTGTCTATTTCAAAGGCGTGGCTTGCTTGCCTGGCACAGTATGTGGTAAATGTACCTACAATACCAATTAAATATAAATCAACATATTTGAGATGGCATAACGCGCAACAACATGGTCTTTCATCAGAACACCCAAGATAGCATCAAATAAATGAAATAGTACATTATTTAAGGATAACGGATAACGTTACTCGGGCACCACTCACACTCAGAAGTCAAGTTGTTTTTTGTTTCTTTGTTTTTACGCAGCTCCGAGCTTTAAAGGGCTGCCTCTGAAGATATGAAGAACGAGCGCGTTATCATCTCCCGTCTTTTTGACACGATTCGCGACGCGAGCAGTTTGCTCACGTGACGTCAGGATAAAAGAAGGGTCTTGATTGGCCGATATACGAAACATATCCGTTGTGAATTGTCACCTTCCCTACTTTACGATGCAGTCGCATGCCCGTTCTACCTTGTACAGCGTGATTATCGATAAACTGATTTCACTGCATTTTCTGCGTTTGTGACTGTGCAAGCAGTGACATCAGCGTCTAGTCGAAACACGAGAAACACTGACTGGCTCAACGCTTGGTGGTGACGTCTTGCTTGTTTTATGAAGAAATAAGTGGCGAGGAGGCGATAGCACTTGGGATAGCGAAGGCAAGAAAAAAAAAAACTTTTTCGCCTTTGAACTCGCTGTGGCTTAATGGCCGTTTAAACGTGTACGATTATCTTCGGGACATTGGTTTGCTGGTCAAGCTTTATGAAGGACGCACCAGATTGACCAAGCTTTATGTTCTTACATCGCACCGATTTCACAAATAGCGCCACATTCACGGAAGATACTGTATAAATCTTCCGACGCGCTCACGGGCTGTCACGGCCACCTAAGGTGCTGCTTTCAGCAACATTAGTACGGCTCGATGACCAGCTGCTTTCCGAGCAGCCAAATGTGTAGTGCCAGTACGTTTGATCTTCCAACCTGAAAGCGACGAAGGCGCTGGTGGAGTTTCTGCGGTCAACAAGTCCAATGCTGGAGTCAGTGTGTGCCTTTACTTTCTGAATGCATTCCTCCTTGTGGTTTTCCCTCCTTACCTTTCGATCCCCCCTTACCCCTGCCCCTGTGCCGGATAGCAAACCAGAAATTTTTCTTCTGGTTAACCTCCCTGCATTTCGCTTAGCCTTTAACTCTCTCTCTCTAAGGTGCTCGACACGGTTCCTCCCGCATTCCAGGTGTTTCTTTCGCGCTTCTGCGTTCCTTATTCAGCAATGTGACCTCCACGAGTAGCTCGACCTCGCTGGCAGGATACTCTAGGCAAGGCTATTCTCACACAGTGACGTAATAGCGCTGATGTATGGAGCTAGGTTTGTCCATATCGCCTCAATTCTTTATTTACCTCCTTTTTAGTCCCTGAATATATATATATATATATATATATATATATATATATATATATATATATATATATATATATATATATATGTGTGTGTGTGTGTGTGTGTGTGTGTGGCTCTGCAAATTCATTTTACGTTTGTTAATTTATGATGTATAATTTGTGATGTAACATTCACCTGCGTACGCTCGGTAATTTTGCTATTACCCATCAGGCATGTATGTACACTAAAGATGACCGCATATAGAATTATTTTTCCTGTTACCTGCTTTTTCAGCTTCACAAACTATTGATCTTCCTTGCGTTTTTTTTTTCTGTGTAAACGGTGTGCAGCTGCGTCTGTATGAGTGCATGTGAGTGGAATGAGCGGAATGTGCAAAGATGACATACGAACAAGTTATTTCGTTCTCGTTACCAACCAGTAAGTGAAAGAGCAATGCAATTTCGCTCGCTTAATTTGTATTTTAATCTATTTTGACAGCCACTTACTAATAAGTGGTCTGGCGTAGCGCTTCCGAGTTATCACTCACGAAACGTGTTCAACCTTTGTTTTCCTTGTTCGGGTCTTGATTTTTTGTGACTGGCAGCATCAAATGTTTAGCCGTGGAATAGTGAAAATCGACAAATATTGAATGTGTAGGGAACATTAATTGTGTTCTTTTATATGCATCGTAGTAAATGTGATATAAACGTGAAGAAAGCATGATTGATATGTGGAGTTTAACGTCCCAAAACCACTATATGATTATGAGAGACGCCGTAGTGGAGAGCTCCAGAAATTTCGACCACCTGGGGCTCTTTAACGTGCACCCAAATTTGAGCACACGGGCCTAAAACATTTCCGCCTCCATCGGAAACACAGCCGCCGCAACGTGAAGAAAGTAAAGTTCACGAAAAGACAAGTTGAGTGGCGCTGACTGACACTCCTTCTTAATCTCATCTGCCACCTAACCTTCTGTCTCTCCCTAACCCGCTTGCCTTCTCTGGGAATCCAGTTAGTTACCCTTTAATGACCAGCGGTTATCCTGTCTACGCGCTAAATGCCCGGCCCTAGTCCATTTCATCTTCTTGATTTCAACTATGATATCCTTAACCACCGTTTGTTCCCTGATCCACTCTGCTCTATTCTTGTCTCTTAAGGTTACACATACCATTTTTTTTTCATTGCTCGCTGCGTCGTCCTCAATTTAAGCTGAACTCTCTTTGTAAGTCTCCAGGTTTCTGCTCCGTAGCTAAGTACCGGCATGATACAGCTGTTATATACATTCGAAGCTCTTGAGGGACAGTGGCTATCTACCTGTCATAATTTGAGAGTGCTTGACAAATGTGCTCCACCCCATTCTTATTCTTCTAGTTACTTCAATCTCGTGGTTCGACTCCGTGGTTATTACCTTCCCTAAGTAGACATAGTCTTTTACAACTTCAAGTGCATTATTACCTATCTCGAAGCACGGCTCTCTTCCGAGGTTGTTGTACATTACTTTCGTTTTCTGCAGATTAATTTTAGGAGCTACTTTCCTGCTCTCCTTGTCTAACTCTCTAATTATGAGTTGTAATTCGTCCCCTGAGTTACTTAGCAATGCAATGTCATCGGCGAAGCGCAGGTTACTCAGGTACTCTTCATTAACTCTTATCCCTAGCTGTTCCCATTCTAAGCCTCTAAAAACCTCCTGTAAGCCCGCGGTAAATAGCATTGGGGAGATTGTATCCCCCTGCCTTACACCCTTCTTTATTGGTATTCTGTTGCTTTCTTTATGAAGCACTATGGTAGCAGTTGATCTTCCGTAGATTTCTTCCAGGATGTTTATATATGCTTCAACGACGCCCTGATTCCGCAGTGTCTGCATGACTGCTGATATTTCTACTGAATCAAACGCCTTCTCATAATCTATGAAGGCTATCTACGTATAGTCGTTGGCTATATTCTCAGCATTTCTCTATTACCTGATTGATAGTATGAATGTGGTCGATTGTTGAGTAGCCTGTTCGAAATCCTGCTTGTTCCTTTGGTTGATTGAATTCTATTGTTTTTTTTAAACTCTGTTAGGAATTACCCTTGTAAATAGCTTGTACACTACGGAGAGCAGGCTGATCGGCCTGTAATTCTTCAAGTCCTTGTTATCTCCTTTCTTATGTATTAAGATGATGTTAGCATTCTTCCAAGATTCTGCTACTCTTCCCATCAGGAGACATCTCGTAAACAGGGTGGCTAGTTTTACTAACACAATCTGTCCTCCATCTTTCAGCAGATCTGATGTTACCTGGTCCTCGCCAGTAGCTTTGCCTCTTTGCATGCTCTCGAAGGCTTTTCCCAATTCTATCATTACTGGTAGGGTGTCATCTCGGTTACTGCTAGTTCTTATAGTAGGTCGTGGTTGTCCCGGCTACTGTACAGATATCTGTAAAGCTCCTCCGCGATTTTAACTATCCTATACATATTGGTAGTTATTTTGCCTTCTTTGTTCCTTAGTGCATACATCCGATTTTTGCCTATCCCAAGTTTCCTCTTCACTGCTTTGATGCTTCCTCCGTTTTTCAGAGCGTGTTCAATTCTCTCCGTGTTATACCTTCTTACATCGCATACCTTACGTCTATTAATCAACTTAGACAGCGCTGCCAGTTCTATTTTGTCTGTTGTACTTGAGACTTCCATGTTTTGACGCTTCTTAACGAGATTCTTCGTTTCCTGGGAAAGCTTGCCAGTGTCCTGTCTAACTACCGTATAAATTGGCAGCAGCAAGCACAAAACCGCGTTAACTGCAGCGGAACATGGGAGAGGCCTTTGTCCTGTAGTGGACGTAGTCAGGCTGATGATGATGCTGATGCTGATGATGATGCTGCTGCTGCTGCTGATGATGATGATGATGACTGACACTCCTAGGTTCGCATGCACATTAGCACGCGACGTGGTGCACGAGTTCAGCTGGTTTGACGTGTGATCCCAAGGTTGAAGGTTCGCTTTCTGCCAGTGACAAGTTCTCGCCTCGTCAACTTCGTAACTTAGTTCACACGTACTTATTGACACTGCAATGCCGTCCCCAATTCCTTCGTTGACTTCACCGTCTGTTGTGTTACGCACGGAGCTCGCTGGGTGGCCGGACTGGCGTACCATGCTGTCGTCGTTGCTAGGCTCCATCTCGCGCCAAGAAGTCTTCCTTCTCTTGTCGTTTGAGCAGCTTAATGATGATAAGTGCGTAGCGCTTTAGGGGCCTTGGCTGTCGCATGCTGTCGTCGCTTGACGTAACGCAGGCAAAACCACGTAATAAGATAGAAAAAAAGAAGCAAACGCGAAATAGAAAGACACATAGAAAAAAAGATAGAATTAAATATATAAACAGAAAGGAATGGATTAAAGACATGAATAAAATAATAGAAATAACGATAGAAAAAAAAACGAAAAAAAAAAGAGGGAAAGAAAGGTAGGAGCTAGAAAATAAGAGAAAGCTCCGCACTTCCTTCAGGTTTGGCAGGGCGAGGTTTCCCTAATTTATTCGCTAATGTTGTATCAAGAGAGATTAAAGTTTTCTTCTTTCGTTACCTGTGTATCTTAGTAACGAACTCCGATATTGTTTACCTTCCCATTCCTCAATAGACGCGAAACGCAAGACATGGCAGATTCATACCTCTAATGCAGCTTATGTGGCGGACGCCTTCTCACCAGCGATTGGAGGCTGAATCCCTGCAGCGAGAGGCTCATGATGATGAAGCAGTTGCACCACACCACCATCCACAGCCAAGCGATGCTGTTGTCGTCGCCGGCGTTGCAGTGGAAAGAGGAGTCGCGGTGCGCGAACAGTTTGCCGTCGTCATCCCGGTAGATGCTCAGGAAAGTGCGGTGCCCGGACCACAGCGGACCGTGCGGGAGGTGGGCCTCCTCCGACGAAGTTTCGCCACCCGGAGGAGTCGTCTTGTCGGCGGCGTCTCGGAGTCGAGGACCACCGTTGACCGCACGACCTCCGCCGCCGCCACTGCCGTTCTCCTGCCGCATAACGTTTGACTACTTGGCCGAAACTATGCCCCGAAATTGCTCGTCGATGCAGTTACGGAAAATCTGGCTCATCTGGCCTGCGTGCAAAGAAAACAGCACATCACAAATTTGCGTGTAGTATTTCGCTTTGGATCAAGGAACGTGAAGCATCTACAGCTACGCAGTGTAGCTGATAAGGATAACTGATTCCAAGGAGTAGGCAAGAACAGTGACTGAAGGGGGGAGGGGGGCAGCTACTCTCCTTGAACCCGAGTTCCTCGGCAGGGAGCCGGGAAACTTGGCCATTGTCTTATTAATATATACGTTTCTATATTAGGGGTGACGGGGAGGGGCAGTCGAAAGTATTGGGAGGGCTCCAGCCCCCACCACCGTGCCCACCTTTAACGCCGCCCTTGGAACAAGCCCGTTCTGCGCTCCAGAATGTTTTCTCATGTGTGCGTGCGCGTGTGTGTGTTGGTTCGTTCGTTCGTTTGTTTGTTTGTTTGTTTGTTTGTTTGTTTGTTTGTTTGTTTGAGGAGGTTTAAAAGCGTAACAAAAACGAGGATATATCCGGGGATGGTGGAAAGTAACTCTCTGTAAAGAATTGTTCGTAACTTGTGTAATACTTAACTAATTTTAATGACCCGGCCGGAAAGCGTTTTGTTCCTTACGATGGGAGAATTTATTACACATTTCAATTATGTTGTTGGAGGTGTCAATGACATGACCTCAACAAAAGTTGTTCAATACGTTATTCGATACACATTTCCCAGGAGACTGCGGGGTTGGGGCGTCGTGGTCCCCTAACAGTATACCTGCAAGGAGTCCTGACGCCTTTAAATGATCTAGATATCGCACAACATTGAAAACTTGTAGATGAACTCGAAGAGCGAATTCCGCAAGTTGTCGCAAGCGCACCGCGTGAATATCTTCCGAAATGTGCCGTATAAACACCTCCGATTCCACAAAAACAACAAGAAGACTATTATGGTGCATAATTTTAACGATGCGTAAGAATTCTCCGACTATAAGGGACGAAGTACTTTTTTTTGTTTCATTGATATTGTTTATGTATTACAAAACTTATAATACATTATTATATATAGGAAAGCGGCATTCCGTCCGTCCGTTTTATTGACGATGCTAGGTCACACTCTTGCGCATGCAAGGAATTCGTGATCCTCAAAGCTGTCACATTTTGTTTTTCTGCTTGCGATATGAGTGTTTTCAGACAACGGAGAGAAAACGCGCAGGTGTACGTGCGTGTAGTTAGTTTAAGTTGTAAGAGGATGTAGATGGGCGAAATAGGTTTCGACAACAGGCAGCGCACGTCATGCAGCGGTGGTCGTGTGCATGAATTCATTGCAACAGGGGGCTGCAGCGAGCAGCAGCGATGTTATTTTCCTTTTGCCGTCGCGCCAACCCGTCACTCGCGGTGTGACGCTGCTGTTGCGCGATGGCCGCATGAAGCGCGCAGCTGGCACGCATTCCTAGTCGGGCACGTGTTCTCCGCCCTCCATACTTTCGCACCAAACATCGTTCACAAATGAAACATCCGCGCCATCTTTCTTTTGTCATTTCGTAGCATGATTCCGGGGCCGAATCGTTGGACAAGCGTTCCTTGTAAAAACAAAAGCATATCACTAGGGAAGGTCGGCCGCCTTCACTAATGACATGTCAAGCCTGAGGATTGGCTCAAGTTTTCTCTCACGAAAAAAAAAAAATCTTGCCTAAGATGTATCTTGTGCACTCGGGCGCCGGTGTGGGTGCTTTGCCTTTCGCGCTATTGGCGGACCTTGCTGAATTCTGAGGGGTGTACTTAGATTTAGGTGCATGTTTAAGCACCCTCCTGTAGGTGGTGCAGAATTTCCAGAGCCCCCCACTACGGCGTCTCTCATTACCATATCGTAGTTTTGGGACGTTAAACCCCAACAACAACAACAACAACAACAACAACAGCAGAAGCAGCAGCAGCAGCAATAAGAAGAAGAAGAAGAAGGAAACGGAAAAGAAAGTAATTAATAATAATAATAATAATAATAATAATAATAATAATAATAATAATAATAATAATAATAATAATAATAATAATAATAATAACAAGGAGAAGAAAGAGAAGGAGAAGAGGAAGAAGAAGAAGGAGATCATTGAGGGAGCCCCACCCAACCTTACATCGTCAGTCCACATAGCTGCGCGAGGACTAGTAATCGCAAACGCACCGCGTGTATATCGGGGTATATCCGCGTGTATATCCATCCATCCATCCATCCATCCATCCATCCGTCCATCCGTCCGTCCGTCCATCCATCCATCCATCCATCCATCCATCCATCCATCCATCCATCCATCCATCCATCCATCCATCCATCCATCCATCCATCCATCCATCCATCCATCCATCTGAGGTTTAAGGTACAGAAACCATGATATGGTTATGAGAGACGCCGTCGTGCAGGGGTCTTTCGACCCCCAGGGGTTTCGACCACCAGGTGCACCTAAATCCAAGTGCAAGGGCCTCAAGCATTTCCACCTCCGTCCAAAATGCGGCGCTGTAGACGAGGCCTCTCTGCTGTGGGCACGCTGCGGTGCGATGTTTTTCGGTCCCACGCATGTCTATGTGACTTTACGTTAGAATAATGCGTGTGACAAGACCGTCATAATATGCCGTATAACATCCACCCAGCATTAATTTAAAAGGCTGCACTAGCGTGTGGGCATCTCTACACAAGCCGCAATCAGGGGCGCCCAATTACCTCCCGGGATCAGGCGAAGCCAGCCGACAGCCATATATCCTTTTATCTCGAGGGCAACATATGCAGAATGGCTAACGAAGAGCATTCGCCTGTGCGTAGTACGGGCCTCGTCAAAATCAGCCAGCTGTGTCTTCGTCAGAGCTAGAGGCCTTTTGTCTTCTTTTCTCTCTTTCTTTCTCCGTATTTTTTTCAAGTGAGGGGCAAGAGTACGCTCTGTAGCTCTGATTCTGTTTTTGCGTTGGTGCGTGGAATGACTTATTGTGTTTTCGTTCTGCATTGGCCTGGATTTTCTCACTTTGTCTTTTCATTCTGTCTTTTTGTGTTTTTTTTTTCTTTCTTGAAAACCCAGATGCTGCATAACGGTGTTTCCTGCTGCTGCCTACTGTGAGAGGCGTGAGACTTTTATCGAGCGTCCCCGGCTTGTAGTCTCACTCTATCCATAAAGCTTAATTGTACTGATGTGAAATAAATTTTAAAAAATCTCTAAACAAATCTTGGACGTTGTGAATTTGTGTTGTTTCGTCGCATGTGGATAAATTCATTCCTGGGTGCACTCCTGAGCAAAAAGGTAAGTTTCGGCAAACCTTGAATTTTTCTATTTTCTAATGTTTCGTCGAATTTGGATAAAGTTTCTTCGGAGTATATTTTGGACCAAAAAGGTTTTTCAAATCTTGCATTGATTTTTTTGATTTTGCTATGTTTCGTCGCGTTCAGATAAAATTATTTCTGAGTATTTTTTCGGCCATAAACGCGTCCCTGCAAATCTTAGACAGGATTTTTAGATTTTTCGTTATTCCGTCACATTTGAATAAAATTATTTCTAGGCACATATTGGGCTAAGAAGAAATCCTATAGCGTTGAAAATCTTGGATTTTTCAATTTTCCGATGCTTTGCTGCACTTGTATAATATTATTTTTTGATAAATTCCCGGCCCAAAAAGGTAAGCCAATGTTCCGTATAGCATTTTGATAAATTTTGCATTGTGTGTATTTTGGATCATATAATTTTGACCAGAGTTTTACCTTCTCTGTGAAGAATGCTTCCAAACTTTGTTTCCTTAAAATGTAACGATATATCAAAAAAGAAAAAAAATCAAGATTTACAGAGGCTGCGCCTTTCAGTTAACGATACCACTATAGTTTACTTCTGAAGTGATACATGCACCGAGGCTTGGACACAACCACAGCGCTGGTTTGGTGCACCACTGAAAAGACCAACTTGTAAATAATGCTTCCTGTGTCGTCCCAGTGGCCGAGTGGCCGAGTGTCCAACTCGAAACTGAGTGATCGATGGTTCGAATCCCGATGCTTGCATACCGACCGAAAATGACGGCTGTGTAAGGCTTTTCTTTTTCTAAATTTTCATCGCATCTTGATAAAATGTACATGTTGAGCGTTGCTTACCTAGAACATCACCGCCACAGTGGCGGTACGATTGAGCGTCAGCTTCCAATGTGGAAGGTACCATGTACGATTCCCAGTGCCGCCAGGGCACCCGCCAGCTTAAGTGATCCTATAAGTAAGCGAGATCAGTGGTGGCGCTACGGCAGTGTGGAGCTTCAATTGCTTGGAGAGGGGAGGTAGGGACTTCGGAACAGCTCACGTTGGTCCACTTGGCGTTGTCCTACGCGGCGAAGTGAAATAACTTTTGTTTCGTTTAATGAATTGTGCACTTTAGTCAAACATCCATATAATTGTATGGCTTCGTTTCTGCACAGCGATGAGGCTAGAGTGATTCGAACCAGCGACCTCACGGTTACGAGTCGAACACGTTACCGACCTTGGCTCGACGTGTTTGCTTCGCCACAATACACGTCGAAAAGCGGTCGAAAAATTGAGCCCCTTGTGACGTTAGACGAAAGTGGAGCTTGTCATGGGTGACATCTTGCAGTGACCTACCTAGATAAGTGGCTCCCGTGCTAGTTTCCCTTGAAATGTTCGCTTCACTGTAAAACATGCCGAAAACCATAAGAAAACGTTTAGGCTCTTATCACCCATGATAAGGCTCAACTTTTTTTCTGACGTCACACCTAGTAGTGGCGGACCATCCGTGCGGTCTTCTGAACTAAAGATCCCCCTGATAGGTTGGCTTCACCGCAAGAGAATTCAAAACCAGCCGAAAGAGTTGAGGCCCCTATCAGCCATGATAAGGCCCAACTTTTGTCTGACGTCACACCTTGCAGCGATGGGCCCACTGTGGACTGAATAATGGTTCTTCACGAGATTAAACTGACATAAGACGTGCGACTCGGAGTGGACTCTAAAAGGGGTCACGTGATGGTGTTTACGTAAGGCGGGGATTCAAAAGGGGGGCTTAGAGGGTTGTCACGTGATGAAGCTTACATACAGATTGCGATTGATTTCACGCGATCTCACGTGATGAACCTTATATAGGCGGGCTACTCAATCAGTTGATTCAGAAGTGTCACGTGGTGGAGCTCACGAAAGGCGCGTGATTCAAAAAACGAACTTAAAGGGGGTCACATGATGATGCTTACTTAGGGCGGGTGATTCAAAGCATAGACTTTCCTAAAATTAAATACAGGGGACTCTGGTGCTGCGATCGTTCAGCGACCATGGGAATGATGGGTAGTACACGTATTTGACTAGTCTTCATACTTTCGAGCAGCTAATCACACTTGTGGCTTCATTTATTGCTGTGTTTCGGTTTTGTTTTGAAGGAAAGAATAAACCCTTCTGAACTGAAAGTTCCCCTGATAGGTTGGCTTCTCCGCAATAGAAGGCCAAAACCAGTGGAAAACGTTTAGGCCCTTATCATCCATGATAAGGCCCATTTTATGTCTGACGTCACACCTTGCAGCGATCGGCCTGCTATGTGTTCCTTCCCAGCGGCATTCCCCTGATGCGTTGGCTTCCCCGCAATGCATGATTGAAACCAGAGAAACAAGTTGGGGTCTTTATCACCCCTGATAAAGATCAAGTTTTGTCTGACGTCACGACTTGTCACGTGGGCACCCATTGCTGCAAGCTGTGTCGTCAGACAAAAGTTGGGCTTTATCAGGGGTGATCAGGGCTTAAACTTTTTTCGCTAGTTTCGACCATTTATTGCGGAGAAGCCAGCTCCTCAGGGAAACCTTTAGCTCGGAACAGCCGCACACTACGGCCAAGTAACAAGTTGTGACGTCAGACAAAACTTGAGTCTTATCAGGGGTGATAAGAGCCTAAACTTTTTCGCTGGTTTTTGGCCATGCCTGGCGGAGAAGTTAACCTTTCAGGGAACCGTTCAGCTCGCAACAAACGTACAGTACGCACCACGAGGCACGGTGTGACGTCAGAAAAAAGTTGAGCCTTATCAGGGCTGATAAGGACCTAAACTTTTTTCGCTGGTTTCGACCATGCAATGCTTGAAAGCCAACTTCTCAGGGAACAGATTAGCTCGCAACAAACGCACAGTACGCACTACGAGGCATGGTGTGGCGTCAAAAAAAGTTTAGCCTTATCAGGGGTGATAAGGGCCTCAACTTTTTTCACTGGTTTCGACCATACAATGCTTGGAAGCCAACTTCTCAGGGGAACCTTTAGCTCAGAACAGCCGCACAGTACGCCCGAGTGACAAGTTGTGGAGTCAGGCAAAACTTGAGCCTTATCAGGGGTGATAAGGGCGTCAACTTTTTTCGCTGGTTTTGACCATGCATGACGGGGAAGCTAACTTCTCAGGGGACCGTTCAGCTTGCAACAAACGTACAGTACGCACCACAAGGCACGGTGTGACGTCAGAAAAAAGTTGAGCCTTATCAGGGGTGATAAGGGCCTCAACTCTTTTCACTGGTTTCGACCATGCAATGCTTGGAAGCCAACTTCTCAGGAGAACCTTTAGCTCAGAACAGCCGCACAGTACGCCCACGTGACAAGTTGTGGTGTCAGACAAAACTTGAGCCTTATCAGGGGTGATAAGGACCTCAACTTTTTTCGCTGGTTTCAACCATGCATGACGGGGAAGCTAACTTCTCAAGGGACCGTTCAGCTCGCAACAAACTTACAGTACAACTATCAGTTAAAGCGCACGAATAAACAGAAAGGAAGAGAGGACAAGCGCTTAGTTAAAGCGCACGAATAAACAGAAAGGCACGGTTACACATTGCGATGGGTTTCACGTGATGTCACGCGATGAAGCTTGTATTGGTGGTCTATTCAATCATTGGATTTAGAAGGGTTCCCTGAGAAGTTGGTTTCCAAGCATCGCATGGTCGAAACCAGCGAAAAAATTTTAGGCCCTTATCGGCCCTAATAAGGCTCAATTTTTTCTGACGTCACACCGTGCCTCGTGATGCGTAGTGTACGTTTGTTGCGAGCTGAACAGTCCCCTGAGAAGTTAGCTTCCCCGTCATGCATGGTCAAAACCAGAGAAAAAGTTGAGGTCGTTACCACCCCTGATAAGGCTCAAGTTTTGTCTGACACCACAACTTGTCACGTGGGCGTACTGTGCGGCTGTTCTGAGCTAAAGGTCCCCCTGAGAAGTTGGCTTTCAAGCATTGCATGGTCGAAACCAGCGAAAAAAGTTTAGGCCCTTATCAGCCCTGATAAGGCTCAACTTTTTTCTGACGTCACACCGTGCCTCGTGGTGCGTACTGTACGTTTGTTGCGAGCTGAACGGTTCCCTGAAAGGTTAGCTTCTCCGCCAGGCATGGCCAAAAACCAGCGAAAAAGTTTAGGCTCTTATCACCCCTGATAAGACTCAAGTTTTGTCTGACGTCACAACTTGTTACTTGGCCGTAGCGTGCGGCTGTTCCGAGCTAAAGGTTTCCCTGAGGAGCTGGCTTCTCCGCAATAAATGGTCGAAACTAGCGAAAAAAGTTTAGGCCCTTATCACCCCTGATAAAGCCCAACTTTTGTCTGACGACACAGCTTGCAGCAATGGGTGCCCACGTGACAAGGCGTGACGTCAGACAAAACTTGATCTTTATCAGGGGTGATAAAGGCCCCAACTTGTTTCTCTGGTTTCAATCATGCATTGCGGAGAAGCCAACGCATCAGGGGAATGCCGCTCGGAAGGAACACATAGCAGGCCGATCGCTGCAAGGTGTGACGTCAGACATAAAATGGCGCCTTATCATGGATGATAAGGGCCTAAACTTTTTCCACTGGTTTTGGCCTTCTATTGCGGAGAAGCCAACCTATCAGGGGAACTTTCAGCTCAGAAGGGTTTATTCTTTCCTTCAAAACAAAACCGAAACACAGCAATAAATGAAGCCACAAGTGTGATTAGCTGCTCTAAAGTATGAAGACTAGTCAAATACGTGTACTACCCATCATTCCCATGGTCGCTGAACGATCGCAGCACCAGAGTCCCCTGTATTTAATTTTAGGAAAGTCTACGCTTTCAATCACCCGCCCTAAGTAAGCATCATCATGTGACCCCCTTTCAGTTCGTTTTTTGAATCGCGCGCCTTTCGTGAGCTCCATCACGTGACACTTCTGTATCAACTGATTGAGTAGCCCGCCTATATAAGGTTCATCACGGGAGATCACGTGAAACGCATCGCAATCTGTGTGTAAGCTTCATCACGTGACAACCCTCTAAGTCCCCTTTTGGAAACACCCGCCTTAAGTAAGCATCATCACGTGATCCCCTTGTTCACTTTTTGAATCGCGCGCTTTATGTAAGCGGCCGCTCAAGCAGAACATCGTGCTTTCTGTGACGTCAGGGAAAAATTTAGTGTTATCATGGACCATAACGGCCTCATACTTTTTCAGCGGTTTTATGAGTGTTGTGGTGAAGCAAACTTCTCAGACTCTGTGGAGCCCGTCGGTAGGCTCCCATTGAAACGGTATTGGTGTCCAATGAAGGTGCACCAATACCACAAAAACCTAGAAGTGGGGAGTGTAATAGCTTGTTTGATTAAAGAAGGTGTGCTCATTAACGCATATATTAAATTGCTGTAAGAATTTCATGGAATATGGTATGATTAAAGTCGTATTTGTTTTTTTTTTCTTTCTTTGCTAGCTGGACCATACTTCTCGCGAAACTTGACACGTATATTGATTACGCTGAGCACATTCATATAATATTTGTCGTTTTGCTGCGTAGTTCCGCTGTTTATAGCATGAGCAACCACACTATTGAGGTAGTTTCGATACTATGTATAAGCAGAATCGAGCACTATGGGGCAAAATTTTTATTTTAAAGTGCGTAAGCATTTCAACGCCGACTTAGTGCAAAAACTGTCCTGTCCGTACGTGCGTTTGTCACATGAGAGAAATCGCTGTTTTATAAAAAAATACAAACACCCTTGATGCAGGTGGATTTCGAACGAAGTACCTCACGATGTGCATGCAAACGCCTTACCCACTCGGCTAAACCCCAATGCTTACCTAAGGTGAATGTATGGGAACCTTATGAATGCGTTGTACGGAATATAAAAGAATTAAAAGGACAACACCTGTACGCCGGCGTGGTTGAAATACTTCGCAATGGTTTAATAAATGTCATCACCTCGCCAAGGCAGATCCAGCCACTCAATTCCAGGGGCGGGAGGGGGGGGGGGTGATGTTCGCTTGAAGTAACACCAGAGAGGAGGGCGGGACGTTACTTTTTTTGCTTTTACTAGCCCAAAAACCCCTGTGATAGCAAAAATACTGCTAATGTGTGCTCACAGCGGTCTCAATCGTTAGTCGTAATCGGTCATAGGAGGTGGATGACAAGGACTAAAGAGGGGGGAGGGGGGTTGATGACACAGGCTTTGGGGGGGGGGGTGATCACCTCAAACACTCCCCTATGCCCCTCTAGATCCGCCACTGCCTCGAGGACAAGTAAAGCTGACTTTGGGAATCGCACATATCAGGAAAATTCCGCCATGCTGAAAGTTCGTGCAAAACACGGGTATTGATCATCTCAGGATGGGCTTTTCGTTGAGCCGTTCGAGACACTGACGAAGGCTAGATACAAAAAAAAAAAACGTCCATGTCAATGCCACCCAAAAATTTATATGATCTAAGGAAAGTCGCAAGGTTATTTAACGATTACCCTTTAAATGCGCAAGCATTTCTAGGTCAACGATAAAAAACAATTACTGTCGGTCCCCCTTTCACATAAGACGATATGCATCAAATAAAGAAATAAATTTTCTTTGAGCTACTGGACTTCGAATATGGGCCGTCTCTTAAGTCTCTGAAGCACTGGGCCAAACACAAACACAAACACACACATTATAATATAAATAATATAAATTTTTGGGTAAGGGTTAGGCTCGAACCCAGGCCATTTGCGTGGGAAACACGTGTTCTAACACACAGCCAGGAGTTGTGTCCCAAAACATCACAGCATATCCACCTAGTTAATGATTATGAGTGGAGAAAAGCCTCCATCCGTCCACCCGTGCGTCCATCCATTCGTCAGTGATTCCGTCTGTCCGTCCATCCGTGCTTCCAACCGTGCGTCCGTGCATATGTCCGTCCATGCTTCCGTCCGTTCGTCCTATTGCACACACTTCCATTGGACCGACACCAACTAGGAACTTGAGACGAGAAATGATGAGACAGCGCCATCTATCATACTGTTCGAGAAATAATTTTGGTTACGCCTGACGCAAGACAAGGTTACGCTCAGAGGAGCTTCGCCCCTAAAACAACTTTGTCTGCTTCGAATTGTAGCGAAAATGACTCGTGCTTTACGAGCACACGCGTCCAGTATACAGCAATCACAGCAAAACACGTAATATCCTTAGTAATATTACGTGGCACAAGTGTACATTGCTATCGGGCATCAGGACGTGTGATTATGATCGCACTTACAGGTTTAAAGCCGGCCACCGATTACTAAAAGCCAAACACTTTACTGCACGTATTCCCTTGCACAGCAAGTTCGAAAACATTTCACGCGCATAAATGGTCGTGGTTTAAAGCATATGCTACCCTTTACACAGAATGTAGCCACATGGGAAAGTTTCACTGATACAAGCCACTTAGCTTTATTGATTACATTGTAGTTGCCCACAGCTTGAAGTTCTTGTGTAACATCATACAATAAAAAGTATTGTCGCGGGGTCGTGACGTCGACGAATGCAGCAGACTGAAGTTAGAAGATCAAACTGATTACTCAGTCGAACTTGTGGCCCGTAAACTGAAGGAGTAGGAGGAAGAAACAAGAAGAGGAAGGGCAGGGAGTTTAATCAGGTGAGCGCCCAGTTTGCTACTCTGCACACAGCCACTGATAGCGGCGAACAGAGCGTTGGCCGTTGATCAACTGATGAGCGTTGATGCGCTCGGCATTGATGCATGTGCCGCCGAATATTCTAGCGTCATTGCTAGCGGCCACGTAGGTTCCAGAATAATCTCTAAAGTTTGTGAAGTGGGTGGAATATTAACAAAATGGTCTGCTATACAGTCCCGAAGCTTCTCTAACACTGCAGGCACGGTTTGTACTGAGGATTACGTACAGAGTGACAAGGCTATAACAAAACTTGAGGAATGAATGTATCATTGCTCTCCCTCTGAAAAAGATATCGTCCCGATGCTTTAACAGAAGTACAATAATAATGCAAGAAAATACAAGCAATAAATTACGATGCAGCAATGCGGACTTCGATCATGGTCCTGTGGGGCTGCTCCTTTGCCGGTCCCCCTTTCAAACAAGCGAAAATTAACAAGCTGATTAAGGCCCAGAACCTCACCTCTCAAATCCTGGCTGTCCAGAGAGCCCGAGCGCGAGGGTAGGTCAGGTTTAACCTGACCGTCCCCGAGTGGGCCTAGCCAAATGACGCTGAATAACTCGCGTCTATTGTGGACCTAATAAAATTATTTCACTCACTCATGCAGCAATAATAACAACAAAATACACTCGTTCAGTTCGTTAACGCACGTGAAACGGCTTGATGCGCGCGACATGGACGACTTCAGGTCGCGATCAGCGCCGTTGAGAGCTTGTGATGCCATCGGGGACAACCTCGTAATCGAGTGGACCGGGACGTCGAACAACCCTGTACGGTCCGAAGTATCGTCGCAGAAGTTTTTCACTGAATCCATGCACGTCGGCGTCCGTACCCAAACACGTTCACCGGGCTGGTATTGCACGGAGCGTCGTCCGAAGATTATAACGGCGGCTGTCGGCCGTCTTTTGGTTTTTGATGCAGAGGACGGGCGAGTTGTCGGGCTTCTTCGGTGCGCTAAAGGTACTCACTCACATCGAGGTTTTCTTCGTCCGTGACGTTGAGTAACATGAGTCGAGCTTCGTTGCCGGGGTCCTTCCGTAGACCAATCTGTACGGCGTCATCTGCGTCGTTTCTTGTATACGGTGGTGTTGTATGGGAAGGTCATGTACGGAACGGCTGGCATCCCACGTCTTGTGTTCGACGTCGACGTACAGTCACAATCTATTTGAGAGTGAACACAGGAGCGCGTGGCTTTCGGTACTACTAGCGCGGTATCTGCGCGCATGCGCGAGAAGGACAGCTTCCATTCGCGCGCATCATCACGTCACCGGGAGCGCTCGTGTGTCGTCCGTCAGCTCATTTTCGGCCACCCTGGTAATCGTATCATGATCGCAACTAAAATTTGGGTGCTTTCAGTTCAAACGGCTTGTCTCTTATGCCAGCCGTGTCACTTGTTTTTTTTTTTTCTGCGTTCTTGTAGTCGTACCACGAACAGGCAAAGTAACGCAAACACCCGAACTGTTATTTCGTGTACGTGGTGCACAAAAGGCTTATAAGTTTAATGAAGCTCTATCAGTAATCTGGAGTAGTTTTACACAATGTTACACTAGTATTTTGTCATGTGCCCCTTTGAAAAACAAGAGAGCTGCTGCCATTCTGGAAGGTAGCGATGACTACTGCATTGCCACAAAGTTACTATATGCACTCGAAGATTTTGCCACTCTTGGTGAACTTTGAGGTTGTCCGCAGTCGCCACGTAAACGAGGTGGTCTGTAGCTACAGCGATCCTTTGTTTCCGACAGCCAGCGTCGGTAACGACACAAGTCCATACAAATTTGCTGGAACGGTCAGCAAGGTGGTTCGATGTGCAGCAGAAGCCCTGCTGGCATTGCCGGTGGTGTCTTGCGTCGCTGGTGGCCCTGGCATGTCCTCACGTAATGAACGACGTCGGCGGCAAGGCATGGCCAGTGGTACTTGTCTTGTATTCTCGCGAGCGTGCGGGAACAACCAAAGTGGCCAGCCATTGGGTCGTCATGCAGGACCTGAATAATTTCTTGTCGCATTACCGAAGGTACAGCGAAAGGTAGCTGGATCGGGCCGGAGAGAAATTCTCCTTTTAAAGGACGTTGTTTTTCAGGGAAAATTCGCCTGAATATTTTTGAGGCGACCCTGGTGCGACCCTCGAGGTATTTATTTCACTAGCCCTCTCAGTTCCGGGTCCGCTCGCTGTTGCTCGGCAAAGTCGTCGGGACTTATGGTTCCCAAGAAGGACTTATGGTTCCCATCCTGGTCGTCTTGCGATGGTAGATCGACGGGGGCACTAGACAGGCAGTTGGCGTCGGAGTGTTTCCATCCAGACTTGTACACGGCGGTAATGTTGAATTCTTGAAGTCTTAGGCTCCGCCGTGCGAGGCGACCTGGAAGGTTCTTCAAGTTAACTAGCCAACGCAGGGCGTGGTGGTCGCTCACAACTCTGAAAGGCCTGAGAGATAAGGGCAACATTTTGACGCTGTGCAGATGATTGCAAGGCATTCCTTTTTTCGTGGTGGAGTGGTTGGATAGAAGTACTTGTTGCTGGGCTAGTTGGTTCGTCATACTGGGGGAAACTTCTAGACGCCTAAAAACACCACAAGAAGAAAAACGCAGAGAAAAAGCGTCAACTCACAACTGATTTATTCACAGGTGAAACGCAGGAGTATATAGCCGCACCACCCATGCGCAAAGCAAACTGCATCACCTAGTCACATGACCAAAACTTAAATTGAAGGCATTCTAAAGGCATATATAATCTTGCAACGAAGCGCAAAAATGAAACTCAGACATGTGCAAAACCACTGATGTCACTTATACACAAGTCACCTTTTTCCTTTATCCAGAACGCTTCTATCATTTCATGGGCCAGAGCAACTGAGCTTTTGATTGATATGTGTGTGGGGTTTAACGTCCCAAAACCGCCATATGACTTGAGGAAAGAACGTGACAGTATGCACTAAGTGGTTGAAGTATAGGGCCAGAATGTCGCTCTCACGTTCAACTCCTAAAGGCGAAGCTCAAGTGTCCCCTCTGCCACAAATGAGCGCCCAAGAAAGCGCGCGCCTTCGAATTCTAGCGACAGCGACAATACCAGGCGCCGTTCGGGCGCGCCAGAAGCCAGCGTAAAAGAAGGAAACAAGCATCGAAGGACTCCTCGGGCACACCACCTCTCCCTCTCGAAAACGTCACTACGCTGACCAACCTCCTCGCAACGATTGTCGAGCGAACAGCAGAGGCTTCGAGAATGAAAGCGTGAGTCACTCCCTCGTTGCGTCCCGTGTAGAGGATAATTCTTGAAAAGTTTCGCCCTTTCCCAGCTTTGCCTGTGCAGCGCTCCCTCGAAGCTTCTGGAACCCAGGGAGATATATAAGCGAGCAGCGGATGGTGGTGATCAGGAGACGAAGAGAGTTTTTCCGCCGTCGGGCGAAGGCTTGTGTCGTCAGAGACAAAGCAGGAGATGAACAGTGTCTTTCCGCCAGCATGCGGAGGCTTGTGCTACGAGCAGAAGAGTGTTTACCGCCAGTGGACGAAGACGTGTTCTGCAGTCGCAGCACGTGAGTGGCCGACGTGTTACGGCAAAGAAGTTTTGTTATTGAAGTGCGGACATTGTACGAAGAAAGGTTCTCTGGAAGAGGAACTTCCGGAGCAGCGGAACGACAACCAGCGCTGGACTTTAAGTGAGTGTTTTTTTGTAGAGAAGCATTCTAGCTTTGTTCAAAGAACTTTGGACTTAATTTGACTGACGAAACCACAGGTGGTCAAAATTTCTGAAGCCCTCCACTGCGGCGTCTCTCACAATCATGTGGTGGTTTTGGGACGCATCAAAACATGAATTTCATATCAAACAATGAATTTGTCTTACGAACGTTTGTCTTTAAGAATCTTGGTTGGTTAATGCATGTGACTGCATGGTAGCGCGTGATGCTGTTTGTGCCCGCTGTTTTGAGTGTATGTGATTGTGTTACGTGGCGCGTTGTTTTATCTTGAGATTGGTGACACATTGTATTGAATTACTGTCAAGTGCGCGTGGTGGTTGTGTTGTTTGTTCTGCCGTATTCGAAAAAAAAAAATATTTTTATTTTGTTATCAGCTCTCGGCTCTGACCCGTCCTTTGGACCACAGCTAGCGTTCGCTGGCGCGCCAAATAAGACCACATCTAAACTGACCGTGCTTTCATGGTGCAGTTCGGGGGGCCGATACATCAGCCCTTGGAATTGGCCCGGCAATTGCCTCCATATTTAACGGGACCGGTGGCACCCTCTTGTTTTTGTTTTTTATCACAGTGCCTAAGTAATACTTAGACCGAGCGTTAATGATTGATATATGTTTAGTTACTGCTGCATGTGCAAATAAGTGTACAGTGTAATGAATGTTTGCTTGTGTTGTTCAGGATAGTCAGTGTCTGTCTATAGACTGCGGAAATTAGTGATAGCTGGCGAGCTGGCCGACTTAAAGGGATACTGAGCAAAAAAGGGGGAAAACTGACGAAAACATCGAAATCGTACTCGGAACAGTTTTTTTGGTTGCAGCGCCACGTGCGAAAATTGTAAGAACGAAGTTGACAGGAAAAAGGCCACTCCCAACTAAGTTTTATTTTTGCGTTGATTGCACATATAAAGTCAAAATAAAACACGTGTTATCAATAGCACTGCTGCATATTATACAAGATAACCCTGCCTACTGCACTAATAGTTGAGATAGTACATTTCACAAGAAAAGAGGTAAAGAAGGAAGAGGAATAAACTTTATTATTCAGAAAGGAGATGGGGAATTGGGGAAGCCAAGTTATACGGGGGTTAGGTTGGGGCCCAAGGGGACGCAACACTAGCATATCAGTCAAGAGGCGGCTTACTGATGCATACTTTTCCATTTGTTGATGGCATACGCCTCAAATACGTGAATAGACTATCTCGACTATTAGCGCGGTAGCTGGTTTTATCTCGTTTAACTCTGTGGCAGTGTTATCAGTAACACGTGTTTTGCAATATGTGCAATCAACACAAAGTACAGCTTAGCTGCGAGCGCGCCTCTTTTCTGTCAACTTCTTTCTTACAATTTTCGTAAAAGAGAACAGCAATGAAAATCGACACCTTTGTTCAGTATCTACTGGGAGGACATGACTGTTTCGATAAACATAGTCGATTTCACGTATTTTCGAACAGTTAACTGTATTTTTGATAAATTGTCAACGCACGGCGGCTGCACGTGAGAACGAGCCATGACGTCACATTCGCGAAGCGCACGCAGAGTTTCTGCGCGAGCTCCCGCATCCTTCCAGCGCGTTCCTTTTCATCTGCACTTGTTGCATAGCCTTGATATGGGGGGTTTAACGTCACAAAAACACCATATGATTATGACAGACGCCGTAGTGGAGGGCTCCGGAAATTTCGGCCACCTGGGGTTCTTTAACGTGCACCCAAATCTGAGCACACGGGCCTACAGCATTTTCGCCTCCATCGAAAATGCAGCTGCCGCAGCCGGGATTCAATCTCGTGACCTGCGGGTCAGCAGCCGAGTAGATCACCGCGGCGGGGAATTTGTTGCAAAGCCTATTCGTTGGAAAAACTCGTCTCTTGTTATACGCTTAACAGCTGGCTTATGTCCATCCCTCGGCCTGGAATATTCACGACAGGCCAACTTGGACGGGCAGGAGATGTAATCCTGGCAGGTTCGCCAATCGTCATGAGTTTCCGCGGTCACTATAGCCTGGGTAACACAAGCCACAGGCCATTCATCTATGAAGGAGAAACAAAAACTGAACATACAATACGCTCAATCCACAGCACCCCTACGTAGAGTACACATGCAGGAATAACTGTACATCATCAAGTAGAAAGTGTTCAGAAAACCAAGTTTGTGAAGTCCTGACTGTTTACTGTTTTTGTGGCTGTGCATACAAGCACGCGTATACAAATTGACCCCCCCCCCCCCCCCCCAAAAAAAAAAAAAACCTGATTACGCCCTTTACGTGCGGAGAAATTAAAACTCTCTCACAAATGCATTCTTCCAGGACACATTTCCGAACCTCCATTTCCTCTCCTATTCCTACCCTATAAACTGGGAGGTCATGCTGCGTTATGAAAGCCCGAGTGGTCAGCGGGCGCTGGTTCAGCGGGCCCGGGACGCAGCAGCGGCTGTTGGAGTTCCGGACTGAGAGCTCCACCCGACATTTTTCTATGATTGAAATAAAAAGTTTCTCTCTCTCTCTCTCTCCTGGACTGCTAAGCCTGGCCGTTACAGCGTGTTTTCAGCGTTCAAGTCGCGCACCATCTAGTGGAGGACGTGACTGTGGTGTCGGGGCTTCGATTGCGGTTCCAGTTTTGGAAACTGTTAGGGGGCATTGTACAGGTGCATATATTATTGATTGTTGTCTACATGAAGGGAGTTTCCGCCCTGGTCTCGTGTGAGTCGATTTCTAACACTTTTCGGCCCGCGCTTCGGGCGCTGGGCCTCGTGTACTCCGTGCGTCGGACGCGACGCACGATACAACAGTGACGAAACACGTTCGGAAGTGTGACGTCGTACATTCGCTGTGGCCATTTTTTTCTGCCGATTTCTATCAGCAACGCGTGAAAGCTGCGCGGTGAAAAAGAGCTCGGTAGGTGCGCCAGCTGCGGCATTTTTTTTTTCTTTTTCACATCCGCTGTACATTATACGCTTGGCGAGCGCCGACATGCAGCCGCCTGATGTGGCGCGTTTTGCGTCCGGTTTCACGTGCCTTCGCAGCTTCGCTTACACATGCCAGCACAGCTCCTCACTTGGGTGTCTCTCCAGCTCATCGGAACGGGGAGTGCTGCGAGGACTGTTAAATGTCAGAGAAAAACAAAAGTTAAGGCAGCTTAGCACAAATGGGGTTAAGCCTGAGGTAAGCGCGGAGCTGGGCGGCGGTTATCTGTTCTCCCCTCTCTTTCTTTCTTTTCATATGTTCCTGTTTTCTCACATTTTTCTTTATACTTATTTCTAGTCTTCTTGTTACTTTTGTCTTTCTAGCTGTGTATCGTTTTATTTTTCGCTTACTTCTTCAACGTTCAATTTTTATGCGTGGTTTTGCTTGCGTTTCTAATGCTCTCCGCACCCAATATCACCATCAAGGCGCTCGAAGAATTGTAGGGGGAGATGGGGAGAATGCCTCTTTGGCACGAGCGCGTTATGTACACTATTATCCGTCCGTAAGACACCTGGGCGTCGCCATCTCGAGCTGCTAAGCCGATGTAATCAATAAGGCCATGAAACATCGTAGCACTGTTAGATTAGTTATTAAACATACACAAAGGTTAACAGCCCAACATGACGGCACTCAAACTTACATGTGGTTTTGTCGACGATGACAGCATACGATCACAGAGCACGGAAGCCCGGCCCCCGAAAATTTTCCGCACTAAAAAATTTCTATACAAAGGGAAGGGAAATGAACCCGAGCGACGGTGTAAAGGAGTTTGGAGGAATAAAATGCACTGAACTCGCGCAGCATAGAGCGAATTGAAGGTCATCGAAAGAAGCCTTTGTCCTGCAGGAGACGTAAGAGATAGTCTGAAATTTATGATGATGATGATAGAAGAATTAGCATAGTAAAAAAAAAGGTGCTTATTTCATGATTATTCATGATTAGATTATCTGCTATCGCATGTATCTCTCTTCTATGCTTTTCACATTATCGCAGAGAGAGAGAGAGAATAAGAAAAAAAGGCGAGGGGTAGGTTAACCAGAGACGAGCCCGGTTGACTACACTGCACTGGGGAAAAGGAAAGTTATAACAGAGGAGGGTAAAGTCAATGACTGGACCAACGCTCAACAGTTTCACGTCGCACATATCAAGCGATGAATCAGAATGGTGTCCTTGCATTACAGCAGGGAGGTTAATCGCTTAGCGGGCAGTTTAAAACACTGAACAGAGGGAAAAAGATACGTT
Organism: Rhipicephalus microplus; assembly: GCF_013339725.1. Taxonomy (NCBI): domain Eukaryota; kingdom Metazoa; phylum Arthropoda; class Arachnida; order Ixodida; family Ixodidae; genus Rhipicephalus; species Rhipicephalus microplus. The sequence continues at coordinate 162,604,486 of NC_051171.1, read as the reverse complement.
GAACACACATTCGAAAGAAACAAGCAACGTTCGTAGTGTTCACTTCTTGTCTTGTCGTTTGCGCTGCTTTAAATAATACGGTCTTGCTATACACACACAAAAAAGACCTATATTCGAGGTTTTTATGACAACAATTAGGAGCACGCTGTTTCTCTCTCTCTCTTTTTTTTTTTTTTTGCATTTCGGTCTCATCAAAATCTGGACGCCGAGGCCAGCAATCAAACCCGTCCCGACGCTCAGCATGGTCATGTGGAAAAAGATTTCTGGCCACGTGCGCGTAGGAAACGGTAGAAGTGAATGAAATTGAACCAATTATCGAAATGAAACAAAAAAATATCTAGAGCCAAAACAAAAATGCAGGCACGAATATGAACCGGGATATAGCAACAGACAGCAATAGGGAACCAGTATCAGAGTTTCCGTGGTTGCCCTGCAAGTCAAAGCGTGGATTTCCCAGCCTCTCACATTGCCGCGATTCACTTTTCAGGGCTTATATCTGTTTTCTAAGGCCAACCTATGAAAGTATATATCCTCAAGATGAAGCGATATCGAGGGATGAAGTAAACCATACTTTAGTACTACGGGTGCAAGGGGTGCTCGTGCCAAAATCAAGCACAGGAACGGTGCCAGTGCGAGCATTCGCAGAGGTACACCGTATACTAACAGAACACTTTTATACGGTATACTGCAGCCGGTCGTCTGCGCAAGTGGCTGAGTTGTGTCGCGACTCGCCGCCAGGTGCCCCTTTTCGGCGCACCACCTACCCAGCGCTGGTCTCCCATAGTCACCGCATTCATTTAAGTCCTGCAGTTTGAATTTAGATATATCTGGCTAGCCGTCATACTGACGGAATCCTACATACCGTTAAGAAACCTAACTCAAGCCTGCATGTCGTGCCTCCGGCAGCAAGTAAAATATATTGATACGAAAATGCGGCTAAACACGGCTGCAAGAAAGAGGAGGACGAAGTGGGTTTTTCCATTGGATGCTAATCTGGCGCCATCTTACTCGTCGAGTTCTGTGCGCTGTAAATAGATCATTAAAGAAGTTACTCGTAACATTATTGGTGGAGGTGCTGGGTACCACAAAGGATGTCCGAGGACCACAAAGGATGTCCCGAGGACCACAAAGGATGTCCGAGGACCACAAAGGATGTCCGCAGTTTTGTGGGGTTGTGCTCGTATTTCAGACGCTTTGTTAAGGACTTTGCGACCATTGCACGCCCACTCACAGACCTCTTGAAGAAAGACGCGTCGTTTACCTGGGGCCATGATCAAGCGTCATCGTTTTCGCAACTTACGACACTGCTTACATCGCCACCAATCTTGGCTCACTTTGATCCATTAGCCCCAACCGAGGTTCACACGGACGCCAGTGGACACGGCATAGGAGCTGTGCTATTGCAGCAACAACGCGGACACGACCGTGTTATAGCCTACGCAAGTCGACTACTATCTCCAGCCGAGCGCAACTATTCCATCACGGAGCGCGAGTGCCTCGCCCTTGTATGGGCAGTCGCCAAGTTTCGCCCATACCTGTACGGGCGCTCATTCCGTGTTGTCACGGATCATCACGCGCTCTGCTGGCTAGCCTCCCTGAAAGACCCCACGGGACGTCTCGCTCGTTGGGCTCTACGCCTTCAAGAGTACACGTTCTCTGTAATGTACAAAACAGGGCGATTACATCAGGATGCGGATTGTTTATCCCGCTACCCTGTTGACGAAGCAACCGATACCGACGCTATCACGGACGTTTTTTCCGTGTCGCAGCTGTTAAACATTGGCGAAGAGCAACGTCGGGATACTTCTTTACGAGCCATCATTGACAAACTGGAGTCAACGCCACGCGACCCGTCCGTACGAATGTTTTTGGTGAAAGACGGGATCCTATATCGCCGAAACCTTGATTCCTTCGGATCAGACTTACTTCCTGTCATCCCAGCGCACCTGCGTTCCTCTGTCCTGCATCAACTCCATGACGCTCCCATAACGGGCCATTTGGGCGTTTCTCGCACGTACGATCGAGTACGACGTCGGGTTTTTTGGCCTGGACTTGCCCGCTCTGTTCGACGCTATGTCGCCACTTGTGAGCCTTGTCAGCGTCGCAAAACGCCGTCTGCCCTCCCAGCCGGCTACCTTCAGCCGATCGACGTTCCCAACGAGCCTTTCTTCCGAGTTGGTCTCGACCTGTTGGGCCCTTTTCCACTCTCCACAGCCGGAAATAAATGGATTGCTGTTGCCACGGACTACGCTACGCGGTACGCAATCACACGAGCACTCCCGACCAGCTGCGCTACCGATGTTGCGGACTTTCTGCTGTACGACATAATATTAGTGCATGGTGCTCCCCGTCAACTTCTCACCGACCGTGGTCGCACGTTCTTATCAGCTGTCGTTCATGAAATCCTGAGGTCTTGTCATACCAAGCACAAATTTACTACGTCGTACCATCCCCAGTCGAATGGCCTCACGGAGCGCCTTAACAGGACCCTAACCGATATGCTTGCCAAATACGTTGCGCCAGACCACCACGATTGGGACATTCATTTGCCGTATGTGACGTTCGCCTACAACTCATCTCGTTACAACACTGCCGGATATTCGCCCTTCTACCTACTATATGGCCGGAACCCAACTCTACCTTTAGACACGTTACTACCTGCGGCCACTGAATATGCTGGTGAAGCCATTGCCCGCGCCGACCACGCGCGCCAAGTCGCCCGTAACCGTCTACAGGCTTCACAGGCGCGCCAACAACAGCTCTACAATTCTCACCATAGGGACGTGCACTTTTCTCCGGGTTCTCTCGTGCTCCTCTGGTCACCTACTCGGCGTGTGGGACTGTCGGAAAAACTGTTGTCGCCCTACACTGGACCATTCCGTATCGTTCGCAAAGTGACAGACGTCACGTACGAGATTGTTCCAACTGATCCCACAAAGTCATCGTCAGCTCCGAGCGACACCGTTCACGTGGCTCGGCTAAAGCCCTATTACCCCCCTTCGACATCATCTGCGTAAATTTAGCACCGGGACGGTGCTTCTACCGCCGGGGGTTATGATACGAAAATGCGGCTAAACACGGCTGCAAGAAAGAGGAGGACGAAGTGGGTTTTTCCGTTGGATGCTAATCTGGCGCCATCTTACTCGTCGAGTTCTGTGCGCTGTAAATAGATCATTAAAGAAGTTACTCGTAACAATATTGCTTGCTGAATTCTCTCTAACGCGTTGCGAAAAAAATTTCAGAATTAGGTGATTTGGTTGAACGTTCATAAAAGAAAAAAAAGTATACCAACGTAAAAAAAGACAGAGAACTAATGGAAGAAGGAATCGCTATTGTCGTTATCATAAGCGCCACTGCATTCGTCTCTATCCTGGTCTGTTACGCGATGAACTTATGCGTGCTTTCACTGGCGTTTATTGTTGTCGTTGGAAGGCATCAACGTGATGGTTCACAAAGAAGTTGAAACCCAACTGCTTGCAGTAAAAGTAGAGCTACATTCTCTGTAGCTCTAACATAACCTAACCTAACCTAACCTTAGCTAACCTAACCCAACCTAAAACTTCGTTTGCCATCTAAATTCTTGTTCGCCTTCTATACTGGAGCTCACACCCACTGCAGGGCATTGGTCAAGCAGTGAGTAGTCTTTTAAAATGTTGTGCAACTTCGGTTTCCAACGCGCAATAAAGTCCAAAGACTTTCGCTTCACTTTGGGTAACACGACACGTCGATTCCAAAGCCTGGCAAACAGGCTGTGTTCGATGGCTTAATTCCTCTTCTTCTTTTTTTTTTTTGACTAGAAGCATGGCGCGTAACAATCATCACGGGAACGTGCTCTCTTCTTCTTCATCGCTCACAGAACACGTGGGCCGTGGAATGCAATGACTCTGATGGGAAAAGAACGAATACAGAAGAGAGAAGGAAAGAGATATGGAAATCTTCAATGAAAAGATTATCTTGGCGAGGCGGGATTCGCACCCGCGTATACCTACCATCCGAGGGCGAGCACGGTCACCCCTTGAATATCTAGAAGTGAGGTTGAGGAGGAGAAAAAGGAGGGGATCATAGCATAGTAAGAATGAGAACTATTGAAAAAGGGAAGGGTATACAACGAGATAATCAAAGAGAGGAAGAAATGGAGAGAAAAGAAACAATCAAAGGTAAAAGATATATAAGGAGATAAAGAAATATACAAAAACGCACACCAAAACGAAATAAAGGAAACTAAGATAAGAGAGGGAAAAAGAAGAAAAAAACGTTAAGAGATAAAGAAGCTCGGCCAGCTGTGCGCTTTGGCATGTACATAAAGCAACACGAGACGTACGTCACACGTAAACTAACAAGTTGAGCATAAAGTTTAACTTGAGTTAGTGACCACTTCCCGCTCGTATAGATGGCAATAGTTTGCTTCAACAAGTTAATGAGAGCACAAGCAATATTAGTGGTTATCAGCTATAGTTCAGAGCCTGTTACAAGAATTTTATGCCTCGCGTCACGCATGTGTGTTGCAACATTAAAGTTATGGAACTTATAGATAATGTGGCTTACGGAATTTTCTATCAATCGAACATTTTGCAATCAAGGTGCAAAGTGCCAGCGCGCGCCATCAGTATATTACAAAACGCTCTGAGCTCCTCACTTCGAGCAACATTTTATTCCGGCACGTCATGCTATACAACGCTACTCGAAATGCCACTTGTGCATTATGATATATGCTAAAGATGAATAGTCCCGTGTGCTCAGATTTGGGTGCACGTTAAAGAACCCCAGGTGGTCAAAATTTCCGGAGCCCTCCACTACGGCGTCTCTCATAATCATATGGTGGTTTTGGGACGTTAAACCCCACAAATCGATCGATAAAGATGAATAGTGCATATCCATATATAAGACACGCATTTAGTGAGCACGGGTGCAAAACGAGCGAAAATATTGGGGAAATGAAGGTTATATTGTGCACATAATTTGAAAGGCCGTAAATTTGGAAATATCTGCGACTTCCATGTATTTCATTCTGCCCTGCAAACCACGAGAAACTTTTCATGTCCTTGCGGTGTTTCGAAAACGCACTATACCCCTCGAACAATGCGTTGTTGCAATCTCGACAATTATGATGTGAGCGTCTATGGGCGTATACCCTTGAATTAATGGAAGCTGTGTTCATGATGTGAAACTTGTGCGGTTCCATGAATCTTCAAATTATCGATTGATATGTGGGGCCTAACGTCCCAAAACCACCATATGATTATGAGAGACGCCGTAGTGGAGGGCTCCGAAAATTTCGACCACCTGGGCTTCTTTAACGCGCACCCAAATCTGAGCACACGGGCATACAACATTTCCGCCTCCATCGGAAATGCATGCAGCAGCCGCAGCCGGGATTCGATCCCGCGACCTGCGGGTCAGCAGCCGAGTACCTTAGTCACTAGACCACCACGGTGGGGCAATCTTCAAATTATCATCGCGTGTAATCCGCTGATGCCTAATAATAAAACACTGAATTTCAACTTCCACTTAGTCCTCAAGCATTATGGGAAATGCTTCAAGATGGAAACGTTCAATAACATTCAAATGTGAGTGGGGCTGTTCGTATTTATATGGATAGAAATACCGTATAGTGATGGCGTTAAAAACGGTGGCATTTCGGCTTCCACACTAATCTACTGCGGCTGAAAACATCGAACTTAAAACTGTATAGTCAGTCGATTTTTTCAAGGCTTCACTCTAATTTTATTCGTATACATGTCTGCTTCTAAATTTGGCGCTGTAATTACGTTTTATACGCATAAATGAATAGAAACACACAGGGACACTGCATGAAATAACAGATTCAATGTACATGAATGTTTGAGTGGTTTATATTTTAGAAATCAGATAAAAAAGACTAAAAAAATGAAGGCTACGCGAGCAGCTGCATGCCATCTTCCTGGGAAGGTCGCGAGTGACCTTCCGCGCTTTTGGAAGCTATCTCGTGCGGCCAACCGACAGCAGTACATAGAATGCATAGAAATGTCATGTCTCAAAAAAAAAAAAACACTTTCATGTATATGCACGATGGTCTCGAATAAAACTAAAATAAAACTGTTGTTCTTTGAAATAACGGTGAAGCTGCGCGAGTTTGAAGACATTAGTATTCTTTTTGTTGTTTTTTTTTCGTTGCATAAAGTGCACATTAGATTTGTCCTATTCCGACGTGCCTTAGTGCAGTTACTATACAACGCTCCTCCAATACCGATATGGTGAGCGCAGTTTCTGAAATCCATCGTCTGTACATCAGCGGATATACTTACTCGCGCTAGTTATGAGGCAAGCGAACTACTATAAAAGGTAACGTTGAATGAGGCCATTATAGATTTGTACGCACGGGCACACAACGGCCGGCAGGTGCGCTTCCCGGCGAACAATCGCCAAATTAAGCGTACTGACATTTGGCTCAGTAATGGGAAATACAAAGAGGTTAGTTCGACAGGTGCTGTGACATGGCCGAAAAACTCTTGGCGACAGCGGAAACAACAGCGATGAAAAAGTTGTGAGCTGTATAGCATCGAATCGGACGGAGTAGATAGGCACACTGGGTTAACGCCGCACTTCTCCACAACTCTCACCTTGAACAGGCCACCATGATTCGGCAGGAGGAGTCGGTTCTGGTCGCTGCGTCGTGGACACGCTTTCGCCTCTTGTGTCAGAATGTTCGTAGCGCGCGGCTCTTTGCCCTGCGGCTGCTGCGTCGAAGCGGCAGGGACGCGGTGGCGCGCGCGTTCCCTCGGAACTGCAACAGCTGCGGCCGGCCCGAGGTCATGTGACAGGCATCGGCAGAACGCCGCCACAAGGAAGCGTGTGAGAGAGAGGAAGAGAAGACAGCCTGTCTGACATACCATTTCTGAGTCCGTTCATTTCATTTGCTCGTACTTAGATCGATGGTGGCTGAAGACGTGTCTTTGTCTGTGAAGAGGCGCCATGTCACCGGATGTCATGCTTGTGTGAGATGCACAGAATACGACAAACTGTATTCCCAACCTTACAGGACAAAGAAATGCTTAGGGAGTCTTCATGCCGAGGTGTCAGTTAATTAGGGAAAGAAGGATGGCGGGGATAAGGAAGGCGTCAACAAAAATGAGAATGAATCGATGACATGATGCTCAAAACGGCCTGCCCTTGGTCCCCGGCTTTAGGGTTAAATGTGGGTAGTGAATGTGCAGTTCTGGAATGCAACACCAAGGGCCGTGTTATTGCCTTCGCTGTCTCCGTCTCTTGTTGGCAAGGTTGGGGGGGGGGGGGGGGCGTAGTGATTTTAAAGAAGGAGAAAATAAAGAAAAGTGAGCCTCGCAACTGTCTGCAGCTGAGAGCGACAGCTCAGCAGTAGCTTACAAGGGAAGAATTAAAAGCGATAGAGAGAAAAATAAAGTTTGAGAGAAAAAGCAAGTTGGGGACATGGTCGAAGGAGTTCCAGGTCGGGGCACAAATTGGCAAGAGCCACACGGCATCGCGGACAGCGGGTCGATCGGCGAGAGCTACGCCGGCGCCTAGGAGATCACGGACGACACGACCGTTCAGCACGGAAGCCAGCAAGCGAGATAGGCGGTTGTCAAGATATCCACTCTCTCTCGCTGGATTTCGTGCCGACCGGTTGTGCCCTCGCGATCTCCGACGTCAGCGTAGCTCTGGCTGACTGGGCTGGCCCTACGTCATCTACTGACGCCGATCTCCGACGACAGCGTAGCTCTGGCCTACCGGGCTTGCCCTACGCCATCTCCCGACGCCGACAAGAGCTCTCGCAAGTGGTGCCCCGTCCTCGGACTCCTGTGACCGTGTTTCCATTTTTCATATCTCTCCTATCCCTCGATATGCCCTCGCTCGCTGTCGCAGCGTATCTTTCTCTCTATATATACCTTTAATCCTATTCTTTTAATCCCTCCTCACCCCATTTCTTGTGAGCTACTGTTGAGGTGTCGCACCCTGATGCAGACAGTTACGGAGCTCACTTTTCTCTGCTTTTGATTGATTGATATGTGAGGTTTAACGTCCCAAAACCACTATATGATTATGAGAGAGGCCGTAGTGGAGGGCTCCGGAAATTTAGACCACCTGGGGTTCTTTAACGTGCACCCAAATCTGAGCACACGGGCCTACAACATTTTCTCTGCTTTTCCCTCTTAGAACCACTTCAGATGTCCACGAACATGATCAGCCTTGAGAGAGCTGCAGTCCTCTCCTACCCGTTTCTCCTCTCGCCTAGTGAACTCCCTCACCACGCGGGGAATGAAAGGGTGAGGAGAATTACTGACAAGAGCTCCCGCGTCGTTTGTTCATCTATGAGAATGGTTGGCACATGGGCTAGTTGGTGATCTTGCAAGTCGAATGGTTGCAGCTAAATTGAAACGTACGCACGAAGAAAAAAATCTTTGTCCTCGTGTTTCCTCCCTTCTCGCCTACGTTTAAATTTAGCTGCAACCATTGGACACGCTGTTCATCTACGCAGTGAATCGTTTCACTTCGCAATGTCACACCAACTAGCCCCACTGTATGCACTTCTAAGCTTAAAACGATGACGGGACAAAGGAAAGAACAGGAACTCGTCCAACCAAGCTGACCACGTTGAAACTTTTTTGAGAAGGAAAAAAAACACACACGATATAGCCCGTTAAGATTGAGTTGGGATTCATGCTGCATGGTTGTTTTTCTTGCCCGCGTGCACTCGCGTTCCAACAATAAACACCAACTAGCGCAGATTCAAGTTTTTTTGGTGCGTCAGCATTGGCTTGTCCAGGTGGGGGGCGGGAGGGTTCAAACCAGTGGCGTAGCCAGGGAGTAGCGTACCAGACTGTGCTCCCCGCCCTCAAATTTTCAGTCGAGCACATCTGCTTGCCCGGCCTCTACTTGAAACAAAGAAGGTGCACCACCGTAGAAAAGTTTCTACCTACGCTCCTGGTTCAATCCCCCCACCCCCGAAAATTTTCAATCTTGCATAATGCAAATCTTGCACACACAAACACACGAACATACGTGAAACCCCTTCCCCCAGAAAAGAACAAGTTTCTAGCTACGCTACTGAACATCAGCGATCACCAACCGCCACTATAGTAAACGTGTGTGGTCATAACCAAGCACATTGAACAATGATTGCACACATACCTGCTTAATAAAAATATCGGTAAACGTGTGTGGTCATAACCAAGCACATTGAACAATGATTGCACACATACCTGCTTAATAAAAATATCGGCAGACGTATAATGCTTCCCTTATTAGAGGGCCCCTACCACCACGCGCTCAAAGACGGGCGAGTAATCTTCTAAGCCTAAGCTGATATTTGCTCCTCGGCACTTTTATTGAAAGCTCGTGCACAATGTCAGCACTTCGCGTTGAGCCTATCAAGATTTCGTACTGGTCGGCTACACGCTGTTATCTCAGCTTGCGCACTCGGAAACACACAAGTTCTCTTGGCACCTCTCTGTTTGTTCTCAACAACTCTCTGTTTGTTCTAATAGAGGAAACGAGCAAACTTCTTTCCTTCATTCCAAGTGAAGTAAAATCAGCTGATCGCGCACTTAGTCATGCGAGACAAAGAACTGGTGGGCGGCTGCATGGCAAAACTTTGTAGGAGGCAGTTCCCATTTAATATTTCGCATATATGGTCCAATTGAGAGAACGTATCGTATAACCATAGGCGTGCGAGGAAAGGGGGGGGGGGGGCAAGGAGGTTTGCCCCATTTTCTTAAGAGAGGGGGGGGGGGCGCAAAGTCAGCCCCATATATTGACATAATAGCGGTCCCAAAGTGGCCGTGCTTGTGCGCACGCCTAGTGCCTATTGCCGAGGGTGCGATTTGGTGCATAGATGACTCGTCAGAGGCTGCACTGGGGGCGCTTGCGCCGTGTCATGGCTTAATCAGGCTTAATCGAGGCCATCGAGGCGCATGTGCCAGCGCTGTTCCTCTCCTTAATGATTCGTGGTCCATGGTTATGACCATTGAATGTGACTGCGGTGTGCCGCCGTAGTCAGGCTGTTCAAACGCGCTAGCAGTGCAGCTACTAGTGATAAGACCATCTTCGATGCAATTTGGGTCGATTTCATCAGAGCGGCGCAACATCAGGATCGCACGGTAAAAAATTTATACTTTATTCTAAGTTGTATGAGCCCGTACTAATCGATGAACACGGCTCTATCGACTTATTATGGTGCTACTTAAACTTGCCGCGCTGTGCCTATATTACTATTTTTTGTAATGTGCTGACATCTGTTGTTGCTTTTATGAACTGTGCTTGTTGTCAACCATGACTCCCCTCTAGTCGTGGTTGTCAACATTTTTTTTTTTTTAACATAATCTCAGAGATTTCTCATCGCCGAGTCATCGATACGTTTTATATATAAAACTAACATGAGCAATGAAACATGAGCAATGTATGAAATTAAACATAAATAATGTATAAAACTTTTTTGCTTTCTAGTGTTTTAAAATCTCAGAGGCAACGTTATCATGCATGTGCTGAGAGGTTACTAAGTTATTATTTTTAATTTAGCCTAATAAACTCTTTACTTTCATTTATTTTTAAAAACATAAATATGAGCACCACTTATTGCAATACTGAGTTGTGTGACTTACAATTGCTTTTGCTAATATCAGCCGATTAAAAACTCGACCTCAAAGATTTAAGTCTCTTTTGCTTCCTTTAAAAAAATTAAAAAAACGTAATTTGAGAAATATTTTTAGTTTAATTACATAAGAAGTATTGTGTTTTTTTTGTTTTTGTGGGGAAAAGCGGTTGGTGATTATGATCTGGCGTTCCCGTTTTCTTCACGTGTGCACCACAGAACACCACTAGCAGCGCCAGTATTCTAAGAATTATCATCATCATCATGACAAACGTGTGCATGCCGGCTAACGCATGGTAGTTTGATTGGGATTACATGTGTTATTGTCAGCCGTTTATGAAACTCCGTGCACTATTTCACGATGGATGTGCGTAGAAAGCAGTGGCGTAGAGGTCGGCCAAACAAGCGACGGCGTGCTGCAGACAACGATGACGAGCCGGCTTTCGAGAAGGTCCCCCGCCGAAGCATGGCCAACGACAGGCAAAGCGTGCGTGTGCTCCTTCCCGTTAAAACGAGACACGGCGTCATTCAAAAAACTGAGGTCCTCAACAGAAAGGAAGATTCACCTGTAGAATCCGACGAAGCTGATGACGGATCTGCTTCGGGAGAAGACATCGATGAAGTGCACGAAACACCGCCAGTCGCAGAAGAGTCGCCCGAAGACAAAACTCCTCGCACAGCAGTCAAGTCGCTCTCCGACAAGTATCGGCAGCTCCAGCAAGTCAAGCAGCAGATTGGATCTATGGCCAGTGCGATCGTAGAAGACCCACAAGATAAAGTGGGTCATTTTAAGGAGCTCATCGCCTTACTTCGCAACGGAGCGCCCGGCATTTCCCACATCGTGCAGAGGCTGGCAGCACTTACGCTGCTCGAAGTCTTCAAGGATGTCGTGCCGGGCTACGCCATCACTGCACCTACTGCGCACGGTAGCGGACCGAAGCAGAAGCTCAAGAAAGAGACGAGAGCCTTGATAGGTTACGAGGAGGCCTTGCTGCGCTATTACGGCCAGTACGTTGGCTGCTTGCGGAAGATATTGGCGCGACATCTGAAAAGGCTCAAGTCTGCCCAAAGCGTTCTGCGTCTCCGTCTTTCAACGGCACTGGCCCAAGTAGCGGCTCGCTGTGTGTGTGGTCTGCTGTTGGCCCACCCCCACTTCAATCTGCGTGGACAGCTTATCGAATTGGCCGTCCATTGCCTGGGAAGTTCCGACGACAAGATGTCGCTGACAGCGTGTCAGGCACTCCGCCAGTTGTACCGCCAGGACCGGCTGGGAGAGAGCACGTTGGATGCTGTCAAACGTACCAGGGCACTTCTAAAGGCCAGGGGTCTTCAGGCAAGTGTTGCAAGCTGTCTCCGGCATAGCTAGTCACCCCTGGGATTTTTTTTTTTTTTTCAATTTTGCGAGAACATAAGTATGGTTGACCTTTCCCCTCAAGAAATTTTCTTGGTATGCCACTGGCCTCTCATGCGATGTATGGGAAATGTCGCCTATGCTTCGTGGCTTTAATTAGCATGCAACTTACCTCCAACACAATCGTCCAGTGCATAATGTTGTCATTTATGATACTCAGACTCTGTGAAGACGTGGCCTTTTGGGTGCACTATTTCGGGGAATGCAGGGAAAGAATTTTGATGACATTTCCTCCATAAGGCGTTATTAGGGAGGGACCATTTAATTCGGAATTACTTTTGTGCTTAAGATTTAACAAAGTGAGTAGTCGGTTGTCCATAAGCAAAAGTTATTTCTTGTGAGAACAACTGCAGAACTAACGAAACATTTTTCCATCATATAAGTGGCACACCTTAATTATCTCCCAGGTTGTCTTAGTCTAAGTCTCTGTAACTGCAAATTACTGTACAGAACTCTGTGTAACTTTTCTGAATTCAACATGCGCTGCAGGTGCACCCCCGCGTTCTGGAGCCATTCCTGTCGCTGCGTCTGCGGGAGCCCAAGGCAGCAGACCAGGGCCACAATATTGACCTGAAGAAAGTGCGCGAGGGTCTGCGGAAAATGTCCCGCAAGGAGCACCGACAGCACAAGCGCATGCGTCGTCTGGAATCTCAGCTTCGCGAGACTGAGGCACAGGAAAGTGATGTCCGTAAGGATCGCCTCCAAGGAGAGATACTGCAGCAACTTCTTTGGACATACGCCCACGTTCTTAAACAGGTGCCTCAAAGGCCAGAATTGAAGCCTCTGCTTCGTCCAGTATTCAAAGGTCTCGCTCAATATGCACACCTGGTCAATCTCGACTTCCTGGAGGACATTCTAGATGCGCTAGGCACCCTGCTGAACTTGCTAGGCTCCAGAGACGCACCATGCTGCTTGCAAGCGGCATTTGCACTCTTGTCAGGGCAAGGCCAAGCCCTCACAGTCGACCCCCAGCGATTCTATGTCGCACTGTTCCGGTGTTTGTTAGAAAGCCCTCCCGCAAGTGCTCGGACGCTGCTGCTTTGTTGGCGGATGATGGTGGTGAACCGCTGCCGAAGTCTGTCGGTGTACCGGCTCAAGGCTTTGTGCAAACGGTTTGCAACACTGTGTATCAATCACGCTAACTCACTTGGCCTGACCCTGTCGCTCGGCACACTGTTGAGAAGCGAACCGCGGTTGCATGGACTGTTGGAGGTAGCGGACTCTCAGACAATATTTCGCCCAATGCTTGGAGACCCTGACCATGCCGGTTGTGCACCACTTTGGGAGCTGCACGTGCTAAGAAAGCATTACGACCCCTCGACGGCTGCTGTTGCCAAGGCAGTTGCCTCGTCCAATCGAATTCCACCGGCGCTTGCCAGCCTCGATCCTGTTCGTGTGGCAGGCAAGCGCACTGATCCACTTGTGGCATTCTCCGCATGTGGGTCAAAGGCTAACAAAAAGCATGGAGTTAAAAAAGACATGGTCCAGAAACAGAACCGAAGGCTTGCTAAAGGTGCTGTGCACAACAAAAGACAATAAATAAAGGTACAATTGTGTACTGTGTTTAATCTGTGTAGTCATTCATGAGAAAATGATAGATAAATGCTGCGCTCTTGCGTTCATCAGTGTCTCGCCGTGCGTCCCATGAGGATGAGCCGAGTTCTGTTGAGTGCTGGCCTTTGGGCCTCAAGAGAACAGGGCCAAATACATTTGCTGCAAAAAAATAAAGAGAGGGATGTTATAATCAAGTTAGTATTTATTTCTCAGTCTTGCATATAGTCGCAGTCTACGATACTCACACAAGGGACTCAATTTAAATTAAACTAAGGTAGAGAAAAGTATGCTCAGTTTAGTGGTCACTTTAATGACAAAATTCAGTCTCCAGGCAGGGAAGAACTCTTTCATTTGTCCTAAAGTAAGTGGAAACAAAACTATTCCTCAAAAGCTGCTCATTACCAAAGAACCTTGAGAAACTATTGCATTTATGTCTTGCAAGGCTATTCACTTGTTCCCTGCTGTAACTGCCAGTCATAAACAAGTCTAAAAGCACTTTCCAATTAATGTGAAAACAAGAGCAACCTTAACAAGCATCCTTGCATGCGCTTACACTTGCCTTGGCACCATAACGACCCAAGTGAGCTCCTTACGAAGACACTGTTCCAGGTACACCTATTAGGTGGCTGCCAGTTTGACAGCCACTGTTTGTGCAGACCTACCCAGAAGCTTGGCATCCAGCTTGTTTTCTGCGGTGTGCGCGAGTAGCTCTTTCAGGAAGCAGACCAGGTAGAGAAATGTGTGCTTGTGCACTTCTGGCACCATTTGAGAAACAACCTGCACAGATATGTGGTCCGGTGAGATAGTAGTACCAGTAAAAAGCACAAGCTATATGCACTACCAATATCCATTGGTTTGATTTATTTAATTCAAAGCTAGATCGAAGTCCAATACAAGTATAAAATGATTTTTGTTTTTCGAGAACCTTGTTGTTTGTGCATTAACTTCGTTCAATAACTCTTACAGCATTAAAACGTGTACCTTACGCTGTTGAAATTGTTAACTTAAAAGCAGCGTAAATTTGCTGGCTATAAAGGTAAATGTTAAATGAAGAACTGTTATACAATTTTAATGATGCTATGAATGCTATTCTTGAATAAATTAGACGTATGTTCAACTTCCCAAGGCAGCCCATGGACTAAATAAAGACGCTAGTAATGGGTTCAAGTTTTATTCACTATTGCCTTAGGTACATTGCACAAGAGTTTTTGCTTTCAAAGTTTATTAGAAAGCAGCTGCCCCAGCCGGGAATCAAACTTGTAACATTGCACTCAGCGGCACAATGGTATAGCCAGTATGACATCGTTTGCAAAATGTTTGTTAATGGCTAACACTAAGTTCTATTTGCACCTACTTTGTGCTTTATTTTACACAGTAAGAGAATAGTGTTATAAAATTTTATATCTTGTTTTTTTCTGTTGCAATAGGCAGCCAATGACTCGTTACAGCTGGGAACCTCATTTGCTGAAGTCCAGCAATCATTGTGATATTTTTATAGCGCACAATCACAGTTTTGGTTTCAGAGAGAGGCAGAACTTAGCATGACTTGTTTTTAAACACAGCTGACCAAATGAGTGCACTAAACATTGATGCACTAACAATGCACATTGTGTGCATATGAGCACTGTGTTGACAACAGTGGCAGAGAGCGCATGCAAGGACCAGGGCAGTAAGCCCAAACTCGAGACGTTGGTGGTGGTTCCTTTTTTGCAAAACAGGTTGATGCCAATGTTGTGCCTCTAGCAGCTTCCTTTCACATACATCTGCATGGCGCACACTTTAAAATTGATATTAGGCATGTTATAGGCTATATTGGCCATTGATATATTGTAGATGTGAACGTCCACACTAATCTATTTCAAAAGTTATTGCACCTTCAACATTTTGTGTCGATGCTCCTTTAAGCATGCCTCTAACCTCAAGAACTGTTCACTGTGACCTACTTGTTTAGAAAGAATGAAGTTGTTTGAGCAATCAAGGCAACGCTGGTAGCAGGCATATGGAACCACTGGCTCGGGCAGGGAGTCCAGAAACAGCAGGAGTGCCTCGGCCATGGAGTGTACACTGCCAGCTGAGGTGTGCATGACGCTAAGGAATGTTCATCCACTCAAAAACTGAAAGACGCCAAGACATAATTCAAGAATTGTCGCCACCAATATACGTAGTAATTATATCTAAACATATAAGGATACGCAAGTGGCCATCCAGGCGTGCATCGAGGGCATCTCTTATTAGGTGCAGTTCCCAGCTGAGACCAGATTGCTGAAACAGGTCATCCTGGGAAACAAGAATAAAAAATAATCAGCATAAGCAGTACCTGACAAGTAACTGATTTTGGGGGACAAATCAACCTCTAAATATAAGTTCTGAAATGTTTTCTTTGTTTCTACATTACTGCATGTCAAAATAGCACACATACATACATTGAAATTATAATTGTAACCATGCCTAATGATTACTATCTTCAAAGCACACCAGTGGGTTGGATAATTGGTTGGCAACTACCATGCAGCAGTTTGCAGAAAAAAAAAATAATTTGCCGAGCATGCCATATTTAGCTGCCCAGTCATAACAGACCCCTTAAAGGCTTTCACTTTCAGCTAAATTGCATGCTTGCTTGCTCATTGTGTGCATTATGCAACAGAGACTTGATGCTGAGATATTGTGACTTTGAGCAATTGTGTATTATGCATGGGCTTAAAGCCATGTTAAGATGGAATAACAGGAGAAAATAATTTGGCTATAGCAGTAATCACATTCAGCTGTGACCACACACTTCCATTTATATTTGTTAACTGCGGAAGCGAATTGCTGAGAAAGATTACGCCAATGAAATGTATGCAGTGTAATTTCATTAGTACGATTCTATATAATTTTTTTAACTGTCTACTCTCGTAACTACGGACCATAATAATGTGGCAAAATGAGTCCGTATTATCAAAAGTCTGTAATATTCAATATTCAAACTTCGTGCACGTTGTCGCGTGGCTTTCGATTTTGCTCAGCAGTAAGGGGCAGGCTAGTTCTGCCGACACATGCTGAATACATTTGAAGGCATGGTTATGAAAGACAATCACCAGCAGCAGTTAATAACAAAACTGCAGTGTGAATTATAATTAATGAGCAAGTGCCATTACTGTAATAAATTAATGAAACTTCACTTCATAAATTTAATACACAGACCAAACATAGGCTGAGACATGGTCTGCTGTATCCAAAAGTGTGTTGTATGCAGGTCCATTATACTGAGTGTTGAGTGCATTATGCACTTTCTTTCCCTGGTCAAGACCTTAAAGGTGCATTGGATTTTTATACAACAGAACTTGTTACTGAGCAAGTTGATGCATTACTTGAGAACTGGTATAGTGTAAAGCAGACGGAGACGAAGCGGAGAATGAATCGACATACGGTTGACACTATTGTGCTTTTGTCTCAATAGTCATGACTGTGAAGTAGTATCTTTAAAACTTGTAACTTTACAATAAAGTGCACAAGGTTAAATTATACTCCAATGGCTCATGAATAACATGTTAAGGGCAGGACACACTAGCTAAAAAATGTGCGGTGTGCACTGGAAAAATGTGTGCCCTAAAAGCTGCCATGAAGCAGGTTTCTTGTGTCATGGGTGGACTGGTGATCAACCGATTTAAATTGTGCTGTGTTGGGGAGGTAAATGAGTTGCAATTGAAGGAGACTAATGGAGCTGCCCCTAAATGTTTGTATTATTTAAATGGAATACTCTGCTAGGTGCTATGCAGACTAAAACGCCTGCAGCCTTCTCTCCTGAGCTCACCTGGGTGAGCCCGTACTTGTGGAGGTGGTCGACCAGAAGCCAGAGCTCTTTGGGCACCTCAAAAGGCACTGCCAGGAGACCCTCTTCGCAGGGGCTCCGCTCCTGCAAAAGCCATCATAACACAAAGCACCAAGTGCATATGTCATTAAACCTTATAGATATTAATCTGGAATGCAATATTCACCTAAGTACAATGACTTGTAGATATAGTACACAGGCTATTTAGCGATTGCAGCATGTTAAATATTTCTTCTTTTTTCCTTCTTTCTAAGGCGTGTGACTAAATGCTATCACCCGACTAATGCTGGAGTTCCTCCACCTTCACTTCCTTCATTTACTGCAAACATCTGTTAATTATATTCCAATCTGCAATACGACCTGCTTCATAATACTATTATGTACCTATTTTTTTTTCTTCTGAGTTTAATTTATTTAGTTGATGTTTTGCATACATGCTGTGTTTGTACGTGCAACAGCATAAACAATGTGTACGTTCGCATAACTGATATATATATATATATATATATTTTTTTAAGTGATGTACTCCACCATGCTTTGTTTTGTTGCCTGCATTTGTCCTACAATATGTATGTTGTATTTCCACCCTGCTAAGATCCCCTATGGGAATCACAGTATCTGTAAATATATCAAGTAAATAAACCATACAGATAAGTAGGTACTGACCACCTTGAGCAGCTGTTCTCTGCCCAGCTCCCGTACAGGGCAAGGTATACGTGCCAATGCTTCCAAAGAGCAACCATAGCAACTTGGCTCATACTCTCCGGACACAGTCACGTGATTACAGACAGTCAAGGAAAACAAACATTTACCCATACATGATGCAGTTTTGGTGCAAATATTAGGAGCTGTGCGGGCAAGTTGGCTGAAGTAAAATTCATTGATATGTGGGGTACAACGTCCCACAGGCTGAGGAAAAAAATCGGCAAGGCTGCACAAAAATGTGTTTCCGTAAAACTAATGTGAGATCTCTTTCAAGTATGCATGTGCGAACATGAAATGCCAGGTTCAAAGCGAACAGTGATTTGGTCTAATGACTTCAAATCAACTATAATAGTATACATCACATATTATTAAAGAAAATTGCATATTTTTGTAACTTGACTAAGTTGTAGAATATATTTAAATTGAAACAAGGCATGTGCAAATGTCATTGTTTTTTATTCAATGGAAGTGGAAGCAACTTTGAATGGTACATATCACAATTACTTTCAGTAGACTGCAAGTGATGGCCTGTAAAATACATTATATTTTAAAACTTGTAACTTTACAATAAAGTGCACAAGGTTAAATTATACTCCAATGGCTCATGAATAACATGTTAAGGGCAGGACACACTAGCTAAAAAATGTGCGGTGTGCACTGGAAAAATGTGTGCCCTAAAAGCTGCCATGAAGCAGGTTTTCTTGTGTCATGGGTGGGACTGGTGATCAACCGATTTAAATTGTGCTGTGTTGGGGAGGTAAATGAGTTGCAATTGAAGGAGACTAATGGAGCTGCCCCTAAATGTTTGTATTATTTAAATGGAATACTCTGCTAGGTGCTATACAGACTAAAACGCCTGCAGCCTTCTTTCCTGAGCTCACCTGGGTGAGCCCGTACTTGTGGAGGTGGTCGACCAGAAGCCAGAGCTCTTTGGGCACCTCAAAAGGCACTGCCAGGAGACCCTCTTCGCAGGGGCTCCGCTCCTGCAAAAGCCATCATAACACAAAGCACCAAGTGCATATGTCATTAAACCTTATAGATATTAATCTGGAATGCAATATTCACCTAAGTACAATGACTTGTAGATATAGTACACAGGCTATTTAGCGATTGCAGCATGTTAAATATTTCTTCTTTTTTCCTTCTTTCCAAGGAGTGTGACTAAATGCTATCACCCGACTAATGCTGAAGTTCCTCAACCTTCACTTTCTTCATTTACTGCAAACATCTGTTAATTATATTCCAATCTGCAATACGACCTGCTTCATAATACTATTTTGTACCTATTTTTTTTTTCTTCTGAGTTTTAATTTATTTAGTTGATGTTTTGCATACATGCTGTGTTTGTACGTGCAACAGCATAAACAATGTGTACGTTCGCATAACTGATATATATATATATATATATTTTTTTTAAGTGATGTACTCCACCATGCTTTGTTTTGTTGCCTGCATTTGTCCTACAATATGTATGTTGTATTTCCACCCTGCTAAGATCCCCTATGGGAATCACAGTATCTGTAAATATATCAAGTAAATAAACCATACAGATAAGTAGGTACTGACCACCTTGAGCAGCTGTTCTCTGCCCAGCTCCCGTACAGGGCAAGGTATACGTGCCAATGCTTCCAAAGAGCAACCATAGCAACTTGGCTCATACTCTCCGGACACAGTCACGTGATTACAGACAGTCAAGGAAAACAAACATTTACCCATACATGATGCAGTTTTGGTGCAAATATTAGGAGCTGTGCGGGCAAGTTGGCTGAAGTAAAATTCATTGATATGTGGGGTACAACGTCCCACAGGCTGAGGAAAAAATCGGCAAGGCTGCACAAAAATGTGTTTCCGTAAAACTAATGTGAGATCTCTTTCAAGTATGCATGTGCGAACATGAAATGCCAGGTTCAAAGCGAACAGTGATTTGGTCTAATGACTTCAAATCAAACTATAATAGTATACATCACATATTATTAAAGAAAATTTGCATATTTTTGTAACTTGACTAAGTTGTAGAATATATTTAAATTGAAACAAGGCATGTGCAAATGTCATTGTTTTTTATTCAATGGAAGTGGAAGCAACTTTGAATGGTACATATCACAATTACTTTCAGTAGACTGCAAGTGATGGCCTGTAAAATACATTATATTTTAAAATTTGGTATACATAGAGCATATAAGCTGATATAACAAGCTTTTAAACTTAAGAAATGATGAATCAATGTGAGGATAATATGTTCATTTAATCTTGAAGTGGCACTTTGCAGCAATGCTGATTTCACTTGGATAGGTGTATTCACAGTACAGCACTCCTCTACAGCAGTGAAACCACCTTTACAAGGGGTTATGTTTATTAGTTTATTACGAAAAATTAAAATTTCGAGGAATTTCAACTCGTGTTGAAGCGAATTCGAATACCATAATATTCGTTTCAATACTCAAGGTGCTCATAGTATTCAAACATGCCTACACTCAAGTTCTCTATGCATTAAGCACCAGGACATCCAGCCTGTCAATGTCAATAAGAGAGAACCATGTATATTTCAACTAATTACAAAATGTAAGAGAGCTCACTATATGTTATTTTACTATATATTTTACTATGTATTTTCACTATATGTTGAAATTATTTGTTCATAGCATTATATGTACCAATATGTTACACCTGTACAGTGTTGATTGCTCATTTTTGTCGTATACATGTTTGTATGCTTCGCTCGGATGTATTACGCAAATGCTTCCTTTTTTTTTTTTAAGGCAAATACGCCAACATTTTTTGCATCTTTTGAAATAGATTTTTTGTTGTTGTTGTTTAAGCATTAGACGTTTCGTTTTATCACACATGTACAGTGATGATTTCTTTCTTGTCATAGACCTGTTTATTTTACGCGTATGATCCCGAATGTTTTTATGAAAGTGTTACCGCTGCTGCGATGTGTTCGGGGAGGGGGAAGGGCGGCCTGCGGCCTTGTGAAGCTGGCATCACGCCAGCTTTTTCTGCAGGTCTCCTGCATCATGTATCTTTGATGCGAAATAAAGTCATTATTATTATTATTATTATTATTATTATTATTATTATTATTATTATTATTATTATAACAACTGCAACAAGAAACACCAACTGTTGTTAAGAATAGCTGCACTTGAGAAGCACAGCCCATTGCTACACAGTCGCGTTATGTGCTTGTTTGTGATAATCGAAAATTGCTTCTTAAGTTACAATGTTGATTTCACATACAAAATGGCCAGTTCACCCTAAGGACAGTGGAAAAGTATGTGAAAGGATATAAAGATGTCTTTCCCACGCTCTAGGTGAAGCACTAAGATGTCTTCAAGAGTGTCTGAGGCACTGTTCAACTGCCACGCAGTTCGCTTGTCCACGCACAATTCTAGAGACACCTGGCATGTCTCCCCTGTCGAGGAAAAAATGCACAAATTAGCAAAAAAACTTTTTAAATGCACCAATTAGAAACATGATGCTGACATACTATTCGGAACAACTCCAATGCGCTAACAAGCATGCAAAGTGTGGGCCCATCACCAAGTTATAGCTTACTTTCCCGATGATCGCACAACAAATATATCCAGGCAACAGAAAAGTGCAACACTTGTTTCACTCTTCTGTATCCCATCCAGTACAGAACACTCCTTGTGTATGGCACAAAAATTCTATTGTACTTATTTTCTGTGCCCTGGTCTTCAATAATTCAAATTATATACAGCAGCCAGCTGTATCTAAATTTGGTGGCAAAAAAAAAAAAAAAACGCTGAACTTCCTCTTAGCACAGAGTGTGCACATTGAATGTTGGTCTCTGCGCACGCACATTCCCTCATCTGTGCTCTGTCATGGACAGTTCTGACACACTTCCTGAACAGACGTTCTGACAGTTCTTCATGAACTGTCAGCTGGTGGATGGAATGAATTTTTGCAATAATTCCCTCTACAGTGCAACAGTTTTTCATATCATTGGTATGATCATCATCACCAGAAGTACAGCTCTAAAAAAAATACATTTCCTCCAACTGCTCATTGCAGCTTTTCCTAAATAGAAAGTTCCAGAAGTTGGTTGTCATACAATATATCTCTGCAAAATATTTTTGAAGTGTCATGCGCAATTTCTTGCAAACCTGTTGCTCGTATGACTCATACATTTCAATACGCAGAGAATACTGCCAAAATCAATGTCAGTTGAGACAGGTGAGCCCAACAAAACAACACATGCCTGCAAACAAAGGTGCTTTTTCAAGCTACTAGATGCAGCTCGAGGGCAGCACAAGCTGCACTGAAGTTGAATGAGTATGCAATGTTGCAGGGCACCTCTCCTATGAGAACAATCATACAAATAGCAAGCAGGAATCATGCCTGGCTTGATGGCTCCTGATGCTGGAATGGCCCTCAGCCACTCCTTGCAGTAGCGGCCATTGTCCAACTTTGGGCGGAAGCAAAACTCTACTGGAACCTGAGCGAGACAAAAGGATTGTCAACCAATTTACCTGTTGTGTACGGCGAAATAAGTGAGATTACCTACCTGACCAGTATTGGCAACGGTGAGGGTTTGCACTTGGCTTTCCATAAAGTGCAGCTTTTCAAACTGCACCTGTGGAACATTTCAGAAGCAAAAAGTAGATATTGATGGCGCTATGCTTCACTCTCATGGCAATCAACACTACGCTGTGTTCGTTTGATGAATCCTATCAGCACAAGCAGAAAACAATTACAGGCTTAAGTAATCAGAGCACTACTTTGTAATGCCACAGATCAGCACTGCAAGATATGATCATGAAATTTAAATATTTTACAATGTTTGGATGTGGAAATTTGCTGGTTTGGTGCAAGAATTTCATACAAATTTACTAATTTAAGCATACAGTGACTGAAAGTATCATGAATTCTGTACAGTTTATCAGACACTAGTAAATAAAAAAAGTTGCATACCTCGAGCCGGTCAACGGCCACTTGGGGGAGAAATTCATTTTCCAGCTTGTCCAGTTTTTTCATAATCTCTTCATAGATGGTACGGTAGCGAGCAGTGTCGATTACTTTGACTCCCACCTTGAAGCAGGCACTGACCGGCTTGTGGTCACTCAGTGTGTATGACTCGTGAGAACTGTAGCGCAGCTGCTTCACGTGCGGACCCTGAAACGTTCTTGAATATCACTCAGAAGTCACCAACAAACTGTGGATAAACATTGCATATCAGACACTCAATATTTTTACAAAGTGCGGGCAATTTCCAAGACTAATAAAAAACTCTATACTACTACTGTTAGGTAAGCAAATCTCTAGCAGATTTGTTTACCCAACATTGGGCAACCAGAACGTAGCATGGCAAAATATTCAAGTAATGTCGGCACCCCTACAGTGCACTGTGAAAATTATGAAGTTTCACTAAGAATTTCACACTTGCAGAGATAACAATGCATAACCTCCAAAATCACACTTGTGAACCAACGCATTCTCAAAGGTCATGGACATATACTCATATTTTTGCAAATCACTACTACATAGCACAAAGAGCTGCCGTGTTTGCTTATTCTGCTGATGATAATATACTATTATCATCGTATTCCGCTTATTACACCCATTGTCAAGCTAATTACGAGCACGCAACACAGATCCACAGTGCTGTGCTTAGCTGTGCTTAGGCGCACTATTCAGCAAAACAATATAAATGCATTGCACTTTTGTGCACATCAAGAGGATGTTTCTACAAGAACATGCACAAGGATTTTGAACAAATGGCACACAGGTTCATCTGAGACTATCATTACAGCTTTTATCAGGGGCATAAATCCAGAAAAATCACAATTGGAGGGGGGGGGGACACATATCTTGCCATGGTGGCGATTTCGTTTTCATAAATGTTCCAGGTTTTATATTTACTTATATAAAAAAGTAAAATCGGGCTTTGAGGTCAAACTTGAAAATGATTATGGGTTCCCAACTCACGTCATTGCACTGTTCTATTGAGTCTTTTCTGCAATCAATCAAGCAGCACTTGCTATTTTATAGTCACACACGGCAGAGCGATATTTAATAGCGATACACACTTAAAAAAAAAGAGGCTTCAAAAAGTTGAATGTGCTGTATTTACGTAATTGTCAAGCTAATTAGATATATGATGCCTGAGTGAAAATTTCGGGGGGAAGCACTTGCAAGGGTGTGTGTCCCCCTCCAAAGCTTGAGCACAAGGGGGGTCAGAACCCCCCTGACCCCCCAGGACTTACACCACTGGCTACAATGCAACGGCAATGTCATAATCAAAAAGACAAGTGCTGGCAGCACCTTGTAATACCAGAGCTATTGTCTCCTTGTCATCATATTGTCGCGAGCAAAAACAAGACCTGCAGCCAGGAGTTCACCCGAACCAGAGCAAGGAAAATATTCTCTTCTTCTTTTTAGCCCAAAACGGGTATGAGCCACAGCGGCTCGTTCATCAATGGTGGCATTACCCCCTCTCCCAAGAAGCATCGGCTCGATGCTGTACATGAAGGCAAAAAAAAAAAAAAGAAAAGAAAATGAGATGAAAATTACCATGCAAGCAAAATTAATGGCGTAAGGCGGAATAACATAGTTGTTTGTGGAGCCAAGAGTTAAATGAGAAATAAGAAAAATAGGAAAGAGTGTAAGGGAGAGACGAATAAAGTCAGTCACTCACTGGTGATTCACAGCGCGAGAAGTATGGTTTCAGCCGTGAAACGTGAACGACTTCAGTTCGCGGGGTGAAATGGGAACGTCTTGAAGTGCCTTCTAAGAGAACCTCGTATGTGACGTCGCTGAGACGTCGTACGACCTTGTAAGGGCCGAAGTAGCGGCGAAGAAGCGTTTCTGAACGGCCACGTTGTCGGATAGGGGTCCACACCCAGACTTCATCACCGGGCTTGAAAATAACTTCACGGTGACGAAGATTGTAGCGGCGTGCGTCTGCGGTTTGGTGATGTTGAATACGATGACGAGCAATTTGACGGGCTTCTTCTGCACACTGCGCAAATTTGGTGGCATCGGTGCGGTATATTCCTAAGTTGTCGGGCAGGAGCATGGCGTCGAGCATCGTCGTGACCTCGCGACCGTGGACTAAGCGAAAAGGTGTGAAACCGGTACTTTCTTGAACAGCAGTATTATATGCAAAAGTTACGTACGGAAGTATGGCGTCCCAGTTCTTGTGATTGATGTCCACATACATTGACAGCATGTCTGCAATCGTCTTATTGAGTCGTTCAGTCAGCACGTTTGCTTGCGGGTGGTAAGCCGTTGTTTTACGATGTTCCGTGCCACTTAATCGCAAGACTTCCTACAGCATCTCTGCGGTGAAAGCTGTCCCACGATCAGTTATGACGACACCTGGAGCACCGTGACGTAAGACGATGCTGTTCACGAAAAATTGGGCGACATCTGCTGCGGTTGCTTTTGGAAGCGCCTTCGTTTCACAGTAGCGTGTTAAGTAGTCGGTGGCGACCACAATCCACCGGTTTCCAGAAAAAGACGTGGGGAATGACCCCAGCAAGTCCATGCCAATCTGATGAAAGGGCGCCTTTGGTGGGCCTATTGGTTGCAGTAGTCCCGCTGGTCGTAAAGGTGGAACCTTACGTCGCTGACAGTCGCGACATGTGTGAACGTAATGCTTCACAGCCTTTGCGAGACGTGGCCAGTAGTAGGAGCGTTGAATCCGTTGCAGCGTGCGCGTATAGCCGAGGTGTCCGGACGATGGCTGATTATGACACGCACGTAAAATGTCACCACGAAGCATAGTTGGCGCAACAAGCAGATACATAGCTTGTGTAGGATGAAAGTTCTTTTTGTAAAGCACTCCATTGCGGAAACAAAAGGAGGATAGCGAGCGTGCAAAGCCTTGAGGAGGGTGGGAATTGCGTCCTTCCAGGTAGTCAATGAGTGGAATGAGCTCCGAGTCGTGACGCTGTTGCTCAGCCAAGCGGGTTGCTGATACGGCAGAAAGAAAAGTGTCGTTGTCTTCAAGGTCAGAGTTGGCATTTTCGACCGGTGCACGTGAGAGACAGTCGGCGTCGGTGTGTTTCCGCCCAGATTTGTGGACGAAGGTGACATCCAAATCTTGTAGCTGAAGGCTCCATCGTGCTAGACGACCTAAAGGATCTTTGAGATTTGCGAGCCAACAAAGGAAATGGTGGTCGCTAACTACCCTGAATGGGCGGCCATACAAGTATGGGCGGAACTTTGTTATGGCCCAGACAACAGCGAGGCATTCCTTCTCGGTCACAGAATAGTTTTTCTCCGCTGGGGATAACGTTCTGCTCGCATAAGCGATCACGCGCTCTACGCCATTATGCCACTGAACTAATACCGCTCCTAGTCCAACGTTGCTGGCGTCAGTGTGTAATTCCGTGTCAGCGCTTTCGTCAAAATGACCCAGTACAGGCGGAGCCTGGAGGAGGTTTCGGAGGGTGTCAAACGCATGACACTGATCGGGACCCCAAACAAACGAGACACCGTCTTTTGTAAGCTTGTTGAGGGGTTCAGCAATCTTCGAAGAGTTTTTGACAAAGCGCCTGTAATACGCACAGAGCCCCAGAAATCGGCGTAGGTCCCGTTTATTTATGGGCACGGGAAAGGCAGCAACAGCACGGGTTTTCTCCGGATCTGGGCGGATGCCGGCATGGCTCACAACGTGACCAAGGAACTTCAGTTCTTCATATCCAAAATGACATTTCTCGGGTTTGAGAGAAAGCCCCGCTGTTCTGATTGCCTGAAGTACTGCATGAAGGCATTGGACGTGTTGTTCAAACGTGTCTGCAAAGACCACGACGTCATCAAGGTAAACAAGACATGATTGCCATTTGAGCCCTGTGAGAACCGTATCCATCATTCTTTGGAAAGTAGCTGGCGCTGAGCATAGACCGCAAGGCAACACTTGAAACTCGTACAGGCCGTCGGGAGTAACAAACGCTGTCTTTTCGCGGTCGCGTTCATCCACTGCGATTTGCCAGTAGCCGCTACGTAAATCCATGGAAGAAAAATATTTAGCGTTGCGTATACGGTCCAACGAGTCATCTATCCGGAGTAGAGGATAAACGTCCTTTTTGGTGACCTTGTTCAGTTTACGGTAATCAATGCAAAAACGCAACGTACCGTCCTTCTTCTTTACTAGCACAACTGGCGAAGCCCAGGGACTGGTTGATGGCTGGATGACTTTGTCCTGAAGCATCTGCTGGACTTGGTCACGTATAGCGTCTTGCTCTTTTTGCGACACCCTATAGGCGTGTTGTCGGATGGGTCTCTCGGTGGGTTCCGTGATGATACGGTGCTGAGCAAGTGGTGTCTGTTTAACCTTTGACGTAGTGGCAAAGCAGTCTTGAAATGAGCCGAGTAAACGCAAAAGGCTTTCTCGTTGAGATGAAGGTAGTCTCTCGTTTACGTCGAGAGTGCTCGCGAAGGCCTCGTCAGGATGGCCATTCGATGAAAATAAAGCTAACGTGGGCGAACCATCGGCATCGGCAAGTTCTTCACAATATGCAATGGCAGTGTGTCTCGTTAGGTGGCGATATTCGTCGCTGAAGTTCGTGACCAGCAGGTGAACATGCCTATTGCTAGGCTCAATGATTCCTCGGGCAACACAGATTTGTCATGAAATAAGGAGAGACAAATTGGCCTCTGCAATTACTGCGTCAGACATGTCCTGTCCCAATTCTACTTTGACAAAGAGGCTGCTTCGAGGTGGGAGAGTCAGAGAATCGTCGGTAACACGAAGCGCTCTTTTCCGGAATTGTGTACTGTCTGTTGCAGCGCAAAAAGGATCCTCGAACGACACAAGTAATTCACGGAGGTCGATGACGGCGCTGTATTCACGAAGGAAGTCCATTCCTAGAATGACTGGCCGAGAGCACACGTGCAATACGAGGAAAGAGCCCGCAAATGTCGACGTACGTATACGAATGCGTGCCGTGCACATACCCGTAGGCATCACCAGATGGCCCCCTGCCGTGCGCAACTGGGGTCCTTGCCATGGTGTGGTAACCTTCCTCAGTTCAGATGCCAGTGCGGCGCTCATTACGGAATAGTCGGCGCCGGTGTCGACGAGGGCGTTGACAGCATGATTGTCGACGAAGACGGCGATTTCGGCAGAAACGATCTTTCTGCTGTCAGAGAACACTGCAAAACCGGAATGGTCCTCGTCTGGTCGTTGCATCGAATGAGGGTCTTTTACAGTTCGCCGGGCCGCGACTTCACCCCCAGAAGTCGCCGTTCCTAGTTTCCCCTGCGGGGACTTGGTTACCGGCTCCTGAAAGGAGCGGAAGATGAAGGTAAACTGGGTGACGTAGACCGGCGAGGCGACGATGATCTCGACTGGTGGTGCTGAACAGTCGAATGTGTTCGCTGGCCCGTGAGATAGGCTTCGATTTCGCGGGGGCGCTCATCGTAGCGCGGGCATCGAGCATCAGGATGGAAGCCGCGGAGACCTAGTTGCCGGTATTGACAGTTCCTGTATACGTGACCCGCTTCGCCACAGTGACAGCAGAGTGGACGGTTATCCGAGGTGCGCCACGTGCTTGCCTTGTTACCACTTTGTCTTGAGGTAGACTGCAGATAGGTGGGTGTGCTCGGGAACCTTGAGTCGTGAGCTGGGCTCGAAGCAGTGGCGTGGAATGACTGCACAGCCTGGTACCTGGGCCGCATAGCAGGATCTGTAGCCGGTGGCGCAGGGGATCGCAATGCGGCTGCGTATGTCAGGACTGGCGCCTCTGGAATCAGTGGTGTGATTGGGGTCAGGGGTGTGACGGCCTGCCGGACTTCTTGTCTGATTACATCCGCGAGGGCAGACACAGGTTGATGGGATCCCACCGCCTGAAGCCTGCGAGGGCCTGTCTCTCGCTGTCAGAGCTGATAGAGCATGCAGTGGCCGGGATCTGGCATTCGTATTGTGATGACCGCTGCTGCAGCGTACGTTCCATAGTGGTCGCCTCACTGATGAACTGGGCGACTGTTGTTGGTGGATTGCGCACGAGCCCAGCAAAAAGCTGTTCTTTTACCCCGCACCTCCACCAGTAATGTCGTGAGCAAAAACAAGACCTGCAGCCAGGAGTTCACCCGAACCAGAGTAACGAAAATGTTCTCTTTTTCTTCTTAGCCCAAACGGGTATGAGCCACAGCGGCTCGTTCATCAATGGTGGCATTATTGATGCATACAATACCCTGACATAATGAGCACAAATAAGGTTATACTTCGTTAACTAAAAGTCGTAAAAACCAGGTAATATTATGAGATAAACTGATTTTTGAGATAAGCAAAATTGTGCTGATAGCCGAGAAAAATGAGCGCTTTTCAGAAAAATCACTACTATGTACTTCCCAGCTTTTCAGCGGCAGTTTCTAATCTGTCTTGTCGTGCAGGTTTAAAAGAAAAAAAAACATACAAGAGACGCTAACTGGCTAAGTTTTGCAGCACTGCCATTTTATTTAACAGAGAAACGGTGCCTAATGTTCATCTGCCTTGCGGTTGTATTCGACCTTACGAAAGCGTCCTCCAGCTGCTTGACGCATCGCATCAGTCGGCCTTTCCCGCTGCTGCATTTGACCTAATTTCAAAGCAAGCGCAGCGCATTTCTCGAATCAGAAGATGTTGGCACCTCTCGAGGTGGTTCGTCATCCCCGTCGTCTCCGCTGTACCCTACGTTAGTGGTTGTTTGAACGATTTAGGGGTCCATCACTTCTCTGGTCACCACCGCATCCTGCTCAAACAGTGCATACTCCTGAAAAGTTTCATCATTTTCAGCAGCACTGTTTTACCTGTAAGCTTGATGACCTCTTGACAAAGTTCCTCACAGTCTGTGAAGTCATTTTTCTCTTCCATCTCTGCATCTGGCGGCACATGAAAACCTACCATGTGCAAAGCAGTTGGTGATAGCCGCTGCGCGAACTTGCTGGCAAGCGCTGCTGAGAAGGTGTACCACACTCAGCCGGTCAATTTTGCAGCCTTTGCCGTTTTCATAAGACAAAATTCTGTGGAGAAGGCTCTTTCAGAAGATTTTTGGAGCCCCTTCAATGACACCTTGCTTCATCAGCTACAGCACAGACATCATATTTGCAGAGAGAAACTCTACCTTCACTGTCTCCAAATTCTCTAGTTTGCCGTGACCTGGGAAGTTGCTGACAATGAACAGGAGTTTTGTTTTTCTTGGCAATCTTCTTATCTATAGCTGGAACAAACTCTTCAAAAAGAGTAGCAGTCATCCGGGCTGCTCTATTCGTGCGATAGATAATGCCCTTCGGAAGTCATGCATTTTTAAAGCACCTAGGCTTAAGAGCTTTGCCAATTATCAGTAACGGCAGCTTCTCTTCGCCTGTGGCTAGGCTTGTGCGAATATTCGAATGCTTGAAATATTCGAACGAATAGTAGAGTATTTGAATTCGCTTCGATTCGAATTTAAATTAATGAAAATTTCGAAGTATGCACAATGAACAAATCAACATGTAACCACTTGTAAAGATAGTTTCACTTCAGTGTAGAAGTGCTAGGCCGTGAAAAATTCTATACAAAAAAAAAATCTGCTCTGCCCCATTTCAAATTTATAGGGGCACTGCAACACTCTTTGAGCTTGGTCAGAAAATGCTGCCGATAAGTAGCCAAGGCTACTGAGAACACGCGAGACAAATATTACAGCTCAGCACGCGGCCTTCAATTCACAATAAATCCTCAAAGTCAGCTAAAAATTGCTCTCTTCTCTCAACAGATGACGCCACAAGCTCAAAATCACTCGTCGCAGCCATTGCACCAGCCATTGACTGATTTGAGCATGGCGCACTCCGTCGTTATACTGGGGCCGCCACAGAATGGCACTGAAAAGCCGCGTATTCGAAGAAGAAAAAAAGAAAAGAGAGAGAGAGAGAATGTGCTCAAGGTCACGAGATATGCGTGACGTATTTTCTTTCCCTGTGCCTGCCTTCCCTGCTTGGCTTCCAGCGCTTTCATTGGGACGAGAAGAGAGAATGCAATTGAGTGTGTGACAAATCTTTGGGACTCTGATAATACTACACTGATCCGAAATACTTTTTGTGATGGTGAATTCCTGAGGCAATAAATTTTTAAAAGAGAATCCATTCCACGGCTACTTGAAAAAGTATTGCAGGGCCCCTTTATACGAACATATTACCCTCAAATCAATTGATCATTCTATTAAGGTTAAAAGCTTGTTATGACAGTTTATATTCTCTGAGTAAAATAAACTTTAAAAATTTTAGTTTTTTGCACGTGATCACTCACATCCTATCGAAATCATGTCCTGCTAGTACTACTCAAAGTTGTTTTGACTTTCTTTGAATAAAAAAAATGGTATTTGCATAGAGGCCCCATTTCAAATAAAAATATATTGTGCGGGTTAGTTATGTCATGATAAATATGCCGTTTTCTTTATATGTCATATATACTATTAGAATTCAGTTCGAAATTATTCGAACAAAATCACTACTCACTTCGAACGTAAAATTCATTATTCGCACAAGCCTACCTGCGGCATTTGCCCCGAAAAGGACAGTGACTCTGTCCTTCCGTTGTTTCACTACTGAGCATACTTCACCCTTTTTTTGTGAAGGTACAGCTCGGCAACATTTTATATTAAGAGGTGCTGCCTCATCAAGGTCTAAAATGTCACTGTCGGCGTAACTCTCTCGCAACTCGTCCAGCCGGCTGCTGCGCCAATTGTCTGCAATGGCTAATCAATAGTGCCACTCTCGCCGTGCACCGACTTAGACACGACACTGTTCCTTTGTTTGAAGCGGTCAAACCAGCTGCTCCGTGTGCCTCATTCCGTGTCCGTGTGCCTCATTTGCAAGGCCAGAGCGCCTCCATCATTAGTGCTGTGGAGATGGGAACGCTGGCCTCTCTGGCATTTCGCAGCCATACCATCAATGCCGCTTCAACTTCTGCGAACTTCGACCCTTGAACCCACTTCCACCGTCTGGAGAAGCTCTGCTAAAATCCATCCAGCACCTTGTGCTCGTTTTTCAGCACCATCAAAAGCGTAGAGAAAAAGATGCGGAATTCCTGCACAATGCTCGATTTTGTTCGGCCTCCTTCCTCCACTTCCCAAATGAGGGCAACCTTTTCTTGTAGCGTTAGCCACTTGCAATGCTTTAATGCCACGCTTGCCGCACTCACACTAAGTTGTTGCTCCTCACAGTCAGTGAAAAATCCGTGCTGCATGGTTTGCGCAGATGAACGCAAATTACACCTGAATGAAAATGATGTCCACTGCACAAAGCAAACGAGAGGGCCTCCCTGCTCAGAGCATGTGTCTTGACAGGGTTGCTTGACAAGGCTGATATGTCGCTGAGCTGAGACTTCATCCACTTTGCTTTCACAGAAAGCATCAAGATAGGGGCAGGTGTGGCTAAATAAGAAAAAAAAATCGACGGACTTCAGGCATGGCAGCATTGCAGGAATCTTGTGAAATGGTCCGGCGGTGAAATTTTCGTTCCACTCCCTTTACGATTTCGAGTTATCTGCGATCTGACCGAGAAATGTTTCAAGATAAAGGAAAAAATACATATGGGATGTATGAGAATATGTTCGGTGCTACAAAAAATTTCGACTTAGTTGATTTTTCAAGATATGCGAGTTTGAGTTAACGAGGTATTACTGTCCAACGTACCTAAAGCACTCATTCCGCTGTAAATGTTATTGCATAATAATTGTCAATTATAGTGTCCCCATACTTTCATCGTTAGATGTAACTTTGTTATAGTAATGTATAGCAGTGAAACCACCTGCATGGCCTACCTTCCAGAGGATGCGATCACACCATGCTGGTGCACGTTGCTTCTCACTAGTATCCCAGAGCTGCGTGCCCGGGGCATACTTGTACGTTGGTCGAAATGTGATTGGTCCCTCCGTGTAGCCTCCAAAAGCCTTGGCCTGCTGCTGCTGTTGTCGCAACTGGACAAATGAAGCGACCCAAGCCAAATGTTAATCACACAGTGCAATGCACTGGAAAGTTACTCAGCTGTTTAAAAAAGGGTTTTCTAACTATATTATGCAAGCAGCAAGCAAAGGATGAGCACAAACAATTGACCATTGATACCGCATTGTGTTGGAACACATTGGATGATGCCGTTATTGACAGATAACAGCTGTCAACAGGAGATAAAGGCAGAAAACATCCGATTATGGTACCCACTAGTTGGAAAATATTACTGCCACTCTATGGTCACTTACACACAGTGATTTGTTTGTACTGTATGCAGTATCATGAAGCAACAACCCAGATGCAATGATGCGTAATGCACAAGCAAGATGACGAGCTTGACTTTTGCCTTTGTAACAGTTACTATGGTGAGAGGTTACTCCTCAGGAACTTTCTTAATGCAGACATCTCATGACCACAGAGAGGAAGGAGAGAGAGGTTCTCATGGCAATCAATCTTTCCCACCCCTTTTTTTCATATGTAAACTATGTTGCTTTTTTGAAAGGTACATTCAACGGTGGTTAGTTTCAGATGCATTTTATGAAAACAATACGGCAGCCACAAATGTAGCCAGAATAAAGAAATGCATAGCTTGCCACTGTATGAATGTGCATGAAGCAAACTACTGATGCTAATCATGCACAGCAAAATATAAAAGTGCAACTCTGAAGCTCTGGTCCCTTCATTTTGTGAGGGTTACCTTGTTACCCTCACAAACATTCAAGCCATGCTATGGCACCTCCAGAACTCAGTATTCTACAAATTTTTGTCACGAGTATATACTATAAAAGTGCAACGTTCTTGACTTCTCAATTATTTTTTGCAGTAATATTTCCTGGCATTATAAAGGCACTCATAATAATTGCAGAGAAAAAAGAAATTGGTAACTTTGACTAAATAGAGCATTCCAACTGCCAACTGCCCACCATAAGCGTGGACAATCGAATGGTGTGGCAAACCAGAGCTGAGGATAGAGTTGCCCTGCACCAGGGGGAGAACACTGACAGGTGAAGTCTCAGTCACATCTCGCACCAATACCAAAAGCATGAAGCTTATTCTGTAAATGTAATTAACATGCACGGACAGTGATAACTATTTCTGGGGTTTATAATGCTAAAACCACTACCCAATTATTAGGCATGCCGTCCTGAAGGGCTCCGAAAATTGAAGGGCTCCGAAAATTTTGACCGCCTAGCATTCTTTAACAAGCACATAAATATAAATAGACAGGCTTCTAGCATTTTACCTTCTTCAAAATCAGAGTGCCATGCAGATGGATGCCTCCCGAATTCAGCTACGCTGCATACACAAGGTCTGGTTAAGGATAATGCAATGCCCACCATGCTAAACACCCTGTGTCCATTCACTGCCAGTCACTGCCTTCAGAAGCTGCCCAATTCAAGTGATGTGAAACAACACTGCGTTTGATATTCACTAAATTATTATTTGGAAATATAACAATATTTAGTTAAATTATGTCTTACAACATTGCTAGATTATAATTGCTGTATAGTCTTACCAAATGGATCCTTTTGGGATCAGCAAGATACAGCAAAAATTTTGTTCAATAAGATGGGCAGGTGTGCCACAGTCACGTACAAAAGTGACCAAATTAAAGCCAACTGTTCTGCTTAAGCACTTCCCTAACCCTTTGATGGTTGACTTTTTTACTTTCTGATGAATGAGTCCTAAAAATGTGTATTTTTTTGCTATATAATGTTTAATTGTTCTGGTGAACCTATTCAAGAAAAAAAATTGCCTGAAATATTTTGGGTGACTATAAATGGCCAAAAAATGTGTGCTGTTGCATACAGATGATTTAACCGACATACAAAAATGAGCAAACCAGATTACTTTATTGGTAAAAATTTTCTTGTTCTGGCTCTAAAAACTTTTCAGCGTGTGATTGTCTTTGAAGCATGGCTCCACACAAAGTGATTTGTTACACTCAACAAACATGTATTGTGTATTTTTGCGAAGTTTCTGTCATCGAGTGGTGTTGACACAAACGTGGCATCTTCTCTGAGTCCTGCTTAGCATCGGTGGATGGCAACATCCCTATGAAGTTTCCGATGCGCTCTTCAATAGCATAAGCGAGCTGCATAAGTGAGCACATAGAAGGTTGTACAAATATCCAAAAGCAAAACGAGTGAAAGAGCTATAGTAACCCTTCATTTCTGAGATGGAGTTAGTCTTTCAGTGTCTCCCCAACAAGAAACACAGCCACAGCGGCATCATCTGTGTAAGTTAGTGATGCTTGGAACCAAACCAGTGTAATTGCGCCCTGGGGAGCAATAAACAAAGGAGTAACTCACTGTCACCCTTTGAGAGACTAGAAACCAGACAGCCATCTGCTTTGCGGGCGCGAGAAGTGATAATCGTCCAAACGACGAAACCAAAACCCGTAGCACCGTGCACGTGCACTCCGATGCGCAAGTGAAAGCCGGCATGCCTCTGTGCAAATAAAATTTTGAAAAGAAAAACGACATCTGTTTACCAAGATTCTGTGAATGCCAATAAATTTTAAGGGGAGTTGCCATAGCTTTAGCTTCAACATTGCAAAGCAATCGGTGTCAATCAGGTGCCCATTTTCTTTCATACATTTTATAAGGCATTTTATACGCAAGAACTTTTCTGCATGCAAATATTGATTCTTTCCAATGCACATGATACAGTCTCATTAACTATACAGTCATGTCACACCTAGAAGCCTAGACTGTTAGCTTATTCAAATGCAAATTTACTTTACCTATTTTAATGTGCCATCTACAGTTTCACAGAATTTTCTGCACCAGCCGAATACTTAATTTTTTATTTTAGTTTACTTGACTCGTCGGAAAGCTGTTTGGAAATAGCAGTCTGCACACCTGGTCATGTTCCAAGAGTTTCTCCAGAAGTCCTTGATCCACCAAGCTCTTCACTCGATCATGCTCAAGGTCTGTCAACCTGTAGTTAAGGTCACCCAGCCAGAAAATCTGCCTGCACGAACCCCACTTTCTATGAGTAAACAATAACACAGGTGCAGGGGTTGCTTTTCTTCAACAGGTTCTAATATAGCTTTTGCAAAAACTAGGCTTGTGTGAATAGCAAATTTTAGGTTCGAAGTGAATTTGAAGTAAATAATGATTTTGGTCGAATATTTTGAATCGATTTCGAATAACGCATATATTGCATATTTTGAAGAAAACAGGGGACAATTGTCATGAATTAACTGACTTGCACAATATCTTTAAAAAAATTGAAACAAGGCATGTGCAAACACCATATTTCAAACATCAAGGAAAGCAAAAAAAACTTTTAATAGTAGCAGGGTTTGACTTCATGCAAGTGAAGTATGTTACTTTTTAAAACTTGTCATACTTGGAGCATATAAGTTGGTATAACAAGCTTATAAACTTTAAAAATGAATCAACGTGAGGGTAATGTCTTCACTTAACTTTGAAGTAAAGCTTTGCGACAGTGTGGATTTCTCCTGAATAAGTGTTTTCATAGTTTAGCACCCCTACACTGCAGTGAAACCACTTCTATGAGATGTAACATGCGCATCAATGTGCCCCTATTCGTTCATTTCAAATAATTCAAAATTTTCAATACTTTAAATCCGATTCAGAGCAAATTAGAATACTGCATTGTTTTTTCAAATATTCAAAGTATTCGAATATTCTCACAAGCCTAGCAAAAACCCCTAAGCTCCCTGAGAATAGTCGAAGTGCATGATCTTTCATTTTCTGCACGCTTTGTATGGCTAAGTAGTTAGAATGATTATGTTTTGTTGCACCGAAGGTACCTACCTTGATTTCAGCTCTATGTAAAACAAAATGGAACTGTTATAAATAGGTTTAATAATGAAGTCACATGGGGCGCTCTTGAACATGACCGACCCTAAATGGTTCAGTCACAATCAGTAGAATCTCGATGATACAAATTTCAAGGGACATTGAAAATATTTGCATTGCCTGAAAAATCATATTACCAGAAAACCAGCAAGATTAGTTTCTAAAACATGATATATGCACAAAACATTTACTTTTCTTTAAAAAATTTGCATATCTCTTTCTAGGACAAATGCGAACGAACTTATCAGAAACACACAGGTGGCTGCCACGAGTGTGTGCGTCAAAGCTTCGTTTGAAGCCAACTAAAAAAGTCAGAGCTTTGCCGCAAAGCCGAAACAATGAACACGATAGCAACAAATTTGAAGGTCACATGCAGAATGGCAAGCAGATCGAAATGTGCCCCGCATTTCTCACGCATAAATGACGCACGAAAAGTACTCACAAGTACAGATGAACGCAAATAAGCATCTCGGTTGTTACTTCGCTAAGCCTGAAAAGCACGCCATTTTCGCAAACGGAGGCTGCGCAATAATTGCAGTGATCTTTGTGCACCCCGTAACTACAACAGAATCGTTCCAGTGCAAGCCCAGTGCCAGCCAAGACATATGATCCTCCCCACCAGGAGATAAGGACGCGCGAGTGATTGTCCCCTCCCCTCCTTTCCGCGAGCCAAAGTATGCGTGAGAGATGAGAGCCGCCTTGCACTCATTGCGCCATCTTGCTGATAATGCTGAAAACACAATAGTTGTCCCCCGAGATGCCCGCCAACAGCGGTAAGCGGTAGATATAAATAGCTTGTCGTTTCTAACGTTGAAAGAGGTGCCCCTCGGTGGCTAAGTGGTTAACGCCTCACATTCACAACACGGAGATCCCACGTTTGATTCCGCGTGCAGAAGTCTTTTTTCTGGGATTTATTTCTTTCTTGCATTTTCATGTTTATAGATATGTATACATATACGGAGGGTAACGGCGACACCCATGTTGACGCCGGCGGCAAAATCCAGCCGAGAGTGTCCATATAATTGCTATCGGACTAAAACTAAGGTCTACAGTTTGCTCCACCAGTCATAAAGGACCTACAGGTGCACCAGAGTGTTTTTATAAATGTACTTTTGGAGCTGCTTAGTCTATACCTACAATAGCATAGATTGAAACTGCGGCTTTCTGCACAGCGGCTGAGACTACAGTTCACTGAAGTTGCAGCAAACAGTACTTCTGCTTTCACAGCATGTGGTCTGGCCGTGCAAGTGCATTCAAAACTACGTCATCACTATCTATGATCATGTATGATGCAGTTTTGTCCGCAGCAATTGCAGAAAGCAACATAGCTTTGACTCTGTAAACACTGTATCTGCATGTATTTTTGGAGTTTCGTTGTTGTCATACATAACTGCATCGGCAGCGAGCGCAGTTTTGTGCATTGCGGTTGCAGCAAATGATAGTTCGATGTTCAATTCGTTTGCACAGGTCACACATGTGCCATGAGAATTACATTGTTGCTATCTATGATCAAATCTTTGGCGATTGCAGCAGGCTTGGCTTGACTAGGTGACCATTGTATGTGCATGTATATTCAGAGAGTCACTGTTGCCATACATGATTGCGTCAATAGCGACCGTGGCTTCATCCGCAGGAGTCGCAGTGAACAATAAACATAGTTCTGACAGTGTGTCTTGACCGTACGCGTACTTCCGAAACTTCCGGAGAACGCTGCTCTCGGTCATTGCTAGACATTTCATTACCAAAGCTTGTATACCCCATTGCGACGAAGAAAAAAGTTTGCCATTCAAATTTTTGCCCATCGGGCACAGTGAAATTAGGCCACAGATTTTTTTTTTTAATCCATATTAGCCAGGTTCGGATCACAAAGATTTTACGATATTTCTCTATACCTAGCTCCTTCATAAAAGCTGCAGCAGGGAGCCAATCGTGATAAGAAAATTTGGTGCGTTTTCTGTCACTATCTTTGCCTCTTTGCTGAACCGCCGTCATTAAGAATCATTACAAGGTAGCCCGACTTAAAGCCCTACTTGTTCCTACTCGAGCGGATTAAGTTGAGAGCACAAATGAAACATTGTCAATCAATTTAACTTACTCATGGTCCGAGAGCACCCGGTCAGCGGGGCCGCCAAAGGAGAGGCGTGCGCAAATGTCGGCGTAGTCCTGGTTGCGGCGTTGGCACTCCTCTTGGTGGGCAGCCAGGTGGCAGCAGACGAAGCACAGGGACGAGGCATGCAGCCGCAGGCGGATGCCCACCGCACCTTTGTTGCCCATTTTGCCGAGGATGCCAGTGCCAACCGAGTGGGCCTCCACCTCGTGCACATGGGGTGCCAGACGCTCCTCCACAAACAGCACCAGCATCATTCCCACCAGACGCACCAGCTTCACCAGCCGGTACCGACAGCCTGCGTCAAGGGGCAAAGAAAGGCGCCCTACATCATTACAAATGTGCTCACTGAGTGACTGCGCTTTAACATAGTTAAAGGAGTACTCAAATACAACAGAAGTTCACCAAAAGATGGAAACTCAATGTGACAATCATTCGCTGAACAAAGAACGCTGCTGGAGCCAGTGTATTTAATGTATGCTTTGCCCACTCTCCTCCAATGTCAATGCAGGGAATATGTATTAACATTTAAAGCCAGTGCAGTAAAAGTTCTTGCATTTTCAGAAAATACCATGCATCATAGACTGGCAGTACCTACTTCCACAGTTCATTCATGGTTTCTCTCTACTTGTTCGTGCCTTCATTCATGCTTTCTCTCTACCCACTTTGAGAACCCCTGACCTGTAGGAAACTTTTTCAGACATGACACAGCACAAACCAATGAGATAGTACTTACGTTTGTTGTGATTTACATATGTTGTAATTTTGCATTTTTGGACGCACACGAAAATGACACCTTTTGCATGCACCCCAAACGCTAAATGGTGTCTTCGTCTCTAGGCGAACTAAAAGCAAAAGGTTAGGCTAGTTGGTGGTTCATGCTTGGGATGTAGGAACAGTGTGAATAATAGAGACAAGGACGAAGAAGACATGACAGGGTGCTGTGTTCTTTAGGTGAACATCCACGTTATTCTGCCTCTACCATATACAAATGGTCATCTAAGCAAACAAACCAGATGCTATGCAACACCGACGCCACACAGTCATCACTTTCAACAGTGGCATTAATGCCTGCCAAGCCAGACTACCCTGCGTAGGAGTATGTGCGTAGAAGCTCCACCCCTATAGCTCTTCCTTCATCGCCGGAAAATGCTGTTCGCTAGTATATGCAACCCGTGAACCTCATTTTTCTGCAGCCTTCTTTAAATTTTTCCTTCCTCGACCTTTTTCTTTTTGCTGCTCTTCCTCTCACCGCAAGGTAAAGAAACAAAAGGCGCATTAGCTTGATACCAAACTTGGTCTCAAAATGCCCTAGCTGACATCCTCTTACCCGCAGCAATGGTATTGTGGTTGTGGTGCTTGACAGTTGACACAAACACCACGGGATCGAATCCTGGCCGCTGCGGCCGCGCTCTGAAGGAGGCCTAATGCCAGAGGCCAGTGTGCTTAGATTTAGGTCCCCATTAAAGAACTTTAGGCAATCAAACTTTGTGAAGGCCCCCACTAAAATGTCTCTCATAACCACATCTTAAGTCTGTGACATCAAACTGGAACAATGACATCTATGATGTCATGATGCTAACTCTACCATAACAATGTGCAAAAAAATCCTTTACATTGTGTAACAACATGGCTAAGTATAACATCAATACCCATAGCTGAAAGTAAGAGTGTTGTGCATTTATTCTGGTTGTAGTCACATGTGGTCGCAGTGCAGTGTTTGCTCCCCTTCCTCTTTTTCACTTCTGTTCAATCAATCTTTTTCTAAAGCTGCTTGTGTTATAGAAATAAGATGAGTTTTCTAGGATTGTGTGAATTTTAGGTTTGCAGCAAGTTCAAAGTAAGTACAAACTGAATTGGTCAAATAGTTTGAAATTGAATTTGAAAAGTACACATCAATATTAAAAAGATAACTTGTCGTTACCCAACTGACCTGGACAATATTTTTTTAAGGGGGGACGCGGCACTTCGGGACCGAAAATCAGCCAAAAAATCGAGTTTTCGCGGACCTTCTTTTCGCGTTCCCGACATCATTGCGCACCTATTTACAAAATTTCATAGCCGAATACCATCAACTTTTATCGTTATTCAACTTTAAAAAACCGAAAACGGGCGTCCTGTCCTTTAAATTGAGGGCGAATAGCGCAGGTTTCGGCTCTACGATACGCGGGAACTACGCGCTCGATCGGCGCCATTTTGGTCTTGTTTGAAAGAACGCGTTTTCAGCTGTTTTTTTTATTCAGTAAGCAACATTGAGCGTATCCCCGGCTCGAAAAACGGGGCCTCAAAGACGAAGAGCCGCGCTCACTGCCATTGGCTAAACGGCGCACGTGACTGAAATGGCGCTTTCCGGTTGGCTGGAAGCTCGCGGCTTGCGCCTGCATACGCGACCCGACGCCATTTTGAAAGGGTTACCGCTGTGACGCCTCGAAATCGGCAGAGCACTCTGAAGCTTCTGATCGTATCGCCATGCCTGGAAACGCAAAAAAAGTATCGGACCGTGCACGCATTTGGTCGCAGGAAACGCAAAGGTCGTGGGAGAAAGTCTACGAAGTCATCAGAGCCCTTGGTTGACTCCGACGAACGATGTGTCGACGCTCCGCGGCCGTTCAGCGATGGTGCGACCGAGCGCGTTGCCTCCGACGACGATGACGGTGAAGCGAACTCCGGACGACTACGAATCGACGCCAAGGTGGTGACAAACGCCGAAGTTGAAGAAAATCATGCCCGGGAGAAAGCGACGCTCGACCGGCATTCATCGGCGCCAGCAACTGCATGGAAAATTGACTTTTTCACCGCGAGTTGTAGCGAGGCAACCGCACAGGACTCGGACCACGCTGCTCCTTATCTGCTTATGCATCTAGATATCCTAAACGCGATAATGGGTGCCTTGTGTTGCAAAGCCTGCTACGGACCGGCTACGATCGTCAGAGGGGATCGGGACTACGGACTTGCCGTGAAAGTGCTAGTGCAGTGTGAAAGGTGCGGCGAGATCGCGAATGAATGGACTTCGCCCCGCGCGAATGGCACGAAAATGTGCAATCTGTTTGAAGTAAATCTTCTCGCTTCGAGGGCGATGGTGGCTACCGGCAACGGCCAAACGAAAATGAACGATATTTTCGCAACAATGGGCATCTCACACCGCGGTATGCACCACAAGACGTTTCAGCGGCATTTGAAGAACACGCTGGCACCCGCTGCAACGCGAGCGGCTGAGTCCGCTATGAGCGAATGTGCGGAAAAGGTTAGAACAATTTATGACGACTTGTGCTTCGGCCACCGGGGCAATATTGCCGTTAGCTACGACGGCACGTGGAAGACGCGAGGCCATTCTTCCCACATCGGCGTGGGCACAGTTATCGAATTATTTAGTGGCTACGTGTTGGACTACGTCGTTCTTTCCAACTTTTGCCTAGGCTGCGAGGTGGGCCCAAAGCCTAGTAGTGAGGGCTATCAAGAATGGAAGGCTAACCACAAATGCCGAAAAAATACGAACAGCAAAGTGGGGCAAATGGAAGTGGAGGCGGCTCTAATTCTATTTCAGAGGTCGCTTGAACGCCATGGCCTGCGCTACACAACTATGCTGTCTGATGGAGACTCTAGGACATTTTGCGCCATACAAGACGCCAAGGTGTATGGTTACATTGACGTGCAGAAGGAAGACTGTATTAATCATGTACAGAAACGGATGGGCACCGCATTGAGAAACCTGGTGCAGAAACAAAAGTGCGATGGGAAAAGAGGCCTTGGTGGGAAAGGCAGGCTCACAGGTGAGCTGATCACCAGGCTGAGCACATATTATGGCCGGGCTCTAAAATCGCATGAAGGTGACGTGGGCGAGATGCAAAAGGCTGTGATGGCCACATACCGCCACGTCACCTCCACTGATGAATGCTCGGACCACAGTCTGTGCCCAGCTGGTGAAACTTCATGGTGTCGGCACAATGCCGCAAAAGCAAAGGGTGAGCCCGACCCCAGGCATGCCCTAAATCTACCGAAAGACGTGGCAGAGGCATTACTACCGGTTTATACCCGGCTTTCGGAAAGAGCCCTGCTTCAGAGGTGCGAACGTGGCAAAACGCAGAACTCCAACGAGAGCCTACATTCGGTAATCTGGAGTTTGGCCCCCAAGGAGCACCATGCGTCCCTGTTCGCTGTTGAAGCAGCTGTTGCAGAAGCAGTGCTGCGCTTCAACACGGGCAATTTGAATTCTGCAACGGCAATCTTAGGTGAAATGGACATGAATGCGACAAGTACTGGTGCCAGGAGAGCGAGAGAAAAAGACCACCGTCGCAGCATTGTCTCCAACAAGAAAAGAACAGCCTCATTGGAACTCCGGAAGCTAGTGAAGAGGAGGCATGAGCACAGAATGCATTCAGACTATGCTTCTGGTGCGTTTTGAGGTTGTCTTGTTGCATCTTCTGCAATAAAAATGTGTGCCCACGTTTTTTCTCGATTTCTCAAAACGACAATTTTCATGTGCTTCCCATTATGCCGGAGCAATATCTCTTGTTCTATCTGGGTTATCATTACGATTTCTTTTTTGTTTCGAAGATAAATGCAGGGGATGTGTCGTAAAGTAAGTTTTATTGTAATAATT
This sequence comes from Rhipicephalus microplus, assembly GCF_013339725.1. Taxonomy (NCBI): domain Eukaryota; kingdom Metazoa; phylum Arthropoda; class Arachnida; order Ixodida; family Ixodidae; genus Rhipicephalus; species Rhipicephalus microplus. The sequence continues at coordinate 162,560,944 of NC_051171.1, read as the reverse complement.
TTTGGAGAAAATTCTCTAAATGGATCTTTTGTTTCAAGTGTAGATGGGGAAATTTTTCATGTCATATTCAACATCCCACAACTTTGCTTCGAAATAGCCCAGAACAATGATTTATACTTTATTGCACACTGTGAACATACCGTAGCCCAGAACAATGATTTATACTTTATTGCACACTGTGAACATACCGAATTGGTTCTATAGGTTGCACATCAATATCCAAGTTACAGTTAATTAGCTAATTAGGCCTTAATTGAAAAAGTCGCAGTTCATTATATCTTTAAAACTAATTGTCACAGCAAAAAAAGAATTAGATTTTTGAAATCAGCAGTAAAATCTACATAGGCTCTCCAAATTTGACTGAGGTACTCGCAAAAATAAAAGAGTTTTTGGAAGGTGTAGCATCCCCTCTTAATTCAGACAAGGCATGTTTCAGATGGCACTCTTTCTAGTCCAAAGGAAGTGGAAACAACTTTGAATACATTTGCAACCCTTTATATGAGACACTGATGTAATACACAAATGGGTACACGAGACACCAGTGTGCTTATACAGTATTAAAACAGAGGCAGACAAGAAAGTGCATACGTGGTACCCTGCTTATAAGAGACACCTGATATAAAATACAAAAATTATTGCCAAGAATACAAAAATATTGCCAAGGATGTGTCTCTTATAAAGGGGTTCCACTCAGCAGCAGGATTTGACCTTTGAAAGTACGCAAGTTTGGAAGAACATATAAAATATGTCACATTTTAAAATGTACAAAGAGTATATAAGCCAGCATAACAAGTTCTTAAACTAAAAAGAAAAAAAAAAACATGATGAGTAGATGTGCGAGTAACATGTTCAGTTATCCTTAAATTAGCCCTTTGTGGCACGGCACACATCCACTGCATATGTGTATTCACGGCACCATACCCCTTAGCAGAAGCGAAACCACCTTTACAAAAAATTACATATGGGTTAATAAACACTTCTTTGTTCATTTCCAGTACTTCTAATTCTAATCAAGGTGAATTTGAGTACCGCAGTATTCATGCGAAAATTCAATGTGCAGGAATGTTCGCACAAGCCTACTGAGATGAGTTTTCCCATGACAAAGCTTCACACGAACAGGCCTACCTGAGTGAAGACCGAGGACGACCGCCCTGAGCCACTCTTCCTCGCGGGGACTGTCGGAGAACAGCAAGGCCTCCTTGCTAAGGTCAAGCTCCTGGAAGCCCACGGCATAGAGCTGTGGAGGCTCAGGATCGGCCGACAGCCAATCATGCAGGTTCACATTGCCACATGCCTGGCCATTCACATTCCATGTCCCCAGGAAAAACCTGCATTGCACAAAACAACAGATTCGTACATGACTAACTCTGGAATATTAACCAGGAAACATGTCAAGAAAAACTAGCAAATTGCAAGGCGACAAGGGTACAAGAAAACTTAATGGAAATATTGGCATTAGATACGTCCAACAAATTTCAAAGTGTTGGCAGTCCACTATGTTAGTAATATATGACAGTCAAATCTCTATACAAGAACTAACATGGATAAAGCAACCTACTCAGATATAAAAAAGTAAAGACATTTCTTCGCTAAATTGGCATGTAGTGAACATACTTTTAAAACGAATATGTCAAACTGTTGTCATCAAACAACGAAATAATGAAAGTATTTTCGAGCCAGATGCAAACTTGTGAAAAGGAGGCTCATCTATAAAGAAGCTAATAATAATAATAATAATAATAATAATAATGGCACCAAAATCATCTCACTCACAAAGCTTCTAGCACGTCATATGCATACTAGGTTAATTCTGTATTTTCATGAAAGTTTCCAAGATCAATGATATTCATAGAATTATATTTGATACAACCTTAGAAATTTACTTCTCACACTAAGCAAGCTATCGTGAAAAGTTTCTGTTCTTTCAACTCTGTTTGCAGAATATATAGAGCACTCGATTCTCCTATGCCCTTATACAACATAATCCGTTTTGCCAAACGTGAATATGCGTCTGTTATCTTGAACAGCCTTAACAAATTTACAGTAACACCACTGAGCGAATACGCAAAAAATGCATAAGCGTATACAATCGACCCTTTGCTAGAGGTGACCCAGGGTCTGGTTCTAAAACTGTTGTATTATTCTGAGTGCCACCACTTCTCTACCGACAAAATCATGTCGATGCTGATGTATCACGAAATGCAGACGCAGCGGTTGGGATCAAGCCTGCTGCTCAGCGGCTGAGAACTGTAACCACTAGGCCACCTCAACAATTCCGTTTACCGAAGCAACTTAATGTCCTCTTTCTGATAAACAACTGCATGCTTCGCTGCACGGCAGTTCTTTCCATTATTACTATGCTTCAATGCATCGCCTTGCTGTATTGTGGTAAGGCTTAATAAAGTAGTTCCTCTTTATGGAATGCAGATGAAATCTTAGCTTTGTGAGCCACGCATATTTTCAGACACACTCGTTTTTCTTCCATGGCTTGACACAGCCATTCAGATTGAATGGCCTGCTGGACAGCATCTGCCAAAACAGTGCCATTCGAAAAAGCACACTTGTAGTGGCTCAGCACTGAATATGCTTGCAAGTAAACTGGAGTTGGTTCATGTACCAGATTTCTACGCTTAAATGTCATTTCTAAGAGAATGCAAGGGCTGTCAGATAGAGAGCATAGATCAATTATCTCTCTTATATGAATTTTCTTTAAGGCAACATGTTAGTTAATGGGAGATGCGAGTCGAAAAATCGAAGTTTTTCCAAAGTTACCTATTCTTGTTTTCATTTGCATCCACAAGTTTAGCTTTTCTACTTTCTCTACAAAAAACTTAAAATTGTAATTAAACTCAAAGTAGGTTAATATTGCTTTTGAAGAATACAAGGTGGCTACTAAAAACTAAGAACTCATTGTCTAGAGTCCCCTAAAAATTATCACCTGACTGCTTGCCATTGCGTTTTAATATAAGGAGTTCACTAAAGCCACATGCTCAAATAACAATGATTGCCAAGCTATTATAATGAAATAAATTACCTTAAAAGCATGTCTTTTCTGCATAGATGACCTTTCACTTAAACCTTTAAAATGCATTTTTCTCATGATTCATCTTTGGGCAACTTCCCGAGTTTGAAAATCATGTTCTTGGTACTTCTGAAAGCCCGATTCAGATGAAAATTTGCCCACATTTTCGTTAACGTGTGAAGGGTGCAAGCATTTGCTTTAAAACTTGATATTGCCTCTATAATCATTACAAACCCAAAGTAAGCAATTAGTACGTGCAGAGAATTCTAAGAATTCTCACATTACAATTTTTTGTCCATTAAATTTTTTTACACGTTTTATTGATAGTTATTTGCATTCTACAGTTAAGGTAGAGCAATTTGAGCTATTAATGGCTCAGAACCATAAACCTTTAGAGGCAGAAAGTGTTTGTCCTAACAAAGCTATACTTTACACATTGTCATATGCATAAAAAGATTAGTACTGTGCAACTTACTATGAAACTAAATACATATTTAAAATCAGCATGAAAGCTTATATATACAGCTAGAATTTCGTTATCCTTCACTACAGATTAATGCAACTTCCCTTTTCAAACTGCATCTCTCCTTAAAATGGCACGTCCAGTGGGAACAGTAAATTTGGTTGGAATGTTCAATTTTTTAATTATTGTTATTACTGTTTCGACCATGTTTTACGTCATGAAATATTAGACCAAATTAAGCAGAAAGAGTTGAGGAAAAAATGCATTTTGCTTGTGTGCTGCCATCGAAAAATATGAGAAAGTAGGCCTTTAGAAAATGTAAACTGCAGCTTTTCCTTGACACAGTAACACCGGATTGGTATCACCACAAAGTGGACAGATGGGAGCTCAGGACATTGGGTATATATAGGGTATATATGTGGATTTAAACGAGGGAATGCCAGTCAGCACCGCCAGTAGCCACTACGATACTGGAGCACTATTTGGTTTGCCTGTTCACATCACGTAACACATTGTGTTATTACGAGCTGGCACCTAACCAATAATCCTGTGCATATTACCTGAAGGCATCAAGTCAGCCATAACGAGACCCTCGCTATGAATGAAAAAAAAAAGTGTAAATTTAGGGGCACTTTTTTCTTTGTCAGAAAGATATTAATGAAAACACACACTGATGTAATGGAAAGTATAAGTTATGTTATTACAAGTAATTGTAATGTAAATGTTAAGAAACAAAAGTGGACAAAAACTTGTAAAAAAGTAACACTGACAGAGACCTGTCCCTGCAAGCAGCAAGTTATCTTTTCATCCATTTTTTCTTTTAACATTTACATTACAATTAATTTACTAATATCCCCTGTACTTTCTGTAATATCATTGTGTATTAGCTTCATGAATATTATGTCCAAAAAAAAAAAAACTAGCCCTTAAATTTACGCTTCTTTCCTTCTAGTTTAACTGGTGACTGTAAAGGACTGCATTGCCAACTACAGGCTGGAAGACTTATTTGGAGATTCATGTTCCCTCACAAAGCCAAAATATAGCTTCATCAAAAATTTCACATCCCACAAACTTTTGCTGTTAGCTGTACTTGCCTCACAAGAGTTTGATTGAAGCAAGTCTTAGTTAATGTCTCATCAAGCTGCATAACCGTGCCACTATAGAGTTGCGCCCTGCAACAGGTACCTTATCTCCTCAAGATGAGTGTAGTCATCTTCACGCATGGCCAATTGGAGCCGTACCACACTTTCTCGAGCGGCAAGCGGCGTGGCTCCTTCAGCAATGGTCTGTCGTGGTGGCTCACCAGGACTGTTGAGCAGGCTGTCATTACTCAGCTCCTGGGTTCCGCCATAGTGGCTCAGCCAGGAGAAATCACTCCCGGCCCCACGAAGCAGGGCATGCCCTGAAGGCAGAGCGTGCCGTAATCGATTGATTAGTCAAGTGACTTTGCAAGACAAGCCTAAACCTTTGCTTTCTGTTCCATACTGAGAAGCTTGGCAATCCAGCCATTATGAAAATTGAAGGCAGTATCTTGATATAGTAGCATTAGAAAGCCACAGTTTGCATTAATTTTATTGGTTTTAGTTCTCGAAATGCATCACGCACTGACCTCACCACATTTTAGCCCTTTGACTGCTGGGTGTCTCTCGATGTTTGAGAAATTCAATTCCTGTTAAGGTAAACCAAGTTTTAAATTCAAATGCAGTAAAAATAGCTCAATGTCTTTTAGGCCTGAAACTAAATTTATCAGTAGCTTTAGTTTAACCATTCTATCCTATTTTTAAGCTGTATGTGAATATTTTAATGCGCATGAGACCACTGCAAAGAAAAAATTATATTAATAGCAGTAAGCAATCGTATAGCATTCCTCTTAAAGAGACCCCGAAACATTTTCTTGAAGTTTTGTCAGTGTTTAGGCTAGAGCATCATCAAACCATTCACACCCCAAGATTTAGTGGCAGATTGTGTACCAAGGCTGATACGGACAATTATATCATACCCTCCTTCTCACCCCCTGCCTCCACAACTCATGAGGCTTGCTGGCATCGCTGTCGATCGCAGAGCTCTCATGAGTGCGCTCGACAATATGAGCTTTACCAGTCTAGACCTTTGAGATGGTACACTGATAGGTTGCGCACAAGTCTCGGAGGCCTACCACATAGTGCGTCCAGCAGCACAGCACACGGTCTGGCAACAGAGACGAAGATCGCGGAGTGCTTCATATCTGCGCTTACACATTCCACCCCCCTAACAGCCGATCTTACTTCCGCGCATTATACAGCCCATGACAGCCAATCTGCTGATGTGCTCTGGCCTCATCAAATGGCCAGAGCATGTCAGCTCCGTGAATGGGCGGTTGAAAACACGTTTGGCTGTGTCGCAATGATTTGCAGCAATTCACAGAGTTAAAGCTCTGTAATAAAGTACACAGTTCATGTAGAGAGCTCAAATCAGTCTCTAAATAACCTTTGTGACTGTGTCAACCAGCCCAATGTGTTTGTACAAAATCGCTAAAACCGTTTCAGGGTCCCTTAAAGTGTTCCGACATAATATGATGATGCATTTTCACATCCCCTAACGTGCATGCAGAAGAGCTGTATCGGGGCAACCTAGCTGAAATAGAATGAAAGGTACACCTGCCACAGAAAGTGCCATCAATTTGTTACAAAAAAATCGGCGCTTTTTTTTACGGCATCATGACAGCCAACATGAAACACGGTTTTCTTATGAACCAATTACATTAGTGACACACAAAAATGAGGTATGAACCCACTGCAACATGCTACCTCTAGGCTAAATTTGCATGTAAGTTAGGAAGGGTTATGTGTACCATGGCACTTCTACTTAAAAGAGAATACCATGGACTAGCTGACTCGTCAAAGCAAAAACGACACTGTATTCCCCGACCTCTTTTCTTTTTTTTGCTCAGATGGACACTACAGGCTAGCTTAAAAGATTGCGTGTAATAATCAATAAACGAGAAAACAATGAAATAGCGAAATTTGAGTGGCGCTCTCTGTCATGTTCTGTCGGTACCTAAATAAATGATGTCCGATCATTTGGTTTGATTGCTCAGGGGCTTACGGATGAAAAGTGAAATACAGAACTTTTGCAATAAATAAACAGTGCAGACATGGGTCGGCGAACTCGCTCATGAGTCTACTCACCTTGGACTTACTCAGACTCGGATCGAGCCATGAGCCTGAGTGAGTTCAGATGAATAATATTTTCAGTGAGTCTGAGTGAGTCCGGCTGAAAAAAATTTTTGTGAGTGCGAGTCTGAGAGAGTCCAAAGCGTAAAATATATTTCTTAGGTGAGCTTGAGTGAGTTCCACTTACTTTTGCCAACCTAAAGTCCTATCTAGTCATATTCAGCCTTACTATCAGCCCTATCTGGATTCATGATTATAATCACGTCTACTTACTAATACTATTACTAAAGCAGTCTCGTTCATACAATCGTTTCAATATTTATTAATTAGAGGCAGTGAGTCACGTAGGGGGTGCCCTTGACCTCTCCCCACAAATTCTTTCAGGGAATTTTATCGTTATTATATCTTATGCTGTCACCTCTTCTGAGAAAAATGACCCCACTAGTTTAGAAGTTCTCAGAACTTGTTTTCGAAGATACTATGTGAAACGGCACCAAGATTACCGATTACATGAGATATTAGAGTTAAAGAGCATTGACACCATGGTCGAAGAAGCTAATTCTAGGCTCACGGACTGATGAGTCGACTCACTCGGACTGACTCAGTTCAAATCGAACCGTGAGTCCGAGTCTGACAGAGTCCAGGTGAGTAATGTTTTGGTGAGTCTGAGTGAGTGCAGCTGAAGAAAATTTTCATGAGTCTGAAGAGCTCTACAAGTTTTGCCGTCCTATGCGTGCAGTATGTCAGAGTTGCTGCTACATATTACGGCCACGGAGCTCTCAGATGCCCACTGATTCACAGGAATCAGCAGTCAAGGTGGTGACGTCAGGTCCTCCCTTCTAGCACGGGCTATTCAAATTGGGCAGATGCACCAAGGATTTTGATTGCACTGTTAGATACCAAAAAAAAAGTTTACTATTGGGGTGCACAAAATGATGATACACTCAAATGCACGTAGAAACTTAATCCAGTCGAACTTAAAAGGGCCATCACACAGTAACCTAACAATCCGCGGTTTTCAGCTTAAAATTGAAGTAGAAGGTCTGTGCTCATACCTGTGCTTATATGAAAAATGAACTGTAAAAGCATATTCCAGTGCAAATTGAGCCTTAGAAGGACACTGGCTATAAACACTACCCACCGCCGGAGACCACATTATGGCATGACGTGCGAGGATGTCATGAGCTACATTGAGCAGAGTGGTTGCCTTACACTAATGTTTCAGCCACTGTAAATAGTTCAATTTTAATGCCACGCTGCAGAAAGCTGATACAGCCCGATTTCATGAGCAGCTGAGCACGGAACAAAATCGTTCACTGGAATGCAGACGCTCGCAAAGCAAGCAGCTTGCCCCATCACGGCTCGCAAGTGCCACAGTGTTGCCCAATTCTTAGGATGCTCGCATGTTTATAAAATATTCAATTATAAACTAAGCGCCTGCCCTGTACACTAAAATCTCTCCCTTTTTTGTGTGTGTGTGTGTGTTGTATGGCACTGCGGCTCAATGCTCACTAAACATTTCTAAAACTAAGGAGGTTACAGCCAGCGAGTATAACGTAGCAACCCTTTCTTGCCAGATAGTGCTCAGTGTACATGCCAATGGCTGCTAATGGGGATCGCAGCGTGCGCGTTAACTAGAATCCGAATGCTCCTGTCTCTCATTCCCCATTAGCAGCCATTGACATGTACATTAACCACTATTTTTTATTGTTCAATAACGCACAGAAGAAATCTCTCACCGGCACCACCTTGGAGGTCATAATGTTATACTTGTTACATACTACAATGGCTACGAGAGACTAACAGGTGCCTCTATAAAGAGCTTCGCTCCTAAATATCAAAGCAGTGTTGTATTAGTAATGGATAATGAATAAATTAATATCTTGGCTCGTGTGTGCGTGTGTTAACCATCATAACACAGACTATGATCAGAATTTGGGGGTCATGACCCCTTTAGCATTTTCTTTAGTGTTCCATTAAATGCAAAGAAGCCCCTCCAAAAGCTGACGGGCAATGGAAAGTATTTGCAAGCAACCTGGCAAAGCCAACTTGCTGATGTCTACCCACTGAGCAGAACTGGTGATCCTTGGTTAAATAAAGCCTCATCATGTGTTGTGTACTTACGTTCTACAGCCCTGCCCACTTGGGCTAGGAATGATCGGGCGCCGTCCGTGGCTGGAAGCTCAAGCAGCAGTTTCCGACGTTTGTGGGCCACTTTCACGTACATGTCAGCTCCAGCTGCACATAAAATCAGTCTCTCAGCGAGCCTGCTCCCATAAAAACAAAGTGCATTTCATCTGTGCAACAAAAAACAGACAAATGCTCTCAGTATAGCTTTGATGAGGACAAGTACACCAGTGACTTCAACATGGTGTGGAAAGCTTTATCGTGATGAAAGCACAAGCAGAGGTACAAACGACCATTTTTTCATTGACCACAACATTTCAAGCAGCAGCACCACCACCAGCTTTTCTTTTTCATTTAGTTCACTAATGGTCTTCCTTCCACATTCACACAAGCCATCCAGAAGCACAATATACAGATATTTAAAGAGTAATGCATAATGTAAACACTCAAGTTGACATATCTCAACACCCAAAATCTCATCCATGGAGCAATAGTGGAAACCATTAAATTTTCTCTTTTGACATTCAGTGATTTTCAAACCTCTTGATCTTTGCGCTAAGAAAGACGAACACGTCCGAGAAGGCAGGACAGGTGCTTCCTCATGGGTTCTCTGATGTGTTCGTCTTTCTTAGTGCAAAAATCAAGATGTTATATACTGACCAACACACCCAACAACAAGTTCTTAAGTGAACCTAATCTTTACACATATGCAGCTAACAACAAAAGTTAGTTGCACCAAGAAAATATCACGACTGCTATGCTTACCTTTTCCATGTGAACAAGAGGTGTCTGAAATAAAACAAAACAGTAGAAATCTAAATTAATATTTCTACCACACCAAAATGCAAGCTTTGTTCACTGAGAAAAACGCCTCCTCAAGAAGTGCTATGTAGTGGCCTCTTTTAGGAATGAACGTAACAGCGAGTGGAAGATAGGGAACTCTCTGTTGAAACGGCACATTGATTTATGCTCTGACAATATCTTCAAATATTTTTATTAACTTCAACTTGGCATAATGGCACATGCAGTACTTTAATTGTGATTTTGCAAAAGTTACCACAGTTCAGAGTAGCCACTGAGTGGTGCCAGCAACTGCTCTGGATGAGGGTAGGGTGCCACTGTCTTGCCCTGCTCATGTCCGTGTGTTGCAGATGACTTTTTAGGTTAGTTTAGATATATTACTTTTATGCAATTTATATACAGAATCAATACTACTATGGTGGCTGCCCATAGTGTTTTCCTGAAATGCTACACCTACACAATCAGCCACAAGCTTCTGGCATGAAGTATTGTTTCGTTATAAAGCAAAAAAGTAGAAGCAAAGTTCAACTAATGAAAAATAATATAGCATATGTTTAGAATAGCAGAAAGCAGAGTTAGTTGGCAGGTATTCATGTTAAAAAACTGGGCATGCAAACACAAACACAAGAGCAAAGACTAGACAACAGAAACACCCCCCGCCTTTATGTTTGCTTCTCTCTTGAGTCTGTTTGCACGTTCAGTCTTTTAGCATAAAATATGTGCTTCGTAAAAAAAAAAGGCAAGCGCTACGAGTTGCTTAACATATGAATAAACGATCGACTCGGGGATGCAGCTCTTCTTTTTGATGGCAACGAATACATAAATGGCATCAAGCAGGACAGCCTCACTATTGCTCAGTTTTGTGTGGTCCGCGTCTCAAGGTTGGTTGCAGGTGTGTAGCGATGAACGCACCGATTTCGCACTTGAAATCTTGGTCGATGGGGAAGGCGTGCTCTGCCATGTAAGTCACATCGGGTGCACGCCCTGTCGATCCCGCGCCTACGCGAGGACACACGAGCAGCCTGAAAGCAAAACCGATCCCGCAGACCAATGTTTCGTGACGTTGCAAAGCGTGTCAAACCCAAACACTGCCTTAATCGAATCGGCAGCGTGTGGCACGCACTCACCCATGCGCCGTGTCCGAATGCTGCACAAGCAGCAACAATCGACCGGTCTTCACCCATTCTTGAACGAGCCCCGCCTCCAGCCACTGGCAAATTGGCGGTCGTCAAGCGATCATTCACTGTCGCAACAGAAGTGACCTTGCGCGGGAAATCGAATTCCCCCAAAAAAAGGATACGGCCACGCAGGAGTCTCCCGGAGCAAGTGTGTCTTTCACGGCGGCCGGACACTGCGCACTCATGGCTGTTTATTCCCACGCGGCGGCAACGACTGCGAAACGATTGTCATGCCTCGTTACGCACAGGCGTTTTGTATTACATTTATTTTGCTGCTTTTCGCTAAAGTGAATTAGCCGTGACCACCTGCCTTGTGACACGGGTGAATTAGACGGCGACACTGCGGAAGGACGAAACCTTCTTCCTCGCATGGCCCGGTCTCGATCGCTCACTCTCCATATAGTTTGGAGCTGAAATGCTGGCGATCCAAACAACGGCCGACGCGAGTCGTTGGTCCCACCTTGGTATTTCTGATTATTTGCAGTTGACGTCCGTTACCCGGGAACTACATGTCGCGGCAAACTCTGCGGTCTTCCTCAGATTGCAAACCGATTTTGCACTCTCGCAGCAAAATAAGTGCTCAGAAAGATTGCGCCTCTAAAACGATGATACGGCCATAAAACACCATCGCGCTATTACGGACAAACTAAGCTACTTCGGAACATCTACTGAAACAACCAGTAACACACGGAGATAAAAAATAAGATACGGCGAGATGCAAATCTTGCGCAAATAAAGCCGTCCTGGCAGCTAGTGTTGATACTTAGCTTCGTAGGCAAGATTTCCTTTATTTATAGTCTCTAACGCAACTAATTAACTTATTTTATGCAGGATATATGTGGTATTTTTTTATTTACTGCAACACACACACTGTGCTGAGAGTTATCACGAATATGCAACTCCGAAACATCGCCTCTGGTGTAACGGTATGCCCGCACTTGCTGGGGTGCGGATGGGCGCTCATATGGTGTGATCGCGGTGGGCAAGGAAGTGGCCGTATTTACCATACGTTAGGCAAGTACACCATGAGCCTGATAACTTTCAGATTTACGGTGCGGGCACTTCTGAAGAAAAAGGTTTCTCCACGAAAACTGCGATGGGAACAAGTGGCGTCCAGCTGCGAGGTGCAAAAGCGGTCGGCGGGCCACTTCACGTTTGTACCTGACACACCGTCCTCGTCAGATGGTTTGTGTGCTTACAGATTTATGCACTTACTGGGACATTAAAATATTCCACAAGTTCGCTATTTTCGAACAAATCGACAAAAATATCCTTTTTCCTTATCTATCCCCAAGGCGAAACGGCACGGTTGAACCTCTACCAAGCCATCACTAACGCCTTGGACCTAACGTTGTCCAGTGATCCGACTGCCGTGGTCTTTGGGGAAGACGTGGCATTTGGTGGTGTATTTCGATGCACGGTCGGCCTACAAGACAAGTATGGTGCGTATGCATGCGTCAATGGGATAGCATTGCTGCGAGAGGGGTCTCGTGGTTGGCTCGGCATCTTGCAATTCTTGGCCTGTCATTTCCGAGTTTCGAGCGCTTGATTTCTACCCCTGCTTTTAACTATAGTGGTGTGCATTTATGTATGATTCATGCTCATGCGGTGAATTTGCCGACTTGAAGGCGTAACGTCCAATTCACTCGCGGGTAATCGGAACAGTGCTATCACGAAGCACTCTTGATATTAAATTTGAAACAGCGCGCCTAGACGGGACACATGTTACAAGAAGCAAACATACACAGCGCTGTATGTGTTTGCTTCTTCTAACATTTGGTCCCGTCTATGCGAGCTGTTTCATGTTCAGTATGTACCAACTGGCTCGCCAGCAGTCAGTGTTGCAATTAATTTTACCCTTGATATGTCGCGGAGTTCATGGTTACTGCGCTCGCACGACGATCTACATCGCAGGGGGTCCACTGACGGCAGCTTTCGCTGCAACAGCAGCTTACGGTCGCTCTTATGTGCCCCGTGCAGGTAAACACCGCGTGTTCAACACGCCGCTGTGTGAACAAGGCATCGCAGGTTTCGGTATTGGGATGGCTGTCGCCGGCGCCACAGCTGTCGCCGAGATGCAGTTCGCGGACTATATCTACCCCGCCTTCGATCAGCTCGTCAACGAGGCGGCCAAGTACCGCTATCGGTCTGGAGGTCTCTTCAACTGCGGCGGCCTGACGGTGCGAGCACCATGCGGTGCAGTCGGCCACGGCGCCTTGTATCACTCACAGAGCCCCGAGGCATTCTTCGCCCATGTGCCGGGGCTGAGGATTGTTATGCCGCGTGGTCCTATCCAGGTGCGTGCACACAGCGCCGTCGTCATGTCATCTGAGCTCACAAGGAAGCATGCAGATGGCAGCACTTGGGAATGTAAATAATTCAGAACACCTAGCGGAACAAAATCAAACAGGTGGTTTCAACAAAAAAAAAGCCATCCGTACAGTTAGTCAGTACCGTGAAAGGTTCATGCAAGAACTGTACTACATCAAGATTATGATGCTAGTTTACACTTGCGAATGGTATATATAAAAACATATCCTTATGTCATTTTAACCATGCCTTTCACATGGTTAAACTGTCTGGTTAAAAATGACATAATTAAAACCATGTCTTTGACATGATTGTAAATCTATACAATGGAAAGGCTCTAAGCTAACCACGTGATTCATGCTTTCTGAAAGAGCACAGATAAACTTACCTAAATCAAACCTGTCATCACCTATTGCCCAATTCACTATGGTTTTGGTTTCTGAAATTGTGAAGCTGAATGCATTTGGATAGAACATCTAATGTTGCAGAAACGTCTGCCCAGAAATTAACTTGTTCAAAAGTATTGGTGGGCTAATAGCTAGTGTGCACCAGAGAAAGCACTATATGTCAACTTTTCATCTTCCTCTGACCAATCTCATCTTAGCCACACACTGAACATGTCAGGAAATTGAATGTTTAAACTTTCTGCACACACAAATTGACGTGCTTTACCATCTAAGTATGAAGATCACTAGACCTCCCATACTCATAGCATTCAGCGTGTCATCCTCCTATTGCATCAACCTAGAATGGACTTGTATAAGCACAGTTTTCTTTCTTGAACAGTTGGACACTAGCATTATTTGTATGTAAATGGGCATTCATTGTCATTGAATTATTTTATGTCTGCATTTGACATGTGCTATTATTACCACCCAGTAATAGACTCAACAGGGCTGCAGTATGTAAAAATAAATATCGAGATATATGAAGTCAATTGAGATAACAGCAAACAAATTGTTTACAGCACACAAGAAATTATCACAAGTACATGCTTTGCTAATGAAAGCAAGCAGAAATCCTAGCCAGTTGGATACAAGTTGGATGATGCAGTTGTGACGTTACACAATATAAAAACAAGACCTGTTTGGTGCAAAGATGTAGAAGTAACTAATCATTGAAGAAGGTAAGGCATGCAGACATGGATTAAAGAGAAGACAATTGGATAACACGTATAAAGTGGAAGGCTGCACCATGGCAACAATTATGTCGAAGTTATATTCTGAGGAGCTCTATTCTATTGTATAAAAACTCTTGGCATTTCTCATCTTAAGCCAAGAAATTGAAAACCAGTATTTTCAGTCAACTGGCACATTTCAACATAGATAAATAAGCTGTGCTGAAAGTCATGTGTTAAAGTAACACTCTTCATATGTGCTTTACTCTGCCCAACTTTTCTTCTGAAACGGCTCTGAGTATGAGATGAGAAGCACTGCACTGGTACCGTTTGACTCTGCCTTTTCTGTTTTCATTTGTTTTCCCTGCCACAGCTCTCTCAGCTGGGGATTTCCTTATCCCTCATCTGTATTCAGGCAGCCATAAGGAAGTTACACTCTGTGCACTTTATCATGACTCAGACAGTGAATGAGTCATCTCTGATAGTAAATGAATGTAGCAGCTGTTTGTATGAAAGGGCAGCGTCCTCGTATGTCGTGCTATTGGCAGCTCCATCAAGGGTCTTCTTCTCAACTGTAGTGCCTTGAAGTAATGCTTAGTGCCACTTAAAGAGAAGCAGCAGTGAAATTATGGACTGCATAAAAAGCCCAGGTATAAAGAGTGTGGGCATAAACTGTCACTGACTATTTTATGCTTGAATTATGTTCATCACAAAAATCCCTGTAGAATAGGCAGTTTTATTATAAATGTAAAAAATAATGCTGCTGCTAACATTTGCCAAAAATGATTTAGAAACCGGAATATGGAGAGCCATTAGGTCCTCAGTGTGACCTTCAAGACTAGGGTCTGTAAAAATACGGCACAAAAAACCTTGGAAGCAAATGCACTGGAACCTCTGTTGTATCTACTATCGGGTGTATGATTAATGTACACATGTGCTAATTATCACTGTTAATGATAAAATAAGACAATTGTCAGCCCTGCAGATTCAATAACACTTCAGTAATACATGCTGCTCACTGATGACACATTCATTAAAAATGAAAAATTCATTGCCAGTGGCTGTTAAGTGAAGCTTTTTTCCCGTTCATAGTGCTCTATTGGTAGTACACTGCATACTTTCACTTTCACTGATGTGTGAACTTAGTAAGCAATTTAGCACAAAACTGCTTTCTGACATTTTGCCCTGCAGTCTTCCAAGCAATGTCAACTACTAGGCCTCCAACATGGCTGGAACTTGGGCTAGTTGTCAGAATGACTTCTTGGGCGAGGTGGTGTTTCTTAAACATATTATTACTCTAAGACCTACATATTGTTACTCTGCACTTCTACCAAATCTTACACGAAGACAGTAGCCTCACGAGCGCAAAGCTGGTGTATTTACAAGCAATGTAGCTGCTGCCCAAGCAGCGATGAAAGATGTCTTCTTGTAGCCCGAACAAGCTTTCTCGTTGTCTTTGCCGTAACAATATCCTTGTAGCACGAAAATCGAAAAAGAAAGGAAACTGAAGAACAACAGGTGCTATTACAATATATTTGTGTTAGTTCGCTGTACTTCATAACTGAGTAGCAGCACACTCTTACACAGATAAAGAACAGAAGCACCTAAAAAAATTAAGGCAGCTTCGCACTAGTAGTGCCATGCCCAAAAGAAGTGCGGAGCTTGGCGACATTCTTTGTTTCTCTTCGGATTTCTACTTTCCAGCTTTTTTTGTCCTGTTATATCTCTTTACTTATTTCTATCTTCCTCTTTTTTTCCCTTTTTTTTCCTCTCTTTCTATTTCTAGCTTGCTTTCTGTTTGTTTTTTGGTTCTATTTTTATATGTGGTTTTCTTTGTATTACACGAAGCGACAATAACATATGAGAGTGTGGGCCCCAGAAGTGCTCTGCATTTAGTATCATTGTCCAAGCGCTCGAAGAACAATAGAAAGAAAATTCTCCTTGGCAAGAACACGCACTCTATGTTCAGCATGTGGCTATGCTATACATCATCATCAAGCCACTCAAACAAAAAGAGGAACAAGACTTCTTGACGTAAGTGCATGCTCATTATGCGACAGCCTGTGTTACACCAAGCGACAACGACTGTATATGATCACAGTGTACAACAGCTAATGAAAGAATACGACAGCTCGGGCCCTTAAAGTGCTCCATATTTAATACACTGCTATGCATTTCTGGTCTTTTTTTTTTTTTAGTAAGTGAGCTGCCGTTCAATCATGCAATACAAAAGCTACACTGTTGTTTGCCGCAGCATTCATTTTCGAGCCTTTCGTCAGCAAAGGATGAAGTATGACTAGTTACGGCAGACCACATGGGTTCTTTTACAGGTCCGACATTTGTGCAGACCCAATCTCTTGGAGAATGCTTCTCACACTGGTTGTGCCAGTCTGTACAACTTTCTTTTTTCATTCGTAATTTACAAATCCCTTGTACTACATTAATGTATGCTTGTCCGAGTACAAGCTAAGACCTTGACGCGAGGAAAACCAGTTGATATAACCTATCATCTCTGAGAAATTACTGCTTATGTAAGCTTGTTAGTTGATTATATCATGCCATGTGTTGGGCATGTGTACAGTACGGTAATCTCATGGGCAATGACTGTAGTGTTCCTATAGACAGGCTTGTACTGGCTTGTACTGGCCTGTTTGGTAGGCATCAGTGGTTGAGATGGTTTTGGCATTAAAGAAACGTATGTTGTGATAACATAAAAAAAAAAACTGGTCTTTTTCAAAACAAAGTGTGAAAAGTGACTGCATATAAATGCTTTTTCAATCTTTCTTCCTTTTCTTTTCTAATTTACGAATGCTCCTTCATTTTTCTTTGCTTACTAAGCTCTCTCTTTGCAATGAAAAACCTGTGTATTCACATCATATACATGTTTAGTGTCTGTGATGTCAGTAACGAATTGAAAGTTGAAGAACATTTGATTCAGTCACATCTACTGATATATTGTTATGGCAGTTATATCTTTCATAATGCCCTCATGGTATAAGAATTTATATAGCTGACAATTGAAAACACCCAATGTCATGGAATTCAGTTGAGCTATGAAAGCATTGACAGAAATTAAAATTGTCCATCTTCTTCTGTTGAATTTAAATTTTGCACACACACTTGACGACTTCTTAACTAGCTTGGGGATGCATACTGGCATAATACAGCCACATTTGAAAAACATGTGAAGGTATTTCTGAAAAGATTGCGGGTACTAGTGTCTTCAACGTCATTCTGAATTTTTCGTAAGGAAGGTCTTTTCATGAAAGGTGTCATGATGAGTCTGAAGAAATAAATTATTATTATGTGCTCAGTTTTAAAATTGAAATAGCTAACCTTTTTGGCTTCTAGCATGAACTACAATTTGAAAAGCATTCAACGTAAACCCTATGCTGCAGTTAATTTAACCCTTGAAATTAGTGTCTACACTCTTTTACAGATGTAGTACCACACATGAATTAGAAAAATTTGATCATTATTTTGGTTTTAAACTGTAAAATTTCAAACTGAGAATAGTGGCAGCATATTTCTGTATTACCATGTGACAAACCATCGTGAAAAAAAAATCAATGGGAGAACATTAGTGTGATGTTTTCGTCGTAATATTAAATAAAAGAGCTTGTGACGTTTTCTTCACAATAATTAACACAAGCCTTAACTGTGCTAGAATACCTACCTAGTTGTGAGAAAACATTACAGGTAACAGAATGTACTTCAGCTATATTGTTTCACATGAATTGAAAATTCGATTAGTTTGCCCTTCTTGTTGGTTGCTGAACCAGCTCAGCGATTGGTTAACAAAACAAGGTCATTGACACTTTCTTATCGTTGTGCTGCGCTTGTCTGCTGCCAGTGCGTACGCTTGGAGCTGGCTTTCGCGTCGGATTGTAAGGGTGCCAGAGCTGATATCAGCAGCCGTTTGCACGGAGCATTGACAGATCTCACACCAGTGTAAGTGGCACGGTGCCAGTTGTTGGAAGCTTGCCTCACTGCATGCAAACATAACTTAGAACTAGGACGCTTTTGAACCTATGCTGCTGTTGCCCCCCACTCCCACTTTTCCTCCTTTGTTTATGTTGTTGTTTGTCTCGTTTAATATTTTTTATTTGCTACTATTTCATAAATGAGACATTTTAAAATCTGCAATGGGAATTGCTGAAACAGTTTTTTGTTCATTTATTTTTACCTCTGAAATACCACTGAAAAGATTATTCTATGCAGTTCCTGCGTAGGATGTTAAACATGGTAATTTGAGTGCTGAAAAATCCGGTTCGCGATGTTCTTTCACAATTAAAAGGTGACGTAAACATTTCATTATTGGCGACCATGAAATTCCTGTGGCTGTTTGTTATTTATGAGGAGGCACAAAAGCTGGTGGGAACGTGCGTTGCTGAAAGTTTTAGGCTTGTTGTGCTTGAAGGCTTATGTTTTCTTGTACTCTCACTTGCAGGAAAAGAAAAAAGAAACAAGCTATGACTTTTTTTAGTGCAGTCTAATTTGAGGGGAAGAAAAGCAACTTCCAACAGCTGTAACGTTTATATCATTTTTAAAAGCTGGAAGTTAACCTCTCTCTGTTCGTCCTAGTTGTGAAAGGTGCAGTTTTTATTGTTGCCAACGTGATATTAGTGTACATGAAAACTAACGAGTAATTACTTGCTAACAGCTTTCAGAAGCACCCGGTATTTAATTGTAACTCCGAACCTCTTGTAAAGGCTTTGCTTGCCATTGGAATAAGGTGTGAAACGTAACTGTATATTCTGTGACATGCAGAACACAGGAACAAAATTAACATGTGGCTGTTGAGTAGCCTTTTTAAGTTGGTGTCTATTATAACATCGTGAAAATAGAAGTGACATAGTTTATAAGTATTACAGAACGAGGTCTTGAAGTAAACACTGTCAGGGAGACTTTCTAATTTGAAGCAGCTATTTGCCGTAGAAAATTTACTTGTCATATTTTTATGTTAGTGTGTTTATAAAAAAGTACTACTTTGTGAGCACTATTCTTAAAGTGGGAAACATCACGTAATCAAAACTAAGTAATTAAACAACAAACACTTATTGGGTCAAGTGCTGAACAAATGTTCATAACGCTCGAATGTTGCCCATAGTATTAGTGAACTTGACAGAAAAGTGAATGTGAAATTTATTGGTATTTGCCAAAGCTTAATAATCAAGTAGCTTTTTAAATAAATTTTACAAATAAGGCACTCATTAAAACATTTTCTGAAATCGGCTGAAATTCTACGCAGTTCCTGTCAGCAGGAACTGCGTAGAATTTCAGCTGGCTTTATCCTTCCCAAGTTGTTTACATGCCAGTTGCAGTCAGCTGCTGTCTTGCTGTTTTTTTTTTTTTTTTCCGAAATGTTCTCTTCAAGTAGATTGACGCACATTGCTGACATTTGCGTGCCGTGCATCCATGCCTCTTTTCTGTTTGTTTGGAGAAGCATGAGTATGTCAGGCGTTTGGTAGTTTTCCAAATGAGATAAAATGTTCGCAGTTCGCTTCTAAGCAAATGTGTGGGCCTGTTTAGCATACCCGTTCATTCAGTCACATTGCTGGATATCATCTAGCGTTGTAAAAGTGCGTCATATGTATGGCACCATAAGCCTTAAAGGGACACTAAATGAATTGGAAAAGGTGTTTTCCCTCGTCTTAGTGAATTACTTCATCACAATACCAAAATAGTGATACTTGTCTGAAGAAGACACGAAAACAAAAAAAATGTGAGTGGTGACACAATCTTAAAATTTTGGCACCAGCCCTCTAACGTCATGAATTTCGACATCATTTACAAGGGTATACATATATTTCTACTTGATAAAAATGAAGTACTTTGACCTCTTGGCGTCTAGAGATTTGACATGCAAAGTTTCAGGAAAGTTTGCTGTGCTAATATTGCCGAAATTATAAAATTACGCTTTGAAATCTGCCACATCTCCTGTGAAGATTTCAGTGCTGTAGTATAGTGATACTTTCACCTCGATTTTCAGAAATCCTTTGTTGACAAACATATAATGGTTAAATTGAAGTCACCAGCATTTTCAGACTGCAATTTATCGATGTATACTGGTTCTCTGTTTCATTGTAGTGTCCATTTAAGCCATTGTGTACGACGTAGCAGAGCTTTGCTATCACGAGCTGATCCACTTATGGCATTGCTGACTGAAAAAAAAAAGGAAGTCTTACTGGGTAATGTCGTGACACCACAAGAGAGCATTGTGCGAAATTTTGTGTATCCTGAAAGTCACTCTGTTGATGACCTGTAACGGTTGCTTGCATATTGTTTTTTCGGTGGGGTATTTAAAACTTGCAAGTTATATGCCTAGTTTATTTAGTGTTGTTTGATTCTGGACGTGAATATATACTTCTTTATTTATTTTTTTATAGCTTTTAATGGAAAAGAGTTGGTCATTTAAAATTTCTGTCTTCTCAGGTTCAAGACTATAACGTGCTGTTGTAAGCCAACAATGTGTCGCAGTGTTTTTTCTATTCGCTATTTGTTTGACACGACGTGCACTCTACAAGTGCGTAATAGTTTAATGTGCATCACACCAAATACTCAACTAAAAAGTGTTGACTGGAAAGTTTTCTACATCCATTTATAATCGTGGCCTAAAAACAGGAAGTCACAAAGGCTTTGCAACAGCTGGCACCTGTGCGCAGCTGACAATGTTCCTTATGACGCACGTGGCTGACGTACATGGCTGACGTACATTACCTCCATTACCTGGCTGAACAAAATAAGCTCCAACTTTAGAAAACATAAATGAAAGGTGCAAGAGCCCTTATAATAAAGGAACCCAACAGACAATGCAATATAGATATTTTAAATGCAAAATTTGACTTCATTAAGTTTATATATTTAAGGCATGCAGTTAGAGACATATATGAGAAAGTGTGGTGAATTGAGTTTAGTATCTGGTAATGAAAAGTATACTGCAATTGTCATTTAGAATTGTGCACATGTTATCAAGTATCTCTAAACAAAATGATGTCAGTTTTTATTTGTGCAGATTAAGAGATCAAGGCATTATGTTTACATAATAGGTAGTTTTAAAATAGGGCATGCAAAGCTACACATAGCACTTGCTGCCACAGTGCATGCGTCATGCACTAACCTTTTGAGTATGTGCGATGTTTGTGGAAATACCCTAAAATGTAAATTCTATGAACCCCATTCTAAAGCGCTCTATTGTTGCAGTTACACAAAACAAAATGTCTCACATATAAAGCCAGTGTGCATAAATTGTAAAACGAGAACAGTGAAAGTGGCTGGCAGTTGCTTATTCTTGTTTTTCTGCTTTATAATGATGGAATTCCCTAGAACTTATAGCGAGCATGTAATGCTAATGTATCTTGAAGTTCTTCCAAGGAGTGTTGTGCATACAGACACTGTTTGAAGTCTTCGATGTTCGTCTTATAACTGGCTATAAGTGAGCGTGCCAGGATTGACGGACCTAGTACTTGCGGGTCCCACTGTGCAGGCCAAGGGTCTTCTGAGGGCTTGTGTCCAGAACCAAGACCCTTGCATCTTTTTCGAGCCCAAAATCCTGTACCGTTTGGCTGTGGAGCAAGTTCCCGTGAAGGACTACTCCCTCCCACTTGACAAGGCGCAAGTCTTACAAGAAGGCGATGACATTACCCTCCTTGGCTGGGGCACACAGGTGTTTCAGTAATTCCTACTTATTTGCTCATTTACTTATTCATTCATTTATTTTGCTCTACGTATTTGCTAATTTACTTATTACTTATTATTATGCTTGAAAATTTCCTAAAAATCGAGATTTCTATGCATGATCTCGCCTCATAGACAAAAATTAAACCCAGTCCAATCCAGGCTTTTTTTTGTGACACTCGGCGCTACAATCTTGAGAAGCGTTTATGTAAACATACACCGGAATTTCGCTGATTCAAATTCGTGCAATTCCGCAGCCGAATGGGAGATTTTCCTAATCCGCAAGTGTGCTCCTCTGCGATACAAATCGCCCCACTAATGGCCGCACCAGTGGTGCTTAAAGCGAAAACGAGGAGCTACTTGCACGTGCTGGGACTTCTCTATTATCCATCAGGACAGCCGAGTCAATATTTTCCACGTCATAGCGCAAGCAAACTGCGCTTGAATGCATTGCTTTTAGTAAGAGGCTAGCTGCCATTAGTAGGACAAACTGCATAGCAGAGAAGTACATTCCCAAATTAGGAAAAGCTCCTATTCCATCGTGGCCAATGAGCCAAAATTTGTGTTTGGTACCAAACCATGATGCATGGCCGAGAGCAATGTGCTGGAAGCTGCCTTGCCGCGGTGGTCTAGTGGTTATGACGCTCGACAGCTAATTAGAAGGTAGCGGGATCGAATCCCGGATGCTTCTGGTGGCAAAAATGTTTGAGGCTTGTGTGCCTAGATTTTGGTGCACATTGAAGAACCCCAGGTGGTCAAAATTTCCGGAGCCTTCCACTACGGCGTCTTTCATAATCATCTCGTGGTTTTGGGCGACATTAAACCCTAGATATTATTATTATTAATGTTCTGGAGGTTTCAGAAGGATGCGGGTGGCCCAACGAAACAGCAGCCACATCTTGGCACGAACTCCGAAAGTGCATGCGCATCGAACGCTCCCCCAGTCAAAGCGGCACTTCTTTCGGCAAACGCAGCAGACAAAACCGCGACAGAAGCAATCACACTCTTACGGAAACCAGGACTGAAGTTTCGTATTATTTAACGGAAGAGGGGGGGGGAAGGGAATCGATGCAGTCTCAGCTTACCATTTATGCTAGTTCAGAAAATCAATAAATAAAGGGCATTTTTGTTTTATGTTTCTAAGGAAAGTCTTGTGGCTAGCAGCCGTCGTAACTGGGATGCCATTTTCAACCATTTTACTGTGTTTGTAATGCTAACTTTTCTCCCTTATGAAGCGAATTACAGGTTTTCAAACAGCTGCGTTTATCAAGCAGCGGCCTTTTGTCTGAACATGTGCATGGGGCGTTTTTCAGCGTGAAGAATTCTTGACCTGGGTGCAACAACCTTTATCAATGTTGATGCGACTTGAATGCCTTTTTTGCGGTGACAGGTGCACGTGCTGCGGGAAGTGGCTCAGATGGTTCAAGACAAGCTGAATGCGTCCTGTGAGCTCATCGACCTTTGCACACTGATGCCATGGGACAAGGAAACTGTGGCCAACGTGGGTTTTTGATCATCCTGTTGAGTGTATCCATCATGCTGCCATGTATTTTACAGTAGTAGCACTAGACGAAACAAAGGCATAAAATTGTGTTTGAAAATATCAGTTATAATCATAGGTAAATAGTTCCTACAGAAAATTGCTGACAAAAGAAATCTTACAACTCGAAAATACTTTTTTCCCCATTTGTATTTTTCTGCTAGGTAGGTATTCTCTGTTCGTATAAAGGAATGTGGCAGCAAAGACAGATACATCTTACGTATGTTGTACTAAAACGAAAGAAAGGTTATATTGCTGGCAAGTGTCTTCAGAATAGCACATGATGCTGCTGTTGAGTCTGTGATGTCATGGATTATGACATCGTTCGGCACAGTCTAATCAATTATGCATTGTTGAAAGTGAACTGTGTTGCATTCCAAGGAAGCCATAGAAGCTGGGCAGAAATTGTCTGGAGAGTTGGTGGACATGTGAGAAATCTATGTTCGTGTTAACGAAAAAAATTTTTTAAAAATCTGAGAAAGAAACATCAGGAAGCAACAGGTTCAGCACCCGACCTGTTTGCTTTTTACTCTTTCTTCCTCAGCTATTTGTTTTTTGTGCTAGCAAAGGTTTTTTAAATGGCCCTGCATTTCGGGCTGCAGAAATGGCGGTTTAGTTAGATTTTCTTCCGCATTAAAACACTTGGGTAGTCAATGGGAAGGGAGGGGGGGGGGGGGGGCTCTTTGTTGTGAAGCCAACTGTATCTAGCAATTAACAAATACGTAAGAGTATTATAATTCATACTTACACATCACTACTGCCAAAACAACACTGCCACTGTGGGAAGCCCCCTTTTTTTTTTTAAATAAAGCCCCCCCCCCCCCCCCCCCCGCGGACTATATATAAACCCCGAGTATTCCCCTTTGCGGTTGCCTCTGTATCGCATCCTAGTTTTGACCAGGGGCGTAGCCAGGGTGTGGCACTCCCGGCCTCGTGCCTCCCCACCCCGGATTTTTTTTTTTTCTTCGCCATGGCATACGGAGCGAAAAATTACCATATTACGGGGGCGCCCTCCCCTAAATCAAAGAGCCCCCCCCCCCCCCTCTCCGCAAAAAAAAAAAAAAAGAAGAAATCTGGCTATGCCCCTCGTTTCGGCACGTGCAACTCCATAATTTTATCAATTTTCTCGTAGCCCTACCGCGTGGGCGGCACAGCAGCTGTTGCCGTAACGGTAGCAGCGGTGCGAGCGAAGACCTCAAAGCTGTTTGCTCGCGTACGGCGACAGCGAGGGCAGTAACGTGGGGGCTGGCTTATCGCGCTGCTCGAAGCAGCCCGGCGATTCGCGTCGCGTCGGAGCCCTGCTGCGTTATCTCGCGCAGTGCGGCGACGAGACGAGCGTGCAGTCACTCGAGAACGTTCCTGCGAGCTAGCGAGTCGGAACATCGTCCAACTGCGGCCGGATGCTCGAAACTTCATCCGCCTCTTGACGCGTTAACGCTGCACGCGTAGTTAACCCTCACTCCCCGTAGCGCACTGGCTGTTCTGCAATTATGTGTAAAGCACTCGTGTTCTCGTTTTCGCGTTCGCCGGTGCGTGATTATCGTTTGAAAAGCGCAGGCTTCTTGTTTTTCAACACTTGATGACTGGTACCTGGTGCACCGATTAGTTCTCATTCCGCGTAGGGCTTCTTCACTAGTACGCGGCCGTAAGCGACGAGTGGGACAGTTTCAGACTCGCGGAATTTCGTTTCACCAGTAACTGCGTGTTTTCTGGCGTGCTGGTACGAACTGTACTGTACGAGCGGAAGTTTGCAAACGTGTTTAGTACAGAGACGGCGGACATGCCGCTTTCCTGGCGGAACAGTAATCGGGTTACTAAATCCGCGGTCGCTACCTGTGGTTCAATCTCATCGCGACGCAGTCGCCGGTGTTATCGGCAGAAGAGGCAAGAAGTCTGCGCTTACCTCACGGGCAGGAGGCCAAGAGGCGATAACCGCGGTATCGCCGTGGGAGTAACAGACGCAACTCGGGCCACCGTCGAAAGAACACAGAAGGGAAGTGTGGCAGCTTGGGCTAGTTGGTATGGCATGACGATAGTTATAGCGCGAGAACAAAACGACACAGAGACAATTTCGTGTCCTTCTTGTCTCTGTGTCGTCGTTTTGTTCTCGCGCTATAACTATCGACTGAAGGGAAAGAACGAATTAGACTGATAATTTTTTTTTAATGTTATTGTACATATGGGCTTAAATGTCAGAAGTATCACTTTTAAACTTTCCCGCCAAAATTTCTTATGGTGACGTCACGGATGTGTGGTTTTTTTTTTCGAGTTTAGGCTCCATTGGCGCGTAAAAAAAATTTCTTGAAATTCGATTCGTTATGTCTCTCGCACCCTCTGAGGACAATTTTCTTCATTTTTACTGATTAAGAACCTATAGTCTATGTTTAAATCAACGACATCACGGTGACTGGGGTGGGAACTTCCAAGATGGCATGGCTGCCCGCATTTTCATTTGGAGCGTGTTCTCGCTGAACCAAGAGTCCTCTTGCAGCAAGCATGGTAAACTGTTTTTCTCTTTAGAGTCCATTTCATGTCTACCGAGCAAGTGAAAAAAAAAAAAAAAAAGAGAGAGAGAAATCCGGCTTATATTTAAACCTATGCCTTTCACCGCTTCGAAAACTTGAGCAGCTTTGAGAATGCCCCCATTCTTGATATGCAACGTAGTCATTCCATGCATGCCTCTGAATTGGAGAATTCACGAAGAAAACTAAATATATGAATTCCCTTTCAACTTGCAGTCTGTGCGGAAGACTGGGAGGCTTCTGGTTGCCCACGAGGCACCTCTTACAGGAGGACTCGGAGCTGAGATTGCTGCCTCAATCCAGGTATGTTGAGGATGCATTGTACGAGCTAGACTCCTTGAAAGTATAGTAGAGTGCACTGAACTGCCACACCCATGTTTGAACCGGGATCCCGGATAACAACTCGTACCTCAGGAAGATGGTCAATCTTACTTCTAAGGTTGTACTTGTAGCTTCACTGACCGTTCGGATGTGCGGCTTGGAATCAGAGCTTCATTTGAGATGGCCCTCGTTCTACCCGAGATGTGCTCATTAAGACATTATGTAGAAGCTTCACACCATATGAATAAATGTGCGCCAGAGCTTTTATTGTCCTGGGAGGCAAAATGACTCATTATGACTACAAACATTTCAATGATGAGAATGTCTTTTGATCACTGTGCAGAGCCAGTGTAATTTTCGTTTGGCGCTAAAACAGGTTGAATTTAAAAACAGCATGTGCACCATCTTGCGTATACTCGCGAAAAATGCGTTTCGTGACTTCCATTTTCACCGTAACCCTCACACTGAGCATTCTCAGACATGGTAATATTTGTGTCATGAGGATGATCGAAATTGCAGCACTAAGGTTAGATAACTGTGCATTACACACGTGCATCACAATAAGAACTCTTTGATATTGTAGTGAAAACGGAGCAGCTACACGAAGAGTTGAAACTCCAGTTACTTCAAAGGGTGTGTGATCCTTTTTTTTTTTTTTTTTGTATAAGCAGCTTTATAGCAGCCTGGAGGGTTTGGTAAGAAAGCATCACCTCAAAAGAACCCTTGCCAATAGCTAACATAATTACGAATATACTAGTGGTCAACCTTACCTAACTGTTTACTATAATCATAACCAAATTACAGCCAGAATCATGTTGTATACGATATTCACTATGCACTTGAAAAGCTATTTTATTTAGGTTGTGTATAATTGCATAGCAACATACTGAATTATAACTGCAGCCTTATGGTTCATGCAGGAGGAGTGCTTCCTGAGCCTTGAAGCTCCAGTACAGAGGGTAACTGGGTTCGACACTCCATTCCCACATATCTTCGAGCCGTTCTACCTGCCAGACAAGTGGCGATGCTTTGATGCCATCAAGAAAATGATGAACTATTAATTTCTAGCAAGTGAAAACTGTAAATTCAGCGAATACCAGCATCGAGACAGCTGTGTTGGTGCAAGACAAGTTCAGAAAAATAAAGAGGCTATGGTATAGGTTCGAATAATGTTGAACAATAAACAGTCATTATGGGCCCAAGGTAAAACAGCATGCTAACTTAGAAATAATAATTGCAGTCAGTGTTGTAATGCTGTTCAGGAGTCAAGTGTATTTTATAGTTAAGCCGATTGCAATGTCTGATGCATATTTTTTTTGTCAAGATCCTACATTTGTACTGTTGAGATATTAACGGATTCAAACTTCGATTCTGCTTGAAAATTCTGATGAGGATTCAACAAAATATATTAAATCACAGATCCTATCACTTGCACAACACTTCTGAATTTTCAGTGCCACAATATATTTTGAGCCAAATGACAGGTCATAAAATATTAATAAAGACCAAAAATTTTCTGGTTTGTGTACTTTTCTGCAATCAATTCAATGTCAGTGTCTACATATCGCATCGATTTTGTGAGAAACAAAAAACTTATGAAACATTGGAAAACAACACTGTAATTTGGGTATTGCCATGCACGAATTCATCTCTCGCATGGGATAGCGGTGGCCATCTTTAAATTACTTAAGCGCAATAAAAAAATTTTTGAACGGGGGGGCACCTCATCACAGGAGATGCCCCTCAATATATTACCTGCCCTCATTTTACAAGTGTAAACAAAATATGCTAAGGTTTTTGTAATTTGCTGCCATGGAAATACGGCAATCTTGTACCCAGCAATTCCACAGCCAAACCGCAAAGTGCAGTAGGTAGAAATATATATCGCACGCAATGCTATTACGCATGGTGCGATACCATCCGTACCACCACAGTAAAGATGTCAAAAGGGGCTGGTGTCCAGTGATTCCAATCCTAGGGATTTATTCCTAGATCTAGAAATTTTGTTTCTCTTCTGAAGATTTGGAGTCTTGTCTGATTTATGGATTTTTTCAGGACTCTAGAAACGTCACATTACGTTGCCCGATAGAGGCACGATTTAGTAATAGTGCTCTTTCAACTAAAAAGGTGGTAAAGAAATTTTTGGCTACTTCATGTTCCAATTAAGACGGCCTTTATGTTCTACTGGCTTGAGTGAAGGGGATAGGAGTTCTGTAACACGAGATTTATATTATGAATACTGGGAATTTAAACTCTGTTGTAAGAGTTAAGCATGTGTGCACATATCACGAGTCTATTGCTGCTATGTGAAAGAGACTAGGTCCATTCGTTTCACCTGCACTTCGTGAGCCGGTTCGCGGAAACTCTGCACTTTGGCATTCGTTTCACGAGTTCAAAGTGGTGGCAGCGGCACTGCAGTATTTGTTTAGAAAAAGTGCAGCTGTCGTGCTAGGTTAGTTCACGAATTCCCTGCACCTGCTTGTGAGGTGTTGCCGAGTCCGGGCAGCACAAGATGGCTGCAGCAAACACAGCCGATTGCATTTGTGTCCGTTTTAGAGACGTGCAACAAGTACGACAATGAACATTTTCCTGTAGACATATGCCAAGCAAGGTAAGCGACGCCGTCTTTTACGAATCACAGCCGACAAATCTCGTCGCTGCTGCACTTGCTAAAACGTCACCTGCACGAAGACAACAGCCAGACGGCACCACTGTGAACTAGTTCTGGAAGTGCAGGATGGACCTATTAATTTTGTCTTGTGCACGTAAACAGGTGCTCACGCTGGCTGCATTTCTTCGCCGAGCAATGTCAACACATGAATTAACTTAATTAGGGGGCTTAGAGAGGAACTGAGCGAAACCAAGATTGAGTAAGGTGGTACGAGTTAAATATTGCAGAAACAAAGTGATGAAAAGAGACAGAATTTGTTCAGGTGTTTCCGTTATGCCCCTTCCATTAGAGCGCAAAGGTGACTAAAATATTTGGTCAAATAGAGGGCCGACTGAAAGCACAGACGAAAGGCATAGCTATCAGCCAGTAAAAGCAGGCCCCCCAAACATCTATTAAAAATAATTCAAAAGTGCTTACAAACGGAGAAAATTAAGAATGGACCCGCAACTCAAAAGCTACAGCTACAGTAAAGGTGCTACATACTTGCAGTTGACCGGAATGGTCACATCTATGCCTTCAACGTCGGAGCAAAATGAACTTGACAGAAAAAGCTTTGTCAAATGGTGCCATCTACAAGCAGTTTATCCACATAACATGCAGGAAAAAGCCTTAAAGGTTGTTAAATATGGTTTGTTTTACTTTTAACAAGATTTAGAAGAATTTAACCTGAGAGCTCACTATCTCAATACATAGTCAACAATCCTGAAAAATAGCACTAAATATTATCTGGGGATTTCTTTTTTGGAATTTGAGGAGTTTCGAGTAAATTTAAAGATGAAACCTTGTCCTGGGTTGGCATCACTGGTAGTGTGGTCAGAAACACCTAAACATACCTCCCGCTGGGTACGGGCCTAGTGTGCAAGTATCGGAATTGGCTCGCGTGCGGTGGGATAAGTTGTAGACGCTCCATTGTGCATTGTTTCGAAATTCCGAATGATTTGTTAATGTTCCACAAAAAGCACAGCTGCATACTAGATATGCGAGCTGCTTTTCTAGAATGAATACGGCGCACAATAGGAGATAGAAAAATATATATAAGTAGAACTTAGCTGCGTCACATCTCTGAAGAACAAAACAAATTTGTACGCTCGGACGTTCTCTAATTTTTCCGGGTGGCCACGCAACGGCGAGGAAGAAATAAGCCGTTACAACAGCTGCGACGTAACCCACTGCAACGACATAATACGGCGCGCGTCCTCGATCATGTATACTGGCAGGCATGCCAAGCAAGGTCGCAGCGCAGTTAGGCGCATTAGCGAGCAATCCGCGCGTGCACGGAAGGCCCGAATTCCGGTCGGGGCACAGGTGCGCCACGTCGGGAAAGGCGCATGCGGCGGCGAACGAAAGCGACAACAGCCGACGGAAGGAAAAGCGCGCCGCCCGCAGACGCCCCGATAAAACGGCGCGCACCGGTGGCTTCCCGATAAAGGCCCCACTTATCGGCGGTGAAATCCGTTGTGTAAGGGGCCCGGCACGGAGAGCACGACAGGCTGGTCGCGGCCCTCGGCGCACACGGCAGAGAATAACGCGCGCACACACCAACACACAGTTTTGGAGCCGAACACATCGCATTGGTTTTATGCTTTGTTACAGAAAAAGGACTTGCGAGGAGGGGAGAGCTGCCGGCGGCCGTCGGCCTCGCGGTTCGGAGCGGCCGGCCTTGCCCTTATCTCGGGCTGCCGGGCGGCCTTGCCCAGGGAAACAGAGCGGCCCAGTTGGACATGGCAAAAAAACAGGGCGGCCTTGGGCCCCGCTCAGCTGTTGCATTCCGGCGCGCGCAAGAAGGAGTCCGACTGACCACAGTTCACGTGACTCGTAGGGGGGACCGTTGAAGACCCGGGTCGGTCCGCGCGTGCGTCCTCCCCGCGGGCGGCCAAGGCCGCCCTGTCGGCTTCCGGCGCTGCATACCGTCGAGCACACACACGCACACCACGACGACGCTCAGAGTGGTCCAGCGGCCAGACCGGGGCTCAAACCGGCGGGTCCCAACGTCGGGCCCAGGCCGAGCAGCCAGCAGGGCTGGGCGAAACCGCACAGCCGCGGCTGCTGCTGCACGAGCAGAGCGCGGCACGCCAGCTCCTGTATCAGCTGCAGCGTCTGGCGCCGCTCGTGGCCCATCAGGCACACCGTGGAGCCGTCCACGACGCGGTACAGGGTCGCCAGGAACGAGTAGCGCAGCCGCTCGTGCGAGAGGTGGTTGGCCAGGAAGCTGTGCAACTTGGCGCGCTGGGCCTGGATCTCGGGAAAGTCGATGAAGAAGCGGGAGCACATGTAGCGCTCCAGAGCTCGCGTCGAGTCGGTCGCGTGGAAGCCGCGTGCCAGCAAGTGGCAGTACTTGAGCAGTCCGCCGCCGCGGATCTCTTCGGGGTTGCGTGTCGCGATGAGCCGCCGCCGCAGGTGCTCCAGTGCCTGTCCGAAGTTTCCGTACACCGACTCGGCCAGCACGCTGGGAAAGAAATCCTGCGTGCAGCGAGGCAGCAGCGCCTCGGCCGAACCGCCGCCGCACTGGTGCAGAAGCAACAGCGGGTCCACCACGATCTGGAAAGAGTCGACGCTGAACTCGAACTGGCGCCGCATTCGGTGGACGAACTTGAGCTCCACGTTTCGACCCAGGCTGTTGGAGAGCGAGACGAGCGACCACCGGTCCTCGTCGGTGGCCACCTTGACGAGCTTGTGCAAGTAGGCTTCCTTGAGGGCGCACGCGTTGATGCGCTTCACGCCGGCCGGCAGTAGCTCGGCCAGCGCATCAAGCACGGCCGTCTTGACGCGCTCGAAACCACCGGCGCCGCTGCTGCCGAGCTCGCAGCCAAATATGACGTCCAGGTCGTTGTACTCTGCCGACGTGTCCGGCTCCAGCACGTAGGACGCGGCGCCGCCGTTCAACCGCACGTCCCGCACGGGCACGCCCTGGCGGTCCAGCTGCGACCGAACGCGCTGCACCAGGTCCCGCAGCCGAGTCTCGAGCGCCGGAAAGTTGCCGCGGCCCTGGACGGACACGGGCTCCTCGAGGAGCTCCTGCAGCCGCACCACCTGGTCGTAGCCCAGCACCGAGAACCGGGCCTCCTCGATACTGCGCCGAGCGGGCAAGACGTGTCAAGAGAGTGACAGCCGGCACGCGCCATATGTCGCCAACGAAAGGGTATTTACCTCATGATTACAAACGCTGGTCGATTTGGTTTCGCAGGTACGAATCGCTGCAGCTGGCCGGCCGAGAACGACCACTTCCCAGGAGCGCACGGCGGGCAGGCGGTTTCAGCGGCGAGCGGTCCAACGGCGTCGCAGCAGAGAACGGTTCCTCGGCGGCTGCTTGTGTGGTCAGTAAGTAAGTAAGTAGGTGCTCCTAATCCCTTTTGGCACAGGGCAGGCGCAGCGCCACAGGACAAAGTTGTGCGCTTCAACGCACATCCATACACACGCACACACACATCACCAGTCAGGCGCTTGCCGCGCCACCGTCAAAAAAAAAAAAAAAAAAAAAACATTTTGTGTTTTACACGCACTTCACGCGAACACGCACTCACACGTTTTCCACTTTACTGTTCGAAGAAAGAAAGGTCTGGTAGTAAATTGCCAGTTTCGCCACCAGGGGAAACGTGCCCTCGGCCAAGTCTATCCAGTGGCGTCGGCGTCGTTTAGATATTTTCTGTCGGCCCTTCGTTGCGCTGGACACTGTCGGGGTGTTTGTCCACCTGCCAGCACAGTCTGTCCCAGAGTTTTAGACGTCGCTTGGCACTCTCGGTGTGTTCGACTCGGGTGTCGACGGGATCATCTGGGAGACCCAGATATTCCGCCAGGTTTATCTTGGGTAGGTCCCTCGCTCCGAGTCGCGGGCAATCCATCAGGATATGTTGGATGGTTTCTTCCGTGGCCCCGCATAGGCGGCACGACGGGTCCGTGTCGAACAGTTCCCAATGCCGCTTCCGCGTGGGCAGTGACCCCGTCCTGGCTTGGAACAGGAGGGCGCTTTCCCGGTCGCCCCTGTAAAATGGCTCACGGTCTGGAGCCTGCTTGTATTCGAGGTATAACTGTAGGCTCCTTTTCTTTGCCGCCGACGTGCGCCACATCTCTGTGCTGGCTTCGGTTATAGTGTTTTTTGTTATTATACGCCATTCTCGTTCCGATTTTGCTTCTTCCAGTTTTGTGTTATGGCCGAATTTATTTTCCAGAGAAGCCAGTCGTTTCATCCACTGTGTTTTTATGCCCCTGTATCGAAGGTGTAGGTATATGCGCTGGCTGTAATTTGTTTCTGGTAGAAACTTTAGCCGGCCCGCATATTGTATTTTTGACCTTGCTTCGCGTGCTTCGAAAGTTGACCAGGCCAACTCCCCTGTTACTGCTGCGTTTGCTGTTGCAAAGCTGCCTCCCAGTAGCCAGCGCCCCAGTTCATTTTGGTGGCGGTCCAAACATCGCACTGTTTGGGTAGAGTACGCCAATGTGTCACCTGCGTAGGTTATTGCAGGCACGGCAAGAGTCTTCCAAAGTGTGCGGCCTACCCTGTAGGGGTTGTAGGAATGCCGTGACAGGTGCCACACCCTACCTTTTAGGCGGTTGGATTGTTTTAGGAGTAATTCTTGGTGTTTGTCAAGGTAATTCTTTTGGTCTGATATTGTTATGCCTAAATATCTGTATGTTGCTGTTTTCTTGATGGTGTTGCCTTGGATGGTGAATGTTATGTCTTTGTCATCAATGTTTATGCCCATCCATTGTGTTTTGTCAGTGTTGAATGTGAGGCAATCTTCGTGGGCTACGCGAGAGCATATGTCGAGGAGATGTTGCAGGTCCGCTGGGGATTCAGCCAATAATACGATGTCATCGGCAAATGCCAAGCATGAAATTTTAGTGTAGATTTCTTGGCGCTCAGTTGTTACGGTGGAAAGACGTAGCCCTGGTCCTTCTCTATTTACTTGTTCTAGTAGGCTGTTAATGTAAATATTGAATAATGTTGGCGATAGTGGGCACCCTTGTTTAGGTCCAATATTTTGTTGCACCTGTCTAGATTTATATTTGCCCAGTTCATACACTGCCGTACACTCTGCATATAGTGCTTTTAGTAATTTGATGAAGTCTTCCTCAATATTAATTTTTTCTAGCTTCTCCCACAGTCGTGAGTGCGGCACTGAGTCATATGCTTGTTGTAGATCCAGGTATGCCAGGTATAGTTGAGATTTGTCTCTGTTTTTCATTTCTATTGCCTGGGTTAGGGTAAAGATATGGTCACTTGTCCGTCTGTTTGGGCGAAATCCATTTTGCGATTCTGACAAGATTAAGGTTTTTTCACAGTGGTTTTGTAGCCTGCGATTCAGGATTGTATTGAAGAGTTTCAGAATGCTACTCAGTATTGTTATGGGGCGATACGCCCCAATGTCACTTGTTTCCTTTCCCTTTCCCTTGTGAATCAGCTTTACCCGGCTTTCTTTCCAAGTTCTTGGTATTTTTCTGCTTGCCAGAATGTCGTTGAGGCAGCCGCGTAGCATTTCCTTTGCCTCTGTTTTGAATGCTTTCAGGAATTCGTTGGGTATATCATCGAGTCCTGTTGCTTTCTGGTTTTTTAGATCATTTATGCGTCTCTTTAGTTCTAGTTTAGAAATTGGTCCAGTCAGCTTTTCTTCTTCAGGTGTGCTGGTCTTGTCCTTTTTTCTACTGCTGATCTGGGGTGGTGGATCTACTGGATTGGTTTGCATATTTTTAAAATGTTTAGTTATGTGCTGTTCAATTTCTTCTTTGGTATGTAGAGGAATGCTATTTTCAGTAAGTAGTATGAGTGGATCTTCCTGAAGGGTGTCCTTTGGTTCCAGTGTCCTTATGTATGCCCAAAACTTCTGACTGTAATGGTTACGATCCTTATGCAGGTTTTCTTCTTCTTTTTGGAATTTCTGGTCTATCTTTTTTGCGGCCATTTCCTTTACTTTTCTTTTTTGGGCCAGGTATTCCTTCCAAATTACCTCTTTTTCTGTCGACTCATTGGGCGTATGACGGTGCCTTCTGGATAATTCTTTGCGAATGCGAATTTCTGTCTTCAGTTCTCCATCAAACCAAGGTGTGTTTCTGGTCCTTTTTTTTTCACTAGTTTTCCCAATGGTTTCTTGTGCTACTGACAGGCATTTTTCTGCGAATTCCTCGTATGTTAGAGGTTCTGTTAATGTTGACTCGAGTTTATTGGAAAATTCATCCAGGCGCTCTTGCTCTTTCACTCGCCAGTGAGCTTTTGTAGTTTCAGGCCGGTTTACTCGATGGGGTTGATGGCGTCTGAGGCACAGTTTCATTCGGTTGTGGTCACTTCCACAGCTGTTTGTTTTGTCTTCGTCTATGTACAGAGCTGTGATGTTTATATCTTGCCTTACTACCTCTTGATTGTAAAGTATGTAGTCTATAGCAGAT
The DNA here is from genome assembly GCF_013339725.1 of Rhipicephalus microplus. Classification (NCBI taxonomy): domain Eukaryota; kingdom Metazoa; phylum Arthropoda; class Arachnida; order Ixodida; family Ixodidae; genus Rhipicephalus; species Rhipicephalus microplus. The sequence goes on along the minus strand of NC_051171.1, from coordinate 162,525,665 downwards.
TTGTTAGCTCTGCGTGACCATGTGTAGGTGCCTTCACAAGCTGGATGGAGGTTTGCTATTTGTAGGTTGCATTGTTTAATTAATTTTCGGAAGCCAGCAGCATCTTTTTCGTGACCATCCAATTCTACTATGTGGCAGTTGAAATCTCCCATCAGTAGTACCGGTTGGCCTTTGTAGGTTTCTTCAATGTCTTTCTTGAGGCATGCGTAAATGCTGTCATTCCACTTTTGTTCCTCGAGGCCTGTTGCCATGTATATGACACAAATGTACAGGTCACGTGTGTCAATCTTTATTTTTATCCACATGTGTTCCTTGTCCTGGCAGTCCCCATTTACCGTGCTTCTCTTCGGTGTAATAAAACCAATGCCTCCACCCCGTTTTGTCCTTTACTTCTGTTCTTTCCTTGCCATACTAGCCCCGGGAGCAGAGGTTGTTCGTCGTCCCGCAGGTGAGTTTCCGTTAGAGCGTAGATATCTATTTTTTGTCTGTTCACTTGGTCTTGGAGTTCAGCCCACTTGAGTTTGTTTGTTCCTTGCATGTTTAGTAGGCATATGGTGAGTTCTTTTTCACTTCACTCTGCTTTGTTCTTCTGTTTCTTCTTTTTCTGGAAAGTGATTGACAATGATCTCTGGAGGACTGAAATTGGGGGGGGGTTGTGCGTATGGTTTTGCCTGCTTGGTTGCTTACCAGTGCCGGTTTCTCTGTCCTAGTTTGCCTAGGGCTGTTGTCATTGCTTTCAGTAGCGTTTGCACTGTCCTTTGATCTGGTCTTGTTGATCGTCTCCAGTGTTGTGGGCGCGTTGGTTGTTTGTCCCATAAAAAAGATTTAATGGCCTCACCTAGTTGGCTGCCAACCTGGTCCGCTGCCTGTTCCGAGTAGTGGATATCATCCAGGTGATCTGCGGTTAGCTGGGCGGCTGCTGACATAAACCGCACACTGGGGCCCAAGGCTGTACACGCCGTTTGAACTGCCGTGTTCCATGTTTGGCATGCTGTAGCAAATTGTTGACCCCTTGCTTTCGGTTCAGGGATGGCACTGACTATGTAGTGGTGTTTGGGTGTCTTTTGGCTCCAGTAAGTCAGTTGTTGCTTCAGGTGGTCAGTGGTCTTTTTAATGTCTGCTTTATTTAAAAGATCAGTAGTACCTACATGTATTATTAGTTGCAGCTCTGTGTTGGTGGCATTTGCCTTCTGAATTTCTCCTTCAGCTCGGTGAAGTGTTTCTTCAAGATTGGCACCAGATTTTGTAGTGATGCGTAGTCTTTGATCATGTATAGCTTTACGGAGGTGCTTTTTCAATCGATGGGCATTGGAGTCGCCTAGGACTACAGTGCGTTTGCTTTGTGGTGGATGGTCATTTGACTGCATTTGAGGATAGGGATGTTTCTGTTTATGGTCAGCGCTGAGCTGCTGCTGTTTCTGGCTGGTGTTCTCTGTTTTCAAGGGTCGGCCTTTTTTGCCCACCTGTGTCCCAGGATTGCCTTCCTCTGCTAGCTCAACTGTGTGCTCAATGTCTTCACTTATCCTGCTTGTGCCCTGTGATGGAATGTCTTCCTTCCACTGGCTGCGAAATTGCTCAGGCCTTCACGTCGTTTTACGACCATGTTGATGGATCTTACAGAGTTCGACTTCACTGTGCAGCACCATCCAGGCCGTCAAAACGTGGTTGCTGACATGCTGTCACGATTATCTGCAGCAGTCCTCCATCAGCACAGTCTCTCGCAGCTATGCAAGCAGAAGACAAAGAGTGCCAGGACCTCTCGCTCTCTGTCATCTTCAAATCGTGGGACCTGACCTTGCCATAATGATGACATCCTGTACCATAGTGACGCGACTTCAGGTTCTCAAGCTATTGTAGTGCCAGCAAAGATGCGCCAGGCTGTCCTGGAGGTGGTTCATGACGGTGGAGGCCACATGGATGTAACCCGACACTGACCAAAGTGAGAGAACGTTACTGGTGGCCAAACCTTACGTCTTCAGTGACCACTACGTCACAGCATGCCAGATCTGCCAAAGCAAAACCGCCCAATATCTAAAAGTGTTGGCAAAATGGGTCTCATGCCAGTGTCGGATGTTCCTTTTGCCTTAATTGCCATTGATCACATCACAATGCCGGCTGCTTCAGGAAAGAAGTACATTTTGAATGTCATTGACTTTGCCACGCGTTTCATTGTCCCAGCGGCTGTAACTTCAACATCAGCTAAGGAAGTTATAGCACATTTACAGTCGGTGTTCTCCGCTTTGGTTGTCCTGATGACTGCATGTCTGACCATGGAGCAGCCTTTGAATCTCACCAGTTTAAGCACTTCATGCACATGCACGGTGCCGAGATTCATTATTCAGTGGCATACCGCGCAGCCAGCAATGGTCTTGTAGAGAGAAGCAATGGGACTTTAGTCTCCGTTCTTCGTAAGCTGTGTCCAACGGACCAGACCTCCTGGGCAAGCAAACTCGAAGAAGCTGCTTTTGCCATCAACACAAGCTATAGCGCCAGCAGCTGTTTCTCTCCATTTGAACTACTGTATGGATACGTCCCCAAGCTCCCATATCAACGCCACCGTCCCGCCACAGCCAGGACCCTACAAGACCGTCTCCTAATGCTGTCTCAGAACCGGGCCGTAGCAGCAAGTAATACGAGGAAGCACAAGGGAAACGGAAGACAGCATATGATCAGTCCCATCGAGACCACTCCTTCCAAGTCGGCCAGTTCGTCTGGGTGCGCCGCCAAGAGCCTGTAGCAGATGGAACTGGAAGTTGGCACCCAAATTCAAGGGAATATACCAAATCACCAACCAGAAAACACCCGTTACGTTTGTCGTAGCCGCGTAATGGTCAAGGTCCTCGTGATCGACTCCAAGACAGGATAGTGCACGTCTCTCAACTCAAGCACTACGTGCCATTATGTCGAGCTTACATTGTGAAAACCCAAGAGTGGCCTTGTGTGACTTATCTGGCTCTCCCAGTGTTGGCAATGAGTTATCTCAACCACCAGTTTCCCTTGGCCCTGCAGTTTTGCCTCCAGCGGTACCCTCCTCGCGACCCTCACCGCCAAAAGCGCCCACCCGAGCGCTTGAAGGACTATTCTCTATCGCAGTGAAGCCACCAAGTAGTGCTCCTTTCCTAGACCAATGGGACTTGGTCAGACAAGGAGGGGCCGGATGTGAGCGCCCGCATGCGCACTATAGCGTAGTCGGCCTATCTAATCGGCAGCGCCACCTGCGGCGCCTTTACTCAGATAAACTCCAAGCCAAGCGAGGGCCGGGGACACGTTTTATCAATCTCGCCTCCCCGCCTCCGGGGCGGGTTGGCACGTTTTCATGTTCGAATAAAGCGCATTCTTCTCGTTCACAACGCCTCAGACGCCTCAAGCAAGGCCCTCCGGCACTAGCCCGCCAGCCACGGTCACACGGCCAACCGCCAGGCGGCGGGTCGCTTCGTTGCCCTGGAAACCAGCTGCGCATGCGCTCGCCTCCCCCTGTGACGCAAGTGCGCCGCACGCACGACGACGCGCTGGCGCGCACGCACGTAACAACGAGATTGTTCTAGAGCAGACGCGAAAACTGCGTCAAAGGCGCTGCGGACTCGGGCGCCGTTATTTTTGTTGCTTTTGCGCGGCGGCCGTGTTCTGGGCGCGTTCAAACGCGTCTCCCGATAGGCGTACTGCGCCGGTCTCGAGCACGGAGAAAGCCTGCGACGAGAGCGCCTGAAAGTGATCGCCGCCAAGCTTTCCGGAACGGGTAGTTTTCCAGCTGTCGCGCGTAGCGCCAGCTAGTGCGCAGTTCCGAGGACTGCGTAGGCGCCGTGTTGACGCCGCAGCTGGGATCCGATCGATGTGCGTTCAGCGTACACGGGGCTGTGACGTCGGTTACAACTCTGTGTTGACGTGGGCGGCAGAAGTGCGCGCATCCATTGAGGAACCTGCTGTTATTTTTAGGGAATCGGGATCGTTGCGCCGCTGACGTCACGGCGTTTGTGTCGCAGTAAAGATTTGGTCGAGCACCCAACTGCGCCATCGACGCGCAGCACCGTTAACGCGTTGGAGGGAGCGAGAGGGAATTACACGGTCGGAGGTGTTTTGATCCGCGATGTTGAAGTCCGGCGACCTGCGCCTCTCAAGAAACAGGCTACTGCCTGAACAGCTAAACCGCTACACCACCTGCACTGTTTATACCGGTGCTTAACAGCGCGACCGCACCACTGCTGTGATTTCGTAGCATGAACAATGGTGATATTAAAATATATAAAAAACAAAACACAGTGAAATTGTCATAGAAAATCTTTATACATACAAAATGTTTACAGATTGAACACTGCAAGTCTTATAGAAAAAAATATGTTCATATCCCCCACATCTGCCGAATGCATACAACTTATAATGCAAACAGCAGACATTGATACAAGACATATCTACACATAAATTAAAAGTCCTGCTCATGTGGTGAAACATCTGGTCCGTCAGCTTACAAGTAATCTGAACAGGTAATAAAAAAGAAAGGAATAAGCCTCTGTTCCACACCTGCCATAGCTGTAACTACCAGCCCCCTAACAAACATACTCAGTAAACCACTGAATATTTGAAGACTAGCAAGAACAAATGACAAATAAATCCTAAGCACATCACTCTGACCTACAAAATAAAATAAAAGGCACACACGCATGCCATTACAGCCACACGTGAGATGAGGCAACATTTCACTTTGGCAAAAGCTTAGAGTTCAGCGCTGTACAAAATTCAAAATTAAAAGCCCTTAACAAAATGGCATGACACCACACTTAAAACGAGGCAAGAAGACTATCCCATGTCTGCTGCAATTTCTTGTCGTCGTGGTCCGTTTATCTGTAAAATGCGGGAAAAAAAAGTGTACATTAGTGGAAGCCTAGCAATCATTTCTGCTGTGCTACTAAATTCTCTCAGTAAAGTAGTATTAAGAAGCCATTTGCTTCAAGTTTTCCTAAATACATGGCATGGAGAAATATTATACATCATTGGCTGTGACACTTTTCATAAGGTCTGTCTTAATAAAAAGAATATACATACTATTAAATTAAGATAACAAATGAGTCCAATTCTCATTATAAAAAATTATAACTAGAAATTTAAAAACGCTGAAGAATCAAATTAACGATGCCAAACTCCGCTGTAACATCATCTGATAGAGACAGAGAAATTGCAAAGGCACACAGCAGTGGCTTTAACACTTAGTTTGTAATACTTTCTCAATTTATAGTCTACAACAATTTTTGTAAATAAGTACCTACGATCCTCTACCAAAAATCTTTCTCTAAAAGATTGGTAAAACTTAGCTCTTTTAAATAAAACACGTGTCATTTCAATGAGCTGAATGATTCTTTACGGACAGCATTTCTGCATTGCATGCACATTTTTCTTTTTATGGAGAAAATTTTTTCCCAAATGAAATTTCCTCTCATTACAAAAATGCTCACTATATCCTAGTAAAGACTACATATGGTGAGAAGCTTTGAGAATACATGTTCACAAAAACAATATGCTGCACAGGTCCAAAGATAAAAAAGGAAGGTCTAGTCTATCACTTATCATCCCATTGTAAAAAAAAAAAAAAAGGCCACTCAATACTTTCCAGCCATGCTTCAATGTGTCATCCATTCTTTCCTTCCATGCTATGACAACCCTCCTAGCATTTCTAATGGCATTTCATTCTCTTGGCAGTAATGCACAGGACACAGTGCACCCAAACCCAGTGAAAAATTGTCTTGTTATGAGTTGGAATATGTTTTAAGCAATTGTAATACCCGATTCAAGTTAACCTGACGCCTTCTATTCTTGTGTGTGTTTTTTTCAGGACACCTTAAAAGAGTTGTATATGTAAAAGCTATGTAAATGCAGTACATCTCAATCGGGAAATTATCTGAACTGCCAAATAAAATTCCTGAAATTTGTTGGATTGAGAGACAGCTAAATTAGACTGGAACAAAAGTTCATTTGCTGGTTTGCATGTTTGACATTAACTACATGTCAATCAGGAAATTATCTGAACTGCTGAGCAAAAATTCCAGAAATTTGTTGGATTGAGAGACAGCTAAATTTGAATTGAACAAAAATTCATTTTTTACTGCTTTGCATGTTTGACATTAACCACTGAAGATGGTCAAGCATACAAGCAGGACACACATAATTTGAGTTTACAACTATGCGAAATCACTTTATCGTTAGCCTAAATATTCTTCAGGCTATATTTACAAAATATTGCTGGCATATAGAAGAGCACAACATCAATCTTCTATTAAAATCCCCATCCCTGCAATAGCATCTCTTATTCCTCAGTCAGATGTAAGCTTTGTGCCTCAATTTTCGTTTTTCAGTATTTAGTAAAACACAACGGTAATGAACATTTCATCCTACTGTCTCATTTCATACACTCTCGTTCTGTAATCTATTACCCCCACATAATTAGTCATTATTCCAGCACTATGTCAAAGCACACATCATCAACATTACATTAGTGAAAAGTTACGTTGAAAACATTGCAAATTTCTTTGTAATAGTGATAATCATGTTCCCTGAACATACTTTGCCATCACCTACAAGCATGCTTTTTAGAAAAATGTCAACTTAATATGTGTCGGGAGAATTACATTAACATTGTCTTTAAGTGTTATTTGAAAATGACATCAGAGGTCATTAACCAACATATTTGAGAGGCAATCCGATTGTATATTTGGTCTTAAACAGGACCTCTCAGCAAATGAACTCTTGATGTTATTGTGATTGACAGATCTAGAGCATTCTGCTAGAATTGGAGCTGTTTGCATAAGTGAATAGCACGAGAGTGAGACAGACGAACATAAGTGAAATATTGAAATACTTAAAAACAGAGGTTATAAATTATGAATTGTATGATGCCATAAGGCTACCGGTACTGCCCAGGGGTAATAAGAAGCCAGGTTGAGCAGATCAAATGATGCTGGAGTAGAAGTAAGTACTTTTTGCTGGGCTAGTTGATACATCATGATGAGGGAAATTCTAGACCACACCACAAGAAGAACGAAGAAGCACAAGGAAAGAGCCTGCTTTCCTATGCTTCTTCATTCTCCTTCTGGTGTTTTAGGCCTCTACAATTTACCCTTATCATGATACTGGGATAGATAAGCAGTTATCTATTTGACTACAGCACCAACACGAGAAGCCAGTAAAAAGAAAAACACAGTCGAAGGTAACAGAGAATAAGGTTTTATGATGAAGTTAAGAAACTTGGTAGACTAGAGGAATTTCAAATCAATTCAGAAATTTAAGCTGAATAGTGTGGCACAAAATCGATACAAGTGGAAATCACATTAAAGCCACTAGTGCCGCAAAGTACAGAAAATAGGCTTATGGTGATGTCAAAAGTACAGAATATTTTAGAGCACCAGAGCTGCATGCACTAGAAATGTCCCTAAATTTCTGAGATCAAAGGGTTGGGCCAAATAAAGCGAGTGAAGAACCACTAAAAATGTTTGGCTAATTTTGAAGACTGACAGTGATAGAAGGCATAAAAAGCTGAGCTTTTTACCAGCATTTATGCATTTCATGCATGTCTACATTTCAAAGTAGTGGCATGCAGAAATGAACATATTGTGCTGAACATGAAACATAACACTGAGAAAGCCTCAATTTTTGACAGCTATACAATTCAGAAAAAAAAAGTTCAAGCTAGCAAAGAAAAACTTTGTGTCCACATAAATTTAATGTGAAACAACAAAAAACCAGTTAATAATGTTGCCAGAAAAAAAGTCACTCTCGCTGAAGTGGATTAGAGAAATAAGCTGAAATAATAGGACTGACTTGTCCTTTGCGTGAAAATATAGGCAAGCACAAGAACATCTTCATTTACTATAGCAGTAGCATTAGTGTGTGAAAATTCATTTTAGTGAACAGGAACAAGTGAGTATCATCTGAAAACGTCGTACACTAGCTTGTTCTGCTACTGTGGTAACTGTGGCTGCCAGGCATTTGTGTAACCGTAAGAAATGAACAAAACATCCATTTTATATAACAGCAGCACCACATTACCCTGCCTTTTCAAACTTCTCAGTCATGATGTTGTAATAATGTTAGTGCTGCCTTATGTGGCATTTCACAAACTTCTGACAAGCTAAGTATGAAAATTTCACGCATGAGAAAGTGCCAGTCAAGTTCCTACACTTATGAAATACAAGGTCTCAGTACGTGACAAAAATATTATGTGTTATGAACTCGCAACGCGCTGGGCAGTCTACCCAAGAGACCGCAGGGCACCTCTTTCTCGTAACATAAGCTAGTAGATCACTGAAAGTCATTCACAATGAAGCGAATTGGAACTGAAAATCCATATTCAACCACCAAACAAGCAGAAATAATTATGTAAGGAGTCCACACATTATGAATTGTATAGCTATCCACAAAAATAACATGCTCCTTGCAGGAGCCTTTCCGGGCAATTTAGGTCCCTGCTATTCACAGTAAGTGAGCCATAAACACCGGCAAATTTTTTGTTTAAAGGACACTGCAATACTTTTGAACATAGTCAGAAAATGCTGTCGAATGGTCTTTGAGGCTCCTGTAAACATGCGAGCCAAATATTAAAGCACTGAATGCAGCAGGGAACTCGCCATTTCAATTTCATAGACAACTAGAATTTGCTTTTTTTCCTGTTGACAAACTATGCAGGTGGAGGGAAGGGCACAGCTAGTGGTTAATTTGATGATCACGAGAAGATGTTCAAAGTCACAATATGCACTGATACAGTAGCTTCTGGCCGCTTAGTTCCCCCCCCCCCCTCTTGTAGTTCCCAGCATGCTTTTCGAGATGAAAGAAGACACAAAGTGCTTGAAATGGGCAATGAATCTAATTTTACTCATACTAGGCAGATTCAAAATTTTTTTGCAGCAATCAATTTATGAAGCAATGAACTCCAATAGCGAGGTAATTTGATGATTACTCCGACTAGCTTTGAAGAGCCCCTTCAAAGTAAAAAAATAAATATGATTTTAGTTGCAACTGAAGAGGCAAGAAGTTTCGATAATTTTGTACCTGCTTGCTGAATTTTCCTAAGGATACTGTATTTTTAGAAACTGGTACAAGTATATTTCTGAATTATGCCCCCACCAGGAAGCAGCTGGTTACCAAACCAAACACCTTGTTCCCTGCCAGCAAATGCCATAACCACTGAGGCAGTTCAGTGATTGGTGAGAAACTTCATTACGAACTTTTATGCAGCGTGGAAAAGCATTTAAAATGGCAACACCCTGTGACAGCATACAAGTATGCAGAAACTCTGTTGTGAAGCCACATGCATCACAAAAATACATTCAATATATTTTATGTTGGTTATGAGCACATTTTAGTCCAATGCTGATAGAAAAGTATTTTTGCTTTACGATGTATGATTGTTTGTTATACTGAGCTTCCCTCCAGCAACCCCTTCCCAAATACAATTTTTTCAAAAACTGTTAAAAAGAAAATAAAACAATTGTTACACTACTTTGTGTCCTTTTCAATGAAGTAACATAAACAAGAAAGTATAACTGCAGCTTATAAGCTTGCTAAGTAACTATGAATGAAAAAAGTGGAAACTTTAAGGGCTCGTTTCTGTGTTTGACCCAAGCTTAATGAAAACGAGCAGATAATGGAGCCAAGGAAAGTATGGGGGGACAATAACAGTATTGTTTTAAGTGTAATATGGCAGAGATATGATAACAGTAAAGTGGACAGAAAATCTTATTTCCGCAAGTAGAGACCGAACCTGGAACCTTCAGATGACGTGCTTGATGCTCTACAAAGCTACGGCAGCAGTCGTCCTCTCGTCCATATGATCAGGTATTTATGTGCATGCAAACCTGGGAGAGTTAGCACTGTAACTTGTGGCCATGATTGCAAGTGTGGAACACTCTCCTAATGCGAAAGCGTTAAAGAGCTCATTTTGCAGAAATTCCAGGGTTGGTGTCAGCATCGACGTCGTTGGTTGTGAGTGAAAAATTGTCTTATGAGTGACAGAAAAATCGGGAACGATGCAAATACAACAAATACGTGATAATAACCCTAGAGCAGAGTGGAAACCGAACCAGGGTTGTTTAGGTCCAAGTGGGGATCGAAACCGGGTCACTTGCTTGGCAAGCGGATGTTGTACCACACGACCGCGCTTCTGCTTGTGAAAACAGTGAAAAGAACTTCCTCGGCTTGAAAATGCAGTGAAAGTAGCTTTTGTGCTTCACAAGCACACGTGTCCTATATACATGCTTCACAATGCAACATGAAATATTGCAGTAATAATGCGTGGTACAAGCGTCCATTGCCAACGGGCATCAGAATATGCGATTACTATAATGACTACGCGGTCGAAAGCCGGTACCCCCCTACAAAAAGCACACATGTTACGGCGCCTATTACCTTAAGGCCACATATAGTGAGTGCATAGCAAATTTGAAAAGGTTTCATGCACTAAGTGTTTGAAATGCGTACAAAAACAGGATGTCGCTATCGCGTTCAACTCCTAAAAACAAAGCTTTATGGTCCCCTAATTTTTTTGTTTGACAGCTGGTATCACATAGCATGTGATCTTTTATTGAGCAGACAGCTCACTAATAAGCCTTTTCATACTACTTGAAGGCATCAAACATGCAGAACAAGACCCTCGCTACGAATGAATGAAAGAAGGGGGGAATTTCAGAGGCTTGTTGCCTTGCTTGACCTAACCTTAATGAAAACCAGCAGATAATGAAGCTAGGAAAGGCATTGGAGACATAAGTTGTGCTGTTTTAGCATATCATAGTAATTTTATAGAAAGTAAAGTGGGTTAAGAAGCGATTGCCTGTGAAGCATGATTTGCTGTTTGCATCAACCTGTGTTTGTTGCTTATCACTGCCACAATATTAAAGAAAAGAACTTCATATGAGAAAGTACAACTAAGGTCCAACTGAGAAATGACTAGACTGCTATTTGAACGATAAGCTTTGGTAATGTAAAATAATATTTGATCCCTCTTTTATAAGCATTGTTCATAACACAAAAGGGGACCACATCTTTATAGATTTAGTTGTACCAGTGTGAGAAATTACAGAATGCAATTTGCACAGTGTGCATAGCTATTGGGCCAGCATGTCTGTGCTTGACGCAGACACACCCATGTTGACATTCGCTGCCAACTCTCCGCCAATAATTTTGCAGTGTTTTGGAAATTTGGCATATCGCAACATACTCACAAATATGAAAGACATACTTCGTTTTGTGCATCTCGAAAGCTTGGGGAGCATTGTGCTTCCCACTCAGTATATCGCTGGTCCAATGCAACCAGGACTATGCCGCACCAAGATGCTCATGCAATGCTTCAACATATTACTCCTCTGCACTGTTCATCCATGTTAAAGTGCAAAGCACATACAGGTGAATCTGTTCACAAGAAACACTGATATAAGAGACAGCCGGGTATAAGAGACACCAGTGTGCCTACAGTGAAGTATGGGTTGATTAGAAAACGCATATGAGGTACCCCGATTATGAGAGACATCTCATCTAAAAGACAGGAACTGCCACCCGAAGTATGCCTCTTATAAAGGGGTTTAGTTTAACTGTGTAACCGGTTCATGCATGCAAATGTTTGCATTTATGGCATAGCAGTCACTACATACTGCTACTTTTTTTCACAAATCATAGAGTCGGAGATTTTATTCCATGGCTGAATTGAATTCGAATGTTTGTTCTCATTTTTGAATTTTTCTTAGTCACCCACATGCCATTTTAAGGATAAAAGTTCTGTCAAAGAAATGGTGTGTGTCAATTCTTTGATGACTATGACACAAAACACTTTCACGTTAGCGTTTTCCTCTTAGACATGTCCGGCTTCTGCTGCTGGTAGCTCATGTCAGGATCAAAAGCACACTTGAGCTACTTTAGTTCCAGAACTGAAAAATGCTGTCCACTACCACAGTTACCTTCTACACAATATTGTACAGTAATTTTCCATCAAAATCTTCACCGCCGTTTCTCTAATTGAAAGGTACTTGATAGCTAGAGCTATTAAGCAAGCAACATCTTTTGCTCAAACTTAAAGGAAGAATGTGCACATTCACAAACGCACACACACCATAAAATCATGATCAAGGACAAATCGTGGCAGATCCAGCTGGTCAGGTGCAATGTCGTGGTACAGCTCTTCCAGCTTGGACACCAGGCATAACCGATGCCTCAGGTCAGGGGCACGGAATGTGCAAAACCACCATGCTGCCACCTGTAACCACAAAAAGAAACACACTTCGAAGATTAGAGATGACTTCAACGAACACCACAAGCCAGTGCAGCCAACACAAAGGAGTAACAAGATCCTAAAATATAAACTCCTTAATGCCACCATTCTCAATAAAAGAGCGTTCTTAGAAAATTTTACTGAGATAGCAATTATATGAACAGTCTCGACTGGTTCTTGCAGTCTCTGCCACAGCCACCATCATTCACGTATATGTATATCATATGTGTGTGTGTGTGTGCGTGTGTATATACGGGGTAGAATGCGCTAGCCTCTTCTTTCTGCAGAGCGAACATCCCCTTTCCAGCGTGTGCTCATCTTCGCACACGCTTATCTCACCAGCAACAGCCGGAAGGGGGGGGGGGGGTGATTATCGTTGCCGTGCTATTGTGGCAACGATAAGCGCATGCCTTGTGCCCCCACGGCAGGCGGGAACTTCTACGGGCAGCATTTTGAACATGACAAAACGGTGCCAAGTCTACCTGGAGTGCCTGTGTTCTCTTACACCAGCGTTTAGTAGATTAACGTGAAATCGGATCTAAAGGGATTGACTGCCAGCCTCACTTTGTATATCAACGTCGTCGCTATGCATGAGCCTTGTTGTGGTCATCTACTGTGGCCACCCCACAGGAAACTTGGTTACTTAGCAAGTGCATGTTTATTACAATTAATATTGCTCTTAAAAATGCTAGCCTTGCTTCATAAAGCATTCAAACAGGTTGTTATTGCATTCATTGCTTTGCCGTTTTGGCGAAACTGCGACTTTTTTAACAAAGGCAATTTCCTTTTTCCACATTGAATACATAAGGCACAGGAGCTTATGTAGAAACTACATTCTCGTGATATTTGCACAAAGTGCAAAGTTCACAATAATCTGGCAATCTACATGCTTTTTAGGGCATTGTGTTTAACATGAACAGTAAAAATAACATGCGCAGCAATGGGAGTGAATGAGGAAGTGCTATAAATAACTTTTTCGATGATTTTTCTTTCAACGCATTTGAATGCTCCATGATATGATTTTTTTTTCATGCTGCAAGATTGACCCATGCAATCTTGTTAGATGGTATATGCATATGCACGAGATTAATGCAAAGGTATATTATGTTCTTTGTTTCAAATTAACATTAGCTGCAAGTTGACGCTCTTTCCTTTTGCTCATTTTTCTGCGATAGTTTGCGTTGTCTAATTTTCCTCAACGTAGTGAGTATTGCTGTTTGATTTTTTGTTTAAGCTTCACTTTTTACAAAATCAGCAACTTTTCTAGTTCACATTGTTTTCAGCTAGTTGTAGCTTATACATGCAAAGTATTATCGAAATTGAGTGAATACTTTCTTAGAAAAGGTACATTGAAGCTGGAAAATTTATTTAAAAAAACCATTCGAGAAAAACTTAGTTTTAAGTGCACATACTTCTTACGCCAGAGGGCACGCGGTGCACTTAGGCGTGACCTTTAAACTCCTTGGAGCGGCCGCTTGACGTAGAGCTTCCAAAGGTTTGTTCCTCACAAACTGTGGATTTTTTGGTGTCGAAATTGAAAATTCAATACAGTCATACCACTTTATAAGAGGCATGCTCCGGGAAGTAACTCTTGTTGATGTCTCTTACAAGCAGGGGACCTCGTATATGCTTTCCTATCCCCCGTATTTCACTGTAGGCATGCTGGTGCTTTTTATATCTATTTGTTTCTTTATCACTGTCTCTTATAAAGGGGTTTGACTGTATAGTATTGGGGAGGTTTACCATACCACCTCAAGTCGATCATGATATCTGCATTGTGATTTAACTCCCAAGTTGCGATTTGACAGCTATCTTTGCCAAACTCGATTTGGATTAGTCTAGGCCATGTAGCATCTACCATTGTTGATCATGATCAAAGAATCATATCCAGATCAATCCTGATTGCGATCACATGTACCAGAGTGACATTGGTATCAAAGAAGTACTGACACAAATATTTTTTTTGTTTTTTTCCCTTGCAATAGATGGATAAGTACCCGCTTATCACTGCTGAAAAGCTCATTTGTTTGAGTGCATTGCAATTATTTATAAAATGATTCCATCATTCCCACTTCCAGTTTTGGTTTCAAAGAGTACCGAGTTAGATAAACCCGGATCGATTTCGTCGAAGCATAGCTGGCTACCTGAGCACAAAAACCATGTGCTCATGAGCAACGCGTTGACAGCTCTTTTCAACCAAGGCTCCCTCCAAGAGGCTGTAAATATACGTGACTCCGCAAAAATAGACTGCCAAGGCAAGGTCACCAGCCTTTGTAGTCCAGTGCAAACCTGCCCCTTTTTCCACTTCAAAGGTCTGCTATGAGAGAGCCCTTAGCCAACACAAGGTCGTGACGCAAGTGGCGGTTAGTCGTTTACCAGGAAACCAGAGGCACGTTTTGCGTGTGGTGCCACAACACAAACTTTGAAATCAATTTTAAATATGTTCAAGGCTGTATTATCTGTCGATATTCCGTGGTCAACGCGTGCGTGTCCACACAAATCTATCCCACAAGTTATCTCGCCTTCAGAATGGGCCGCAGTGTAGAGAAGGGCTCACCCGTGTCCACCACCCCGGATGCACAAGGTAAAGACAGTGTAGGTTCTGACGGTGCTTGGAGCCCAACAGCTCGAGCACATCTTTCAGGAGAGCTTCCAACTCGGGGGGTTCTTGTGCCACCGTGTGAAGGTAGACAGCTACAAATGCCTGAGTCACCGTGTCTAGCGTGAGCAGGATTTGAAGCAGCACCTGCACAGAGACAATGCCAAAAGCTTGTACGACCACAAAAGGTATAGCCACAAGGCACGAGATATTTGCCCCTTCCCAGCTATGTAGCCAAATACAACCCTCAACTACACATTTCTGATCACTGGCTTTATTCAACAATAAAAATAAAAAAACAGACCTGTCGTCACCTATGTGGGTGGCATCACGAGTACACAAACAGCACCCAAAGAATACATCCTACTTATATTTTGCCACACACATCCGGCAGGGGGCCGCAATTACTATTGCATGTAGATTTATTATGATGAATAAACCATGATTTTATGAATTTTCTTAGGCCCAACCATTGCTCTTGTGCCGGTATCACCACATTATTAAAATCAAACATGTGTCCTTCCGTCAGGCAGTGGTACACTAATTCTGTCTTAGTAATGCAAATAAGTTCTGTGGAAACCCGCAAGGCAGCGGAAGAGTTAAGAAGGGTAAACTTGACAACCATGCATTTGTGGCATGAAGCTTGGAATGTTCACGAAACGGCGGAACCAGGGAGGATCCAAACGAGAGGTGGCCGGTGCAATTAACAAGCGCATTATTTACAGCCTGAGCAGAGTCGCTGTCTTTCATGTGAATGAGTGCGGAAGCGTTTTTTCTAAGACAAGCTTTCGCATTGAAGCATGCCTGCAGGTTAACTTGGTCTGAGTGAGTGGGCGAGTAGCAACTTTATTTGAGTATACAGCATTATTTAGGTCCGAGACACCACTTTGGCGGCAACAGAGAGGCCGCACCTTCTTTTTTATTCGGCGGTCGTGCCAGCACCATGAGACTCTCATCTTATTCACTTGAATCGAGAGTGGCCGCCGAAAACAATAAATGCGGTGAGCTTGACTGGCAACACTCAGTTGGCTGGCTTTCGCTGATAATGAAATTCGGACGCGACTCTCCGGCCCTGCGACTTCCAGTCACTCGCATGCAGCCTCTGCTGGTGCAAACGTCAATCGTTTTTTGGTCACCAGTTACAAATGGTCAGGCGACCACTGCTAGTCGCCGGTGTGAACCAACCTTAACACCACAATGCATTTTATTTATACAATCAAACACGGATATATCAAACTTCAAGGAAATCGTGAATTAGTAAGATATATAGAAAATTCAACATGAAAAAAAAAATACAGGCCCCAAAAGCTTACCTGCAGCAGACCACCACCTACAACAGGCGCATCCAAGAATGACAACTAATTCCGCACACACCCGCAACAAAATACTTTATTTCCAAAAAAGAGATTGCTCTCATATTTGCAAGATGTTTCAGCGTGCAAACAAAAGAAAAAGGACAGGGTAGACAGAAAGAGCGCTGACTTCCAACTAACTTTATTTCACAGAGTGGCAAGAATATATACTGCTAAAAAGGATGATAACAGAGCATGAAGGTAAAATGCAAGCCTAATCTACACATCAGTTACTAAACACCTGTGACGGGTCTTCTATTGCCTCAAAGCCCAGCTAGGTAATCACGTTCAGCCTGTGATAAAGCAATCGATGATGTGCTTACACATTTATCTCCTAGCAAGTGTATTTTTCCTGTGCCTTGCCAATATTGAGCACTGATCAAAGCACTGGCCAATATTGAGCACTGATATTGGCAAGGCACAGGGACCAGCTTACCTGGAAGCCGAAAAAATACACTTGCTAGGAGATAAATGTGTAAGCACATCATCGATTGCTTTATCACAGGCTGAACATGATTACCTAGCTGGGCTTTGAGGCAGTAGAAGACCGTGTTTTGTTACTGATGTGTAGATTAGACTTGCATTTTATCTTCATGCTCTGTTATCATCCTTTTTAGCAGTATATATTCTTGCCACTCTGTAAAATAAAGTTAGTTGGAAGTCAGCGCTCTTTCTGTCTACCCTGTTCTTTTTCCTTTGTTCGCACGCTGAAACATCTTGCAAATATGACTACGCACCAACTAGCCCAAGCTTCCACTCTTGAGAGATTGCTTCTTTGGGCCTGCTTCTTCGTTTTCTAAATGAAGTTGAAGACCCTCGTCTCAATTTTATCACGGATGTCCAGTTGAGATAGCCCGGTTCCCTCCATGTCACCGATACAATGGCGAATCGATGATGAACGCTGCCACCACTTTTGCGGTACAATACGTGCATGTAGCCAGCACCTCGTCCAGATGATCCTCCTCGCCACTTGAGCTCTCGGCCTGGGCATCTTGTGCCCCTGCGACAGCAGCTACTATGTCCTCGTAAGCGAGGCTCGCAGCGGCCTGAACGTTGCAGTTCGCTTCCACGAAGTCGTTCGCAGACGCTTCGCGTTTCGGGAACAGCTGCAAACAAGAGGGACTACAACTCGCAAAACGAGTCGTCTATGCGCCCTTCATCTCTGTTTTCACCGGTTTCCGCAAGTTCCACCATCACACGACAGGCTCCCGACATATGCTGCTCCGCCACCTTTGCCTTCTTATCTGCCTTGTTTTTCAACAATGTACTCAGAGTACTCTGTGGTATACCGAAGTCGTCTGCAAGAGTGGGCGTGGGAACAGCGCAGAAATGCGGCACCGTAACCTTGCTCGCTTGTTCACACAGGTTGCTTCACTTCTTCACTTCTGCTCATGGCTATTACCGACTGCTGGGCATGAGCCACGTACAGTGCTTCTGCCTGATAGCGACCAGTTTTCGGCCAGTCCAGGATTTGGCCGGAAACACCCCTGCAACATCTTCCCGAGCCAGGCGGCCACTTCATTGGTCGTAACGTCATCGCAAGCCCAGGATAAAAACGGATGGCACGAACCTGGCCTCTCCAGTGGGCGTGGGAACAGCGCAGAAATGCGGCACCGTAACCTTGCTCGCTTGTTCACACAGGTTAGTAACAATACTCCTTTATATGCAAAGAAGTCCAACAATGTGTGCTTGATGCTGTTCCCACGCCCGGGAGTCTTGTTGTCACTGTTAAGTGAATGTGTAGATGT
This sequence comes from Rhipicephalus microplus, assembly GCF_013339725.1. NCBI lineage: Eukaryota > Metazoa > Arthropoda > Arachnida > Ixodida > Ixodidae > Rhipicephalus > Rhipicephalus microplus. The sequence continues at coordinate 162,507,728 of NC_051171.1, read as the reverse complement.
TATATCTATACTTGTTTTGCTATCTGGCGACGTTGAAGAAAACCCAGGGCCCAATAAAAAGGTTCCCGAGTCTGACGTATCGAACAGGGCTCATGAGCCAAAATTTAGTGATATGTTTGCTCTTCTGCAGAGCATGAACTCTTGAACCGAAAAAATGGAACAGGACCAAGTGAAATTAATATCTAGCGTGAATGAAATTAAAAACAACCAGGAAGCAATCGAGCGCAAAGTTAACGACATCGACCGTAGGCTCGCCGCTGTCGAAGCAAAAGCGTGTGACAACGCCGAGGTCGGGGATGAACTTTTGCAGCTAAAGCAGCTAACCGACCATCTGAGCAGAGAAAACGCTAGGTTACACGATGAACATTCTCAGCTTGAGGATAGAATGAGACGCAGTAACCTCTTGTTTTACGGTTTGACAGACTGTCCGCAGGAGAAATGGAACCAAACTGAAGAAAAACTGGTTAAAGAGATCAGTACCGTTGTTAAGTCACCAGTGCCGAGCGAAGCTCTTGAGCGAGTACACAGGCTAGGAACGTACAGGCCCAACCAAAATAGACCAGTTATTGCTAAGTTTGCATATTTTAAGTTAAAGCAGGAATTACTATCGCTCAGCGGAAAATTCAAAGAGAATGGCATCACTGTAAGTGAGGATTATTCCCTTCAAACACGGCAGGCGCAAAAGAAGCTTGTAGAATTTGCCAAACAACGGGATGTTTCTTTCAAGCTTCGGTACAATAAGTTGCACATAGGTGATAAACGTTACAGTTACAATTTTTCTGACGACAGTGTGTACGAACTTGGCGGCGCCTCTGGGGAATTCGTTAATCGGCAGCTTTCAGGCGAACCCTCAGTATCCAGGGCACCGTTATCAGCTGCAAACTCGCCACAGTAGCGACACGCGAGGGGTGGGGGGCGGTGCCCAAAAAATTCGCTTTCTTTTCTTTTCACGAACATCAAGAGTGTCTTATCGAAACGCGATGAACTAAATGCGGCGGTCGACTCATGTGACGCTGATGTTGTATTGTTAACTGAAACGTGGCTTACTTCAAAAATTAACAGCAGTGAATTGTTTGATTCTACAAAGCGTTTCAATGTGTATCGTCGTGATAGAGGTGATAGATGCGGCGGTGGTGTACTTGTTGCTGTAGCGGATCATATTTCTTCGTCTTTTGTGCCTGTTGTAACCAATTTAGAGATCATATTTGTTGAAATTTGCACATGTTATAAAAAGATTATCTTGGGTATCTGCTACCGTCCACCGTCCTGCGATCCGAGCTTTGTCAATAGCCTTCACGATGTGGTTAACATAGTTATGGAACGTTTTCCTAATGTACCAGTCCTTTTAGCCGGAGACTTTAACTACCCAAATATATTTTGGTCCAGTGATGTACCTCAGTTAAGTCCGTTCTCTACTGACAGTCATAATTTTTTGAGCTTTTGCTCTGATTTCAACTTTACACAAATTGTCACCCAACCAACTCGCATTACACCTACTACTTCGAGCGTTTTAGATCTCGTGTTAACCAACGTGCCTGACCTGTTCATGTCTCCACTTTGTTTGCCTCAATTAAGTGATCATTCTTTGCTCCATTTCACTATGGATGTTTGCGTTCCTCACCATGAAAATTATAGTAAGCACATTAGAGATTACGCTGCTGCCGATTTTGATGCCATCAATAGAGAACTTTGTTTATTTCTGGACAGCTATCTTGATGAATTCGAGGCTCGTTCCGTTAATTCGAACTGGATTTTGTTCAAAGAAAAAGTAGCATACCTGACTGAAACGTTTGTTCCCCTGAGGCTAGTCACCACCAATAAGCATGCTCCCTGGTATAGCCAATCTTTGAAAAGGTTGGCTAATAAGAAAAAAAGGCTGTTTCGGTCCGCTAAAGTTTCTAACTCGCAGGCCAGATGGGATTCTTACTACGTTGCTAATTGGGAATATAGGAGGGCCACAAAAGCAGCAAAGGAAACCTACTTTAATAACACACTCCCCAATATGTTAGTCAACAACCCGAGACAATTTTGGAGGGTGGTGAATAAAAAAGATACTCATGAAATAACACTTAAAACTTCGGACGGGGTAACCCATAAAGATGATTGCGCTGTTATTCTCTGTGACACCTTCGCGGCGGCAGTGTCAGGTCTTCTCAACAAAGGTTCAAACCCTGTTTGTCAAGCTAGTGGTTATCTCCCGATGGAAGCAATTCGTTTTGACACAGCAGGTGTACAAAAAATAATAGAAAATCTTAAAGTCACGTCTTCCGCCGGAATTGACAACATTACTTCCAAGTTTTTAATCAACACTAAAGTCTACAGCGCCATAATCTTAACAAAAATATTTGAGCAATCTCTGGAAGCGGGCTGTCTTCCGGATGATTGGAGTGTGGGAAGAATTATTCCATTCTTTAAGTCAGGTGATAAACTTTGTCCGGAAAATTACAGACCAGTATCAATCACTTCGATACCATGCAAAATAATGGAACACGTAATTTATTCGCAGCTTGTAAAATTTTTAGAGGGCAATTCTTTCTTTACTGATTCGCAGCATGGATTTCGTAAAAACTTTTCCTGTGAAACGCAACTAATATGTTTTATACATGATTTGCATTCTATTCTCGACAACGGCACACCCATTGACTGTATCTTTTTAGATTTCTCAAAAGCGTTTGACAAAGTACCTCATGATTTACTCATTTTAAAATTACGGAGCCTCAATATAGATGATAACGTCCTCGCGTGGGTGATTGCTTTTCTCAGTAACCGTTCCCAATTTGTAACTGTTAATAACTTTGATTCGCCCAGGGTCCCGGTTGGCTCTGGGGTCCCACAGGGCTCCGTGTTGGGACCATCGCTCTTTCTGGTCTATATAAATGATTTGCCTCTAAACATTACTTCTTCAGTGAGTCTTTTCGCAGATGACTGCATAATTTATCGGGCAATTAAGGGACATTCAGACGTTCTAGAATTGCAGGCTGATATGGATCGGGTTCAGGAATGGTGTGAGACTTGGGGCATGGCGTTAAACGTTAACAAATGCAAATACATGCATGTTAACCGACACAGCACTAGAATCAGGTCGTATCATATTAATAATGTTCTTCTCGAAGTAGTAAATTCTTATAAGTATCTAGGTATCCACATAACTTCTACATTGTCTTGGAAGACACACATTGAATATATTGCAGGTAAAGCTAATAGCACGTTGGGTTACCTTCGAAGAAATTTTAATCAGGTACCCGTTTCCTTGAAACTCTTACTCTACAAAGTATTGGTACGTAGCAGATTAGAATATGCAGCATCTGTTTGGGACCCTGGTCATGACTCGCTTATCTATGAATTAGAACGAGTGCAGAATCGGGCAGCGCGCTTCATCCTTTCAAATTACCATCGCACCTCGAGCGTCACATTAATGAAAACTACACTAGCATTACCCCTACTGTCTCTTCGCAGGAAAGTGTCTCGGCTGTGTATATTCCATAAAATTTACTTCACCAATCCGTTACTCAGAAGTAGATTATTGGCCCAACCAACTTACGTTTCCACTCGCATTGATCATCGCCATAGAGTAGGACTTCCTTTAGCGCACACCAAGTGTTTTTATAATTCATTTGTGCCAAAAACATCTGTAGGCTGGAATCATCTACCTTGTGATATTGTTGGTATAAACGATGCTGCTTTATTTAAAATTGCCGTCACTACCTTTATTTGTACGTAGCCTCAGTTCAACCCTGTAGCAAGCGACGATTGTAATTTTTCTGTTGTTGTATTTTGCTTTGTATGCTGTACATGTATGTATGTACCCACTCCCCTCTGTAATGCCCTCGGGCCTTGAGGGTAACTGAATAAATAAATAAATAAATAAACGGTCGAACATTTCTCGCCCGCCTCAACACGCTGATTAGCCTTCAACGTCATCTCAAAGTCAAGGGTCTTGCGCTTCTTGACGCTGGCCATAGCTACATGAGAAGTCAACAATTCAAGGAGTCGGCAGCGACTTTGCACACCACGCACACGAAAGAAGAGTGCTTCACATGCGGTGGTACGTAGCCGATGTGACAACGAAAGCAGACTCCGGCAACAAAGTGCTTGCGAGGCGATGGTAACCGATGAGGGCAACAGCAAAAGGCGCGAACTGTGGATGGCTGATCAAAACTCGCAAAACAGCAACAAAAAATAAAAGGCGAAAAGAGGAGGTCGTCGGCTTATTCATTCCTGTTCTTCAATCTGACGGGTACACGGAGGAAGCACGAGAAAAATAGAAACGAAAAAAAAAAAAAAGCTGTTGTGTGTGGGAATTGAGGCTGGCCCGCTGCCTTTGCGCGGGCTTTCCCGCCTTTTCCGCCTCTTTTCTCATGTCCCGACATGCCTACCCTCCTTTGCCGTCAGCCGCGCTGGGAAGGGCGGAGTGACGTTTAACTCCCTCACCCGGTAGCGGATGTTGACTGTGGCGCCGCGCGCGGGGACCCCCGAGAGGTTTTCGCGCGCTGCGTCGTGAGCGGGGAGTACAGTCCGGGACTTCAAACGGTGAGCAACGCATTCTTTTCCGTCCGTCGAGTCCCGTCGCTCGGGGCTCGTCGGACTTCGCTGACGGCGCCTCGCGCCCGATGCGAACGCTCACCTTTTGTTGCCCCGCTGCGTACTCACGGCCGAAGGGCAGTACGGTGTCCTAGTGCGTGGCCTAGCTACGCCGACCCGTCTCCCTTCGAAGCCAACGCGAGCGCCTTTGCCCTCGCTCGAGCAACCGGGCCCCTTTGTCCCGGTGTCTCCGTGGATTACCTTTACCGCGGAGACGTGCTCGTGGCACCCCTGTGTAGTACTTTGTGCCCGTGGCGTGGATAAGCCTACTTGCTTTCCCGCCGCGCCTTTTTGCAACGGGCTGTACTGCGTTGGTGTTGCCACAATAAAGTGTTGCGACTTGAGAAGTATCGTGTTTCCCGCCACGGCGACGGTTAACGCGTGCACCGGACCCACACTGGTGGCCGTACTCCTTCGGGATACGTGTACACCACACTGGCGCCCAACGCGGTATCAAAAGCTCTAGCTTTTGACTGCTCTTAGCGAGTCAGTTCGCCTGCGCGATTCGGGCTCGTCGCAACATGGCTGCCTCGCGGGACTTTTGTCCGCTGTCCCTTTTAGCGGATGCCGCGTTGCACACGGAGGCCATTGCCTCTATTGACGGGAACCCTTCTGCACCCGTCTGTGTCGGTACCCCCTATTGCGGTGACGACACTAGGCACCTAGCCGCTCCCTCTGGAGATGGCGCGTCGCTTCGGAATGGGCCTCTTGCCCTACCCGAACGTTATGTCTGCTTCGTGGCATGCCGCGTTGCACCAAGAGGCCACCGCCTCTATCGACGGGCGCCCTTCGGCGCTCGCCTGTGTCGTCACCCCTTTTTGTGGTGAATACACTCCTACGTGGTAGCTGACGCGCTATCTCGTGCCCCTTGTTGTCTGCCGAGAACCTGGATTTCGGTGCGACGGCCGCTCGCGGTGCCTTAGCACATGCAAGCGTCGGGGGCGAAACAGCAGCTTCGCCGCCATTCGGCGAGAAGGGTGAGTCCCCATGCGGACAAACCTAGGCTGCTAACCAGGTAAGCGGCGCACCGCAAAGCGGCCGAGCGGGGGAGCTTTCCGAAGGCCACGAGGCCGAGAGCGAACCCGTAACGCCGACTCACGCGGCGGTTGCTGCGGTCCTGAGTGGGCGCGATACCAGACTCCCCCATTTGGGAGAATGGGAATTGCTTTCGGCAGCGAAGGGCTACTGAAGGCTCAGCAGAGTGATCCGTTTCGAGTCTCGGAGGGACGGAGCGCCGTATATGCTGCTTGCTTTGCGGCGGGCGCCGTTAAACCGTCTTGACGAGGCGCGGAGCGCCGTTACGCTGCTTGTTCTGCGGCGGGCGCAATTAGGGGGCTGAAACAGTGTGTGTCGCTGAGTCCCCGGCGGATTCATTTTGCTGGACCATGACGGGCTCCTGCTGAAATATATAGCCACTGACGACGAGTCCATAGACCCGTTTAAGGTGGTTATGCCCAAAAGTCTGAGAGCCGCACTGTTGCGATCCTCTCACGACGAACCCATGGCCGGTCACCTGAGTGGCTCGAAAGTTTTTGCAAACTGAGCAATGTTGTGACCTGGCCCGGCACGAAGCGTGGCTTTTATCGCTATTCCGTGCCTGCCACGTCTGACAAACGGTTGAGCCAAGGGTTGGAAAGCCGCCCGGTCTTGTGAACCGATTGTCAGTGAGCGTCCGTGGCACGTACTAGCTGAAAGATCCCCTTTGGGAAAACTCAGCCGTGCCCACATCGCAGACCTGAAGCCCTTTGTCATGGTCTGACGAGCTTGCGCCAGTGCCCTGCGGCACTTCGCGCAAGCAACGGGCACACCCGGAGCGACGGACCGCATTCGGACCCCGCGCCGGTATAATCTGAGGAAGCGGTCACCTTTGTGATTTCGCGCCGGACGGCGGACTTCTCCGCAACCGAAGGCCCTCAGTTTACTGTCTAGCCTCAGTATAGGTTAGCTTCTTTACGGCCTTTTCTCGTAAAGGAGTTGACCCCGCCCTGTCTGCTGCTAGTGTTTCTTTTATTTTTTGAAGTGTTCATGTGTATTTTATGTTTATTTTTGTCTAATATTAAGTGTTATTTGTGTTTTATGTTTTTCGCCAGATGTTGAGTGTCGTTTTGCTCTGTTTTCACTTTTTTTTCCCGTGTTCGTTTCGTCTACCGCAAAGGGAGCTGTGTGTGACCTTGTGTGTCGGTGCTTGCCGGGAGAGAGAGAGACGAAGGACGCTTTGCGCCTACGCCCGCGCAGCCGTCGGCGGTGTGTGCGTGCGTGACGCTTCAGTGCGAGCCCGAAGAGTGCGTCATGGCTTCCCCCCATCGATGCGGACGCTGGAGGTGCTGGGGGGGCATTGACCCATTGACATCAGACCGTCTGGCTGCGCTCTGCTCTCGGCCGCCGTCGAAGAAGCCCTGCTGCCGTTCCCACCATGGCTCCTGCGCGAGGCCAGCTGAAAGCAGCTATATGCTGCCGGCCAACGCCATTCGCAGCCAATTTGGGACGGCCTCCCTGAGCACTGGAGAGGCCCGCCTTCGCGCAACGTTCCAGCTTCATCATCGAGCCAGAAATGCGGGGCCTCGGAAGCACAGCCGAGGCAGCGTTCGTCGGACTCGCTGCTCATCAAGACCAGCAACGAGCCATCAGTGAGCCCCCCCCTTCCTGTACCTCTGACCTCGCACTCGGGCATCGCACCCAGCGGACACTGTCACGCACTTTTCCGCCCCTCCGCGCAGTGGACGCTATCCCCCTTCAGCACCACGAACACTAGTGCCACGTTTCTGTGCTCCCTTCCGCAGTTATCTTTATAGTGTCGTGTGTTTATTTTGTTATTTATGTTTTTGTTTCTCCTTTGTAATCATTTTTTTTAAGCAGCAGTAGCAGGGCTGGACTGAGGTTAGCTACCGCTCATAGCAGTGTCATTTTAACTACATGGGTGACGTCCGGCTGCCTTTTGCAGACCGGTAAAGGACAAGTTTAGGAGAGGGGGATGTGGGAATTGAGGCTGGCCCGCTGCCTTTGCGCGGGCTTTTCCGCCTTTTCCGCCTCTTTTCTCATGTCCCGACATGCCTACCCTCCTTTGCCGTCAGCTGCGCTGGGAAGGGCGGAGTGACGTTTAACTCCCTCACCCGGTAGCGGATGTTGACTGTGGCGCCGCGCACGGGGACCCCCGAGAGGTTTTCGCGCGCTGCGTCGTGAGCGGGGAGTACAGTCCGGGACTTCAAACGGTGAGCAACGCATTCTTTTCCGTCCGTCGAGTCCCGTCGCTCGGGGCTCGTCGGACTTCGCTGACGGCGCCTCGCGCCCGATGCGAACGCTCACCTTTTGTTGCCCCGCTGCGTACTCACGGCCGAAGGGCAGTACGGTGTCCTAGTGCGTGGCCTAGCTACGCCGACCCGTCTCCCTTCGAAGCCAACGCGAGCGCCTTTGCCCTCGCTCGAGCAACCGGGCCCCTTTGTCCCGGTGTCTCCGTGGATTACCTTTACCGCGGAGACGTGCTCGTGGCACCCCTGTGTAGTACTTTGTGCCCGTAACGTGGATAAGCCTACTTGCTTTCCCGCCGCGCCTTTTTGCAACGGGCTGTACTGCGTTGGTGTTGCCACAATAAAGTGTTGCGACTTGAGAAGTATCGTGTTTCCCGCCACGGCGACGGTTAACGCGTGCCCTGCGGCTCGCTAAGACCGGACCCACGCTGGTGGCCGTACTCCTTCGGGATACGTGTACACCACATGTGCAAGTTGGAGAACGTGCAGTCCGAGCCCTCTCGCCCTCATCTTTTTTCGAGCATTTCGGGTTTTGGCGGAGGCGCGGGGCCACATGGAGATCGCCGGGCGCTGCGAGTGCAAAAGCACACTTCCAACTCGCATGCAGAGCTGCGCTACCGTGGGGTGCAGCAAGTGTCAAAGCGCACCCTCCAGCTCATGTGGTGTTCGATATATCTGAAGACGGGTAAAAATGCCATTCGATAAATGCGAATTTCTATGATTTTACAAAGAAATTTCAAGGGGGTAACTTGCGAGTTCGATATACCCAAAAATTCTATATATGTGGGTTCAATATATCCGTGTTCGACTGTAGTTGAGCTTTAAGGAGTTCATTCCTGTCTGGGAGTTTTCCCACCCTAATTGGCAGCATTCATTACACAATAAGAATTTGTTCTTCGCTTTCTCATGTCTATCTGCAGCTGTTAATACAGCTGTGCATTCAATAACAATCGCTTCTAAGAACTTATGTCAAGCATATTTAGTACTGACCTGTTCTGGGTTCAAGCCTCGAAACCTTCTTCCTACAAAGACGAACACAGGACGGCCCCTTCGATCTCGTCCGGCTTCGTAAAAGAAACGTGCTTCACGCACTGTGCGCAGATCTTCCCGGCGGGCTTTCCGCAATAGTCTGGTGTACCTGCAACCAACAAAAGCAATTCTTAGTTTGTAAAAATAAAAATAAGCATAACCCTTTCAGCAACATCTATGAACAACTGTCTGTAAATGCGTCGAATCACTGCAATGTTACTTCAAGGCACTCTATATTCTATTTCAAAAAAAAAAAGTTATGTGATAGTTGTTGAACTTATTTGTGTTACAGTAACTCAATCTAATTAATATTCAAGTAAATATCTCTACCCTGAAGTCATTGATGCTTACTTTTGGCATAAACAGAATAAGATCTGAGGCTAAGAAGACAGCTCAAATTCATATTTGGTTAGGTTTATTGTGAGCAAAGAATAATTATGCTTTTTCACATTGCCTGCAGGAAGTGTCACGTCGCACGACTCGTCAAACGTGGTAGTGTCTTCAGAAAAGTGATCTTATGTATCAGTACACTGCAAAATGAAGTTAAATGAAAACAACTTTATTATGCAGGAGGCTCACTTCCTGCAAGGTATGATATATATTGCTCTTTCTTAGCTTCTACTTAATGCAAACAGCAAAAATGAATGGTGTACACGACTGTGTACACAAGATCTCAAAGGGTTAAAGTGATAGAAAAATAAATATCATGCCGAGTAGGATCTGCACGTTGCTCTGAGAGTGTATCAATGATGTGTGTGCCCCAATGTGTGATGGTTGCATATAAAGTGCTACAATGGTCCCACTAGTGCTACATAATTGGAACTGCATGCATTATAACGGGCAAGTTTATGTAAGCTGTGCGAGATTAATGGCACATTCGAGTGGTCGTATACTCGAGTATTTGAGCGGTTTCTGAAAGTGGTGAATTGAACCGCATTACAGCTCTAAAATGAGAACACGCAGGTATGCAAGTCATGTGACAACTTTCTTATGTAATGGAAAACTTGTTTTGGTATAAATCCTTAGTTTCTCTTGTACATCGGTATTTCAGAGCGACCTGAAACAACCACCGTAAATGCACCATCAGAAAAGGTGCAGCAAATGCATGTGATGTTCAAAACACATTAAAAAGAAAAATCTTAGGCATCACTGACCTATGCGCACGTTGGATTTCCCGTGTCATGGGATCCGAGAGCACACGTCCACCTTGCCTGTCGACATCAGCTTGCATGCGTGCGAAGGCGGTGCGGCCAACACACACCGAACCCTCCATTAGGGGCCCTGGATCCAGCTCCTTCTCTTCACTTGCTTCATCTGAAACACCACCCATTACCCGAGTTGCTACGTCAGAGACTCCACACATGTGGCAGAAGCATCAATAATACTTCAAATATGTCTCTCACAAAATGCAAAAATGATTGGTCCTTGCCAATGGCAATGTTACAGGAGTGAGATCATCCTCAACAGCCACATCGCAATAATGATATTGGCATTGTCTCTTAGATCCCGAGTCGAGCATGCCGACATCTCAAACACCCTTTGGACGATACAGGTGGTTACGTCTATCATTTGGCTTGGCTGCTAGCAGTGGCATCTTTCAAGAACACCTACAAAACTGCTCTGGATGACCTACAAGATGTAATGTGCGTCACTGATGACATACTTGTATATGGCATGGGCCAAAATAGAGATGTGGCACAATTTGACCATGACCAGAAGTTGGCAAGACTGCTTGACAGATGCATAGAGCAAGGAATTCGCATCAACAACACAAAAGCTGAACAAGGAAGAAGTGATTTTTCTCGGCCACAAACTCACAGATAAAGGACTCGTCAATGACCCCGACAAGGTCAGAGCAATCTGTGAAATGTGCCCACCCACTGATGTTAGTGGAGTACTAGGGCTATGTGGCATGGTAAAATAGATTGCCAGATTTCTTCCCAGCGTATCAACAATAATGGAGCCAATTAGACGACTGACAGCCAAGGATGCCAAGTGGGCATGGTCAAAAGAACAGAAAGTGGCCTTTGCAAAAGTGAAGCATCTGCTGACAACACCACCGATATTGGCTTTTTATGATTAAAAGAAGGCCGTCACAATTCAATGTGATGCTAGTGAAAAGGGGCTAGGAGCTGTGCTTCTGCAAGAAGACTCCCCATTTTCCTACGCTAGCCGAGCACCTACACCAACTGAAGTACAATATGCACAGGTCGAAAAGGAGATGCTGACAATTGTGTTCTCTCTACAGAAGTTCCACCAATATGCACTGGGCCGACACACAACAGTGGTCACAGATCAAAAGCCATTGCAATCCATCGTCAAGAAACCTCTCGATAAGGTACCACGATGACTGCAAAGCATGCTGCTACAAGTACAGCGCTATGACATCTAAGTTGAATATCAGCCAGGCAAGGAACTCATCATTGCAGACACTATGTCAAGGGCGTTCCTTCCAGAAACGGAAAGCAGCCTAGAATACAATGAAGTAAATTTCATAGTGCGCCAACGTGTGAAGAAACATTCGATGAGATCAAAAGTGCAACAGCACACGACAGAATGATGCAGAAACTTGTGAATGTCATTTACAGTGGTGGGCCAGACAAAAAGAAACAAGTTTCAGCAAACAGAGATGAGCTTACTGCACAAGATGGTCTGGTGTACAAAGGCCAACGTGTGGTCATCTCAATGAGCATGAGAGATGACATCAAGAAGAGACTGCACCACTCACAGCTTGGCATTGTTGTCTCCCTAGGGCTTGAGAACGTGTGTATTGGCCCCAAATGAACGCTGAGATCAAGAACTACATTGATACATTCGAAACATGCCAGGCACATGGTAAAGGACAACAGAAGAAGACCCTGATGCCTCACCCAACACCTGATTGACAATGGGAAAGAGTTGGGATTGACCTAATGAAGCTGCAAGGAAAACATATCCTCATAGTAGTTGACTACTTCAGTGGCTTTTGGAAAATCGATCAACTGCAGTCTACAACAGCTACTGCTGTTATCAGAAAGCCCACTTTGCTAGGTATGGGATGCCGGATGTTGTCATCAGTGACAATGGACCACAATTTGTGTGCGTGGACTTTACAAGGTTTGCAGCATAATGGCAATTCCAGCACTGCACCTCGAGCCCAGGGCATCGCCAGGCAAACGGCATGGTGAAGTCGGCAGTGAAGACTGCCAAGCCACTTTTGAAGAAAGCACTAGAGAGCAGTGGTGATCCATATTTAGCCATCCTTGACTACCGCAACGCACCACAGCAACAGATGGGAGCCAGAAGCCACAACAACTCAGCTACTCATGCCTAGAACAACATCACTCTCCCCATAACTAAAGCTCTACTCAAGCCGCAGGTTGTCAACTGTGAGCAACAGAGAACAGCAAAGGTCACAAGCACCAAGCAGTACTACAACAAATACGCCAAGGACCTAGGCCCACTACAAAGGGGGGACACAGTGACAAAATGGCTGGGCGCGAGATGATATGAGGTAGAAGTCGAAGGAAATCGGTTAAGGCAGAACAGATTGCACCTAAGACATGTCCCGAACTCCAGCATTGGCAAAACATCACAGCAATCTCACTGTGGATCCGAATGCAATATGGGAGCTCCCGACTCTTTGGTGGACACAAAGCATGATGAAAGCAAGATTCTTCCTGGACAAACGGACTGAGAGCCAGTCACCACAAGCAGAAAGCAGAGCCGAAACAGATGCATGATTAGCCACTTCAATGACTGCATTCTGTATTAAAATCTGCACCCAAAAAGGGGAGGATGTTACAAGAGTGAGATCATCCTCAACAGCCCCATCGCAAAGGCATCACTACACAGCTATCATCATCACCTTAAAAGTTTCCAAGCAGTCAACAAATATGGTATTTGAGTAACGTGAGTCTTGCCTCATCTCCTGTTTGTTTCCCCATATAAATGATATTTAAATAGGCAAGTTTTCTTTTCGTCAGAATAACATATAGCAGAGCTAATTGGAACATATTTATTCTAAAGAGACAGGAAACGTGGTCACAAGAAGGATGTCAAGACACCAAAACGCCTTTGTGGTGGCATTTGTGTGTCCCGGCTTCCTTCCTGTGTCTGTGATTGTACGCCTTGTCCTTTTAGAATGAGTTCGTTCATTGTTATTTCTCCCGATTTACACTGCAATTACTTCTAATAACATCCCCTGAACTTTCCTTAGCAATGATGTCAGTTACCTCTCATTAACAAAATGTCAAAAGTTAATTTTAAAGAAGTAGCCTCATTTGACTGCAAAGCTATGGCAAAAAAAAGCAGTAGAGCTTATACAATTCTTTGTGGAGGTTTCTAAAGCCTCATTGCTTCTGATACACTTTGCATCATAAGCACCAACATTGGCCCCTCGCAAACACTTAGTATTAAAGAGCTAAAAGTTCACCTCAGTACACCTGCTTCATCTGACCATACTCACTAGCTTCACACATTTTTTTTCTTGATGCCACACCTGAATGTACACTGCTGCAACAGAGTCTTGTGCAATTATCATGACGAAAGTTCTGGTGCCCTTTGAGAATAGGCCATATTGACATTTCTGTGAAAGACTGTTTGGCTTATGGGGTGGGGTATAACGCCCCACAGCAACTCAGGCAGTGGGAGATGACATAGTGGAAGCTTCCGGATAGAGCAAAACCTCAATATGTTCCCCCCTCCCCCCCCAAATGTGTAAATTTACGGTTCGAATCCAGTAAATACTGAGGCTGACAAGTCCACATGGAGATGCAAGGGCAAAAAACACTTGTATGAGATCTCTTCGACTTTCAAACTTCTGGCCACACGCTGGAAGCCAGACGTAAGCCAGCTAATTGCAGTCCTGACAGAAAACATCAAGGTCATGTGTGTTGAAATCCTGAGAGAACCGAAATATGTTGGGACAACCAGTTTAAGTGTAAAGAAAAATTATTTCTATGGCAGCAAACGAAACAAACCATGTGAGCGTCTGTTCCTTCTGTGTTGCCAGTTGCATATATGGGGCTTGGGGTGCAATCGTGGAATGATTCCATTCCCCCCCCTTTTTTTTTTCATGCTTTTCGCCATCTGCGATTGGTTGAAGCACGCATGAGGTACCACGCTAGCGGCTTAGCAAGTTCAGCTCTGTACAGTGCATGTAACAATCATGGTATAACACGATATGCGAAATACCCCGAAAGTGATATGCATCCTTGAAAACAACAGCTGCTTGTGGCTGCCATATATTACGTTGCACACACGTGATGAATTTGCACTCTGTCCTAAGTAGAGACATGCGGCAGTTTGTTGCCGCCACTTGTAATCACACTATATTGCACGGTAGAACTGGGTTTTTTAAAGATAACGCTAACGCCAGGCATAATGGCAACGGAAGGTGAAATCTCCCAAGCACCCGCACTATGATCCATCGAGTCCTCACAAAGATGGTGAGCGCAAATCAACTCTTTGCAATTTGATAGCCAAGAACCTTCTAAATGTCTTCCAGAACAATTTTTTTCTGGCAGTTCTGATGATCCATTGAATGGCAGTGTTGCCCAGCCAGACAAAAATGAATGCCTATTGGAATTGTGCTGCATGGTGGAGGAAGCATTCCTAAAACAAACGTACACCGGGAGAAAAGTGTGGAGAAAAATGATGTCTTATTGGCAATATCCCCTGGGCCCAGTGTCGGTGTTGCTAGGGTTACCGTATTTACTCGATTCTACCGCGCCCTCGATTGTAACGCGCACCCGATTTCCACCGCGAAAAAAAAAAAAAAACGTAAGACATTGATTGCAACGCGCACCCCTTTTTCTCGCTGGTCCGCACGATCACACCACTTGAAAAAAACGACTCCTTTTGGGAGCGTCTTCCATTTAAATAGAAGGTACGGGCGAAGCTTGTGCCCATCTGACGTGTAACAGAGCATTGCCGTCACTGTAGTTTTACCGTGGACCGATGTCAGCACGCAAACTTGCTTCGCCCCCTTCTCGACGGTTGTGGTGCCAGGCATGTCGAAGTGAAGAGGCGTCTGATCGGCATTCACGATTTGCCCAAGCAGGTAGCCGTTGTTGCGCCGCAAGTTTAGGACGAACCTCTGAAAACTGAAGCTTTTCATCGTACTCCTCCGCAAAACTTTTCACATATGCATGTTCCTCTTCGGAGGGAAAAGCCTTTCCTCTTCATAAAGTTAGTTAGCCAGCACCTGCTCGCTTTAAACTGGCTCCGCATTAGACCTTTTTCTAAGACTAATTGCATAGCCCGCACTTGGAGCAGTTCTGTCGTCACGGGCCGCTGTGCCGCTTGCTGCTCAAGCACATACTCGCCGAGCAGCTCTTCAATTTGCGGAAACCGATCATGCTGTGGTCCACTGAAGCCTTTGCGTGAAGCTTTGCTGTCGACAATCTTCTGCTTTTGTTTCCGCCGGTCCCGCACGCACGTTTCGAGAACTCCGAACGACCGCGATGCGGCCCGATTTTCGTCCGTTTCTGCACACGCGATGACTTTTCTTTTAAAAGCGGCATTGTGGTGCACTCGAGTTTTTGGAGTCGGCCCTTCCACGCCGTCGATGCTAATGCACTACTAGATGACGAATTCCTCAGCACACGTACGAAGTGCCGCACATGGGAAACACATAGGCAGAAACGGCGGACGCGCCATGCCGACACACGTAGGGGGCGGCCATCTTGGATTTACCGATGGCAATAGATTGACCGTAATTTTTTTGTTCGTACTCGATTCTAACGCGCATGCGATTTATGAACTCGCCTAACCGGAAAAAAGGTGCGCGTTAGATTCGAGTAATTACGGTATGTGTCGTGGCACATTGTGTAGCGGCAGTGGCATGTGCATTCCGTAGATTTTGGGCTGAACCGCAGCTGACTGGAGGAGTGACAGCCTCTTCCTTTTAGGCAGCACTGTTAGCTTCGCAGTGTACCCTTAGCTGTTGCAGCCATGGAATCTGCACAGAAGTGTGTGGAATGAGCATGCATCTATGTATACCATGCTATGGACGAAGGATTCGCAATGCTCAGCAAAATCATGCCACGTGCTGCAGAAAGGACATTTTTTTAAAGCCGTTTGAAGATTTTGTTGGTCAGTATCCTCGTTTGCCGTCGGGTTGGCGTGTGGTCGACAGTCAATGGTGCTCAAGCAATTTGGAGAGGACACGAAAGGGACGATAGAGTAATTCAGAGACGACATGGAGGGGTCTAATTGAGTGAAGCAGCGTGAAGGGGGAAGTTAGGCACTGCAGAGAAGCCACCTTCATCGTACGGTGGCCATCTGCCACTAAGTGCCTCCCAAGTATATGAGAGGGCTCCTTTGGCACAATTGAATTACAGTTTCTACCTATAGAACACATTATACCACAGAATTTCCCTGCGGTGCTTTCCCATGTTCTGCCAATAAACCCAATCTTGTGCATCCTCCTGCTGCCACATTAGACCTCCAAACTTCTTATTCTCATCTGCCCACCGATTTTCTGTCTCCCTCCCTTAATGACCAGCTGTTATCCTGTCTATGTGCCCAGCTCGTACCCATTCCTTCTTCTGGGTTAAACTATCATATCTTCAACCCCCGTTTTTTCCCTGATCCACTCTGCTCCCTTCATCTCTCTCAAGGGTACAGCTATCATTTTCCTTTCCATTGCTCACTCTGTCATCCTCAATTGAATTTGAAACCTCTTTCTGCTCCATAGGTATGCACTACTGGTAAGATGCAGCTGTCATACACCTCTCTCTTGAGGGTTAGTGCCAGGCTACCATTCATGCTTTGAGAATGCTTGTCTAATGTGCTCAATCCCATACTTATCCTTCTAGTTGTTTCATTCTCATGGTTTCTTGATGACGATGTGTGGTGTTTTGTGGTGCAAGGGCCATTTGATGGCCAAAGAGCGCCAGGTCTTGAGACGAGATGTGAGCAATGAATATGTTGGGTGGCTGTATAAGGGCCTTAAAATTCCTTGCGCTAGAGTGGG
This sequence comes from Rhipicephalus microplus, assembly GCF_013339725.1. Taxonomy (NCBI): domain Eukaryota; kingdom Metazoa; phylum Arthropoda; class Arachnida; order Ixodida; family Ixodidae; genus Rhipicephalus; species Rhipicephalus microplus. The sequence continues at coordinate 162,490,913 of NC_051171.1, read as the reverse complement.
TAAACTATAGAAGTAACAAAATAATGACAGTGACGTGAAATGTATAGTAAAAATGGGTGGCGAAAGGTTCTGATAATAAAAAGTGTGAAGATATTTGGCACTAGCACAAGTGCCTCATCAGCGCCCCTGTGTCCAAGGGCCACGAGGCAAGTGCTTTTCAATGTAGCCACTGCAACGGTAACCTCTCTTGAGAGGTCGCACTACGCAATGCCTGGGTATATTACATGATAGAAGCGGACATCTCTTAACAAAGCTAGCACAGATTTATGAGTGAAAAGTGGTTCCCTACAGACGAACATTGCAGGGTTTAATGGTATATGTTGTCGGTAGGGTAATGGAAAGTGTTGTCTTCTTAGAGTGTCTAATTGTTCACACTGGATTAAAATGTGAAGAACTGTTAGTGCTTCACCACATCTGTCACACAATGGTGGATCGCCACCAAACATAAGATATGATTGTGTTGTGTATGTGTGTCCTATGCGGAGCCTTGTTAGTGTTGCCTCTGTACGATGCGATTTCGATACTGGCGGCCAATAACCAAGGTGTGGCTTAATAATGTGTAGTTTGTTTTGTGTGTGTCTATGCAACTTGCTCTGTCAGTAGTCCCTGAGCTTTCGTTTGAGAGACAGTTTAAGGTCAAGGGCCAGGATTGATATGGGTGTAGTGGCAGTGCTTTTATAGATGGATGCAGCAAGCTGATCCGCCATCACGTTGCCTTGGATCTCGCGGTGCCCTGGCACCCAGAACAATACGACATGTTCTTTGAGTGTGTAGAGTGTGCATAAAATACAGTAAAGTGAGACGAGGACAGGGTTTCTTTTTAGTTTTTTAAGAGGTTGCAGAGCTGTTACCACAATGAAGGAGTTCGTATAAATTACTGATTTTTGTGGTTGTAATTAATGTGTTTAGCGGCCACAAGTGTCGCGTAATGTTCCGCTGTGAAGATACTTGTGTCTGGATGTAGAGGGCCAGCATCCGAAAAGGATGGGCCGACAGCAGCATAGGAGCCCGAGGAAGTATTGTTTGTGGACTTAAGAGGCATCTGTAAAGAACTCGGGGCATGTGCATTTGTGTTGAAGTATATGTTCGGATATGGGCAATGAACGCGTGTTGTGTAACTTCGTCTATAGTTTATAGACAGAGATAGTTTATAGACAGACTGCTTGCCACTGGCGGGTGTGCGGCAGGAGCCATTAAACTGTGTTCGAGGGACTGACACACTAGTTTCCTCAGATAGACCCTTCAGGCAAACTGAGTAGGGCTGCCTCATCAAAAGCCTGTTTTGAAACAGAATGGAGCTCTACAAATCATTAATAGTGGAGTATGAGGGGTGCTTCTTGTCTGCTTTCACCTTAAGGAAATATACAAAGGACATGCAAGTTCTCTGCAAATGAAGCGATCACTCATTTGACTCAACGTAGAGGCTTTCTACGGGGCTGGTGCAAAAAGCAGCCGTAGAAAGGCGGATGCCCAAATGGTGCACAGGGTCTAGCATCTTCAAAGCACTTTGAGTCGCAGACCGATAAACAACGGCCCCATAGTCCTAAGCGGGTGCGATGGAGGCTTCTTTACAAATTCATGAGGCATTGCCTGTCATTGCCCCACGTAGTGCATGACAACACTTTTAGAATATTAATGGCTTTTACACATTTTGTTTTTAAATACTTGATGTGCGGTATGAAGGTTACCTAATTGTCCAAGATTAGGCTTAAGAATTTATGCTCGGAATTAACAGACAGACGTTGACCATTCAGTTGAATGTCAGGTTCTGTGTGCATGCCTCTCTTTCGGGAGATCAAGACATGCATGCTTTTTTGTGGGTTCAGTCGGAATCCATTTTCCTCTGCCCATTTAGAGACCTTGTTTAAACCTAGCTGAACCTGCCGCTCACGCATTGCCAGGTTGCATGACTTAAAACCAAGCTGGACGTCATCGACATATGTACAATAGAACATATTGCGGGGGATGGACAGGTGCAAGAAATTCGTTTTGATAATAAAAAGTGTACAACTAAGTACACCACCTTGTGGTACTCCCGTTTCTTGGACAAATGTTTGGGAGAGAACACTGCCCACACGGACAAGGAATGTCCGATTACAAGTAACTTTCGATTATGGAAAGCATTCTACAACGCACACCCAGGTGAGACAAGTCTCTTAATATGCCAAAACACCATGCTGTGTCGTAAGCCTTCTCGATATCGAGGAACACAAAGAGGAAGTATTGTTTGTGGATGAAAGCGTCTCAGATCTCTGCCTCGATACGCATTAGATGGTCGGTGGTGGATATACCCTTTTGAAACCCACACTGGAATCGGTCGAGCAGATTGTGTGTTTCAAGGAAATGTAAAAGTCGGCGGTTTATAATCTTTTCAAAAAGTTTATAAAGGCAGCTTGTAAGTGCAATGGGCCTATAACTCAAAACTGAGGAAGGGTCTTTGCCCTGTTTCAAAATAGGGATAACAATAGCCTCTTTCTAAGAAGTAAGGGTGGTGCCAGAAAGCCAGATAGCGTTGTATAGGGAAAGTAAAGTTTTTTCGCGTTTTGAGCAGCAGGTTTTTCAACATTTCATACATGACACAGTCGTAGCCTGGGGCAGAATCACTGCAGGTGTTTACTGATGTTTGCAGCTCAGCTAAGTTGGAAGGTTGGTTGTATGCCTCGTATTTTGTACACTTGTGTTCTAGTTTCTGCTTTTCTATTCTTGCTTTATATCTTTGGGAAACTTCAGTATAGTGTGACGAGCTAGACACCTGCTCGGAATGTGCACCGAGGAAGTTCGCCTGATCTTCCAGGCTGTCAACCTGTGTGTTTACGAGTGGCAGTGAGTGTACTTGTCTTCCTGCTACCCTACCAACCATGTTCGAGACTTTAGCTTCTTGTGTATATGAATTGATTCCTGATAAAAACTTGTGCCAGCTTTCTCATCTGGCCTGCCAACGTGTTCTCCTGCCTTGAGACTATTTTCTTAAAGCTGTCAAGATATTCGGCTGTCGTTGAGTTCCAAAGCAACCTCCATGCCTTGTTCTGCTCCTTTTGCGCATTCTAACGCTCAGCGTTCCATCATGGGACGTATATCGCTTGCCGGGCGCAGTCCAGATGTTTGCAGGATGCACTTGGCTTCATCTATAAGGAAGGCTGTGAAGTACTGCACAGCTTCATCTATGCTTAACCCACATGTCAGTCCAACTTAAATGAGTAACGTTATGAAACTGTTCCCAGTCAGCTTTGTATGTCAGCCATTTGAGAACACGTGAAGGATATTCGTATGATATTGGTGTACTCAAAACGACAGGAAAATGGTCACTTCCATAGGGATCATTTATAATTTTCCATTGGAGTAATGGTACAAGTGAAGGAGATTAGATACCGAGGTCTACAAAGGAGTAACTTTTGTTGGCAAGGTTATAATATGTTGCCTCTTTCCTATGCAACAGACAGACACCGGAAGAGAAAAGGAACTGTTCGATGAGACGACCTCGTGCGTCGCAGCAAGAATCACCCCACAGACCACTATGAGCATTCAGGTACCCAAGGACCAGATAGGGTTCAGGTAGTTCATCTATTAGGAACTGGAATTCGCGTTTTTCAAGACGGTGGTGTGGAGGTATGCACAGAAAGCAGATGGTGACGAGTTTGTTTAAAAGAACTGCTCGAACAGCCACTGCCTCTAGGGTTGTTTGTAGTGGTAAATGTGTGCATGCTACTCTTTGATTAATAATAATGGCTACACCGCCAGATGACGCCACAGCATCATCTCTGTCTTTTTGGAATAGAACATAATGACGCAAAAAACAGGTGTTTTTGGATTTTAAATGTGTTTCCTGTACACACAGCAGTTTTGGCGAATGTTCGTATATGAGCTCTTGGACATCGTCGAGGTTTCTAAGCAGTCCTCCGACGTTCCAATGTAACATTTGCATTGCCATATTGAGGGTAATGTATTGCTGTGTGTACAAAATGGGTGTGTCTGCTCTTCGAGCCCCTAAGTTATTCACCAATGCAATATCATCAGCAAATCGCAGGCTACTAAAATACTCTTGATTAAGTCTCATCCCTAACTCTTCCCTATCCAGGGTCCTGAAAACCTCCTGTAAACATGCACTGAATAGCATTGGAAAAATTGCCTGTTCCTGCTTTACACCATTGTTTATTGAGATTCTATTTCTTATGGACGACCATGATGGCTAGAGAACCACTGCAAATTTCTTCCAATATGTTTACGTAGGCTTTGTCGATGCCCTGATTCGACAGTGCCTGCATGGCTGCTGATATCTCGACCAGATCAAATGCCTTCTCGTAATCTATGAAGCCTATGTATAGAAGTTGGTAGTATTCCACGCATTTGTCTATCACCTGATCGATAGTATGGCATACTATTGTTGAGCACCTTGTTTGAGATCTTGCTTGGTCCTTTGGTTTATTGAACCATAAAGTAGTCTTAATTCTATTATCTATTATTTTTGCAAACAGCTGGTAGACAACAGACAGTAAGCTGATTTATCTGTAGTTTTTCAAGTTCTTCACATTGTGGGAATTGAGGCTAGCCCGCTGCCTTTGCGCGGGCTTTGCCGCCTTTTCTGCCGTTCTCATGTCCCGACATGTCTGCCCTCCTTTGCTGTCTGCTGTGGTGGGAGAGCGGAGTGACGTTTGACTCCCTCACCCGGAAGCGGATGTTGACTGTGGCGCCGGGCGCGGGGACTCCCCAGAGGTTTTCACGCGCTGCGTCGGGGGCGGTCAGATACTCTTCGGGACAGCAAACGGTGAGCCACGCAACCTTTTCCGTCCGTCGACTCCCGTGGCTCGGGGGCTCGTCGGACTTCGCTGACGGCGCCTCGCGCCCGAGGCGAACGCTCACCTTTTGTTGCCCCGCTGCGTACTCTTGGCCGAAGGGCGGTACGGTGTCCTAGTGAGTGGCCTAGCTACGCCGACCCGTCTCCCTCCGAGGCCAACGCGAGCGCCTTTGCCCTCGCTCGAGCAACCGGGCCTTGGTCCCGGTGTCTCCGTGGATTACCTTTACCGCGGAGACGTGCTCGTGGCACCCTGTGTAGTACTTTGTGCCCGTGGCGGTGATAAGCCTATTTGCTTTCCCGCCGCGCCTTTTGCAACGGGCTGTACTGCGTTTGGTGTTGCCACAATAAAGTGTTGCGACTTTGAGCAGTATCGTGTTCTTGCCACGGCGACGGTTAACGCGTGCCCTGCGGCTCGCTAAGACCGGACCCACGCTGGTGGCCGTACTCCTTCGAGATACGTGTACACCACAACATTCTCTATTTTATTAATTAAAATGATGTCGGCATTCTTGCAAGATTCTGGCCCTTTCAAGAGACACTTCGTTTACATGGTGGCCAGTTTTCTAACACAATCTCTTCATTATCTTTCAACAGGTCTGATGGTACCTTATTCTTCCCAGTGGCTTTGCCTCTTTGCATTCCCTCAGGGGTTTTCTTTAATTGGTGGGATGTCAGATTCCTCTGGGATATAACTACCTCTTACAATATCATTCTGGTTGTCTTGGCTGCTGTAGAGATCTCTGTAGAACTTTTCTGATACCTCAGCTGTCCTATTCATACCAGTTATGACCTGGCCTTTCTTATCCCTTAATGCATGCATCTGTATTTTGCGTATGCATAGTTTTTCCTTTTATTCAGCTGTTTACGGCATGCTCACTTCTCTCCATGTTATACCTTCTACCAATGCCTATTAACTTCAAAATCTCTACCAACTTTATTTGATTGATACATATATGGTGTTTAATGTCCCAAAACCACTATATGATTATGAGAGACGCCATAGTGGAGGACTATGGAAATTTCGACCACCTAAGGTTCTTTAGCGTGCACCCAAATCTCACCAAACCGGCCTACAGCCTACTGCCTTCATAGAAAATGCAGCCGCCACAGGCGGGATTCGATCCCGCAACCTGTGCGTCAGCAGCTGACTACGTTAGCCACTAGACCTCCGCGGTGGGGCCGGCAACTCTATTTTGTATGTTGCAATAGAGACTTTCATGGTTTGAAGTCTCTTAATTAGGTTTTTGGTCTCCTGGGATAGCTTGCCAGTATCCTGTCTAATGAATGTACTGCGACTTCCATTGCACACTCCTTAATGATACTAGTCAGATTATTGTTAAGGCATGAACGCTAACGTGACTTCTTTGGTTAGAGCCACGAATCTATGCTGAATGTATCAACGAGGTTCTGTTGTAATTTCAATCACCTTGGGTTCATAGTGGTATTTAGAGCGCCTAAACAGACAAGAAACGAGAGACAGATTCGCCCAAATTTCAGTGTTACACCTTGGGTTCTTTAATGGGTATTTAGTCTCACAGTAAACAGACAAACTTGTTATCTCATATGTAAACTAACAAAAACTATCTTAAAATTAATAGAAAAATCCTAGCTTACCTCCAAAGGGCTTGTCGACAATGCGGATGCCCCTCTCCGGTAGCATAGGCTCGCCATGAGGCCCGCCAATATCTTTGGGGAGCCGTCGCTGTGCGGCCTCTTCTTCCAAGGTAGTGCGTGGGAAGTACAGTGGTAGCAGCTGCTCATATGTCCCCACTTCGCCACCTTCTACAGCGAGTACAATAAGCTCCACTGCTTCCCCGTGACTTTCAAGGAAGCGGCGAATTGTTCCTGCAGCACGTTGGACACATTACAAGAAAGTGAAAAAGTGTTAACACTTGACCAAACACATAAATGTTGCATATACAGGGAATTTTCTAATTATGGTCAGTACTACAGTCGGTCTACTCTGATGGCTAAGAATACTACTCGTAAGCTCAGTATTGCAATGTGCTTGAAGGGGTCATATAAAAAAACCTTGGTTAAGAAATAGTTTTTGTTGGCTTTGTCAAAACATAAATGAAACCTAATATTTGTGCTGTCTACTTATTTACAATGCAGTTTAAAGCGAGTACAGTAAAAGCTAGTCAATTCAATTTCAAAGGGACTTATAAAATTGTTCAAAATAGGCAGAGTTCAAATTAGGGGGCAGGCACTCGAGTGAAGAGACATTGCGCCACACTAAGCAGGCAGCACCCAAAGAAGCCATCTTTGAAGTCATAGTCTTGAATTAGTCATAACAGCTGTATTTACTCGCGTATTGAACCCACTCGCATAATGAACTTATTCCTCACCTTGGTCATTGAAAAAAAGAAACCTTTTTTTTAATGTATCTGCTCATTTTATTTCAATATGATAGCCAGTGCCATTGATGATCGAAACAGTGTTAAATCAAGGCATTATACCACAAAATAACACAATAAAAGTCGAAACATAGTTTAGCAATCATGCTAAACAGTTGCGAGCAACACGAGTGCGGACAATGTCATTCACAATTTGGAAGTCGCGCCTTTTGCGGCAAAGTGCCGTCTGTCGAATGCAGGAGAAACCTTTTTGCTGATAGTGCCATGCAAGCACAGCGCCACAAAAACAAACCAAAAAGAAAGCATGTGGCCATCGAAATGGTGGGCGTGCAGCATGGAAACACACAGCGCGCCCACCATCTCGGAGGCCATGCAAACTACAACTGGGACGACGGCACCCCAAGCACCCGCAATGTCTACCGCAACGTTTGTGTGCAACCAACCGACACTGCGTTTTTGTTCTCGGGTTTGTCACTGTGACCTTATGTGACCTTATTTGGGACACCTGCTGGGCGGGGCACATTCAGCTGGTATGCTAGCTACACGGCGGGTTACAAACATCATGCACTGTAGAATACGACCCGAGTTGCTGGACGACACTTCGGCATCGATTCGTGCACTTTCGTTACGGGAGGAAACAAAAAGAGTTTCAGATTAGATTCACAAAGCTCTAACAGCAGACACTAAGAATTGATGACTCACTGATACGTCAGAAACAAGCACGAACGCGCATTGAACAGCAGTGAGCCTTAAATGAACACTAAAGAAAAAAAAAATGTATATTAGTAGAGCACAATTCCACAATCCCGAAAACACCACTCTCACCGCGAGACAATGCTTGGTAAACGAGCAAACACACAAAAAGAAAATGCGGGTAGCGAATGCACTTTCGGAGTCATGCACCAAACATTGTGACATCATATATTTTAATGTCACATGCAGATATTTCAGTGTGAAATTTGAAAATGAAAAAAAAAAAAAAAGCTCAGACCTTCATTTTCTTCTCTAATTACACTTGTGGTCAAACTTGAGACATTCGAGATCTCAGAGTACAGTTTATCAATCTTAACTAAGTTTTTTTAGTTTAGTGTCCTTTTAATGTCAAAGTAATGATGCCATTTATGCTCCGAAATGCATTTGTTAACATGGCAGAGTTAACACAATCAAAACCAGAAGTAACCAGCAATATTGCATTTTCTTGCGTTTCTTCTGTTGTGACTGCGTGAGCATTGCTTGCAGCTTCCCCAAGAGCTCCTGCACAGCGTCCGATTTCTCACCTGCTGAGAGCTGCTGTTCCGTTATTTTCCATTTCTAGTATACTTGGTTTGGTTTTTGACACAATGTGATCACACTGGGCAGACTTCTGAGAGGAGCAATGCAAACCAGGGAATCCCAGCTCAAGTTAACTGTCGAGGATACCGACTCTTTCGAATTATCAGGAGTTTTTCTCCATAAAATGCGCAGGGTCGTGCCAGGGCCAGAGTGTCAGTTTAAATTAACTTAAGTTCAATGTAACAAAGTTCAAACTAACGAGCTTCTACTGTATTTGAGCATAGACATAACACCACTACATGTCTCTTCCAGCTAAATCGCTGTCTTGTTTATGCTCAAGTTTTGCACAAATGTGTCGCTGAACAGTGCACGCTTGGTAATACACCAAGTTTGGGTTCTCAGCCTGCCTGGTTCGTTGACAGTCCATATGAAGGGCACATTGTCTGCCATGGTAACACGGAACAATTGACTTTGCAATAACAAAATTGGGGTGCTAACAATCACTAATAATGCGACACACTATGTGCTTGTGTGTGATGCTTTGTGTTACACCTAAATTTCTGAAATTACTACTGAAGAAGAACTTGACTGCTAACAAGCCAGCAGTTTGGCCGGAATAACTGTGTACACTTGGCACTCCTATCCTTCATGCAACATGAAGTATACTCTGTTTTTAATGCACCTCGTGACTTGAAGTTACCAGGTGTAGCCCGGTGCTCAAAGTATAAAAGGGCACAATCCAATGTAAGAGGACCTTAATGAACAGCAATTTCAAGCAAATCTAGATTGTTATCATGGTGTGTGCGATTTGTTGTCAGCTAGCATAAAATGACAAATGTGTAAATGGCTATGCACCACTAGTCTAAAAAAAAAAAAAAAAACATTGAAGTGAACATGTACACACAAAAAATCGAGAAATGGACAGTGGGTACTATGCAGTTCTCCCCCATATTCTCTTGTGAATGCATCTACTTGTCTTTTTGGTGTGTGCACAAAAATGGAGAGAAAAAAAATATAAAAATATGACATCATGCAGGCAATCAGCTTTTGCAAGTCAATCACTTCCGAAAATCCAAAAAGGCAGAAGTTCAAGAGAAGATGAAAGCTTGAAGGAATGAAAAATTCACGAGCACCGGGTGTTACGGCAGCAGCAAACACTATTCACAAAGTTTATAATCTTCCTCGACAGTGTCTTATTTGTGCATTGACACAGAAAATGTGTCCATTTCATGTTAAACCCTAGGATCAACTTGCGACACTGTTTGGTCCATGGTACGTTTGAGTGCCACTGGCTACTGAAGTCTGTTAGCTGTATTTTTTAGGTTGTGCTGCTCGTCACATCTTAGGACTTTGATTCTAAGGCTCTATACTTGAAAATGTAAGTGCTGTTGTCTCGGGAACGATTGTTCTAAGCATCCTGGAAATTGTAAGTCTCAGATTACAAAACTTGAGCAGCATGGCAAGCAAGCAAACAAACCCAGCACAGCTACACGCAGTGATCACAAATGACCAGCTGTTATCATGTACTTGTGTGCCATTTCACAGAACTTTTGAGTAGGCTTAAAAACTACAATGCAATGCTTTCTTCTAACGTTTCTTTATCCCCCTCCAGATTGCCAGCAAGGATAATATTGATAATAATAATACTTGGGATTTCACGTCCCAAAACCATATGACTAAGAGGAACGTCGTAAAGGAGGGCTCCTAAAATTTTGACCATATAGAGTCTTTTAACATGTACTGGCACTGCTCAGTGCACAGACCTCTAGCATTTTGCCTCCATAGACGTAGCACTGCAGTGGCTGGAATCAAACCCCCGACTTTCGGGTCAGCCGCCAAGCACCATGGCCACTACACCACCCGAGCAGACATGCCAGCGAAGAACTTGGTTGAACTTACGAAGAGCTAAGTGGGCTCCTTCTTGAGTGGGATAGGACCTGCGCACAGAATGTATTGGACACAGCCCAAGGGTCCGAAGTCCATGCTCGGGTAGCATCTGCAGCACCCGCCAGTAGCTTGAATGGAGGGCAGTCTCTGCGGCTGTGTGAAACTTGACATTGTACTTCGGCCCTACAGTGTGAATCACAAACCGTGCTGGAAGGTTGTACCCCTTGCTCAATTTGGCTTCTCCGGTGCGGCATGCTGCAGTGAGGATATAAGCACTGAATTAGAAACCAAAGGTTTCTGGAAGCACAACAGCAAACACAAGTGCGGCACAGTAAAGAGGCTATTGCACAAACGTCAAATACATAAGTGCAACCGTGTTCTCTTAAATAAAATCGTAGGCAGCACATTGCCACCTCATAAACATGGCACAGCTATAATATATGCTATCAGGCAGGCATCCTGCAGATCTCTTAAGTACCACACATGCAGCTGAAAGAAAAAGTGAAAGTTTATACAGCCTGATTTGTTATTTTGTTAGAGCTACACAAACCACACAAAGGTTACAGCATATATACAATACGCTCTAGTGAGACACATAAGCTTTCACACTTACACTGAATTTCGCTGAGCATATCCTGCCTCATCTGGGGTCCGGCCCTCGCTACGAGCCTTTGACTAAGGGGACTTCTGTCAGTCAGATTTTCGTTCGTAGAGTTGACAATGGCGTGGGCATTCAAGCTGGTCAAGTCGCCGACCCTGCATGCGTGGGGAAACGTTCGACACAGCTGTTAAATCCGCGTGCACTTTTTAGCACGCAAACAACCACTAAAAACAATGATCCGCGCTAACGGAACGGGATCTGTGAAGAAGCTTACCAAAGAGCAATTTTTCGATTCAGCTCTTCGTCGATAGGAAACGGCGTGTTCTCTCGGTAGCAGCTGTTTTGGGCACCAGTTTTGTCTTCTTCTGTAAGGACCGGCTCTCGAGGGGCAATTTGCTGCCATCGTTTCAGGACCGCAACGTCTACAATGTCCAACGGCGAGCCCAACGGGTCCATGGCTCGGCCAACTGAGGTGAGTGAAAGCTAGTAGAGAAATACTGCAAGATTTGAGAGTTGTGCGAGCACAGAAATTCGATGCGAAGGGGGCGTCCTGTAATGCAAGCCGGAGACAACGAGCGGACAACAGAGTTTTGCACAAACAGCACAAACCCAGCTGAGCGCATTCACGCACGTGACCTCAAGACTGCCACTACTGCAACGGGCTTGCACAGCTAGTGGACGCAGCAAACGAGGCCGGGCGGCCACATATTTTCGTTCGTGCAAACGGCAAACGCCACGAAAAGGGCGCAAACAGTTATCGCGAGGGGAAATGTAAATTCGATACAGCAATACGGCCGTCACCAATCACCAGCCTCCTGCTACCGACTGTGTTGACACCCCTCGCGTCACTTATCAACAAGTTATCAGCACGTTCATACCTTCATACCGAAACTCAAACGATGAAAGCGAAACAACATTTCATGGCTATAGATGAATAGTTGTAAACAAGTTCCCCACCATAGCCTCCTATATTTCTCTTGCCTGCCGGATTATCGATGGTCACATAAAAAGCGGCCTTCGTCGGTACTATGGTAATGACGCTACCTAAGTAGGTGTGTCTTCAAATAAGTTTCTTACGTTTTTGGCGCTTAAATGCAACAAAAATAACGTAAAAAGACGTAAACGTAATTATGATTAACCCTACGTAAGTGACGCCGTCATTCAGCAGGCAACTACTCCAATACAAGGCATAACCTTTAAAATTAGTAGCAAACACTAAAATTGCCAATTTCAAAGGCCAAGTACAAAAATTCTTATTCCTACGTAGGCAGCGCCGCAATAGATGACGGGCGTTTCGTGTTCATTTGGCAGGCAAAGAAAATCTAGGAGGCTATGTCCCCACAGAACGCCTATTATTGTACCCAACCACGTCCCCAACCCATCCACATTAATGAAGGCCAGTGTTACCATCATGTTTTAAAGACATATCTTGACAAAAACTTGACAATAGCAAATAATTTTGAACTTAATTATTTTTTTGCTCTTTTATTAAAAAAAAACTTTACAGTGGTAGCATGAATAAATGGTGATATACAACTTCCCTCATGTATACAACCATAGCCAACAATAGTAATAGAATATAACACTATGTCAAAGATTATGCTTTTGCAAATTACATGTTTCAGGAAAAGCACAAAAAACTGATTAAATACGCTGCGGCAGCCATGTTTTTAGACATCATGCTGCATCAAAGGCGTTAAGCGCACACAGACCATGGCCAATCCACTACACAGCCGGCGCCGCTAGCCGCTTCACAGAACACTGCCGCTGCCCGGCAGCCTCCATTCTTCGAGCGATGGATACTTGCGTGATACAAGTTACAAACGTTGCCCCTACAGCCACCGTGGAGCAAATGTCCACGTTGTTTGGCTTTTTGGGTAAAATCCTGGAGTTGAAGATGTATCCGGCGGACGAGTTCTTGGTGCACCCGGTGGCCAAGGTATGCTTCATTCGCTTTGAAGAGTCCTGGAGCGTCGGAGTGGCACAGCACCTCACGAACACGGTGTTTGTAGATCGTGCTTTAATTGTGGTGCCGGTGGCTGATGGCAAACTTCCCGATGAGAGCAAGGCGTTGGCGATTTCAGCCTCAGCGACGCCGCCTGTCGAGGAGCCAGCAGCGCCTGTCACCACTGGTTTGATCAATCAGCTTGCCATGGGAGCTGGTGGCATTCAAGTGATTACAACCCAAGATCCCGCACTGGCTGCCCTGGGCTTGCCGCCGTATCCACCGCTACCGGCCACGATGGATCCCGCCAAAGTGGAAGAGATCAGACGCACCGTCTATGTCGGCAACTTGGACTCGTCAGCCACTACTGAACAGCTGCTCAAGTTCTTCAGTCAGATGGGCTGAAGTCAAGTACGTGCGTATGGCTGGCGGCGAGAGCCAGCCGACACGATTCGCCTTCGTCGAATTCTCTGAACAAAGCAGCGTGGGCCGCGCGCTGCAGTTCAACGGCATAGAGTTCTGTGGTCGTTCGCTCAAGATAAACCACTCAAACAACGCGATCGTCAAGCCGCAGGCAAAGAGCTCCGAGGCGGCACACAAAGAAATTCGAAGAAGCCATGCGACGCGTGCGCGAAGCGCAGTCGCTCATTACAGCTGCTATTGAGCCAGAGATGGTGAAGCAGCCGACAGTTGGCTCGCCATTACAACTTGGTGCGACGGCAACTCTTGCCAAACGCAGGAGCCGTTCAAAGAGCCGCTCGAGACGCCGAAGCCGCTCCAGGAGCCACAGCAGCCGACGCAGGAGCCGCTCCAGCAGTCGTAGACGCTCTATCAGCCGACACCGGAGGTCTCACAGACGGTCGAGAAGCAGGCATCGCTCACCGAGGCGCAGGCGCCGTTCTTCAAGCAGCCGGCGTTCGTCCCGCTCCAGACGCCATTCGAGATCCAGGTCTCCCAGCAGAAAGCTGCGACTCAAGGATCCGGACCGGCGTCGTGGGGAATCCCGAGAAAGACGCCGCCGCAAGCGCTCGCACTCGCCTCGCAGATCCAGGCGGGGCTCGTCACCACTGACGCCACCACGCCGTAGTGGCAAGAAGCGACACAAATCACGCAGCCCAAAGCGATCTAAGAGCCGAAAATCTCCCAAAGATGATACAAAGGCCCCCGTCGCAAGGGACTACGACGAAGAAGAAAAAGGCTATGAACCGGCACGTGACACCAGCCCAGCCAGTTCTCCCCCATCAGGGGACATGGATCTCGCCAGTGATTAATGAACCAATAAAGGGCACTCATTTTATTTCCATGGGTTGTAGCTTCTTACTAAGAGTGTGACAAAAGGAGAAGGGTTTCACTGTCTGAACCAGCTGCCACCAGGGGACCCTGAAGATCGAGGCTGTTCAGTGGTTTCCCTTGAGGACGAACCAAGGCATCCATCTCTACTTCACCACGCAGTTGTCCTGTGAAAAATCATACAGGCAGAAAATGTGATTGTCATGCTTGGTATACTTTCAATGAAACTGTTCACTGCAATACATGTGGCTGCTGTAATATGTGTAAAAAGTCTAATTAATCCTGATCATGCATTTAAATATGGGTAATCTTAAAGGGGCCTTGCTACACTTTTTGAGCATGACCAGAAAATGCTGCCGATCGGTAGTAGAGGCTCCCGAGAACATGAGAGTCAAATGGTATAGTCAAAGGCGGCCTGCAATTCACAATAAATTATCAGTCAGCTAAAAATTTCTCTTGACGAATGATGGAGTAAGCTCAAAATTCACTCATACAAGGCCTTTTATCAGCCATAGGCTTATTTGAACATGGCATGCTCGGTCGTGACAGGGATTGCTGCAGGCCGCGACTTGTCCACGCATGCGCACGCTATCACACTGAAAAAGCCGCTTTTTTTTTTTTATGTGCTCAGCCCACAAGGTGCATGTGACGTATTTTCTTTGCCCATGCCATCCCCCCTGCTTAGCTTCTAGCGCTTTCGTTGGGACGAGCAAAGATAGGATGCGACTGCAGCGTGCAAAAAATTTTTCTAACCTTGTTCCTACTGGATGGATGCTTAAAATTTTTTCGCTGTTGAATTTGTGTGGCAATAAGATCTTTTAGTGAATCCATTGAATGGTTACTTGACAAAGTGTTTCAGGGCCCCTCTAAAGAGACACTAAAGAGGCGCAACAATTTGGTTTACATTGATAAATTATGCTCTGAGAACTCTAATGCCATATGTTTCACTATCATAAGTTCATTATTAGTAAAAAAAAAATAAATGTTGAATTTTCACTTTTAAATTATGGGCCAAAATCTCCGTGCATGACGTAAGAAATTGCAAAATGTATTTTCGGGGCATTGACGCGACGAAATTTTCTAAAACTTTGTGTGCTAAGTTGATGGCACCCACAGATCACAATGTACTTCATCTTTAACGATTGGAAGCTACGTAGGTCCTAGTAGACGCCTTCAAAATTTCTTACGTCATGGTGTTTGGTTCACCAGGCTTCATTCATTCGTGGTCTAACCAGGAGTGAAACTAAAACACCACCTCACTGATTCCAACTTGGCGGCATATAATTATTTTCTGATCCAAAGGTTTTCGGCAGGATCCGCCAAAATAACGACACTTATTTGACATTAATATTTTTGACGATACTAAAAAGTGCTTTTGGTACCACTCAGATGCACCTGTTACTAAAGCCATTGAAGCAGAACTAAGAGACAGTAACCCTAAGGAATGTGTAGGGATGTTATTTGTAGTAACTATGATATAAGTGTGAATAACATGAAGTGCACAAGAAAACTTGCTGTCAGCAGAGACTGAACCTGCAGCCTTGAAATTCAAATATTGCAGGCTTGGTTCCTGCTGTAGGCAAGTTGCCTTTTTGTCCACTTGACTTTCTCCACATTTATACTACAATAGACTTCTGCCTGTTTGTAAACAGTGTGACGTCACTGCGGGCACCCCGCCCACCATACCCTCTCTCTCAAAGCAGGTGCTGGTTAGCAAGAAAGTTCCGCTGGTGGCATCTTTCTGCATAGCAGAGTTGCATGTCAGCATTCCTTCGACAGAAATTTCAACACTGCCAGGTCCTAAAATCACAGCTTTTGGGAAGGGTCACTGCTCATAGTGTGGAAATTTGCTCGTCATAGATCGATGGATGAAGAAATTTATTTAGAGTACTGAGAGGCGACTAGCATGCAGTGGGCTTCACTTACATAGATGGCAGCCATAAAAAAATCTGATCTTTTTCGAAAGTGAACTTTTGAATGTACACGGTGACTGGCACTTTGAGAAACATTTGCATAGCATGGATAAAAACTTACTCAATTTCCATAGCGGAATGTGCAATGCAGTTTTTAACGAGGTACAGCATTGGCGGCAGCATGAATTTCAGCTGCTGTGCGCGACATCATGGATAAGATTCTTATTCATTGCGCAAGTCTGATCGGAGATGAATGAAAAAAAAAAAAAAAGACACACTTCTTGCGGTGCAATAGGCTTTAACATATACTTGTGAAAATTAAAGTGAAATTCTGCCGCTGCGTTTCTCAATAACTTAGTAAAAATTCATGTGACGTAAAACCCGACAACTTAATACTACACTCAGACCTTGTTATAATGTAACGAGATATAACGAAATAACAGATATAACGAAGTAAATGAAGTTCCCTTTGAAAGCTCCATTGAGAACCATGCATTTTAAACCTCGTTGTAACAAAGTAAAATAGACCGGTAAATTGATATAACGAACTAAATTAGTATATCAAATAGTCTATACAAAAAACCCAACCATTGTGTGTCAAATATATCCTTTTCTGCGGAGTGTGGCACGGCTCTTTCAGAACTCCCGCACCGACCTTACAGTGACGCCACGCACAACCAAGACAGCTGTCCTCCTCACACAGCCAGCGGAGAGGATTGACGAAGCGCTCAGCGGGTCACAAGACCAAGAAGCGGCGCCGCGGTGCAAAGCGATTTCCCTCTTCACACCTTAAAGACGACGGCAACGACTGCGTCTTCGCTGGCACTGTGCCGTGCTGCCGACCGGGCTGCAGAAATCGGGCGCCTTCTTCCTCTTCTAACTACTACACCACCACCTTCGGCACCGAGAAAGGAGACCTCTCCGCGAGAGCCTTTTTTTTTTTCCTCTGTCCCCGCGCGCGGCGTTGAAAGGAGAAGGGTCTCCATGTGCAGAGACAGAAAAGGGAGAAGCGTGGCACAGGTGCGTTGCAGATCGGCATTTGAGAGAGAGAAAACAATTTGAAACAGTCTTTTCTTTTCTTTTTTTGCGTGCAGCCTTGAGAGGTGCCGCCGCGGGATTTGGTATGGTGCTGAGAGCATTTTCAGAGCGCAGTATGTTCGAATTAACCGTCGCAAGTGCTTGCGCATTCGAATTACAGGGCGTTTTCGCCCATTGGAATACACATAGCTTTGGCGAGACCTCAGCGTAATTAAGCATGTTCGAATTAATGAGGTTCGATTGTATTTATTTTCCGTCGCACGCGTGGCTGCGTAGCGGTACATCGGGCCGCGAGGCGGTTTCCTTCTTTGCATGCTTATAGGTGTGCGCTCATCTGAGCATACATTGCCACAAACTGTTATGATTGATATAACAAAATAATTGTGGCTCCCCTTTAGCTTCGTTATAACAAGGTTTGAGTGTATATAATATTATCTGGCGCAGTTACCTTGCTGCATTTGACACCTATAACGCATTTTCGTACCTACTTTAGGCCTGCTACACGAACTTCTATAATTGTCGCTTCATAAGGTTTGGGCTGTAAAAATACAAAGTAGATAAGAAACAGAAATCTCCGCTGTTTCCATTAACATGTACCAGGTATCCAATAATACAAATTATAGCTGTGGTGAAGCGTATATGCAGATTCGGCAACGCTACAACGTACTTATACCTAGCTCATGCGTAGTCTTATTTATCACCTGGAGATCAAGCACTTTTATTTTTCTGCACGCCGCACATATGCTGAGGTGTACCCACTCGCAGATGATTGCTGTACAACCGGTTACTGCAACCGGGCCAAATTTAATACCAGTGTTTTCGCAAACAGGGCGCATCGCGTTATATTCACACTGCACACACCACGCACAATATTTCCCAGTTTCACCGTCCGTAAGGGTGAACCAATATTGTCAATGTCTTTTAACGCACAATACACGCCACAGTCAACACTGAACACTTTCGAAGATGATGCCGCTGTTCCTCGCACAGGCCGCCACATGTGTGCACTTCTCCGAGATAAACAGCCAGACAGCATGGCAAATATTTCATCACGCATTTTACCACATACCTAGATGTTCTCCAACACATACCACAGCTAATGTTTCCACTGTGAGATGAAGATCAAGCTTTCAAAAAGAAAAAAAAAAGCTTGCCCCAAGCACCGAGCGATTGCACCGCACTAAGCCACCGGCGGGAGTGTTTTGCCAACCGCCACCTTGCATGTGCACCGTTGATGTCACGCTGCGACGTAGCCCGGTAGAGGTCTATTACTAAAATAGCATCCCCCTTATTATTTTCTTTGAAATTACTGTCTCTTAATTATCATTAATATTGTGTCTAACAAAGAAATAACCGAGCTCTTAAACAATTACCTTCTCTCCTAAAAAACAAACAAAAAAGACATTAAAAGTCACTCTGTGTGGATGCCTGTCAAGACTTTGGACACCATCACACACTGATGCCAAATGTTCAGGGATGTGATCCCACATCATGTCTTTCTACATGTTTTCTATCTTGCAAGACCTCACCTAACAGTAAGTTTAAAAAATAAATAACTCAATTTCTATAATGGTTCACCTGATTGTGTTTCCTCAAACAACTTCAAGAGTGCTTCACTTCTGAACCATGATAGAACTTGAGCTTTTCTCTACTCCCGCTACTTCTTGTACAGCTTTCATTTTGTCTTTCTGCAGCAATACTTGTTCACACTGTCATTTTTTAATATGCTTGTATTACTTAATATAATAATAATAATATTATTTGCCGTTTTACGTCCCAAAACCACAATATTAATATGAGATGCAGTAGTGGAGGGCTCCAGAAATTTTAACGATCTGGTGCACTGACATCACAAAGTACATGGACCTCTACCGTCTTGCCTCCATCGAAATGCATCCGCTGCAGTCTGCATAACCTGTCTGTATTACTAAACTGACAAATATGTCTGTTAGGCCCTTGTTGCCTTTTGCTCCTGCTCCCTGTTTCTGTAATGAAAGCAAAATAAACTTCAACTACTTGAAATGTTTGTGTGTCTGTTTATTTTTACATCCTTTCTTTCGTATTTGATCATCCATTGTGGATTCCTGTATAATTCAAGTATTCCTTCAAATTTATTTGATGTCTGCATAGTGGTTTTTATTGTTTTGCAAGCAAAATTTAATGCAACTCATTTTACGTTTGCCCTTTAGCAACTACAGTTAAACCTGCTTATAACGAACCTCCACATAACAAATTCCTCGATATAACGAAGTTTTTCTATTCTCCATTGTTACTTCATAGAAGCACATGTATTTGCAACCTCTATGTAACAAAGTAACAGCAGGACACAACCTTGATATAACGAATTTTCACCACGGACAATCTAGGAATTTTGCCTCAAATTTAGTAATTTTCAGCATGAGCATCTTTCACGGTTGCCCCGCTGCCGACAAAGCGCAAAGCGGCGGTGGCGTACTCATGAACCTGCCGACTCCCAGGCAAGCCTGCACCCTACGAGACGCCGTTCTTTCCGCCGCGTACACATGCGCGGATATGCCCACCCGTCCCCTCCCCCCTCCCCCCAAACAAAAAAAGAAAATGTGTTTGCGTTGCCAGTGCCACACTTTTAGCTAGCATCCCATATGTAGGGTTGCGCTGCATATAGAGGGCACTTTACCGAATTGTTTTCCCGCAGTATCAGTGTCGTTCACTCTTCATTTTCGACGCCGTGCACGCATGGTTTGCTCGCATGGTGTGGCCTCTGACGACATTCAGCTTTGCTTTATTTTTTCACCAGCCGGGAGATGCCATATTAGAAAGTGATGGAAACTCTCCCGAGACCACGCTAACAATGATGTATCTTCGGAGGTCAACTCGTCACGTGCTACTGTCTTGCGCTGCACCGCGGGTTCGTGGGACCATAGCCTTCGCAATTAGCTCAGGCAACAGCACGATGGTGCATTGAATGCAATGCAGTGAATGCGATAGCAACAAATTGTAATGTTATATGATGTACGGCTGGAAGCCAACTCTTGAATCCGATATCGCAGAACTCCTACTAAACATTCGTGTAAGCAAATACGACCCCTCCAGGGAGAAGTTTTTTTCACACAGTCTTTTCGTGTTGAAAGCGCACTGATGCTTGTCAAGATGGAACGCGTGCCAGCGATCGTGACCATGCCCTTAAAATTAAAGTTTACTGTTGCTACTCAAGGAACCCCCCCCCCCCCCGCACATTTTTTCATACTTGTTCAAGACAGCTTGTTTCCTTTCTGTTTGAGAAATCTACGGCAGTTCCTCCAGGCAATAGAGATGGGCCGGCTGATGTGATCACTGCTTCAATAGTGCTCGTGCACTCTTACCCGCTCGTAAAAGTTACAATGCACAAGGGCATGTTATCGATTTGGACTTTCTACAGAACATGATGGCGGCAGAAAAAATTAGCTGAGAATATCCATATAATTGCAATCACAATAATAATGCAGTTTCTTTACGGCTAAATAACTGTTTTGGCTTACCTCTGCCTTCAGTTTCAGTTTTGTTCAAATTGTGCATTTGTTTTTTGAATTTTCGTACTGAACCTGCATATAACGAAATCCTCTTTATAGCGAATTTTTCCAGGAATTTGTAAATTTCGTTATATCCGTGTTTAACTGTACATAGAATGCAAAACTGAAAAGACACAAACCAGCAGCAGGTGTATTCCAGCACAGCAGTGAGCCGTCATGCGCACAAAACAGCAGGCTGCCCTCTGGATCAAACACCATGTCAGCGAGGGCACCCTGGGTGGGTGCGGCTAGGGTGACTGTGGCTAGGCGTGTCTGGCGCAGGTCCCACAGGGAGAGCTGGCCACTTGCGGCACCACAGGCGACCAAGTGCCCCTGGCTCTGGTGTTGTGCCAGACAGGTCACCTGTTGGCCAATCCTGGGATTGAGGTCATTCATGTGAACAGGAACTCTGAGGACCACTAGTCCATGCACAGGAATTCATACTCCTCACACTTCCCTCACCTGAAGGCATCTTAACTTAGACTTAGAAAGAAAGAAGAACAAAGCTTGCCTTAAGTTGCACAGGGCTTGAAACAGCAAGACTGGAGAATTCAGAACCCAAGTCTGCTTTCTTCTAGATCATTGCTAGGGTTTATTTAGGTTGTTTCTTCGTTGATTCTCAGTACAGAGGTGTTCGAGTTGAACCGAACACATTACACGGTTGTACAAACATGAGACACAGAAACTCGCGCTCGAACCAACATTTCGCACCGCCCTTAAGTACAGTCGAAGTTCGACGGTTCGAACTCGAAGGGACCCGAAAATTTGTTCGAATTAAAAGAAGTTTGAATTTATTAAAGTAAACAACTGGAGGGCTCACCATGCAGTGGCACATGTGCATGGAGCTAACACACGAGGAGGAAGCTTCAAAAACTTACATTTATTCACAAATCACAGGACATTTGTCAAAATAATGAAGTAATCAGTGAAACATGTGCGTCTGCACACGTTTGCCATGCCGCAAGTCAATCAATTTCGCATGCAGCTTGCAAAGCATTTCTACTTCGGCTGCAGCAATTTCCTGACAAGAGAAGTTGCGCGCGGCAATGGCCAGCGCCTACACTCTCTAAAGACGACGACAACGACAACTGCGTCTCCGCTACTGCCCTCAGTGTCGCAGCGTGGCCAGCCTGTGACGAGAAAAGAGAACCGTCTCCACGCTGAGAGAGGCAGATCGGCATTTGAGAGAGAACCAACACTCCGTGGCAGCTGTCTTTTTTTTCCCTCTCTCTTTCTGCATGCGGCAATTGAAAGGAGAAGGGTCTCTAAGAGGCAGGGACAGAAAAGGGAGAAGGGCGGCACAGGCGCGTCGCAGATCGGCAATTGAGAGAGAGCAACCATTTCACCGTAGCCTTTTCTTTTCCTTCGCGTGCGGTTTCAAGGTGTCGAAGGTGCCGCCGTGGGATTGGGCGTGGTGCTGAGAGCATTTTCAGAGTGCGGTATGTTCAAATTAACTGTCGCAGGTGCTGGCGCGTTCAAATTACAGCGTATTTTCGCCCATTTAAATACACATAGCTTTGATGGGACCTCAGCGTGAGTTCGAATCAGCCGAAAGTCCGAGTTAAGCGCGTTCGAATTAATGAGATTCGACTGTATATGGGGCATGTCACAGTTGGCATAGGCCTTCTATTGCTTTAAGGTCTTCTCGCAGCTGCCGTTGCCTTTCCCGTCCCCTAGAATTCTTTCGCTGTAAGTACTCGATGTCTCTGCTTCGCCGCAATCGCTTCGCAGGCAGTAGCAGGCCTAATTGTTGCCTCCTTCATTTTGACCGGACTAGTGGTGAGCAGTGGGACTTATCCAACTTCTGGGGCACATACCCATTTATAAAAATGATGATAGTTTTCTGCTGAGCTGCACAGTGACACATACCCTTTATGATGGTCATAGTTTTGTACGACAGATGCACAAGGAAAGATTTGCTGCAGATGCACAAGGAAAGATTTGCTGAACAGCTTCAACATTAAAAGAGCACTAAGAGCAGGAATTGTTGCCAATGACATAAACAAAGGGAGATGGTCGAAAGCCATGCAACTGGTGCACAGAAAGGGTAAATATAAGAACCTGGAATGCCGTTTGTGCTGGCAAGTTTGCAGTGAGCATTTACATAATCTGTGTGTGCCACTTCCAAAAACATGAGAAAGAAATATAGAGGGTGCATTTTTTTGTGTACTGTAGATTTTTTGTGGGAATCCCCCGACAGCAAGACTGTGGTCACTTTCACACAAGAACTCTACATGTGACGAAAATACTCTGCCTCAGCTCAAATAACTATGTGTGATTATTTAACAAAATTACTAATTAACCGTTTACTTAGACTTCAAGGTTGTTCTTTATATTAGAAAGTTGCAGTGCTTGACAACTTATGGCATACCCAGTCTTCAGAAATAACAAAATTTGCACTTACTTTATATATTAATTACTGAAGTTTAAGCACACGATCGAAACTTATTTCCCATGAGAAACGACCATTCTCTTGCATCATAATGGAACTACTCATGAAAAAGAAGAGACAAAATTAGAATGGAGGCTCATTTGTGACCACACCTTTTAATGAAAAGGGGAAAGCCATCTCACTTTCACCAGCGAGTCCTCATACATATGGTATTTGATATTTCTTCCAAGCTGCGTGCAAGAGAGCCGCAATATCGACCTTTTCTTTCTCTGTGCAGCATAAAACTCTGAGGCCAGCCACTAAGGTCCTTATTCTCATGAACAGGCAAAATAGTTTACGATGCCTGCTAATAGTAAGGAAGAAACAGATAAGCATCCCACATCACACCCAAGGAATAATCTGCCTACTTTTTTCTGGCCAGATTCTACTTTGTCAGGTCTTGATTAAAGTTACGTAACTTTGCTTTCATGCGCGATTCTAGTTTTATGCTGAAGAGGCTAAGTTTTCTGCACACCAGACACCATCAGTTTCAATTGTGTCCTTAAAATTTGATGATGAACACCTTGAATCAGCTGCGATTTTCGTGGTTTAAAAAATAGGGAATGATATAAATTAGTGCACACTGCAACTTTCTAATATAAACGACTGCCTCTAAGTGAACAAAAAGCTTATTGGCGAGCTTTTTCATGAGTAACATTGGTGCCCCTTCAGTTGCGGCAAAGTATTTCTACCTTGACATGGAGTTTGTGCGTGGACACTGACAGGAGCCTGGTTGCCATATATATATTTTTAAAATCTATATTGCTTAAAAATACCACGTATTGCACTATGCATATTTGCCAAGAGTTACCAGGCGCATTTAGTATACATTTATATATCAAAGTGAAGAGGGATGGGCAAGGTCATGTACCGTATAAACCGGACTATAGGTCGAGTGGGAATATAGGTCGACCCCCCAAGTTCAGGTTACTGAAAAAAAAAAAGGAAAACAACCCAAAATTGCCGAATGACATTTATTTGCGGAATTGGCGCACCCCCGCCCCAATCGTAGGAGCTCCCCTCACCACTATCAGCTACTGCTCCTATTCGTCAGACAAAGCACCACTGTCTTCTGAAGACTAGAGTTTTTCGCTGGCCGTCTCCTTCAGTGCGTTGTCTTCCGTGCCATACAGTGAGTTGCTGACGGAACATTTCCTGAAAGCATTTTCCACCATAGAATCTGGCAAGGAACGCAGGCGGAAAGCACCCAGCCACAAACAGTCACAAGCGGAGACCTCTGTAGGTGGCCCGTCGGTGTCTCTGGGTTGTCGCCGGACATTCACTTGTGGTACTCCAGCTGCACTCGGTCCTTGAACGGCTTTCGCAACTGTTCCTATTCGTCAGACAAAGCACCACTGTCTTCTGAAGACGAGAGTTTTTCGCTGGCCGTCTCCTTCAGTGCGTTGTCTTCCGTGCCATACAGTGAGTTGCTGACGGAACATTTCCTGAAAGCATTTTCCACCATGGAATCTGGCAAGAAACGGCAGGCAAAAAGCACCCAGTCACAAACAGTCACAAGCGGAGACCTCTGTAGGTGGCCCGTCGGTGTCTTTGGGTTGTCGCCGGACATCCACTTGTGGTACTCCAGCTGCACTTGGTCCTTGAACGGCTTGTTTAGCACAACGTCGATCAGTTGGAGGGTGGACATGATAGCACCTGGTATCACGGTGAGGTCCGTTTTTCCATCGCTTAGTGCACGCTTCACAGCGTCGGTTAAGTCGCCACAAAACGCATCTAACACCAACATGCTGCAAAGATGCAGCAGTAAACCTGGCTGACGGTTCCAGACTACTCGTATCCATTCGAACATCATGGCCTCGTCCATATATCCTTTTTTTTTTATGCGAACGACAATACAGGGTAGAAACAACAGCTTCATATCCTTGGCGCCAGACTGCACGATCATGGTCGATGAAGGCATGTCAAACCACACGGGGTCTCATCGTCATTGTCAATCTGCCCCATCATGTAGTTGTTCTGCTCCCGAAGCCGGTTTACGAAGCCCTGAAAGTTTATAAGCTTGTCCTCATACTCATCTGGAAACCTCTGACAGATGGATGTGTGCCACCGGAAAGGAAATTCTTTGCATCTCATGAATCGACGCACCGAAGAGTTTGGTGCACGAAACTCTTCTCTCGTGAGCCCAGCTTCTCAAGCGAGTTCCACAGCTTTCTTGCGAATGGTACCCACGGTCACTTGCAGCGAGCATCCATGAACTTCCCACACAAAGTTCCCTAGCGTATTCTACAGCTGCGGATGAACTGCACTTCGCCCATAAAATGACATTTTTCGAGGATTGCACGTCTGCAGCTTCTCTTTCTGCACCCTCCAATAGCGCACACTTTTTTCTGATACACCAAAGCGGCACTGAGCAGCCATATTCCCATTCCCTTCTGTGAACTCAACAACCTCTAGATTAAACGCAGCTGAGTACTGCCTTCTCGTACCGCTACTCATATTCAGTGAACTGAAAGAAAGACCACTAAAAATGAAACACAATGTCAAGTGGAGCGAGAACTTAGAACAGAACAGAGGCAAATCACGAACACAAAAAAACAGATAAGAGTAAAAACAACAACCTACTATTGGATTTGAATGTGAATATGGCCGTGTCCAGCTTCTCATGCACATGCAAGCCACATGTTGCCAGACCGCAGTGCACTGTCGCTTAGACAACGCTATATAAGACAAGGGGCAACTTTAGCTCGTTGTTTTATTGAAAAATATCTCGACTTATATTCTGGTTTATACGGTAGATGATCGGACCAGTGCAATTAGATGAACCCTCGACTCACCATGTGAGGTCCTGCGCTGGTCTCCTGTCAGGTGATGCCAAATCCCAAAGCTGCAAGTGCCCAGCCAAGTTCCCCACGATCACATGCTCCTGGCGCACATAGGAAAGGCACGTGGGGCACCCACTGTTGGCTCCTTCTGAAAGAACAATGATTTGAAAAGGCATAATCAGCGAATCGAATTTCGTGTAAGGCCTCCAGAAAACAACTACACAAAGTAATGTGGACAAAACTAGCAACGAACACAGCACACAAGTCTGCCCCTTCAGTGTTTTCGTTTGTTCACCCTTCAAAGCCAAGTTTAACTGAAGCAGAACCAGGAAGTTGCCACATAAAAATCCTATATTATTTTTCACAATGCATTTCTTTGAACTAAAATTGCGACCATTTCGTTTTTCTTGCAGTTGGACAACTGCCTACAATATTTATAACAGTTAGCATTACACCAAGAAAACCTATGGTCCGTTTTCACACTTCCATCCTTCATTTACGTCATTTTCTGATAGAAAAGCTCTGCTACCAATAGATGTAACATTAAGAAATCTTGTAGTATTAACTATTTATTTTAACTTGACATAACTGCCTTCAGTGCAACTCTCAGTGGTTTTGAAAAGTCTGTTGATGAAGAGATTTGTTTGGTACTACAATTGGATACAGATGAGAGTTGAACAAAAAAGTGTCATTTGAGCCCAAGTCCTTACATTGGGACTTTTGATAATCATGGCTGATATTGCAGGAACCACAGTTCTGACAAAAACAAAAACAACTGTTTTCGTCAGGGCCCCGACAAAGACAAGTTCGGCAATTTGTCAGACCATTTCTTGTCACTTCGAGCATCCATTTTGCCTTGAATGTCTAGCTCATTTGGAGTTTATACAGAGTATGTTTCATCAAGAAGAGTGCAGTTACCAATAATCCTTAATGCCTCAGGGCGACCAGGAGTGAGCAGGCACAGTCTCCCATCCTCACCAACACTGGCGAGTTTTTGCGGGCCACGAGCTGAAATGGCAGTACACGGATAGCCAGGATGCAAGTGGCTCCATCGCTGTTGTTCCTGAAGCTGCACGGGTGAATACAGTCAGCTGGAATTGCAACTCACAAACAGAACCCATAGTGATGAAGAATGTGAGCTGAAATGAAGTCAAGGAGGATAACATTTAATCGTGCGTCATGCCATGATACAACCTTAATTAAAACCAACAAATAACTGTTTTGATTGTATGGTAGTAATTACAATATAATTGAGAAAAGACTAGAAAAGGCACCAAAGTGTCATCTGATGATTTGGTGCATGCCAGTGCGAGGCTTATTGGTCAGCTGTGTGCTTGTTGAAAGCTCACGTGCTACATGACACTAGCTGGCTAGAAAAGAGAGTTCGGCACTCGATGTCATCGTTTCGAGTGATGCTAACACTACCATGTTTACACGCACATAAATAACCAATAAGTGGATGGGGGGCAACCACTGCCAAAGCTTAATTGATAAAGCAACAGGCACGTAATCAAAAGGTTGCTGGTTTGGTCCATGCCGGAGGCAAGTTGTCTTGTTGCCCACTATAGTTTCTCCGCACTTCTATCGTAACTACAATACAACCAAAAATTAGAATTGTCATCCCCTATACTTTGCTTGGCTTCACTATCTGTTGGTTCTCATTCAGTTTGTATCAACAAATAAACGAGCCCTTAAGGCGTTGAACTGGTATAGCACATTACGGCAAAGAAGAACCAGTCAAGCATACCGACACAAGAAAACAGAGCGCTAATTTCAAATGCTCAGTTGGAAGTTTGCGCTTCATCCTCTTGTGTCAGTGTGCTCGGTCGTTTCTTCTTTACCAAAGACCCCTTCATTTGTTTAATGATACCACGACAAAATTCTTCTGAGCAAGCGTAGTACTTGAATAATATTCTCTGTGGCTAAACGATTCTTTTAGGTAGGACAAAAATAATTCCTGGTATCTTTTAGCTTCATCTTCTTTTCTGTGAGTCACAAGATCAAAGAAGGGATTTGTTATTCTGGAGACAACATTCTCTGTCAAGCGTCTCTGTCAAGATCGACAAGCGTCAAGCGTCTCGACAAGCATCTCTGTCAAGATTGCAATCTTTATGAAGAGAAGTTGTCGAAACATTGACTGCAGCAACATTCCCTGTTAAATTATTTTTTCATGTCTTGTTGACGACTGCAACTTGTAGAAGCCAAGCCAACTATGCATGGTGAGAGGCACACAAGTAAATGACTATCTGTTGTAAACAAAACCTGGGAGTTCATTTTGGTGTGGTTCATTCCAAACTGAGAACTTCATAACCCAAACAAAATCCCCGTAACTGGAGCTTCCAAAGGCCTGCTCAAAGAAAAATTAAAGTATATATTCCTACTTATATATTATATTCCAACTTAAAGTACATATTCCTACTTGACAAAACATCAAAAGTAAGCTATAATGACCATGGCAACTACACTGAGCTAGTGACAAGCCCCCATGCTGAGCACCTTCAAGTGCATCAAAGACTAAAGAAAGTGTGCACTTTCCATCACAAAAGTATGTAACTATCGATGTATTTTGAATACCTGTGCACTTTAGGGCCACTTCTATGCAGGTTTCTTAGTTATTTAGTCCGAATCTTGAGATTACAGTTCACATAAAAAAAAACGTGGTCATAACAAACACGCTTCAGCACAGTGAAAGTAAGTGTATGAGCGAGATGAACGAAAATGAAGTTGCACACAGACCTCACTGCTACTGCAGCGGTAGAGCCGTACCTCTCCAGATGACAGTGCAGCGGCTAAGATGTCTGTACCTGCAAACTAAAGAGTAGTGCATGCATTTGAACCAGAGCACTCTAGAAGACTGGCAAGCATGCCCGTTTAGCCGCACATTAAAGAATCCCAGGTGTTCAATATTTCCAAAGCCCTACACTATCGTAACCATATAACGGTTTTGAGACATTCAACCACAGCTATTATTATTAGAGAGTTTTCAAACAGGAGCCCCCCCCCCCCCCCCCCCAAAAAAAAACAGCGTCAAGGTCACTGAGCATGCGTAAAACCTAAAGCACGTTTGGGTTGTGAACGCTGTTTCTCGAATTTAGCGGGAGCCCCAAAACCTGCCCCAAATGTTTATGGTCAGACAAACGTGACGGCTCTCGGCCAAGACTACAGCGACATAGAATAGCGGGAGTGTCCAAAGCACCACAGACCCTATTCGAAAACTCGTAGCTCCTGCTTGACCCAATGCGTCCATACGCAAAGGGCTTTGGGGCACCAAACTTAACTCTCAATTACTTGTCAATTACTCCCATCTTACTCAACACTCATTTCATGCAACCCACCGAAAGAGTAATGCTGGACACCACTGTTTCGCTGATGAGCCACGTACTCACCATGCCATCACTCACCTTCGTTGCACAAGTTTTCATGCACTACTGAGCAACGACAGCACATGTATGTATGTCTACGATACGTACTATACGCGGGGATAACGACCCAGTCAGCCGCTGTCTTACAGCTGATGCATGCTAACCCGATCTGCTCAGTTCCACCGCCTTCACCTTCTCGATTTTTATCCTCGGCATGTAAACTCTTTTGTCTTGCTTAGTGTTTTGGATGTTCCACAGTTAGCACAGAATGTATGAGCCCTTCGGGTGACCAAACAAAGCAGTCGTCAAACTGAGGCTCTCAAGCACTTCGGCTTTCATTTTTTAGTAGGACTTGTACTCACACAGAGATCACCTGTGTCCGAGACCAGCTCAACCGTGCAAACACGACGCATGCCGGCGTCGGGGGAATCTTCGCTCGGCTTGGCAGAGCATGCCCACAGGGACAGTGTGTTCGGCTGTAGGGTCACAATTCGCAAAATTAGAATAATGCATTCGCGAGAAAAGAAAAGTTATAGCGCAACCATAAACTCGGGAACATCTCCTTTACCTTGTCATCCCAGCTGCCGGAAACCAAACAGTACTCGTGCCTGTTTAGCAAACCATGACCTTCTGGCTTAAAACGAACGCTGTTGACCTTTGTGGCGGCATACTTGACGTTTACCTGCACCATTTGGGCGACTAGCGCAAATATCCTTACGATCGTACAAGCATTAAATCCTCAAAACATGCCGCCAAATGCCGCTCGGGCGAACTCCGATGCGGATGCGGAGCACAGCAGTCGCTCTCGTTGGACGCGCTATATTTCCCTAAGCACAGATACTATAATCAATACACTTGCAGCAGTGGTAAATACTCTCCTATGACTTTATGAACAAATAATTTACACTCAGTAACCTAAATATAATTTCAGCTAGCGTATGCTGCCCTCTTGCGACTATTCTGATTTTTCTAACACTCAAGCGGCATAACAACCTTCTCGAGCGTGCGTGTGCGTCGTCGCGGAGGAGGTCGGCCAGGCCAGCAGGCAAAGCCTCGGCCTGTTACAAGTAAAGATACATTAAACACGGTCGGCGAACCACCTACAACGTCAGGCGATCGACGAAATCGTGCGGCCTCGCAGGTGACTCGGAGCGAGGGCTTACGCCGCTCACTGGAAGTACCACCTGAGCTGATAGGGCCGAAATCCTGCTCCTTTCCGCAATAACGTCACCGTGGCTTCGTGAGGACAGTCAACGCATCAAGCGATGGCCGGGTCGGCGTTGCGCCGATTGATGGCAGAGTACAAGCAGCTGACTTTGAACCCACCCGAAGGCATCATAGCGGGACCGGTGAGCGAGGAGAACTTCTTCGAATGGGAAGCGCTCATCACTGGACCGGAGGGCACCTGTTTCGAAGGCGGTGTCTTTCCGGCCAAGCTCACATTTCCTCCCGATTACCCGCTCAGTCCACCGAAGATGCAGTTTACGTGCGAGATGTATCACCCCAACATCTACGCGGACGGTCGCGTATGCATCTCAATCCTGCATGCACCAGGTGAAGACCCGATGGGCTACGAGTCGAGTGCCGAACGTTGGAGCCCCGTGCAAAGCGTGGAGAAGATTCTGCTCTCTGTGGTCTCCATGCTGGCAGAGCCCAACGACGAGAGTGGTGCCAATGTTGACGCGGCCAAGATGTGGCGCGAGGACAGGCAGCAGTTCAATCGCATTGCCGACCGCCTGGTGCGCAAGTCGCTCGGCATGCTTGCCTCCTGAAAGTGCCCGACCAATAAATTCCTCAACAGCGAAAAACGAAGTACACAAGTATTCTTTTATTATCTGCAAACAAAAAAAATTATGCGCGTATCTTGGTAAGCATGTTGTGCTTTACTTCCTTTTCTTGAGCTCCTCGAATCGGCGCGTCAAGTCATCGAAGTCGAGGTCGTCTTCCTTGGAAGGTGGCTTCGGCAAGCTGCTAGAAGGTACCGACGGTAAGTCGGGCAATCCGCTCACTGCACTGTATGGTGGCAGACCTTCACCGAAACCAATAGTGTGAGGGTTTATAGCTGGGAACGGAGCAGCTGATGGTGGGGCCTTAGGAATAGGCGGAGGCCCAGGAAAGTTCATGGGCTGGGGCGCAAATGGCGGAGGTTGAAAGCCCGGTCCCATCGGAGCTTTGAGTGGCGGCGCGTTGTAGTCCGGCCCCATTTGTCCCGCTGGTCGGCGGTTGCGGGTAGTCGACTCCCTGCGGTGCACTGGCAGGCATGAACTGGGGGTAGGGCTGAGAGATGAAACCGGGTGGTCTAGCGCCAGCGCCGAGATCGATCAGTGGAGGCTGCGATGCTTCGTCGCTTGGTTCTTCCATAACAGACTTGTCCGGCTCGTAGGGCACGTCGTGGCTCTTCGCTATCTCGATCAGGTACTGCTCCACGAGAAGCCGCGGCGGCGCCTGAACGCTCAACTTCTGCATAAGCTTGGGACTCACCGTTGACAGTCCGTTATCGCGAGCCGCCTGCGCGTACGGTTTGCCGTACTTGATCGCAAGCTGATCGGCGACCGCTTTCAGTTCGGCAACGTCAGCCTGCAGTCGCGGTGCCACCCAGATGAGACTGGAGACAGCTTCCGAGAGACCCTCATCAAGCGTTTTCATTTGTTGGAGGAGGCCAAAACGTGCTAATAAGAGATCACAGTAGACTTCAACGAGTTCCATGGCTTCGACGAGGTAGTCTTCACGAATTATATGCTCAACACGGATCCTCGCTCTCTCAGTTTTCCCGTTTGCCAGGTGCTCTGCGATCTCCTTACGAGCTTTCTGCGCCAGCTCTGTTTTCTTACGTTCAAGCAACTTCAAGCGGTTCATCGTCAGTCGCAAGTTGGTCTTCAACTTGGCGTAATTGGGACCTGAGGAAAACATGTCTGCGCTGGAGCAACGAACCGCTTGGCAACAGAATGCAGGCTTCTTTGAAGTCGTCTGAAGCTGTTCCTACCCTTCAGACATGAGAAGGATAGCATCCACCAGTCTCAGGTACGCAGACAGAGACGCGTTATTTTAGACGTACGCGTTCGATGCAGTAAGGCTGCGGCGGTGAAAGCGTCACACCAGCGAACACCTACCACTTCCCCGCCCTAGTAGTAGCAGCAGCAGCAATACGGCTGTGGGATGACTCATAATTGGCATTCGTATTTTCGGCTTTTGAGAGAATACGTGCTTGCGGCTCTGCTATTATGAAAAGTCTTGTTGGAAGAGACGAAAGAAGTATCTTCCTCCGTGTTGGAAGATATTTTTGTTTACCCTTTTTTGTATAGGTGTTCTGTGATTTGACCCGCTTGTAGCTACGGTGACATGATGTATTTAGCTGTTTTCAGCACAATAGCTTCAGCAGCACTGTAGTTTCAGTCGCTCACATTGCAGGACAGCAGACGGACCTTGTGTACCGTCGCGTGGTAGTACGTGCGCATGTGAATGTTTTAGCGGAAATCTTCGGTGAAATGGGCAAGAAGAAGTGGAGTGAGACGGGCAATCCCAACCGTGACATTTGCGAATTCTTAAACGAGCTGGCGGACTACGAAAAAAACATCACCCGAAATGTTTACAAAAGCAACGCGTACCGCAAAGCAGCCGTGACGCTTGAAAAGCTAGACAAAAGAGTGACAAGTGCAGAAGAAGCAAAGGCCCTTCCCGGCATCGGCGCAAAGATTTCTCAAAAGATTGAAGAGTTCCTACGAACAGGAAAAGTTTCGAAACTGGAGAAAGTGCGCAGCGATGGAAGCACAAGTGTTATTCAAGAGCTAACACGGGTATCGGGAATAGGACCCGCACACGCGAAATCTCTTTATGACCGAGGCATCCGCAGCATCGACGACTTGCGAAAGAACCAGGATTGCCTTACCGAACACCAGAAGGTAGGGTTGCGCCACTTGGAAGACATCGAGCAACGCATACCTCGAGAAGAAGTTGGTCTATTGGAGGCGAAAATAATCGATGCACTGCACCAGTTTGATGAAGCCTACGAGGCAGTCGCATGTGGCAGCTATCGAAGAGGCCTGCCTACGAGCGGCGACATCGACTTGCTAGTGTGCCACAACAGCTATCGATCTACGGACAGGAGGCCGCCTAAACTTCTGGTACGCCTAGTGGAACATCTTCGTGAAGCGGGCATCATTACTGACATCATGTCTTTGGGAGAAACAAAGTTCGCGGGTGTGTGCCAGCTCGATTCGTCCAAGCCTCACCGGCGCATTGACATTCGCGTACTTCCTCAGGACCAGTTCTTCTGCGGTTTGCTGTACTTCACAGGCAGCGACTTGTTTAACCAAAGTATGCGTGCACACGCGGTTCAACAGAATATGAAGCTCAGTGAATATGCATTACGTCCCATTGGTTGCACAGGGGTTCCAGGGGAGCCTTTGCCTGTAACTAGTGAACGTGACGTATTTGATTGGTTGGGCCTACCCTACTGGGAGCCACACAAGCGCAATGGGCCCCTTGGGCAATGAACAGAGCGTGTGTGGAATGGCACATGGCGAGTTTATTCACACATAATATGTCTTGCTAGGCTTGCAAGACCAGTTCGAGCCACTGGCGCAGAGCCTCGCCCAGGACTGCTGGCATTGAGGCAAGGTCCCGGAGAAGAATGTAGAAGGGGAATGGGAAGCGCTCCATGTAGCTGCGAAGCTTGACCTGTCCTGAAGGCCCGAACTCCGGTTGCCGTATTTCAAGGATGGAGTCCTAGAGAGCCAAAAAAGACGTTAACAACAAGAGAAAGTATTTAACTAACCAATGTTATTTGCATCCTGGTATGGCATGTGTGCAATGGAAAAAAAAATAACAGCTGATGTCACTAATATATAATAGTTGTCTCATTTTGCTCATTTTACTGTAAACAACTGCTAGTACACCCCCACTGTCCAATAAATCTCAGGTCCACTCTTCACAATCTTTCTATCTCTTCCCAACAGACCCTAACGAAATTATCAGCATTATTCATTATCTTAAAGTAATCTCTCCTGGACTGGACGGAATTCACTCGTCCAACATTAAGGTAATTGACAACCATATTGCCACCCCTCTATCCCGTATTATCAATCTAATATTCAAGACAGGTTCATTCCCATCACAACTAAAACGCCAAAATAATACCAGTGTTGAAAAAGGTGAGAGAACTTCCATATCTAATTATCACCCCATAGCTATCATTTCATCTTTTTGTAAAATAATAGAGAAGTGTACTGAGAAACTAATCACTGATTACTTGTCTAAGTTTTCAATTTTAACTCCTAGTCAGTTTGGTTTTCGACCTGCTTTCTTGACTAATCTAGCATTGTTAACTTTCACTGATAAGATTAAAAAGCTATTGATTCTGGTGAATTAGCTGGAGCATTGTTCATCAACCTAACCAAAGCTCTGTACTCACTTAATCACAGCATCCTGGAAACCAAACTCACGGCCATTGGTATTGTTGTACCTGCCCTAACACTAAGAGTTACCTCTGTAATAGACAGCAGGCTGTTTGTGTTCGCTCTACTTTATCAGATTTCTTTACTACTAATCAGGGTGTTCCTCAAGAGTCCTCTTTTATTTTTAATTTAAAAGAATGACCTTCCCCTTTCAGTTACTAACTCTCAACCTTTCCTCTATACACTACAATACTACCACTGAAAAATCAATTGACTCTTTTTAACGCTAAAATTGCAAAAAGATTTAAATAACATCTTAGGCTGGTGTCTCATGAACTCCCTCAGTATTAACTTTAGGAAAACTAAGTTTATGATATTCCACTCAGCTAACAAAGTTCTTCCTTTCCAGATTTCTATTAAACTAAATGGCTCACTCATTAACCCTGACACTGAATGCTTTTTCTTAGGAATCATTGTCGACAGCAGCTTAAAATATTCTAATGTTATTCATTCACACAAAAAAACTTGCATTTGGTGTCAGGATTCTAATCAGAGCACGTAACTACTTTAACACTTCAACTCTAATCAAGTTATATTATGCCTTTATTCACAGCCATATTAATTATTGCATCACCACTTGGGGGAAAACATACCTCACCCACTTATCTCCCATTCAGCACATTCAAAACCAAGCGATCAGACTAATGACTTTTAGTTCATATCATTCTAGTGCATCATCATTACTTCGTAACTTCAAGATACTTTCTACTGTTAGTTTATTTAAGTACCGCCTCATTATCATGCTGAAGTCATTGCACCATCTTGTCCCATAAAGCGTCTTTTATCCTAATGCTTTGTCTAACTTTAACCGTACTAGATTCGCTTTAAATGGAAATTTTTTACTACCTACTATCCGCACTAATTTTGGTCGCCACACTGCATATTTCTCAGCATTACCATTATAGAATTCATTGCCATCTCACATCAAACAATGCTCAACGATTTGCTTATTTAAGAAATAATTGTATTCATATTTGATAAACTACTAGATGTTTTCATCCTGCTATATTGTTTATTTCACTCTTCCTTTTAGTTGTTTCTTAGTATTGGTTTTATCAATTTACTCATCTCTCTGTTTTCACTGTTACTGCTAATTGAGTAAATTTTGTAATCCCATTTTGAACAAGAGGTACCCCTGCAGCCTTGTGCTTTTGGACCTCCTCCAGTATATATACTTTGTATGCTGTTCCCTTTTCTGTACTAATAACTGAAAACTAAATTTGAAATAAACTTGAAAAACAAAAGTTAAATTCTATAACTCATTGCCAAAAATGAGCAAAATTTACATTTATTTCTCTGCTTACACAATCGATACAAGTGCACTCTCTATGTAAAAAGAAAGGAAAACAAGAAAAGAAATCTTGAAACGTCATTGGAAAACAGGACACACGCTTATCTAATGACGCTCTCAGATTCCTTCATTTGTGTTCCTCTGAATAATAAGCCAGTTCAGAGTCAACGCATTTCATATGCACTTGTGCTTTATCTGAATGCGAGTACTGCACAACTTTCAATACGAATGCATACCAAATTGTTTATTTTTATCTTCCTCAGTTTTCTAACCTAAGGAAATAAAAATGAACCATTAAGGCTGTAAAGTGAACAAAGGAATATGAACTAAATTAAACTTTATTAACAATATTCAAACAATGTTAGGCAGCTGATGCAGTGGTACAGTGGTTACAGTGCTTGGCTGCTGATCCAAAACTTGCGGGTTCAATCCGAACCGAGGCAGTTGCACTTCGATAGAAATGAAATGTTAAAAGCTCCTGTACTTGGATTTAGACTCCTATTAAAGAACCCCAGAGGACTACATTTCTTAAGCCCTTCATTACGATGTGCCTCATAATCACATTATGGTATTGGCACGTAAAACCACAGGTATTAAAGCGGTTCTAGTATACTAGTGGTAGCTCAAGTGATATAATTGATAATCAGTATGTTCTTGCTCCGTTCACTCAATGTTTGACCCGCAGGTTGCGCGATTGAATCCCGGCTGCGGTGGCCGCAATTCGGATGGAGGCGAAAATGCTGTAGGCTTGTGTGCTTAGATTTCGGTGCACGTTAAAAAACCCAGGTCCCTTCATGATGGGCCCTTCATGATGCGCTCGCAGCCGTTTTGCTAGCACCGCATATACCAAATTTAGTGTTACGTGACGTCTATGGATGATGAAATGTATGACTGGT
This sequence comes from Rhipicephalus microplus, assembly GCF_013339725.1. Classification (NCBI taxonomy): domain Eukaryota; kingdom Metazoa; phylum Arthropoda; class Arachnida; order Ixodida; family Ixodidae; genus Rhipicephalus; species Rhipicephalus microplus. Next base: position 162,454,075 of record NC_051171.1, on the reverse strand, counting down.
ACAAACATGATAATCCTGACAGGCGTGTCATGTAGGAACATGACAACATACCACGCTCATAGCGTGCTCATGGCCGTTTTGCTAGCTCCACATATACTAAATTTGGTATCACGTGACATGAATGGATTACGAACGTAAACGACACATCCAAACATGATAATCATGACGCGGAAGTCATGTACAGCATCATTTACCTCCACCCTGTAACATTGTGCTGATTTCAAAGTGACATATCAACATTTCCCATTCATGCTTTGCATATCATCGATATCTGCCAATTTTTTTTTTTTACATTTACATCGCACTTACTTCCGAGTTGAGCATTACATTTGAAGGGGAATGCACTAATATGGTCACAACGCAAACATTTCTCGGTGTAATGCTTGAAGAGCAGCTATCCTGGAATATACATATTGATAGCCAAGCAGTGGACTTGGCAAAATTTGTGAGATGTTCATACAGAGAGGCTCCTTTCATGCCTGTGAGACTGATGAAAAGAAGGTATTATGCTCCATTTTGCTTGAACTTATGCAACGAAAAGTTTGTATGGGGGATGACAATATAAGCTAACTATAATACATTAGTAGTATTACAAAACGTTTATTACACTGCTTTGAGAAATACAGGGGCAACCCGCATGGATTTAGGAACACTACCATTAGTTGAAAAGCATGATATGCTAAAAGATGATCAAATATTTTATTTCAGGTTACTTCAATTAGTACACCGTGATTAATTGATTTGTGGGGTTTACCATCCCAAAACCACCATACGATAATAGTATACGCCGATACGCCACTATATAGTGGAGGGCTCCGGTAATATTGATTACCTAGCGTTCTTTCAAATTAGTACACCATGAAAAATCGTTACCTACTGATAGCAAAAATGGGTCAATGTACTGCTTTAAAGCTCAAAAGTGGCTCATGCCAATAAAGCTTACTAATTATGGTAAGCAATAAAAAAAATATCATACCGCCCCACCGCAGCGGTCTAGTGGCTAAGGTACTTGGCTGCTGACCCGCAGGTCGCGAGATCGAATTCCAACTTGCGACGGCTGCATTTCCAATGGAGGCAGAAATGTTGTAGGCCCGTGTGCTCAGATTTGGGTGCACGTTAAAGAACCCCAGATGGTCGAAATTTCCGGAGCCCTCTACTACGGCATCTCTCATAACCATATATGGTGTTTTGGGACTTTAAACCCACATATCAATCAATCATCACTCAATGTTTTCTTATTATGTACTCCATGTACACAGATTAAATGTGCACATTTACGGTAATAGTCATGCTGGACCTTTAGCATAACAAAAAATAGTAGGTTTGTGCGATTATTCGAATATTCGAATGGATAGTAGAGTATTTGATTCGAATTCAAGTTATGGAAAATTTCAAATTATTCGCAATGAACGGATAGATGTATATTAATCTGCATGCAACCCACTAAAAAGGTGGTTTCACTGCAGTGTATTGGTGCTGCGCCGTGAAAGCAGCTATCCAGGGCAAATTCGCACTGCTGTGAAAGTTAAAGGGGCCCTCCAACACTTTTTGGGCATGGTCAGAAAACGCTGCCGATCGGTAGTCGAGGCTATATTTTATGGTGCAGAACATGGCCTGCAAGTCCGAATAAATTATTATAGTCAGCTCCTCAACAAATGATGCCGCAAGATTAAAAATCACTCGTCACGGTCGTTGTATCAGCCATGGGCTGATTTGAGCATGGCACGCTCGGTCGTTACTAGGGCCAACGTTGGAGGCCGCCACTTGTCCACGTGTGCGTGCGCAATGGCACCGGAAAGCTGCGTATTCAAAAAAAAAAAAAAGAAAATGCTTAAGGAATTACTTTCTTTGCCCAGCCATCCCTCTCTGCTTAGCTTCCAGTGCTTTCGTCGGGACGAGAGAAGAGTAAATGCAATTGCAGCATGCGACAAATCTTTGTTCCTCTGCTCGTACCGGACAGACCCTAAAAATCTTTGCGGCAGTGAATTTGTAAGGCTCCTTCAGTGAATCGATTTCATGGCTACTAGAAAAAGTGTTGCAGTGCCCCTTTAAATGAACATATTACCCTCATATTGCTTCATAATTCCTTCAAGTTAAAAAAAGGGTTCGTACAGGTTTCCAAAGCAGCATGCTAAGTTGATATTTCTCACCTTAAAATTTTCAAAAATGACCAATTTCATTGCACTTACCATAAATATATGGATATCACGATTATAAAAAAAAGAGCATGGTCTTAATTACTTCTCGCACCCTCTCCCACACTCCATAGGGAGAAAGCTCGATGACATGTCAGAAAGTTACGTGCTGATGGGCTTCAACGCGCATGTGTAGTCAGGCCATAAAGGGGTCGTGCCACAATATTTGTGGCTTACGTGCTCTTAGCTGCAAGCCTTAACTACAGCTCCAATAAGCACAATACACGCCCCGAAATTCAATTATTCTTGCTATATATTTGTCGCCTTTTCGATATGGACAATTTTTAGTTCCTGTTTGTGAGGACCGAGCTGGGCAGGTACGTAGAAGTGTAGCTGACTTAGTCACGCGATCACAGAGCTTTGCATGCGTCATGCTGAGTATGGTCAGCTCTCGCACACGTGTGCCACACCAAGCACGTGCACAACAAACTTGCCGCTATCTGCAGTTGCGATGCTTTGCTAGTATGTATAGGGCAGAAGTCCGGAGGTCACTCACCTGACTACAGATCTGGTGTGACTTTCACTAGAACTTTCGTTGCCCTTCCTATAGAGCTACGTCAGTGTTGGATGCGCTCGCAATGATCCTCTTTAGGAGAATGAGCATTTAGGTACACTTGCGAAGTGACTTAAACCCACATGGTGCTTGCTATAGCCTTGAAATTTGATGGCACCACCGCTTTGAGAGTGTCAGCTTGTGCACAGTAGACACTCGCAGCACGTTGCCCAACAACCAAGAACTGTGACAGTTGTTAATTTACACTCATCCAGTGGATACACGTGTGTTCTTTTCTAGCACCCTTCTCGGTTTGTTTAAGCAGCACACTTCCAGTGTCAAGCTGTGGCAGTCGTTCACCAGCACTCGTCTTGTGTGCTTTGCTTTCGTGCATCCTTCATGCTTGAGCGGCACGTTGCATACATCGGGTTGCTTGCCCTTCGTGTGACATTCTAATTTCTTGCTATCACACTCACTGCTTCACCCTCGGCACAAAGTACCTTTTTTTCACAAGCACTTTTGCAAAATAGTATCATGTGCACCACACTGCATTACTGCTTCAGAAATGAGGAGTTTGACAGGTTGACACACTGATGTACCACATTTAGGAGGTCGCGATGTCAATATGAGAGTGCACTGCTCAGGAAATTCAAGGATTTTCAAGGATGGGGAAAAATTCTAAGACTTTCAGGGGCCTTAAAGATGAATTTTTTTAAATTTAAGGGTTTTCAAGGACCTGTACGAACCCTGTGAAAAGCTTGTTATGCTGGCTTATATGCTCATAGTATAGTAAATTTTAAAATTTTACACAAGTTACAGGTTATCACTTGCAGTCAACCGAAAGTCAAATTTTGCGACTACTTGAAGTTGTTTAGACTTTCTTTGAACAAAAGAAAATGGCATGTGCGCGAAGGCCTTACTTAATTCTAAAAAAAATATTTTGGAGGTTAGGTCTGGGCAGCATCGAAGATACATGTGTCTGAGATCCTACCTTCTCACACACACACACACACACACACACACACACACACACACACACACACACACACCCACACACACACACAGTGTGTGTCTATATATATATATATATATATATATATATATATATATATATATATATATAATATTATTCAAATTTGATTCAAAATTATTCAACCAAAATCACTATTTGCTAATTCACTAACATTTTCGCACAAGTTAGAAAATAGTCGCTTATAATATATAAATAGTTCATTTTTATGTGCACTAATATATATATATATATATATATATATATATATATATAGTATATATATATATATTATATATATACAATATATTATATATAGTGCACATAAAAAATGAAACTGCGCAATCTGCAGGCCTTGATGCTACACTGCAGCTGTTATTAATGGTGTAACAATAAACAGTTGTTTCCTGTGGATTAGACTCTAACTGAGATGCTTAAAGCTCAAATCAGCAGTCGAACATTGTGTGCTATCAATGATCTTTGCAAATGCTTTTTGCATGTAATATTTACTATTATATTTATATTCACGGTAATGTGATTACATAATCTTGTACTTATTTTGCTGTTCAACTATATTTCTGTCCCTCCCCTATAAAATGTACAAACGTACCCTGAGGGTTCCAGAAATAAATAAATAATTATAGCTGCTTCTAAATAACATAATGCAATTGTGCTCAGCAGAATCAGGGTGGGTAGCCCATGTGCCAAGGCACTTGGGCTACACATGTAATGGTACACATGAGCTCATAAAGTAAGATTTGAAGGTGCAAATCAAAAGGAGCTAGGTTATAGATGTTGTAAAACAGTACCAAAAACATATTTACCTTGCCACCCAGGCTGTCCAATACAACAAACACCATCAGAAGTCCCTGTGAATGTGCTCTGCACACTGCATTTGCCACATCCCCTTCGCTGCAGATGCCTCGGCCATCTGATATAATGAGCAGCAATCGAGCAGTGTCAGGGCCTGGGGGCAAGAGCTCTGTTGCCGCCTTCAGAAGAGGGGCCACTCGTGTACGTGTCTGCTGGAAGTTCAACAAGCCAGCCACCTTGGCACCCGACTCCCGTGTCCATGGCTGGCCCAACAAATGCAGTATTCGCACCTGCTCGCCGAAGCTCACAACGCCCAGTTCGCCTGCCTCCAGAAAACTGAGTGCCTGGGCCAGCAGCGCCAGTGATTGCAAAGCAAGAGGCCCACTGGGACCCATGCTAAGTGAGTCATCGATGGCTAGCATCACGCGATACTGTCTCTGCGAAGGCTGCACTCTTCGTAGCCAGATCTTATCTTTGCGTAGCTGGCTTGCCAAATACGCAATCACACGTCGCATGCTGAGCCGCTTTCCAGACTTATAGTCCCCTCGAAGCCGTGATGCCCTGGTTGGCTCTAACACAAGCCGCAGCTGTTCACAGAGTTCCTGCACCAGCGAAGCAACATCGCGCTCTGCCTTCTCCCAGGCTGCCCACGTCTCCAACCCCGGTTGAACGGTGGCCACTTCCCATTCGGTGGGCAAGTGAGCCTCCTCATCCACTTCCACTCCTGCCACAAGATCCACGTTGGTGTGAATACTTGGTTCAGGGCCACGTTCCACAAAGGCAGTCTCTACAACAGTGCCTGGTTTTTCTTTTGTTTCTGCTTCCTCCATAGCAGCTGCTTTTCTGTGTGCGGCTGGGGGTTTTTCTGCATAATCATTGTCTTCTTCCATAGCTTCTTCTTGGTCTGACTCCATAAGCTGGTCTGGCATTCTTTCCTCCTCTGTACTCTCCATTGCACTCTGTGCTTGCTCTGGGGTGGCCGTGTCAAGTGCGACTTCATCGTGCGCCTCCTCACTGGTGACATGTTGGAAGAGCTCAGCTTTCTCCTTGTCCTTCGGCTGCGTGCTCTGATGTTCAGTGGTTCGCAACTTTCGAGGTTTCCTACCTTCAGGATCTGCAGTGGTGCGCTTCTCTGATGTTTTGAAAGGAACCGACTCATCTTCAGGCTGGCTCTCAGTGCTCGGACCAGATCCGGACAGACCTCTAGTTTCCCCACCTGTGTGAAAACAGTGTGACAGCTAAAGTTCAACCAAATAGCCTTGTTTCTGTTTGTTAAATAACATAATAGCCCAGGTCTATCAAAACGAGCCAAGAGTAACGAAAGAACGGTCAAAAAAAGGTAACGCTCGCAAAACCCCATTAACGAAGGCCATGACAACCAAAGAAAAACATGAAACCTAGAACATATCAGAATTATTTGCTACTGCAAAGGAAAATGTACTGCGTGACATTAGACAGTACACAAACATTCAGAAAAGAAATCTTGATGTACCGATCTCAAATCTAGGTGGCATGCTTTGTAGCACTTTTTCTTTTCACAAGTGTTATGTTCCTTAAAAAACAAATCTTTGTAATGTGAGAAGCAGTACTGCAACTCAATAAACTGCGATTACAAACACAGTCTACTAAAGCCAATGCAACCTAGAGCATACAATTGCACCATTTGAACAAGAACTAAAGTGTACTGTTAAGTGAATCAAATTTATTGCTAATAATTATGCCATAATGCAAGATGGCATTAATATTTCAAGTAATAGCAATTTACTGCCATTAAGTTTGCTCGTACAAACAGGTCTTGTTAGTATAAGTTTAGCAGGCTAATTTTGCCAGGATAAATAATTTTTTTTTTTTTGAGTTCTCAGGACCACAAAACCACCTTTGGTTTCGCAAAAAAATATTTTACTTTCTTGAAAAAAAATTCAGAAGTGTCCACCGAGTTGCAACCGCTCAGTTGGAATTTTGATGAGGTCCTACAAAAAAAACTGTTGTAGGTGTAGGTGTAAAAATTTTAGACCACATACTAAGCATGGTTTTCTTTCCTAAACCGTCATTACTTTGCAGTTGGTGCTGTTCTTTCAAGCGAAATCCGCATACAGCTCAATATTGCTCAAATTTTCTATTTTTTTTTCCTTTGTGCGTATTGTCACGTGCGTCCCGCGAAAAAGACGAAGGCGACAGCGCATACGCGCATCTGCACGCTTTTATGCAGAACGCAACAACGAGAAAGATGAGGAACTCTCTCTCGCGCGGTTAACAAAAAGACCGACCCGCTGCTGTTTTCTCAGACGAGCAGGAGACATCACACGAGCAGGAGACAATACACGACACTCAGACACTCAGACATCACACGAGGAGACACTCAGACATCACACGAGCAGGAGACAATAGTAACCATTATCAATATTTTTAGGTCGTGGATGTATTATGTGGATGTCAAGAAATGACACATTGACAAAAAAATAAAAATAAACAGGAACAGATAGTTTCGAAGAGTAAATTATAACCATGTTTTTCTACGCATTTCACAAAAACTTGTACGTGGATCCCAGCCACTGAGCATGCCTCAATCACATTTTCGTGAAATTCTAAAGAAGCGGTTACAGCTCAGTGGACACTTCTGAATTTTTTTCAAGAAGGTAATTTTTTTTCCGCGACATCGAAAGTGGTTTTGTGGTCTTGGGAGCTCGAAAAACGAAATATATTTTTTGTGTCGAAATAAAGGGGGTCAACAAACATGTATTGATGTTCTTATCTGAACACAGCCACCACTATCTTTCTGGAAAGAGAAAGAGCACTCATTTTTATTTTTGCTATCATTGACCTCGAATATGATCTGATATACAGTACTCGAGAATTCAGATGCGACATAAAATTTTTAGTATAAAAACTGGCATGCTCAATTGCTTAAGATAACCATGTCATGCAATGACGAACCTGGTCTTTAAGTATAGTGATGGCTCAGAGCTACGCGTTAAAGCCGAATGCGTCCCAAACTGAAGACAATGGAAAGGAAAGCATACGCGTTATTTGGCCTTTAATTGTCCCACTTCAATTCGTGACTACTACACTCACGCACTACATGAGTCGCAACGAACGACACACTGCTGCTGCCCAAGGGCATTACAAATGGTACTCCTAATACACCAAATTACAAATGGTACTCCTAATACAGCAAGCAAACCTGAAAAGTGAAGGTGTATTATCTCACCAAGATCTAATGTGCCTTCTTGCTCCTCAGCATCTTCATGCGATGAACCCTGCTCTGCTTTGCCAGCATTTGCCCCTGTGCCAGCATTATCAGCTTCAGTTGATGCATCACCTAGTATAAAAGAGGGAGGAAGCATTGTAGCCGAAGAGCTCTGGCTGCTGACAGCATTCGAAGATGCTTAGAAGCAATCAATCGATACAGTTTCTAAGACAATGTGTGCAGTTACTACAAGCTGCTTTAATAATGAAATCTTTTGAAATGTTTCACACATTTGCTGGAGAAGTACCAGTCAAACCCCTGTTCTAATGCTCTAGCCTCATGCCACTCTTTCAACACACATAATATTGACACAAATGGCACACAGTGCTGAGGAGTTCTCAAACGTTACTAAGTACAGCATCAAACACTGCGCAAATTACAGTAGACTGTATCAGCGCTGTGCCTCTGCAAGTGGTCCTGTTTCTACTGCAACACTTCTGATCGTTAGTTCGTGTTAGGTGAATTGTTTTAATTTTACTTCTGTCCAACAATTCATATGTGACATGCCACGAATGCCTGCTCTTCATTATCAAACACAGTAGAAGCATAAACTTTTCAGATTAAGAATAATTATTTGAAGCTACATGACACTTGCAATCTAGTGATCTCCCATTCTGTAGTAGGATCAGATATGGGATTGTTGTTGTTGTTGCTTTTGCAGTAGCAACACCAACAATAGTCTCTAGTGCTGAAAAAGTTCACAGAAAAGACAGGAAATGAAAGCACTCAAATCAACTGTACAGTATACAGTAGTTTCATTGCATAAGGAGCTCTGCCAAAGCAGGAGACACTTTTCTGCAAACGCTAGTAGTGCCCTTCTGAGGCCGTACACTAGAAAACTATATTTGTAGTGCAGAGTAACTTTACCGCAAAACTGGAATAGAGTCAAACCTTAAAATAAATGTCTTCAATACAAATATGTAACGAATATCACATAGAATGAAAGTATCTTCGTGCCAATTTTATTTCTATATACCTGTCAAACTGTGAGCATTAAAATTTCTAAAATCCCATGAATATAACGCTGATAAGAAATTGGGAGGGCATAGCAAGCATATTTTTTTAAACATTGCCTGTATCACATGTAGTACATGCATATTGTGAGGAACCTGTTTATTCAGCCAGGCTCGAGCTAAATCACGCTGGTGATGATATTTTTAGATGAAGAAGATGTACAGGTGATGATGATATTAAAGAGAATAAAGAGTCATTCGCTTATCGCGCTCACACTAATTCCCCCGCGCGGTGAAAGTGGCCGCCTGGTCGCTTGACAGTATTATGAAATGCGTCGCGCGTAAGGCTTTAAACGAGATGCGTGCACTATCTCTGTTCCTCAGCAACGATGATCAGGACTAGCGCTAAGAGGAGAAACGCGGTAATTGACAGGAGATGTCTGTTCGACCACCGTGTACGGCCCAATGAAGCGACTGATGAACTTGTCGCATAGGCCGGGGACGCATAGTGGAGTCCATAGAAGAACTTCATCACCAGGGGAAGAACTCACAACACGGTGAGACGAGTCGTAGGGAAATTATCGAGTGTCTCGAGAGAGGCCGGTGTTAACACGGGCCTGGTGACGGCAGTGTGCGAGACGAGATAGGAATTCTTCAGAGAAAGGAGCCGTTGAGGGTGCAGGGGCCGAAAGGAAAGAGACATCCAGAGCGAAACTCATCGAGCGACCATGGACGAGAAAAAATGGAGAAAAGCTGGTAGTGCGTTGAGCAGCCGCATTATAGGCGAATGCCACGAAGGGTAGAATTGCATCCCAGTTCGTGTGGTTGGGGTGAATGTACATGGCGATCATGTCCGATAGGCTCCGATGAAACCATTCAGTCAATCCGTTGGTCTGCGGGTGGTAATCCGTTGGTCTGCGGGTGGTAGCTAGAAGTGGTCTTGTGAACAGTGTTCGAGGCACGCAAAACTTGCTCGAGAATGGAAGATAGGAAGACTTTGCCACGATCACTGAGGAGAATGCGTGGAGCTCCATGACGCAAAAAGATGTGGCGAAGAAAGAAATCCGCGATCTCAGTGGCAGTCGTCCCAGATGGTATAGAAGCTGTTTCTGCGTAGCGGGTAAGGTGGTCGACGGCCGTGACAATCCAGCGATTCCCACTGGATGATATAGGAAGAGGGCCATACAAGTCGATTCCAACGACTTCAAAAGGCGAGGCGGGACAAGGAAGAGGTTGCATTAAGCCAGCCGGAGCAGTTGTCGGTCGTTTTCGCCATTGGCAATGGACACAGGAGGCGATGTACTTAGCGACGGTTGAAGAGAGGCCAGGCCAAAAACAACGACTTCGTATTTTGTCATAAGTCTTGTGATAGCCTAGATGAGCGGCGGTTGGATCATAATGAAAGGCTTCCAGAACTTCACGTTGCAGAGAACGTTTTATGACGGGTACCCACTTGTTGCCATCGATGTGGTAAATGTAGCGACATAAAGCATCACCGACAAGCTTAAATTGTTTAAGTTGTCGACGGAGTCTGGCGTTTGGAGGAGTAGTAGAGCTGGTCAAGCGGTCAACAATGGTACAGCAGTATGGGTCGACACGTTGTTGTGAAACAAGGACAAATAGGGTGGCAGGTGATCTTTGAGCTGCGATTGGAGAGGTGCTGTCGTTTTGTAGTATCGATGGTGAGTGGCTTCCGCTGGGCAAAGGACAGCGCGATAGAGCATCAGCATCTTGATGCTTCTTCCCAGATCTGTAGGCGACATCGAAATCATACTCCTGCAAGCGAAGCGCCCAGCGACCAAGGCGACCCGATAAGTTTTTCAGCGATGAAAGCCAGCATAGGGCGTTATGGTCGGTCACGACGGTAAAATGACGGCCGTGAAGATATGGTCGGAATCTTCGCACATCCCAAACAACAGCAAGTCCCTCCTGCTCGGTGATAGTGTAGTTCTTTTCTGGAGCGGTAAGAGCATGACTTGCTTAAGCAACGACGCGTTCGTGTGAGTTTTTGTCACGCTGCAAGAGTACCGCACCAAGACCATGACTACTTGCGTCGGTGTGAAGGATGGTGGGTGCGGTGGAATCGAAGTGGCACAGCACCGGATCCGACGTGAGGGCTTGCTTCAATGCCGTGAAAGCGCTTTCGCAGTCTTTGGACCAAATGAAGGGGACGTTCTTTGCGAGGAGTTGATGGAGCGGAGACGCAAGTTCCGCGAAACCACGTATGAAGCGCCGGAAGTAAGAAGATAACCCAAGAAAGCTGTGCAGGTCCTTTTGTCGTAATGGACGAGGAAAATCGAGGACAGCGGCAAGCTTCTTGGGGTCGAGCCGAATTCCTTCTTTGCTGACAAGGTGGCTGAGAACCTTGATTGCCTTGCTAGCAAAGGTACATTTCTTGGTGTTAAGCTGTAGACCGGCTTTTGCAAGGCATGTGAGGACTTCGTCAAGACGTTGTAGATGCTGCGAGAACGTGGATGAAAACACTACTATGTCATCGTGCTAGCACAGACATGTTTTCCATTTCAAACCAAGCAATACGCCGTTTATCATGCGTTCGAAAGTGGCGGGCGCATTACAGAGTCCAAAAGGCATCACATTGAACTCGTACAACCCATCTGGCGTTGAAAAGGCGGTCTTTTCTTTATCAGACTCCGATATTGGTATCTGCCAGTAGCCTGACCTAAGGTCGAGGCTAGAAAAATACTCTGCGCCCTGTGATGAATCCAGTGCATCGTCGATCCGAGGGAGGGGATAAACATCCTTGCGCGTTATTTTGTTTAGCGCACGGTAATTGATGCAGAAACGCACTGTCCCATCTTTCTTTTGAACGAGAACAACTGGGGATGACCAGGGACTCGAGGAAGGACGTATGATGTTGCGTCGTAGCATGTCTGAGACGTTTTCCTCGATGATCTTGCGTTCTGCCTGAGACACGCGATATGGACGCCGATGCACAATACGAGAGCCGTCAGTCTGGATGCTGTGAGTAGCGGTGGTAGTCATGCTGAGGGCGGGCGAGTTCACGTCAAATAGGAAACGGTGTCTATTTAACAGGGCGAGCAAATCTTCAGTTTGATCAGGTGTTAAGCCATTGCTTATTGTTGCGGACACAGGTGTGGCAGAGGCATTGAATGGCAGTGATTGTGACTTCGGAACATCGTTGTGGTTGTTGTTCGGAAGAGTAACAATCGCAACAGGCTCACTGTCGACCGCGCAAGATACTGTTGAGCCACGGGAGAGCAGTACACACTCGGGCGTTTGATTTACTGGCGGTTAGGTACGTAGACCCATCGAAGAAGCGAATAAGCCCTGGTGTGATCACAATGCCCCTACGTAGGGTATGACCGTATGAGAGAATTAGTACGTCGCCATCCACAATGTCGGTGCAATTAACACTTATAATTTCTTCGATGTATGGCCGAAGAACAAAATCTGACTTGGTGACAAGGCGGATGCGTCCATCGCGTTCAAGCGGAGAAGAGTCAGTGGCATTTAGATGCAGGAGGCGCTGATGACATGATATGAAAGCGGACGCAGAAGACAAGAAATCCCACCCAAGAATGAGAGCGTGGGTGCACTCACGAAATACCGCGAAAACAATGTGATGACGAATGCCTTCTATGCAGACACGAACAGTACACTGTGCAAGTGGACGAATGAGAGCGTTGGTCGCCGCACGTAGAGGTGGGCCGCCATAATGTGTGGTGACTTTTCGAAGGCGGGAACAAAAATCAGCACGAATAATCGAAAAGGCAGCGCCAGTGTCTACAAGAGCCTCAACGCGTACACCTTCTACAAACACTACTATCAAATTCGATGGCCGCTCTGGAGGAATTGTTAGCTGTCCAAGGGATGTAGTTTCCCCTCCTAAAACTGCATTGGGGAGTTTTCTGCATGGGCGTTCGTGGAATGGGAGGCGGGCCATAGAGGCGACACTGAACGGCGACCTGCGGCGAGACGTACGGGAATTCCCAGGCATGTCCGTATGGTAAGTAGGTGATGGTGAACAGTAATAGGACGATCGGGAGGGTGGTCGTAGGTAGTTCATGGTCAGACGGAAGCTTCGATGTTCTTCGGGAGAGTAGCCGCGTTGCTCGTCTTGTTGGCACCTTCGACAAAACCGAGCGATATGTCCTCGATAGCCGCAGTAGTAACAGATTGGTCGAGGTGGGCGCTGAGGTGCGTAGTAAGGTGGTGCACGCACTGGCGGTGATAACGAAGTCACAGGCGTATGGTCTGCTGTTGTAGGCACAGAAACGGTGGGTGCGGCAGAGAGCGCGGCAACTTCGGCATAAGTGCGCGTCTGGCGCACGCAGAGACGGTTCGAACACGTCGCACGCGATGCGGAGGCGATCTCTTGTTTAATCAGGTCTCGCAAGCTATCTTTTTCAGAAGGGAAAGTAACTTCCGCAGCACAAGAAGAGCAGCGCCCGTGCAGCTCTTCACGAACGATGTCGCGAATAAGCGCACGCAATTCGAGGGGTGCAGGCAAACGAACGTTGGTGGCATCGTAGCAAAGGCGAAGAGACTGAAGCTCGTCAAGTCGCTGACAGATGGTTATCACGTCCTGGGTGGTGGCAGGATTTTGCGTGGCGAGGGCGTTAAAGGCGACGGTGTTAATGCTTTAATAATGTGGCGTATTTAGTCTTTCTGAGACATACCGGTGTTAACGCGCTTGCACAGTGCAAGGACATCCTCAATAAAAGAGGTCTAAGATTCACCCGGCAGCTGCGTGCGATCAGCGAGTTTCTTCTTTGCTGCCTCAGTGCGAACTGCAGGGGCACCAAATATCTGACGAATTTGCTGCTCGAAAGTGTCCCAGTCGGGAAGATCCGGGTGACGGTTCCAGAACCAAGTTTTCGCAAAATCGGACAAGTAAAATGGGACGCTGTGCAACTTCTGTAGATTGTCCCATCTGTTCAAATCGCTGACGAGGTCGTAGTTATTGATCCAGTCTTCGACATCATCGCTTCGGAGACCGGAAAACACAGGTGGATCACGCAGGCGAATGTTGTTGGGCGGAGCGGGTGGCGGTGGCTGCAGTAGGACAGCGACGTTGGATGGGCCAGGGTTTTCTTGGGCCGCCATGGCAGGGGGTTGTATGCGACGACCCGAGCGGAGCTCCAGCGAGAACGGGCGAGAGGACTTGAGGGAACAAAAGCACAGTCCACCACTTGTGAGGAACCGGTTTATTCAGCCAGGCTCGAGCTAAATCACGCTGGTGATGATATTTTTAGATGAAGAAGATGTACAGGTGATGATGATATCAAAGAGAATAAAGAGTCATTCGCTTGTTCGCGCTCACAATATGCACTTTACTAACAATTTATATTCAGACTCTGCACTACAAAGCAAAAGCAAACATGGAAGACTGAAATGCAACACACAGTGACTTCTTCGCTAGCCTTGTGGTTCCAGCTTAGCCTGATTTAGATTTCATGTATAAAATTTTTTGAAGCAAGCAATCTTGTATCACTTCAGCATTACTTATCAGTCGCCCTTAGTTCACAATAGGTTTATTGACAGTATAAAGCCTCACTACCCCCATTGCGATGAGAGACAATGCACATTATCCCACATGCTCTGGTAATGCACGGCGCTGCACAATGGCAAGCCTCTCAGCACAGAGGACGCCTGGAAGACTGCAATCACCAGCTCTGATCGGGAAGTCCAAATCCGGGCTGTCCAGAGGGCCCGCAGTTTGGGGGAGAAGCATGCTCATCCTGACCAATGTGGGTGCGGCCCGCAGCTTGCCCACTCTCTTGAGGAGCATCGACTCCTCAGGACAATTCGTGAATGAAGTTCGTTGACTGACTGACTTAAGCATCAGGTGATATGAAACAGAAGCAATTATTGCCGCCATATTACTGAAGTGATGTGGACAAGAAAGAGGACCAGGATTTATCCTTATCACTTCAGTGCTTCAGTCCCAATAATCGCTTCTATCTAACCAGTACAAAAATCTTTTATCTAACAGAACACTTCAAAGCCTGAGTAGTGAATGTTCTTCATAACTACTTTTCCTTTTTTTTAATACTGACATAACAATTGTAAAGAAATAGGCTAGTGCGAATATTTGAGCACTTCGAATATTTGAACGAATGGTAAAGTTTTTGAACTTGCTACCGTTTGAATATAAATTAGTGGAAACTTCTAAGTATTTGCAATGAACAAGTGTATATTAATCTACATGTGAACCCCCTGTAAAGGTGCGTTTCACTGCAGTAAACGAGTGCCATACCGTGAATACAGCTTTTCAAAAAAAGTCTGCACTGCTGCGAAGCCCCACTTCAAAGTCAAATGAACACAATTTTTCACATCGATTCTTCCTTTTTTGATTGCTCGCATAAAAGCTTGTTATGCTGGCTTATATGCTCTAAGTATAGTAACTTTTAAATGTAACATATTTTACAGGTTATCACTTGCATTCTACCAAAAGTCAAATCATGGTGCTATTCAAACCTGCTTCCACTTCCTTTGAACCAAAATGAATGACATTTGCAAATGCCTTGTTTTTATATTTTTTAAATGTTGAGCAGGTTAGGTGGGTCATGACAAATATGCAATTTTTTTTTATAATGTGCGAGACATACAGTCAGTGAGGAAAAGGGCACAACATGTCTGTATGGGTCTGAAGAAGGCCTACAGTATTGTTAAATAAATAAATAAATAAATGTCTCATCAAACAATCTTTATTCCACACTGCCGCCATTCCCACTGTCCATGATGATGATGATGATGATGGCGCCAACTGTGGGACCATGTGTCGGCCTTATGATTGCCGCATCCACCACACAGTCCTTACAATATTATTCAAATTTTATAAAAAATTTTTGAATTAGATCACTATTAGCTTTGGACCTAGAATTTACTATTTGCACAAGCTTACGAAGTACCATGTTTATTCACATAATTTGCACACTTCTGTTTTTCTTGCAATTTTGGAGCTACAGAAAGAGGGTACACAAACTACACTAAGATTCTGCGAATGTATCTGAAATAATGTGCAATGTATATAGTCCTAAAGTGTGCAGTATGTGCATAAAAAAATTAAAAATAAACTAAAGGAAATGAAGTGTGCTTGCTTACTCAAGCACACCGGTCTAGGCAGCCGAGTAGGTCTGATTGAGAATCATCGTCATGGCTGATGTCATTGAGGTCCCAAAGCGAGGACTTGTTTTCAGTTCCGTTCTAATGCCTTATTTTCTTGCTCTTCTCATATGATGCTGGGATAAACCAGGTCCCATGACAGACACAATGATGCCGAAAGAAAGCTTTTGCACATAATTGAAAAGGCCCTATTCAACAACACAAAGCTGTATTAGGAAGCACGCACTCTTCTGCTTTCTCCCGCGCCGAACGTCACATGTTGAAGAACTTCACGCTGAAGTGCTTGCCGGTGGTACAGTACCCGATTTTTTTTTTTTTCGGCCAATTTTATAATAGCGAGCTTGAATTTCATCATACATATAATTATAGTCGCCTGTCAGAAGGGAACACTGATTTTTGGGCTAGTTGGCTTTCTATTACTGAACACGTCGCATGGGAAGAGTAAAAACACGACAAACGGACAGCGAAAACAAGGGACTTTGCACTTGCAGTCTGTTTTAACTATGACTGTGCTAGCCTGTTTGTCAAGCGGAGAGCCTGTCCAATGCATCCAAAGGTCCAAAATATTAGGGGTGCGCAAATCATGCGTGGGTGCAAATTATGCAAGTAAATACGATAACTTGAATTTGCTAACTTCACAAAAAAATCTGTGTGGTTTGTAGGTACAACTTGTGATTGCAGCTGAAAAAGATTCCACTGTAATACTGAACTACTCGAACTGCTAGAGGAACGACATTGACTGTTCCGGACAAATCGTGGTAAGTTGAAACCTAGTGGAAAACTTCTGCAACTACAACAACCACACTGCACCACAATGCACGACACATAGGGCTCACGCAGAAGCAGCAAGAGCATTGAATGACAGAAAGTTGAGTTGTTTGGTAAAGGTTCATGGTGAAAGAAAGTAAGATGTGCAGACACAGACAAAAATAAGATGAGTGTTTGTGTAATACATTTATCTTCTCTTGAATCTGCATTGGCATAACTTATTTTCTTCAGTATAGAAGAGCACTGACCTGCTGCACGGTCGTCCTTCATGTCGAGAGGAGGAGTGGCTTGCTCTTCGGGCGGTCCTTCTTCCGGACCACCGGGCTCCTCCTCTAGGGGAGCCTCAGCAGCAGCCTCTTCGGCATCTGAGGCAGTGCCTTCTTCTTCGTTGGGGCACTCTGGAGAGAGCGATTCTTCGTCATCATTGGCAATGTCTTCTGCATCAGAACCCAAGTCCATGTTCTCGGGAATCTCAATGTCCTCAGGAATCTCCAGTTGAGCTTGGTTCCTGAACATATTCCAAACCAAGAGATCCTGTAAGCGAGCCTTGCACCAATGTTCAATGTCAGCTGTTGAGCAGCGACACATGACGTACCCACAGTCTTTACCAAAGCAATGCTACATCATGCTTTTTCATTAGGTAACCACAAGTACTGAATGCTAAGTTCTACCCTAAGCTCCATTTCCAGATTTTATGATAGTGAAATATGCCTAAAAAATTTTAAAAGCCAAAGATTCAATAAATAAATTAAAAATTAATAGAGGTTTGATGGAAACTGTAACCCAATTTAAGTACCCAGGAAAATGAGGGCAGACTGCTTATCCATTTCATGTAACCTCTACCCATGACCATTACACATGTAAATCTGGCAAACAAGCAAAGCTCTCGGCAATAGTATCTAGCTGCCACCATTGCATTGTGCTGCACTTGTTTCAAACTGTTTAATTAGGACACGCCAGATGGAAAGTCACTGGGAATGCATTGAAAAATGGCTTTTAAAATGACCTTGAAAGAAACTGGCTGGGGGCTCAGAGTTATGAAACAAGGAGCACATTGCAAATGTTAAGAATAAAGAAAATATGATTGCAGCAAGACTAGTAAGCTAAAACCAAGCAAACATTGCTGGTCATATTTTAAAACAAAGTGTATATTCTATGGAGTTGCTGCGTTAACTTTGCCATTATCTTTTTGCACAGTTTGACTTTTCAGTAATCAAGCCATAGTACAGTAAAGTTCAGTTGGTGCAAATCTTGCAGAATCACCAAAAATATTAGTATAATCTAAAATTCATATTACCAGAAAAAAATAAAATATGAGCATGCAAAAAAAATGGCATACATTTTTTTTCGGTGATGCAACGATGTCCTGATCTGTTCTGAAAACTAATGAAAAATGCCAGAGTACTGTGCCAAAAGTGACTTAGGGAGCACTCTGCAGCAACAGATGAAGGCCTGATAATTTTAGAACCACTATCTTTTGCTGTAATTACTAGATCTGTGTGAATCGAATTCATATATTGAAGTTTGAGTGTGAATCGAATCAAATATTTTTCAACTATTTCTCGAATATTTTTCAAACAGTTTGAAGCGAATAAGCGGGAAAAACAAGCTGGGGAGGATTTCCAAGCATATTCTTGTGAGATATAGCAACATGAATGTGTTTCTTTTTGCTAGGTTAATGAAGCACTGGTGGGGAGATGTTTTGTAGTTGTCTTACCAAAAATGAGGCGATGCAGACCCACATTGTATTAGCGCATGATTTAGAGGATATCGTAACTCCAGCTGTATGGATGTCACGCTATGCTCACAAGACCTTCTTGAGGTTTCTGAATGGTCAACGGATATAGAAGCGCCTGGCAGTGACCACTTCGATTCTGGTAGGACATAGACTTGTGAGGATTACAAGGACTCAACACTACCCAAATGTACTAACTGGCAACATAACAGCTGCAATAGGCAAAAACCAAACTTAAAAATGTTTACAACTACATTGACCGACTCTTACAACATTAGCACCACGCAAGTCACAGTGCCAAATGAGTATACGGCAGTTGACGGGAATACGAACGCTTAAGAGCAAGTCAGAAAATGAGCAGAACAGGCTTACCGTAGCAGTGAGAAACTCGAGGGCTACAAGATGGCACAAAAACTCACGCAACATCACACCGTAGCTTACAGAAATTAGGTAGCAGACGATGGACAACAATACTGCTCATCGTTCAGTCCATTCACTGCTTTTCCTAGAATATGGGCGATCGTACCATTCTTCAGCGGCCCTTTCTGAGCTCTTGACATAACCCAGAACACTCCACAAACAAATGTTGCTACGAATTCTGTCGGCTAATAACCAGACCAGGAATCGCAACTGCATGCCCACAATTGGCAAGTTCCACAGCACTTGCCACTCAGACAGTGTGAGCGTATCTCATGTTGAAACACCCTCAGCTTGATTGCAATTTAGCTTAGAAGAACTTGGGTGTGCCCTTGAGTTATTTTGTACAAAAATGGCTGCAAGACCAGATGGGGTTACGTATATGCTGCTGAAGAGCCTTGGACCAGCAGGTAGAATGACACCGCTAGAGATATTTAATGATATCTGGATATCAGAGATTCTCCCAGATTCATGGAAATTAGGTAGAGTAATTCTAGTCCTAGAACCAGAAAAGACCCCTTTGTGTCTGGAATCATTTCGCCCAGTCGGTCTCACAAGCTGTGTTAGCAAGTTGATGGAAATAATGGTATACAGTGGACTTCAATGGTGGTGTGAACATACAAAAGTGTTGTCATACTATATGACAGGTTTTCGTCAAAGGCGATATTAGATATTGTCACATGTGTTGAGCACGAACACATGTGTGGAAACATCACAATGGCGGTATTTCTCGACATTCAGAAAGCATTCGACTCAGACACATTTATGTCATGGCAGGGATGTTAGAACTTGGACTATATGGTCGATCACTGCTATAGACTATAAATTTTATGATTGACAGGAAAATATACATGGAAACCACTAAAGGGCAAAGTAATTAGGTGATTGATTGCCTGCCTGCCTGCCTGCCTGCCTGCCTGCCTGCCTGCCTGCCTGCCTTCCCTGCCCTGCCCTGCCCTGCCCGCCCGCCCACCCTCCCTCTGTTCGCCCGCCCGTCCATCTGACCGTCCGTCCGTCTGTCTAGCCACCTACGACTTTTAGCTCTCCTGGTCGTTTCGATAATGATATCGATACCAAACTTGGTATGGCATAACATGACTGTACGAAGAACATATTTGACTAGTCATTATATTAAAATCATGACATGTATGACACAAATGTCATGATTTACATTTCATGGTCCTGCAGTTCCTGCAGTTGTTTCGTTCACATGGCATGTTGCAAAACTAGTATGGTATGACATGATTGCATGGCAAACACAAGCGACATACCCTTACATGAAAACCATGACATGCGTGTCCTGTAACAACATGACTACATGCCACGCTCATGATGTGCTCGCGGACGTTTCGCTTGCGTGACATATATCAAATTTGGTGTTACGGTACGTGAATGAATGACGAAGGTATGTGATTAGTGGAAGCATGATAATCATGAGATGCGTGTCATGTAACAACATGACTACATGCTATGCTCATGATGCGCTGCCGGCCGTTTCGCTAGCTTCACAACCAAACTCGGTATTACGCAATGCGAATGGACGACATAGGTAAATGACACATCCAAACATGAAAAAAAGACATGCGTGTCATGTAACAACATGACTACATGCCACACTCATGATGCGCTTACGGCCATTTTGCTAGCTTCACATATGCCAAATTTGGTATTACATGACGTCAATGAATGACGAAGGTATGTGACTGGTGCAAACATGATAATCATGAGATGCGTGTCATGTGAGAAAATGACTACATGCCACAATCAAGGCGCCAATACATTTCGACGTGACGTGGTGCGCGTGCTCGCCAAAGTTTATTTTGTTGCGTCACGCCGGCGTTGCCACGCCAGGCGCCGGTCCTGCCATATACTCGCAGGCGCACGCCGTGCTGTGTTGCTTTGACACATGCGCGTTGCAGTGCGTCCGGCGTCCCTTTGCCACAAAAAGAGGGATACGCAGTGTTGTCTAGGTAATGCATCGGCGCAAAATGCTGCATGTCGCACTTCATGCCGCTTGCCGTCGGGCCGCGCAGACGGACGCTGGTCGCGCCTGGAGTCAGACTACAGAGTGTTTGCGTTTTGCTAACGCAGCATCGCTGTGCCCAGTGTGCGTACGCGTCAACGCTACATTGGAGTATATTGGGCCTTTTATGATGCGCTGGCGGCCGTTTTGCTAGCGTCACATATACGAAATTTGATGTTACGTGACTGTCAATGATGACGAAATATATGACTGGTGCAAACATGATAATCCTGACACGCGTATCTTGTAAGAACATGACAACATACCAAGCTGATAGTGTGCTCGCGACCATTTCGCTAGCTCCACATATACAAAATTTGGTATCACGTGACGTGAATAGATGACCAAGGTAAAGACACATCCAAACATGATAATCATGACATGGAAGTCATGTACGGCATCATTTACCTCCACCTCGTAACGTTGTGCTGATTTTAAAGTGACGTATCAACCTTTCTCATTCGTGCTTCGCATATCATCGATTCTCACTGTACGTGGAATCTGCCAATTTTTTGGCACCGATTCTCCAGGAGTTGTCACAAACTACAGAAGTACATCTTCAGAGATTACTGGCATGGAGGTTAAAGGTGTGCATGGGAGTCCTACAGGCAACGTCGAGCTCTCTCGTAATCACCGAGGCTCATCATCCCGCCATTCTCTGTATGCGAACAGTCGAAACTTGTCGCCATGTCTTCGGTATTTCAACTCAGCATGAGACGCATCCATTGAACTTGACAGTAATAAATGTAATAATAAAAGTAATAAATGTAAGCTACACAATATTGTTCAGGAACTCAAAGAAATAATACCGAGGTTTGAGATGAACAGAGTTATATTAATTTCTCTTCTTCAATGCTGCCAAGACCAAAAGTACAGTTGTCGGTTGAGGGAATATTATCTAAAAGGGACGTTCATGACAAATACGTAGCAGCTGGCACTATTCAGATTTATTCCCTATATCCACAGTATATTCACAAATATACAGACGGACTCTTGTCATGCAAATTCCCCTTCTTCAGCTTTTGTCATCCCACACTTGGCAATAGAGCAGACATTTAAATTATGTCCAGTGACGTCCTCTACTGTTGCGGAACTGTTTGCAATTCTATTTGCGCTACGCTTTATAACATCGGAAAAAGAGGCACTTTTTGTGCCTCTTTTTAGCGACTCTCAGGCCGCTCTAGCGTTGCTGCAAAGCGATAGAAACCTGTTTTTAAATGTTTCGCTCTTATATGAGACCTTAATAGAATGCACAAAAGCAAGAGAAATGAACCACGTGATTGTCTTTCAATGGATACCAGGTCACTGCAGCATTATAGGAAACATTGGAGCGGACTCTGCAGCAAATAGGGCCCACAATAACAAAGAGACAATTGCCCTTCCAATTCCACGCACTGAAATCTATGTACTTCTCAGACAGATAACCTGTAGCGTCACCGAAGACAAATGGTTCGACGAAAAATCTAAAGGTTCAGACTTATATCTAATAGACCCTTGCATAAAACTAAGCATTTCATTAGAGTTGAGAGAAAATAGGAAATTTGAAACATTGGTCCACCGCCTACAGCTTGGTACAGCATTGACGCGACATTTTCTACACATCATATGGTGGTTTTGCGACGTTAAACACCACATATCAATTAATCATTTTCTGCACAGTATAAAACGTGCACCAAGAACAGAGTGTTCATACGGCCACCCTGACAAAGATGTATGTCACCTGCTTCTTAAGTGCCCGAAATATGAGACACAAAGAAAGGTACTATGAACAAGTTTGCAACTTTTAGATAGGAGGCCTTTCACAGTGACACAAATACTAGGTCCATGGCCAAGTGCAGGTCTTCAGAAAAGAGTGCTTGTTGCCTTCAAGAAGTTCCTTGAAGAATCAAATATTTGTGTAAATATTACCTACCGTATGTGATGTCACCTTCATGATAAAGAAAATGTGTAATATTTAGATAAGAGTGTTTCATATGAGCAATAATTTGACTCAGTGAGAACTGACCTTGTGAGCGGAAACTGTGTACACATGAATCTAAAAGGTATATCTGAACTATCATGTGATGTGAACTGACCTTATGTGTGGAACATATGAACCTATTAGCTGTATGTGACTGACCTGTGATGTTTAGCTATTGTGTACTTTCACATTGTATGTTGTACAGTCTCACATTTTGTGCCCTCATTGTTAATATTAAGGCATATCTTGTCTCCTGAGAGAAAAAATGTAGCCGGTGCCACCATAATGCCACCAACCTCTCCTATTTCATCATTTTAATAATAATATAAAAAAGCACATGATTAGGTGCAACCGAAGTGTTGCCGACAACACTTTAAACTTGAAAGGCAAAGATGCCATTTTCCCAGCCTTTGGTTTTTCGACTCTTTAGAAGACCGAGTGATGTGGTGGACGAAAAAGTGCTCCCTTTGAGTTAGAAGTTCCAATACTGCCTCACAGACATAATCACACAAGAAAATTTGAAATTTCGGATGCTAAAAATGCTTGGTATTCCTGCTCAAATTTTAGGTCCACAATCGTGTTATCCCCCCCTCTACCTCTGCCACATCTATCATCTCCATGCTGGAACCAGCGTTTTTTTTTAGTCAATACATTTAAAACAATAAGAAAGCCTAAAAAGCAGCTTTTCTGCAATACAATACTGTAATAAGGTGAAGCATATTTAAACTTTGAAGGGTCACTTTTGATTGGTCATTGACAGTCTAAAAAGTTGGCCCGTAACAAAGCTTAAAAGAGAGGTTTGTGGCAATACGAGACTGTAATGAGGTGAAGCATAGCACAAATCCGCAGGGGTCACTTTTTATTGGATGCTGACTGCATTTGGGGATTTTCAATAGCTTTAATAGTAAAAATTTCAGTGTGAATAAAATGAATTGGCAAACACAATTAAAATATATTCAGAATTGTGAATATTCACACACCTCTACTTAATATTTTCTTATCGCGGATGTGTTGGGGATGCTTTTCAGGAGATTTACGGCCATGCCAGCACTATGGGCAAGTTAAAAAGGCGTGGGTGTCCCCAACAATTGTGCATGTTAACGTCGTGAGGTCTAGCTTCTTTGCCAAGGGAGTTTGCTTTCTAATTTTGGTTCTCATTGACCATTCACCTGATGCCCGAGGACACAGCTTGCATCGATGCGTAAATAATAATAATAATAATAATAATAATAATAATAATAATAATAATAATAAAGACGGGAGTGCGACATCAACATTATCTGTAATTTAAACACAAAGTCACACAAAGGTGCATTACAGCCTCCAAGATTAGGGTGCACACTCTTGGAGGCTATGACGTGTCACTGACGGTAAATTCTCACGAACTGGAGGTGCAACAAGCCAACACTTGGGTTCCTGCGCCCGTGCTTGCTGGTCGCATGTTCTGCGACAGAACGGGCAGCTCCTGTTCATACCTACACGGTAACACACTTTCGTATCAATTGCCTTGAGGTGAAAATTAACCATACTCGATTACATTGCAGGTCTGTATCACCGCAAAATGTGCATGAGCTGTGATATCACTGAGGCTTTGTTCTACAGCAGAGTCTCAGTAGGTGGAAATCTTTTAAATGGAGCTTCTGCTTAAATGGAACCGCCTCTAACATGATTGCTTTCGTACTTAGATTTGCCCCCTGTTTATCTCTCAGTAAACGGAGAATCCATTACACGGAACGCATTTTCCTGGTCTCTTCCAGTTTCCTTTAACACTAGCCTACTGCACTAAAATATACAAGACATAGCACTAAACTTGCAAGATGGTTATAAACAACAAGGCAAGTTATGCTTGAATTTTCAAAGACCATACAAGAGAAGAAAATGCATTTGTACACAGTGAAGCAATCAACATGATGCACACCTCGAGATGCGCGGAATCTGGGTCTGGTGGTGGTTCCTCAGCGTTA
Organism: Rhipicephalus microplus; assembly: GCF_013339725.1. Taxonomy (NCBI): domain Eukaryota; kingdom Metazoa; phylum Arthropoda; class Arachnida; order Ixodida; family Ixodidae; genus Rhipicephalus; species Rhipicephalus microplus. The sequence goes on along the minus strand of NC_051171.1, from coordinate 162,429,388 downwards.
TCGCATTGACCATTGTCCTCAGAACCAGCGGATGGTGGCTGCTCATTCTGTGGAGCAGCAGACTCATCCTTGGCACCAAGTTCAGGCGTCTGTTTGCAGGCCTCGCCTGTGGCACCTTTCTCTTCGTTCTCATCACCTGCCTCCTCAGGCTCATCTTCCTCTTCTTTGTCCCACAGCTGTTGGGGATCAACAAAAAGAAGAAAAGCAGAGCACGTGTCACGTTTACAGGGACACAACACGTGAAAATGGTATTAAAATGACCTTGTATGGCATACAACCCATATCTTACATAACAGCAGCAACACATGCAATTACTTATAGAAAGTGTTCTTCTGACCTGCTAACCCTAGGTCACCTTTGCTCAGGTCTTCTTTGCCAAGTGCCTCAGACTGACTGAAAACCTGACCCCCGCTACAATTTTGATGCTGCCACACTGTACTGCATCACTCTGCTTTTCAAATACGAGAAAACGAACTCTTACAGCATTGAAAAAAAGCTAAGATTAGATTTATTTCATAACTTGAGTGCTTGGCAGCTGAGCTAGATACATCTGGGATGACATTCCTAGTCATAACTGCAGCATGCCCCAGAATATAGCACACTTTCAATGCTGGAAGCCATTTGCTCATTTTTTTTCTATGACCGAAAAAAAATGTAACCCACTAAAAATGAATACTAAATGCCTTGTCAAAACAACAGTGTGCTGAAATCGTCCTGCTTAATTACCTTGTGTAAGGGCGTAAAAGAATTGCAGTCATAAGCATACAACACTTATAATAAGTTTGATAATCAAGATGCATCGATGTAGTAATACCTGTCTGTAGATTTCTGGGTTACTATTAAAGAATTGTTATTATAAGCCAGGCCAGAAAACCCTGTAGTAAGATTGTGACAGTACCCTAGAACTGCCTGATGACTGAAAGCCCATAATTTGTAGACTTGCGGCCTACAGCAGTGACCATTACGCCCTTTGGGATGCTTTACTATCACTCTACTTAAAAACCTACCATGTGATGTACACTTGTCAAAGTATTTTATCAGCTACAAAATACTAAGGGTCTCAGAAACAAAATTTGCACTTAGTGCAACACGAAAAAAAAAAAAACTAAACTTTTCTTGTGTCATATTATCGATCCAAATCTGACTGAAAGTTCTTTACTACAAGACCCATTTGAAAAAATAATGTTGACAATATTTTAATCATTTACTACTTGAAATCCCAGTTTATGGCAAAAGTGTGGCCCCATAGCATTTACAAGACAATAAATCATTCAAATTGCAATAAATTTAAGAATGTTGCAACTGAGATAAACATGTTATTGCTTAGCTATACCAGGAACGCATCGGAAACATCTTCATAGCCATGACCAACTCATCCACGAACAATAATTCTTTTAAAGCTGCATCAGTTACACCACGATTCCAGAGTTATCAAAAGCTTCAAATTTTGCCTACGATTAAAGCTCTGATCAGAAAAAAAAAATATTTTTTTACATTCATATGTTCACCATAGTTCCTTTAATGATTTATTGATGTTGCATAGACTCCTGACACTAAGAAGTGGTAGGTCAGGTTTTCTCTGTCTTTATACTGACATAGAAATATGCACAAATAAAATATTGTGTTTATAGCCATATTTATTACCTGTCTATTAATTCTTCAGACTGCCATGAAGGTGTTGACATTGTCTTTTCCATCTATTCTCCCAGAAACCGCTCACTTACTCGAGTTGAACTTCTTTATTGGAGACATGCACCAGGCAAGAATAGTTGTCTTTTATATGAGGTGTCTCTTACAAGCAGGATACCACGTACGCATTACCATATGAACCCCAATTTTAAGTTGGGCACACTAGTGTCTCTTATAAGTGTTTGACTGCGTATGACGGCCATTGACAGCACCACACTTGAGAATAAAGTGAAACGACCTCTTGGTCAAGGTTCTGGTCAGCTTGAACATCCCCCATCTGGTCCTCAAGCTCCTCTTCATCATCCTTATCATCATCATCATCACTTTTTTCGTTGTCATTTTCTTGTTCCTCAGGGTCCTGGGCAGCAGCATCGAAGTCCTCGGACATCTCTACTCCATTTTCCTCTTCCTGTGTTCAGAACAGACCGCATAAAGTTTTGTTATGCAAGCAAATTCTGCAGTAATCGCAATATCAGTGGCAAAAAGATTGCAAATAAGAAGAAATTGACACAGCCTTCAAACCAAATGAATAGATATCCGTAAACCATCTCAGTAAGACGGATACTTGCTGAAAATGTAACGATCTGCCCTTTCAAGAGTATTTATACATACCCTAACATCCTGAGCAAGCACACCTACCCAAGCAAGCGCCCCCTCCATTTTTTGGGAGAGTCGAAATATCCCCCTTTCCACCATCTTCAATGTTTCATTGACTGTCCTTATTTGTCCAACAAGTACGAATGAAAACAATGACTGCATGCATATTCAGTTATACATTTAATTAGAAGCTTAGATGTGCATTCTTTATTGTCCGCAACTCTTCTTCGGCCATCATGAATTTTGATCTGCAACCAAGCAGGCAGATTCCTCTTCAAATCCTTGTCGGATTTTCCTTTGCTGTAGAAGAGGCACTTGCTTGAGATTTTACAATAATTTTTTAAAGTCTTGCCCCTCTACCTTCTAGTTTCATTCCTCAAAGAAAAAAAAAAGCAAATGCACAAAAGTCATATCGCATCATGTTTATAGCACAGATGATTAGCTTATGCCAGGGTCAGGTTACCTATTCGCAACTCCATGTGAGTGTTCGCCACATGGCGGCTGCGTCTGGAAACAGGTGGTGCTAACAGAGTCAACCTTGAAAGGAGATATGTTACCACCTTGCGCACGTTGAGAAGCGGCCGCATAGTTCCTTTATTTGCACTAAGACGCACGCGCCAGCCCGAAAAACAAGAATGGAATGTCCAAAGACCACTGCAGTGTGCCGCAACACTTGACAACGTGTTAGAAAGATGAAGGTTAGCGTATCGTTTATCACATCCCGAAAGATGCAAACAACGTGTGACGGGGAATGGCACAAATCAGAAACTTACGCAGTGGAAAGAAGATGACACACAGTACGGAGGTTTGTTCCAATCAATTCGCTCGTGACAACTTAATTCTCCTCGATTAGTACACCATTGCTGCAAATAGTACCCATTCTCAAATTAAGCTGCTGTAATCCTTCCCAGCAAACATTTTTGATTTCGCATGTACAAGCACCCAAATGTGCTTAAGAAGGATGTGCGTGCGTCTGTGTATGTATGTTTGTGCATATATATATATCATGTCCATGCATTTGTAGCGTGCATAGTGTGCGTGTATATATCTGCTTTGAATATCAACTACAGCCAAGAACAAGCTGAGTGTTCGGAAGCTCACGAGCTTACTTATTAAAACGTGATAACATAGATCGGCAAACGAAAATAAAGGGTCACTCCCTATTGCAATCGAAACTACGATTTGCCTTATCTCAAGATACACTGGCTCAAGCATAGGTCTGTTCTGTAATCAAGTGACTGGCATGCATATTCAGCTTTTTACGGGACAATGAAACTCAATGGAATATATGCAATCAGCTGCACAAGCAGTAGCATAGTTACGAAAACTCATAAGGCTTTGCCTGTAGCAGTGTACCAACACAGGGCAAAAGTGCTAGCACCTTTCGGAGGGGCCCGGTGCACACGAGAAATTGCCTTTTTCAGCCTCAGACTCGCTGACAGGTTCTTCAAACTTGAAGTAAATCTGATATGGTTTGCTGAAGAGGTCCGATTTTGCACGCACAGTGCAACTATTTCAGCTGTTTCGCCAGTGAAATTCTTTATGCCGATGGAAATGAGGCAGTCCACGGCCAGCACCCTTTCGCCTTCAACGAAGGAACACCATCCGATGCCACAATTAAGAAACTTCAGCACAGCGCCAAGCGAAAGGGTCGCGTTGACCCTGTTAGGCATAGCCATCTTTGTTTTTCCTACTAGTGTTGCCAGCACACGGAGTTGTTTTCTAGAGTTGCGAATAATTACCCAGGGTCAACCATGATGAAAACTTAGCTCGATCACTATACAGCACACAGATTGTTACTGTTCAAGTAGAAAAAATAAAAAGTGGTGCAACAAACTGAATTACACCAAAAGGGAGACTGAGAGAGAAAATGAAGAGTGATGTAAAAGGGCAATAAATAAAGCAGGGGCCTCAAACACGTGGCCTGCGGCCTGCGAACCTATATTGTTTGTGTCCCACTGTCTGCACATGACTGTCTTCATGTGACACTTTTTTTTTTTTTTGCAAGTATGTTCGTGAGCTTAACAGGCACGACTGGCCTAAAGCCCTGTTTTCAGGAAGCACCTCAAGTGGTCATCATGTGTTGAAACATAACTGTGAAGGAAAAACTATTTCAAAATCGGCGTCCAGTTCATTCGACACTGCAACGATCGGTATCCACATTGTGTTGGAATCCTGTGCGTCAAATATACTTCAGAACTGAGCTGAATATGACATATGGGAAATGCTCTCCTACAAAAAGTAACATTAGCTGACAGCTTATAGAAACACCCCTCCTCAACCCACTTTTGTCTAACCGTTGTTTCCCTGTCCTGGCCTTTGCAGGACTTAATTGCGCGACTGTGGCTCGCTGTCCGAGTCAAGTTCGAGACCCGTGATATAGGTGCTCTCGGCTCAAGACATGCGTTACATGCCGACTGGGCTCACAGACAGCCTTGAAAGCATAATCATGAAAGACAGCACAAACTGAGTGAATGCAGAGATGTAGCATCCACTTTTCCGATTACACTTATCTCTTACATTTTCATACAAGCACACTCAAACTATTTAGTGTACTTTCTTTTTGAGAAGGTAAACTGTCCACGTTAGAAAAAATGCACATTATAAGATGTATCAGGAAAACGATGCTGTGCGGATCAGGAGGAATTACGAAGAGACTCCACCTTTGGACACTTCTCAGTGTCCTCTTTTTGCTGCTCATTGCGTAAGCCTTCAAGCTGGTCTTCAGACTCGATTCGGTCGCTGACGTCCTTGGCGCCTTCACCCTCTCCCAGCCCACCATCCTCGATTTCCTCGAACTCTGGTGCCCCTTCTCGCGCAATCTCTTCACGCCACTCCTCGGGAATGCACAGGCCCTGGTGACACCATGTTTAAAGCAAACACAGAAAAAATGAGCTTCAAGGGCAACCAAGACCTGTTTTGTTACTAATAGGCCACTGACTCGCAAAGAATAGTCTGTGCTGACAGCCTTACAAACCACAGATCACCATTTTCTAATTTGTAAAAGCATATACAGTTGCATTAGTTTTCACTGGCATTATTATGCCTGTGTTGATTAGTTAACTTTAGTTTATAATGAAAAAATAATACAGTTGAAGCTTTACAACAATCCTGCACTGGCCGCAAAGATCCCGTCATTGTGTCTAATAAACAGAAGTGCAATGCCTATAATGGACAGCAAATGTCCTTTTGGGAACTTTGACAGCCCACTGGTATTTTCCTGTAAGGTGTAGCAACAACAATGAATTACGTACATGTACTCTGCACTACTGCACACATACAACTATGTGATCCGTGTTTTACGTACAATTGGGACTTTGGCACAACTGCAGGCCCAGCCAAGCCCTGCTAGTTCTGCCAATGCCATACTGTTTGGACATAGGGGGGTCAGCACATTGATTCATACTCTACTACTGCAGCTTTCAGTATATTCTCATATCACACTTGAGGACAACAAGCATTGACATTGTGCCGATAGGCTCTCCACAATGGCTTGTCATCAGCCACTCTGTCGATTAGGCTTCTGGGTCTAATCAATATCAGTTCGTACATAATCTGTATGGAGTTGTAGCAACAATTTTGCAAAGACATATACAATTTCTTTATAGTATTTTATAAAACATTACATCCATCTTGCTTGCTATATTGAGGTTTGACGGAAAAGTATGCTTCCAGAGCTCATCTTTGTTTCATAAACTAGTTTTATTTTTCATACATTGTTTAATTTAGCAACGTAAAAAAATCTGCACTCCAGCCAGAAGTGCAAAACAGTGACAGTGCAGTGTTGTCACTTGCAGTATGCAATGTTCAGCCCATTAAATATAATGCTTTATCCTAAATCAGAAGAATTAATTTATGGCCATACCAGAAATACTTGCATTAAACCTTGAATAAGGCAGCACATAATTAAGAGAAAAATGCAGCCTTATCAAGGACTAGTTGTTATCAAGGCACAACATATGAATTAATTTATGGCCATACCAGAAATAATTGCATTACACAAACCTTTAATAAAGCAGCACGTAATCAAGAGGAAAATGGAGCCTTATCAAGGACTTGTCGTCAAGGCACAACATGTCTGTTCCTGCCAATTTTTAATCTAGCATTACCATGCACTCATTGCATAAACAATGCAATTTAAAGGGCATGCAGCAGGTTATATCATTTGTATGCTTAACAAATTGCTTGTTGCAGTTTCCATCATTGTGCACATGCCGAGCAGCAAGTCAAAAAAAGTAAGTGCAGAGAAGTAGGACCCACTTACCTTTTGGGCTAGACTAGTAAAGACGGATGTGAGCACATACAGCAACTTGAGTTCAGTTCGATGGTATGCAAGCTGCAGAGTCACCAGGTATTGGGCCACTCCCAAATATTGCCGCAGTAGAGGAACCACCCTGGAACTAAGTTTACATAGGAAACATTACAAGCAGGCCTGTGCAAATAGTCTAGTGCTACAAATATATGAACAAATATTACATTATTCAAATTATTCAGCAGCAATTGAAAATTTCCATACATTTAAAGCATTCAAAACGAACAAATAGGTGTATTAATTAGGTCATCGAAAAGATGACTTAATTCGAAAAGATGAAGGTTTCACTGTAGTGATAATTCCCCTCCTCCACCAGCACACCCAACACACACAAAGTAATTCAGTCGAGCCCACATATAACGGCCCTACTTAAAACAAACGTTCGCTTAAAACGAACAATATTGGCGTGACCGTGAAAATGTACATTGTTTCAACGGCACAAAATCGCACTTACAACGAACGTCTTCGAGCGCCACTCATCAATTACAGCGAATGGAGTCTGTGCTCTGCCGACTTCCCGGGAAACCACTTTCGACCACCGATCAGGCATCGGCGAGGTGCCCATAGATTCTTATTGTTAAATGCCGACCCTACCTCCACGCCGTAGTAGTTGCCGCTCTCCCCAACCGCTTTTTGTTGCGCACCCCTCAGTCCTTAGTCCCCCCGCTACTCTGAGCACCCTGCATTGCCAAACGAAGCCCGTGCTTTTACACTGCCACCGATCTTTCGAAGACCGGTAGGCCATCTCCCCTGTTTCTGATCGCTGGCACTGTTGTTACTGTCGCCGGCCTGGAGTGACCAGACCACTTGCCGACATCGTCGGCCACCGACTGTATCTGATCGTCTTGTCTTATGGTATCGTTCTAGTGCACGCGCGTTTCCTACCCCATCGCCTCTGATAATTAATGATTCGTTTCGTGTTTAGGATCTGTTCTCACTCACTTCGCACTCTGCTCAGCATGCCCCCCCCAACGTGCGGAAGTGTAAAAAAAAAGTTAATTTGCGCGGAACAAAACGCGAAATATCGAAACGGTGAGGCCCTGCAAACCCATGGCGCAAGAAAACGATTCTTTTACCACAGCCGCCATCGCATTGAACACCGCCGTGCGCACCTATCCACGCAGCCGTGCTTTGTCCTCTGCATGCGCAGGCACTCTTTTAAGCTTTTTTACGCACGAGTTGCGCGTTTTGCGGACCTTTCAAACAAGCTACCCAACCTGCCTCTTTCCCGCGTGTTTTCGTTTTCAAGGTCGCCTTCCCTCCGTATCCTCCCCTCTCTTCACTCTATCGCAACTCTTTGCCCTTCTCTCGCAAATCTGCTCTCCACTCTTGATAACAACTCTTTCGCCCATCTCCACCGCTCTGCAACGCCAGCCACGCTGGCTCGAATTAAGAAGTTTTGTTTTCCGACTACAAACGGGCCCAGAGCTGTACCACGCGATCTGGCGTGTGTTGCGTGTGCACGTCTTGCTCGCTCTCGGTCTGCGTGTGTGGTCAGGTTGGCGGACAGGAGGCCTTGCACGCTTTTTCCTGCCACTCAACAAAACGTGGAAAGTGTGGCCGCTTGGCTTGGGTGTAATCAGCACGTTAGGTGCCGCGTTGCGGAGCGCTTGCTCGTAGCTGTTGACCACCTGGCAGCCAGCTTGCCACTTCGAGCGTCCCGGTGTTCAGCTGTGGAGATAGTGAATATTTCGCGGGCGGCGGTAATGGCTACATGCGCGAGAAACTTTTCGCGAGGTCGACTTTGTCGACGTTGGGCTCGATGCCGAGCCTGAAGCTTCCGAACAGGACCTCTGCGGCGGCGATTTGTGGCAGCGCATTGTCGACTCAGACATGAGAGAGCGGGTGGGACATCTGTTACGATGGTTTTATTACGGCCGATGATGATGCTGACACCACGGAACCGTGCACAGATTAGGAATGTGAATGCATTGTGAATGAAGTACACGTCAAGAGCGATTTGAAGGAATCGGTTGCGAGAACGACGAAACTTTAAAGCCAGTACATCATGCACCTTATGCCACGGGCCTCGGCGAAGAGCATGCGCCCGTTTAAAATAAACTCGAGACCGCCCTTATCGCTTCTGCTCTTTGAAACATTTGCATCACGAACTTTTTGGGCAAAAAATTTTGTGTTTTCATTCACAACTTTTTTAAAAGCTGTGTTTCATTTACTACAAACTTCAGGATACAGCGACCGAATGTGGGCTCGGTGACTGTGCCACGACGCAGTCTAATCCACTTCTGTTCGTGATGCAGGATTTCGTACGCGCTATCAGCTGCGTGCTCGTACCCGTTCTTCTGGGCCCGGTATCATGCATCGATGCGAACAACCCTTTCCCGTCAAGGTCCGTCAATGCAGATGACTGGCGCCTACTTCCAGCATTGGCCACCACTGCCCTATCGACGCTGCAGTCCGGAAACTGGACGCTCGAAAGAGCTCTCACAGCTCCACCGTCATCGACTTCAACAAGCGCACGGCGTATAAATCCACCCCACCAGCCGGCCGCGCTCTGTGGGCTCGGTGGCTGTGCCACGACGCAGTCTAATCCACTTCTGTTCGTGATGCAGGATTTCGTACGCGCTATCAGCTGCGTGCTCGTACCCGTTCTTCTGGGCCCGGTATCATGCATCGATGCGAGCAACCCTTTCCCGTCAAGGTCCGTCAATGCAGATGACTGGCGCCTACTTCCAGCATTGGCCACCACTGCCCTATCGACGCTGCAGTCCGGAAACTGGACGCTCGAAAGAGCTCTCACAGCTCCACCGTCATCGACTTCAACAAGCGCACAGCGTATAAATCCACCCCACCAGCCGGCCGCGCTCTGTGGGCTCGGTGGCTGTGCCACGACGCAGTCTAATCCACTTCTGTTCGTGATGCAGGTCAGTAATCATCACTGTATTTTTGCTAAAAAAACAAGCAACTGATGCCTTGTTCAGCTACCGAGCCCCCAGTGCTGTGTTTGCATTATTTCTGATTGTATGAACATTGTGTTTTCTCTGCTGTTGCTGTTGGGTGGAGATATTGAAACTAACCCTGGTCCGACCACCCTAGAGCAAATAATGACTGAACTAAAAAGCTTGTCTTCCGGTCAATCCCAGCTCATTAGCGATGTACAAATCCTAAAAAGCCAGCTCTCTACCACTGATAAAGCCATTTCTGAACTTGGCAAGAGAATCGACAGTCTAGAATCCCACTACAGTAGTGTCGATACACTCCGATTTGATCTTGACGCCATGGCCACCGCCACCTCCCAGACAGCTACCCAGGTCTCTGTACTGGAGGCTCGATTGGACGATGCGGAGAATCGTTCCAGACGAAACAACTTGTTGTTTTACGGCCTAGCGGACGACAAGCCATCCGAAACGTATGCGCAGTCTGAGGAGCGTATTACTGGGTTTTGTAGGGACCACCTAAAAATAACTGTCGAATCCAAGGATGTCGAGCGTGCCCACCGTCTTGGCCGCCACTCGCAAGGCCGGTGTCGGCCTATTATAGTGCAGTTTACATCCTTCAAAACCAAGGAAGCCGTCCTTGCTAAGGGCCCCCAGCTTAAACATACAGATTTTAGCATCGGGGAGGATTTCTCGCATCGGGTCCGGAACACACGGAAGCACCTACTGGCTTTTGCTAAAGTAAAATCAGGTCCCTTCCTTTTACGGTATAAGACCCTTTTTATGGGCTCCAAACGATACGTATTTAACGAGGCAACTGAAAATGTAGAAGAAAGCTCGTAGCAGTTGCCTTCACGCCCCAGATCTTCTAATTGTCTCGTCTTTGGTCACAAAGTCAATCTTTCTTTTTCGGTCATTTTCACCAACATACGTAGCTATCTTTTCAAACGCGACCACGTGTCCGACCTTGTATCTTCATCTAACAGCAGCCTACTTATACTAACTGAAACGTGGTTGACCTCTGACGTCACCGACAGTGAAATTTTGACCGACTTGCCTCACTTTAATCTTTTTCGAAAAGATCGTCCCGGCACCCGGGGCGGCGGCGTCCTGATTGCTACTAACGAACAACTTTCGTGCTCCCTTATAAACATTGATTCCGACCTAGAAATATTGTGGTTGCTTTTCCGTTCCGTACCACAGTCCGTACTATTAGGTGTTTGTTATAGGCCTCCCAAAAGTAGCCTGGATTTCGCGCGCCAGCTTAATGGTATTTTAGCCGAACTTACGACCAAATACCCAAATGCTCACGTCCTCCTCCTGGGGGACTTCAATTTTCCCAACATTGATTGGTGTAATCTAACTTCATCTGCACCCAATGCAAAGGAGGCCAACGATTTCCTTGATGTTTGCCTCAACTTTAATCTCACTCAGTTGATAACACAACCTACACGTGTTACTCGAGATACTGCTAACATTCTTGACCTAATCTTAACAACTGATCCTGAGAGCCTTTCTTCTATAACATATCTTGATGAAATAAGTGACCATAAGGTCATTCACGCTAATTTTACCTTCGTTCCTCAAATGCGCCAAGCCTGCACTAAAACTATTAGGTTATATGACAAGGGTAACTACGCGGCCATCACTCGAGAACTTGAAGTTTTTCTTCCGACGTTCCGTGATGGTTTCTGGGAGCGACCCATTAACGATAACTGGTTAATCTTCAAAAACAAGTTAAACCAGCTAGCTGACCAATTTATCCCTAAAATAAGCTTTCGTCCCACCCGCCAAAAAACCTTGGTTTACTAAAACATTAAAAAGGCTTGAAAATAAGAAGAAACGCCTCTTTCGGGCTGCGAAGAATGAAAACACTGATTCTGCATGGGAAAAATACAAGGTTGCCGAGAAAGCATATTCAAGTGAAGTGCGCAACGCCAAGTACTCATTTTTTCATACGGAACTTCCGAAAATTCTTGCTGATTCACCGAAGCGTTTCTGGCAAATAATAAACTCTCCTAACACGCCCCCCATCACCCTTACTAATGATACTGATCAAGAATTAAGTTGTTCAGAATGTGCCAATATATTCAATGCCACCTTTTCGTCTGTGTTTACGAAGGAATCTGACCCCGTTGAAACAGAATTAGTCTCTGTTAATCTGCCTGAAATGCCACCCTTTAACATAGGTTTCAATGGTCATCATCATCATCAGCCTGACTACGTCCACTGCAGGACAAAGGCCTCTCCCATGTTCCGCCAGTTAACCCGGTCCTGTGCTTGCTGCTGCCAATTTATACCCGCAAACTTCTTAATCTCATCTGCCCACCTAACCTTCTGTCTCCCCCTAACCCGCTTCCCTTCTCTGGGAATCCAGTCAGTTACCCTTAATGACCAGCGGTTATCCTGTCTACGCGCTACATGCCCTGCCCATTTCCATTTCTTCATCTTGATTTCAGCTATGATATCCTTAACCCCCGTTTGTTCCCTAATCCACTCTGCTCTCTTCTTGTCTCTTAAGGTTACACCTACCATTTTTCTTTCCATTGCTTGCTGCGTCGTCCTCAATTTAAGCTGAACCCTCTTTGTAAGTCTCCAGGTTTCTGCTCCGTAGCTAAGTACCGGCAAGATACAGCTGTTATATACCTTCCTCTTGAGGGATAGTGGCAATCTACCTGTCATAATTTGAGAGTGCTTGCCGAATGTGCTCCACCCCATTCTTATTCTTCTAGTTACTTCAATCTCGTGGTTCGGCTCTGCGGTTATTACCTGCCCTAAGTAGACATAGTCTTTTACAACTTCAAGTGCACTATTACCTATCTCGAAGCGCTGCTCCTTGCCGAGGTTGTTGTACATTACTTTCGTTTTCTGCAGATTAATTTTAAGACCCACCTTTCTGCTCTCCTTGTCTAACTCCGTAATCATGAGTTGCAATTCGTCCCCCGAGTTACTCAGCAATGCGATGTCATCGGCGAAGCGCAGGTTACTAAGGTATTCTCCATTGACTCTTATCCCTAACTGCTCCCATTCTAGGCTTCTGAAAACCTCCTGTAAGCACGCGGTAAATAGCATTGGGGAAATTGTGTCCCCCTGCCTTACACCCTTCTTGATTGGTATTCTGTTGCTTTCTTTATGAAGCACTATGGTAGCAGTTGATCCCCTGTAGATTTCTTCCAGAATGTTTATATATACTTCATCTACGCCATGATTCCGCAGGGTTTGCATGACGGCTGATATTTCTACTGAATCAAACGCCTTCTCGTAATCTATGAAGGCTATGTATAGTGGTTGGTTATACTCTGAGCATTTCTCTATTACCTGATTGATAGTATGAATGTGGTCAATTGTTGAGTAGCCTGTTCGAAATCCTGCTTGTTCCTTTGGTTGATTGAATTCTAATGTTTTCTTTACTCTGTTAGCAATTACCTTTGTAAGTAGCTTGTATACTACAGAGAGCAAGCTGATCGGCCTGTAATTCTTCAAGTCCTTGTCATCTCCTTTCTTATGTATTAAGATGATGTTAGCGTTCTTCCAAGACTCTGGTACTCTTCCCGTCAGGAGACACCTCGTAAACAGGGTGGCTAGTTTTTCTAACACAATCTGTCCTCCATCTTTCAGCAAATCTGATGTTACCTGATCCTCACAAGCAGCTTTGCCCCTTTGCATGCCCTCCAAAGCTTTTCTGACTTCTTCTATCATTACTGGTGGGGTGTAATCTGGGTTACTGCTAGTTCTTATAGTATTAAGGTCGTGGTTGTCTCGGCTACTGTACAGATCTCTGTAAAACTCCTCCGCTATTTTAACTATCCTGTCCATATTGGTAGTTATTTTGCCTTCTTTGTCCCTTAGTGCATACATCCGACTTTTGCCTATCCCAAGTTTCCTCTTCACTGCTTTGACGCTTCCTCCGTTTTTCAGAGCGTGTTCAATTCTCTCAATGTTATACCTTCTTACATCGCATACCTTATGTCTATTAATCAACTTCGAAAGCTCTGCCAGTTCTATTTTGTCTGTTGTACTTGACACTTTCATGATTTGACGCTTCTTAATTAGGTTCTTCGTTTCTTGGGAAAGCTTGCCAGTGTCCTGTCTAACTACCCGGCCTCCAACTTCCACTGCACACTCCGTAATGATACTCGTCAGATTATCATTCATTGTATCTACGCTAAGGTTGGTTTCCTCACTAAGAGCCGAGTACCTGTTCTGCAGCGACACTCTGAATTCCTGTACTTTCCCTCTCAGTGCTAGCTGATTGATTGGCTTCTTGCGTATCAGTTTCTGTCGTTCCTTCTTCAAGTCTAGGCGAATTCGAGACCGTACCATTCTATGGTCACTGCATCGCACCTTGCCAATCACTTCCACATCCTTAACGATTCCAGGGTGTGCACTCATTATAAGGTCTATTTCGTTCTTATTTTCGCCATTAGGGCTCCTCCATGTCCACTTACGGTTTTCTCGTTTTCGGTAGAAGGTATTCAATATCCGTAAATTATTGCGTTCTGCGAATTCTACTAGTAGCTCTCCTCTGGCGTTTCTAGTACCGATGCCATAATCTACTGCCTGGTCTCCAGCCTGCTTCTTCCCTACCTTTGCATTAAAGTCGCCCATCACTATAGTATACTGTGTTTTACCTTACTCATTGCCAATTCCACGTCTTCATAGAAGCTTTCAACTGAAGCGTCATCATGGCTGGATGTAGGCGCGTAAGCCTGTACTACCTTCATTTTGTATCTTTTATTCAGTTTAATTACGATACCTGCCACCCTTTCATTAATGCTATAGTATTCCTCTATGTTGCCAGCTATGTTTCTGTGAATTAGGAGCCCCACTCCCAGTTCTCTTATGTCTGCCAAGCCCCTGTAGCAAAGGACGTGCCCATTCTGTAGCACCGTATAGGCCTCATCTGTCCTCCTAACCTCACTGAGCCCTATTATATCCCATTTAACACCCTCTAGCTCCTCGAATAGTACAGCGAGACTTCCCTCACTAGATAAGGTTCTAGCGTTAAACGTTGCCAAGTTCAGGTTCCAATGGCGGCCTGTCCGGATCCAGAGATTCTTAGCACCCTCTGCTGCGTTGCAGATCTGACCGCCGCCGTGGTCAGTTGCTTCGCAGCTGCTGGGGACTGAGGGCCGTGAGTTATTTGACGTAAGCATGTGGGAGGTAGTGGCCAGATACTGCACCAGGGTGGCCAATCCTTCTCTGGTGAGGGAGTGCGTTCTCGGTGGTGTTTGCCGGTGAGGCCGCACCCCAGGCCTCCTAATGCAGTTCCATCAACACGCGGATTTTTTTTTGTTTTTTTTTTTTTTATCCGGTTGGGAACTGCGCGGTACCGGGATTTGAACCACGGACCTCTTGCATGCGAGGCGGATGCTCTAACCACTACGCCATCGCTGCTCATAATGGTATCCTGTCTTTAATAGAAAAAATGAAACTGTCATCCTCGGCGGGTACCGACGAAATTACATCCAAGCTGTTAAAGAACACAAAGCACATATCAGCCGAGTTTTTGTTTTTGCTGTTTTCCCAGTCACTTTCCTCAGGTATTCTGCCTCTCGACTGGAAGTGTGGGAAGGTCATTCCGGTTCACAAGACAGGTAAAAGAGACTGCCCGTTAAATTATCGTCCCATATCATTAACCAGCGTGTGTTGCAAACTCATGGAACATGTCATATACACTCATGTCATGCATTTTCTTGATTCTAACAATTTCTTTCATTCCTCTCAACACGGATTTCGAAAAGGCCGCTCATGCGAAACCCAACTAGCCCTTTTCCTTCACGACCAGCATGCTAACCTCGATGGTAACCTCCAAACTGATGCTATTTTTCTTGACTTCACTAAAGCTTCCGACAAAGTTCCACACCAGCGCCTACTAAAAAAACTTTCTCAAATAAATCTACCTGCTGAACTTCTTAATTGGATTGCTCAATTTCTGACTAACGTCGCTCTCAGTTTGTTTTCGTTAACAACGTCAAATCTAACTCGCTTCCTGTTAGGTCTGGAGTGCCACAGGGATCTGTCCTTGGCCCGCTTTTGTTCCTAATCTACATAAACGACTTACCTAACAATTTATCCTGCAACCTTCGTATGTTTGCAGATGATTGTGTCATCTACCGCAAAATAACCAACACTTTTGATCAAGCAGCACTACAGAATGACCTTAATGAAGTATTAAACTGGTGTGACCATTGGCTTATGACCCTTAATCCTAACAAATGCAAATTAGTTTCCTTCCACCGCCGCAAAAACCCACTCCAATTTTCCTATGAAATTGCTAACATGCCAGTCGAAACAGCCGTATCCTATAAGTATCTTGGTGTAACATTAACCCCTGATCTTTCCTGGCAAACGCATATCACTAACATAATTTCATCAGCCAACCGATCATTAGGATTTCTAAAACGTCACCTACGTCACTCACCGTATCACGTTCGTCTTGTGGCCTATCAGTCGCTAATTTGGTCCAAACTAGAATACGCATCACCCATCTGGAGCCCTCACCAAGTTTATCTGATCAACGCTATCGAAGCAGTTCAAAATCGTGCCGCTCGCTTCATTCATTCTTCTTATTCTTACGATGTCAGTGTTTCATCCCTTAAAAATGAATCCGGCCTATTAAGTCTTTCCCTTCGCCGCAGAATTGCTACGTTGTCACTGTACTACAACTGTACTACAAGTTGTATCACAGCTCACTCCACCAACCACCTTCCATCGCTCCCGCCGCACGCATTTCTTCCCGCACTGGCCATCCACTTCAAGTCTTCCGACCCCGATCTGGCACCTCAACATTTTCTGCATCATTTCTCTGCCGCGCCGCCAAAGAATGGAATGACCTTCCCCACAATGTTGTTTCAATCACTTTGTCCATCACATTTTATTCAAAGTGTGTCAATGCATCTGCAATGTTAACCTGTGGCTTTTGTATCTTTGTTGTACAACCCACCCCTTATGTAACACCCCCCCTGTGGGGTCTTTAAGGAAATAAAGTGAAAGTGAAAGTGAATGCCACGTCAGGCTCAGCTTCGTTATAAGCGGGCTCGACTGTATAAGCATATCCCAGTTTGCCACTTGCTTTTTTTTTTTTCTTATCATACCAATAAAATTTTTGTGGCACTTGAATATTCTTATAAATGGTTTGGCCATCAATGAAACTGGAAAAGACCTTCAAGGAATGTCAACTTTCCACTTGCCTTGCTTGGTTGGCTTCAACGCTAGTGCCATGCTTTGCAAGCTGTTGCACCAGGCAATGTGCACAGAGCTCCACCTTCTCCAAGTCAAGCTTGACAAATGCCTGTTGCAGGATTTCTCTCAGGTGCTGCAGTGACTGCTCCGGCTTGGACTTCCCTGGTTCACCAAGCATTGCGTGCAAAGACTGCACTGCTAGGAGCAACCTCCTAACAAGCTTATCTGTGGCTGAGCTCTTGTGTGGTTTAGGTTCTGGGAGCTCTATTTGTTGCCACTTTCTGGAGAGCGCTCCTAAAGTCTCGGCAAGTTCATGCAAGTTTCTGGCTAGTGGTAGTTGGAGAGTGCGGCCAATCTCTTGAGCGTCTTGGCTAAGTGCTGCTAGGTGACTCACCACATCTCCAAGCAACTCTATGCTAGGGTGGCCAAGCACACCTGCGCAACAACACACAATATGCTTTCCTTCATGATAAGAAAAAAAAAACTGCTTAAATGGCCTACAAAAATTTTTCAGGGTGTAGGAAGCATATGGCATTGAATGCCCTTCCCCTGCACAATATCAATATATCTAGTGCCCTCTAATTGAGCTGACATACTGTTGGAAATAATATTCAGTATTGTGACCGTTTGGGCACGTTAGGCTGCTGGTATAGTAAATCGTAGTGCAGAAATACACAAGAGGCAACTGACGACCTAATGAGCACAGCTCAAGATTGGCACAAGCAAAGAATGTCCCTAGAGCAAAGCCCCTTTTTGACAAAATGTTGGCTACAGCAACATTTCTTGTTTAACTTTTTATCAGCTTTTAATATAGCTCAAACAAACTTTGCATGCCCTTCAGTATTTCATTTAATGGAAGTTGAAGGCAGCCGATGCTTCTTGCATGCAAGCTGTGACAGGGCTTAAAGTCTCCCTTCATTCGAAGGGGGAGGGCTCATAGGTAGGTGACCAATACAGAGAGGCCACGCTAAAACACGCATAAATTATATATACTAGTATATATAGTGTGTACAAGTCACTTTCGTCTCAGCTGATACATGCCACGGGCGTTTTACACGCGCAGCATTGTTATGCCAACTTCCTCTGGAGTTGAAGAAATTCTCATGAATGCTATACAAGGGGATATGTTATTCCGAGTGCATTTAGGGCATTTGTGTATTTAATTTGCCTGTAGAACCAAGAACTAACCTTTGGAAAATATTTCTCAAAATATCTTTGGATGTAAAGAACTAAAAATGTGTAATTTCAAAGCAATAACTCCAGCTTCAACGCAGAACAGTTCCTTACAGCATTGAGAATCTCAGGCGCAAGGCTGTATTCTATATTCACGCCTACATACAAAGCAGGCAAAGTGCATGAATCTTTGGCATTATGCAGCCTCTTAATACACAACTAAATGAATGACAATTTACAGGTAACAAAAAGATACCAAAGCGAACCTTCACTATTTTACGAGCAGATAGCTTTATGCGCATGTGCCTCATAAAACGGTACACTGCACTCAGAAGATCAGTCGAACAGGGTGGTGACTTGTCATGATCAGGGTCTCAAGGAAATGCATCCAAAAGTACAATGATACCTGTTTTTCCTGTTTTACTCGCACTACATCAACCAAAAAAAATTGCTATTAATTAAAACATTATTCTAGCAACCAGAGCATTACGGTCTTCTTACACAAGGCAATACAAAAACAAAAAAAAATCGTCAGCACTTGTCAAATTGGTGCTTACTGCTACAGTCTGCTTTCAGAAAGTGGGGAGGCTGGAACCTCATGGACCCTGCCTGACTTCAAGCCCCGGGCTGCAAGTTGCACAGTCAAGGGCAGCTGATTAACACCACATAAAACTTCAGCTGCAATTTTTCCCCATCACTTCATGCTTCAGAAACAGCAATTAATGAACCCATGCAGCAGCCATAACGAGTGTGTGGTTGTCCTGCAGCAGTCTTGGTGAATCTGGGTACCATCTCTGAAATCCATTTCGTATACAGTTGGCGCATTTTGTCTCACCTCTGAAGGCAGGGTGTGACAGCTGCTGTCCACATCTTTGAAGCAAGGCTAGTTGCGGTTCAAGCCTTGCCACGGCTTCTTTAATTGGGCTTTCAGCTGATTCAGCAGGCTCTGGCCAGGCTTTCAACAGTACCAATATTTGTTCCATCTGGTAGCTGCTCTGGAATATCGCTGAGGCCAGCTTCTCCTGCCAACCAAAGTTCAAATGTCTTCATAAAGAAATAGTATATGAAAAATTGTTTCATTCTGCATCAACAACAGCTAAGCAAACAAGGAGACCTACCAGAAAATGATTTAAACACCTATATTGTGAATTCTCTTGTAAATAATTTGATAGGGGTATATGCAATACTTCATTCTCTATGACTACAACATGGTCCTCTATAGATTATGTGTATTCTTACATATACACAGATATACTGTAAATTATGCAGTACAAGTATGTAACATATTGTTGATTTTATTTGTCTCATTTAAATCTTCCGTAGCACTGAATGATACCTGTCTACATTGCTTGTTTCACATGCTGTCACATACAACAGCCCCATAAGCGTAAACATTGGTGTTGCGGTCTTATCATGGCTTATAAACAACGCAGGTGAAGGAGTGTTTTAACAACAGAATCTCAGTGCTACGTGGCAATCTGATGTGGAATCGGAAATATTCTTATCGCCCGAAGCTTCATTGTCGGACCGCGATAAGAGGTGGTTGCGCAACAGTATTTGGTTTACATTCATTTGTGTCGTGCCATAAGCTTTGGGAGTCATGTCAGCCATCGTGCTGCATTTGCTCCAGCTCGCAGTATTGCTTTGTTGGCACTCAGTCGAAGCGTGTCCGACCCGATTTGCCGTGGCCGCACAGTGTGGTGCCCGTATGGCACCCCACGAAGTGCATCAGCACCTGGGACTGTTGAGTGTTTCCGAGTTCCTGTTAACTCAGGAAAAAGAAACCGACCCCTATGTGGGCAACAAAAGGGGTGGGATTAGAAACGTCATTGTGACGACCCCATAATTACCTCACGGCACTGTAGGCCTGCGCATGAATGGGTCCCTTCCAGGACTCAGCGTGGCGGGGTGAACCCTCGCATCGGTTCGGCTGCAGCCCAGCCACATGCTGTTCGCGTGCTTACAAGGTGCCTCCATTTCAAGGTGGGGAGTTAGCGCTGCGACACCGTGAGATCGCCAACAACCTTTTGCCATGGTCCGGCTTACTTCTGGTGGCTTTCGGAAGCGGGCGGGCTTGCGACATGTGCAAGCGTGGCCGATATCGCAGTAATTGGGCACACAGTCGGCGATTTGGTGAGTACTGTCGCACTGACATGTTTTCGATTGCTTTCGCGTTAATCCTTGCAAATAAGCTCACAAGTGGAGCCACATGCGGTCAGCGAGCGGTTACCTTACAGCACACATGGGACAGGCGGATTATTGCCTCATCGTCAAGAAGTTGACGTGTTACAGGAAAGCCGACGGCCACAAACCCCAGTACGTGTAACTCTTCAAGTGTCGATAATTGTGCGCCGCTGAGCTTGCCCAGGTCTCTATGACTTTTTTTTCTAGTTTTATTTTATTTACATTTTGGTGGTTGCGGTTGTTTGCGGAGAGGGCATAAGCCCTCACATGGTGTCCTTGTGGCGGACTTTTGGTTAACCAAGTGTACTGTCCTATCAGAGAACAAACGGGTGAAGATTCGCCGAGAGTTGTGTAAGGGCAGAGCACCAAGGAAATAAGAAGAGGCCCCGGAGGTGTTAAGCATTGTCGGCTGTGAGGGTGGCCGAGAGAGGGCGTTACATGACGGCGTCATCATCATCATTGGGACTGGAGTGGTGGGGGTTGCGTGTGTGGGGAAGGGAGAGTTCGGCCTGGTTGGGAAGAGTGCCAAGACGTAGCGGTGGATGGTGTGCGATTTAGGGTTAGCGCGTAACAAGTGGGGGCTCGTCCGGGATGGCTTCAGGCCCTTCAGGCCCGACAGCAGCAGCGGATGACATGCCTAGGCTCCAAGGTGTCGTTGAAGAGCTGTTGCTGGGCACCGACGGCTCCGCCATGGAGCGCGAACGAATCGCGGCGGTCGTGCGCGATCGAGTGATGGCGACGCCGCTGCCTACGGCTCCGCACGTGGGAGCATGGACTGTGATCGCTAACACTGGCGCGGTCCCTCGGGCAACCGACGACTCTGTGCCTCGGCTCGCCGCTGCGCACCTCCCCCGCTACTCCGGTGCTAGAGACTTGCAGTCGCCGGAGGAGTTTCTTGAACGTTTGGAAAACTTCTGCCTCGTGACGGGGGTCGCCGCCGATAAGCGACTGACACACGTGGTACCGGCTGCCCTCGAGGGTGGCGCGAAGTTGTGGTGGCGGTTCGTGCGCGGGTTCGACTCGTGGGAGCAATTCACTGCCGCCTTCCGCTCCGAGTTTTCGTCGATTGACGCGAAGAGACGCCTGAAGGCGGAGCTCGAACAGCGCATGCAGCACCCAGAAGAAAATTTGAAAGAGTTTATATATGTGATCGCTACGTTTTACGACCGCATCGGGGAATAGGTCTCCGAAGCCGAGAAGGTGCAGCGCGTACTGAGGCAGATGCACCCTCAGTTGCAAGATTTGGCGGAGGGGCATGCCTATAACAACCTCGCCGAGTTGGTGAAGGCAGCCGACGGCCTAATGGAGCGGGCTTGGCGTCGCCTCCAGTACAGACCACCGCCACTTCCGAGCAACCAAGTAGCCAGAGATCTGGCGTTCCGCCCTAGCCAGGCCCCCGACCATCGCTCACTGCCGCAGCCGAACACTATGGCGACGGCGTCGTTCGCTTCGTTTGCTGCTGCCCCACCGGCACCGCCGACTTATCACTGGCCACTGCATCCAGCTGCGTTGAACCCGTCGTACTGCCGGGACCGACAGTACTCGTGCGACACAGCGCCTCCGTTCTCACCCTACGGGCCGGGACCGATGCCGCGGCAGGAGCCCGCGAGTGGAGCAATGCGTGTGCAGTGCCATCGCTGTGGTGGATTCGGCCACATATCTCGTAACTGTGCCCCGGGTCGACGAATGGGGCCACCCGTTTGCTTCCGGTGCCAGCGATCGGGTCACCTGCAAGCACAGTGCCCGGGAAACTAGTGGTGGTAGGTGCTGCCCCGGCAGGCACCTACGGCAGTGCGCACCAAGTAGCGACCACAGCCGGTGGCAAAGAGCCCCTTATGGACGTCCGTATCGGGTCGTCGACGTTCAAGACCCTGCTAGATACAGGCTCAAGTGTAAGCTTCTTCAGACCGCACGCGGCGGCGGCGGCTCAAGCTTCTGGAGCCAAACCCAAGGCAGACGTACGCGTGCTGCGTTTGGCATCAGGCTGGTCGCAGTCAACCATGTCTCTGAAGTGCCAGATCGAGTGGGCTGCCGGTTGCCGCAGACAGCAGTTTTTGTGCGTTCCTGACCTGTGCCGTGACGTTGTCCTTGGTAGGGATTTCCTGACGGTGAGTGGCATCTCTCTGCACGTGTCACTTGGTGGGTGGACTGTCGGCACAGAACCGCAAAGAATTGTGCCCTTTGTCAAGGCCGTTAAGGAACAGCCAGAGGCAGTGGATGATTTTGGAGACAGTCTGCGCTGCATTTTTGCTGAGGGCGGTGCCAGTTTGTGTGCCAGTGTGCCAGAGGCGACTGCAGCCTGCAATGTGATCATTCCCGGCCACTCGTCAGACCTAGACCCACGCATGAAACACATTTTAGAAGAGTTTAGCAAGATCTTCACCACAACTCCGGGCTGCACAACCCTGGCAGAGCATCGCATAGACACGGGAGACAACCCACCTGTTCGATGCAAACTGCGACCAGTGAATGCCAAGAAGCAGGCCATCATGGACAACTGTATTCAAGACCTGCTGGCACAGAACCTCATCTGCCCTAGCCAAAGTCAGCATGCCAGTGCTCCAGTCCTGGTTGAGAAGAAGTCTGGTGTCGACTGCATGGCTGAGGATTACTGCCAGCTGAATGCACGCACTAAGGTGCCAGTCTATCCCATGCCGAGGACTGATTGGTCGCTGGCCCAGCTGGGACGAGCCAGGTGGTTCTCAAGTTTTGATCTTTCACAGGGTTTTTTTTCAAATCCCTGTTCAAGAGCAGGATATTCCAAAGACAGCGTTTATTTGCCATCGGGAAACCTTCGAGTTCATGAGAATGCCCTTTGGAGTTGCCGGAGGTCCTGCCACGTTTCAGACCCTGATGGACCGACTACTGGAGGGAATTAATCACCAGTTTGCCATGGCGTTTCTCGATGATGTCCTGGTGTATTCGGAGACCCTAGAGGATCATCTTGAGCATGTTCGAGAGGTGTTGAAGCGGATTAGTTCGGCACAGCTGACCATTAACCCAGAGAAGGTGCACGTGTGCTGTCAATACCTGAAGTTCCTTGGCCATGAAATATCGCCCGGGCAGTGTAGGCCGGACAGGGAAAAAGTGCGAGCGGTGCTGGACTATCCTCAACCAACAACACTCAAACAGCTGCAGGCCTTCCTGGGACTAGCAGGCTATTACAGAGGGTTCATACCTCAGTTTTCTATCACTGCACGTCCACTCACAGAACTCCTTAAGAAAAACCAACGTTGACAGTGGGAGCTGCAGCAAGAGGAAGCCTTTAGAGCACTTAAGCAGTCCCTGGCCGACGATGTTGTTGTAAACTTGACGGACCTCAACAGACCATTCGTGGTGTAAACAGACACCAGTGGAGTCGGCATTGCAGCGGTGCTTCTGCAGGCAGCCGAGAGTGATGCTGAACTGCGTTCAATAAGCTTCATTAGCAGGGTCCTCACTGAGGCAGAGCAGCGCTATACAGTGCAAGAATGGGAGTGTCTGGCTGTGGTGTGGGCAGTGGACAAGTTCCGACCATACCTTGAGTTCACCGAGTTTGAGATACACTGTGATCACTCCTCACTGTCCTGGATGTTCACCACAGACCAGGCCTCACCACGTGTAAAGCGTTGGGTTTTGCGGCTGCAAGGTTTCAACTGCAGGATCAAGCAGAGGTGGGGTCTTGCAAATGTGCCAGCCGACACCTTGAGCAGAGCTCCCCTTCAGCACCAGGAAGTTCCAAGCCCGAGTCTACACGAGACGCTGTTCCCTATGGCTGTTCCAGAGCCCAGCCCACAAATCAGCTTTGAGGCAGCTGCTGTAGCATCTGAAGTGGACGACACTACTGTCTTGAATGATGCAGGGCTCCTCGCCCAGGAACAAAAGCAGGACCCCATACTGTCAAAACTACGAACTGTGATGAAGGGAGGGAAGCTTCCACCTACTGACAGTGATCAACCTTTGATCAAAGACCTGGCGGAGACGACCGAGATGGAAGAGAGTGGGTTGCTTGTACAGCACCGAGGGAACAGGAAAGTACCTTGGCTACCAAACCATCTCTGCAACTTGGTCCTGCGACTGTCCCATGACCACCCGATTAGCGGCCACTCCGGCTTTTTTAAGACCCTCAAACGCATTTCTCAGAATTTCGTGTGGCTGGGTATGCGCTCGGACATTTCCAAGTATGTGCGATGCTGCCAGGTTTGTCAGCGCACCAAAGCCCACCGGCAGAAGTCAGAAGGGCTGATGAGCAGTCAATGGGCCACTGCCCCCATGGAACAGCTCAGCGTGGACATAATTGGGCCCTTGCCTGTGACGCCTCGACGCCACAAGTACCTTCTCGTGGTGATTGACAAGTTCACCAAGTTCATTGAACTTTTCCCATTACGGGCAGCAAACAGCAAGAGTGTGGTGGCCTGCATGATCCAGGTTTTTTTCAGACATGGCACACCTGTCTCCATTTCAAGTGATAATGGAAAGCCGTTTGTAAGCAGGTTGTGGAAGGGCCTCCTTGAGCATTGGGGCATACAAGACCGACACACTGTTCCATACCGCCCTGCCGGGCAAACGGTGGAGCGCCACAATGGCACTATCAAGCAGTGCCTTAGGGCTTATTGTTCCAACCACAAAGACTGGGACCAGCACATCCCTGAAATTGCCCTGGCCATGCGCACGGCTGAAAGCGTTGTCACGGGCTACACGCCTGCCTTCCTCTGTTATGGCCGGGAGCTGAGAACCCCATGGACACAGGCTGAGGCCAAAGACGGCGCGGAGCCCCCTGCGACAGCATACAGTGCATTTGCTACTGAGGTCTCCAAGTGTCTGCAGGAGGTGCTTGACTTCTCCAGGACACACCAAAACCACATGCGGCGCGCCCAGAAGACTCGCTACGACCAGCACAGACGACCACTGACAATACAGGAGGGTGATCTTGTTCTGCTCGAAAGCCACTCCCTCAGCGATGCCACCAAGGGCTTCTCCTCGAAGCTTGCACCCCGGCGTTCCAGTCCCTTTCGGGCAGTGAGACGTGTAGGACAGAATGACTTTGTTCTAGTGGACCCCAAAACGGGTTGTCGCCACGGTGTGAGACACGCAGATCAGCTGACACTCTACCATGACGCTGCAGGCGATGTGTAGTGGTGGCTTCACATTTTGAGGGGGGGAGACCTGTGAGGGTGGCCGAGAGAGGGCGTTACGTGATGGCATCATCATCATCATCAGGACTTGGCCGAGAGAGAGCACTACGTGACGACGTCATCATCATCATCATTGGGACTGGAGTGGTGGGGGTTGCATGTGTGGGGAAGGGAGAGTTCGGCCTGGTTGGGAAGAGTGCCAAGACGTAGCGGTGGGTGGTGTGCGATTTAGGGTTAGCGCGTAACACGACTCTGCCGAATCCCGTAGGGTCGCCCTGCAGAAGACGGTACATTGCCAAAGTGTTTTCTGTTTTCTGTAACTTTTTTGTTCGTTCTCATGTAAATTCTGTATGGTCTGTAAATACAAGTTTTTCTCAGCCTCACTAAAACTTCTCCAATGTTTTTACTTCATATTCAAGCCACCAGCAAGTCAATCGCCGCTATTTGCATAACAACAGTACTTGTATTCTCCCACTTTGCTATATCACCTAGAGTGGTGTATCTAGGGTGCCGAGTGGGGAGAGTTGATTTCTACAACATTGAAAGAACCAGAATTTTACTTTAATATAATAAAAAAAGCAAACCGTTTTCCAAACTGTGATACAAGCACAGACCGTTTCTTTCCATCAAGAGAATTCGTGGGCGCTACTGTAAGACTCACGCAAATGAACCAATAAAAGACGGCGCAGCTGGCTTCCGAGAGTCCAAATCTGCACTTGAGGCACTTTCCAGAGTGCCTCAAGCTCCACCGTAATCATAAACAAAGATCGGCATGAGCGCTGAAACGCCTCGTGCCTTCTTGTTTTGCTTTTATCACTTTCAATCTACCGTTGCGTTAGACGTTTATCTTCAGGAGCTTGTAGTCGCTATTGACGATCGCATCGCAACGACCATGGTTTTCACGTGGCGGTTGCAGCAAACGGCACTTCCATTTTTAAACCGCGAGCACTCGCCGCGCACACATGCCTTCAAAACTAAGTCGCTTGTTGATATATTTATGATTGCTTCAGGTGCAGTCTTGTCAACAGCATTTGCAGAAACAAGCGCCGCTTTACTGGGTGAGCGTTCAAAGTGCGTGTACTTTACGCGGTTTTAACAGTTACGTCGTTGCCATTCGAGACCGTGTCAAGAGTGACCGCTGTTTTCTTGGGCCAGCACATTACTCTCGGCCACTGCATGACGGTTTGGTACCGAACATTCGAATTTGAACCTACTAGCCACAGGTAGAATTCGGCCCCTCAATTTCACGAATTTGAATCATACAGATTCTAGTGTGCGATAGTGCTGACAGTTTCGCAAAAAGCCTGGATCGAACTCGGTTTAATTTTTGTTGATGCTGGCCAGATCACGCACATAAACTTTGATTTCCAGGAGATTTTGCAGCCAACCGTACAATCATGAAAAATGGCAGAAATCCGGGAGTCTCCCTGAAAGTCCGGAAGACCTGGCAGGTATGCTATCACCCAGCTTTGTTCTTTCTTTTCCCAGTATTTGCAATGAATACATGTCTTATTAGATGTATTAGCTACAATTATTTCTCACAACATGCTCTTCATTTTTTCATTTCCTGGTAGCAAGCCCTGCTATAACAGTTTTTAGTTTGCGACAGCTCGTTCTGTGGTTGTACTTACCTGTGTTTCATGTTCATATAAATGAAATGAATAAATTAATGCCACAGCTCAATCTTTTGACATTCTCCCATTACTTATTAAATTGGAATGTAATGAAACAAGAAATACACAAACTTGTACATATGGTTAATATGCAGCCTAATGTCCCGAACTGATACCAAATCCAATGGCTCCAAGATACAGTAATGGCATGTACAAGTTTTTGCAGAACAGAGGCTTCTACAAGCTGTTGGCTCACTTTATTCACCCATCTTTACAATCCATGAGCTAGAATATGCAGGTCTCTTTTTACCATGATGCAATGCAGCATCATTAAGTCCTCCATATGTAGGGAGGAATATATCAACTCACTCCTCAAACCTGTTTGTTTCCCTGTTCTATGTCATGTGCACCAAGGAACAGACATTCCATAGGTGGAATCTTGTCTTGCTCGACTCTCCAGATTATTCACATGCAGTTCTAAGAGTAATGCGAATCAGCACTCAAGGTGGTTTTCACTGTCTAACTTCACCAAAGTAAACTACACTTTCTGCACCAACATCTTTCAGTAAAACACAGAACTTCCTGACACATTACAGCGAGACCATGCTTGTCCAAGCCCTCACCTTCCACTGGTCGAGGAAAGCCTGTTGTGGAAGTGGTCCTTTTGAAGATTCCTCAAGAGAAGTTGCTAGATGCCTACAAAAATATAGAAAAAGCAGAATAAAATATAAGAAAAATGTGGTCACCACTGCTCTTTAATCTACTTACTGTAGCTTTTCCAGTTTGTGAACTGCGTCGCAGGAACGACTGCGATCTTCCACAGCCAGGGTGGCCAAGTGACCCGCGAATCCACAGCACCTTTCCATCAACTGTGGGTCAAATTCCTGGTGACAAAAATTCACAAGATATCTCCACTCCTGCTGAGTGTACTGACAAGTAGGCTTGTGTGAATAATATATTATAGGTTCGCAGTGAATTTGAAGTGAAGAGTGATTTCATAAAATAATTTGGCACCGAATTCGAATAGTATATATATCACATAATTTAAAGAAAAATGATTCGCTTGTGAAAATATTCGAACAAATAGTAGACTACAGTAGACTCTCAGTAAACAGAAATTGAAGGGACCGGAAAAATATGTTCTATTTAACAGGAGTTCCGTTCACTCAGAGGTGAACATGGGTGCACAATACAAGCCCGAATCCAAGCATTGCAAAAGAAATAGTTCCGTTTGAGCAGTAGTTTCGTTTAACAGATTTCCGTTTACTGAGAGTCTACTGTATTCGAACTGGCTTCGACTCGAACTTAAATTATTGAAAATTTCAAAGTATTCGCAACGAACGAATAGGTGTATATTAATCAGCATGTAACTGCTTGTAAAGATGATATCACTGCAGTGTAGGTGTGCTAAGTCATGAAAGCACCTATTTAGAAGAGATCCGCAAAAGCTCCCTTCGAAATTAAAGGGGCCCTGCAACACTTTTTGAGCATGGTCAGAAAACGCTCTACTGATTGGTAGTCAAGGCTACCGAGAACATGCGAGACAAATATTGCAGCTCAGCACGGCGGTCTGCAATTCACAATAAATTCTAGAAGTCAGCTAAAAATTGCTCCTTTCTCTCGACAGATGACGCCACAAGCTCAAAAATGACTCGTTACAGCCATTGCATCAGCCATTGAGTGATTTGAGCATGGCACGCTCGGTCGTTACTGGGGCCGCCGTGGGAGGCCACCACTTGTCCGTGCGTACGTGTGCGATGGCACTGAAAATTTGCATATTCGAAGAAATAAAAAATGAGAGAGTGAATGTGCTCAAGGTCACGAGGCATACTTGACGTATCTTCTTTCCCCGTACCATTCCTCCCTGCTTGGCTTCTAGCACTTTCATTGGGATGAAAAGAGAGAATGAAATTGCAGTGTGCAACAGATCTTTGCAACTCCGCTCGTACTGGACTGATTCTAAAAATTTTTTGCGACGGTGAATTCCTAAGGCAATAAGCTTCATTAGTGAATCCATTCCATGGCTACTAAAAAAAGTGTTGCGGGGGCCCTACATAGAGGCCCCATTCCCACTTTTAAAAATATTGGGTAGGTTAGTTAGGTCATGATAAATATGCCCATTTTTCCTTATATGTAATATATACTATTCGAATTCGATTTAAAATTATTCGACTAAAATCACTATTCACTTCGAACTCCCTTTGAACCTAAAATTCACTATTTGCACAAGCCTAAAAAAGGAGCATATTTAATATGATCCAAATAACCTGCATAATATTTTATTAAATTGAAACAAGGCATGTGCAAATGTAGTATTCTTCTTGGTTCAAAGGGAAGTGGCAGCAACTTTGAATAGTAGCAGGATTTGACTTTCCGTAGAATGCAAGTGATAACATGTAAAATATGATGATGCTTGATGTTTTGTGGCGCAAGGGCCATTTCACGGCCAAAGAGCGCCAGTTCATCTAACTAAAAATATGGACAATGATTGTGATAAGCGGCTGTATAAGGGCCATAAAATTCCTCGCGGTAAGGCGGGTAAGAACATGCAAGTAATAAAATCATGACCATGCCGTGAAAGGTGTGTGTGGAGTGAATAGATGACAAAAGTTGGTGATAATAAAAGACGATGGTGGATATGTATGGCATTAGCACAAGTGCCTCACTCGTTCATACCTTTGTGCCCAAGGGCCGTGAGGCAAGTGCTTTCTTGTGTAGCCACCACAGCAAAAAACTCTCTGGAGAGGTCGTGCTACGGAATGTCCGGGTATATGATATGAAAACTATGAATTTCTTTTAAAAGCGCTAACAATGATTTATGACTAAAAAGCGGTTCCCTACCGACGAACATTGCAGGGTGTAAAGATCTATGTTGTCGGTAGGGTAATGGAAAGTGCTGTTTTCTTACAGTTTCTAACAGTTTGCACTCGATAAAAATGTGAAGAACCGTTAGTGCTTCTCCACATCTGTCACACAATGGTGGATCGCCACCGGACAAAAGGTATGTGTGTGTCGTGTATGTGTGTCCTATCCTGAGTCTCGTTAGTATTACCTCTGTATGACGCGATTTCGATACGGGCAGCCAATGACCAAGGTGTGGCTTAATAATGTGTAGTTTGTTTTGTGTGTGTGTATCCCACTTGCTCTGCCAGTAGTCCCTGAGGTTTCGTTGGAGAGACGGCTTAAGATCAAGGGCCGGGATTGATATGGGTGTAGGGGCAGTGCTTTTGTGGACGGATGCAGCGAGCTGATTCGCCCTCACGTTGCCTTGAATCTCACGGTGCCCTGGCACCCAGCACACTACAACATGTTGTTTGAGTGTGTAGTGTGTGCACAAAATGGAGTAAAGTGAGACAAGGACTGGGTTTTTGTGTTTCTTAAGAGTGTGCAGAGCCGTTACCACACTGAGGGAGTCCGTATAAATTACTGCTTTTTGTATTTGTAATTGCTTGATGTGTTTAGCCGCCACAAGTATCGCATAAGCTTCCGCTGTGAAGATACTTGTGCCTGGATGTAGAGGGCCAGCATCCGAAAAGGATGGGCCGACAGCAGCGTAGGACACAGAGGAGTTAGACTTGGAGGCATCTGTAAAGAACTCAGGACGTGTGTATTTGTGTTGAAGTTCCAGGAAGTATGTTCGGATATGGGCAATAGGTGCATGTTTTGTAACTTCTAGAAAAGACACATCGCAGTCTATAGTCTGCCATTGCCACGGTGGCGGGTATGCTACAGGAGCCATTAAACTGTGCTCAAGTGAGACTCCAGTTTCCTCAGCTAGACTCTTCAGACGAACTGAGAAGGGCTGCCTCATCGAAGGCCTGTTTTGAAACAGAATTGAGCTCGACAAATCATTAATAGTAGAGTATGAAGGGTGCTTCTTGTCTGCTTTCACCTTAAGGAAATAAACAAAGGACATGTAAGTTCTCTGCAGATGAAGCCTGTGTACCCTGTTTGAATACTTTCTGGCAGATTACTGGAAGCGAACGTGAGTATTAGGTGTTTCGTTGGTGTTACCTTGTTGTCTCGTCTAATGATGATCCTTTGAACATTGGTCACATTCTGACTCTTCCACCCCTCCAGAAGTTCCTCTTCGGTCAAGCCGAGCAAATCAGCATCAGATACTACTCCACGGGTTGTGTTCATAGATCTGTGTGGCGTTACAGTGATGGGAGTGTCACCAAAAGTTGAAAGATTCTGTAGCTTTTCAAACTGTTCTTTTTCTCGAACTTCAAGGAGGAGGTCTCCGCTGGCCATTTTGGTAACTTTGTACCCGGCTCCAAGAGTTTCTGTTAGACATCTGGCTACTACAAAGGGGGATACTGTTCTGGCTTGCTTGTTGCTTATCTCACTATGTATAACATGAAAATGGGGGAAGTTTTCACTTGATCGGTTGAAAAAGCTTACGTCTTCGGTGCGTACGCACTTTAAGGGGGGACGCGGCCCTTGAAGACCGAAAAATCGCGAAAAAGTCGGTTTTTGAAAAACCACATTTTTGGGTATGTCTCATAAACTACCTATTCTGTAATTATCAGCACCTAATTCAACCGCAAAGTGCAAAAAAAATACTATTTTCGAGGCCGCCGCGGCGTCCAAAACAGGCACAAATCCCGAAATCAAACCAAACTTCGCGCGCGCGCCATTCCCGGACCATGCGGTCGTCCCGCGCCATCTTGGTGTTGTTTTGACCGTGAGTTCTTTCTCTCTCGTTCGCCGCCTTGCAAAATGGCGTCGGCAGCACAGTTGAGACGCTATTGGCGTTTTCCCGCGATGCGATGCGGAGCGCTGATTGGCTAGAGCAGCGCATTCATATCTCGCGGGAGAAAGCGTGCCCGCCATTGGCTGCTGTGCAGCAGCGGGGGCGGTTGCTCCTCTCGATGGCGCGTCCAGCGCGCTCGCTTCGTTGTTGCTCTCTGCTCCGTCCGCCTCGACAGACATCTGCTTACGAGCCGCTCTTCGCCTTGTGCTATCTTTTCGATCATTTTCTCTCGTTTTTTTTTTCTTTTTGCACTAGTTCTGTGCCTTTCGTCTTTGTTGTTGCGGGCGATGCCGGCAACGAAGCCGAAGTCAGTGCGGAAGTCCGGTGCGCGGAGGCGCGCAATGCGGCTTGTACGATCATCGAAATTCCGCTATTCTGCTGCGGGTGCCGACTGCGTAGACGCTTGCAGCGACGGAACTGTGTTGTCGGCTGTCGCCAGTCGAGAATCCGACACATCGAGTGTGGCTGGAGCCGCAAATGCACCGAGTGTTTCCGAGATCGCCGGGCTCGACACGTGCTCCGAATCGATGCCATCCAGTGTGACACCGAGTGCTTCTGATATCGCCGGACCCAGCACTTCGTCTGAATCGGTGCCGCCATCGAGCGTGAGTGGACCGTCGCTTCATCTGCGGACGCGTTTCCTAACGAATGAAGAAATCGATGCGAATGCGAAACGTCGTGACGCCGTTCACTCTGAACTCGAGTCTACACCGGCGATGCAGAAGAAATTTCAACTGATGCAGTTGGCTCTTGCACCTGCAGTGACAAGTGAGGGCGAACATTTTTCGCTCGTTCAAATGAACATCTTTAACGTCGTGCTCAGCCGCACAGTGTGCAAAGAATGTTTGAAAGGTGCTATGACTGTCCGAGAGAGCACCAAGCTTGGGCTTGCAACAAAACTTGAAGTCGTGTGCGCCTCTTGTGGCACCGTCGATAAATTATGGACATCACCCCGCAAAAAGGACACGCAGGCCTTCGGTGTAAATGTCCGCGCCATAATGGCTATAAAGCAAATAGGCAAGGGGCAAACAGCTCTTAATGACTTTTGGGCTGCCATGAACGTCTCTTACAGAGGTCTTCACCACAAGACGTTTCAAAAGCACTTCAAAGAGACGTTCAGGAAGCCAGAGGCCACCGGTTTGGAGAAGTTTTATGCTGATTCTGCCATAGCAGTGATCAAAACATAAAAGAAATGGACCCCAGCTTCTGCAAGGACATCACCGTAGTGTACGATGGCACATGGCATAAGCGGGGTCACACATCACACATCGGAGTGGGATCGGTAATTGACTTCTTTACAGGTCTCATCTTGGATGCTGTAGTTCTTTCAAACCACTGCCTTGGATGCCAAACAGGGCCCAAACCTGGAGATGCAGCATACGAAAGCTGGCAGAAGCACCACATTTGCCAGAAAAACACAGACGCAAAATCGGGAAGCATGGAAGTGGAGGCAGGCTAGACTCTCTTTGGGCGGTCTGTATCCAAGCATGGCCTGCGGTACACCACTCTTGTGTCCGACGGAGACAGCCGTACCTTCGCTGCCCTCACAGAAGAGAATGTGTACGGGCTAGTGCCAATTGTAAAAGAAGAATGTCTGAACCATGTTCAGAAAAGGATTGGAAGTGCTCTTCGAAACATTGTGCAGAAAAGTGATAAGCCACTGAGTGGGAAGGGGAAGCTGACTAAAGCCCTCATTGAAAAGCTGACAGGATATTATGGTTGGGCCCTGAGAAACAATTCAACTGACCTAACAGCCATGCAGCGTGCAGTGATGGCAACATATCACCACGTCATATCGACTGACGAGGACCCTCACCATGAACTTTGCCCAGAGGGGGCTCAATCGTAGTGCCGCCATAGAGCTGCAGAGGCAAAGCGTGAGCCACAGCCAAAACATAAACACAGCCTACCGGACTATGTCGCTGCAGCTATGCTGCCCATCTACGAAAGACTGTCACAAAACTCGCTTCTTCAGCGCTGCCTGGGAGCGAAGACGCAAAATGCATCAGAATCATTCCACTCCATTCTGTGGTCTCTGATGCCGAAGGAACAACACTCATCCTTGATTGCGGTAGAAACAGCACTGCATGAAGCAGTGCTGCGCTACAATGCCGGCTGCTGCAAAGCAACCCAAGTGATATCGGACTCCATTGGACTTCAACCAGGTCATCTGGCCATCCAGCGAGCTCGTGAAAAAGACGCTTTACGCCTAAAAAGGAATTCTAAAAGACACCAAGAGAAGATGGAGGCCAGGCAAAAAAAGAAAAGAGTGCGCCAGTACACTTCTAGCTACTGTGCTGTAGCTTTTTTAAGAAAACACGTGTTTTGAACTTTCTCAAACTTTCTCGATTTTTGATGAATCTGGTCATTACTGGTTACATCAAATTCAATGTTGCGTGAAAATTTTTTGGGGAGGAAATTAAAAAAAAACGGCTTTGTAGCGCCCTGGGATAGCTATCAAGGAATGACCACAATAAATTTCAGCTTTCTACTATGTCCTGGGATTTCTCACGACTCTTCCTCAGGCACCCATGTGAAGCACCCAGTTAAACCTAAATAACTCTGGAACTAAGAAACACAGCTTCGTGAAACTTAGCAGTTGTGCTAGTTTTATTGTAGTGAACAACCCCTGAAAGTTTCATCCAGATATCTTAAAAAATAAAAAAGTTCGGTCTCCAGGGTAGCCTCCCCCCTTAAGGCGGTACGATCACTTAGTAAGGGAAACGCTCTATGCATTCCAGTTTAATTTTCTTCAGAAGCGTTGGCGGCCACCCACCACGGAGCCCAACAAGGGGACGCTACAAGTTTGTGGATGCTAAAACCTGCAGACGCCAGCCGTAAAACGCTACTATAACCCAATGTGCCTAGACCAAGGTAGGCTATTTGCACAGGGTTAACCCTAGCCGCCAGGAAGTTTGGAAGTAAACAGAAGAGAGTAGAAGGCAGGAAAGATAAATAGTAAGAGATAAAGACGAAGATGTAGGGAGAGAGAGATAGGAAAAGGCGACTGCCGATTTCCCCTGGGTGGGTTAGCCCAGGGGTGCCGTCTACGTGAAGCCGGGGCCAAAGGGGTGTGTTGCCTCTACCGGGGGGCCTTAACGGTCCAATCACCCAGCGTCTGCTCAACCCCCCAGGATCCCCTTATCCCCGGACACGGCAAAGCCACGCACGGCTAGGCGTGGGAGGGAGTAGAAACTCCCCCGTTAGCTCGGGTCCGTGGTGTCGCTACACACCAAACGCCTACTTGCGCAGGCGCCCCTGCTTGATTGATTGATTGATTTGTGGGGTTTAACGTCCCAAAACCACCATTTGATTATGAGAGACGCCGCTGTAGTGGAGGACTCCGGAAATTTTGACCACCTGGGGTTCTTTAACGTGCACCCAAATCTGAGTACACGGGCCTACAACATTTCCGCCTCCATCGGAAATGCAGCCGCCGCAGCCGGGAATCGAACCCGCGACCTGCGGGTCAGCAGCCGAGTACCTTAGCCACTAGACCACCGCGGCGAGGCCAGGCGCCCCTGCGGGGAACATGTAAAATAGGCTATGTTTTAACATTCAGTATAGTTGGAGCTTGTGAGCCGTTTTGTCAAGCTTTTAAACTTACAAAATCATGAATCAATGAGAGGGTAATATGTTCATTTAAACTTGAAGAGGTGCTTTATGGCAGAGCAAATTTCTCCTCGATAGGTGTATTTGCAGTATACCTAGCACCCTCCCACTCCAGTGTAACAACCTATACATGCAGACTAATATAATACACTTAATGGTTCATTTTGAACAGTACTTCAATATTTTCAATAATTTAAATTCGAACCAAAGCACTCGAATATTCACACAAGCGTACTCACCAGCATACAATGCAAAACACTAAGCACATTTTCTAGGGTTTCGACACTTGAAGGGATCGTGAAACCTCCTTTGAAAATTTTCAACTACGTGCATATCCAGAATCCTGGCTGTCCATCAATAATATACCTTGACTCATTTCATTGCAAGAGTTTATTTAATAGCTATGCAAGTACAATTTCGATTTCCCGCTAACACTCCCTTCAACCGTACAGCTGAAGTCACTAGAAGCCAGCCAATGAAAAGTCTCTGTCATTGACAAAACATGGCGATGCAGCGATGTTTGCTGAGCCATAGTTGATCAAGGTTCATAGCATTATACAATTTAGATTGCAGAGTCCTAAGCCGTCATGAACGTTGTTGTGAACAATGTTCATGACCAAATCCTCAGCTCATGAACAAATCCTCAGCTCGCACCATCATCCCGATGGACCCACCGCAGGAGACGACCGTTTGGCCCAGCCACCACACATCAAAAAAGAGCCGCTCATATCTCATGTGCTACCACCCAACTTCGCCGCCAGACGTCACTGCTAGTGCTACCACGCTAACCATAATGATAATGATGGTTAACCCTGCGCCACCTACCGCACGATGGTTGTTAACATTAAATGCAGCCTGTCTATGAGACACACGCATGCAAATAGGCGCAAGTAATCGTAGTAGTAGTAGAAAACATTATTATGTACATAATCCAGACAGGCTTGAACTCCAGTGCCCCGAGGAATATACAGGGTGAAGAGCGAAGTCTGTCCGGCAGGGTGGTGCCCCTATTCCAGGGCCCCACTGGCGCGAGCCATCCGTTCAGCTCTGTGGATAAGCCGCAGCTGATCCACTAGGGCTGGGCTAGACAGCAGCGCCTCCCATTCCTCCCACGTGCCAGTGGTGTCGTGTTCTTCGCCGTGCTCTGCACACTCCCACGTGATGTGAAAGAGTGTTGGGGTGGCTCCACACCACGGGCATATATCTGTACTCCAAGGGGTAGATCAGGTGAAGAGTGTTTAGGTTTATGTAAGTGTCAGTCTGTATTCTTCTTAGCGCTGTTGCCTCCGCAGCGCTGAGCTTGCTATAAGGACGTGGATACAGCTGCCTATTTTCCCTGTAGTACTTTAATATCGTTGGGAAACAAGGTTCCAGGGGTGTAGGGTCATCACTTGCATTGCCTTGAGAGGCTCGGTGATTTGTGAAGCCTCGAGACGCCTCGTTTGCGCGCAGGTTCCCTGTCACGCCCTCGTGCCCCGGTGCCCAAGTCACAGCCTGTACTTATTTTACTGTGGGGTCCCATCCTGTCCCAACCAATGTACGGAGCGCCTGTGTTCCAATTTCGCCCTTTAGATAGTTTCTGCAAGCTTTTTGCGAATCTGTAATGACTGTTAATGGAGCGTTTCGGGTCCATCCCTCTTTTATTGCGAGTGCTATGGCAACCTCTTCTGCTTGTGTTGTCGACACCTGATCTATTGAAGAGCAGGCTGTAGTTTTCCCTCAATGGTCGGTGACTACACACACATATCTCTTTTCATTGGTCTGATAAGGCGCAGCGTCAATGAATCTGGCCGTGTTTAAAAATCTTGTCATTTTGTCAATGTAGTCAGCCCTTGCCTTTCTTCTTCCAGCACGCAGAGTAGGATCCATGTTGCTTGGTATTGGCAAGCAACTCTAAGTTCGCTTGGTACTTCTTTAGTTTCTTGGTGTGTTTGTAATAAAGTATCGCGCCCTAGTTTTGTTAGGACTGCTCTGCCCGTTGGGGTCTGGAGAAGGCGATTTTCTTGCGCAAGTAACTGGGCCTCGGATAAAGAGGCGCAAACAACTTTACACGAGGTGCCAGCACTCCTACAAAGATTAGTTTCTTCTTGGCACTTTGATTCAGCAACAGACAATTATGATTAGTGGAGCCAGCGGATGAATAAGAAAGAAAAGCATGGATACCTTACTAGGGCAGCTGGCAGCCAAGGCGGCAACACTTGCGATGCAACGATAGTAGTAGCGATGGCAACCAGCATGGTTCCGACTCATGGACTGATCCACGACTGGAGGCAGGCTATTCCTCATGGCTTCTGAGAGCTCAAGCGCTGGTGCCTCCAGCATGCTATGCGCTGTTGGCCCGAACAGCTGGCCCTTGCGGTAAGACAGACCTGTACATATGACAGTGTGCCGAGTGTAAAGGCTGCGGCAAAAGAGTATATTCCAGATGCAAGACACAAAAATAGCAAGACATATGCACAGTATCTTTGCAATTGATAATGTTACAATCCCTTTGTTCCCCTCTGTTTTCTTCTCCATATAATGTGATAGTCGTGAGATCCTAGAAATGGTGCAGTTAGATATAAAAGCGCAGCAAGGCAGAAAATTGAGTATAGAAACTGAAACTCAGGGAGGGTAAAGCAAAAAAAGAAAGAGTTTTAAGAAAGGCAATACCATGCAAAAAAAGCAAGCAAAGCAACATCTTGGAGGATGCTGATGTATGGCTTTTGAGAATGCAACACAATAGCACTATCAGGCCCCGTTAACATCACTCACTAGCCACGCTTGGCTTTTCGGTGGACACCTCAACAGTGCTGTGAGAAAAGAAACGTTATCCACTTGCCGAGTCAGAAGAGCCAAGCTCCAACTTCTGCAGAATACACAGGTTGTTTTTTGTACTTACCCATATTGGCCAATGTCTTGAAAAGATTAGCCAGGGCCTTGCGTTTCAACTGCTGGACGAGGCGCACCTGCCTCTTGCGATCCTCACGCTTGGATTCGGGTTCAGACTGGCCACCACCCATTTTGGCCTGCACTTACAAACAAGCCCGTGTGTTTTTTATTTTCCCCAAGCATTGACACAATGACGCAGTGGTGTAACAAATTTCAATGGACAAATCAGTCATAACATTGCCTAAAAAGACAGGGTAGGCAGAGTTGAACAAAAACACAGACAAGCTTAAAACATGCATAGGCACAGTAGTTTTTGTGTATAAAAATGCACTACTCTGCATCACTGCAGTATCACTGGAACAAACGTCGTATCAGATGCATTGTTGGGGGGCGGGGGGGGTGCACATGAAGTTGAACCTCTGAACAGACTGTTAGATTGATATTTCATACCACTCTACCATTGCTTTGACAGCAGAACAGTACAATTTGAAAGCCAAGGAAAATCTGAAACCCACTCCTGATACTGTGCCTTTGTTATGTGTGGCATGTAGCTAATAAAATTACATTTAAACCTTGATATAATGTACCTCAATACATATTGTCACGACGCAGACACAGCAGGAGTTCGATATAGAAGAGCTCACTTTAATTAAAAATGAAAGGCGCTCGTAAAGAGGACCGGGCAAGAGCTTCGTCTTCTTCTCTGGCTGTGCGAGCTCTCCCCTGCAGGTTGAATGCGGCATTTGCCTCCCTCCAGGAAGAGCATCGACCCGATGCTCGGCTACAGAATACGCGGTGTATGTAGTTGACGTATTACGCAACTGGCTCACTGTAATATGGCTTCATCCGCACCACGTGTACGATTTCAGATTTTTGAGCTCGCGAGGAACTGTCAGGGATGACCTCATAATTCACGTCACTTAGGCGCCGTATAACATTGTAGGGACCAAAGTACTT
This sequence comes from Rhipicephalus microplus, assembly GCF_013339725.1. NCBI lineage: Eukaryota > Metazoa > Arthropoda > Arachnida > Ixodida > Ixodidae > Rhipicephalus > Rhipicephalus microplus. Next base: position 162,390,431 of record NC_051171.1, on the reverse strand, counting down.
CTTCAATAACTTTTCACAAAGGCCGCGTCGGCGAATAGGGCTCCAGACCCACACCTTCTCGCCCGGTTGATAATTGACGTATCGGTGTCGCAGGTTATAACGTTGTGCGTCATAACTCTGCTGTCGGGCGATTCGCACGCGTGCTAGCTGCCGTGCCTCTTCAGCTCGTTGGGTAAAGGCTTGAACATCCGTGTCTGTATCCTCGCAGTTGTGCAGCAGCATGGCATCAAGCATTGTCGTCACTCCACGGCCATAAAGAAGACTAAATGGCGTGCTCCGCGTAGTTTCCTGCAGCGCCGTATTATAAGCAAACGTCACGTATGGTAGAACGTCGTCCCAATTTTTATGATCCACGTCGATGTACATACTAAGCATATCAGCAATTGTTTTGTTGAGGCGTTCTGTTAAGCCGTTGGTTTGTGGGTGGTAGGAGGTAGTTTTTCGATGCGCTGTTCCACTCAACTCAAGCACTGACTTGAGGAGCATGGCCGTGAAAGCGGTACCTCTGTCTGTTATTATAATTCTAGGAGCACCATGCCTCAGAACGATATTTTCAATGAAAAATCGTGCCGCTTCTACTGCGGTTCCACTTGATAAAGCCTTTGTTTCTGCGTAGCGAGTAAGATAGTCCGTAGCGACAATTACCCACTTATTTCCAGTATGCGAAGTCGGAAATGGTCCAAGGAGATCCATTCCGATTTGTGCAAAAGGCATGGTGGGCACTTGGACTGGTTGCAACAATCCGGCTGGTTTTAAAGGTGGCGATTTTCGTCGTTGACAATCGAGACACGTGCGGACGTAATGCTTTACAGTTCCTGGAAGCTTCGGCCAGTAGTACTTTTGTTGGATTCTGGCCAATGTGCGCGTATATCCGAGGTGGCCGGAGGTTGGCTCATCGTGGCAAGCGCTCAGGATCTCATCGCGAATGGATGTCGGGACGACAAGTAAGTGGGCATTTCCGCTGGGGGCAAAGTTCTTCTTGTATAGCACACCACTGCGCAAGCAGAATGATGGTAGGCTCCTTGCAAATATCTTGGGAACGCTTGTAGACTGGCCGTTAAGAAAATTAATAAGAGGGAGCAACTCACTGTCTTCTTTCTGCTTAGACGAAATGGTGACCGTGTCGACCACTCCTAAAAATGCCATGTCATCATCTTCCGAGACATCATCTTGCTTTATAGGCGACCTGGATAAGCAATCAGCATCAGAGTGCTGTCGTCCCGACTTATAGACGACCGTCATATCGAATTCTTGTAGGCGTAAGCTCCAGCGCGCTAGCCGATCGGATGGGTCCTTCAAGTTGGTCAGCCAGCAAAGAGAGTGGTGGTCGCTGACTACGTGGAAGGGACGGCCGTAGAGGTATGGGCGAAACTTCAGAACTGCCCATACTACAGCAAGACATTCCTTTTCCGTTGTGGAATAATGGGACTCGGCACGGGAAAGCGTCCTACTTGCATATGCAATCACTCTCTCGGCTGAGTCTTGCCATTGGACGAGCACAGCGCCTAAACCTACGTTGCTGGCATCAGTGTGGATCATGGTTGGAGCGTCCTCGTCAAAGTGAGCAAGCACAGGGGGTGTCTGCAGGCGCTGTCGTAGACCGTCAAATGCTGCTTGTTCCTCTTCGCCCCATAAAAATGCAACATCGTCTCTCGTTAAGCGTGTTAAGGGCGACGCTATGTGCGAGAAATTGGCGATAAATCTGCGGTAGTAGGCGCAAAGGCCAAGAAAACGTCTTACGGCCTTCTTTTCTGTTGGCACCGGAAATTTTCGGACGGCGTCAATCTTGTCGGGGTCCGGACGAACACCTTCATGGCTCACCACATGTCCTAAGAATCGGAGTTCCTTGAAACCGAAATGACATTTCTCAGGTTTCAGCGATAAGCCAGCGGACCGTATTGCTCGAAATACTAATAGCAGCCGTCTTAGATGTTCCTCGAATGTTGGTGAGAAAACAATGACGTCGTCGAGGTATACCAGACACGTCTGCCACTTAAGGCCTGATAGGACGGTATCCATCAGTCTCTGAAATGTTGCTGGGGCTGAGCACAATCCGAAGGGCAAGACTTTAAATTCGTAAAGCCCGTCAGGCGTAACAAAAGCAGTCTTTTCTCTGTCCCGCTCATCGACCTCGATTTGCCAATAACCGCTTTTCAGGTCCATCGACGAGAAGAAGCGTGCATGCCTCAGCCTGTCAAGTGAATCGTCAATACGCGGTAGTGGGTATACGTCTTTCTTTGTCACGCGGTTCAGCTTGCGGTAGTCCACACAGAAGCGTAAGCTGCCGTCTTTCTTCTTAACTAGCACTACCGGTGATGCCCAAGGGCTTTTTGACGGCTGAATGATGTCATCATTGAGCATTTTCTGGACTTGTTCTTGGATTGCTTCGCGTTCTTTCGGTGCCACGCGGTATGGGTTTTGTCGAATTGGTCTTGCCGTCTCTTCCGTTATAATTCGGTGCTTTGTCAGTGGCGTTTGATTTACTCTCGAGGTCGACGAAAAACAATCTTCAAACTGGCCGAGAATATCTAGAAGACTCTGCCTCTGCGCTGGCGATAAATCTGTGCTCACGTCGACAGGCAGTGGTGTTGAAGCGGCCGGCATCTCTGCCTGTTGTACTGCGAAGCACTCGCGGAATTCTACAATTTCTTCGAAGTATGCAACTGTGGTACCCTCTGCAATGTGTCGACGCTCGTTGCTGAAGTTTGTCAACAGGACCTCTGCTTGCCCAGACACTACACTGACGAGACTTCTGGCAATAGCGATTCCTCGAGAGAGTAAAAGCGTCGATATTTGTTCCGCGACACCTTCTCCACTATGCTGCGTGTTACACGTGACAGAGACGAGGCGGCATGACAACGGTGGCATGGTTACGTCGTCAATCACGCGCATGGGCTTGCGCTGCAGCGCTGCGCTATGGTCCGCTGAGAAAGTCAGTACACCGTCCGGTATATTTATAATGGCACCGTACTCCCGCAGGAAATCCATACCCAAGATGGCCTGTTTACAACACTCAGAAAGAATAATGAAGGTTGCCACGAATGATGAATCGCCGATCTTGATTCGTGCGGTGCACTTTCCGGTAGGTGTCAGCAGCTGGCCTCCGGCTCCTCGAATTTGCGGCCCCGTCCATTCCATTTTTACCTTCTTGAGTTCGTCGGCCAGATTCGCACTCATTATTGAAAAGTCCGCACCAGTGTCGACCAGTGCAGTCACGTCGTGACCGTCAATTGAAAGTGTAATGTCGGCGGTGACAATCTCGTCTTTCGTCGGTTCATTCGAAATGTGTGGCACTTCATGCGGCGGCAATGGGGGATTTTCAAATCTTCGGCAATTCGCAACCTTCCCCCCTAAGGTCGCTGCTTTTAGTTTCCCCGGCGTGGACTGGGAGACCTTCCTCTCGCCATGTCCGTGGTGCTACCTCTATTAGATCGGGGAAAATGACCTGGGGAGGGCGAGCGTGACCGGAACCCAGGAGAAACGTCTCGCGGGATCGTCGCGCTCGTTTCAACGTTGCGTCTTCCGTCGAAATAGCGCCGAGGGGTAGTGGACGGAAATCCTTGATACCCGGCAACGCGATGAGGACAATACCGCACGATGTGGCCTGCTTCCCCACAATGGAAGCACAGGGGCCTGTAGTCAGGGGTACGCCATATGTCGGTTTTGCGGAGTGGGGGTCGCATCGGCGTCGACGTTTCCCTGTAGTACCAAGGCACTGTCGGCGGCTGTTGCTGGTGGTACTGTTGAGGTGGCGGCACGTTAGATCTAGGCTGTCGACGGAGAATGTCTGCATATGTTGGCCTAACTATTTCAGTGTTTGGCTCGGGAAGTGAAAGCGCTTGCCTTATTTCTTGGCGAACAACTTCTGTGACCGACGCAATCGCGCAGTCATTGGGTGTGGCGGCGAGCTTCTTCACCTCTTCTTGCACAATTTCGCGTATCAGGTCACGCAAAGAACGCTCGTCAGGAGTCACCGTGGTCACGGTGGTTGCGCTGATTTGTCCGCTGTTGTTTGGACGGTCGTACTGGCGGTACCGTAGCTGTAGCGCGCGTTCTATGGCGGTCGCCTCCTTCGAAAATTCGTCGACGTTTGAAGGTGGGTTCCGTACGAGACCAGCAAACAGCTGCTCTTTAACACCACGCATGAGGTGGCTGATCTTTCTGTTTTCGGACATGTCGGGATCGGCTCGATGAAAGAGACGAGCCATGTCCTCAACAAACATAGCAACAGACTCGTTGGGCTTTTGAATCCGTGATTCAAGGAGTCGTTGTGCATGCTCCCGCCTTTCGGTGTTTGCGAAGGTGTCCAGGAACTTTCGCCGGAACTCGTCCCACGTTGACCACACGCGATTCGTGAACCACGTGCGAGCCCCGTCTTGAAGAGGGAAATACACGTACCCCAACTTCTGTGCGGCGTTCCACCCGTTAACGTTGGCTGTGCGCTCGAACTCCTCAAGCCAGTCATCTGCGTCCTCATATGAGTTGCCATGGAAGTCCACAGGAGTTTTAGGGGTGAAAACAGTCACCTGTGTCGTGCTTGGGCTCGTCATGGTGGGGCAACTGCTTCCCGGCGCGGTCATGTTTTCCGTCCAAGGACCGAACTCTGGGCTCAGGCCTAACAGGCGGCGGCTGGCGCGGTGAACGGGTGTTTCGACGAGCGGAAGTCTTTGTGGACTTGATCCCGGGCTGTTGGTAGGTGTCCTGGACATGTACCCAGCTCCTCCACCAGTGTCACGACGCAGACACAGCAGGAGTTCGATATAGAAGAGCTCACTTTAATTAAAAATGAAAGGCGCTCGTAAAGAGGACCGGGCAAGAGCTTCGTCTTCTTCTCTGGCTGTGCGAGCTCTCCCCTGCAGGTTGAATGCGGCAATATAACAAAATTTTCTTTATATAAAAAGTATCAATGTTGAGCTGTTATATTTCCTTTTTCCTTTATGTATTCAGTATCTTATCTTCTATCAGTTTTCATAAGGATGAAGAGATGTCCCTGGTGACATGTGATGCATGACTCCCCAACCCCCCCCCCCCCTTTTTTTTTTGACGTATGATGGATGAATTGAAAACTTTTCTAATCAGATCAACCTGGACACCACCTTCTGGAAAAATGTGAGTCCACATAAACATCTGTTGACTTGCCCTAAATTAGCAGCAGCATTTCTGCTTCACCCTGCCACCGCAATGGCATATAAATAAAAAGGTATATTTTGACATAGCACAGTGAATGGTGCTCCACACTATATAAAAGTGGATACATAGCATAAGAAACGTGTAGCATTATTTGGCATGGAAGAAACATGATTAAGATGACCAGAAAATTTACTCCGTTGAGGCATGGTAATAGCAGAAATCTCTACAGCTGCAACACAAGGCACTTTTTGTGAACCATTTCGTTTTCTGTGTTCTTCGTCCTAAAACTTGGTTACATGACAACATTAGTTGCATGTGTGACTGTTAAGCCAGCAACTACGAAGCAGTAGGAAATGCCACCATACCAAGATGACATCCTCTTGCTCAAATGCCTCCACAGTGGCAGCTACTTCAGCAGCCAGGTCATCCAGTTCTTGCGTCAGCTCCACTGCCTCCATGTTGCGCATCACTCGATTTAGAAGCTGCCGCATTCGGAATGCATAACGGTGCTGTCCATCCTAGCAAGAGAACAGTTTCTGAAGAAATTGAATTTCCCACTTGCACTCAATACACTTATTACAGAAGAAAGCAATCAGCCCAGATGCCTTCACATGGAAAAGACATACAAGACATAAGAACACAGAAAAAAGAGAAAGCTTGCCCCTTCTGATGACAAGCACTGATCTCAACTTTGAAACCCAACACAAAACCAAAACTGCCAGGCAGCAACTTTAGGACAGCCACAGGGATGGTAACTGTATAGCTTTCTTTTCAAAAGCCTTTAAATAGCACACAAGCAGTTGACGCATGCACCAGGTGGCTTTCACAACAACATAAGTCCAAGCATGTTGCTGCTGAGATTTATTTAGTGCATCATGGGCACCACCATAACCCAGGCACCACCATAACACAGAGGCTGTGCCAATAGGCTGAGGAGCCACATGTTGTAGGTCATACACAAATGCATAGCAAAGCTTTTTGTCGGTATAAAATAAGTTATTTTTTTGAGCTTTTTGTATCACTTTATAATAATATACCACACATACAATTTTGAAGAAAGCTTTTCCATACGTTAACCGAGTCAAGCTGCACATTTTACAGTGCTGACTCCAGCTTCAGTTGGATTTCCAAGAAGATGTGATGACCTCAATATGTAGTTTTTTAACACATACACTGTCAGTGCTATCTTGTTTTTTCTTTCCTGCATATGTTTTTTTTATCTTTCTCTCCCTCTCTTTTTTTTTTTTTTTTTCATAGAAATGTTATACATTATGAATGACAAAACCTGTTTGATTTGGTGCCAACACTCGTAATCTTGGCACGAAAAATAGTTCCAGCAAACAATGCTCACACATCTATATATAAATAATCCTTTGACAGGTTGATGGACTGTACTGCAGTAACATAAGCCCACACAAATATGTGAAATAAGTAACTGCATATCGGCAATCACTGCACAAGGCTCAGAGGAGTGTCACAGTATTGTGACGGAACAAAGGCATGGCACAAAGTGTGATGCTTCAAGTCGCCCCTGCCATTACCTGTTCTCTGTATTCGTCTTCTTCAGAACACATGCTATCCAGGACCCTAAAGTGGTTCTCATTATTCTTTACAAAGTCATCAATAGCATAGATTGCATAAATAGACTACACAGTGCACAAATTGTTTAATTTATAACACATCTGCAAAGATGTGGATCACTAAAGATTGCAGCGGTGTTGCCACACCAAGTTTTCCAGCTGTCTGTTGGGGGCCACGGCATTGTTTTGCGATGCCATTTGTGCATTAGGCATGACTGGTTTCTAAGCATTTAAAAAGTATGAGAGGCTGCATTTATGGTGATATCTGGTGCACATGCACATAGATCAATAAAGCAGACAAGCACAAAGTGTGGCCTCTGTGATCAACTGTGTGCCAGCGGAGCATTGTGGAAGCACAAGTTTAGCCCAAATTATTACTCACTGAGGACAGTGAGGAGAAAAAGCACAGCTTCTGAAGGTGTTTAATTACACAGTGCTTTGCTAAGTTATAGTGCAAGTGATTAACACTAGCTGTAGCCTAACTGCATAACTCGCAAAATACTTTTTGAGGGACCCTTATTTAAAGCAGGTATGTTCTTTTATGAGACGAGCAGCTTGGCAACTTAGATGTGCTTTACACCCCAGAGGGACAAGAGCTTGGCGACGTTACTAACCGAAAAAACATGTCGAAGAAAAGCCTATTAGCTATATTCTAATAAACTTTGAAATTCTAACAGCAGTCAAGAACAAAGAAGAAACAAGAGAGGCATGACACTCCACTGAAATTGAAATCGGTAAAGAGAGGTAAGTGAAAACGGGTATTGGCCTAACCCCACGTTTTGGCACAGGACCCAGAAATTGGCAAGGCCTGAACTTCAGGCAGAGGGAACTTGGCTCTTTGAACTCCGCTTCCTTGGTCAAACCATTGAATGCACAGCGGGCATCTTGGTCAAGCACTTGCTGCAGCCACAAGAGAGAGAAAACAAATTTCTGTTCAATGTGATGATATCAGTTATTTTTTTTTCTTAATTGTTGTAAACAAGCCTTCTGTGAAATAGCTGTAACACCTTGTATTTTTATTTTGTTTTGTTTTTTTACCTCTGTTCTATGAATGCCTATATCTCAATTTACGCTACTCACAATCTGAAGCCTCGGGCACACAAAAAAGACACGACGCAGCTATATTCAGTGTGCGAAATGCCCTTAGTTTTCCGTGCGCTTCCGTAATGAAAATGGTGCATTACAATTACATTACATTACATTACATTACAAAGATTTCACTGCACACAGGCCCCATCCAAGACATGCTAGTGCTCCATATAGTGCCCCATGTTAACGTCGCATATGTGGTTTCGTTTCATGTGACTGTAATGTACAGACGATCTTTGTTCCCGTTTTTACTTTTGTATGTTTTTTTTTCCCTTCCCTTGCCTTTTCCCCTCTAGCCATGCTTTTGTGTTCTTCTGTTCTCTACTGTACCCGTGTTGGGGAAGTGAAGAACGCAAGGAGAACATGAAAGGATGAACGCTTTTTGTTGCTTTCTTTGCTTATAAAGCTGGCCCTTTCTCCATTTACAGGCTCGATACCTACACGCAGAAGATACCAGCTTCATGCGCTGACCTTTCTTTTCCACTTATCTCCCTTCCTCCCTGCACGTCGCAATTAGCTATCGATTTGCTTTGAGTCTTTGTGCCAGCAAGTGGGCTTTTTTTTTTTGCTTTCTCATGTTCGCCTGAATGCCCCCATCAAGACTACTGTAACATTTGTCGCGCAGAACCCGCGTCCTTGGTGGTTGCTGTGAGTGTTCGTCTTAAGCAAGAATTCGTCCTAACAGAGCTTGTCTTAACGGGAGTTTACTGTATACACTCTGAAAGAATTTCGTGCTAACAAAAAGAAAAGGAACCAACAGAAGCACATTGAGTACATCACCTGAAAATCTCGAACGTGTGAGACCAGCACTCTGTGGGACTTCTCCACAGCTTGCTTGATGGCCCAGAAGCTGATGTCCTTCCAGCGAACTATCTTTACGAATTCCTGCAGTATGAAGCGGAACAACCCATTCTGGCTCTGTATGTCCTCATGACGGCCCCATGTGCAAACAAGACTAAGTGTGTACACCTTTTCTGACAAGTCTAACACGGCACACAGTCCTATTGCAGCACACAAAATCCAGCTAAAAAAAAAGAAAAGAAGTGGAGAAAAGCCACTTATCTCTATGCACCTGCCATCTGGTGCTTCATAAACACATACTATCTGCCACTATTTTAATCAATATCTGCCTAAGTGTTAATGCCATAGTTAGCCATTTACATTAACAAAAGCTTTGCTACTTTGAAAACTGAGTTTTGCTAACAAGTTTAACCACGACATTGATGCAATATCTTGACACCAGGTTAAATGGCTTTCCACTTTTGCTCAATGGTCACAGAATGAACATGCAACTAAGTGCACCAGTTAAGGACAAGTATAAAATAAATAAGGACTATAACATCTTTACTTTACGCATCCTTGTAGCATGTGTACAGTTCACAATGCCTAAATTGGGCCAAATCTTAAAGAAGTAGCCTACAGCTGACCGACCTAAGACGCAGGCGAAACCCACCTTGAGCTTCTTCTCAATGGGCTCCCTATCTGCTTTAATGTGATCACGAGTAGACGGGACTGTACTGGCTGTAGAAGTGCCACAGGTTGAAGAGAAGGCCTGTCAAGAGAGAGCCCGACTGCTGCGCCTCAAGCAAGAAGGGCCACAGCAGCTGCAGTCTAAACTCAAACTCCCCGAGACGGCTTGTGTCCAGGAAACGCACCAGCTCATCCCTCACCTGTCGGAGAGTGTCTGCATCCAGCTGGCTCTTTTCCTGCATTGTGATGCCCCCACTGTTTTATCTGCTTGTATTAAACCAAAGACCAATCAATTTTCTCGCTTCAAAGAGGCAATGCGAAGACAGATATTGGTTGCTGTGGTGGGACGAGGTCAGGTTGCCTTAGAACGCGTAGTTATAAAGCAAGATTGAATAAAGAAGAACAATGCACATGCTGTGGGGGAGTTTAAGAAATGATGAACATGTTCTGATTGAATGTGGCGATATCTACCTAGGTATACGTGTGGGCACGAGCCTACATGACGCCTTGGGTTTTAGGAACAACCATTGAAAGCTGAACACGTCCACGATAGAAGCAAGTAAGAGACGGTTGGAGTATTGGTGGCAGGAAAGTAGAGATAAAGGACAGAAATAGTGGAAAAGATGAGGTCATTCTGCCTGAAAAGGCAGAGAGATGCACCATGAATTTATAATTTTCCTGGTATAATGAGATCGCTTCAATCGAATTAGATAAGGCACTAGGTCAACATAAAAAGAAAGCTTTCTCTTCAGTTTTTTTTTTTTTTTTTTTTTTTTGAGCTTGATGGAACCCATGTCATTGTCACGTTATAAAGAGGACGGTCATAGCATCCATCCGTTCATCCATCCATCCATCCTTCCAACAGATAGCATCACTATGTTCATGTATGTAAAGTCAACTTCCTAGTAAACTTTCCAGAAATTCAACCTTAGTGCCTAGAGCAGAGGCGGTAACATAGTGCTTGACACATGCATTAAAACCATATGATAAAACCTTGCTGTGATGGTTTCCATGTTCAAGATAGTTTTGTACAGCAGTATAGGCAAACAAGAGAAAAATGCCTTCCAGGATTTCTGAGCATGGCTTAAGTTCAGGACAGTATGTAGAAATTAAATTAACATTGCTGGGGTTTAACATCCCGATACCCCAATATGACTGAGAGACGCTCGTCACGAAACATGCTAGAACAGGAAGTTTCAACTGTACCTGAACAAGGTTTGCCAAAAGGTGGTACATAAAAAACCACCACCTGGCACTTCTTTCTCTTACTTTCTGGACCACTCCATTCAGGCACTGGGTCCAGTTGCTGAAACAGATGCACAAGAAAATTCAGCGAAAATCACCAGAAGATGACTGACAAGGAAAAGAGAAACCTTTTAAAAAATCCACCAAGATTCACTGGGACAACACTTATGTGGTGTTTCTGCGGCTTGCGGGTACTCTGTTGTATAGACATGTAAGAGTGCATTTGGCAAAGTAGTCCAGAGTCCTACCTATGACAAGACAAGAGAAAGAATGCTGACATATTCATTTTCCTTTGAGGGGATCAAGGCGCCTTCCCTATGCCTCATTCCACTGCAAGTGTGTTGTGCCGGCTACGAGACGGCTCATTCACCGAGAACCACTTTTGCAGCAGCAACGTGATGGAAGTGGTTAGTACAGTGGACGTACCGTATTTACTCACGTAATGAACCCACCTTTTCTTTTTTCTGAAAAGCTGATGTCAATTTGGGGGGAGGGTTCATTACGTAGAAAAAAAAAAAAAAAAACTCCTATTAAACGAAACTCGGTTAAATAAAAAGCCGCATAACCGAAACTATCTAGGCACATTTGGTTGGTCTCTTATATATTTAATGACAAAAAGTTTCAGGTAATCAGAACATTTTTATAGATTACATCGGTTAAATGATACTAAAACGAGCAAAACCCATGAACGGCGGAAGTGGCCACAGCTGTCTAGCAACCATGAAACAATAGCCAAAGCTAATTTAGTCAAGCCAATCAAACGATCGCACATGTCCGCACATGCCGAGCAGCAATTGACGTCTCGTCGTGAACTTGAGGAGACAGCCTTGAGGAACTTATAGCTGAAGTTCAAGATGAGGATCCGTGCTCGAGTGGTGATAAGATTGTGTGTGATTTCGAGCCCATTTCAGTGGCTGATAGTGCAGCAAGAAATGCTGTCATCCTGTTGCAGCGCTACTTTGAACACCTGGTGGCACAGGGTTCCTGCACAGCCTTTCAGCAATGCACTCCTACTATGTGAGAAAGTGCTTAAACAAGGCCAAGCAAATTGTTATCACCTCATTTTTTCCGAGTCAGCAATATTAGTAACATTTTTCTTTCTCATCAACTATAGTAGTATTGCTTACTTCAAAATGTTTCTGTTCAGTCAGCCACAGTTGGTGCTTTTCAAATGAAGTCATATTTAATTCATTTTGTGGGCTTTGATCAAATGAAACTTCTCATAAACGAAACAAATTTTCTTGCCCTTTCAAGTTCCGTTTAAGAGGATTCCACTGTAACAGCAAAAATTTCACACGATGATAATGAGAAACTAGCTGTTCAACCACAACCGACCTTCAATTCAGCGGCAGGACTACTGAGCCTCTGAACTTATTCGACGACTTAACTTTACACAAGGGGATATTGTCCTTGTTTTGGCCTGTGAAATGAGCGACGAAACTGGGCACCGCTTTGGCACCGTAAATGGGCCTCTAGCATTTCACGTTGGTTGAAGATAACTGAAGTGAACGAGTAGAAAAATGAATTAATGTTGATTACCGCCTGCTAAACCAGTTGGTTCATACTTGCAGATGTCATAGGATGTGAAACTTAGTGAAGGCAGCATAGGACAGGAAATAATGCTTTCGCTGTTCTATTGTTGTTAATTCTGTTGTCTTACTACACAAATAACCGATTACAAATGTAGCTCTTTAGAACTAGCCAGAATGCAGCTTTCAACACTTTCTCCTTGTCTCTTCAATCACACAGAGCTCAAACTTGAAAAAGCAGTACTGTTCAAACAGCAGCACTTACTGCAACTCCATTTTGCGCCACCGCACTACCAAGTGGGTAAGTGCATTCAGCTCAGGGGAAATGGAAATCTTCCGATGAGCCCCTTTTTCCCAGTCCTGTGAGAGGAACAAAGTGACCATCAGCTACTGAGTTGAACAGTGTAGCTGCTGATTTATTAAGGCGTAACCCAGAAGGTGCATGCAAATGTGCATGCAAGGAGAATGATGTAACGTGTCATTTGATACAATGTGCTACACAAGCTGCCAGCGTACCCTAGTATTTCACACTTATCTTCCATGGCTCCATGGGTGTTGCTAAGAGTAGCTTGCCAGAAATGAAAAGTAAGCCTTTAAGTAAATTGAAATTTTTTCAACTTTTCCACAGAGAATTATGACTTACATGTTACGTGAAGCTTCTGAAAACATTATACATTTGCACATTTGCAAAAGCAATGATATTGCTAATTAAGAGCTGTGAACCTGACCTGTCCTAGTGCAAGCAGTATTTCCAGTCCTTGAAGAACTTTCATTACTGGTGATGACACCGGCAGGTCCAGCACACGATTGCAGACCTGTTTCAACTGAAAAAGAAGAATAAAATTAAACAAGCTAGCACAGTGAGACATTACGAAATCAATGGATTGGCGATAACATGTCTGGTCTGGAAGATGCGTGATGAAGAAAATAAATGCAGAAAAATAATGAGCAAAAGTGAAAAGGCTTTATAGAAGTGGCTCAATAGTTGAGCCACTTCTATGTGACCAAGGCTTCAACATGAAAGCCAGAACTTCATGGAAGTTTTACACTTTTTCACTTATAGTCTGTATTTATCTGTATAGTCTGTATAGTCTTAATGTCTTATAGTATGTATCTGTATAGTCTGTATAGCCTGTTTTTTTTTTTTTTTTTCTTCAACAAGCCTTTATAATCTCTACAGTGAGAAGAAAGTTTCCACACTTTAGTGTATTGATGGTAATGAATAGTGAGCAACAGGAACACTTATACCGTATTTACTCACGTAATGAACGCACCTTTTCTTTTTTTCAAAAAATCGGAGCAAAGTTGGGGGTGCGTTTATTACGCGGGGTAAATATTATGAAAACGTTTTCGGGAGAAGGAAAAAAATGCAGTAATGCAAAAAATAGGTTAGGCTGCTGCGCCTTTTGCAATTTACATACGCATACACTGTTTGGAAACAGCTTCTTCGTTGCACATTCAATTTCGATGGTTGATGGCGCTATCTTCTGCAAGCTGTCCCCTGGTGGCCACCCGCGCATGCATGTTTTGCAACTATCTTTTCTCACAATCGTTTAACCGCAACAGTGGTATCTGCTTGTAATCTCGAGGGGCACCCAAAAGCGTGCACTCAAGGGGGAACGGGGAACAAAGGGACAGTTAGAGTGAAGAAAAAAGAAAGTTGGCTAAAAAAAAAAAAGGGGGAAAGGAGTTCGCAGGAAGCGACCGACTCAGTTGGCGCAGGCAGTTTGGTGATGGGCAGTTTGGTGACCTTCGCTCGTTGTGTGCGTATCAGCTGCAATGTCTCTACACTCGCACTGCTCGTAAACCCCGCTGTGGTGCACAGGTAAGACGGGGAGGTGTCGTGCACAGATAGAAAGAAAAGCAAACAGGCTTGCGGCCAACGGGCGAAGTGAGGGGGGGGCGAGCAGGAGTGGTTGAGCGAGGGGGCAAAGTAATAAAAAACAGAAGAGAGCGAACGAACGGGTGAGGAGGCGCCAGGTGTCGGTTGGCGGCAGTGCAGCGGATGAATGTAGGGGGTGCGATTATTATGTGGGGGGGGGGGGGGGGGTATCCAAATTTTGATGAGTGAAGTTGGGGGGTGCGTTTATATGCGAGTAAATACGGCACTTGTTTCCATAAGCTGCTCTTCTAGCATCATGAAATAGCGATGAAATTGATCCATTCAGGCTTGAGCTTTAGTACAGATAAGTAACTTTCGGGTATGAAATTCACACATTGATGCATTGAAGTTGAATGGAGGTACAGAGCAGAAACTTAAATTTCTGTAATACTTGCAAGATGCAAAGCTGCACACATGCAAAGCAGCAGCGCTTGTGGTGTGTCGTTCCTTGTGTACGTCTTATCATTTTTTGCGCTACATTATGAATTTGATCCCGCACAAACTGGTCCAGGAACAAGTCCTTCTGCAAAGCTGCACACCTTTACATGATTAGTACAAACCTTCTGATTGGTTTATGGGCTTAGCTTTCCTCCTTACGCAACAATGGAAATAATAGCTGAATAAAAAATAAATAAGCACGGTAGAACTAAATCTGCTGGATAATTAATTTGCTAATGTATGGTGTTGTTACTCTAATGATAGTGAAATACTATGTCAGTGAGTCCTTCCTTAACTCAATAACTCAGTAGGTTCGATTTGCTTATAAGCTGATTCCATCATACACAGTAACTACGCTCTATTTTCAGCACACACATTGCACTTTCTGAGAGCAGAAGCATACCTTGGTAAGGCCTGGGTGTCCAGGGAACTCCACAAGAAGGTCCCCAATTCTTGTCACCAGGCGACACAAGGGGCCCTCACACAGAGATGTCTCTTGCAGATCAGCGTCATGGTATAGGTCGATCTGGCGTCCAGTGTCGCGACCTTTGTTCTCTGGTTTACATTGCACTAGGCCTTGCTGCTCCAAGCTAGCTGTGCCTAGGCTCAATTCCAATGACCAGCACGAGACCAAGTGGCAGCCTTGCAAAGCTACATCAAGTGTTGCATCTGCATGCACAGAGACGTCATTGTCAGACAGATACTGCAAAAGGGCATGTCAGTCCACTGGGGCCAAAGAAGTTAAATGATAGAGAGACTAGTAAAGGTATGCTAATTTGGTCCCTACCATGTAAGAAGTTGGCATCACATTGATACAAACCTGCTCTAAATTACTACCAAAAAAAGCATGTCCAAGCCTAATGCTAAGCCACTTGCAAGACCACAGCAGATACCGTACCAATAAGTGCTGCAGCAACCAAGTGGCTAGGAACTCCACAGGATTCTCGGTTACACATTGCGTGGAAAAGTAAGAGAGCATGTGGGCACTTCAAAAACACCAGGCAGACATTTACATGGTATTTCTTGCTGGCTTATTTGTTACACAAAGGCTACATTGGCCAGCACATCTTTACATGGCGATATTCCTTCTGTTGTGTCAGAGTAACATCATGCCAGACAGACCAGCTGACAAGAAAATGTGTTTTGAGTAGGCTTGTGCGCATAGTGAATTTCAGGTTCCAAGAGAATTGGAATCGAACAGTGATTTTGCTGAAATAATTTCGAATCAAATTCGAATAGTATATATATCGCATTATTATAAAGAAAAATTGGTTTATTTGTCATGACCCAAATAACCTGCACAATATTTAACAAAAAATTGAAACGAGGCCTGTGCAAATGCAACTTTTTACATCAAGCAAAGTGGAAACAACTTTAAATAGTAGCAGGAATTAAGTGTTGGTAAAATGCACGTGATAAATTGTAAAATGTTACATGTTAAAATTTGCTGCACTTAGAGCATATAAGTCAGTATAACAAGCTTTTAAACTTAAAAAATGAATCGACGCGAGGGTAATTGCTTTATTTAACCTTGAAGTGAGGTTTCGAAGTAGTTTAAATTTTTCCTGAGTGTGTGTTTTTCACGGCATAGTACTATTACACTACAGTGAAACCATATCTACAGGAGGTTACATGCGAATTAATATATTGTTACAGTGAGATGCCTTTTACAAGAGATGATGAATGCGAGAGTCCAGGGATCTGGCTGATCACTGCTCCTGCCAACTTCGTTCTCCTCTTCTACCACGTGTCCCCTCAGTATCGTAGCAATATGTTGAAATAGATGTTTTGACGGTTTAGCACTCCTCTAATGCAGTGAAACCACCTTTACAATAGGTTACATTCAGGCTATTTTTCATTTCATTTATTTATACTGTTAGCCCAGAAGTGGGCCGTTACAGGGTGGAAGTACAAACAATTATTTGCGAAAAAGAAGTACCGTACAGGTCTCGAGATAAATTCTCGGTATTATTGTGAGCAGCAACTCGAAGTTATACATAACAAGAAATGGAACACACATGCGATGCAATACATGCGCGCAGAACAGCACATGACGCATTTGAGGCGGCACTTTTGCACCGCGCTGAAGATTTGAAAGACAACTACTGCAGTCTCATGCAACCAACAAAAAGTACACACGCACGTCACTGTTATTCAGGAAATAAACGTTTTAGATTCTGTTCAAATGATGTAAGCGAGGAACAACCAATTATAGACTCTGGCAGCATATTCCAATCTTCAATAGCACGTGGAAAGTAACTGAACTTAAAGCAATCGTTACGTGGGACTAGGGGTGGTATGTACATATTATGGCGATGTCTGGAGGGTTCTTGTGTGTTGACCTGAAAGCAATCTGAATAGTTTAGTTTAAAATGATTATGAATTAACTGGAAGAGGAATTTCAGACGCTCAATCCTCGTCCTAAGTTCAGGACTATCCAGTCCAGCTTTTTTTAGCTGGACTCCAGTCCAGCATTTTTTAGCTGGACTATCCAGTCCAGCTAATATATGTTTACTTAATCATTTCAAACATTTCTAAATTTTCAATATTTTAAATGTAATTTAAAGCCAATTCGAATAGAGTATTATTCGTTTGAATATTCAAAGCATTCAAATATTCGCACAAGCCTAGTTTTGAGTGTCAGACTTCGACCATCAGTATGTAAGGCATGCCAAGAGAGACTACGCACTAAAAAGCCACCTGTTGAATGCACCATATTTGCCAAGAGAGGTATAACCTCTCTTGGCGAATATATGGTGCATTCAACAGGTCATCTAAAGGACATCTACAGAAAAAAAAAGAAAACAAACACAGAAGCTGACAAGGAAGTATTACAGCTTTCTGAAAGCAAGACCTGCCCCCAAAATAATAATAAACAATAAATCATGCATAGTGTGACACCCTTGGCAAAAAGAAATCTTCGTCTTTGGTGAATCTTCTAAGCAAAGCATGGAAGGTAGAGTTTTTCTCGGCCCCTATTTTACTCTCGGTAACTACATTCATATCTTGATTAGAAACCTTGGAATCAAGACTACAGCCTTCTTAACGAGACTTTTCAATCTTTCAAAAGTAATGAATAAGTGCATATGGATTGCAGACCAATGAATAACTAAAACTGAAAGTTCCTTATACAAATCCCCTGCTTACCCAGGTGAGCTCCATGCTGCTGCAATGTGCTCCGCAGTGCCTCATGGCGCAGCCTCAAGGCATCCAGGCAGTCAGCTTTCTCTTCTGTTGTTTTTGGGTCAGCAAGTTGGCAGTGAGCTTGCCACACCTGCAGTGCTTCACTGCCACTGAAGGCAAATGCTTGTGCCACGGGCAAAGGCTTCTCAGGTTGAGAATGTTCATCTTCATCATCTTCAAACTCCTGTAGCCGGAAAGATTGCGTGCCACAAATGCAACACTGATTCTTCAATTTATAATTTAACGCCACACATCTGTTGTATTCAAAAGTGTCGCACTATGTGAACTTAAAACAAAACAAAAAACGCAAAATTTTGATTAATGTCATCTTGGTGAATGAAATTTATGGGCTTTATGACTGCTAATTTCCCATTGAAATGCAGCATTATATTTGTGCAACTACAGTAACTGGCACCAGATGACTGGGATTTCGGCAGCTCACCTGCGAGTAGCTGGGAAAGAGAGCGTGACACTGCTGCTCATCCAACACCTCCTGGCTCTCCTCAGCAGGGTGAGTGCGATACTGGAAGAGGCTCTGCTCTCGCTCCTTCTTTTCCCGCTCCTCTTCTTCATTGAGTTGCCATGAAATCAATAGCTGGTGGAGCACAGGACGTGCCGCCTATGCAAGACCAACCGTCAGGACACAGGTAAAGTCTTAATAAAAACTGTCACGTCATTTTCACTACACCGAGACTTAGAAAACTTGGAGGACACTTAAGCTTCACCTTCGAGGGTAGAATTCCACTGCGTAATCGGGTCCCATTCACATTGCCTTCTCGATCACTAGCCTAGCGTCGCTTCTCGGTGGACACCGTGCCACAAGAAAAAGAATGTCTGTGTGTGTAATACAGGCGATTTCAGGCTATTCTAGAATTCTTACAGTGAGTAGAGTTGTGAAGTGCCCACTTATGGCCTAATTCTTTCTTTCGTGAATTGGAGAGGTGTCTACAAGGCAACACGCCTATGTGTCTAAAGGAAACACGCACCCGCGCACACATTTTCTCGATGCCGTTGTCGTTAATCATCATTATTTATGATTATGTTCTTTCTGACTGGTAGGCTTTTAAGCCGACCAATCGTTGCCCAATGCACATGTTCTTATGCCTGGTGAGATTCTACACTTCTGCCGTGAAGTATCACATGCATTCAGGAGGAGCCTCACACAGCGTGACATTCGTAAAAGAGTTTCTCTCCTAAACGATTTCAAGCAGTGGCATGGCTCTGTGCCGGAACACCTGCCTGCCACGCAGGTCCTGGGTTCCATTGTAATTTGAACCCAACATTTTCATTACCTCTTTCAAATTTTTCACTCATGAACAACCCTGATTTTTTGCTCACAATCAAAAATGCCAACAGATACTGACACCGAGATTTCTTTGAAATGAGCTTTTGAAGGCTATCACAGCGAAATGCATGATACACATAAAGCCGGCAATTTGGTATGTAGTGTACTTACTAAACTCAGATTATCACTACATTGCGAGCATTTTATAAAAGTAAACCCTCCTAATAAAGCACACTGTATTCCATTTTGATGTTGAAATGTTCAAACACATCAAGTTATGACAGCCCACTAAAATAAGTGAGTTCTCATGAAGGAATAGAAAACCCTCTGGGCAAAGTGAAAAGGGACAGTATGCCCATTCAACAAAGCATGTTCTGTAAATGCATGAGTACGAAATGATGCTAAGAACATTTAACAGATCCAGTGCTTGGTCACTGCAGAAAGCAGAAGTTAAAAACATTTGAGGAATATTAATGACTTCTGAGTGTCTGAAAAAGCATCTCCAAGGGCCGAGGTAGTGCATGACAATTCAGAAAGAAAACACTGTTTTCAGAAATCAGCTATCCATTTCAGTATACAACAAAATAAAGGCCCAAAATGTATAGATGCCTAACCACTGCCAACAACCAATCAGCCAGCAGGAATGGAGCTGCCTCTTTTTTAAGATTGCAGTTATTCTATGTTTCAACGAAATTCAATTTTTGATGCACTTAAAATAACTGAAAGGTTCTCAAGGCCCTGAAATTAAAGAGTTTCAACAACTTCTGTGAACAGCACTAATGGGCCATAGCCATTTCAACATTTATTAAAGAAGTATACTTTCTTAGTGCACAGAGAATGTTTCAGAAAAAGCACAGATAGGACTAAGAAAGTATATTCTTTTCAAAAATGCAATACCAACCAACCCAAGTAGCCACTCTTTTGCATTTCAACATGCCCAAATCGAATCATGTCACAATGTCCGAAAGCACAACCAACCTTCCGCCAATCGACAGCCCCACTATGGTCTTGCTTCTGGCCAGTGACCAGCTCTTGCAGTGCAGATCGAAGCAGGAGGAACTGCTGGCCTTTGTTCGTAATGAGAGCCATCAGTTGTGAGCTTGACAGCAGCGTAGACAGGCAATGAGGTGGCAAGGCAGATGGAAACGTCAGTGACTGCTCCAGCACGTGCCAGACCTCCTGCAGAGTAACTCACAAGCATTACCGATGCTGCTGCTAGGCAAACAGATAAAGAGTGACGAAAAATGCCGGAGAAAGCTGAGCAGCATTAATACCCACACTTGAAACGTTGCACTTGGAGGTCGCCAGCACGGCAAGCATTCGAACGCCATGGGTCAGCTGCAATGGGGAATGGATGACTCAGAGCAGTTGCCATAATCACACGATCCAAAATCAAGATATTTGTATACTAATTTTTCATGTAATATTCAAAGAAGGGAATTTACATGCAAGAACAAAGTTAGCTGGTCAGATCAGTAAAAAAAAAGGAAAAAAAAGGGGGGGGGGGGACTTATTAACTGCAAATGCTCAAGCTCCTAAGAGACTGTCATGGATAGTCGTAGAGCTGCACTGAAAAGGACAAGATGCTACACTCTATATTTTGCTGCACTGATGATATGCATTATGAATTTTTCACTCTTTCACTTGACAGACCTAAATGAAGTGCAACTTCGCTGCTTGCAGCTCTGGTGATACAATAAGTTCTCTTCTCATATACATTTTCAGTTCCCCTGATCTTTATTGCAGTGTTTGCAAACTAATACAAAAAAATACAGAAATAATAAAAAGCTGTCAGAAACTGCCTGTGCCGAATCTCAACTGACCTGGGCCAGCCCGGACAGGAAGGGGTAGCACAGGTCTCGAAAAGACGAGTGTTCCTGACGAAGCTGCCGGCACAGTGCCTCAAGCGCAGTAAGCCATGGCCACACATCAGCAGTTGGAGCCCGTGAATCCTGCCAGGAAGCACACAGACCCTCCAGCACTGACTGTACTCGCTCAACACTTGCCAGTGTGGAGGCACAGTGGCGCATCTGCCGGGCAAGATCTTCGTACTACATTGGTAAAAGGAAACACAGGAGAATCACGTTTATCGTTGGTCGATACAGCCTTTTATGAAGCAAGCATTAGCTGATAGTGGCCCACTGCGACCACCAGCCTAAACAGCTTCCACAACAGAAATGCCACGAACATAAAGGTGAGCTTTGGCTTTGATTAGCCTGTCCAGTACTTGCCTGTGTGTTAGGTGCTCGGTGGGCTTTCTTGGAGGCCAGCTTCTTCATTTTGATCTTTAGCTGCTGCTGGCGGCACTGCTCCAGTTTCAGTGCGGGATGTGTCACCTGAGTCTCGTGCTTTCCCAAACGTGCCATGATGGACCAATCCCTAAGCTGTCGTTCTGCTTCGAGGTATGACAGCTGTGCAAAAGGGAGCACAGACCAACATAAAGAAGCTAATGGGCTTCTAAAGGGCTTGCACTGCTCCACCCAAAAACAATAAGCATGCTCATGCTATACTGCAGCACTCATTCTACACAGATCCCGATTGTTGCAGCAGTACAGTGTAAGACGAACAACAAGAAAATTATGCACAATTAAGTGCTTTTCCTAATGATGTATATATAAAAGAGGCTTGGTGCATAATTTTACAAGGCCATTTTTGAACCAACCACTCTATGTTAATGTACATGGTATGACACCTGGTGTGACTCTATGCTTATGCCACTCAATATTATATCTGTTAATGTGACTGCTTGACCAACATGATGACTGTAAGAGACTTTTTCCAATTTTTGCCACATGATGAGTGCCACTAGTACCAGCAAAGGGTGGTAAAATTACGGCTCTGTCAATGGAGCATTTCCAAACAGTAATGCAAGATGCAAAGGCTGTGGCGAGAAAAGTGCACAATTCATTCAAGTTTTCCCGATGTGTGTGCGTGTGAAACGACGTGCTATTGCGTTAAAACCTAATTGTTCATCTTATTGTTCATCTTATTGCCACCAAGAGGCGATCAATTCTCACAAATGATAACAAGCAAGCATGGCAGTGCCATTGGTACATGGTGGCATCATTCTTACATTTAAGTGGCACCTATTAACAGCTAAAATCATGGCCCTGTGGGAAATAAACCGGCTGGCATAAACCACTCACCCTATGAAAGTTTAGAAACAGTTTTTTGTGAGCGAGCAAACAGACACCTCCTACAACACGAATCAAAATTACTGCCACACGCTTTCACAGGCATGAATATGGGAGCAATACCCAACATGTTGATCGAAACAAACCATTGAACAGAAGGTGAACGTCAACAGTACAAGAAAAAAATTCTCTGCATGCATGCAGGTTGACAGCAATTGCTGGGCAGAAAAAAATGAAGTTAGAAAGTTGCCTTGTTTATCAAACATAGATACAGTGAAACAAATGTACAGAATTGTCTATTAGGCCACTTGGGACTGGTTTACAGCATCATACATCTATATCAGTGACCATAAAAAAGTCAAAAACCACTAGCCACCACCCCCAGTTTTAATCTGTCCACGACAATACTGAAAAAACTTGGATCAGCCATCAACTGACCTCTTGTTGCGTGTGTGCCAACTTGAGTGCCGCCTTGTAGAGTGGATCAACTGGGTCCCACGGAACCAACACTTGTAGGGCACAGAGGCCTACCTGGGCCAATGTCAGTCCAAACGACCACAGCCAGTCCCTGTTGCAGCAGCCTTGAAAATACCAAGGATCGCAAGAAGTAAGAAGAGTGGAATACCATACCGCTACTTGGATATTTAGGGCTTGAGTTATTCACTATTCATCTTCTCTAGATGTTAGCAGATGCAGTGAGAAGAGTGTGTGGGTCAATAGCGAGCCCGCCTGCGTTGCTTTCATTTACCACTGCTATCTAGTACATCAACAGTGCAGCTGTAGGGACATCAATGGCACCCACTGCTACAGTGACATGTAGCAGCCAATGGAGGCCTCACAAAAGTAACACTGCCAAGAGAGATCAGAAATGCCCAAACAGCCATATTCATCCATGATAAAAATGCCACTCAACTTTCACGCATCAAAGACTGACAGTAGCTTTACACTCAACACAGAATATCTCCACAACATACGTTGTGAGGTGCATGCACGCATGAACAGCTGTGCTTGAAAGACCTCAAGTGAAAAAACATTTGTCCATGGACCTTGCTGCCAAACCCAAGTGCTAACTAGGGCCAGAATATCAACCACACATCTCCTTTTAAAGAAATGCTCTATTGTACAGTACTCCCATACTGAAACAGGACTATCTAGGCTAAGTAACGCACATGCTTCCATTTTCACAGTTTTCAGTTTGGGTTGTACCAGTGTTATTTCGACTCGAACGTGTAGATCAGAGCAAATATGATCTTTAGAGACCAGATTCGTCGCAACATGACATGGCTATCCTGAGCAATCATGCATTTCAGTAGTTATGTTTAAAAACTTGATGTCACATTTGAATCCGTGAGTATTGTACATCAAAGTGTACACGAATTATTGAAGAGATTCCTAGTTTATTTATTATGTCATCATTATCATCAGCCTGACTACACCTATGGCAGTGCAAAGGCCTCTCCCGTGTTCCGCCAATCACAAGTCCTGTGCTTGCTGCTGCCACTTTATATCCGCAAACACGCAAACATCCTAATCTCATCAGCCCCCCCTAACCTTCTGTCTCCCCTTCGTGCGTTTGCCTTCTCTGGGAATCCAGCCAGTTACCCTTAATGACCAGCGGTTATCCTGCCTACGTGCCACGTGTCTGGCCCATGCCCATTTCTTCTTCCTGATTTCAACTATGATATCTTCAACCACCCTTTGTTCCCTGATCCACTCTGCTCCCCTCATCTCTCTTAAGGTTACACCTACCATTTTCTTTTCCACTGTTCGCGACGTCGTTTTTAATTTAAGCTGAACCCTCTTTGTAAGCCTTCAGGCTTCTGCTCAGTAGGTAAGTACTATAAGATGTTGTTATAACTTTCTTTTGACAGACAGGGGTAGACTACCATTCATGATTTGAGAATGCTTGCGGAACGTGATCCAACCCATCCTTTTTCTTATAGCACATTATTTTAGTTTTGTGCATATTAATTTTCAGACCTACTCTCCTGATTTTGGTATCCAGTTCTGTAATCCTGAGTTGTAATTCATCACCAGAGTTACTCATTAGGGCAATGTCATCAGCAGATTGCAGGTGACTAAGATATTCTCCATTAACCCTTATCTCTAAGTCTACCCAATTTATTGCCCTGAAAACCTCTTGTAAACACACGGTGAATAGCATGTGGTGAATTTATATGTACAGCAGTTTTAAACAGTCACTACAGAACATAAGCAATATTAAAACAAGAAGATAAAATTGGCTTTAGCTAAGAACTTGCCTTACCTTACTTATTGTGGCTTTGCAACAAAGCTAAACTACTACTGGTGTCGGTGAAAACCGATACTAGTAGCATCTATTGTTCTGAAATTTATAACTTTTTTTATATACATTGTATTTTAAATATGTATTTAAACGTTATCTACCCCCTACACTAATGCCTTACACATGCACTGTAGGTATTGTAAATAAATAAATAAATAAATAAAGCTTTTTCATAGCACCTCACCATAGCAAAAGAAATGCTGTCCCATGTTCTATCATTAACTTACCGTCATTCACACTCAGCTGTTGAACCATCGAGGCTGTGTTTTCAACAAGTGACTTTAGGAATTCAGGAAGCTTGAGGGTTTCCCACCGGTTCTGGTCACCAGAGACTGCTTTGATGCCAGGAAGTGCAGAGACCACCATAGAAAACCACTTGTTCAGAGCACCATAATGACTAAGCCTGCAGAGGAACCACTACCATGATCAATGTCCCCTGTAGATACGTAAACGCTAAACTTGTATAGCAGACAACTACAACATATGCACAACAAATGAATATCGGATTATAGCATGGTCAGAATACAGAAGCACACAAAGAGAGGATGCATAAAGCAGGTTAAAGCATCTGAGCCCTTATAAACATGAAAGGTTGAGAAAAGCTACTCATCGGAGTTTCTGCTTAGTTTGAAGTAACATCCCGCTTCCTTTCACAATAATGAATGAGGCAGCATCAGTGAGACATCGCTACGATTTACAACAATACAGGAACCTTGTCTTGAGGAGGATTTTCACAATTCCATCGTCAGTAAATGCTTCTATGAGGTGCTCAGGAGGGAAAACTGCACTGAATGTGCTTCACTTCTCATAACATCTGGAGAAATGGGATGCAACTACTCAGCCTCGATATTGTAAACAACTGGATGCCACCAGCTGTTCCGATTGACCAAGTCAAGTATGAGTTCATCAGTAAGGTGGGAGAGGGGGGATCTAATTATAGAGACGAAAAATTATAGAAAAAAATTCATACTTTTTCTTTTTTGAAAATGGTGCTTTTCTAACATGCAGGCAACGATGCAATTTCTGGCCGAGTTTTCCACGTCTTACCTCTCTCATTTACATGTGTGTTCTGCATTGTGTTTTCGTTCTTTCTGTTTTAAACACCTGCCAATGCATTTGCAAGAACAAGAACATTGTGCATGAGTTCCTGCACCATATCAAAATTAAGTAGCCCTACAGTTAACGTCACTAAGGTTGCTAGCTGCGTAAGACTAAGCTTTTTCATATTGCGATAGCAATTATACAGAGACTATCGTCTGGATTTTGCTGCCGGCGTCGATGTCGCCGTCCCTCACCGTATATGTATACGTATCTATATATATGAACTATGAAAACGCAAGAAAGAAAGATAATGCAGAAGAAGACTCCGGCGCGCGGAATCAAACGTGGGACACCTGAGACGTCAGTGCGAGGCCCCTGAGCAACCAAGCAGCTTGTCCTTCAACGTTCAAATGGCAAACTATTTATATCTGCCACTTACCGCTGGTGACGGGCACCTCGAGGGGAAACTATTTTGTTTTCAGCATTAAGAGCAAGATGGCACAATGAGCGCGCGTCGCCACATCGTCCCGACATGGCGGCGCGCGCTTTTATCTCCCACACATACTTTGCCCCGCCGAGAAGAGGTGGATTTACGCTCACTCGTGCGCCCTTATCTCGTGGTAGGGAGGATCGTAAATCTTGTCTGGCTTTAAACTTTCACCTGAACGATTCTGTTGTAGTTACCGGGCGCACAAAGATCACTGCAATCGTTGCACAGTCCCCATCTGTGAAAAGGGTGCGCTTCTCAGACACAGTGAAGTAACAACTGAGACGCTTATTCGCATTCATCTGTCCCTGTGAGTACGTTTCATGCGTCATTTATGCGTGAAAAATGCGGGGCACGTTTCAATCTGCTTGCCATTCTGCACGTGACCTTCGAATTTGTTGCTATCGCGTTCATTGTTTCGCCTTTGCGGCAAAGCTGTGACTTTTTTTTACACATAGAACATGGACATACCAGAATGACTTTGGGCCATTTAAGTGGCTCAGTAGAGTTCTAAGCAGCAGCAGCTCAGAGCATTTGTCCTTGCGAGCACCCAGAGCAAGCTGAGATGCCATGGCCGTCTCGGCTATAAGACAGTAGGAAGTTGTCACAATGGGGGTCAGGTACACATGATGATTCTGCAAAAAAAGAGAGAGAGAGATGAGGTGAGGTCAGGTAAGGTAAGGTAGATAGGTAGGTAATGTTGCAGCAAATTAACGGCAAGTACTCCACACAGTAATACATCATGCCAATGTCTGAGCCTTTTAGAAGTACGACATATCTGTAATGTAATGGCCTCGTGAATTATTCTAATTGAAATGAGGAAATTAGTGAAGGCGACATGAAAAGTCTCAACATAAATGCAATACGAAGACTTGCCCATGCAACTGTAATTTCACTATGTTTCACATCCCCTGAATTGACTTCATGCACTTACTTGCAGGAATGTTCTATTGGTGTTCGGCAAACTGTGAGCCAGTGCTGTCTCGAGTATCCGTGGTGCATCCCACAGGCCACAGAGGTGCTCAACCCACCATGTTGTCATTTCATCCTGCATAGAAAGTGAGAAGAAATTCTCGAACATTTCCAAAAAGCTAGTTAATAATAAGTACAGCCACAATGAAAAGGTATGTACCTGTGAGCGGTTCTTCGCAGCCAAAGCCACAGCCACAGCGTGTAACGGGTGCTGAAATTCCAGTAAAGGTACGGCAGTGTCGCGGCCACTCAGGCGTGCTTCAATTGCTTCACTCTCATCAACCAACTGTAGAAGACCTCTGAGTGCAGAAACAGGATCCAACGTGTTGCCTGGCTGTGCTGCTGCAGTATCTCCTTGAGCATTGTCCTCTTGACTTGGGCCACATGCAGATTCCAAATTGGCTAGAGCAATTTCTCCTGCAAATGAACCATAGCATAAAGGCACAGTGCATCATCAGCATAATTAATATAGTAATATCGGACATTTTACGAGCCAAAACCACAACATGATTATGAGGCAGGCCTTGGTGAAGGGCTCCAGAAATTTTGACCATCTGGTGTTCCTTAACAATCACTGACAGAGTACACGAGCCTTTATTATTCCACACCCACTGAAATGCAACTGCCGTGGCCGGAATTGAGCCTGCAACCTTCGGGTCAGCAGCCGAGTAACTACAACATCACACTTCCTCAGTACGCCTCAAGGACAACAGAATCAAAGCCCCTGCTTCCTGTCTTTGTCTTACATCTCAAAGTTGGGGGCTCAATGCTATTATGAACATGAAATTTAGGGAAAATAGAACGCCAAATATTTTTAGCACTTAAAATTTAAGATGTTCTTATGAAGCAAATAGATTTGAAACTGGACTCAAAGGGAGCCTAACCTTGCCTGCCGCATCAGTTGTGTTTCCACAGAAGTTGAAAGAGAAGAACAGCCTGAGGAAATAACATCTTTGCCTTTCACATGTGAAGAGCTGTTGGCAATTGCACCAAACTATGTACGTAAGTGCAATATTGGCCTCAGCATACTTTCATTGCTCTACATTAACTATATGATGCAAATAATAATAAGGAAAGTGCTTATGAGATAATATGATGGACAAAAATATTGTAATGTAAGAATTCTTAGAATCCTCAGCCCATACTAATTGCTTACTTCAGATTCGTAATATTTATACAGGCGATATCAAGCTTCAAAGGAGGTACTTGCACACTTCTCATGTTAAGGAATATGGGGGCCAAATTCCATCCCAGTCGAGCTATAAAAAGTACTAAAAACATGATGTCTAAACTTAAGAAGTTGCCCAAATGTAGGTCATGACAAAAATGCATTTTAACGGTATCAGTGAAAGCCCATCTATGCGGAAAAGATGTTTTTTAGGATGATTTATTCCATCATAAGAGCCTGGCAATCATGGTTATTTTGAAAATGTGGCTATAGTGAACTTCTCATGCGAAATGCAATGGCAAGGTGACAATTTTCAGAGAACTAGACAATGAGCTCTTTTTAGTTTTTAGTAGCCACCTTGTGTTCTTTAAAAAAGATTTAAACGAACCTAGAGTTTAATTACAATTTTCCGTTATTCTTTTTGTTGAAAGTAGAGAAACTAACCTTGTGAAAGGAAATAAAATTGAACGATATGTAGTTTTAGAAAAAAACGCGTTATTCGACTGGCATCTTTCCTTAGAGAAACTGTGAAACACCCCCCACCAGTACTTTATCAACCAAGCGAATAAAAACAATTTCATGCTGCTATCTCATAAAAGTATGCTCAGAAATCCTTCAATATTTTTTCTGTAACTTCGCTTGGAAGTATTCGAAAGATATTCTGGAAATATTTGAAAAATATTCAAAAAATATTCGAATTGATTCCCACTCACACTTTAATATCCGAATTCAAATTGCACCCAAAATATTGCTATTTGCACAGCTCTATTAAATAACTCTGAGAGCTTTGCAATGAGTGGGCCTTAAAGCACGCAATCGTTGCTCAACTGACATTTTTGATGCCTGGTCACGCTTTCGTTAGGGAATAAATAATGCTCAAAAGAGACTTGTTCGAACACACCACATGACACTGACACAGCCTTTTTTCGAAAGCTGTTTCAACAGATCTCGTGGCTCCGCAGTAGAACACCTGCTAGCCACACAGACAGCCTGGGTTTGATCTTCACTCTGACCCAGATATTGTTATTATATTAAATTGCATCTTTCAAGATTTTTCAATTACAGACAATATGATTTTTCACCCACAACCAATGACGCCGACACCGACGACGGAATTTTTGTGAAACGAGTTCTTTAATGCTATCGCATTGATATAAGTGTCTCAAATATTGATAGATAATTACAGACCTTGTTCAAAGTGCCCTTGCAGGATATCTAGCATGGAAGTCTCTAACAATGCCAGAGCAGGCAGAGCTTGGCCAAGGGGCACAGAAAGCTGTCCAATAACCTCTCGTCCACACAGTGCATCCCATGCACACTGAGAGAGTCTGAAATGAAAAACCACAACTGCTGCATTGTCTCATCTTTAAAATCCAAATGTCACTGGTTCAATCACAGGCCAGATTCTTTCTTTCTTTACATTATGAATGTACGCATGAATGAACAAGACCGGCACTTATTTTGGCTGATTTTTGCTGTTTGCTGCCAAATTAAAGGGTGGGCACTCAGCACTTACCTCGATGCCCTTTCGAAAGCACTGGCGGCTTCTTCGCTGCTCAAGGTGCAGGGCTGGCCAAGGAGCTTCACCATGTGCTTCCTGACCTTGTGCATTGGTGACAGCTCAGTGCTGAGTGTGTCGTTCATGCTGGCAATGATGGAGGATAGCTCCTGGTAGCAGGAAACTGCGACCTCTCCTGGTAGGTCCCTGCTACTTGTAGACTGCTCTCCGAAAGACAGCAAGTGCAGTAGATGCTTACATAGCCAGCTCCAGTGCTGTGCAATCCTCGCAGCTCGTGAAGCACGGGTTTTAACAGAAGCATCTGTGCTTGTGCTTGACACCAAGAAATGCTCAAGATGTTGTTGCACCAGACGTGCCTGTGAAGAAAGAATGAAAAACTTACACACATTTTTTTCTCCGGGATGTTGTCAAGACCTGTTATTACCCTGCACATATCTTCCTTACAATGTATTTCCACATTGCATTCCATGCTTGTAAGCTACGTTGTACTATCTTTAAAGGGATCGACAACCAATTTTTATTGTAGCTCCTTTCTTTAGCAGAACAAAAAGCTTACCGCTCCAAGTGTCTAGTCACAAAATAGTATCATGAAGCCCACCATGAAACATTTGTAGTCTGAACTTATTTATTTGCTGCGAATATGAAGTCTTAAACACACATGACAATACTTGTTGCAAACAGTGAGCGCAAGGGCGATTTATGTTTGAGCGCAGTAAGTTACTCCGCAGCGTGCACACCATGTGCATGCGCCGCGGCTTTACTTGGTCCAGGGGCAACCTAAAAAGCAGAGCCGCTTCTCATCGTGCAACTTCTTTTACCTCGAAAGCTACACAAAGTAGATAATAATATACTTACTTTAATATTGAGGACTTCTGAATATGGTGTGCATGATTGCGTCATACTACGCGACTATGTACAGGAAAGTGATCGACCTCATAATCCAGTTTCAAGGCTCTTCTGCTAGACTGCACGACACACCGGTTATTTTTAAACATGATTTAAAAATATAAATCCTACTCGCAATGCGCAAAAGATGCTGAAATCTGTCACTATATTTTATAATCGTTTTACTTCTACCAGAATCTAATCCCATGTTCTGGCCAGTTGTCGGTCTCTTCAGCTCTCTTACTTAAAAAAAAAAAAATTAAAGGATCATTGTTATATCCACCACATCATATAATATATATATATATATATATATATATATATATATATATATATATATATATATATATATATATATCCTGCCATTCATTTCAACTGCACCTTAAAAAATTCCTAGACCACACACTAGCTCACTCTATTAAAAAAGTTGCCTTCGAAACCTTTGTCCGGCCAAAGCTAGAATATGCTAACGCGATTTTTGACCCTCACCACATTAACCTCACTTACGCCCTCGAATCTGTCCAGAACCGTGCGGCACGGTTTATACTGTCTAACTATTCATACACATCAAGCATCTCGACACTAAAAGCAGAGATTAACTTACCCGATCTGGCTAAGCGCCGCAAAATCGCACGTCTTAACCTTTATCATAAATTCTTCCATTTTTTGCCTTTAGATAACCCATACATCAGAAGAGCCCACCGCATTTCCCGCATCAGTCACTGTAACGCAGTATATCCACCACAAGCCCATACTGTGACCTTTCAGCAATCGTTTTTCCTGCGTACAGCCCAAGACTGGAATGACCTGCCCACCGAAGTCGCCACCATCATCGACACCCAAGCATTTAAACGACCCCATCGAAACTATCCCATCATAACTGCCATTATATTGTTAGCCTTTGTAATACCCACTCCCTCATGTAATATCCCAACCGGGACCTTTGAGGTAATAAAATGAATGAAAATGAATGAATGAATGTATGTTTGATTTCACCTCATTGACAACACTGAGAAAGTTTAATAATAATAATTGTCGAGGTTTAATGTCACAAGACAACCATATGATTATGAGAGATGGTGTTGTGCAGGGTTCCGGTAAGTTCGACCACCTGGGGCACTGAGAAGGTTTGCCACCTATTCAATTTATGCAAGATCCTCCACAATAATTAGTGCCTTTTTAACAAGCATGCCACAAAATTAAATCAGACACATTTCCATATTCCCGAGGGCTTGTCTATGATGTATATGCAGAAACCAGCCGACACAACAGAAAGACAAATCTTAAACCTGCAAATAAGTGCATTTTTGGGCATGATGGCATGGCCGAGCAATGTGCTGCCCTTACCTTACTGTAGAATTCATTGCTTGTGCAGGATGAGTGAAGCAGGTAAGCCCTCAAAGAAGAAAGCACTTGCTTGAGCAATGAGTGCACATGCAAGGCCTTAAGAGGCTCACTCTCAGTGAGACAGGGAAGCCTTGCCTCCAGGCAGCCATGTCGCAGCACAAGCTGAACTCTGAGGCACAAAAGAAAAAGCAGGGAAGGCATGAAGCAGAAGTGAACAATAAATGGGACAGCAGAGGCATCGTAGGACACTGACCTCATGGCCAAGGCTTCAGTTTGTGAGGACAGTTCTGGTTGAAGTGCCAACCTTGAAAAGAGATCAGGAAAGTGGCGAATGTCCAATGGCAGATCCTCCGGCAGCACAAGTGCATCTGTTTGGAAACAAGTGCAAGAAATGCAGTTGCTCCTCGTTAAATGAGTGACCGACAAACATTATTGATAAAACTCATTTTAAATAGTGAAGTTGCATTATGAATCAATACATTGATACCGATTCAGAGGGCTCAGTGTCCCTCTCACAAGAAAAAAAAACCACAAGGACTCCAGGGTACGCACAGCACAGTCAAAGCAAAAGCTGGAAGGGCGGCCTTTCTAGAGACTTTTTTACAGCGAAGGCTGTTTGAGATCAGAACACGAGTCATGTGCAGCGCGGTAGTTGGCCGCCGCCGCCGGTGCCCGTAACCACTATCGCAAGAAATAAGGAAAGAACCCAGTAAATAAAAAACACCAAGGACACAATCTCATTCGAGCCCGGGTCCGCTGCATGCCAGCCTAGTATTCTACTACTGAGCCTAGCCAGTGTTTGGAACTTGTCGCCAAACTAGCCTTAGGCAGGCTCTATGTCGGAAAAGAATATCGCATTATTATGAGCAACAAAGCGTTTTAGAACATCAAAGGAACAACCAGGCATCACACAATGTTAACTTGCATAACAAGTGGGTCGTTCAATGCCCCAACCCACTTACCAAAGCTTGTTCTTAATCACCTATTAACTGAGGTGCATACCCACTTCAGGCACAATTATTCGTCGTTAGCCACTGCATGAAAAAATGTCCCAAAATTCCTATCAAAAGTATAGCAAATACTTCACTTACTCCGAAGAATAATGAAGGATAGCATATGAATGCTGGTCCTACTACACAAAAATTATGACTATGGCGTAGTGGATACCTAGCAAGTGAGCTAGAAGCAGTTACCCAAAAAGTGTTTAGAAAAGACTCTGAAAGGCCACTCTTCTAGCTTTCGCTGTGACTGTGCTGCGCATTCCGCGCAGGCCTGGAGGTTTTTTTTTTTTCTTGGGACAACCACTGCAAGCATGCCTACATAGTACCCACAACACCTATAAATAATCCCAATTTTTACTAGCGAGGAAGCACCCACCATGCAATTATTCTTCATTCCTTTGGAAAGTGTGATACCCACTAGATACTTGCAAGGCATTATGTGCACTTTGTTGATGCTGTAGCTGGAGGCAATGAAGAATAATGCTTGGGGCTTCTGTAATGGGTTGGTGCATTCAACGACCCACTTGTTACGCAATTCACATTGTGCGACTCGGTTGTTACTTTGCTGTTCTAAAACACCTTATTGAACCAGCGTAGCTAAGTGCTACGTTAAGTACTGAGCTGCCGCGCAGAGGCCCTGAGTTTAATGCCCAAGCTGTCTTCGATATTTTTTATTTATTTAGATTTCCCCCCTCATTTTACGCGATAGTGGTTATGAATGCCGGCGGCGGACGCGGACAACTATGGCGCCAGAATCCGCCCTTGCAGTGATCTCATAACAGCTTTTGCTGTAAAATCAGCTGATACAAAGAGGGCAATTCATATACAGTAGACTTTCAACAGAACTTAAAGGGACCAGAAAAAACAGGAGTTCTATTTAGGGAGAGATATACAGGGGTGCAGATACGAAACCAATTCTGCTGCAGGCAGTTGTTTCATTTAAGCAGCAGTTCCGTCTGACAGATTTCTGTTTACTGATAGTCTACTGTACTGTCATATCTGGCAGCCTGGCACAGTCAATGCTGTGGCCGAACACATCCCAATGAACATGCGGAATTTGTCGACTGCTCCTATACCCTATAAATGACAGCGCCGGATTCCACCTGATGATTCAAACTTCTTAAGGAGGCAGCTGCATGCAAGAGAGAATGAGCCAGCCGTGCCATGTGTGCATGCTCTATTCAGCGATGGCCACGACAGCTGTGTGCACAGGTGTGGCCAGCACAGATTCTCTTGTACGTGTTCTGTGGTGGGCACAAAGGCTAGGCTGGGCTGGTAGGTACGTGCGCACTCTTCCTACGTAAGCGGTCAAATTGTCTCCAAGTTTTGCAGGTATGTTGATGCACACTGCACTTTTTTTCCTTAATGCAGGCTGCAGGTGGGATAAATTTTGCTCACAATAGCACGATAATTGTTGAGACATTTAAAAAATGGAATTCATGAGAGTTTTTTTCCAAATTCAAGTACACAACACCTCACAAGAATTAGCCATGCTGTCCATGTTATATATAGTACATCAATTCAATTTGAGAGATTTCAAAGTATCAACCCTCTACTGTATGAACCAAGAAATCGTCCTGGCCTGACTATAAGGCAGAAACATTTACAGATATTTAGCTCAAATTCGTTCATTATTTATGTCTATAAGACAACAGAACATTGATAGACCCAAAGTCAAGTTTTAGGAAAGGGCCAACCGATATACAAATTCACAGTGGTGAAACAGTCCTTTGACCTTCTGGTGCAGGCCATGGTGCAGACAAAAGCTTATTTCGCACACCGATAGCCTCTTTTAGTACAGTGTCAAAGGAACAGAATGCAGACTCAATTTACACAGCACTGCATAGCCATTAGCAACAAGACCAAAGCCAAACGTTGGAGCTTTTACCAAGAATAACTGCAACAAAACTATGAAAACAGCAAATGGTAGATAAATAGCCATCATTATGGCTAGTAAGTTTATCTACATTATGATGATGATAGCACACAAAGTTTCGGTTATGATTCTATTAGAGAGACAGCTTTCAAACTTCTTTGGCACGAGTTTGGCACAGACTTAGTGAAGCCTTACGCTAAAATGGCATTATAGAGCAAGATGGCACAAAGGAATGCTTTCAGCGCAATTTTGCATAATGGGCGTAACTGTGCCACTATTGAATTCATCTCTAGAGCAGGTAAATTTGTGACCTGTGACAATGGATGTGGACAGGGCAGTAGGTGACTCGAGGGCAGTTAGAGTGCGCAGCATTGGCTCCACATGTTGCTCAATTATGCACAGTTGTTGCTGAGATCCGAGGGTGGCACTCAGCTGTTGCAACCATTGCAAGCGCTGGCACCAGTCGGCACGACTTGTTCGCTCTAGCAGTAGCAGGCATGCTGTGTCCACCATTTTCTCAGGTTCCATCTGCAGCTGTAGTGGCAAGGGAAGCACCTCCCTGCAATGAATACGAGCCATACTCATTCCCTGCTGACAGTTTTTTACCATTTAAAAAGCTTTCACTAGTTAAACTAGATTTACAAGTCTAGAAAAAAACTTCCATGTTTTTTTTTTTTTGTTTTTATGATTCTGCACTGTAGCCTGACCATTGGCACATCAGTTTGACATCGCAGAATTACAGGTACTTTCATGTTTGGGCTTTTGTGACGCAGTAAAAGCACCAAAAGCTCACTGGCAAAGATTTTGGCGGAGTACAGAGTAGCTCATTTTTACCAATAAATAATAAACAGTTCCCGAGATTGCCGATATAAATAACAGTCTTTCCTTCTTGCACCCTTTGCGGCTTATGAAACCTCCTTCACAGTAGAAGTAATTACATAGGTTTAATTTACTAATAGTACTGCTCCGCTTATTGTCTTCAGTGCCCCTTGTAATGTTGTTTAGACCGGCATTGAACAACAAACTATAAAAGAGCAAAATCCTCGTGAGGCTGCATCATGCCCTGTAGAGCGGATAGGTGTTGGGATGTACAGTACCTCGGAAGATCGGAGGCAGATGCCAGAACTGCACACAATGGTAAACTGTCTCTCCAAATTTCAGTGACAGTGCTGTGACGTTCTAGGCACCACAGAGGCTGTGACGCCACCAAGGAAAGGAGCAGTTGGTGCTCTGAGGGAAACCCAAGGCTGTCCCATGGTATGCTGAGGAGCGACTTGCAGGCTGCCTGCAATGAAAAGGTTTAATTAGCACTGTATAGGTTACCTCTTTTTCTGCATCCCTGGCTTTTTTTTTTTCCCCTTTTTTTTCCCCTTCATGCTACTTTAAGAATAGCATTGAAAGCATGGATGTACCAAAGCAGAGAGGTGAAATGCCTTCACAGGAATGGCAATATATTCTTATTAATGTGCATGCTGAATGAAAATATTACAATGCCAACAGCTAGAAGATGTAGGTAAAAGTCACAAAATTCACAGCGTGGCTCCCCAAACATGCATCTTCATTCACAGCTAGAAGTTAGTTCAACATTCTCCAGAGGTTCATTAAGCTTCTTGTTGTTCACTGTTGTGAGCAAGGAAGAATCCCTTGTGGTCGTGCCCCTTCTGCTCATTCCAGCCACGGCAGGCACAGCCATTATCAAGCCCACTACGGAACAACATTCCAATAAAATACTATGAGAAGTTATTATTGCGTGTTCTTTTCAGTTAAGTTGGTTGCTGGCATATGCCATGACCACATGCCACGTTGGTAGAGGAAGTATATAAGAGTATTTTTAAACTTTAACAAGACCCAAGTGTTGTCAGCACTTTGTGCATTATCTCAGTATAAAAGCCCAATAATTCTGGGCCAACTTTGTTCTCAATACATTCTTCTAAGGCAAAATATTGCATTAAGCCCTTTCAACCTTCCTTCATTTCTGCATGACACATTATGTACATGCATGTTAGCCATCCAATGCTACAGTCATGCTGCATATCTTAGCCCGTTTCAACATTGTCATAACATGGTAACTTTTGAAATTAAGAACCCAAAGTGAAATATATAGGCCCTACTCCAAAAGACAGTTCAATCGACCCAAAGGAATACGAGCTTCATTCAGTGTGTTGTTGCCTAACAATCTCATCACAGTGAAAACAGCACAAGTAATAACTGCCCATGAGATTTGATTTTGCAAACAACAGTTTCGAAACAAGTCACATGTCACACTTTAAGAAGGCTTGAAAGGAGTCCACAAGTCCTGAGTGCTAATGCCATAACAGTGCTTCTTTTTACAATCTATTCGATAGCTGAAAATATGCTCTCGGCATCAATAAAACTAAAGCACATATTGTGTTTCAATTAGGAATATGCACATATGCTATTTACGCAGCTTTTGAGCCTTTAAGTAATACTAACATATGGAAGATACATGAGTGCGCTTACGGAACTTTTCATGAAGATCACCACCAATCCCACCGTTATTCAAGCATTTCATCAGGCTCACTACACAGGTACCAACACAAGTACCAGCGGTAGTTTGTGCTGTCTTAAAGCACCAATAAGATCCACGTATTTCTACACATTATCTCAAGGTACTAGTTTCCAGTTTTTCACTAAATTAGCTGAAATGTTTTGCATACCCAATCAACATACTTTACGTATTTATAAATTTTTGAAGTTGTGAAAGAGCCACCTACAAATTGCATTCAATGTTTACATTTGCAATCCACAATAGTTCAATCAAGTGTGCTCAATGACTGCTTTGACCAAACATGACTCCTAGCATAGCATACCACTAAAAACGTACCTGAGCCTCTTCTGTGTCCCATGTTGCCTGGTAGGTCTGTGCAAAACTGGACAACACAGCATCCTTGGGAGGCAGGCCAGTCTCCAGCCGCTGGACACATAGTGCTGCCACTTTGTGCAGGGTTGCCAAAGAGGACCTTGCAACCTGTGCACTGCAAGGAGTGCCAAAGTTTACTTAGTATATACATATATATATTATAAAGGAACACCTAGCTAGCAGTAGTCATTGTCAAGAGGTGCTACGAAATTGATGCAGAAAAGACATGGCCAACTCAGTGGTACTACATGTGCAGTTCATTCACTTTCCACCTCTGCACGGCAGTGAGCTGCCAAGCAGCTTTGCAAGGAAAGAAACAAAAAGCCGGAAAGCATAATGGCAATAAGTAAACAAAATTAATGCACAATAAAGCAAAACAAATACACACTCTACTCCTTAGAGGCACAGGCTCTTTCTCTAACTACAAATTCAAAAATTACTTCCGTCTTACCAGATGTTTTTGCTAGTGCTGCATGAGATTCAAGAAACGGCCCACTGGCTTGAGGAAGTGCTAGCCGCGCTGAAGCCAAGATACTGTGGCCGTCCCACTTGTCAAAATAGCCAGCGCTATCCTGTAATCATGCAAAAAAAAAAAAAAATCTATTCATCTCACAGTGAAAAGCCTTGTGTTCTACAACGAAGCACTAGAAGTTCAAGGTTTCTGAACAAACACCTTGTCATGTTTGTCAAGCAATTGTCACGTTTCCTGGTAGGAGTGCGCAAATATTTGACACTTTGAATATTTATCGAACAGTGCTTGCTATTCAATTCAACTTGCATTAGAAGTTTTTACTATACGAACTTGCCAAAGACAAAGGCAGTTAACGTTTAATTAAAAATGACCCTTCTAATTTTTAATATGCTTCACATGGTTACATTCTTGTACTGCAGCAAAGCTACCTTCTAAACTACAATGATTTTGCTAGCGTTCTTGATAAAACTGGTCAAGTTGATGTTATTTTTCTAGACTTCCAAAAAGCCTTTGATTTAGTTTCCCATGTTCATTTAATGCACAAGTTAAAAGTGATAGGTCTTCCAGCTTTTGTAACCAATTGGATCTCTTCCTACTTGTCGAACCGCTTCCAATATGTTTGCATCGATGATCATTCCTCTACTCGGCTTCCTGTTCTTTCGGGTGTTCCACAAGGCAGCGTATTAGGCCCGTTATTATCTCTAATTTATATTAACGATTTTGTATCCCTTATTAGTGATCCCGTGAAAATTAAGTTATTTGCCGATGACTGTATTCTATACAACAAAATAACATGCCCTGAAGACCAACAAATGCTAAACACAAACCTTAATTATGTATGTTCAGGCGTGGTGCGAAAAATGGGGAATGAAGCTCAATGCCAAAAAATCCGTTTTTATGAACATAACTAACAAAAAGAATAAGCTGTCCTTCCCTTACAATCTTCCGCCACAACCGTTAGAACAAGTATCAGAATATAAATATCTTGGCGTCACTATAACAAATAACTTGAGCTGGAACAAACACGTAACAAACACATGTGCAGCTTCATTCCGAAAACTTTGCTTCCTTAGACATAAGCTTAGAAAGGCCTCAACAAACGTTAAGCTACTCGCCTATACATCCATAATTAGACCGCGACTGGAATACGCCTGCACTGTCTGGGATCCTCACACAAAAAGTAATATTAATGCTCTTGAAATGATACAGCGTAAATCCGTTCGATTCATTTTTTCAAGCTATCGTCCCAGTGACTCGCCGACAAGATTAATGGAAGAGCATGGCATTCCAACACTTCAATCACGCCGTCAAATTCAAAGGTTAAAATTTCTATTCTTGCTTGAAAATAACAAACTTTCACTTAAACCCGAGGAATTCCTTCAGCCACTCACTTCCCGACAAACACGGCATAGACACCTCGAATCTCTGACTCCGTACAGCGCTCGAACTAATATTTTTAAGTTTTCCTTTTTTCCGCGTACTATTACAGATTGGAATAAACTAACTGAATCGGCTGTGACCAATATTCACTCCTTTGAACAATTGGAATTCTGATTGCTTTGTTTTGCAACTTCGATGTACTCTTGTGTATGTGTTCAATATATTTCCAACAGTGTACCACGTGTATTGCGGATTTTTGTAACTTTGATGCATTCCTGTATTTGTTCAAACTATTTTAATCAGTGTATCATGTGTATTGTGCCTAAATTTTGTTTTTCTCGTGATGCCCCTCCTGCTTGGGCCCTTCAATGGGCTTGCAGTATGTCTTAAATAAATAAATAAATACAGTCGAATTTTTTAAAACTAGTCTAATAATAACCCCTTCAAATGTTTTTTGAATGCTTCACCTCGTCACACTCCCGTGCTGCGGCAAAGCTGTCTTTCAGGCTCCACTAAGGTCACAAATGTGTTGACTCAAGAAAACGCTGGTTCTAACCTGGAGATGATAGATAGATGTGGCAGAGGTAGGTGCTCGATTAATGCTTTTTTGGAACTGGAATTTGGGCATGTTCAAGGTCAAAAGAAGTCCGAAAAATCGGACGCCAAAGATTTTTATCATGAAAATTTCAAATGTTCATGTATATTGATGTCTACAAAGCAGATTTGGAACTACTTAACTTGAAGAGAGCACAACCTTGTCTGCCACATCAGTTGGACTTCTACAGAAGTTGGTAGAGAAGGAGAGACTGAGGAAATAGCATCTTTGCCTTTCACGTGTAAAGTCTTGTCGGCACCAAATCATGTACATAAATACAATTCGGCCGCTGTATTGCCTCATTCTTGATGAGACTATGATGTACCCCGCCGCCAGCTGCTTCATCCATTCATAGAAAAGAAACAATTTAATGTTGCTATATCTCATAAGAACCCTCTCCAACTTTCTTTGCTTCACTTTTACTTTGAACTGTTGGGAAAATATTCTAGCCATATGCAAGAAATACTCTATTTGATTTGCACTCAGACTTCAATATTCTAGTTTGCTTTGCGCCCAGGATATTGCTATTTGCACAACTCTAGTTTCCTGTCATATCGTATTACACTACATTTGAGAACAGCACACTGCACACAGCTTCCTGAGAACAAGGCAATTGAACCAGTTATCTAGATAGGAAGGCACTCATGCCGAAAATGGTAATCCTATCATGAACGTTAGATGGCCTGTGTTGCACCACTGCAGAAAAGAATCCTGAGCACTATGAACATTCATTACCTGCAACACAGTGCCAATAGCACCTGCACAAAAATTCTGTGTTCATGAGGCTTTGGTCAGTATTGAGACAGTGATTACATATAGGACTGTTATAAGTCAGTCAAAGACAGTTTCATATATTTTGTCTCTCTCAAAGCTTTTTAGTGTTTCTGGCCTCAACTGAACAATGCTTGTTCAGCACTCATACTTTTACAAACTATACAGGGTAGTCACATAAGGTAGGCATTTGAAGAATAACTCTGCTCCTTGTCATAATAATTTCTGGGGTTTTATGGGCTAAAGCTGCGATATGATTATGAAATCCACAGCAGTGAAGGGTTCTTTAACATGCACTGGCACTGCACAGTGTGCAAGCCTCAGGAATTTCGCTTTCATTGAAATGCAGCCGCCACAAGGAATCGCACCAGCATATTTTGAGTCGGCATCCCAGCACTGTAATAATTGTTGGGGTTTAACATCCCAAAAGAACTACATGATTATGAGAGGCACTGCAGTAGAGAGCTCCGGAAGTTTTGACCACCTGGGGTTGTTTAACATGCAGCTAAACCTAAGCACACAGGCCTCAAGCATTGTTGCCTCCATCAAAAATAGGGCCGTCACAACCCGCGATTCGATCCTGCGACCTGCCGGTCAGCAACCAAGGGCCTTAGCCCCTGGACCACCGTGGTGCGTATCCCAGCACTACGCCACCATGGCAGCATCCCTGTCTTTTTTTTTTTACACATTAAAAATGCTAAATCAAAACAAACAAAGAATAAATAAATGATCTGAATCAAAGCAGCACACTTGCACTTTACGATACTTTACCTCTCCTGGCACAAATATCTCCACAACTCTGTTTCTCATTGCCCTTGAAATCTCTCCGTTCTTGGGATCCATGGTCATGATAAGCCTGAAATGAAAAACACAAGAGGAATTGAAAACAGAAGAATGACTAGACCTCTCTGACAGATATTTTGAGAAGAACTGTATACAGAGAAATAAATAAGCTAGCAGAAGAATGACACTGCAATGTCACAGTCCCATATCACAAAGCAACTGAAACACTTCAACACTTTTCTGAAGATGC
This sequence comes from Rhipicephalus microplus, assembly GCF_013339725.1. NCBI lineage: Eukaryota > Metazoa > Arthropoda > Arachnida > Ixodida > Ixodidae > Rhipicephalus > Rhipicephalus microplus. The sequence continues at coordinate 162,348,733 of NC_051171.1, read as the reverse complement.
TGGCATCACAATAGATACTAACTTGGCCACACAGTGTGTGTGTGTGTCTCATACTTGTGCCCGCCAGGCATTTGCAGACTTCATTATGTGAACTTTTGGACGCTGACTTTGACTCACTGAACGCAACACAGTTTTTTCTTTTTAATTTATACAGTTAACCAAGTTATAAGCGGCAGCGGTCTCCAGCAAATGTTGACAACAAATTCTCTGTTTATTATTATTGAAAAAAAAGAAAACAGAAATTAAACCATGTTACCACAAGCAAATTCTGGGAATCAGGTCACATGAGACGGCAAATACAAAGCCTTATCATGACTGTGTTCACCATAATCAGTGCGTATGTCAGAGCTCTTATTAAAACAAAAGCCTTAGATGTCTAATCAAAAGGAAAGTTGGACCCCCGGCAATGGCCATCCCGTGGTGTCGGGGACCAGTGATGAAAAAAATCATTGCGTGGTGATGTCACAGATATCAAAAAGTTGCGACTTCATGATGACATCAAAAATTGTGCGTGACGTCATCATGTGATGCAATCTCTTAAAGCCAGCCAACTTCTTTCTCCTCCTCCTGCACCAGCATTCGCTGTCTCTTTAAGCATGACTACCCCTACACAGTACACAGCTAACAGACGTTCTCCGCATCAAACGCTGTTACCACGAATCGCTCATTCTCGTCAGCTGATTTTTTTATCAGATGTTTTCATGTTGTGTTATTACTGGCTGCTAAAACACAACGAGAGGACATCGAAACGTTGTTGCATTTGAGTGGCTTTTGTTAATGGTGGCAAGAAGGTGAAATGCGCCGCACTTGACATGTGATGCAATCTCTTAAAGCCCCTGAATAAAACAAAAGTAAAGCCAACTTCTTTCTCCTCCTCCTGCACCAGCATTCGCTGTCTCTTTAAGCATGACTACCCCTACACAGTACACAGCTAACAGACGTTCTCCGCATCAAACGCTGTTACCACGAATCGCTTATTCTCGTCAGCTGATTTTTCCATCAGATGTTTTCATGTTGTGTTATTACTGGCTGCTAAAACACAACGAGAGGACATCGAAACGTTGTTGCATTTGAGTGGCTTTTGTTAATGGTGGCAAGAAGGTGAAATGCGCCGCACTTGACATCAATATTTATATGACCACTAAGAGCGTATACCTGTCAACAGAATGACGCGAAGACAAAAACATGTTCCCATAGGAACTGGTGCATTTCTTAGTTAGCAAACACGGCTTGGCACATCAAAAACTAAAGGTAGAAACGCATGCCACATTTTTTTGTGAGCCAAATATGCAAGGCATGTTTATTGGTCGGCGTTGTGGGTGAACGCACCTTGCATACAAGCCGAGAAGTGGCCCCTCCCTGCCTCAGTGGGAAACGCGTTTTCAGGTGTGTTCAAGGAAGTCGGCTATGAAGTTAACAAATGAACGTAAATTGAATACGCGGCACTGAGAAGGATGAGAACGTAACGAAGTTACCAAAAAGCAAAGAGACGTTCGCTTGATTCACAGAAGCGAGACCATTGTGTTGGTTTGAAGTCATTTAGGCTGTTTCTATGAAGCCAAGTCTTCCTTCGTAACGCATCTCGAATGTCGGGTGCAATGCAAAAAAAATCAGCATCAGTTTCGCGTGTACTGCACCCAAAAGCACAGCAAAGGGAATCACAAACGTTAAACTAATTAAAACAAGACGTAAAAGTCAAAAAAAAGAGAAGAGAGGTGCAAAATGTCCTACACACGTGCATGTCTTTGTGTTGAGTACCGCTATGGTATGGTGGTTAGCTATGAAGCCTAGCCATAGAGAAACGAAAAACAAGCAAAATAAAATGCATGCGAGGGGCATGCGACAGCATTCGCAAATGGGAGGGAGCACTGTGTGTTGAAGGAAAGTGCAGGAGAGGAGGAGCAAATAGCAATAGATGCTGTTACTTTTGTTTTATTCACAGGCTTCACACACGTTGCCATTGTAGTGCTCTCCTTTAGGTAGCGAACAAAACCAGAGAGCGCACAACCTCAAGAGAAGAAAATGAGGATGGCACATGGCAGTGGCACGTGAAGCGGCAGATCGTGTTTCCTGCTCCTAGTGAGAAGAAAAAAGAAACATCTAGTCAAAAGAAAAAAAAAAAGATGGCCTTTGCCTTTGCATCTTCTCAAATGAATGCACAGAGGACCTTGTGAGTTTTTTTTTTTTTCTACCCATCGTCCACGCTGTGCAAAACTGAAAATTAGTAATAATAGGTGCCCCCATGGCACAAAATGAAGGAGAGATATTAACTCCTTTGAAGGGAACCCAGAGCTGAAATTAAGAGAGTCGGAATAGTTTTTTACTTGTTTTGTGCCCTAGTCTGCATGTTTTGTTACTTATTTCAAAAATCCTTCCTCATCAGACTAGCCTCGGTCAAAATATCAACTTCACTATGCACTAGAGTGTTTGAGCTTTAAGTACTTATGCCATAAGTTTGCAGCAGAAGTTTCTTTCAAGCGTAAAGAAAAGGATGTCAAAAATACAACCTGAAGTCTGGGTGTGGTTTGATGACACGAAGTGCTTCGCCAACAACACCCTGCTCTGTGAGAGGAAGCACACCATCTGGTTCCAGCAGGCCATTTAGCCGATCAAGCACAGAAGCCCTGCATTTCAGTCGCGATTAAAAATGCAAAGGACACAAATGAGCTTCTTAAACACCATTATCACAAATTAAAATTATAGCATAAAATTCAAAAAATAAATTAGCATGCATTTAAATTGCTACTGCCTTCCAGCAGCTCGCACAATTGAAAATATAACAAATAAATCAGGCTACTGAATACCAGTGTTGAAAAGATAACAAAAAAAAAAGAGCTATAACACCCATCTGCAAGCTGTGTGTGCCATGCATTCATAGAGAATGGCCAGTTGTCCAGCCTCCTCCAAACCATCAGCCTTGTACGCCTTTTCTGTATCCCTTCCAAACCACTCAGCATGACACCACGCAGAATTGCAATATCAATGTAAGTTCTTTCTTTGGATGCTGATTTCAGCTGAGGATTTTCCTTCAGTATCCTCGTGAGCACCATTGAGGAAGCAACATCTACAACATGGCTGGTGTGCTCCTCATCATACACACCTTCAAATTTGACCAGAGTTGCCAATGGGTAGATTGGCAAATGAACCGAGATTCAAGCTAAAGGTAGCCAGAGTAGCCATGTCACTTAAGTTGATCGCCATATTGGTAGCCAAAGAGAACGAAAGTGGTATTATGACTGGAGTTTTTACTATTATACAATAAATATGATTTCAAATATGTAAAAACGAATTCGACGCACAATTTTTAGCCCTTGCTTTGTCTTTCAGCCACATGATAGTTGCAAAAAATGATTTATTTTTATTTATTTACTTATTTATTTATTCATTCATTCATTATCATGGCCAATGTCATTAGATGGGATAGTGGATAGAACACGAACAAAGATGTGACAGAGTACAGTGATTAAAAAAGAACAATCTACAGACTTACTGCTTCACAAAAATGATGATTATTATCTCCTGATCACTCCCTCGCCCAAGGCATGGGAAAGACTACTCAGAGATACGAGCCTAGAAGTACAGCTGCAAGCTATACAGCAAGCTGAGGAGGTGGCGGCCAGGCACGGCATGATCGCCATTCTTCTATGATTTTTTTTTTTTTCACTTAAAGTTGTTTCTTTCTCTCTTTCTGTTATCACTTCCCCAGTAAGGATGATGATTCCAATCGTTTGGTGTGCGCAATAGAAACGAAGCTTCAGGTTTTACAAAATGGAATATCTACCTCATAGTAATAGTCAAACAATTGAAACATATAGTGTGGTGATAAAATAAATGTGTCAAGAAGAAAGCTTTAATAAGTTCAAGTTGCTTAATTTTTTATCTGCTTGTTAAAAACTGAGTAGAAAGGCTGAATGTTATGGCTGTAATGCTAAAGGTGATTGCAGTTAAAAGAACATATGATTCTGCCCGGTCATATTACATTATATTTGACCAAATAAATATTCACAACAAGTGATGAGGTTCTAACTGCAATGCTATGCAAGATGTAAATAAGCAGACTGTTTCTATTTAGAGCAGCACCAACAGAGCTGCATTTTCTGACATTAAGTTGAATAAACTGGATTTTCTACCAGGTAGCGCAGCAACTACATTGGAATGGTTAGTATAAATTTATTGCTCCTGTAGAGAGATGCAGGACAGAATTTTTGCCAGAGACAAAGCTGTTTTTAGACATTCAAGCCAATAAGCTGCAGGGAACATCAAACATTGAGACAGCTTTTTCATGAAGTCAGAGAACCAAAAGCAATTGATTAGTAGATTTACCATCTTTCAGATTAGCATCATTTGGTGCAGTTTTTTGTTTTTGTCAAGCTCATGTGAGACACACGCTGTGCTATCAGCATTGAAGATCAACATTTGAATATATAGTAGGCAGTGTGAGCAGCACGCTAGCCATGCCGAAATGTGTGGTGAACTTGGTCACTCCATCTTTGCAGGCACGCCGTGCCATGTGCATCAGCCTGCTGCTAGGGTGAGGACACGCATGTGCATTGGGTGACGCGCTAGAAAATGTTTGAAAACAGTGGGTGGTCTTTTGGCTTGCTTAATCTTTTAAATCCATACAATAAGAAAAACGGATACTAAGTTTGCCAAAGACAATGTTAAATATAACCGAAAAGTTGCTATGGTGCCAACTTGGCATTTTTGTTGCCAGACAGAATCCTAAAGAAGCCAATGTGGTGCAAAGTGGCCAAAAACGGCAACCCTGGATTTGACCACACCGCAATTCTACAGCTTGACTCCGTGTTTCACATTTGTACAAAACTGACGATTCTTTTAGATGCCAAGCAGCTTTTTGACTAGCCTGTATAACGCTGTCCTTCCGTACATTCCACTGCGCATGCTTGCATCTCATGCCGGGCCAGGAAGACACCCGCAAAATCATCGCTCCTCTCCCCCTCTCGTCTCGCCAACAAGGCAGGCAGCGTCTGCTAGTAAAAAACTGGCTGCTCGCACTGCACAACCATTCACTAGCCACTCCGTATATGTAGGCACTGGATCGCGCGTTTAAAATTCAGTCAAGGGCGTCCTTACTTCACTTTCGCTTGACTTGGGTAGACGCGATATAATCATCAGTACCTTCAACCAGCAGTGGGGCACAACCCAACATCAGTGTCCCACCACTCGTTGAAGGCAATGCTTCTCCTCCACTCAATAAATAACAATTAAGCATTCCAAAACCATACCCAATTATGCAACAATCATGCAATACCCCCACCCCTTTGCAAAGCGTTTACTTGAGTTCCTCCGTAGAAAGTAAAGGCGGCTTTTCTCTCCTGCGCAACACCATGATGAGCGCCAGCGTCAACGCCGCCGCCGGTGTAAGCGTTAGCGCCCACTGCTTCGCATCTACACATGGGACAGATACCTCCATGTCATGTCCCTAACTATTGCTCTGTTAACCATCGAGGTAATGTGGATTATGCCAGGTATAACATTTAACGCCATCTTTAGCACGTAATTAGGATATGAGAAACAAACGCTAAACTTTCATAGCGTTGCCACTTTATCCCCCCTTCCCACCAAAAAAATTACGGCATATTCACGGGGTGAATGATGATGAATGGGCGAAGCTCCGGAGGGATTCATCGGTAAACTGTGAATCTTCCGTGTAATTCGCCCAGTCGATCATCATGTAGCGCCATATGTGACATCATTCCTATTTTATAAGATCTCGCGTCTTTCATCAACTACAAGTACCGCTTTCTAGTTTATAACATCTTGCATCTTTTCATCATCAGCTACAAGTACCACCATCTAGTAAACACTACAAGAACTAAACGAGAGGTGGCTACATACAGGAAACGGTACCGCCATCTAGTGAACACTGCAAGAACTAAACTAGAGGTGGCTACATACAGGGGACGGTACCGCCATCTAGTGAACACTGCAAGAACTAAACTAGTGGTGGCTACATACAGGCTACAGGGGACGCACAGCCCACGCCCTAAGGAGCTTCGCCCCTAAAAAATAAACACAGCTCTTGCAAAGGATTAGGGGAGAGGGTTTATATGCCATGCTGCCTTTGGCATGCAGAGCCACTTATTGTAACAGTACTTTCTTTGAGCAAAATAACCTCAATCTACATGTACTCAAGAAAACGACACTCGGCTAATCAACTAGTCTTATTGCTGGCATAAAGTTATTTGAGCTAAATGTAAATGACGGTTTTGGTTTGTGGGGGATCTGAGGCGTGCCTGCAACCATTTCTCGGGCATTTTCACTGTCATGCCGCGCCCTTTCCTTCTCCCATGCTCTTGTGACAGTGCGTGTAGATGGCACCACACTGCAGGTGCGGCGCGTGTTCTCTGGGCTGCAACTGCCGGCGAGACCGAGTCACACGCACACAGGGAAGGTTCTTTTTCTCCTTGGCTGGCGCATGGTAAGCATCTCTTTCCCTTCGTCCAAGTCCCCTTTGGAAATTGTAGGTCTACAGTGGTGCAAGCTATAGCGGCTAGAACGGTGCCTAATGCTTGACGTGGTCATACTTTGCCAAGCCGCACTTGGTGGAGGCCTACGTGTATGAGGTTTGCCCTAACTCTCGCGACCAGGCCCAGTGGCAATTGCGAGAGTGTGCAGCATAGCCGCGAGGGACCTTTTCCCGACCGGCATGTCAAACCAGCTGCGACGTGCTGACGGTCCCCCCTTTTTGGTGAACATCCACGTGCTGGAGCCTATGCGCCCCGCGTTCCGGGAGCAAGCATTGCACTGTGTTTAGGGGGCCGCTAAAGGCAATAATGTGTTTTTGTATTTTTCATAAGATCGAACACTGTCTCTTTTGCCGCGCTGCGCTAAACGCCTTGCTAGTTAAGCACGTACGGAGCGATGCGCTGCACGTGAGCAGGCGCCAATAGACACGACACTGTGGCTCACCGAACCTGAACCCGCGGTGATTTTTCGTTACAATGAGTAGCGAGGTTACTAAAGGGTATCGCTCTAAATGTGCTGCACTGAAAAGGTACCACACATACTTTGTCCAGAAAAAGCTCTTCTTTGCATCTAAACCTACCAAGCCAGTGACACTGGAAAAACAAACAAATGTTAGAATGTACATGGTGCATAAACCACAACAAAATGGGGGACCCTTAAGCTTCGCCTTGAGTGCGATAGCAATATTCTGTTGGTAGTGCGTACTTCCCACACTTAGTGTATAAAATCTTTTCGAATTTGCTGTGCGGTCACTATGTGGCCTTAAGGGTGCAGTAGCATGTGTGCCTTTTGTAGTGGGTGGCTGGCTTAAGCTATGAAGTCATTATGATTATCTCATGTTCTGACGTCCGATGGCAATGTACACTTGTACACGCATTATTATGGTAATATTTCATGTTGTATTGTAAAGCATTTATACAGAATGCGTGTGTTTGGGTAAAGCACGAAAGTTACTTCCCCTGCATTTCCAAGGAGACTGCTAGCAATACTGTTATTCTTCCATTGAAGCAATACATAACATATTCCAACAAAGCTTTTGCCACCTAATCTGCTGAGCACTTTTGCAATGTCTGCAAAACTGTCCAACTGTTTTTTCTCCTACTAATTTATTATCACCCAAAATCGTCATTAATTGTACGTCAAGAGTCAGTAGGTCCAAGCAGTAGGTCAGTAGGTTTATAGTGAGTCAGCATGTCAGTAGGTCTAATCAAGTGTCAGACCTTAACTCTTTCACTACCGCGGGAAAAGGGGCCGTTTTTACTAGTTATGAAAATCTTTTTTTTTTTTGTGGCTAGATATTATTGCCTTATTTACATTCTTTGGTACCAAACTGTAGCTAAATGAATGTTCTGTTGCATGAAAGTTACTTTCCCTGCATTTCCAAGCAGAGGAAGTTATTTTCACCGTATTTACAAGCAGAGGTGTGTGTGGTATAATTACCGCTTGGCACGCAAAGAACCGAGGTTCGACCCTGCTCAGACCCGAAATTTCTTATTTGCATTTTTGTCGATGTTTCGACCATGCAAAGACGGCTCAATTTTTCGTTCACACAAAGATAATGATTTTTCGCTCTCAACCAACGATAATTACGATATCATGAGAAAAAGAAAAAAAAGGGGGCTAATAGAGGCAAGTCTCAGATGCAGACCGGCAACTAGCTGGGCCAGTCTAAAACTAGACAGGTGGCAATTACATACTTTTACAAAACTTCATAAGCATGCCTAAGTGCTCTTTATTAAGCAATGGGTGACAGTCATATCACAGAAGCTTTCCCATGAATGTAGGAATAAAGATTTACAGATGAGAACATATTCAAGATCTTTTGTAGCCTTTTCAGCAACACACATGCTCCTTGCAAGATGTGCACTGATCTCCATCAGCTCAAGTGCGTGACAGTGAACCGACATAGACTGGGATACTCACGCACATAGGTTCACATTCTTGAGCATGAGCCAGTGACCCTTGTTGCAGGCTGTTTACCAACACACTATCTTGCCACTCAAAGCACCCATTGACAGCACCAGGCAGGCTGACAGCTTTTTCAAGTAGCTCAAGCTCTCTCAATGTAGATTTCCAGCCTGCAATAAAATGAAGATGCTTCATGTATGTTGCAGCGTGCCTTACCCCCTTTCAGCGCCAGAGGCAGAAGAAATGCCTGTTACATGCAACCAGTGAAATGTCTGAGCAGCTCTAAATTATAGCTGGTGATTCCGTTTAAGTACACCTTCAGAGAAACACTAAATAACAATTTTAACCACTCAATTTACATGCTCAAACTATAGATATCTCTAATGCCTTTAGAAGCATAGCCAATGGTTATAGATTCACCACTGGCTGTCTTTGATCAATCAAAAGGCCCATAGGCCAGCAGCACGGCAAGCAGCACGGATCCTACTCCACACATAGCTTAGCCAAGCACGGTCACACATGCTTGCATCTTCACATAACTTCTTATTTAAATGTCCAACTTTACTACATCTAGCTCAATATCATAAATCACGATACTGCACTCACCCCTACGTTCCAGTACAGTGCCAAGAACCTGGCGAAGGTGCTTGAGGCACATCAGTACATCATCAGGCTGTGCCACATCAGTTGGCATAATCTGATGCAGCCGATGCCGCAGCTTCAACAGTTTGTCTATGTCCCCATCTATCAGTCCTTTCAGATGCCCGTTTGAGAAGCTCATCCAACTGCCTGTCCACAGATGAAAGTAAGTGTTTGAGCTTCTTCAGCAGGTCCACCTGCATGGAAAATAAGAGGTCTGAAATTAGCACAGCTAGAGACACAGATGACTTCAAGAGTGCACATACTTTTTATTGCCAACAGAAATACATAGAAGCATAGAAAAGAATTGCCCAACAACCTCAATGTGTAATTGCGAAGGATTTAGCTAGTAATAGCACGGCACATATAAGAAAGAAACACAGCACACACATAAATAGATAGGTGCTCAACTTCCGTCTGTTTATTCTATGTTCTTCACACCCATCTTTTACATGCGCAAAAAAAGGGTGTGAAGGGTGTGGAATAAGCAGTTGAAAGTTTAGCACCTGTCACGGGTCCCGTTAATTAGGGAGGCAATCACCGGGCTAATTCCAAGGGCCAAAGTATCGGCCCCTTGAACCGCACCACGAAAGCGAAAGCGTGGACAATTTAGAAGTGGTCCAATTCGGCGCGCCAGCGGACGCCAGCTGTGGCCCAAAGAACAAGTCAGAGCCGAGAGTTGATAAACAAAACAAAATTATATTCTCAATTATGGCAGATCAAAACAATACACAAGTATGCACACTCGACAACAGTGGAATACAACATGTCACCAATCAAACAACGTACTACACAGTACAATCAGCCACACTCGAAACAACGGACACAGACAACAATACGCACTACAATGCAGTCGCATGCATCGAACAACCAAGACACTTGAAGACTAAAGAGTTAGAAAACTTATTCAGTCCAAAGTTCTTGGAACAAAAGTCTGAAGATACTCTTCCGAGAATCACTCACTCAAGGTCCAGCGTTGTTGTCGTTCCGCTGACCCCGAAGTTTCTCTTCCAGGAAACCTTGCGTCTTCAATTGGCCGCTCTCACAACACCAAACTTCTTCGCCGGTAACACGTCGGCTTCCCACGTGCAGCTGTTGCCACGCGTCTTCACTCGCTAGCGGTAGACACACACTCTTGCCTGTAGCTCGAGTCTTCACCCCTCAGATGGAAATCCTCTTCTTCTCCTCCTTTGTCACTGAGGACAAAAGGCTTCGCCGACAAGGCGGAACACCCTACGCACTCAGGCGCAATATTACTTCGTCTCCTGCTTTGTCACTGAGGACAAAACCTTCGCCGACGACACGGCGGAACACCCTACGCACTCTGGCGCATACTTTCTTCTTCTCTTCATCTCCCATCTCTGCTGCTCGGTTAAATACCTTCCACGCGAGATTCCAGAAAATTCTCATCATTTCGTCGACGCGATACGCAGCGAAGGCTGGGGAAAGCGCCAGACGGTTCGAGGCCCGTCCGCGACAGATGACGCAACCCTGCATCACCACGCCCCTTTCCATCGAGAACTTTCCAGGGCTTGCTCAGCCGCCGATGTGAGGAAGTTCGTCGGCGAACCTACGCTTCCGAGGGAAGAGAGACGCGCGCCCGGGGAGTCTTTGGATCCTTGTTTTCTTTTTTTTTATCGTTGACCTCGAGGCGTCTCTCCAGCGCTTTGTCGCGAGAATTTGGCAGCGCGCCCTTTTTGAGCGCTCGTTTTGTGACAGCACCGACCTTTCTCTTTACGTGAGTGCCGTGTTTCTCCATTATATGTGCCACGCTACTACAATAGATGACCAACTTGCCGGAGCTCCAACACTTTTTGTCATTGCAAACTTGTGAAAATCACGAGAAAAGCTTTTTCATCCTCAATATTCGCACCCGCCTTATCAGTAACCAAGTTCCATTCATTACCCGCAGAACATGCTACCCTCTATCCTCACTCAGTCCAGGTACACACGTATTGACCTTTGCAGTTCATTTCTCATACTTATTGGTACTACATTAAATGTTCCTAGTACTGGTGCCAATAGTTTTGGGCTGGCTAAGAGGCCAGACATCCACCATTTGTTACTATAACCTTGTTTGTCAAGAAGACGACCAATGTTTTCCTGCAGAGGTTCACTTTAAAGAAAAGCAACAAAGCACAATGATGTTGATAAGCAGAAAAAACAAACAAAGCAAGCTTTGAAAACAGAATAAAAAAAAGAGCTTTGCATTAAAGGTGTATCTGCACCAAAATTTATCAAACCAAGCTCTAGGACAAATACATTCAAAGGGCCCACAAGCCACCTCCAATATTTTTTAAGCATTTCAAGTAAACGCACGGATCGAGTGCGGAATGCCATAGCGATCAACGATTCTCCACGTGGCAGTGCTACGAGCCTACGGCGCGCCACAAAGAGATGTGGCACGCGCCGTGCCACATCTCTGGTGCTCCGAGCCTTATATGTCAGATATGTTGTCGAGCAAGAGCCTACGACTTTCCGTCAATCTGCAAACAGCTGTCCGCGCTACTTGTTGTTGTTCGTTGTGTTGCCTGCGTGCATGTAACAGGTGAGGGGCACAGCGAGTTCCCGTATGAGTCTATTGCGTTGGCAATCCTTTGAAGGTATGCGTGCAACACAGGTTCCATACCAGCACGATTACGGCAGCCACGGTTTGCCGACAAGCATGCAACTGACAGAGTCGACGGTTGAGTCGCGGCAACCGGATGTAAATGGTATTTCAAGCAGCGCGTCAGTAATGACATATGCCACACGAGATTGGGAGGGGCGCTCGGCAAGAGGGCAAAGGGGCATGGGAAAGGATACCAGCAGAGGGAAGCGCAGGAGGGAGCGAATGGTGTGGTCGTCACGGTTTTGATAATCAAACGTGTCTAACTCCGCTATTACTGCACAGTTTCGAAAAATTCTCACGGCTTTGTGTTCATCCAACATTCGTGCACAATTTCCCCACAACAACTGACTTTCAACCTCTGGGTGGTTTACGGTCCCTTTAAAATAGAGTTTGTATTCCTAATCAGCTTTGAGAAGTGGAACAATTATGCTTGGATGACTAAAGTCATCAAAATTAAGAAGTCTAGATGCTTTTCACCACGTGAGTTTCACTATCACCCCTGCTATTGAGAGCTGGATTGTTTGCTTACCCCACCCCATTCAGCCAGATGGGAGTAGCAAAACACTACAGAGATGGGAGACAGTGGTGATGTGTTGAGGAGATATTTGCTAGCACAACAGCCCTGGGGAGATGGGAAGCTATTTGAATGGTGCAAGATGCTCAGCAAAAATGCTCCCAAAATTGTCTTCAGTTGCCCAAGGTACAGTAGCCAGAATACGAACGAATAAAGGAAGTTTCAGCCCAACTGGTTAAATTTTTCCAATAACAGATTTACCTAAAAGTAGAGGCACCAACTATTTTTTGTAAGAAGATAAAAAGTCAAAAATAAAAATAAAGGAAATTCTACTTTTCGACTGAATTATGCTCAGTGAACCTCGTAGCCAGTAGTTGGTGTGATGACATGTAATTCAACGCATTTTTTCATATGTGGGCCATTTTGCAGCATAACTTTTGATAATATTAATTTTTGGGCTTTTAAGCCCTAAAATTAGAATTTGATTAAGAGATACAAAATAGCAGAGGGCTCCAGAACCTGAGCTTAATCTAATCTAAGCACACAGGCCTCTAGCATTTTACTGCCATCGAAATGAGGCCACTGCAGACAGGATTTGATTCAGCAACCTTTGGGTAAGTAGTCAAGCAGTCAAACTTATTGGATAGTAACCTAAGTGTGTATATCAGCGAAAGTCTACCGAAAATAAAAGTAGTACAATTAATGTCCACGTGACTAATGAAATGGCACATACATTGTTAAAAATAGGCAATCAGAAATGGTGACTTATTTCGCCATTTAACCTGTATGGCTGTTTTGAGGTACAGCTGAACTCAACCTACATAAGAAGTAAAAAAAAAAGACTGATGGCAAACGAAAAATATTTAAATAAAGTAACAATACTTTTGTTTTACATATTGCCATAAGATATCATAACCCAAAAGGATTTTCAACTTTATACAAGCATGTGAGCATCTCTATCTCTGATAAAAAGTGCGCGGCCAACTTTACAATGGCAGCGGAAAATAAAAACGAGCAGAACTTTTTCAAATGAAAGACACAAAATACTATTATTCAAGAAGAAAAATATCACAAACAAAAAAAGAGGGGGAGGGACTATTAGACCGCTCATGTATGACCTATAAGTAAGCTTTGCCAAAAAACTTTTGTGACGAACAGGAATGCACGCTTTACAGGAGCAAACCCAAGCAGCGTTTATATTGCCGACGGGGATTTTGTAGAATGATGGCAGAGGCAAAAGGTGCAGCGCTCCCGTAATACTCGGCTTAGCGCTAAATTTCGGATCATTTACAAACTCGGCCGCAAGTTCGCGCGTTCCTATTGAGCGGCGGCCACATTCATGCGGTCCGGAGCGCGTAATCACGCGTAGCGACGCACCGACAACACGCGCGGCCTCAAACGGCAGAAAAATGAAGCTGCAACGGTGCATGGGAGCGCGTGAGAAAGACGGGAGCTGCGGTATAAAGACATCACTTTCGATACATTCCTCGATAACGCTTGCCACAACCGCCACCAGGGGCCCTCCATCCCCTCGCTTCCCCAGCGACCCTCGCAGGGAGATGGCTGCCGCGAGGAACGCGTGACCAGCGTGGCGTCGGGCAACGGCAGCTCGGCGTGCTCGGGCCCGTGGGCCGGGCCCTGGGCGGGCGGCGCGGCGGCCGAAGCGGCGCTGCTGCTGGCGCTCGCCGCCCTCGGCATGGGCACCAACTGCCTGCTCATGGGACAGGTGGCCGCCCGTAGACGCGGGTGGGCGCAAGGCCTTCTCTTCCACCAGGGCCTCGTCGACTGCACGCGCGCCGGTCTACTGCTTCCGCTAGGCCTAGCCCTTCTGCTGTGCCAGCGGGCGCCGCCGCGGTGTCCCGTGCTCGAGTCGGCCTTCCTGCTGCTCGTCACCGTCTCCACGGTGAACCTGCTCACGTGGGTGCTCAGTGACGGCGGCCCGGACTCGCCGCAGTGCCTCGCGCTCGCGCTCTTCCTCGTGTGGTTCGCGTCGGTCACCGTCCAGCTGGGACCGACCTTTCTGGCGGGCGCCCGCGCCGCGCACCTCTGCCCCGTGCAGCCGGGACCGCACTACGTGCTCGGCCTGCTATGGGTGGGCGTCAACGCGCTCTGCGTGCTCCTCACCGCCATGCACCTGCGAAGGCTGCACCGCGACCTGTGCCGCTCCAAGGTGGAGGCGGCGCGCGTCGCCTCGCTCGTCACCGCGATGATGGTCTCCGCGCCTGGCGATCGGACCATGCAGGTGCGTGCACACGATGCTTCCTCCGCTCAAACGAGGCGTATCGCGATTCATTCGCTCCGACAGCACCGCTTCCCGAGCTTTCACCCGCTGTAGCAAAAAAAAAAAAATGCGCTGCAGCTTCCGTATACTCGTGAGTAAGATAGTTAACGCCATGCGGGAATTAAAATAGAAAGATACCTCAGCCATAGAAAGTCTCGCGCAAGAGTGATGGAAAGTCAGGGTAGGAGAAAATGCGCTAAGTGTACCGAATAGTCCATTATGTGAATGAATATTCGAGAAACTCAACCAGACATACACGTATGCATAATTTTTTTTGCCTCAATGAGGCCTGCTCATCTATAACCGACTGCCTCCATGTCTCTAAGTTTCTTAAGATATGCACTTTTCTTAAAGGACTATGTGGAGCGCCAGGAGCGATGGGGCCTGCGGCGGCTGCGCGCCTTCGGTCTGCTGCTAGCTGCCTACATGCTTTTCTGGGGTCCCCTGTTTGTGGTGACGCTCGTTCAGCCGAAGGCACCCCTACCGCACCAAGTTGCCATGCATGTGGCCTTTGTGCACGCCACGGTCAACCCTGCATTGCTTCTTGTGCTAGACACAGACCCACGGGGCTCTCCTGGTGCAACGCCCCTGCAGCTGCCCGTTGACCAGATGGTGCCTTTGTGAGTATGCACCCTCCTCTATGGGCCGTCTTCAAACACACTTCACACACAATTATACACACAGCGAACTCTTACGTACCTGTGGTTATTTTCTCATAATACCCAACCAAGCTAGTTTCGAACTTTGCAACCTGTTCATTAAATTTAATTAGATAACCTTGGTTTCAGAAGTCAAATTAAATGTTTAGCAGTATGTTATGGTTCTAACCCAAACAAAGGAAGCCATATTCAATGGTGTCTAGAATTATACACCTGCATGCTGCACACTCCTGTTACACATAACTGCTGCCTCCTTACTTGTTTCTTTTTTCCTGGCTCAAGAATAGCGTAACAGTAACAGAGTGGTATAAAGCGACAAGTCAGCTCATATTTGGATCTGGCATGGACTGACAAAAAAAAAAAAAAGAAATGAGGATAGCTATTATATCAGCATATACGTTATATAAAAGCACTTTGACTTGGGCGAGTTGGTACATAATTGGACAGGCTTCAGCGCAATTTAGACGAATTCTGTATGTCTCCACTTGTCTTTGTCTAAATTGCGCAGAAACCTGTTTAATACATATAACAATGTCCATTAATACATGCTATTAGCATCACATGAATAGCTTTGTTTGGACATCTCAAACAGTCAAAATGCACAAGGAATCAAGTTTTCAAAGCAATGCGCTATTTTACACCATTAAAACCCACACAAAATGCTCTGCCCAACTAATCAGATCACACACATGGTACTTCTACTGACAGTATTTCACCTCTAATACACAAGTAAGCAGAAGCCACACAACATGGGATTCGGGTGAAAGGCAGAATGTGCATATCCACCCCTAAGAAAGTGCTTTGCGAGCAAGATATAAAAAGTGGCAGTGGCAGTGTTTTTCCTACCTCAGCTACTATAGCACAGTCTAGGAACGTTCTTGTAATAGAACCATTCCTGGGTGGAAGTTCACAACTTGGAACGCACAAACAAAATATCAAAAGGGTCTGGCTTTAGGCCTTCTTCACTACAAACAGGGCTGAGACACAAGATCGCTGGAAGATATTATCATGTCATAAGCCACAAATAGCATTGCAGTCACCACTGCACATTACTACCTCATATATTATCTCCTTGTTCTAGGGACAATAGTATACCAATATATGCGGGAACCTACATTCCTAAAATGGCCCTGCTCTATAGAGTTTCTTACAATACAGGAGACTCTCGTTAAATAGAACCTGAAGGGACCGGTAAAATGGTTTCCATAAGAGAGTATGGTAGGGTAAATGGTATATGCCAGTTTCAGCATAATGTCTTTGAAACGGCTGCAAGTATTTCCATAAAATTTTACATGCTCACAAAAAGTGCCTCTGGGTATCAAGTGACACCCTTATTTTATGCCTAGGTTGCTTATCCTTCCTATGGCCCACTCGCAAATTTTATAAGTGGTTTACTTATTCAATGTACCTTTTCTCTGTAACTACCGAAAGGAATGTAACCACATTCAGCCATATTCTCGTAGAGACTGATAGGTTACATTTGAACTAAAAACATATTACATTTTTCACGAAGGTTCTGTAAAAAAAAAAATAAAAACAGTGCTTGCACAACACGACGGAGGGTGTATATTGTTGTTAATTTCTTTACAGCTTCACTATTGATTAAACCAGCCATTTTATAGTTCAAGCTGTTACTAACTTGTTATAGCTCATGCATGCAAAGTATCATCAAAATCGATTCAATACTTTCTGATAAAAGGTACATTGAAGTTGAAAAAGCTATAGAAAACGCAATTTGAGAAAAACGAAGTTTTACGTGCCCAGAGGGCACGCGGCGCACTTCACTTCATCGCGGCATTTAAAGCGCTTGGAATGGCCACTCGACATCGGGCTTCCATGGGTTTGTTCCTCAGATTACAGTGGATTTTCTGGTGTCCAGAATGCAAATCCGATCGACAGCGTTGTAAAATCCAAGCATGAAACCAATTATATTAGATACAGTCCTTCCGTTTATGAGCTTTCCGTTTCCCGAGAGTCAACTGTGCTCACTAGAAGAAACTCTGGCACTGTGATTGTTCAGCCACCAGGGGAATGATGGGTAGCAGTACACGGATTTGCCTAATCTTCGTGCTTCTGCGCTTCGAATGTACTTATGGCTTCGTTTATTATTGTGCTTTGGTTTTGTTTCATATAAAAGAAAGGACCGTTGTGAACATCATAAGCTGATTTTAATCGGAGAGCTTTAAAAAAGGTTACGGTGGTGAAACATAACTGCGAAAAATTTGCTAAACTTCGTCTTGTGACAAAGCGCTCCAGGCCACATAAAGCCAAACAGAGCAATAAGAATGAAGTTAAGACAAATTCATGAACTTCTCATCATTCCCATGCTGGCTGAAGTGCTATGCGTTGCAGCTCCCACAGCACGTGAGTTCTCTCTAGTGTATTTATAGGAGACTCTATGCCCTGCTTCCCATCGTTCCTATCGGTTATAGATACGGTATGGTCATAATATACCAAGGCGAGACTGCTAGCAATGCTGTCATTCTTCCATTGAAGCGATACAAAGCATTTGCCACGTCACTAATCTACTGAGCACTTTTGCAATGTCTGCAAAACAGTGCAACTGTTTTCCTCCTACTAATTATTAGCACCTAAAATCTTCATAAACTGTACGTCATCAAGAGTATGAATGTCAGTAGGTCCAAGCAAGTGTCAGACCTCAACTCTTTCGCTACAGCAGGAGAAAAGGGCCATTTTTACTAGGTGTAAAAAACTTTTTTTTGCTGCTATATACTAATGCCTTACTTAAATTCCTTAGTACCAAAATGTAGCTAAAAGACTGTTCTGTCCAATAACATAAACATTGCATATTTAATACACACATTAAGAAAAATGTTTCATACAGTGAAAACTTCATACAATTGACACTTTAAAGCAGTATAACATAAAAAATAATGATGTAAAGATATACAATTTGTAGCTTCTTATGTTGCAAAAAGGTTGTACAAGTTTCAAAGATTATTGCCAAGAACTGTTCTCTCCACAAAAAAAAAAAAAAACGTTAGTGAGGCTGCAGCATCATATGGGTTATCCTTTACAGCTTGCCATCGCGAACAGGGTCTGTCTGCTTCGAGTTCATGACACTTATAAAAGCAAGAAACAAAAAGAAACAGCTTCTGGGCATAATCCTCAAAGAAATGAAGCATGAAAATAACTCTGAGATATTCCAGTAGAGATGAAGGCAAGGCAATTCAAGAATTCCTATGTGACGAATTCCCATGTACAATGCACTTCATCACTTGATCGGTACTGAAGTTCCTCCACAAATCATCTCTTTCGCGTATGCCTGTCTCTCTAAAATATGCATTTACGCATATTTGTTGGTGTAGTCGCAGATCAGCTGCGCAGTGGAGGACAGCTGGAAAAAATTGACCGCCCGGACAAAGCACCGTGCATTACTCTGAAGCGCGCCTTCGACTTCAACCCTCGGGTTTCGTCTCGAAAGAAACTGCACACGCTTGATAGATGCCGGCAAGGAATCATGTCCGTAGGAAGTTGAAGCCCTCTCTGCCACCTGTAACTAGTAATTAGACAACAAAATGTGCACCACACATACAGCTGACTCTCAGTCGCTCGATGTGGCGGCTTGACTTGATGCATCCTCGTCATCGGTGCTGAAATGCGATGGGTAAACATCTTCTCCAGACGCAGTGCTGCTTTCATTCTCAAAATCTGTTGTTTATGCGCTTAATTCGTGAGAAACGTGTCGTCTTTCGGGAACGTCCACACGGGAAAACGACGCACTTACGCAACAACCTGTGTGGAAGTGCTGACACCCCCCTGTAAAGTTGTTTGCGCCTCATGGCGCACATGTCTCGCGCAAAAGCCGCATTTAGGGGTCGCAACTATCGCGCGATAGGTGACATTGTGTTCGCTAGTTGACCACCACTATCATCATCATCATCGTTGTTAGAGCAGAAAAATACGCCGGCAATGACACCTGGCGGCAGGCAAGCCTTGGTGGCAGCAGAGAGAGTTGAGCGAGTCTCTTCGTCTGGCAGTGTTTGATGAGAACGGTTGTCTCTCGCAGGGCGACCCCGGTGCACAGCACCGTGGGCCGTCTGCCGGGGTCCTTGTGGTGAGTCAGGCGTTAGCGACACCGCCTAGTTTGTCATGTTGTTGAGTGTTGTTTAATATTGTATAAGGATGTCTTAGTGTGTTGATCATGGTTGACGTTATAATAATTCGGCTGACGATATCGTCGTTCCAAAAGGCAGTTAAGGGGGGAAGCGGGTCTTTAAGACCGAAAATCGCAAAAAAAATCGATTTTTTGAAAATGTTATTTTTGGATTCTGCCGCTACTGGTGCATAACCTCGCCAATTTTCATGCGTCCCAGATCAGTATTTTAGCCGTGACAGCGTTTTATGTGACATCAGCGAGCTAAATTTTTAGCGAAGGACGCGTGAAAAACGGGCTTTTTCAACGCCGCGCAGTTGCCGTTCTACGTTCCGTACGGCAGCCATCTTGGTGTCATTCGAACGAGCCGCGCTTTTTCTTGAATATCCCGCCGCGCTTGTTTCCATCCACTCGGAATTCGTGCAGAAAATCCGCGCCGAAAAAAGGTCCCACCGCGTGAGCCTATTGGCGCAGTGAGCGCACGTGACCAAGTCGCGCCTTCTGATTCGCCGCGCCTCTCGCGCTGTCTGCTGCGCGCAGCGGCGCAGCACACTCGAAGCGGCAAGTTCACCTCGCTGTCGTATCTGTGTTGTTCTCGTCGGTTTACCCAACCTGCGCAAGCTGGCAAGAAATTAGAGCAAGCGTTTTTGATCTTCCTCGACAAAAACTGCACGTTGCGGCGGCGTACTGGCACGGTGCCAAGCGAGCTAGCCGAAGTACGTCGCAGCCGCCGAGAGTGAGTTAGGCCTACGCTCTCGGACACGTTTTGAACCTTTGATCATGGCGAAGCCATATCAAAAGTTCCGCACTGCTCATAAATTCGGAAAGAAGCGCAAAAAGACTAGGGCAAAGCGAGATTATGGCGCGGGTGCACCAGAAGCGCAACCAGCGCAGGACGGCGTGGCGACTTCATCGGTCGAAATGTCGATTTCTCCACCTGTCTCGGCGACCGCCTCGGACGACGTCAGTGATAGACAGCGTGGCACAAGGCTCGACAGGACGTTCTTGACGAGCGCCGATCGTGCGCGACAGCAGAAGCAGACCGAAGATAAGATCTCCAGCTTATCTGCAACTTCCGCGAGCGAGCGCAAGCTGCGAACGCTCGCGACAGCGCGCGAGGACTCTGACCCGTCGGCGGCTACCTACGGGATCGTCGATTTCTCCGCAATAAACAAGCTGCTTGAAAGGACTACTAAGTGCCGGACGTGCAATGGGACCGTTTCGATTGAAAAAGGTGCGTGTGACTATGGACTTGCGATGAAACTGACTTGCACCAACTGTGGACCTACTGGCATTGAGTGGAGCTCTCGGCGGGCACCCAGTCAGGCTAAATGCCCCCCATTTGAAGTGAATCTCCTGGTGTCTCGTGCCATGCAAAGCACAGGGAATGGCCAGGCAGCCCTCAACGACGTCTTCTCTGTTATGGGAATTTCCCACAGGGGACTTCATCACAAAAGCTACCAGAGCCATCTGAAAAACAAACTGAATCCTGCTGCAACAAGAGCTGCAGAGAAGGTCCTCTCTGACTGTGCCACGACCGTGAAAAACTTGTACCAAGAGCTGCACTTTGACAATCCAGGAAATGTGGCCATCTGTTATGATGGCACATGGATGACCAGAGGCCACCTGTCGCACATTGGTGTGGGTGTAGTTATAGAGCTGTTTACAGGCTATGTATTGGACTATGTTGTCCTCTCAAACTTTTGTGCCGGCTGCCAGCGCGCACCACCAAAAGAGGACCCAAATTATTTGGCTTGGGAGTCGACGCACACCTGCCAAAAGAACACACAGTGCAAATCGGCCCATATGGAGGTAGAGGCAGCAGTGACCCTCTTTGAGCGTTCAATTTCCCGTCACGGCTTGCGATACACAGTGATGCTGTGTGATGGGGACAGTAGATCCTTTCGTGCTGTGGAAGACGCAAAAGTTTATGGTTTTATACAGGTCCAAAAAGAGGACTGTATAAACCATGTCCAGAAACGAATGGGTACCGCACTACGCAACCTTGTGCAAAAGCATAAAGGTTCTGGGGATACACTAAGTGGAAGAGGCCGCTTGACAGGTGATGTCATAGAGAAATTGTCTAGATATTATGGTTGGGCGTTAAAGTCCAATGTCGGTGATGTGAATGCGATGCAGCGGGCAGCCATGGCCACATATTATCCTGTCACATCAACTGATGAACAATTGAACCACACCTTGTGCCCAAGTGGGAGTGAGTCGTGGTGCAAGCAGAATGCTGCTGCTGCAAAAGGAGAGCCGCTGCCAAAACACACCTACAACTTTCCTCAAAATGTCCATGATGCACTGCTTCCAGTCTACGAGCGACTTTCTGACATGGAGCTGCTGAAACGCTGCCAGAGAGGAAAGACGCAAAATGCAAACGAGGCACTCCATTCGGTTATATGGTCTCTAATGCGGAAGGACAAGCATGCTTCACTGATAGCTGTTGAGACCGCAGTTGCTGAGGCAGTGATGCGCTTCAATTACGGTGTGAAGGAAGCGTCCGCTCGTATCCTTGGAGAACTTCAGCTGGAACCAAACTCCATGAGTGAGAAACGGGCAGAAGAAAAAGATTCTCTTCGAATAATGAGTGCTGAGCGGAAGCGTTCAGCATCGGCCAGGTTCTTGCAACAAGCAAAGCGGCGGCAACGACAAAAATGTGATAAGGACTACTCTCCTGGTGCCTTCTGAGGCATTTGTTTGCAAATTAAAGAGTTTTTATTTGTGTGGCACCACTTGAATACATGGAGTTTTGTTTTTTGCGATTTTCTCAGTTTCAATTTTTTGGCCACCTTTCGTTCTTCCGTCAAGCGTTTCTCAGCTTTGGTACATTCGATTTTGATAATTTTTGTCTTGCTGAAAAGCTGGATGTCTAGTGAGTGCAATAAAGTGCCATATGTTACTGTAGGAAGCTATAAATTTTTAGAAAAGATAACATAAGAAAAATATGTGTTCATGGTAATTGAATGGTGAACTTTGAAGCTTCATAACTTTTGTTGTAGGAAGGCTAGAACCATAAAATTATGCTTCTTGCACTCTTTGATATCTATAGAATACAATGAAATTTCATTCAGCATAATCCGTGTAGCCAGTTCATTAAAAAAGTGACCAAATGATATTTTAATTAATGACTCATTAAAAAATTAATGGTAAGGGGTACATAAAAATTGAGTTCATATTTGATATATGCACATGTAACTACATAATCACCTAAGTTTTCATCATCCTAACTTAAATAAAAAGATGCTTTATGTCAAAGCGCCTCTTCCCCCCTTAAATAAACATGTGAGTTTGGTTTGTTCCGACCTTGCCTACTGTGTCCATCCACTCAAAGAGCGTGGCGTGGCTCTCTCCATGTTGAGACCCCACACCTAAAACTTTGAAGGGAATTTCGAGGCCACTCGGCCCAGAACCCCGCAGGGAAGACGCGGAGCCAGACCAGGAACCTTCTTTATTGACCGGAACCTGGGCCGCAACTGCCCGCTGCCAGCGGCTGCCACGTGCCACCCAACGCACACACTATCGTCCTTGTCCTCTTCCTTTCTCCTACGATCGACGCGCTCGCGGCCGCCGCTCCCATAACTTTAAGTGGGGAGAGAAAATTTCCCTAAAGCAAAAAAACAACCAAAACATAGCAGATCTCGTTGTGTGTTTTCTACTTTCTTACCTAGATGGCGTTAGGTGCCCACAAACTCTGCGAGTGTGCGAAAATGTAAACTTGAAATTGATCGTTCAAATTGAATGATTTGAATAGGCGTAGTAGCAAAAAAGTGAAGTGGTGATTTCAAATGGCCACCCTGAACAAGTATGTGAAAATAGCTACCCTTCAAGACACAATGTTCTTTTTAGTTTGCCTGCTAAGAACAGTCAGCAAACACAAGATCCCCGAATGAATTAATGAATATACTTTATTTAAAGTCCGGCAGTTATATTGGGCAAGGTGGGGGAAGAGGGGATTAACCCCTGTCCCTTCCCACTCTCCGTTGATTATGATGACGGTGCCTCAGTCCTTTTGTACCCGGGCGGCATCTTCAGCTTGCCTGACGGCCCAAAGCTAGTCGGCCAGCTCGTCGCTTTTGAGTGTTGCCTCCCAGCGGCAGCACAGCTGACGCCACGGATCGGTAACGGTGGCCGCGGTGGAGGCTGGCCCCTGCCCACGCGCGGTGGTGGCGGCAGCAATTGGCCTCGGATTTTGTCCATGCCTAACATGCGTCGCGAAGGGAGTGGCGGCAGTGACCTTAACTTTTTCAGCACACTCCCAAAGCATGCGCTGCAGTGTGGCCCTTTCCCCGCACGTTTTACACGCGTCCGTCGGGTATAGGTGAGGATAACACAGGCGTAGGATCACGGGCTGGGGTACGTATCTGTTTGCAATAACCTCAGAGCTACGGCCTGTTTTTTGTCCAATTTGTTGTATGGTGGTGGGTATTTGCATCTGTTTAGTCTGTAATGTTGTGTAATGTCGTTGAATGTGGTCTGGCAATCACCCCACGACATATTTTTTTTATAGTTGGACATATCATCAAAAGATATTGCCATATTTGACACATCAGGTCTCGAAAGAAACTGCACACGCTTGATAGATGCCGGCAAGGAATCATGTCCGTAGGAAGTTGAAGCCCTCTCTGCCACCTGTAACTAGTAATTAGACAACAAAATGTGCACCACACATACAGCTGACACTCAGTCGCTCGATGTGGCAGCTTGACTTGATGCGTCCTCATCATCGGTGCTGAAATGTGATGGGTTAACATCTTCTCCAGGCTCAGTGCTGCTTTCATTCTCAAAATCTGTTGTTTATGCGCTTAATTCGTGAGAAACGTGTCGTCTTTTGGGAACATCCACACGGGAAAACGACGCACTTACGCAACAACCTGTGTGGAAGTGATGACACCCCTCTGTGAAGTTGTTTGCGCCTCATGGCGCACATGTCTCGCGCAAAAGCCGCATTTAGGGGTCGCAACTATCGCGCAATAGGTGACATTGTGTTCGCGAGTTGACCACCACTATCATCATCATCATGGTTGTTAGAGCAGAAAAATACGCCGGCAATGACACCTGGCGGCAGGCAAGCCTTGGTGGCGGCAGAGAGAGTTGAGCGAGTCTCTTCGTCTGGCAGTGTTTGACGAGAACGGTTGTCTCTCGCAGGGCGACCCCGGTGCACAGCACCGCGGGCCGTCTGCCGGGGTCCTTGTGGTGAGTCTTTTTTTTGAGTCTTAAAAAGAAACTCACTTTCTGGTGAGTTTAAACAGTCAAGCCTACATATAATGGCCCCATTTAAAACGAACTTTCGCTTAAAACGAACAATATCCGCGTGACTATGAAAACATACATTGGTTCAATGGCACAAAATCGCACTTACAACGAACGTCTCCGAGCCCCGCCGATCAGTTACAGCAAACGGAGTCGGCGCCCAAAACTTACCGGAAAACCACTTTCGACCACCGATCAGGCATAGGTGCCCATGCATTTTTATTGTTAAACGCTGACCCTGCCTCTGCTCCGTAGTAGTTGCCGCTCTTCCCGACCGCTTTTTGTTATGCACCCCTCCGTCCTTTGTCCCCCCCGGTACTCTGAACACCCCACATCGCCAGACGAGGCCCGTGTTTTCACACTGCCACCGATCTTTCGAAGATCGGTCGGCCATCTACCCGGTTTTTGATCACTGGTACTGCCGTTGGCGTCACCCGCCTGGAGTGACCAGACCATTTGCCAACATTGTCGGCCACCGACTGCATCCAATCGTCTGCGTCTAGTGCACGCGCGTACGCTACCCCACCGACTCTGATACATTTGCGATTCATTTCGTGATTAGGACTTGTTCTCGCTCACTTCGCACTCAACTCAGCATGAGCATGCCCTCGGCACGCACGCGGAAGCGCTATAACGGCTGTTAATTTGCGCGAAACGAATCGCGAAATATCGAAGTTGGTGAGGCAAACCCATTGGCGCAACAAAACAATTTTTTGACCACGGCCGCCGATTCTTTGAACAGCGCCGCGCTTTGACGCCTGTGCGTGCAGGCACTGTTTCAAGTTTTTCTACGTGCAAGTAGCACATTTCGTGGACCTTTCAAGCAAGCTACCCAACCTGCCTCCTTCTTGTGTGTTTTGGTTTTCAAGGTCGCTCTGCCGCGGCATCCTCCACTTTATTGCAACTCCTTGCCGTTCTTTCGCAAATCTGCTCTCCTCTCTTGATCACAACCCCTTTGCCCGTCTCCACCGCTCCGCAACGCCAGCCACGTAGGCTCAAATTAGCTTCGTTTTCTGACTAGAAAGGGGCCCAGGGCTGTTCCACGCGTTCTGGCATGTGTTTCGCGTGTGCGTCCTGCTCGCTCTTGGTGTGCGTGTGTGGTCAGGATGGCAGATGGGAGGACTTGCACGCTTTTTCCTGCCGCTCAACAAAACGCCGAAAGTGTGACCGCTTGGCTTTGAGGGTAATCCACGCGTTAGGTGCCGCGTTGTGGAGTGCTTGCTCGTAGCTGTTGACCACCTGGCAGCAAACTTGCCGCTTCAGGCGTCCCTGTATTCACCTGTGGAGATGGTGAATAGACGGTTTTATAGTATACCGGGCTTACCGGGATACCAGGCGTACCGTCATACGTACTGGAATCGCAGTGCGCATGCGCAGATACATATGTTACCCGTACTGCTTACCGTACGTGTGGTATTTTTCAGATTTAAGGTTACCGTGTTAGCGTAAGTGTACGTAAACATAGTGGCGTTCTCGGACGCCCGCTTCGAAGTGATTTCGGCGTAGTTGTAGAAAGATTCACTTTCTTCGCAGCAAACGGCTTTTTAAAGTGGCTTCACTTGCCTTCAGTTAGCTTCGATGATCGACTATTGCGGGTAAGTCAGCGCAACTTTTGAGATAGCTCCCCATTTCGTACGCGTCTAGAGCTCACTACAAGATCGGTGTAAGCAAATCGGCAACATAATTTTTTTCGCGTTTGGTGTGTGGTTCATATTTATTTGCTTTTATTATTAGTAAAATAAACTTGTAACAATGCTTTGCGCGGTGGCATAGGCAAACATCCTCGTTTTCTTTTCCTTTTCACTGTCTTTAACTTACTAACTATCCGATAGATGGCACCACTGTCCCAGCTGGGGCACGTAAACCACATGAACGTTATCCCGCTAAACTATAAGACGCTGTCAACGACGAACGTTTGCTGCACAGTAACGTCATTCCCTTAACCTCTGCTATCACGTTAACCGTAAACTATAACTGTCTAATATTTCGTGGGCGGGGGTGACGGCTACATGCGTGCGAAACTGTTTTCGCAAGAACGACTTTGTTGACGTTGGGCCCGATGCCGAGCCTGAAGCTTCCGAACAGGACCACTGTGGCGGCCATTTGTGGCAGCGCGTCATCGACTCCGACCTGGGAGAGCGGGTGGGACATCTTTTGCGATGGTTTAGTTGCGGCCGATGATGATGCTGACACTGCAGAAGCGTGCACGGACTGGCGCGTTGTTAATGAAGTACGTGGCGAGAGCGATTTGCAGGAATCGGATTGCGAGAACGACAAAACTTTGGAGCCAGTGCATCATGCAGCTTATGCCACGGGCCTCGACAAACGAGCACCCTGCCGTTTTAAATGAACTCAATACCGCCCTTATCGCTTCTGCTCTTTGAAACACATGCCACGGGCCTCGGCGAACGAGCACCCTGCCGTTTTAAGTGAACTCGAGACCGCCCTTTATCGCTTCTGCTCTTCGAAACACGTGCATCAAGGACTTTTTAGGGCAAAAAAAGATTGTATTTTCAGTCGCAACTTTCTTTAAAAGCTGTGTTTCATTTACTATTTCATTTACTATAACTTCGGGATACAGCGAACGGATGCCGCGTTAAGCTCAGGTTCGTTAAAGTGGGCTCGATTGTACTACCTATTTTTTGCCCTGAAATAAAATGCAGCTGTGATATGGCTGCAGCTGCAGCCCACCGTTGCCGATGAGTAGATGCACAATGTTCCCCTTGTTCAAAAGGCAGCATGACACAGGCATTACCTTAGTTTGCATAAAAAAAAAAGCAATGCCGCATCTGATGTACACTAAACTGTTGGTTTTAAACCCACTGACATGTTTCAAAAAGAAAACACTAATGCATGTTTCTACGACGCAAGCACACAACTTTGTGCATGTACAAAAAACACAATCCTGTGTGTTGCCAATGAGGTTTTTGGAGCACCATATGACAGGGAGTTTGAATAAAAAAAGCAAAAAGCAGTACTTTAATAGATTCAAAGTTTAAGATAAGATGCATGAAGCTTGACCAGTTGAACTGTCTTCTATGCAGGTGTGCACAATAGCCACATTTACAGTACAGCATTACAACTTAGTGTTGGCTAAAGCCAATAATGCTCAAAAGCTAGTGTTTTGGCATTTATTCTGGTTCACATGGCAATGTTAAAAACCGAGATAAGTTACAGGATATTCATGCTACTTGACACATACGTTTCGAATGAGTAAAAAAGATTGACAAAACGTTTTTTTTTTTTTTTCCCCTCTCTACCTTTGCAGGGAGACCACACTGTGATGGCCTACAGGCGTACCTGCTAAAACGCTACGTGACAATCTTTTAGAGGAAAAGGCGGCGCTTGTGGATTTCAGGAACTCACCTGCTCGAAGCTGCCAAGCAGTTCAAGTGCATCGGTGGACGTGCCGATGGGCAAGACAGCCAGAGGATGACCAGTAAGCCTGGCCATGCTTCGCACAAGTGTCGTCTTCCCACTTCCTGACGGACTTACAAGCAATGCAGCGAGGCCATTTTCCAGGCACTTCGCCAGGCCCTGAGTTATACAAAGCAAAGCAGGACACTTAACGGATGAAGCCACTCAATCTCCCGCTAACTCACCTCCATGGCAGGTGCCTGAATGTGAAGAAGTCGCAGGTCTTCGAGGGCTCTGCAGCTCAATGAGGGATCCTGCGTCGGACTGCGTCGGGGCAAAATGGCGCTGCCGACGCTCAGCCACTTCGGAGTCATGTGCACCTCAGGTGGCCGTTCTAGAGATGCCTCACCAAACACTTCTTTGTAAATGCCAAACACCTGCTCAGACAGGAACAGGGTAGGACGTGCGAGGAAGAAGAGGACGGAAGCTTTTTGTGATCTCTCATGCTTAGCCACAGCAGTGCTGCAGGTGGGTTTAGTGACATTCTCAGGCATGTACTGGGTCAAGCATGTATTCCACAACTCTGATGTATTGTCTGCCCAGCAACAAGTGTTCATTGATGTAATTACATGAGCCACTTGAAAATCATGCTTGCTCAATTGCTAAGTGAAAGGTTTTCATTGTGTGTAAAAAGTTAGACATTACAAATAACCTAATAGAGTGTGAAAAAAGTAACATCTAACTATAATTCCACGAGAATTGCAGCAGCTTGCAAAAATTACATATCCCACACTTTTCAGTTTCAAAGATGTACCGGTGACATGGCCAAGAACTATGCTGAGAACAAACATATATTGATATTCCTGCTCAACTTGGTGACCATTGGCATGGGGTCGTGCACGCTAAATCTGAAACTATTGCATTACACACTGCAAGGTGTCCAAAATGATTATAGTCCATGCAGGTGTGTCTACTGTTGGAGCGGTGAAAGCGCTGTGGAATTACGCAAACAATTCATCAGCAAATGCACAGTGCAATCTTTCTTCAGTTAACCGTCGCAAAAACGAATGTCTCTACAGTGTGAAGATTTAACTCAGCTAGTGTGGAATGAACCCTTAACGAATAGTATCAAGCTGTTTTCTCAAATATTTAATGGTCATATAGCAACACTATAAGGCAAATACTATGAGAATAAATAAAACATCGACCTCAGCTCAGTCTTCATATGAAAAGTGCATTTGTTGGTGCACCTTTGCACCAGCAGGAGAAGTTAGCAAAAAACGCTGATCAAACACCAACAATTTATGTATGAAGAAAAGTTCTCATTAACAATGTCTGTAGTAATTGAATGAATTCATTACTTCAATAATCTGAACATAAAGCCTTGTGAATGTAGCCACTGACCCTACTGCGATCCTCAGGGGTGCGCATTCGAGCTGCGTAGACAAGTCCAACGTGACCGCCAGGGTCCGACGGACCTCGTTCCATAAGGCAAGCCCATCGGGTGATGTCACGCAGGTTGAACTCCCACGGACTTCCCGAGACAGCCCAAAGCCTTTGGTTTTGCACTTCATCAACCAACTAGTAAAGAAAAAAAATGCAGTGCCGAGTACACTCTCATTAGCACACATATATGCTGTGAAGGCATCACTGCACCATAGAGGCAAGCAACTATTGCAAGGTCAACGTGTTTTTCTACTGCACAGTTTTATTTTCACTGAGTAATTGCGAGTGCAGGTTTTGCAATAAATCCTGCACACACTAGTTACTAGGCATTAAGATGGCTATTGCTTTAAGGGGGGACGTGGCAAGTAAAACTAATTTTTTTATTAATGTACTGTTTGTGATGAAATTTGGTGTGTGTATGTGGATGATTGTGAGGATTCCAAATATGAAAACCGTTTTCAAATACCTCTTGTACTTTTTGAGTTACAAGCATAATTATACTAAATAATGCTCTTCACACTTAAAGAGATAATTATTGCTAAATGAAATTATTTTTTCATATTATTATGTTCCCAAAGCATCAACTTGTGCAAAGAAGCTATTAGTTGATTTTTCTAGTTCTTGTAACCATAAATAAAATTTCCAAAACATGGATGTTGTTTTGCGCACACATCGCAGTAATTATAAAATGTGTTCTAAAAATTTTAAATGATGAGTAAGAAAAGAGATAAAGCTTTATTGCACTGCTAAAGGCCTCCTGAGCCTAGTGCAAAAAACGGAACGACTCTATCAGTCTTTGTTAGAAAATGACAGATGTTCTAGCGAAGGCACATAGGCGAAAATCAAGAGTTGAGAAAACTGACTTTGAAAGTTCACTCTTGTTTGGAAGTTCACAACATGCCTAAAACACTCAGAATCCTCCTGGGCAGTAATCCTGAGATGCTGTGGCCTTGGCCTCTGTAGAGCGCAACCCAGTTTTGCGCTTCTTTGTCGTGGAACAATGCGCCTTTTGAGCCCTCTTTACCCTTTTGGCATCCTTTTCGGCTGCTCGCCGCAAAGAGCAGTCTCCTGGATTGAAGCCCAGTTGAGCAGTGATCTCTTGCAGCGCACTCTTGCAGCCACCATTGAAACGGCAGACTGCATCTGCAACTGCACTTTCCACACTTCGAAGGGAGGCGAACTGGCTCTTGGACTGGAGTGACCAAATGAGGCTGTTCATACTCTCCACAGCGTTCTGGGTTTTTCCCTGCGCACACCTTTCAAGGAGCTCTTTGTTCGAGAGGCGCTTGTAGATTGGCAGCAGTGCCACTCGCACGTGAGGGGGCAGTTTATGTTTGTGAGGCGGCAGCGGCTCTCCCTTGGCCAATGCCTGATTGTGCGGGCACCAGGAGTCAGTCCCACTTGGGCACAGGTTGTGGTGTGGATCCTGGTCTGTGGATGTTACATGGTAATAAGTGGCCATGATGGCCCTCTCCATGCCAGGAACATCGTTGGGGTGGCTCTTAATGGCCCAGCCATAATAATTCGTCAACTTCTTTATCAGGCCCTGCGTCAGCCGGCCTTTGCCACCCATGCTCAGTCCTCGGCCTTTGGATTTGTGCTCATCAAGAAGGTTGCGCAAGGAAGTGCCCATTCTTTTTTTCACATGGTTCACACACTCCTGTTTCTTAATCACCATGTAGCCATACACCTTGTCTTGCGTGAGGGCAAGGTACGTACGGCTGTCACCGTCGCAGAGCACATTGATGTATCGAAGCTTGTACTTGGTAAACGATCTTTCAAACATGATCCTAGCTGCTTCTACTTCCATTTGGCCTGCATTAGCATCGGTGTTCTTTTGGCACTGTGGCTTGTGTTTCTCAAGCCACTCCTCATAGTTGTCGTCACCAGGCTTGGGGCCAACAGCACAGCCTTGGCAGTAGTTGGACAGGACACAGTGGTCCAAGACCAAGCCTGTGTACAGCTCGATTACACAGCCCACGCCAATATGACTTCTGTGCCCCCTCGTCATCCACGTGCCGTCGTAAATGACGTCAATGTTGCCTGGCACTCCTCCTAGGTCCTTGTAAATGTCATGCACCTTCTGTGCACTTTCTGCTTCAATGCGGGTGGCAGCTGATGTGGTGGCAGGGTGGCTGTACTTCCTTTGCAGTCTCTGGTAGGACTTGTGGTGCAGTGCTCGATGCGAAATGTCCATCGCAGAAAAAATGTCATTTATGGCAGATTGTTTTCTGCCAACTGACTGCACAGCCCTCAAAGCACGCACGTTTACCTCAAAGGGGTTCGTTTTTTGTTGCCCGGAGCACCTCGGGGACGACCACGCACTGTTCACTCTGCCACAATTGTCACAAAAAAGTTCCATCCTCGCCGCGAGTCCAAGGCAGTGCGTAGTCTCGAGGCGTATCGACCCTTCGTCGCACTTGTTGCACTTTACTGACGAAAGCAGACCGTTCAGCATCTTCTTATTTACAATGAAGAATGTGGAGTCCTTACCGCCGTCATTTTCGTCGCAGCCTTCGTTCAGAAGCTCGAGCTTCCGCTTTGAAGCGGACTTCGATGCTACGGCATCCAAAACATCCCGCCTTGTCTGCGCCCGCTGCGCGATTTCTTCACTGCTCGGAATCAGGGCCGAAACTCGCGATAGAATGTTCGACGCGCGCACGCCCGGAGTTGCAACGGCTGCCGACGCGGTGCCACCGCAATCGGGTTCGCGAGAGCGTCCATCACGGTCGACGGCATCCGGCGGTCTGACATACGACGATGTGGCACCTTCCACACTCTCGGCCTCACAACAATCAGCGAAGGGTCTGAGTAGAGGCTCCGTGACGCTTGAAGAGCATGCTCCGTCCGGAACTGCGACTGGGACGGCAGCCGCAGTCGTCTGCCCTTTGTTCCAAGCTTTCCGACGCTTGCCGTACTTGTGGACGCTCCGGAACTTTTTTTGCGGCAACATAGCACCGCAGTATGAGCAAGCACTCAGAAGAGACCACCGATGTAAACAAAGCTTGGTAAAAAAGCACGCGAACTATCACAAAAACAGCAAACTGGCAAAAAACGAAGCGCACGCCGGATGATTCTCGACACGGCGGCCGCAGATGCGCTCGCGCTTCGAAGGTTGCCAAGGTGCGCGGCGCAGCTTTGACCAGTAAGAGGTCGCGCCTGCTACCACGTGACCCGCGCAGCCAATTGCCGTTCTTCGTTTTCGTTTTTTTACTTGCTCCTCGCGCTTTTATTTTCACTCGGCGAAATACGAGACCGCGACCATCGGGAAGCCGGCTTTCTCCTCTTTCCAAAGCTACCAAAATGGCGGCCCACGGTCAACAACTTGGCGCGTTTGTGCGGCGTGAATAACACCGTTTCAGGGGCTTTTTTTTCGCACTTTTCGGCGACTAGCCTCGGCAAAAACACTATTTGCGGGATTTGTAGCGCACGTTTCGCTGTAATATTTTAGAACAAGGAAGTTGAAGGTCTGAAGATTACGAAAAAAAATAAATCAGAAAATCGCATATTTTGACCAAAATCGGCACTTTACTTGCCGCGCCCCCCCTTAAGTACCAACCAAAGGTTGGAAAAACACAATAAGGGCTTTTCTACATTGCTGGATTGCTCACAGTTTTCCACTTTATATTTACTACACTAAACTACAGTCGGATCTAATTTATACAAACACACTTGATTCGAAAATCCGGTTAATTCAAACTCACGATGAGGTCCTGTCAAAGCTATGTGCATTCCAATGGGCGCCCATGTCACGCTTCTGCCTTTCCCGTCCCTGCCACGTAACCCTTCTCTTTTCATCCTTTCAACGACGTGCGCAAAGAGCACAAAAAAAAAAAAGGTGCCGTGGAGTGTTGGTTTTCTCTCAAATGCCGATCTGCTTCTCTATGCGTGGAGACGCTCCTCCTTTCTCGTCACGTGCTGGCCATGCTGCGGCTGCGTAGCAGTCGTTGTTGTCGTCGTCTTTAGGAAGTGTTGGCGCTGGACATTTCCGTGCGCAACTTCTCTTGCCAGGAGAATGCTAAAGCCAAAATAGAAATGCTTTGCAAGCTGCATGTGAAATTGATTGACTCGCTGCAAGGCAAACATGTGCAGACGCGCATCACCGATTACTTCAATTAATAACAGATGTCCTGTGATTTGTGAATAAATGTAAGTCTTCTCAAACTTCCCCCTCAAGTATTAGCTCAATGCACATGCGCCACTGCATGGAGAGCCCTCCGTTTATTGAGCTTTCATTAATTCGAACTTCTTTGAATTCGAACAAATTTTTGGGCCCCTTCGAGTTAAAATTATCGAGATTCGACTGTAGCATATATTTGCTACGAACAAAACTGATTTCATAGAAGAGTGGCAGCTTGAGCTAGTTGTTTGGTCATGATGAGAGCTACAGCACAAACTGGGGACGAAAAAGACAGAGCAGATGAAAATTGATTTCAACCAAAATTTAGATAAAGCTTTCATGTGACAACAAAAATTGAAAAGTGGTTACTGCAACGAATCAAGCAGATACAATAAACCAATGCTCTCCGCCCAGCTCTTGCTGTAAGCAAGCATCTACATGGAATATTTGTTAACACTTCATTAAGGCTTTGCATGTATATTATGCAGATGTGATCATGTTAGTGTCATTCCAGTAGTGGATGTCATGCTTCTCAAACCTTGCCCTTAAAAGCACACTCACCTTCTCATTGAATAGAACCATGTTGTTCAGGGTAACTTCAGGCAGTGCGGGGTGCAAATACCGCACAAGGGTCTGGAGATCACCTCTGCTCAAGGGTTCTAGGCTCAACTGAACAAAGCGATTGAGAAAGGAGCGAGGCAAGCCACGCCGTGCTCCACCCTGTCTATATGGGTTTTGGCAGCCGAAGAACCGTGAATGACCCACAGTGAAAGTGCGGTTTAGCTCAGGCACAAAAACTTCGCCCCGGTGGTCAAGGCATGCGTTGAGTCCCTCGAGGACGCTTTGAGAGGCCAGGTTCAACTGAAACCAACAGTAATTTAGGGGTGAGGGAAGTAACAGTCTCTGACGATGCTTCATAGCCTTGCTAGATGCATAAGTCTGGTCATCTCTCGAATGTCTTCAATTAGAGCACATGCTTCACAATAGCCACAACTGTGATAAAAAGATGATGATGAACTACCCAACTTTATCACATTTTCTCTCTTTATATAAAAAAGCTAACAGTTTAAGGTTTTGTGTTGCCTATAGAATGCCCTTACCAAATTACAGTAACTTCAGTTGCAGTTTCATTGCCTTTGTGCAGTTTCAAACAATTCAAAATACGAAAAAAGGAAGCATATGCACGAAGTGTCACAGAGAAAAGGTCGCTTAAAAAATGATCCAAGTTTCCAATCAGAGTTGAGCAAATATTTGAAAATTTCAAATTATTAATTAAGGAGTATTTAATATGGTCCTGTAATCAAATATTCGCTATCTACGATTGAGAACAATTTTCTAAACATCTTCAAGTAGTTCACATTGACAACTGTTTAGAAGCAAATGTAGAACTGAAGCAAAAATGCACGAATTTTATCCTAAGAATACTGAACACTGAATCCGTTCATAACATGCTCCTTCAAGACAAAGTTGGGTTGCAGCATCAAGTAACAACGTTATGAAAGTAAGAAAGACAGAAAAAATAACACTTTGTTACATGGCCCTATAACCAAAAGCTGTCATAAAAATAGCTACATAATCTGTATTGAACCCCTCATTCAGTTCCTTTCAGACATTTTCATTTCATCATAGGTGGCGTCTGATAATATTTATGTATGCTGACTCTTTGTGCTTTGAGTTCTGGATAACATCTCAGTCTGAATATGTTTACAGGGAGCAAGCCAAATGGTGCTTTGTTTTGCCGTGTCACTGGCACAGATGCAATTATTGGTTATGAGAAGTTGTAAAGTATGCTAAAGACTTAATTAATTATTCATACGTATGTATTTGGGCTTTTTAATGTGCAGTGTAGTGAGCCTAGCTAATATTGGGTACACTTAGATATGAGCATTGGTTAATAGCAATGGTGAACGATGCTGTTTGTTGTTTGAAATCTATTCGGAAAATAGTCAATTTGAACTTCTCCCAGATTTGCTTTCAACATTTATGAGGGCAGTTACAGTAGAATCTCGTGGATACAGCTCTGAAAACGACTAGCCACCGGGTGCAACTATTACCACTTAGCGAGTGCAACGTTTGACCCCTTCAGCACACACAAATGTGATGTACTTTTGCACGGTCTTCATCAAGAAGTCCTGAACAGGAAACAGGAGAGCAGTGTCACCAAACCGAAAACTTTCGACGTGTGCATCGGGGCCAAATACGCGCGAACAGCCGCCGAGTAGTAGTCTGCTAGAGAAAACACGAAAAAAAAGAAAAAGGAGGGGGGAGGGGGCTATGGCATCATCGAAACATGTATTGACTGCAGCATAGTGACATGAGGAAAGTAGGGAGGTCACCGTGAGGTCACTCTTTAGGGTGCTAGTACCGTGTCAATACGCAAACTTCAAAATTAACGTAAAATACCTTCCAAGCTATATTCGCTCTTGATATTTTGTAGATGATAGACGCATGTTCAGGGGAAACGATCCAGCAGACTATCTAGGCCGTGAAATTTTGTGTCAGTACCCTTTTAATAGCGGATAACTGAAACACACCAACATTTTCTTCTATATCTTTCAGTGAGACTGATTTTGGTGTGCATAGGTTGCAGATATGAAAGTGGCTAATAGCCATTGCATCAATAGGCTATGGGGGGGGGACACGGGCCTTGGATGTGTGAAAATTGCAAGAAAAAAACATCAATTTCTCAAGTCCGTTGGGAATATGCTCGGCATATTCCTGTTTACAATGCCTAAGCTATGCTGATTGAAACAATTTATCCG
Organism: Rhipicephalus microplus; assembly: GCF_013339725.1. Taxonomy (NCBI): domain Eukaryota; kingdom Metazoa; phylum Arthropoda; class Arachnida; order Ixodida; family Ixodidae; genus Rhipicephalus; species Rhipicephalus microplus. The sequence goes on along the minus strand of NC_051171.1, from coordinate 162,312,574 downwards.
AAAACATTATATAAGCGCCAGACAAAAATTTTGTCAGCTCAAGTGATAGACAGGGGCATAGAGTTGCACAAACACAGCGGCATTCTCAGGGGCGCTTCTTGTCTTCCTAGCCACTAACTGCCACCATCTAGAAATCACCTGAATGTTGAAGACAACACATAAGGTTCGGACAAGTGAGGATATAACAATTTTAATGTACGCCCTTTGCTATATCTTTTTTTACTTGATCTGCCTGTAGATGCGGCATACCTTAAACATCGAAGCAATGAAAGGCACACAAACTTACTTCTCCCAATGTTGCCAGCCTCGTCATGGCTAGTTCTCACGGTAACACAGTGAAATCTTATGTCACTAGGCATGTTACAACACGATTTAGTTAGTAAGCTGATATTTACAGAACTTGACGATATCGATAAAACCAACAGCCTGAATCACACTGTAACAGTAAAATAATTTATTATCCCTATCAATGCTGCTCTCTTCAGAGAAAACTGCTCAATATAGTCTGTATTTTAATGTTTCCAGAATAATGTATTTACATCATTTTTAGCAAGAATGTATGAACAAAGTTCTACTGTACTGAAATGTCTGAATTGGTTTGTAAAGCTCAGCACATTGCCGTACCAGGCTAATGGTTAATTGTACTTGGGAACAAGCGAGTCTCTCCATCAGTGCCAGACTTGCTATGCTGAATAGCTACCAGAGCACAGAATTCTTGCAGACTATGAACGGCACCACCAAATAGTCGTTTATTGTTGCAATGCTCTAGCACTGCAGCAGTTGCTGAACATGAAAAACCTCTGTGAGCAAATGACACTATGAAATAGCCCCCACTTGATATGAAGAGAAACACGAACTCGATTGAGATGGTATGTCGTGGCATTCTATCCCGTTATCTACTTTTTTTTTCTTTCTAGTTATTTCACTCTGCGCCACAAATATTTCATTAAATGTGTCATGCTCAACAAGTTTCATTGTGTTTCGTGCTAAGCTGATAGAAGTAGCAGTGTGTTTACAGACAGGTAATAGTATATACAAGCACAAAAAGATTCCATACGCTCCTAGTTCATTAATGCATAAACCAGTCAAAGAAAGAACAGGTGATGCAAGTAGGTGATACTTATTGTAGGGAAGTATTGGTCTATATAAGGCTCAGTTACTGTTTTTTTATCTTCCTACAATAGAACAAAATACCTTAATTGTGTGCACTGTTTGGCAAATATTTTTTGACACAGAACTGTTACAGAAACCAAGCTATTTTGTTTTCTTTTTGAAATGTTCAAACGTGTATCCTATAAGCACAAAAGTTTTTGTATTCTGAAGGATGGGCAGCTCACTTCATCTAGGAGGACCCAGTGACCCTCTCGAAGAGCTCGCAGCAGTGGTCCATCTCTCCAAGCAAATTGCCCCACTGTTTGGTTTTCCACAGGGAGGTCAGCACCAAACAAGTCAGAAATGTCCTGCATTTTGGAGAAAATGAACCTCACGCATGAGTTCTATGATCTGTCCCAAGTATCAAATGTACGCCTCATTAGAATCTGATGACAAACTTGCATGCGTAACGAAATTCCCTCTTCCAAGAGATCTGCATACAGTGCCACTATCACTTTAACCGAGAGCAAGTGAATAACAGCACGTTGTTGCAACTAAAGCTTTGTACAGCCATTGCCAACCGCATAAAGCATCAGGGACACTGACACGCTTGTTGATAAGTTAGCCAACAATGTCTACAGAAAAATGTGCCACAGGTGGTCTTGCCATACTGAAGCAAGCTATTGTGAGGATGCATGTTACACATACTCCCACATCATGCACCTAACAAGTGCTGTACTGAGGAAAAAGCTGTCAATAATTCAGTGCTTTTCAAGCTATGAGTGTTGACCCAACGAATTGTCTAGTGAAACAGACAACTGTCGGAGTTGAGATCACAGGCACATTGAGAATCCCACCCAATATGATTGTTGTGTACGGTATAGTACTGTGTGAAAACGAGATGTTGAACTTTATTGCCGTTGTGTTTCTGTGCATGTGGAGTATGAGGAAGGTATAGAGAGAGCTCGAGATATTTTGTTATAGTCAGTTCAGATGGTACAGTTAAACCTGAATATAACGAAAATCCCAAAAAAGTTTTTTACAAGCAGCTTTTCATTATACGCAGTTCCAGTAGAAAAATTTGCAAAAGAAATGCACAAATTAAACAAAAGGAAAGCGAAATGCAGAGCTCACACAAAACACTTGTCTAGTGGTGAAAAACTGCGTTACTATTGTAATACCAATCATATGGACACTCTTGAAGCGTTTTACCATCGCAGCCATGTTCCGTACAAAATCCAAATTGATAACAAGCGCCTAAGCATGCGATAGCACCTGCCTGTGAGTAAAAGTGTGTGAGCAGAGGCTACGAGCACTGCTGAAATGGAGGTCGAACGAGCCAGCTCATCTCTATTGCCTGGAGGGAGCAAGCAAGCAGACACTTCACCCGTGAACAAGCATGAAAAAACGCGAAAGGTGGAAAGGGGGGTGTCACTCGTGCAGCAACAGTGAACTTTGATTGTAAGGTCACGGTTACAATCACTGGTGTGCACACTATCTCGACAAGCATCAACACATGGCTCATATACCCTTTTACATTATGCGCTGTCAACGTGAAGAAACTGCAAAAAAAGCACTTGTCCCTGGCGAGGTCATAATTACTCACACCAGCATTTTGTAGAGTTATGCAATATCAGATCCAAAAGAGTTAGCTACCAGCCTTCCTTTGTGTAAGATCACAATTTGTTACTAACACGTTCATTGCATTGCATTGAATGCATCGTCGTGCTGCTAGAGCTAATCCGCTAATCGTGAAGGCTATGGTCTGGCGAACTAATAGCGCTGTGCAAGACAACAAAGCGCGCGTGACAGGTTGATCTCCGAAGATCCACTATTGTCACCGTGGTCTCAGACAGTTTCCACCGGTGCCTAAGCTGATATCTCCTCAGTAGTGACGACACGGTTGTCCGCATATAAAAAACACAGAGCTGATCATTGTTGGGGGTCATTCCATGCGAGTACCGCAAAGCGAAACCACGCACATGTGCACGACATCGAAAACAAAGAGCGAATCACACAGACACCGTGGGATACTATTCGTAGAAGCAGTCCCCATATGCAGCACGGCCCTACATATGCGACGCAAATGCGAATGTAATGACACAGAGCAAGATTTTCTTTTGCTTTTTTTTTATTGGCAAGAGTCGCTTTCTTATTTGTTCTTAGTTTGAAGAAAGAAAAACGGCATATCTGCACATGTGCCCACAGCAGCAGGAATGGCGGCAACGCCAGCTCGAGGGATGCAGGCCCGTCTCGCACACATTCGCGTGCATTAACAAGCGCTCTTTGTCGCCAGGGTTTTGAGTGTGTCATGCGCGCTGCTCAAGCTTCACGCTTTATCGTTGGCAGGGCAGCCGCAGATGCATGCTCGTGCCAAAATCCAGGGCAAAATGTTTAGCCTTTCGGTGGAGAAAATTCGTTATATCAAGGGTATCTCCTGCTGCCACTTCATTACACAGAGGTCCCAAATACATTGATTGATATGTGAGGTTTAAAGTCCCAAAATCACCACACGATTATGAAACGTCGTAGTGGAGGGCTCCGGAAATTTCGAGCATTTGGGGTTCTTTAACGTGCACCCAAATCCTGAGCACATGAGCCTACAGCATTTTCGCCTTCATCAAAAGGTCACAAATACATGCACGTGTGCTATGGAGTAACAGTGGAGAATAAAAGAAAAAAATGTGCGTAAAGTTGAGGAATTCATTGTATGGAGGTTCGTTATAAGCAGGTTTAACTGGATTATTTTTCTTTTTAATGATCGCCTCTGCTTCCTGAAAGTGTTACTCAACTGTTTTTGGAGATTTCATGAAAAACAAAAATGTGCTCTGTGAAGCAAATGTTGTATGCCAAAGGAAAGCAAGTTTACATTGTTTCTCTTTACAAATGTTCATAAAAATATTTGTACCATGTCATAAATTTCACATACAATGTGTGTTTCTATCCCTGCATACAGTGTTTCTAAATAATAAACTTATTACCAAATCAATAGTGGCACCTTTTCATTTGATATTGAGTGTATAAATTTTAACATGAAAGTGTTTTATAGTACCAGAGGTCTAACACGGTTACACCGACGTATTTCTGTCACAAATATGATGTAAAATATACAGTAACAAATGGCAAAGAAAGAACTAGAACAAAAGTTTTGTCACCGGGAGTCGAACCTACGACCTCGCGCTCCACGGCGGGTGGCACAAAACGGTTCAGCCACAGACTGTATATGTTTCAGCATACTTAATGGAAAGCTATTTATATACACCCTTGACGATACTCAGAGATCGGCAACATTTAGTGCTTATCACTAGAGAGATAGCCCAAAGAGAGCACCGTAAAGTTCGTCACCCTGCGTGTTGCGGAGCACGAACACTTCTACAGGGTGGCATTACTCGTGCTTATTCTTGATGAAGACACTGAGTCAATAGTATAACAAAAGTGACTACTAATAGCAGTTTAATAGCAACATTACCAGCATACTACAACTACAATGAATTTTCAAGATGTTGCAAATGTTTGATACCAAGAATAATTTGACAGACACTGGCTTCACTGTAATTATGAGAAACCATAGAATAACAACATGAAAGGAGGCAAAATTCTAAGATAAACTTTGAGCATGTACACCAAACAATATCTTTGTTTAAACGATGAACATACTAAAGCAGTTGTTTACTTTTTCTCAAGCTCACAGTAGACAGCGAAAGAAATGAAGGAAGGACACACGGGCACATACCGTCTGTTCAGAGAGGTTGATGCGGGTAAGCTGGTGTCCGGTGGCTCTCGCTAGAGCAGCTACCAGGCTAGTTTTGCCAACTCCTGGTGGGCCCTCGAGCAAAACAGGCTTCTCTAGCTGCAGAGCTCGTACCAGTCGCAGAGCATTGGCCCGTGGCGTGTCTGCCTGTAGGCTGTAGTGGGCATGCGCCAATGGGCACGCTCCCTTGGGTCCTGCACATGTCGACACTCTGTTGAGGCCATAGGTCAGCAACTCTTAGGCCGACTTGCTCAGGCTCACTCAGGCTCAGATTGAGTGAGTGGTACTTTGGCCAGTTTGAGTCTGAGCGAGTGCGGTTGATAAAAAGTTTATCGAGTCCGAGTCCAAGAGAGCCCTCAGTGCGAAATACATTTCTTGAGTGAATAAGCTCCACCATTTTTTTCTGAGCTATGGTTGGTACACTACTCTCCTTGCTTAGCTTTGTCACTAGACCTCTCACAATAACAACAGCCTTCCATAAGACAAACACTACAGAAGAAAAACAAAGATTTCCGACCAAACACAGAGAAAATTATAGCTATGCAAACAATTCTGCAGATAGCTGGCTGTTCATTCAGGATCTCAATGAAGCAACACACCGACTGGAAAAGCAGTTGACAACCAAAGGGCATGTGTGTATGTGACAACAATGACACGAGAGTGTCTGTGACATAGATGGCAGGTTAACAAATACATGACACAGACTGCATTAAAGTACCCAATGTAAATGGACACTTCAAAGGTGAGGGCGCTAAGATATGTACATATTAGGCTTGCGCAAACAGCTATTTTAGATTTGAAGCGAATTCAAAGCTAATAGTGATTTGGTTTGAATAATTTCAAAGCAAATACGAATAGTGCATATCACATATTATATATAAAATAAAGGGCATATTTGTCATGACCTAACTAATCCTGCACAATAACATTAAATAGTAATAGGATTTGACTTTCGGCAGAATGCAAATGATAAATTATAAAATATTGCTACACGCATGCAAATTGAGAATCTAGAGGGCGATGCGCGTGTGTGCCTGACGAGGAAGACGAAGGGTGGTCTCCGCTCGGTGTCTGGTCTACTGGTCACGCCGCTGCTGCTGCTGGTTTGAAATATATTTCATCCACAGCCTCGTCGATACGGTGTCTCTCTTCCGTAACATATTTGGTGGAGGTGGAACGTTCCTCGTCCTCACCACGAAGCTTCGCAGTGGTTGCACCGTCCAGCTACCGGCCATGGCTTCTAATGATAACCCCCCCTCAATGCCATCACCTGGAGCGCCAGCTACTACGTACCTTGCGATGTTCCACCCCCGTGATCCCAGTACATTCTCCGCCCAGCCTGGCCTTGACGTCAACTACTGGCTCCGCATGTACGAGCGCGTTAGCCTGTCTCACCGATGGGACCAAACCAGGATGCTCGCCAACGTAAACTTTTACTTGGATGGCACCCCGCGTGTATGGTTCAACGCTCATGAGGCCGAGCTCACCAGCTGGGACATCTTCAAGGACCGACTACGTGACATCTTTGGGGACCCGTCCAGTCGACAAACGGCCGCACGACAAGAACTCGCCACCTGAGTACAGTCATCAACCGAGCCGTATGTCTCGTACATACAGGACGTCCTCGCGTTGTGCTGCAAAGTGGACGAGCAAATGACCGAGAGCGACAAGGTGGGCCACATACTAAAGGGCATCGCGGACGACGCTTTCAACTTGCTCGTGTACAACGTCACGACCGTCGATATCATAATTAAGGAATGCCGCCGCTTGGAAATGGCCAAAAACCGCCGAGTTCGGCCTCAGTTTTCACGGCTCCCTAACACGGCTGTCACGTCAAGCTATACCGATCTCAGTGCCGCACCACCTTTGCATGAGAATGTCACACGCATCGTTCGGCACGAGCTTGAGGCAGCCCATCCGGCGCCGTTTCACGCACTTCCACTCGACCAGGCCACCATGCAAACACCTCCAGCGGTGTCAGTTATTCAGGCAGTCGTGCGGCAAGAAATCGCTAACCTTGGTTTTCCTGTCGCCTGCTCAGTCTCCCGAACGGACTACAGACCGATGCCAATAAATACACCACGCCACGACCCATACACTCTGCCCAGATCCCGCAATCCGACGGAGTGAAGAACAGCAGAGGACAAGCCAAGCCAATCTGCTTCCGTTGTCACCGAGTTGGCCATGTCTCCCGCTACTGCCGCAGCACTTGGACGCCCCCCCGTTCGAGCCAATTTTCTTCTTCTCCTCAGCCATACGCGGACCCCCGTCGGTATTCGCCCAGCCGTGAGTATCCTGCTCCCGACGCACCTAACAGTCACTCTACCGCGCGTTTACCATCATCGCAACGCCGCCGTTCTCCGTCGCCCCAACCCTGCCGCTATCCATCGCCGACTAACTATGGATCTTCCCGGATGGAAAACTAGATTATGCGGCTCCTGGAGGTAGTGCTGCATCCAGTGCGACTGACCCAAATCCTGACGCTACCTACTAATAAGAACTTGCTAGAAGTGCATGTGGACGGTCTTTCTTTGACGGCTTTAGTTGACACTGGAACTCAGGTGTCTATAATGAGTGCTCGTCTGTGTCGCCGCCTCAAAAAAGTACTCACGCCTGCCGTAACACAAGCTGTCCGTATCGCCGATGATGAAACTGTAGCCGTCACTGGAATGTGTGCCGCTCGTATTAGCCTTGCCGGCCGCCACGTTCCTGTTTTATTTACCGTGCTCGATAGTTGCCCTCATGACGTCATCTTCGGGATGGACTTCTTATCGACACATTCTGCCCTGATTGACTGTTCCGCCGGCACTCTCTCTTTAGAACTGCCTCTTCTCCTGAATTCTCACCCTGAACTCCCGAACAGCCTGTGCACCACTGACTTTTTCCGGATACCACCTAAAGCTCTCACATACGTTGAATTGGCAACACCCTCTCCCGTGCCCAACGGTGATTATATCGTGACGCCTATTCCTGATGTTCTCCTGGCACGTGACATTACTGTCCCACACTCCGTCATAACCATGGCCTCAAACCGAACATATTTACCTGTTATCTATTTCGGTTTTTGTTGTGTTCCAAGCACCCCTGTGTCACGAGCGAACCTCGGAACCCGCGAAGGACCGGTTCCTGAAACTGCTTCCAGACCAGATGTTGACTCCTCCCCTTTCCCCGCTCGGCGCAAACGAGCCACCGTCGTTTCCCCCGGCAGTTCGGCCGCCGCCTCCATCCAAATAGGAATAAACTTGTTTTCAACCGTTCGAGGCTGTCTGAGCTTTTTGGACTACCGCGACCCACGCGTACGTCTATGGGCCGACAACAACACCGGACATAACAGTTTTATAAAACAAGTGCTACCTCAAGGAATATCCGTCGCCACGCTAACACCCTTAATTGATGACTACATCACCTGTTTTGCGGCAAACGTATGTCCCGATCACCCACGTCACTCGCAGGATGCCACGTGCCTGGATGCAACCTTACGCTCCATGATCGCCCTGGACCTCAAACCTGAGAAGTCAGCCGCACTCTGCCACTTTCTGGCTTCATACCGCGACATATTCGACATAGGCAGCCGTCCACTCGGCCAGACTTCACTCGTCAAGCACCGCATCAACACAGGCGATTCTCATCCCATTTATCGGCGATCATACCGGGTGTCTGCCACCGAGCGTAAAGTAATTCAACAAGAAGTTACCAAGATGTTAGCCAAGGGAATCGTTGAACCCTCTTCGAGCCCTTGAGCGTCCCCCGTTGTGCTCGTTAAAAAGAAAGATGGCACGTGGCGCTTCTGCGTGGATTACCGCCATCTGAATAGAATCACGAAAAAGGACGTTTACCCTTAACCCCGCATCGATGACGCTCTCGATTGTCTCCACGGCGCCCGATACTTTTCTTCAGTAGACCTACGTTCCGGCTACTGGCAGATTGCTGTCGACGAAACAGACCAAGAGAAGACTGCAATTGTAACTCCAGACGGCCTATATCAGTTCAAGGTTATGCCGTTTGGGCTATGCAACGCCCCAGCTACGTTCGAGCCCATGATAAACTATCTGCTACAAGGGTTCAAATGGTCAACATGTCTCTGTTATCTTGACGATGTTGTTGTATATTCCCCAACATTTGAGACCCACCTTCAGCGTTTGTGAGCTATTTTCGACATATTCCACACTGCAAACCTTCAATTAAATTCATCGAAGTGCCACTTCGGACGCCGGCAAATTACAGTGTTGGGTCACCTTGTCGACGCATCTGGTGTGCAGCCGGACCCAGAGAAAATTCGTGCAGTCACCAGTTTTCCTGTACCCCGATCAGTTAAAGACGTCCGGAGATTTGTAGGACTTTGCTCCTACTTTATAAGGTTTGTGAAAAGTTCCGCAACCATCGCTCGACCTCTCACTGTGCTTCTGACGAAAGACGTCAACGTTTACCTGGGGTACCGATCAAGCTGCTGCTTTTTCTCATCTAATCACGCTTCTGACGACTCCGCCTATATTGGCTCACTTTGACCCATTTGCTCCAACAGAAGTCCGAACTGATGCTATTGGTCACGGGATTGGAGCCGTTTTAGCCTAACGCCAACGGGGACACGACCGAGTTGTCGCCTACGCTAGCCGCCTCCTCACAGCTGCTGAGCGCAACTATTCCATTACAGAGCGTGAGTGTCTCGCTCTTGTTTGGGCAGTCTCAAAGTTCCACCCATATTTATATAGGGCACAAATTTCTCTGTAATAACTGACCATCATGCGCTATGTTGGCTTACGTCACTGAAGGATCCTACTGGCCAGCTCGGGCACTGGGCTCTGCGACTGCAAGAGTATACCTACACGGTGATGTACAAGTCCGGACGCCTACATCGGGACACAGACTGTCTGTCCCGCTACCCGGTTGCTGAGTCGTGCACTATACTTGACAATGACACCGGCCCTTGCGTCTTTTCTCTTTCGCAAATGACATGCATCGGTGACGAGCAGCGCCGTGACGCATCCTTGCGTGTTATCATTGAGCGGCTCGAATCACCATCCTCCAATCAGTCCCATCACTCATTCATGCTCCACGATGGTGTATTATACCGCTGAAATTTCAAGCCGGATGGACCGGCCCTGCTGCTTGTCATTCCGAAACACCTTCGCTCGGAAGTTCTAAATGAACTTCATGACCTTCCGACTGCCGGTCACCTTGGTCTCACGCACTTACGACCGAATACGCCGACGCTTCTTTTGGCCAGGGCTTGCACGCTCAGTCAGAAGATACGTTGCGGCTTGTGAGAAATGTCAGCGCCGCAAAACGCCATCGACACTTCCCGCCGGACGCCTTCAACCACTTGACATTCCGTCAGAACCGTTCTTCCGCGTTGGCTTGGACCTACTTGTCCCTTTCCCCTTGTCTTTCTCGGGTAACAAGTGGATAGCTGTGGCCACCGACTACGCCACGCGTTATGCCATCACACGAGCTCTTCCAACAAGCTGCCCCACAGACGTCACCGACTTTCTCCTCAAGGACGTGATTTTGCAACACGGAGCCCCACGGCAGCTGCTTACAAACCGCGGTCGCACCTTTTTGTCGAAGGTGATTTCCGACATCTTGCAGTCCTGTCAAACGAGACAGAAGCTGACTACGTCATACCATCCGCAAACCAATGGACTCACGGAGCGTCTAAATCGAACGCTCACAGATATGCTCGCTAAGTATGTTTCAACTAACCACACCGACTGGGATCTTGCGTTGCCGTACGTCACCTTTGCCTATTATTCTTCCCGCCATGACACTGCCGGTTACTCTCCATTTTTTCTGTTGTTTGGCCGAGAACCAACATTGCCTCTAGACACCGTCATACCGTCCCCTGCAGTACTGACCAGTGAATATGCCATGGATGCTATCACTCGGGCCGCTCACGCTCGCGAAATCACCCGTACTCGCCCTCTGACCTCTCAAGAGAAGCAACGGCGTTTGTATGACCAATGACACCGCGACGTACAGTTTCCGCCCGGTTCTTTGGTCCAGCTCTGGTCTCCAACCCGTCAAGTTGGCTTGACAGAAAAACTACTTACTCGCTACACAGGTCCATACCGAGTCCTTCGTGTGGTTACTCCTGTGACATATGAAATTGGTCCTGTCGCCCCATCGCCTTCATGTGCCCAACAGGCTACCGATATTGTACATGTTGTGCGCTTGAAGCCCTACCACTCTCCTAGTGACATTGACATTCAGATGCGCCGAGACGCCCTTCTGCCGCCGGAGATTATGCTACATGCATGCAAATTGAGAATCTAGGGGGCGGCGCGTGTGTGCCTGACAAGGAAGATGAAGGGTGGTCTCCGCTCAGTGTCTGGTCTACCGGTCACGCCGCTGCTGCTGCTAGTTTGAAATATATTTCATCCACAGACTCGTCGATACAGCCTCTCTCTTCCGTAACAATATGTTGCTATAAATTTACCATACTACCAGCATATAAGCCGGTATTAACAAGGAAATAATGAATCAATGTGAGGGTAATATGTTCACTTAACCTAAAGTGACGCTTTGCGGCAAGGCAGGTTTCCCATGATTAAGTGTTTTCACGTCTTAGCACTCCTTCACTGCAATGAAACCATTTTTACAAAAAGTCACATGCATACATTTAAATAAGCGCTTTCATGGCTTAGCACCTTGTAATGCAGTAAAATCACCTTTACAAACAGTTACATGCGGTTTAATATACATCTGTTAGTTCGACTCGAATACACAGAAGATTTTAGTATTTTCAATTCGAATCAAAGTAATTTCAAATACTGTAATATTTGTTTGAATATTGGCACAAGCCTAGAACATACACTAAACAAAATAATTTCGGATAGCAATGTACCAAATTTATTTTTACCTGATTGATCAGGTAATAGAGAAATGCTCAGAATGTAGCCAACCACTATACATAGCCTTCATAGATTACGAGAAGGCGTTTGATTCAGTAGAAATATCAGCAGTCATGCAGACACTGTAGAATCAGGGCGTCGATGAAGCATGTATAAACATCCTGGAAGAAATCTACAGGGCATCAACTGCTGCCATAGTGCTTCATAAAGAAAGCAACAGAACAGAATACTAATCAAGAAGGGTGTGAGGCAGGGGAATACAATCTCCCCCATGCTATTTACCGCTTGCTTACAGGAGGTTTTCAGAGGCCTAAAATGGGAAGAGTTTGAGATGAGAGTTAATGGAGAATACCTTAGTAACCTGCTCTTCACCAATGACATTGCATTGCTGAGTAACTCGGGGGACGATTTGCATGCAACTCATGATTACGGAGTTAGACAAGGAGAGCAGAAAAGTGGGTCTTAAAATTAATCTGCAGAAAACAAAGTAATGTACAATAACCTCGGAAGAGAGCAGCACTTCGAGATAGGTAATAGTGCACTTCAAGTTGTAAAAGACTATGTCTGCTTTGGGCAGGTAATAACCGAGCCGAACCACGAGATTGAAGTAACTAGAATAATAAGAATGGGGTGGAGCACATTTGGCAAGCACTCTCAAATTACGACAGGTAGATTGCCACTATACCTCAAGAGGAAGGTGTATAACAGCTGTATCTTGCCGGTACTTAGCTACGGAGCAGAAACCTGGAGACTTACACAGATGGTTCAGCTTATATCGAGGACGACGCAGCGAGCAATGGAAAGAAAAATGGTAGGTGTAACCTTAAGAGACAAGAAGAGAGCAGAGTGGATTAGGGAACAAATGGGGCTTAAGGATATCATAGTTGAAATCAAGAAGAGGAAATGGACATGGGCCGGGCATGTAGCGCGTAGACAGGATAACGCTGGTCATTAAGGTTAACAAACTGGATTCCCAGAGAAGGTAAGCGGGTTAGGGGGAGACAGAAGGTTAGGTGGGCAGATGAGATTAAGAAGTTTACGGGTATAAATTGGCAGCAGCAAGCACAGGACCGAGTTAACTGGCGGAACATGGGAGAGGCCTTTGTCCTGCAGTGAACGTAGTCAGGCTGATGATGATGTACCAAATTTTTTAGAACTTTATGTCTCTAGAGCACAAAGTATTTTTCACCACAATGTACCTATGTGTGTTTATCTGTTATTCAGTGATGTGAATGGCTGGGGCCATTTTAGAGCAGCTTTTCGGAGCAGCAAAACCACTTTTTGGAGCAGAAAACAGGGCTTTTGAAGAGCCAAAACCGTATTCTAGAGAAGACAAAAAAAAAAGTCGCAGCTTTGCTGCCAAGGCGAAGCAATGAACATGATAGCGACAAATTGGAAGGTCATGCGCAAACTGGCAAGCAGATCGAAACGTGCCCCGCGTTTCTCACGCACGAATGACACACTAAACGTACTCACAGATACAGACAAACGCAAATAAGTGTCTCAGTTTTTACTTCACTGTGTCTGAAAAACGCGCCCTTTTCGCAAACGGAGGCTGTGCAACGATTGCAGTGACCTTTGTGCGCCCTGTGACTACAACAGAATCGTTCCAGTTGTGGGAATTGAGGCTGGCCCGCTGCCTTTGCGCGGGCTTTGCCGCCTCTTTTCTCATGTCCCGACATGCCTACCCTCCTTTGCTGTCTGCCGCGCTGGGAAGGGCGGAGTGACGTTTAACTCCCTCACCCGGTAGCGGATGTTGACTGTGGCGCCGCGCGGGGAGCCTCCCGAGAGGTTTTCGCGCGCTGCGTCGGGAGCGGTGAGTACAGTCCGGGACTTCAAACGGTGAGCCACGCATTCTTTTCCGTCCGTCGAGTCCCGTCGCTCGGGGCTCGTCGGACTTCGCTGACGGCGCCTCGCGCCCGATGCGAACGCTCACCTTTTGTTGCCCCGCTGCGTACTCCCGGCCGAAGGGCAGTACGGTGTCCTAGTGCGTGGCCTAGCTACGCCGACCCGTCTCCCTTCGAAGCCAACGCGAGCGCCTTTGCCCTCGCTCGAGCAACCGGGCCTTTGCTCCGGTATCTCCGTGGATCAGCTTTACCGCGGAGACGTGCTCGTGGCACCCCTGTGTAGTACTTTGTGCCCGTGGCGTGGATAAGCCTACTTGCTTTCCCGCCGCGCCTATTTGCAACGGGCTGTACTGCGTTTGGTGTTGCCACAATAAAGTGTTGCGACTTGAGCAGTATCGTGTTTCCCGCCACGGCGACGGTTAACGCGTGCCCTGCGGCTCGCTAAGACCGGACCCACGCTGGTGGCCGTACTCCTTCGGGATACGTGTACACCACACTGGCGCCCAACGCGGTATCAAAAGCTCTAGCTTTTGACTGCTCTTAGCGAGTCAGTTCGCCTGTGCGATTCGGGCTCGTCGCAACATGGCTGCCTCGCGGGACTTTTGTCCGCTGTCCCTTTTAGCGGATGCCGCGTTGCACACGGAGGCCATTGCCTCTATTGGCGGGAACCCTTCTGCACCCGTCTGTGTCGGCACCCCCTATTGCGGTGACGACACGAGGCGCCTAGCCGCTCCCTTTGGAGATGGCGCGTCGCTTCGGAATGGGCCTCTTGCCCTACCCGAACGTTATGCCTGCTTCGTGGCATGCCGCGTTGCACCAAGAGGCCACCGCCTCTATCGACGGGCGCCCTTCGGCGCTCGCCTGTGTCGTCACCCCTTTTTGTGGTGAATACACTCCTACGTGGTAGCTGACGCGCTATCTCGTGCCCCCTGTTGTCTGCCTAGAACCTGGATTTCGGTGCGACGGCCGCTCGCTGTGCCTTAGCACATGCAAGCGTCGGGGGCGAAACAGCAGCTTCGCCGCCATTCGGCGAGGAAGGTGAGTCCCCATGCGGACAAACCTTGGCTGCTATCCAGGTAAGCGGCGCACCGCGAAGCGGCCGAGCGGGGGAGCTTTCCGAAGGCCACGAGGCCGAGAGCGAACCCGTAACGCCGACTCACGCGGCGGTTGCTGCGGCCCTGAGTGGGCGCAATACCAGACTCCCCCATTTGGGAGAATGGGAATTGCTTTCGGCAGCGAAGAGCTACTGAAGGCTCAGCAGAGTGATCCGTTTCGAGTCTCGGAGGGACGGAGCGCCGTATACGCTGCTTGCTTTGCAGCGGGCGCCGTTAAACCGTCTTGAGAGGCGCGCCGTTACGCTGCTTGTTCTGCGGCGGGCGCTATTAGGGGACTGAAACAGCGTGTGTCGCTGAGTCCCCGGCGGATTCATTTTGCTGGACCATGACGGGCTCCTGCTGAACTATATAGCCACTGACGACGAGTCCAGCGACCCGTTTAAGGTGGTTATGCCCAAAAGTCCGAGAGCCGCACTGTTGCGATCCTCTCACGACGAACCCATGGCCGGTCACCTGAGTGGCTCGAAAGTTTTTGCAAACTGAGCAATGTTGTGACCTGGCCCGGCACGAAGCGTGGTTTTTATCGCTATTCCGTGCCTGCCACGTCTGACAAACGGTTGAGCCAAGGGTTGGAAAGCCGCCCGGTCTTATGAACCGATTGTCAGTGAGCGTCCGTGGCGCGTACTAGCTGAAAGATCCCCTTTGGGAAAACTCAGCCGTGCCCACATCGCAGACCTGAAGCCCTTTGTCATGGTCTGACGAGCTTGCGCCAGTGCCCTGCGGCACTTCGCGCAAGCAACGGGCACACCCGGAGCGGCGGAGCGCATTCGGACCCCGCGCCGGTATAATCTGAGGAAGCGGTCACCTTTGTGATTTCGCGCCGGACGGCGGACTTCTCCGCAACCGAAGGCCCTCAGTTTACTGTCTAGCCTCAGTATAGGTTAGCTTCTTTACGGCCTTTTCTCGTAAAGAAGTTGACCCCGCCTTGTCTGCTGCCAGTGTTTCTTTTTTTTTCAAGTGTTCATGTGTATTTTGTGTTTCTTTTGTCTAATATTAAGTGTTATCTGTGTTTTATGTTTTTTCGCCAGATGTTGAGTGTCGTTTTGCTCTGTTTTTACTTTTTTTTCCGTGTTCGTTTCGTCTACCGCGAAGGGAGCTGTGTGTGACCTTGCGTGTCGGTGCTTGCCGGGAGAGAGAGAGACGAAGGACGCTTTGCGCCTACGCTCGCGCAGCTGTCGGCGGTGTGTGTGCGTGTGAGTGCGTGACGCTTCAGTGCGAGCCCGCGAAGAGTGCGTGATGGCTTCCCCCCATCGATGCGGCACTGGAGGTGCTGGGGGGTCATTGACCCACTGACGTCAGACCGTCTGGCTGTGCTCTGCTCTCGGCCGTCGCCGAAGAAGCCGTGCTGCCTTTTCCACCATGGCTCCTGCGCGAGGCCAGCTGAAAGCAGCTATATGCTGCCGGCCAACGCCAGGGCGCCTCGCAGCCAATTTTGGTTCGGCCTCCCTGACCACCGGAGAGGCCCGGCTTCCCGCAACGTCCAGCTTTCGTCATCGAGCCGGAAATGCGGGGCCTCCGAACAACCGAAGCGGCTTTCGTCGGACTCGCGGCTTATCAAGAGACGAAACAAGCCATCAGTGAGCCCCCTCCCGTACCTCTGACCTCGCACTCGGGCATCGCACCCAGCGGACACTGTCACGCCCTTTTCCGCCCCTCCGCGCACTGGACGCTATCCCCCTTCAGCACCACGAACACTAGTGCAACGTTTCTGTGCTCCCTTCTGCAGTATTTGTCTAGTGTCATGTGTTTATTTTGTTATTTATGTTTTTGTTCCTCATTTGTAATCTTTTTTTTTAGCAGCAGTAGCAGGGCTGGACTGAGGTTAGCTGTCGCTCATAGCAGTGTCATTTTAACTGCATGGGTGACATCCGGTTGCCTTTTGCAGACCGGTAAAGGGCAAATTTAGGAGAGGGGGATGTGGGAATTGAGGCTGGCCCGCTGCCTTTGCGCGGGCTTTGCCGCCTCTTTTCTCATGTCCCGACATGCCTACCCTCCTTTGCTGTCTGCCGCGCTGGGAAGGGCGGAGTGACGTTTAACTCCCTCACCCGGTAGCGGATGTTGACTGTGGCGCCGCGCGGGGAGCCTCCCGAGAGGTTTTCGCGCGCTGCGTCGGGAGCGGTGAGTACAGTCCGGGACTTCAAACGGTGAGCCACGCATTCTTTTCCGTCCGTCGAGTCCCGTCGCTCGGGGCTCGTCGGACTTCGCCGACGGCGCCTCGCGCCCGATGCGAACGCTCACCTTTTGTTGCCCCGCTGCGTACTCACGGCCGAAGGGCAGTACGGTGTCCTAGTGCGTGGCCTAGCTACGCCGACCCGTCTCCCTTCGAAGCCAACGCGAGCGCCTTTGCCCTCGCTCGAGCAACCGGGCCCCCTTTGTCCCGGTGTCTCCGTGGATCACCTTTACCGCGGAGACGTGCTCGTGGCACCCCTGTGTAGTACTTTGTGCCCGTGGCGTGGATAAGCCTACTTGCTTTCCCGCCGCGCCTATTTGCAACGGGCTGTACTGCGTTTGGTGTTGCCACAATAAAGTGTTGCGACTTGAGCAGTATCGTGTTTCCCGCCACGGCGACGGTTAACGCGTGCCCTGCGGCTCGCTAAGACCGAACCCACGCTGGTGGCCGTACTCCTTCGGGATACGTGTACACCACACAGTGCAAGCCCAACGCCAGCCAAGATGTGTGATCCTCCCCACCGGTAGATAAAGGCACGCGAGAGATCATCCACTCCCCTCCTCTCCGCGGGCCAAAGTACGCGTGAGAGATGAGAACCAATGTGCACTCATTGCGCCATCTTGCTGATAATGCTGAAAACACGATAGTTCCCCCTTCCTCCCGAGATGCCCATCAACAATGGTAAGTGGTAGATATAAATAGCTTGCCATTTGAACGTTGAAGGAGGTACCTCTTGATGGCTCAGTGGTTATCGCTTCGCACTGACAATGCGGGGGTCCCGCGTTGTCAATTTATTCTGGACTTTTTTTTCTTGCATTTTCATATATATATAGATACTGTGGGCATTTGTTACTTACATCGGCATCATCCCTGCATGATCACAATCACCATCATCAGCTTGTCTCTTTGTCCTCATTGCCACTCTGGGTCATCGTCATCGTCTGTGTACTGGCTCTGCCCGTTCGTTTTGCGAGGTCTTTCCTCAAATAAACGCTGACGCAGCCAAGACTACCAAGACTTCATACGTGGTGGAGGTGGATTTTCGGTCCTCTGACCTCCCGCAGCCCGCTATACCCCCTGGAGCTTCATTCAGGCCGCCGCTTGCGCCCAGAGTCAGGCAGCATGTCCCAGACCGAGCCTGCCGGCACTAATGTCATCAACCACGCACCGCCGCAAGCTGCCCCTCCTACTTACATACACGGACATCAGCGGGAACCCCCGCTCTTCGCTGGTTTTCGGGGAAAAGACGTAGAAGACTGGCTTGATGACTACGAGCGCGTAAGTGCCGCTAATAGGTGGGACGAGGCCGCCAAACTGCGTTACGTGCCTTTTTATCTGATCGGAGTCGCAAAGACATGGTATTTTAACCACGTCGTTGACTTACCCGACTGGGCTACCTTCCAGCAGCAACTGCGACACGTCTTTGGGACACCAGACATTCGATCCGCCGTCGCAAAGAGGACACTCGATACTCGCCGACAACATCCCGGTGAATCGTACACTTCATACATCGAGGATGTCCTCGCACTCTGCCGGCGTGTCAATCAATCCATGCCGGAATCGGACAAAGTGCGCCATATATTGAAAGGTATTGGGCCTGTTGCCTTTAATGCCCTCGCTGTGCAAAACCCAGCTACCATCGCTGATGTCGTGACGACATTCCAGCGCCTTGATGCGCTGGACTCCATTCGCCTTCAACCGGACATTGGCGACCACCACTCCACGTCAGATGGCCATCTGCGTGACCACAACCGGGACATTATACGCGAAGAATTGCGGTCCATGGGCTTCACACCTCCTACACCGCGACCTACACAGCCTTCGGGAATGCCCTTACGTGACATCATCAGGGAGGAACTTACATCCCTGACTGGCTCTGCGCCCGTACAGCCACATGCTTCTCACCCTATATCCACGTACCCTCAAGATGCTGCCGTGCCTCCCAGCGATGCCCATGCAACATTGCCGCGTCCATCCTTTGCGTCAGTTGCTGCCGCTCCCCCGGTGAACTACCATTCCATGTCCCCTGACCCTACGGCCCACCTGACAGCACTATCTCCAGGTGCCCCGAATGCCTTCTATTCCCTACCGCAGTGCTCGTCTCGCCCTGTATGCTACTACTGTGGCTATCGCGGCCACATATCTCGTTCTTGCCGAAAGCGCCAGCAAGATGAGCGTCGGAACGACGTGCGCGAACGGGATTCGTACACTGGGGTGTCTTATCAAGGTTGGCGTTATTCGTCTCCCCCGCACCAGTCTCCATCTCCTCCGGCATCGACTGCACCACGAAACAGCCGAAACACGAGACGCCGCTCGCCTTCGCCCTTCCGCCATTTCACTTCTCCACTTCGGCCCGCCTCATTCACCTCTGATATTCATTTGGAAAACTAAGTGATGCAGTTTGTGGAGGAAAAACTGCATTCGGAATCAGAACTGAAATTCCTCCATCAGGCCCGTGTAACATGGTTTCCGTGGAAGTGGAAGGAGTGCGAGTCGATACTTTGGTGGACACCAAAGTAATGACGCTTTATGATGGCCCCACCTCAGTTGCTGCCCAGGGGAACGTCATTCGCCCTTCCGCGTTTTGTACTGTGCGTGTTTTCATCGACGGCATCCGCCATCATGTCCAGTTTGCTGTCCTGTCCCGCTGCTCTCACCAACTAATTTTAGGGTGGGATTTTCTATCATCTGCTTCCGCAGCGATTTGTTGTGGACAACGCGTCGTTCACCTCGCTGACACAGACTACATGCTTGAAGACGACAATCAGAAGCCACTTCGTCTGGTCGCTGCAAAAGACATCGAACTGCCGCCACTACAAGAGCAAATTGTCAGCATTACGTCCAACGACATCTATCACGGGGATGTATTGGTCTCACCGTCCCTACTTTGCATTCGCAAAGGTATAGTTCTTCCGTCCGGTGTCGTTCCTTTTTGCAATGTCTCGGCACTTGTCACCGCTGTCAACTCTACACCGGAGAAGATCTTACTGCCACAGGGCACTACTGTGGCCCGTGTTGATGACTTCGAGCCTGTATTTGTCACGCCACTTCAGGCCATCGCATCCAAAGAACCTTGCCTCGGTGAGCATGTTTCTTCCTCCGCCTTTACCACCGCTATAAGCAGCGAATTGACATATTCACAGAGGCAGCAGCTGCTCGCATTGTTACAGAAACATGCAAATTCTTTCGATATTTGCTCGTCTAAGCTGGGCCGCACTAATACTACAGCACATCGAACTCAAACTGCTGGGACATCTATCGCACACCGCCGACCCTACCGCGTGTCTCTAACTGAAAGAAAAATTATAGAAGAAAACGTTGCAGACATGCTTAAACGGGAAGTCATCCGTCCCTCATCTAGCCCTTGGTCATCTCCTATTGTTTTGGTCCATAAAAAGGATGGCTCTGTGCGGTTTTGCGTTGACTACCGGGCACTCAATAAGATCACACGCAAGGATGTGTACCCTATGCCACGCATTGACGACACCCTTGATTCCCTACAAGGCGCGGAATTCTTTTCAAGCGTCCACTTGCGTTCTGGGTACTGGCAGATCCCCATGCATGAAGACGATAAGGAGAAAACGGCATTCGCAACCCCCGACGGGCTATATGAATTCAATGTGATGCCTTTCGGGCTCTGCAACGCACCCGCGACTTTTGAGCGCATGATAGATACCGTGCTGCGCGTCCTGAAATGTAAAAGTTGCCTTTGCTACCTGGACGACATTATTATCTTTTTGTCAATGTTTCCTGAGCACCTAGAACGATTGGATCAAGTTTTGACGTGCCTTGCCGGCGGCGGGCTTCAAATAAGCACTAAGAAATGCTCTTTCGCTAGCAAATCTATCAAGGTCTTAGGACACGTCGTTAGCAAAGATGGCATCCGGCCCGACCCTGACAAGATTTCTGCAGTCCTTCACTTTCCACGTCCCGAAAAACCAAAGGAGCTTTGCAGTTTCCTTGGCCTCGCCTCCTATTTTCGCCGGTTTATCCAGAACTTCGCTTCTATTGCAGCTCCATTACACCAACTACTTGCTTCTAACGTCCCCTTTCTGTGGTCTCAAGAATGTCAAATGGCATTCGACCTATTGAAGCGGGCACTCACGTCTGAACCACTTCTCTGCCACTTTGACGAAGCCGCACCGACTATCCTCCATACCGACGCTAGCGGCCTTGGTATAGGAGCCGTTCTTCTACAACGTGACAAGTCTTCCTTAGAGAAAGTTGTTGCATATGCCAGTCGCATACTCACCCCTGCCGAAAAAAACTACACTATAACTGAGCAAGAGTGTTTGGCTGTGGTTTGGTCGGTCCAGAAGTTCCGTCCCTATCTTCACGGCCGTCACTTCACAATCGTTACCGACCACCATGCCTTATGCTGGCTTTCTACACTGAAGAACTTGTCCGGACGCTTGGGTCGGTGGATACTACGCTTGCAGGAGTGCGACTTTGACATAACTTACAAGTCAGGCAGAAAACATCAAGACGCCGACGCTTTATCTCGTTGCCCGCTTCCAACTACCCATATCAGCGTTGGAGAGAACTCAACCACCACATCTACCAAAGTTCATACGCTCGCATCAATAAGGCAACCCTCTTCGGACGACGAGCCAACATTTATCTCCCACCAGCGGTCCGATTCATACTGCAGACGCATGATGGACCACCTTTCGGGAGTTTCTCATCCACCCAATGCGCGACTCCGTCGTCAACTCCTGCACTTTAAGCTGGACAATGGGGTTCTCTACCGCCACGTCTATCACCCTGACGGTCAGCGCTGGGTTCCTGTACTGCCACGCTCTCTTCGACTTCAGGTGCTCGAAGCCTTCCACGACGACTTGACTGCTGGTCATCTTGGTTTTAAAAAAACTCTTGACCGCATTCGATGTCGTTATTACTGGCCTGGCCTTTCTTCTAGTGTAGCGCGGTACGTCGGCTCCTGCTACCCATGCCAGCGTCGTAAACTCCCCACGTCTGCACCTGCTGGACCTCTACAGCCACTTCCGTGCCCTTCAATGCCTTTCGAGGTTGTAGGTGTTGACCTTTACGGGCCTCTCCCCGTCACATCTGCTGGCAAACGATGGATAGTGACCGCCGTGGACCACCTGACACGCTACGCTGAGACTTCCTCTGTTATTACAGGCTCAGCTGTGGAAGTTGCAGACTTTATTCTTCACGCAATAATACTGCGTCATGGGGCTCCTCGTGTACTGCTTAGTGACCGCGGCAAAGTGTTCCTGTCACAAATGGTAAATGAAGTACTGTGCGCTTCTGGAACTACTCACAAGACAGCTTCAAGCTACCACCCTCACACAAATGGTCTCACAGAATGATTTCAGCGAACCCTTCCTGACATGATAGCCGTTTACGTCCACCCCGACCACAAAAACTCGGTTACTCTTTTACCATTCCTGACATTCGCTTACAACACCGCCGTTCAGCGAACAACTTGCTACTCACCGTTTTACCTCGTGTACGGACGCACCCCGACTACCTTTCTCGACATCTCCTTCTTTAACAGCCATGGGAATTCATGTCAATCTCCTTCTTTAACAGCCATGGGAATTCATGTCAGTCTTCTAGCGAAGAATACATTTCCCGCCTGGCCCAGTCTCGCCATCAGGCTCGCATCAATACTGAAGCGAGACAGCTCGAGCGGAAGATCATTTATGATGAATCCCACCGCGTTGTGTCTTTCCAACCTGGTGACGAGGTGCTGCTTTTGACACCTATTCGCACTCCTGGTCTTTGTGACAAATTCCAACCACCACCGCGTTGTGTCTTTCCAACCTGGTGACGAGGTGCTGCTTTTGACACCTATTCGCACTCCTGGTCTTTGTGACAAATTCCAACCACGCTTCATCGGGCCATATATTGTTTTAGAACAGACTTCGCCAGTTAATTATCGTGTCACACCACTCGTCGCCCCAACAGACCGCCGCTACCGCAGCACAGAGATTGTCCACATTTGTTGCATGAAACCTTTCACGCGACGTTCCCCGTCACTTTGACTTACGGCGGCCAGGGTGTCCGCTTCCAAGTGGGGGGAATTAGTGTGGGCATTTGTTACTTACATCGGCATCATCCCTGCATGATCACAATCACCATCATCAACTTGTCTCTTTGTCCTCATTGCCACTCTGGGTCATCATCATCGTCATCGTCTGTGTACTGGCTCTGCCAGTTCTATTGCGAGGTCTTTCCTCAAATAAACGCTGACGCAGCCAAGACTACCAAGACTTCATAATACGTATATTATACGGTGCATGACATCGACACCGACGGCGAAATCCAGCTGAGTGTCCATATAATTGCTATCGCAATAAAAAAGGTTTTTGGAGCTGTCGAAAGTGCATTTCAGCACAGGAAAAAAAAAAAGCTTTACAGGCAACAACTAATAAATGAAAGCAGAAAATCAGGCTGTTGGAGATGCTAAAGGGTCGTTTCTGAGTGTTGTTTCTGAGGGTCGTTTCTAAGCTGTCAACCGTGCTGCTGACGGGGAAAGGCCAGCGAGTGGAGACTGCGCCGGGGACGCGCCCGTAAGCACGTGAGTCTCGAACAGCTGATACAGCCTGTTACTGGCTTGGCTAGGACTGTGGTCCTCGTTCAAGCGACTCGCATCACTCTAGGGGGCCCTGAAAAAGGGATCTCTCCCGGTGAACGAAAACAGAGGGTCGCCGAGAGGGCCGTACCCCGTGCTGTTGCAGCCGACCACCTCGAACGAGATCAAGTCCGTCGTTACTGGATCGAACAGGAACGAGCGCCTCGAGGGGGTCTGCTCTGAAGCCATGCCGAAACCAAGTTGGGCGCCAGTTATGTGGAGATAGGTTTGCACTAGGCTTAGCTACTAAGCGCAACCGTGTAGGGATGCGACGTCCTCCACTGCCGCTGCGTGTGAAGACGCTGCGGCCGGGTTCGTCGTTTTCTCCGGTGTCACGCTTCCTGTGTCATGTCACGCTTCCTGTGTTTTCTCCGGTGTCACGCTTCCTGTGACGCTTCCTGTGTCACACTTCTCCCTTTTCCGTCCCTGCCACGTAAAGACCCTTGTCCTCGCACTGATGTGCATGAAGAGAGAGAGGGAAAAAAAAAGAACGCTGTCGCTGGGTTGAAAGAATGTGTGATTGAAGGGGAAAAAAAAGGCACTATCATCTGTCTGCAGCACTTGCCTTTTGCAGGAGCACGGCTCTCCGCCTTGATGGGGGGGAGGGGGTCTCACGCGTCCGCGCCACGCTTCCCCCTTTCCCGTTCCTGCCACGTAACCCTTCTCTTTCCAAAGACGCGTGCGAAGAGAGCAAAAAAAAAAAAGCTGCCGTGGAGTGTTGGTTGCTTCTCTCCATGTGGAGATGCTCCTCCTTTCTCGTCACGTGCTGGCCATGCTGCGGCTACTCCGCTACGCAGTCATTGTTAAGCACTGCGCAGTGTCGCCCAGGAGGCTGACAGAAATCAGGTACCTTCTTCCTCCTTCTAGAATCACTCAACAACAACGCAGTCGTTGTCGTCGTTTTTAGAAAGTGTCGGCGCTGGACATTTCTGCACTCAACTTCTCTTGCCAGGAGAATGCTGAAGACAAGTAGAAATGCTTTGCTAGCTGCGTGCAAAATTGACTCGTTGCAAAGGAAACGTGTGCAGACGCGCATCACCAATTACTTCAATTAATAACGGATGTCCTGTGATTTGTGAATAAATGTAAGTCTTCTGAAACTTCCCCCTCGTGTGTTAGCTCAATGCACATGTGCCACTGCATGGAGAGCGCTCCGTTTATTTAGCTTTCATTCATTCGAACTTCCTTTAATTCGAACAAATTTTTGGGCCTCTAGAGTTCGAATTATTAAGATTCGACTGTATATGGAAACAACTTCCAATTATGAAAGCAGCGATTCACATCATGAAAACGAAGGCATGCATGGGGCATGTACAACATTCGAGTTGAGTTTTGTGGTCGCCAATGCTTTGGACATCGCGCCTATGGCAAGCGGAAATTCAGTTGCCGTTATGTGAGGAAATGCACATGCATGAGAAGCTCTGAAAAGTTAGTCGCTGACTTCATGCAACAGTTTTCTTTTTCTGCGTTCATTTTGTCAGCACAGCAGGCCTGCAAACGTTAACTTTTCAACATTTGCAAATTTAAGGGGATGAGAGTTTACATCCCTGCCACATGGCTCAATTCTCGGAATGGCGCGGCTGCCAGTTTGATAAATGCTGTGCATTAGCAGTCACTAGAACAAGGTGTTTTGCTTATATGATGTATATCCGTTCTTTTGGCGAAACACATTATATAAGCGGTTTATGGTGTAATAGAAAAGTAATCCGACTAACACTGCACAAGCGCACATGTTTTCCTTAATCTAAAGTACGCGTACTCGCAATAACGGTAGCGTGCAGTGTGCACGTGAAGACAGGCGCATGCTATAGGGCTTTTCCAAATAGAGAAATTGTAGTCTCGTTTTCTATATATGGAAATGCCACAGTTGGCGCATCTTTGGCACAGAATAGTGTAAATGCAGCAGGATGTAGCAGGATTGGTCTTGGCACAGTTTGGCGCAAGCTATCACATCACTGCGTTATTTCGATTTTACAAAGTTTCGCTGCTGTGGACGAAAACAAAAGCAGGAAATTGAAATTTCTGCTGATGCTGGAAGACACATTGTTCAGTTGCGTGCACTTTCTATGAACACATTTTTCAAATCCCGCATCACTTAATTGAGATAAGCCACCGAAGCGGAGCAGCCCATTTTCCATCCATGCCTTCAAGAGAAAGTGTGCACCCAATGCTCTCCTTGTCTTCAGAGCAGCAGAGAGAGAAAGCATGTGGCTGATGCGTGGCATGCGCGAATGCTGGTGCACTGCATCAGGCATTACTCTTCGAACCCTATTATCTGCTCGCACTGCATATTTTCGCATTCTGCACGTGCCGTGTGTCAACAACACCTGATTTGGTATTTTTGTAATCACTGTGTGTCAAGTGCAGTGAAACCCCTTTAATACGTACCTGCCGGGGACGACGACGTAAGTACACACTAAATGTACCACGCATTAACCACCAGCTACAAATTCGCATCTCCTGGCATGCACTATTGCCACCAACAAAGAAGGAAACTCGGTGCTACTGAAAATATTGCCTGAAATGCCCACCGCAAAGCCATTTTTTTCCTTCAGCCAAAGTACCGAAAAGTTTCTGACTCTCAAACAACCGCCCGATAGCACGCGGTGGCGAAACCGATGAGAATTTCGAAACTGCCCAGGATCCAGGATATGCAGCGTGGTACAGCAACAGAACGGACACAATCGGCTGTACGTGATACAGTTGTTCCGCAGCCTGCTTCTAAGCGAAAACTGATGCAGTTTTCTCCTTAAAAACGCGGTACAGTCACATGAGCCGAACCTTTTACTGCGTGGCTAGTTGTGTGCAGCGCTTCGCTCACTCTGCGCACACTGTGACTGCCGATCCACTTGCTGTTGAGTACACCCTTTACACCCTCTCCCCTTCACGGCCAAGCACAGATTCGGCAAATAGCCTGCTGGTTTAACGCGGCGACGAAGAGCTTTCTGCAAGCAATGTGCTCTCCGCAATGCTCTAGCAGTCCTGGGAGCGGAAGGAGCCGCATTTGGGCTTTCGCTAAATAAAAGCGTGCAGCATGGTTATAGTAGCGCTACGCTCGCTGTATGGTGCGCGTGTTGGCACGATACAGCAAGGTTTCTCGGTGCCCACAATCCACAACGCTAAACTCCGCGACAGTGAACTGCTTGCGTTTCTGTAAAGCAGGGCGTGCTTGAACACGGTCCCGCAAAACGAAGTGGTAGCGATTGGTGGCCCAACGCGTTCAGGTAGTCGCCTAATAAAAGCGTGCAGTAGGCCTAACATGACGGTATGCCACATGCGTGTCTCTGAGCAGGTAACCAGGGATGTTTAGTGAGATAAGGCTTTTCGCTCGTGATAAGACATACCGGCTTGTTTGTCAGTGGTCGCCACCTCGCCTTCATTTTTTCCCCAATGATTACTCACAATGTCATCGCAGCAATCGAAATAACTTATCGGCTGATCTCCGCACTTATCAACATGGCGAAAAATCATTCACGGCCCATTGTAGTGTCTGCAAAGTTCAGAGGAGCAGTAAAATTTTGTCGTGCAAAATGTTATCGCTGTTAATATGCACTAATTGGTAGGCATAGGTCGAACACTACGGCTTAAGCAGTCCACGAATGCATTAGTCTTTATGAGACTTGGTCAGGGGGTTCGTCGCAACTACGTTTTAACCGTTAGTACACTTAAAACAGGTACGCACTAACGAGGTTTGACTGTAACAAGCATGAGCAGTCAAAAGCTAGCAATGCAGTTGAAATATGTGATACCGGACCACCGCACATTGACCATACAACCAACAAAGCGTGTAAATCTGGTACCTTGTGCCAAACTACCGCAAAGACCAAAATTAGGTCAAATGTTTTTTTAAAAAAAGGACGCAATAAGTCGGCCCTCACTTTATATACCACTCATTGGCAGAAAAAATGTGTAAGTCTCGCAACAATGGGCAGTCGAAAGCCTCCACTGCCATCGTGAGCATAAGCAGTGGCGCCGTTGGGCAAGGCTAGGCAAGGCCTACAGTGTTCTAGCAATGCCATTTTGCCTCTGTTATCTGCTGTCAATCTTCTGTTTTCTTTTTCCTATTTTCTTCAGAAGTAAGTGGTAGTCGACAGCACCTTACGATAGGCTTTAAGAAAAAAAGTTATCGAGTATGCCGAAGTGCACGGCAACCTGGCGGCACAACGTGTATTCGGTGTATCGGAGAAAAGCGTCCGTTGCTGGAGGAGCTAAAAACAGCACATCACATCCTGCAGCAACCAAAAAAAAAAACAACGTTCCATGGATGGACTGCAGTGAACCCTGAAATGGAAACGCTATTCGCCGAATTCGTCCGGGAGCTGCGTGCAAGGTCGCTACCCGTAACAGCAGAGTGAATCTGCGTGAAAGCTCTCGAGATAGCGCGCAACTCCGGGCTCACGAGGATGCAATTCAAGAGATTGCCAACGTGGGTGCGCCAATTTATGAAAGCGGAAGGGCTTTGCTGAGGCAGCATACTTCCGTCTTTCTGCAAATGCTGCATCAGTAAAGCACTGGATGGAATGGAAGACGATGCACTATGGCATGTTACTAGTCAAAAACAGACGTTGTCAGACTCAAGTTTGGACAAGTGTGAGTGACAGCACTTTGTGGCCTTTGGCGTTTAACTATATAAGATGTTTCTTTCGATGCTTAGTATGTATTTTCTTGTCTCCATTCATGCATGGGCCGTGAAAAGCCTGCAGTATGTTCAAATAAAAAAATTATAAAAAAATTAGTGTCCATATAAAAAGAAATGTCACCACAGTGCAGCTGGTTGTGCCGTATGATTACCAAGGTAAGGGTGCATCATGATACTTTGCGATTTTTAAAGATTTCTTTTTCAGCGATTCAAAGTTCGGGGGGGGGGTCGACGTACCGTATTTACTCGATTCTACCGCGCCCTCGATTGTAACGCGCACCCGATTTCCACCACGAAAAAAAAAAAAAAAACATAGGACATCGATTGCAACGCGCACCCATTTTTCTCGCTGGCCCGCACGATCACACCACTCAAAAAAACGACTCCTTTCGGGAGCGTCTTCCATTTAAATATGAGGTACGGGCGAAGCTTGTGCTCATCTGACGTGTAACAGAGCATTGCCGTCCCTGTAGTTTTACCGTGGACCGATGTCAGCACGCGAACTTGCTTCGCCCCTTTCTTCTTGACGGTTGTGGTGCCGGGCATGTCGAAGTAAAGAGGCGTCTGATCGGAATTCCCGATTTGCCCAAGCAGGTAGCCGTTGTTGCGCCGCAAGTTTAGGACGAACCTCTGAAAACTGTGAAGCTTTTCATCGTACTCCACCGCAAAACTTTTCGCATATGCATGTTCCCCTTCGGAGGGAAAAGCCTTTCCTCTTCATAAAGTTAGTTAGCCAGCACCTGCTCGCTTTAAACTGGCTCCGCATTAGACCTTTTTCTAAGACTAATTGCATAGCCCGCACTTGGAGCAGTTCTGTCGTCACGGGCCGCTGTGCCGCTCGCTGCTCAAGCACATACTCGCCAAGCAGCTGTTTATTTGCCGAAACCGACCCTGCTGTGGTCCACTGAAGCCTTTGCGTGAAGCTTTGCTGTCGACAATCTTCTGCTTTTGTTTCCGCCGGTCCCGCATGCACGTTTCGGGAACTCCGAACGACCGCGATGCGGCCCGATTTCCGT
The DNA here is from genome assembly GCF_013339725.1 of Rhipicephalus microplus. Lineage (NCBI taxonomy): Eukaryota > Metazoa > Arthropoda > Arachnida > Ixodida > Ixodidae > Rhipicephalus > Rhipicephalus microplus. Next base: position 162,283,495 of record NC_051171.1, on the reverse strand, counting down.
CCGTTTCTGCACACGCGATAACTTTTCTTTTAAAAGCGGCATCGTGGTGCGCTCGAGTTTTTAGAGTTGGCCCTTCCACGCCGTCGATGCTAATGCACTACTAGATTACGAACTCCTCAGCACACGTACGAAGTGCCGCACATGGGAAACACGTAGGCAGATGTGGCCGACGCGCCATGCCGACGCATGTAGGGGGTGGCCATTTTGGATTTGCCGATGGCAATAGATTGACCGCAATTTTTTTGTTCGTACTCGATTCTAACGCACATGCGACTTAAGAACTCGCTTAACCGGAAAAAAGGTGCGCGTTAGATTCGAGTAATTACGGTATATTCGGTTTTTACGCTATGTGCTTTGAACTTTTGCACATAACATGGCTGCTTGCCCACTTGCCTGAAGAAAGATGAAAAGGGCCCACGTGTAAGCCGCTGGCGTCTTGAGATACAGTCACCCTGGCCTCCTCGATAGCCTCCTGAGCATCATCAGGAATTGCAGACAACTGCTGCCTCAGCTGGCTTTCCAGCATGGTCATAGCTTTCCTTCGCAACACAGTCACTGCGCTGCTTTCTTCACTGCTTGTAGTGCCTGAAAATAAGCATAAATAATCAAAAGCGTCACCAAAAAATTACGGCATATTCACGGGGTGAATGATGATGAATGGGCGAAGCTCCGGAGGGATTCATCGGTAAACTGTGAATCTTCCGTGTAATTCGCCCAGTCGATCATCATGTAAAGACGTGAGAAACGCTGTGTGTGTACATACACAAATCAACTTTTATTTGTTCTTAGACGATGGATGGCTTGCGATGTCCCTTGCCTCGCGCGCTCGCACATTGGGATTCTGTCTGCGAGCGCGCGCTGCTGCCGCCTTGCGCTCTCCGCTGTGCAGCCTTATCCATCCGGCGACTCCGAGCGCGCGCCAACAGCGAACGGATTTTATTACAACGCTCCCCCTAGCGTACGTCGCCGCACTAAATCGAACGATTGCCTTCAACCAATGACACGCGCCATATGTGACATCATTCCTATTTTATAAGATCTCGCGCCTTTCATCAACTACAAGTACCGCTTTCTAGTTTATAACATCTTGCATCTTTTCATCATCAGCTACAAGTACCACCATCTAGTAAACACTACAAGAACTAAACGAGAGGTGGCTACATACAGGAGACAGTACCGCCATCTAGTGAACACTGCAAGAACTAAACTAGAGGTGGCTACATACAGGGGACGGTACCGCCATCTAGTGAACACTGCAAGAACTAAACTAGAGGTGGCTACATACAGGCTACAGGGGACGCACAGCCCACGCCCTAAGGAGCTTAGCCCCTAAAAGCACACAAACGTGATAAAAAAGTAAAAAAAAAAAGCGTGGGTGTAAAACGGGCATGGCTGACCCAAGAACGGCAATCAAAGCTTGTCGAGTACCAAGTGAGACAGTTCAGTGACAAGCTAAGACATAACCAAAGACAACGATGAGAGCAGTACTGCATGCATGCTTTTGTCTGATTTGCTTGAGAAAGCCAACTCTTATCATTAAAGAGTAATACAAAACAAAGAAAGTGGGTGTGAAAATGGGACCATTGGTGACAAACTGCAAGCTAATCTACAAGTAATTATGAGCAAAAAGTAAACAGCAAGAAAACAATAAGTAGAAATTTTGCTTGGAAAACGTATCAGACGCATTATCAAAATGCAGGAAAAAGGAAACTACATCCATTTATTGACTGCCGAAGCCCTGGTGGCTTGTATAAACCAACAGTTCTTACAGGGTGCTATCTCTTATTGTTGCACAAAGGCTGTAAAAGGTCTTCCCTGGAGTTGGGCAAATACTAAATATGAGGTTCAAAATAAGTTCAAAGCAAACAGTGATCTGGTAAAACGTATTTCAAATCAAATAGTACTTATCACACATTATAAAGAAAAATGAGCACTTCATTATGACCCAAGTTACTCGCAGAATATTTTTGAGAATCAAAACTAGGCTTGTGTGCATGTCATTTTTTTTAATTCGAACCACAGTACAACAATCAACAGTAGGAACATTTGAATAGTAATATGGTGTAGCAGTTGGTAAAGCACGCCATGTTTTAAAATTTACTATATATATTGTATATAAGCATATCTGCCAAGTTCAAGGATCCTGAATCCAGATTTTTGCATGGGGGGGGGGGGGAGTTCACGCTGAATTATTTGCCCTATTTTTTTTCATGGCAACAAAAAAAAGCATCGCTAAAAAGAAGAGAATGGGCGGGGGAGGGGCCCTCTCAATGGCACGCGCAAACATCAGCGTTGTGATTGCAGTCTTATAATTGCTCGGAATGGCCAAACACACGAGGGTAGGGTTTCTCACTAAGGTGAGAGCACAAATACTCCTGAACTTTTGCTTCATACAAACAACTAGCAAAATCTATTTTCGTCAAAACAAGTTGCATACGTTTTCCCGAGACACACGTGAACAGACGGGGGCTGCATCGAAAGCGCAAGTCAAAGCTTTGCTCACAACTAAATTACTTTGACAGGAACTCCAAACGCCTTTTTTTTTAAGTCTTTAGTCTTTGGTCCACCACTGTATGAGCCGCATGCCCTCGGAGCTCTCGCTATTCTATCGCCGCGACCACGGTATCATGCGCAGTTGTGGCAGCTACGACGACACACACTGTAGAAGACTGCGTGTGCTGGTAGCACGCGTACTTCCGAAGCTTCGAGCACACTGCTGTCAGCCTTGATTTGATTGTTCTGGTACTGAAGTTCATATCACCCACCGCGATTACGAAAAGTGTTCGAAACATTCAAATTTCAATCCAATGCACACAGTGAAATTTGGCTGAAGAACTTCACGAATTCGTATCTGCCGCGATGAACGCCTCCTAAACTCGTTTATAATAAAATGTGGTGGATTTGGAAAAATCCAGGAGCGGATCGATTTGTATTTTTTTCAATGCTGCCACATCACGCACAGAAATTTCGATTTCTGAGAGATTATTATGGCAACCGTACAAACGGAAGAAACTTTCGAAATCCGGGAACCTCCCGAACAATCTGGGAGACTTGGCAGGTATGTATAAGTGTACATTTAATCTTGAAGTGTGGCTTCATGGCAGTGAGAATTTCTCCTGTTAAAATGATTCACAGCACTGCAGCTTAACACTACAGTGAAACCCTCTTTTCAAAAGAGTTACAGTGGTTAAAAGTTGCGTATGTTCACTTCGAATACTTCAAAATTTCGAATGTGCAGTAGATATGGGAATACATTATGGAATTCCCATATTACCTGGACAACTTAGATCAAAGATCTTAAAATTCACTTATACTGCCAGTGCATACCTGTTCCCAGGCCATCAAGAAAAGTCATCACAGCTCCATGAACATAGGCTGCTGCAGGGCTTAGGCGGCCCATTGTGCGCTTGATGAGCTCCGTCCAAGCCAATATGTCACGAGCTGTGGCTACGCAACGTCGCCCTAAATCATCAGAGCGCAGCCAGTCCAAAAATTCTGCTATAGCAGCCCCTAAAGTCAGAGAACCAAGGTGCACTGAGGGGCTCAAGTTGTGGTCTGCAATGGCTGCCAAGTCGGCTGACGATGCCACACCAGGACACCAGATTTCTGTGAAGCGGTTCCGCAATGCTGGTGAAAGCTGCAGGCAATGGTACAACACCATTAATCGTGACATAGTAAACTCACCAAGTAATCATGCTAAGCATGTCTACTGCTGTTCTATGCAAGATGTAGTGCTGAAAATGTTGTAACTATAGGCGTGTCATACCAGGAGATACATACTTGAGCATTGTAACAAGGAAAGAGGATACAAAAATATAATGGATATATCAAGGTAAATAAATTTCCCACAGAAACCTGCATAGAGATACATGCATTATCAAACATTTTTTTTAACAAAGTAAGTTGCCCTGTCAGTAGTTATAATGAACTAAAATGGTCTGCAAAACCAAAAAAGGCACCGTGCATTTGCCTGACCTATACTGCTTTACGTAGTGTTCAGTTCGGTGCGGTGATTCGAAACTTTTGTGGCCCTACTCAGTGCCCCGTGTTCTCACTTGTGCCCATGTGCAAGCAGCAGTTGCACACACTCTTTGCTCATATCATTGCCATAATTCACACTTTTGTATAAATTCAAGAATGAGAAGTTACATAGTTACCCAAGCACACTGCTTCATTCCAAGGTTAATCTTCATTTAGAATATCGGCTTACTTTTGATTTTAAAACATAAAGTGGGGACCACTACATGCTTGGAACAGCAAATAGACTGTGCAAGCACATGTAACCATGTACAAAAGACATAGTCCCGCAACAAAGCAAAGAATGCGAAGACTTGCATTCTACCAGAAGTCAGATCCTACTACTACTCAAAGCTGTTTTCACTTCCTTTGAACTGAAAAAAAATGACATATGCACAGGCCTTACTTCAATTATTAAAATATTGTGTACATTAGCTCACTTCATTACAACTGAAGAAAAATTACCTATGCAGAGGCCTTGCTTCAATTATTAAAAATATTGTGCACATTAGCTAGATCATGAAAAATATTCTTTTTTTATACATATATATTTGACATAAACCACTCGAATTTTATCAAAAAATATTCAACAAAAATCACAACATATTTGCTTCGAATTCGCTTCTAACCTAAAGTTAACTATTCGCACAAGCCTACTGTTCATTTCCACTAGCAATCCAGAACAAGAAGTCTTCCATATTTGCCCCTAGTGGCATCTCACCTCTCGTTTGCCGAAATCACCCCCAGGGTTCATGGTTGCCAGGAGACGAAACCCTGAACTGGCCACCAGCTCCCGCCCACAGTCTGGTAGGAGCAGAGTGCGCTCGGGCTCCAGCAGACTGTTCAGACGTTCGAGCACAGCATCTTCGGCGAGGGAGATCTCATCAATCAGAAAAGGTTCACCATCAAGCATTGCTTCCACCAAGGGGCCGTCCACCCACTGGAAAAGGGGACCCCCAGGCTCCCTCCCTGGACGCAAGCTTCCGAGCAGGTCGCCTGCCTCGGAGTGTAGGTGACAGCTTACAGTACGAAGCTTTTGGCCTCCCAGCAAGGCAAGGAGTTGACAGACTGTCGTTTTTCCACACCTATCAACAAGCACGTGAGATGAAGGTTCGAGAGAGCTAATGAGGCACATGAGCAGCGGCAGTTTACACATGGTCGTTTGAAGGTCCACCAGTGTTAACAATGGCCACTGACGTATAATAAAAGCCCTTACATTTCAATGACTGTCCCCTATTATTTACAGCCACTGACAATGTTTAATAACCCTGCACACATAATGACAAGTTTGCCAACCATACAGTGTGTCTTTATAATTCTTATACTATATCTTGTAATTTGTGCCCATTTAGCTACATAGTAAGATCAGAGGAAGGCTCAAGGAAGGAACACAGAGGTATGAAAGAAACACAGAGTATGAAAGATCACAGCTCGTATGAATTTCGGGTCGATATGAATTAGTCTGTGTTTATACCCAAGGACCTTTTTTAGACTACAATGTGCTAGAGTACGGTGGTTGCGAACCAATTTTCACACCACAATTGCCCTGCAGATACGAATAAGAAGAGCTGCCACGCTCAGAAGCCACAGATGTTAAGGCAATCGCATGCACACCATGCACACTGCATGGCCAGTTTGGAGGCCCTAATACAAGTGCTTGTCCTTCCTCTTTTAAATTACAGATGGCATTGGCTGGAGCTGTATCACGTTATTCAGCTCCTATCTTCACCTTGCAATCACTGAAGGTGGGGACTAGGGCTGCTTGCAGCTTTATGACTAATAACAGATGCAAGAGTTGCATTTGGGCAAATTGTTCATGCAAGTGGAGAATTAAATGCTGATTGTTCAATGCTTTCAGTGTGCAAGCTATGTTGTGATGACAGGTTGATCTGCTTCATTTCATCTTCAGCTGTATCTATGGTGTTTCGTTGAGAACTACAGTAAAATCTCGTTAATTCAGAGTCACTGGGGCCGCGAGAAAGCTTTGAATTAAGTTGGTTTTCGAATTAAAAGAACACGTAAGGAATGAGATGCAAGGAACTTAAAACTATTCAATCAGTGCTCATCACTTGCTGTGCCAGCTAGCTTGTGGCTCCAAAGGTTATGTTTTCCAGCAATACCTGGTCTTTATTTTGCCATGAACATAAAGAAATGTTGAGGCTCGCTGCTACCAGAAAAGAAAAGGAAAAACGCGGTCGTGATCAACTAAAATGTGCGTCTGCAGAAGACATCTTCACTGCAACACAGTAGTGAGATGCGGGCAGCATATTGCCTGCTCCTCGCTTCGTCAGCACGTCATGATGCGACCATTCGCACATTCTTTCTATTATAATTATGGATTTATTAATGGCCAGTATGACGAAACTCACGATGTGTTTTGGCTAGAAAAAATGATCTTTGAAACTTTCGAAGTAGGTGTTGCTGGCAAGAACTCTGCAAGCAGTGCAAAGACACGAATTGCTGGAGCAACCGGCAATCAGAGGTTCGCATACATCGCGATTTCTGCTGAACTGTCCTTTATTAATTTCTTTACAATCCCAGAAAGAATGGGTAAACCATGACCCGCTGACGTTGCGAGAAACATGCGATAAGCTGCCCGCGTGTCACTCCTGTGTTGCAGTGAAGCACAGCTCGTTTTTCCACAGGCACACGTTTTGAATGACCAAGAGACTGTTTTTTTTTTTTTTCATCTTTTTCTTTTTTGCGCTGGAAGTAGCAAGGCTGGGGTGTTTCGACTGCCACTCGTTGGTATCGATACATTGCATTGCCTTGTGGCTATTAATAGCCGTCGTTCCACAATTCGCGGCGAAATCGGTATCTGGAACTGGCACATGGCAGCCAAATTTTTCGAATTAACCGGACTGGTGCCAGCTGCCGCCGCTTCAAATTATCCCCTCTAACTTACATTGGAAAATACGGGACCGCAGAAATCCTTCGAATTAACCGGAATTTCGATATAACCGAGTTGGAATTAACAAGGTTTTAATGTACTTTGCTTAAGTGATATTTCTGATAAATGGAACAGTTTTATGTGCCCCCTTCGAGTTCCGTTTAAGAGGAGTCAACTGTACATAACAGCACTGCAGGATTATTTTTTCCGTAGCACAGATAGTTAAGATGGGATAGGTTATGCAAGAGAAACATGAATCGGTCGTTTAAATTTCAGAAGTACTGGTAGTTCGAGACGAATGGGTCTTGAGACGCTCAGTGAATGCTGCATTTGAACCTACATTTACAAAATATTACAAAAGCTATAGTCCCTGCTGTATACAAGCTAATGTTAGTTTACACAATTGTGGAATTTTGAGTCCATGAAAACTAACTAACATTTCTTGGTAAAAGTTCGAGAATATTTGTTTCAAATAAATTTTGCAGGTGTTCTAGGACTGTTCTGAAAATGGTCTATTTAATGTTCAAAAACTATTTGAACAGTATTCGATTACTATTCACATTCGATTCGTATTCGATTTGGTTCCAAAATTCGCTATTCACACCACCTCTAGTGCTTACCTTTCATTTCCACAAGAACTTCAACCGGGCATTAAACATTCATTGTTGAAAACAACAGTGAACCTCAACACATACATTTTTTTTACTTTCTTTTACCTTCCTCCCACACAAACACAAAGGCTCAATATCTCGCGGAAACAGTACAACAATCAACATTAATTGAGATGCCAAGGATGATGAACATCCAGCTTCTCACCCGGTGTCTCCTACTAGCAGCACAGGTTCATCAAACTGAAGTGCTCTCTGCAGCAAGGTACGCCATGCGTCGAGCATCAGCAGTCCACACAAGATGCTCAAATCCCTTAGGAGCAACTGTGCATGGCACACCAGAGAACAGCTTTCCTGGGTCCACTTGACGCTTGAACTTCTTGCAGAGAACCTCTGCCACAAGCTGTGCCTCCTGGGGTCGGCGAACTCGTCCAGCCAACAGGGCGTATCCTAACAAAAGGCAACAACATTTAAATTTCACAATGAAGCTTGCAAAGTGGTTTCTGAACAGTAGATTTCGCACACAGTGAAAGAGAAGTAGTGCTGGATTACAACAAAGCTTTGGGGGTATAGGGGTCATTGAGTATGACTTTAGGGTGAAATTACAGAAATCTGGTTCAACAGTGCCATTGCCACAACATTAGCAAAATTTTATTACAGTTGAGCCTTGTGACAACTAAGTCACGTCAGACGTGAAAGAAAAAATACCCTCCTTATACCATTATCTGTGTGTAAGCATACACGTAAGTATTTGCCAAAAAATTGTATTCAGGTCTACACAAAGGAAACTCATATTGAAGAGGGCTGCAAAAGGGTTTCATGTTAGAACATGACTCTTGCTGATTCAATGCACAAGAATAATAAATTATGTACACATCTCGGCACCATTGTGATCATGATCACATGATCTGTGTTGGAAATGGCCGTTGACTGTCAAATGTCTGTACTTTGTCAATTGCCTATGTTCATCTCGTGGATTCTTTGGTGTAAAACTTGTGAAGACAACGGCAATAGAGACCACAAGGCTAGGCAAGATTGCCTAACGTCTTTAGAGTGCATCTATTTTTCAATGCATCAATTCTGTGCACGCTCTAGGTGGCATCATAAGCCATGTGGTTCATGACCTCGCCATCAGAGAACATCACTGAGTACGTGGGACCATGTCTTCAGTAATGGAGATCAATAGCTGCCACACGTCAGCCATCTGGGCAGAAGGTCTCGTGCCATCTTAAGTTGTATCCGAGTTATACTACCGCATTTACTTGCGTAATACTTATGTTTGCATAATTCTCGTACCCCCCACAATGCCTAATAGAATGGAATAAAAAAACTTTATTTCAGTCCTGCAGAACGCGCTTAGTGCATAGCAAGCGTCTCCCACGTAGAGACCGACAGGAAGTACCGTATTTACTCAATTCTACCGCGCCCTCGATTGTAACGCGCACCCGATTTCCACGACGAAAAAAAAAAAAAAAAAACGTAAGACATCAATTGCAACGCGCACCTATTTTTCTCGCTGGCCCGCACAATCACACCACTCGAAAAAACGACTCCTTTCGGGAGCGCCTTCCATTTAAATATGAGGTACGGCGAAGCTTGTGCCCATCTGACGTGTAACAGAGCATTGCCGTCACTGTAGTTTTACCGTGGACCGATGTAGCACGCGAACTTGCTTCACCCCCTTCTTCTCGACAGTTGTAGTGCCAGGCATGTCGAAGTAAAGAGGCGTCTGATCGGCATTCCCGATTTGCCCAAGCAGGTAGCCGTTGTTCTGCCGCAACTTTAGGACGAACCTCTGAAAACTGTGAAGCTTTTCATCGTACTCCTCCGCAAAACTTTTCGCATATGCCCGTTCCCCTTCGGAGGGAAAAGCCTTTCCTCTTCATAAAGTTAGTTAGTTAGCACCTGCTGCTTTAAACTGGCTAAGCATTACAGCTTTTTCTAAGGCTAATTGCATAGCTCCAGCACTTGGAGCAGTTCTGCCATCACGGGCCGCCGTGCCGCTCAAGCACATACTCGCCGAGCAGCTCTTAAATTTGCGGAAACCAACCTTGCTGTGGTCCACTGAAGCCTTTGCGTGAAGCTTTGCTGTCGACAATCTTCCGCTTTTGTTCCGCCAGTCCCGCACGCACGTTTCGGGAACTCCGAACGACCGCGATGCAGCCCTATTTACGTCCGTTTCGGCACACGCGATGACCTTTTTTTTTAAAGTGGCACCGTGGTGCACTTGTCGAGTTTTTGGAGTCGGCCCTTCCATGCCGTCGATGCTAATGACACACCAAGATGACGAACTCCTCAGCACACGTACGAAGTGCCGCACATGGGAAACACATAGGCAGAAATAGCCGACGCACGTAGGGGGCAGCCATTTCGGAATGCCGATGGCAATAGAATGACCGTATTCATTTTTTTTAACGTACTCGATTCTAACGCGCATGCAATTTAATGAACTCGCTTAACCGGAAAAAAGGTGCACGTTAGACTTCGAGTAATTACGGTACCTGGCGGCCGCTTCGTGAGCCTGCTGGACTGGCCCATTGCTGGTCGGCGAAACAAAATTTAGATTTCTTTTTCTGCGAGGAATCATCACAACCCTGAAAATTGCAGCAGTAATGCCGTCTACTTCTTTCAAGCACTGATGATGACAGTGCACGATAGACTAGCACTATGCGTACTGTCAACACATGGAGCCCCAATACAATCCAAGCCACAAGTGGCAAATACATGTTGCGTGATGCAGCATGTTAGCACTGTGTTAGCACATATAGCACACATTGTGTCCGTTCTGTGGTTATATGGGTTGATACAAAAGCTACATAGCTGCTTTCAAGTTGAAAGTGATCGCACCAAACAACAGCAACAGTGTTATCGGCAGACACTTCAGAATAGACGAGTTTTGTAGTCGCACCTAGCAACAGCAGCACGAGCAGCTGAAAGCCACCAACAAGACACGCAGAGCTTCCTGTGAGCTTAAAAGACATAAAAATACTAACCGCAGGTTGAAGCGGCACTTCTTGATTATGTCAACAGTCTCCGCGCGAAGACTCTTTAGACACTAATTGCTAGTGGCTTTAGTGTCTGCAGATACCGCATTTACTCGCATAATCCTCACACTTTTTTTGCCGGAAAACCGATGCAAAGTTGGGGGGTGCGAGAATTACGCGGGGAAAACTTTCCACGGAAACGTACAGAGCGAAAAAGACAACAAAGTGGCCGCAAATCGGGATTCTCACACCAGCAACTTACAGCAAGCTTTAAGAAGTACTAATTAGAACTTACCTCAACAATAAAAGCAGAGGTTCAACACAAGACAAGATTTATTTGAGACACAAAAAAATGGAAACAAATAGTCGAGAATTAGAATACCACACGCAAAGCCTGTGGGCAGTGCAGGCGTAGCGGTAGCGTTCGTCGCTGAACAGAAGCCCTCAAAAGGTAAGCGTAGGACGTCAGTATTGGGCTGATGGCTATTTAACAGAATCGTCCGCAGTTTCCTTCTGAAGAAATAAAGTTTACGATCAATCTCAGTTTTAGGCACACGGCAGACCCAACGCGTCTTGGTGGCTTTCAGCTGCCGTCACCAGTAGCGAACACAAAACTCGTAGGCTCTGAAGGGCCTACCGGTGGCCCTGCTTGCCATTGTTTGGTGCATGATCCATGACTTGCAACTTGAAGCAGCTGTGTAGCTTCAGTATCGCCTCATAACGTGCCAAGTTTACCGACACAACAAACAAAACACGCCGCAACGCGCACTGGCCACTTCGGCTTGGCTTGGATTGGATTGAATCTCCGTGGAATAGTACGCTTGATACTTAAGAGATGGTGCCAGATGGCGTGCGCTATCATCATCAGTGGCTGGAACGAGCAGACGACTTTATTGCGGCAGTTTTCGGGGGTGCGATAATTACTCGAGGAAAAAAAATCTTGTTTTTCTTGGGCGATGTAGGGGGTGCGAGAATTATGCGAGTGCGAGGATTACGCGAGTAAATATGGTAAAACTTGCTTTGTGGTGAACCTGTCGTTTTATTGTTTTGGTAAGTCTTGATTAGTACTTCTCAACGCTTGCAGTTAGTTGCACGTGTGATAACCCCGACTTGCAGCCGCTTTATTTCTCTTCTTTTTGGCGCTCTGCACATTTTTGTGGAAAATATTTCCCTGGTAATTCTCACACTCCCTGACTTTTCACTAGGTTTCCGCGAAAAGAAAGTGTGACGAGTATACGAGTAAATACGGTAGTTGAACACTTCTTGAAAAAATGCGTCAATGGATAAAAATTAAGGCTGGTACCTTCATTGGCCAAAAACTGGTCCCAGTCAAAAAAGCCACCTGGGTCAGGAGTCCGGCGGTAGCGTTCAGCCCAGCGAAACAGGTCGCGGAGAGTCATGTAACCATGGCGACCAGCAAAGACACCAGTCTCACGACGACGCAGCTGAAGCTCTGTCATCACAGACACCATCTTGACACTGAGTGAGCGGGGCAAAGAGCACCGCTTCTGTAAGATTTCTTCTAGTTCCTCCGGTGGCAGCTCCTCAAAGTGCAGCTCAAGAAACCGGTTGCGAAAGGCACGTGACAGCACCTACAGATCATCAGAATATACCCATAGAAACTTGTTTATTTCAGCATTTTGCTAGATTTATCACGGCTGCCCATTTTTAAAGAAGGAAATCTGTACTATGGCTCTCCATGTCACGAAACTGCACAATATGCTCTGACAGATACTGCAGTGGATGGCTAAATATCAATTTCGACCATTTCACTGTCATCATTGTCAGCCTAAAACAAAGCACAAAAGCATTTTTGTATAGCATACGTATCAGAATGCTGTTGACACTAGTAGAAATCAAGCAAAAATCATGTTCAACAGTAGAACACTCATAAGGCAAAGCGATAAAAATATGTATCATTAAATGTTTACCTCCAGCATTAATGCTACTGGCAGCAGCTAGTCAAAGGTCAAGAAATGAGGCACTAACACAGGTTTAGTATGAAATAACAATGACAGAGCCATGTAGAGATCACCGTTTTGTTTACATAGAAGAACTTAATTATTTTGAACTCGATTATTTCAAAATCCCACTTAATTCAAAGTATTTCAGCGGTCCCGTATTTTTTAATGTCAGTTTGAGCAGATAATTGGAAGCAGTGGTTAGAACCGGTCCGGTTACTTCTAAAACCCTGGGTGCAGTATACGGATACCCGGTCCATATTTAGCCACAAAGCTGCGAAAATGACAGCCCTTGAAGAGCCACTAGGTATACTATAGCGGCAGCTGAAATATTCCAGCCTCGATACTTCACGCTTATACAGGTGGGGTTGAAATCTTACGGGAGTATTTTGAACCACACCACTGAGCAAACAATGATAATGCCCACATTATCATTTGCCGCGTCTGTCAAATCCTTTGACAGACTTTGTGCATTCACATATAGATCTGCCAAGTTGGCGAACTTGAAATTCGGGGGACTCCTGAAACTGAGAAGTAGGGGTGGCAAAAAAAAAACATTGCACTACAGGTGTTCTTTTTTTTTTCTCTTGTTTAGGGTGGCAGAAATGTCATACACTGCTCCAAACGACTGTCAGTAACTTTTTCAGGACGTCGGCGATCATACTAGGGCTCACAAATATGCGGCGTACACATGCATGAGTAATTGAACAAAATGTGCTACGTCTCGTGAGCACTGCAAACAGCCCCTTCAAATCATAACATGCTTTTTCTGCAGTGTACTGGTGTACTGCGGCAAAGGTGGCTTGAGCAGGGTTCAGTACGAGTTAGAACAAGGCCAATAAATTTTCTAACGCCGCTACGCCACCCCCCCCCCCCCCCTTTTTTCGATGAAGTTAGGTTTAAGGTACAACTACTCGGCTCACTTGCAAGGGGCGTTCCACCAGATAAAGTAACGACGGCGCGTGCCCATTGGTACAGCGACAGCACCGGATATCTATTGCCAGGACGACGGAACTAACTCAACTCGCAACTTCAAGACAGGGAAATTTTTCTATGTACCGTTATGTTGACCAATGGCGTTACCAAGACGCCGGCATTCGCAGAACGTCGACTCAGTTTGCGCTCGGAAAAAACGGTATGCGCTTCCAGCTCTGGTTGCTAACATACCATAGCCACGTTTGCTGTCTAGGAAGTTCATATTTCTTGGGAGGCGTTGGCGGCTACGGCAACGCATTTCTGTCTTGAGGTTGTGCTATCCCACCGATAGGTATCTGCTGTGGTCAGCAGCCCGACGGGTGCACGGCTTTGTTACTTTATCTGGTCGTTTGCATCTCGCGAGTGCCCTGACCTAATGGAAATATATACCGTATTTACTCGCGTAATGAACGCACTTTTTTTCTCGAAAAATCAGGAGCAAAGTTGGGGGGTGCGTTTATTACGCGCGGTAAATTTTATGAAAACTTTTTCAGGAGAAAGAAAAAAATGTGGTAATGCAAAAAAAAAAGTTAGGTCGCTTAGTCTTTTGCATTTTAGATATACGTACACTGTTTGAAAACAGCTTCTTTGTTGCACTTTACTCATTTTCGGTGGTTGATTGTGCTATCTTCTGCAAGCTGAACCTGAGCCGCCGCCTGCGCACGCCATAAAAACGCTTTGCGACTATCTTTTCTCGCAATCGTTCAACCGCAACAGTGGTATCTGCTTGTGATCTCGAGGGACGCCCAAAAGCGTGCACTCAAGGGGGAACAGGGAATGAAGGGACAGTTATAGTGATGAAAAAGAGAGGTTGAAAAAGAAAGGAGGGGGGTCGCAGCAAGCGACCAACGTCGGTTGGCGCAAGCAGTTTGGTGACTTTCGCTCGCTGTGTGCTTATTAGCTGCGATGTCTCTACACTCGCACCGCTCGTGAACCCTCGCTGTGCCGCATAGATAAGACAGGGGATGTGCCGCGCGCGGATATTAAGAAAAGCAATAGTCACGCGGCAACAGGCGAAGGGGGGGGGAGCCGAGGTGGTTGAGGGGGGTCGGCAAAGTAAAAAAAAAATGGAAGAGATACAATGGGTGAAGAGGCACCAGGTGCCAGTTAGCAGGGACTGCAGCGGATGAATATAAAGACGCGTTTATTACGCGGGGTAAAAAAACATTGAAATTTTGATGACTGAAGTCGAGCGTGTGCTTATTATGGGAGTGCGGTAATTACGTGAGTAAATACGGTATCTAACACCATGGTTTAGGGTTAGGGGTCTACGCGTTTGGATTGATTGAGGAGGCAAACTGGAAGGTAGACAACTTGGCCTCCATTTCTCGCTAAAATTAGCGAAACTGAGAAGATTTTGAGGCTGGTCGGGCATTTTGGCACAGCATGGCGTAATTTCAGCAAAATTCATGGCTGTTGTACCGCTGAGAATTATACATTTATACACTCACCTTTCTACCACCATAGCGACCAGGTGGATTCTGGGTTGCAAACAGCATGAAATGCTGGGTGGGCACGAATAACTTCTTGCGTTTCAGGAACGAACAACTCTCGGTTATCATCCAGCACCTGTGAAAAGATGAAGATACCCCAACACCATAAACAATGATTTGCAGCAACAGTGTCTTAAAGGGACACTTAATGGAACAATGAACCAGTTTAGACTGATAAACTATTCTTGACTGCCATTGATTCAGTGAATATGAGTTCATTATTGAAGGAGAAAATGAAGGCAAAATGTTTCATTTTTTAACTTCACACCGAAATTTTTGCACATGAATGTCAGTGTGACATCTATGAACAAAAGAAGTGTATATTTAAGGGAACACTCCTTAAATTTACGCTTATTCATTCATAGCAAGTGTCGTGTTCAGGCAGATTCGATGCCTTCAGGCAGTATGCAAGAGATTATTGGTCAGCAGCCAGATCATTAAATCACATGCTACATGACTCCAACAGGCAAAAAGAGTGTCCATACTCGCTGCAAAGGCAACAAGCGGCGCTTATTGACACTCCAACGTTTAATGCACGACTATATAACCTATAAAGTAGACCGGGGAAGATGTCCGCCAGCGGAGCACAGCGGTAGAGCATTCGATGCGCTACTTGAAGGTCACAGCCTGCCGGCAGCAGGTTATCTTTTCGTCTGCTTTTCTTTATTCACATTTACATTACAGTTACTTGTAATACCATTGCCTGTACTTTTCTTGGCATCATTGTATGGTTGTTCTCATTATTAGTGTGACATTTAGGATTTCAGAGAATATTTTCGTATTTTTAGCCACATTAACTTAACAAAACCTAACCAAACTTGGCATGCCAAGTCTCTGGCACCTTAGAAAAAAGTCAATGGTGATCCAGCCAGCTAGGATTAGGAGCAATTTTCGGTGAAGAAAAAGTCTGTTCTAGAGTAGATTTCGAGCAGTGTTACGACCGGCACAGCAAGGAGGTGGCTTGCAAGGGACGCTCATCGGCGTAACGGTCATACGCTGTCCGCGTCCTGCAGGAACGCGGGAGGCATCTGTGTGCGCCGCAGGAAATGCACATCAGCATCGCTGGGACACACAGCCTGCGTCTGAGAAGATGCACGTGCACGGACGAGGGGTATAAAAAGCGCGTCGCGTGTGCGGTCGGGGCTCTCTCTCTCTGGACTTCGCTGGCCCGCTCGTCTCGAGTGCGCTCTGGGCCCTTGTGATGGAAAGGCGCGTCTGTACGCTCTCGTTGCAATGTACTTCTCTTGCAAATATGTAAATTAAACGCATCTTCTACTTGTTCGTGAGACGCGTCGCAAGAGTCGTCCTTCGCCGGATCCTGGGTGGCAGCCTCAACCCCTCCCCGGGCATATCAACTGGTTGGCAGCGGTGGGATCGGTTCGTGTTCTTTCCTGGTACCGATGCTGGTGAGTGCTCACTTTCCGTAGAAATTCTGCCAGGTGTTTTGGATAGATGGTGATGTTTATCCAAAAGAGTAGATTAGTTGCTGCTTTGTGAAGGATTGGGTTTATTAGAGGTACCTTCACGGCAGTTTGAGCAACGGAAGTCTGCACTGGGTGACCATGGACTTGAACAAATTGAGGAAACCGGATTTAGTGCTGTTGTGCCAGGAGCTGGGGATTGAGGTGGCGACTATACATAGAAAGCCACTTTTAATACAGGCGGTTAAGGATTCTGGCGCGGATTCGGAGGAGCTCGCCGAGTGCTGGGAGCTAATTCAGGAGATGATGAAAAGGGCACAAGAAGTCGAAGAGCAAGAGCGCCTTATGTTTGAAAGAGAAACCGTCAGGCGCAAAGAAGAAGCGGAAAGCCAAGAAAGGGAGCTTGAGCGCTTGCGGCTTTAGCATAAGATTGCAGAGGCAAAAGGCGCTAGTGATCTGGAACAGAAAAACGAGGCAATGAGACGGAAAATTCAGCCATCCGTAAGTGTAGTTGCAAACAGCTCTCAGGAATGCGAGCAAGATTTTTCGAAGGGAAGCAACTGCATTGTTCCTCAGTGTGTTAACGAGTCCGCCGGTCTAGAGGGTGAGAATAAAGATAATTTGGTCGAAAATAATTTAGACCGCGCGACTGAGACAGCTGACGCAAGGTGTATGAGGGCTGACGAGCTAGAGATGCAATCAGGAGGCTCGGAAACGAGACGCAAGAAGCGGCGCAGACGCAAGAGACGTCGAAGAGCCGCGAGCGAGACAAAAGGCACTACGCGTGTTGAAGAAAGCTCGCAAAATTTGAGCGTAGCAGGCAAAATTAGGCGTTTCGCATCGGCGTCAAAGTTGCCCTGCATGAGTCCGAGCCAGCGGACAACAAGTAAAAGAACAGCGGGTTCTTCGCAAATGCAATCAAGTGGAAGGCGCCAGCGGAAAAAGGGCAGGCCACAGCGCGCATCCTTGCGACCGAATTCGCGGCAGAGGTTTAGAGCTTTCCGCGGACAAGAGTGTCGAAGGGGTCCTGAGAAAAAGGCCACAATAGCTAAACACCACACGGGAGTGAGCCCAAAGAGGACATCGCCACCCTTTCCCACGCGTTGCTCGAATCCCCTCCGCCGGGCTGACCGAAGCCCGCCGAAATCGCGAATGAGGCGTGACTGTGCCGTTCAGCTGGAAGCACGTGCGCGTCGTTGCCTCGGGCATTCTTGAAATCCGCCAAGACCTCGACCGCCACGTGTACGATTGAAGTGAGGGACAGCTGTAAGCTGGAGAGTCGGACACAGTGGTTTTATTAGAAGCATGCATGTTTGTTTAATTTTGATTTTACAGTAGTATGCCTGTGTCATCTCCACGGTTAGTTTGTTTAGCTACAGATTTCACTTCTCGTATTTGTAAGCATTGTAAGCGTTTTCAGTTAAGTTGATATGCGGAAGCAGTGGCCCGCATCAGTCTGCCGACTGCCTGAAATTAGTTTTTCTTCGAGTTCACTTGGTCACCACCTCAGTGTAGTCTTCTGTTCGGCAATAAACAATGAAAGGAGCTTCGCCCTAACTTGAACCTGGCGAATCTTAGGAGGGCTGAGTGCTCGCAGTGTCAGTGTTCTGTTTGTGTGCACCCTCCCCCACTAAAGTCGGGCAGCTACTGGCCCAGAAAAAAAAAAACAGCCTCTGAGGACGGCAACCTTCATTTAGCGCCGTGTGACACGACCGACTATGGTGAAACCAGGCAACGGCGACTGGGACTCTGCAAATGTTGACGGTCCCATGCTGTGACCAAGTGGGCGTAGCGCGCCAAGTGGGGTTGCCATTCCAAGGTGTGGGTGTGCGGTGGATCGTGGCGACGCCGAAATGCGCTTGTTGGGCGATCTGCTTTGTGCTGTGCTATGCAAAGGTGTGCTGTGCTGTGTGGTGTGTGTGTATGGGTAGTGGTTGACAATCAGTGAAACACCCGAGAAGAAGCACAACGGCCACTTCAGGGAGCAGCACCACTGCAGCCCTTCCGTGACCTCTTCGGGCGGCGGACGGGCTGTTTGACCGGCACAGCAAGGAGGTGGCTTGCAAGGGACGCTCATCGGCGTAACGGTCAAACACTGTCCGCGTCCTGCAGGAACGCAGGAGGCGTCTGTGTGCGCCGCAGGAAACGCACATCAGCGTCGCTGGGACACACAGCCTGCGTCTGAGAAGATGCACGTGCACGGACGAGGGGTATAAAAAGCGCGTCACGTGTGCGGTCGGGGCTCTCTCTCTCTGGACTTCGCTGGCTCGCTCGTCTCGAGTGAGCTCTGGGCCCTTGTGATGGAAAGGCACGTCTGTACGCTCTCGTTGCAATGTACTTCTCTTGCAAGTATGTAAATTAAACGCATCTTCTACTTGTTCGTGAGACGCGTCGCAAGAGTCGTCCTTCGCCGGATCCTGGGTGGCAGCCTCAACCCCTCCCCGGGCATATCAGCAGGGGGAAGTGTGTTTTGGCGCAGACAAAACAGAATTTAGGACCACTTGGATTAGAACATGTCTAACTTTTTGGCGAATATTTTTCTTAGTGTGCCGACTAGAAATGCTGCTGCAATGTAAGCCAGGAGACAAGGCCAACATCCAGAGATCAGCAATCAAATCAAAGTCTTAGCACGAAAGAGTGCCATTCTTTGGCTTCACTGCACTGCAAAATATTTGCGTTGAAGTGAAGCATCAGTGACAAAGCAAGCATGCACATACAATTTCTGCGAATGACAGGTATGATAAGGCCATTCCAAAAAGAAAAAAAATTAGAAAGACCTCACCAGAAAACTAGTAGTCTAACAATGAAGGAAGATGGAGAAAACTCGTTGCAAATGAGAACATACTGTTTGAAATTGCCTGCATTCAGTAGTCACCACAACTCACAACGGATGATGTTCCATTGTTTTTAGAGGCATGAGCCCCAAATAGCATTCTCCCTTGACTTGCATGGACTCTGGGTTGAGTACTTACTCCCCGTTTTTCTAATAGTATTTTGAATAAGTCCTTTAAAAATAAAACTGGTATGAAATAAACTGCTATGAAGGTGGCAAGGTCAATCCGAGAATAAAGGGGAGGGATGCTCTTCTTCAAGGCAGCCTTGAAGATAAGTCTGCTATTTGAAATGCTGGCTTTTGCAGCGACACTCCATGTTCAGGAATTTTTCATTTAATATGCTGTCAAGATGTGACTAATGGGTATGAGTTCTCGTGCTATAGTTTCCCGCGAACAGGCCAGATCACAGAGGACAACCGACTGGTTATGTGGAAGGCATGTTGCCGTTTTTTGTTTGTTTGTTTGCTTGTCTTTGCACTGTTTTAACTATGCGAAGTCTACGTATCCTCTAAGTTTCTAAGTTATAATTATAACTGTAAAGGCTCTTCTGCCAAAGCTATTCAAGCACTGGCATGGCTATGAGGAAGAATAGCAAAAAAACTGCTATACAAAACACCTTGGGATCCATCAGGATTTCTCTCTCATGGGAAATGATAATTTTTAACTCTCGAACCAATGCCACTGAGACTGCAGTTTCTACGACAAGCTTTTTATTTCGCCTTAATAGGCAGCCGTCCTAGTAATAAGCAGAGTAAAAGGCAATAACATACTTCCTCCTATTCATTTTTTTCAGACTACTGATTCACTTAGGAGCTCTTCAAGTGAAATTGCACATACATAAAGAAATGATGTTTCTGAACAGTAAAGCCATATATTCCATTGCCTTTTTTTTTTCTAGCAAGACACACACAGCATAATCTATATCACATGACACACACACACAGCTTGTCTATAAGGTTAACATTACATTCGCAATTTTTTTATGAGCTCAAGTTATACTGCAAGCTCTGCAGGTGGTTTAGCATTAGCCTGCATACATGGCACACAATTACGTAAAGTTTATGTCATCTAATAGCTAAGACAAAAATTCTTCCACCATGCACTGACCCGGTTCAGAGCCTCCAGAATTTCTGAGCATGCCAAATTCAGCTCATCCAAGATGATCCAGTGACCTTGGCGCATGGCTTCCACAAGTATACCTTCTCTGTAAGTCAACCGGCCTGTGCCAGCTTCAGCCCCATAGCTGCCAAGATACTCCTGCAGAAAAAATAAGATATGCACTCTTAAAATTGACACATTTTCATGAGCACCGTACCACATCAAATGCACTGTACCTGAAAACAAAGGATGGGCAAATATTCGTACAAATATTGCAAGATTCAAAACTCGCTTTGACAAAAATTTAGAACTCTCACTTCTACGAATGTTGGTTTAACAAATATTTCTAAGTAGCGAACTTTTACAAAATCCCTGGTACCGTAATTTCCCTATGCATTCCATGCCAAAATCTTTCAGTTAAATGAGCTTCTGAATAGCGAATATTTCAGTAGAATGAACTTGATCTGTGTATTAGGGCTCATTTTTTAGACCAATTCAATAAATTTTTTCAATCTGGCAGTACTGGCATGGTCAATGCATGCCGCCCCCGAATTGCCATACGTCGGCGATACACAATATCCCATGTACTGACGCGTTCAATGTTAAAGGGAACACCTGAGCACATTGCATGTTTAGATTTCTCTATTTTATGGAAGCATAATAGCTTAGATATGCATAAGACTACTGGTGGTTGAAAGTTCTGACTCCTCTCGACAGACCAGTGATGAACATGCAGATTGTTTTCATAACCACTTGCTGTTAGAGGGCCAGCAATATTATTGGTGTGCATTCGTGTGTTCCCTTTAACAGTGGATGGTACTGTACATACAGTGTCACCGAAGCAAAGCAGCCGTGCAGAAGACAAAAACAAGCAACTTGTGCTTCAGCCCTAAAGCAGAGCTGTCAGATTTGGAAAGTGTTTCCTCTGTTTGTACAAATCCGAAGGAAGAGTGCAACCAAAAAGTTTTAATGGCTGAGACCGGCCTGTATCTCTAGCCGAGGCTGTAGCATATATTACAAAGTTACAAGACTTCATGTCGCAGCAACAAGTTATGCAAGAGGCAATGCACAGAAATGTGGACTCTCTGGACAGCCTTGCTTATTATTGCAATTTAAGGGCACCAGTCCAAATGAAGATTACAGAATTCTTTTCAAAACAAATTGCATTTCACAAGGCTTGTGCGAATATTCGAACACTTCAAATATTCAAACGAATAATACAGTACTGAAATTTGCTTTAAGTCAAATTTATATTATTGAAAATTTCGAGGTACTTGGCACAAACGAATAAAGATATACAGTCGAGCCTGCTTATAACGAACCTGAGCGCGACATGGCATCTATTCGCTGAATCCCGAAGTTCATAGTAAATGAAACACAGCTTTAAAAAATGTTGCGAGTGAAAACACAAACTTTTTTTGCCCCAAAAAGTCCGTGATGCGCGTTTTTCGAAGAGCAGGAGTGATAAGGGCAGTCTCGAGTTCCTTTAAAACGGCAGGGTGCTCGTTCGCCGAGGCCCGTGGCATAAGCTCCATGAGGCACCGGCTCCAAAGTTTCTTCGTTCTTGCAATCCGATTCCTCCAAATCGCTCTCGTCACTTACTTCACTCACAATGCCCCAATCCGTGCACGGTTCCGCAGTGTCAGCATCATCATCGGCCGTAATTAAACCATCGCAACAGATGTCCCACCAGCTCTCCCAGGTCGGAGTCGACAACGCGCTGCCACAAATCGCCGCCGCAGTTCGGAAGCTTCAGGCTCGGGATCGAGCTCGATGTCGACGAAGTCGGCCTCGCGAAAACAGTTTCGCGCGCATGTCGTCATCACCGCCGCCCACGAAATATTCACCATCTCCACAGCTGAATATGGAGATTCCCGAAGCGGCAAGTTGGCTGCCAGGTGGTCAACAGCTATGAGCAAGCGCTCCCCAACGCGGCACCTAACACGCGGATTACGCTTTCGACGTTTTGATGAGCGGCAGAAAAAAGTGTGCCAGTCCTCCCGTCGGCCATCATGACCACACACGCACACCAAGAGCAAGCAAAACACATACACGCGACACACTGCCAGAACGTGTAGAACAGCTCTAGGCCCGTTTGCAATCAGACAACGAAACTAATTCGAGCCAGCGTGGCGGGCGTCGCGGAGCAGTGGAGACGGGCGAAGGGGTTGTGGTCAAGATGGAAGAGACTTGCGAGAGAAGGGCAAGGAGTAGCGATAAAGAGAGGAAGGATGCGGCGGAAGGGCGACCTTGAAAAGCTAAACACACGGGAAAGAGGCAGGTTGGGTAGCTTGCTTGAAAGGTCCGCGGTGATTATAAAAAAGCAGTCGGGGCATGGAGGAAGGAAACAACTTTCCTTCCTCCATGGTTTGGGGAGAGCGGCAACTAGAGGATTGCAGAGGCAGGGTCGGCGTTTAATAATAAGAATGTATGGGCACCTCGCCGATGCCTGATCGATGGTCGAAATTGGTTTCCTGAGAATTCGGCAGATCACTGACTTTGTTCGCTGTAATCGATCAGTGGTGCTCAGAGACGTTCGTTGTAAGTGCGATTTCGTGCCATTGAACCAATGTATATTTTCACGATCACGGGGATATTGTTCATTTTAAGCGAAAGTTCGTGTTAAAAAGGGCCAGTTATACGTGGGCTCGACCGTATTAGAATACTGTGTAAGGTTGTTTTAGTGTGTTGAGTTATGTATTGATACAGCTGACGATATCGTTGTTGTAAAAGCAGTTAAATTATTGTGTTTACTGGCTTGCTTCGACCGCATCTGCTGGGTTCGTTCGCTCAGCGTGCCTCATTTCTAGAGACCACAAGCTCTATAAAACACTGACGTAATAAAGTATGGCCACACCACGGAGAAGTGCTCTTTTCGCAAAGTCTCTTCTGGCTAAGAGCACAGGATGTGCAAAGGTATACAAGCCATGCACTGATGCTTGCCGAGACTGAGCGGGCACATGCGATCACAATCGCACCCTTAAAATAAAAGTGCACTGTTGCTGCTCAAGCTACCACCGCCCCCAAACACTCTGCGTCTTTTTATGCTCGTTCAAGACAAATGGGGTGTTTCCTTTCTGCTTGCACCTTAGACAGGTCTGGCACACGGGGCGATGTTATCGCATGCCCCTCTAGGCGATAGAGAGGGGCCGGCTCGTTAGACCTCTGCTTCGGCAGCAGTCTTGGCCCCTACTCACGTGCTTTTACTCAAAGGTAAAACTTACGATGCGCGGGTGGGCTTGTCATCAATTTGGACTTTATACAGAACATGGCAGGAGACGGCAAAACCCTGTCAACGGTGTCCATATAATTGCTATCGCAATAATAAAGCAGCTTATTACCGCTAAATAAGTGTTTCGAGTGAACTCTGACTTTAGTTTTCCTTTTCTTAATTCGTGCATTCCTTTTAAAATTTTTGTGCTAAAACAGCAAATAACGAAAACCTGTTCATGATAAATTTGGGGGAAATTTTCTAATTTCATTATGCCCCGATTTATCCGTATTTTTGTTTCCAGTCTCTTCAGTTAGGGGCATATCGACTTAACAACGCCTTCTCAGATGCGTAGACCAGAGCCAACATTACCCTTAGAAACCAGATTCCTCTTCACATGATATGGTTACCTCGAGATATAACACATGCTTGTCAAGTTTTATTGGAATCTTTCAGTACTGTACCAGGTAATTGAGCTGTCAATCCTACTTTACTCCAGCTCACCTCAAGATCCGTATGCTCGTGGTTGTTGACACGGACGCAGACGTGACCTGTGCGAGCTGCAAGCCAGCGCACAAGACTGGTCTTTCCAGCAGAAGTCTCCCCCTGCAAGAGCACAGGGTGACGACCACAGGCTGCTGCCCTGGCCAAGTCACGCAGATTGTTTCGTACGGTGGACGTCAGCACATAGCCCGGAGAATCTTGAAGCTCCAGTGGACCAGTGGGCACCCAGTAGCCCTCAAGCTCCACGGCCTTTATGCCACAAGGGGCTAGCGGGTTCCGAGGCACCTTGGAGCCAAGTAAAGTCTTGCGAATCATGCACTCCACTGCAGCATGAGAGCTGCGGTCTAGGGACGTAAGAAAGCTCAGGCAGAATCCCTGCGCAGTAAAACAGGATACAGTGAAATTTACATTGCATAGCTTATATTGCATGTGCTACATAGTTCAATGCCTCTAGCTATGCGTAACTAGCGTTTTGCGAGAATGAGAATTGTCATGGAAGCATGTGACCACATATTCTGCAGCATGCACAGACCTGGTACAGTGAGTGTGGCCAACTGTTGCAGGGGTCGGAGGCAGCATGGTGCAGGGCGCGGCACAGGGTGCGAAGGCTGTAGTGGGGCCGGCTGCCCGTGCCATCGGTGAGGCCCTCCTGAGCAGCTTTCCTCAGGCTCAAGTAGAGGGACACGCAAGTTCGCAGTGGTGGTGACCCACTGCCACCCAGATAGGCAGCTGCCACCAGCTCCAGATCACTCTCCTCCAAAGGCTCCTCCAGGTACACCTCCGTGAAACTGACAAGCAAGAACACTGCCTTATCATTCTCATTTGGATTTTTCAATTCTCACATTTTGCACATGTGGCACTTCTGTTTACCATCTCAACCTGTTTCTAGCCTTAAGTTTTAACACCACGTTAGCTGCACCAGTTCCGAAGCCAGTTTATTTGTTTTAGTCACCTCACTACCATGAGATGCAGCGCTTCTCATGGTGCCCCATGCGTGTGATGCTGCATTGCTGATGACAGTGGTCTTGTTCAGCATGCATAGTTCAGTGTTGAGGCGCACTGATGAGCACCTGAGGCAGCAAGCGACAGGGCGGGATGGGTGTAAAAAGATACACTTTATGCCTATAATCCCAGTGCATCATAGTCGCGAGATAACATCAGAATGTCATCTGACCATAAATATGGCAACTAGATTTCAAAGAATTATTTCTTTTAAATTGATGTTTCTCTTCGCAGACTTCACAATTAGTACTTCCAACCTTTTCTGCAGCCTCTTGCGCGTAAAAACAACAGCTCTCAGCAACCATGCCACATGTAGTAGGATCGATTTCAGTATAACAAAGTTTCATATAGCAAGGTGCTATTTTTTTTACCAACTTCATTACATCGAGGTTTAAAAGAAGTACTCATTCTCAATAGCCACTAGCAGGACTGATAGTAGCGCTAGTTGGTGATACATTATGGGCAGTAACAGAGCACAAACTCACGGGACGAAGAGAAGAGACACAAACAAGCGCTGACTTATGTGTCGAGATGATTTGTATATTTCAATAAATTCTTCAGTTGAAAGTCGGCGCTTGTTTGTGTCTCGTCTCTTTGTCCGAGAGTTTGTGTGCTGTTATTGCCCATAATAACACTAGCCACATAATTTCATTATCTGCACAAATCTGATGCCCATGCATGTGTCCAAGGTTTAAGAAGCAATATCCAGGATCTTTCACTTACCGGCTTCGAATGCCTGCAGGCAAGTCCTTTTTACCCACGTCTGTGGCAGGGTTCATGCATGCAAACAGTCTGAATTCGGGGTGTCTTTTTAAAGGCTCTTGGTCCCTGAAAAGAGCATGAAAATGTAACTGTGAGTACAAAAACTAACTTAATAAACCAGTTAGGAATACCATCTATTCAGGAAAGTATGATGCATATGCAACAGTATCACCATTTAGACATTTGAACTGTGAAAGTTATCATTTGGGGCACTAATTTTCTTGTTTACTAGACAGGCAACCTAGAACTGCTTACAAGTGAATCACATGAAAAAAAGCTATCAAATTTGTATGATAAAGGTGGTAAGCTCGCACAGACAGTGGGAGAGCATTAAAAAAGGGCTCCATGTTTGCTCTATGCATGTTAGAAGAGATGAGAAAATAAAGGGAAGCAAATGCTTCCCTTTCAATACTCGTCAAGAGGTTTGGGTGTTTATGTACCGTATTTCAGGGACCACAGTTTAGGGGAAGTTCTCAAAAGAAGGAACTTTGCACTCACAGCCCGTTTTATGTATGAGTGCGCTTGCCTGCTTGGCAAGCGGTGCACCCACCCAGCGCATCAAAAGGTCTAAAGTCACTACAAGTATGCACCAAAAAGCTGACTCGGGCGAGTTGGGGAGTGCAAAATATGCGAGTAATTTTTTTTTTTTGTAAAGTTGGCTAAATGCTAGGGGTG
Organism: Rhipicephalus microplus; assembly: GCF_013339725.1. NCBI lineage: Eukaryota > Metazoa > Arthropoda > Arachnida > Ixodida > Ixodidae > Rhipicephalus > Rhipicephalus microplus. Next base: position 162,257,060 of record NC_051171.1, on the reverse strand, counting down.
CGCAAAGTATGCGAGTATATATAATATATTAGTCTTCCGTAACCCCTTGTAAAGATAATTTCACTAGAGTAAAGAGGTGCTGTGCCGTGAAAACACCTATCCAGGAGAAATCTAGAGAGCCACGAAGTCTTACATTAAGGTTGAATGAACACACACTCGAACCCACTAACAACGATGCCAGTTTTAACAATATATCAGATACAACAACAAGAAGCTGGTGCACCGTTATCAACATTTGTATGTTTTCTATGGTGAATAACCCACTTACAGAAATGCCCGCACGCCGCATTATCGGTTACAACAATGAATTCTAACTGTTGGGTATCTTTGCCAAAAGGTTGTAAACTTGAAATCTTCGAAAGAAAGAAAACAAAAAAATTAATCTACTGAACGCCCACCCATAACCCTGACATCTCACAACGCATAGCATTATGACATTGAGGCAAGGCTAACTTTCAAGATACGCTGTAGCGATGGAGCAGTGGTAGGTGGCTACTATTCATACACTTTCGGACACACAATTTGAGTACTCAATTGTTCAGGCTTGGAAGACTTTCAGTGTCCCAAACTCCAGACATCATATCACATTGGCTCTACGGAAATGGTAGCAGCCCCATAAAAGCGTGTGCCCATTTTCAATCATGTTCGAAAATTGACAGCTTTCTCACCCTTATTATCAACGTCTGTTGCACATATCCCATCTGATACAGGTGAACCTCGATAATTCGAACACGAAGGTGCCCAAAAATTTGTTCAAATTAAAAGAAGTTCGCTTTAATGAAGCTAGTTGAATTTAATGAAGCTAATTGGCTCACCATGCAGTGGCGCACGAGGGGGAAGTCTCAGGAGACTTACATTTATTCACAAATCACAGGACATCCGTCATTAATTGAAGTAATCGATGATGTGCGTTGTGGGAATTGAGGCTAGCCCGCTGCCTTTGCGCGGGCTTTGCCGCATTTTCTGCCGTTCTCATGTCCCAACACGTCTGCCCTCCTTTGCTGTCTGCCGCGCTGGGAGAGCGGAGTGCCGTTTAACCCCCTCACCCGGTAGCGAATGTTGACTGTGACGCCGCGTGCGAAGTCTTCCCGAGAGGTTTTCGCGCCCTGTGTTGGGAGCAGGCAGGCAGATACTTTCCGTGACTGCAAACGATGAGCCACGCAATCTATTTCGTCCGTCGACTCCCGTCACTCAGGGCTCGTCAGACTTCGCTGACGGCGCCTCGCGCCCGAGGCGAACGTTCACTTTTTGTTGCCCCACTGCGTACGCACGGCCGAAGGGCGGTACGGTGTCCTAGTGCATGGTCTAGCTACGCCGACTCGTCTCCCTCCGAAGCCAATGCGAGCGCCTTTGCCCTCGCTCGAGAAACCGGGCCTTGGTCCCGGTGTCTCCGTGGATCACCTTTAGCGCGGAGACGTGCTCGTAGCACCCTGTGTAGTACTTTATGCCCGTGGCGTGGATAAGCCTATTTGCTTTCCCGCCGCACCTTTGCAACGGGCTGTACTGTGTTTGGTGTTGCCACAATAAAGTTATGCGACTTTGAGCAATATCGTGTTCTCGCTACGGCGACGGTTAACGCGTGCCCTGCGGCTCGCTAAGACTGGACCCAAGCTGGTGGTCGTACTCTTTCGAAATACGTGTACACTACAGCGTCTGCATACGTTTGCCTCGCAGCGAGTCAATCAATTTCGCATGCAGCTTGCAAAGCATTTCTACTTCGGCTTCAGCATTCTCCTGGCAAGAGAAGTTCCGCGCAGCAATTTTTAGCGCCAACACTCCCTAAAGAGACGATACTGCATCTCCGCTGCTACACTCTGCAGCCGTAGCGTGGCCAGCACGTGACGAGGAAAAACGTCTCCACGTGTAGAGAAGCAGATCGCTATTTGAGAGAGAACCAACACTCCATGGCAGCTTTTTTTCTTTTTTGCTCTCTTCATGCGCAGTGTTGAAAGGAGAAAAGTGGCAGGGATGGGAAAGGAGAAGCGTGGCATCGGCGCATTGCAGATTGGCATTTGAGAGAGAGTGAGCACTTCGCGACAGCTTTAGCAAATTCGAAGCAAATAATAAATTTGGGTGAATAATTTCAAATCGAATTCGAATAGTATATATTTGACATATTATAACAAAAAATGTGCACATTTGTTATGGACTCATTAACTAGCATAATATTTTTTTTTAAACAAGGCCTGAGCAAATGACATTTCCTCACATCAAAGAAAGCGGGAAAAAATTTAATCACTACTAGCAGGACTTGACTTTCAGTATGTGATAGCCAGTGAAATATGTTACTATTTAAAATTTGCTATACTTGGAGTATATAAGTTGGTATAGCAAGCTTTTAAACTTTAAAAATGAATCTATGTAAGAGAAATATCCTCATTTCACTTTAAAGTGAAACTTCGCAACAATGCAAATTTGCCCTGAATATGTGTTTTCACTGCTTAGCACCAGTTCACTGCAGAGAAACCACTTTTACGAAAAGGCTAAATGCGAACTAAAATACGTTTGAATAGGTGCTTTCACGGCTTAACACTGTGTCACTGCAGTGACACTACCTTTACAAGATGTCACGTACAAATTAATATACATTTGAAAAGATGCTTTCATGGCTTAGCACCACTATACTGCAGTGAAATTGCCTTTACAAAATGCCATATATGGATTAATATGCACCTATTTGTTCGTTTCGAATAATTCAAAATTTTCAATAAATTAGATTCTATTCCAAGCCAATTCAAATACTGCATTATTTGTCCGAATATTCAAAGCATTCGAATATTTGCACAAGCCTAGAATTGACAAGATTCATTTTTGTTCTCTCATGAGAATTGAAGCCTATAGTGTCAGTTCCAGCAGTATAAAGTTACGATGTTGTACAAGCAGCTATTATTTTTTATTAATGAAACCAAAGATTATAACAGAAAGCGTCAGACAAAGCATAACTGTAACTGTACCCTCGCTCGAATAGCACCGGTGAGCCACCATCTAACACGGGAGCCAAGCTCTCTAGGGCTTCTCCTTCGGCCAGGTTGATTTCATCCAAGAGAACCCATGAACCTTTCTTCAGAGCTCGTACAAGGGCACCCTGCACATAAGAAACCAACAGACTGCCTCTAAGCTCAAGTTCCATTGATCATATTTGTCTGGAATATGATACTCTCCACAGGGAGTCTATACTTATACAGGATACATTAATCTTGAGGTAAACTAATAAGCTGTACTTGGTAAGAAAAAAAAGCAGTACAAAGGCTACATGCAGAACAGCAGCCAACCGCCTGCGTTAACTGCTTCCACACTCTAGTTGTTACTCACCTCAACAAAAGCAAATGTCAACTTGTTCTCAGCCTGACGTGCTTGAGCCTCGGCTTTCCGCAACTGCTCCCCAAATGCCCGCCAGCGCTCCAACTGACCCTTGTCACGGCCCGGCTCTGCAGGACATGCAATGATAGAAGTAAATCACCCTTGCAGCTGCTGCAGTATCTTTTAGAATCAATGTTAACTAAAAACTGCTTTCTTATGCAGGAACTTTAACTGGAATTATATACAGTCAAACCTCAATATATCGAACACGGATATATCGAATTATTACCTATGTCAAACGGTTCCTATATCACGCGGAAAATCGTATGCATTATTAATTTTTTATTTCGAACACAGTTTGACATATAATGGATATATCAAACTCAGCCACCCCATACCGCCCGCGCTCCATTGACAGGCGGCGAGCTTTCCCGCAACTCTTGAAAGTAGTGGTAGAGCGGCGGGCGTTTACGAATGCTGCACACATCGATGGCGCCGAGAGCGCCACTATAACGTAGCGGCGTACGCGCGCCGCAGCCTTGCGGTAGAGGTTCTTGAATGAGGAAAGTGAAGAGAAAAGCGCGGAGCTGTTATTTTCTTTCAATACGAAGGCACCGACACGGCTTCGCGCGGGGGAAGGGGGAAGTAAAGATTGAGGAGGAAAGTATAGGAGGGAAAGGACGCAGACGACTGTCTCGGACGCGGCCCGCGCTGCCTCCGGGAAAGAAAAAGCAGTCAGGCGAGCCGTCATGGGCACGCCATGTGCGCGCTTTACACCCGGACTCACACCGCAGCCTTGCAGCTTGCAGTCGTTGCAGTCTCTATGGTGTCAACGGCACACTGCGCACTTGTTGCAAGCTCCTCCCCCGTAGCATCGGCAGGCATCGGTCGTTGTGCTCGCAGTGTTCGTGCGTTTCGGAGTTAGGCCTGTCGCGCGCTGTGGTGCGCGACAGGCCTAACTCCGGAAGGGGGAGCTCACAGATGTGGAGATTGTCGCCGAAGCTACTGCTGACCAGCCAAATGAAGACTCTGCCGTGATGGATCCCGCAAGTGCTGATGGTGCCCCGCTCCCGACATCAGCTGCGGTCGTAGCTGCCTTGGCCCTTGTGCGCCGCCACTGCGGCACGATTGAAGGCACTGGCCTATAACTTATGGATCGCCTGGACTATATTGAGGACGCAGTCGTCAAACACGCCATGGCCAACAAAAAGCAGGCTACTCTTTTTCAATATTTTAAACCAACACAATAAATACTATGTTTGAATCTTCAAGTGAGTCTTTACTGCACCACGCTTGAACGGTTTTTTGGTTGTTTTCAGCAGGTGTTGACGCATTTTTTTCATGATTTTTTAATATCGAATTCGGGATATATCGAACTATTTCGCGCTCGCCGCGCCGTTCGATATATCGAGGTTCGACTGTAGAACGTCAGCAGGGTATCCGACAAGCACTGGTGATACAACTTCTCTCACATGATTGAGTCCACTTCTGTTAACGAAGTCAGTCTTGAGGTAGATTATCTATATATATATAAAAAAATTTGGCTACTATAACACCTAGTATTGTATTTACTCGCATAATAGGACCATTCCAAGTTTGGTCGCAAGAAATCAGATTATTTTTATTTCCGTGCATAATAAACACACCCCGAACTTGGCCACAATCAGTAGTTCTGTGCCGTGTTTGTGCAGTTGCAATTATATTAACTGGAGCGAGGATAAAAAAAAAAAAAAGATCACCCCAACACTGGGCCAGCTGTGTAAAAAAAGGGGCGTTGTATGTGTGCCGGAGTAACTTTTGCAGCGGCGGCTCCGGCCACTTGCCGGTCGCGCGTGCTCCGCAGAGAACATGCACTGCGATCGCGTCCTTATCAAAAGCGTTTTGAGTTTCCTGTCAGGAAAAAGCATTGGTGTTATAGCGTTTGCTACCTCGTTCACAAATGTAAAAGCTTTTTGGCTTTCCGACGCAAGCTTAAGCCTTTGATGCCACAACGCGGACTTGCACAAGCTCGGTGGACGTTTGGCGTCAATGGTTTCCCGGCCACGACACTGGTTTCCCGGCCACGACACCACGACGTTTCGCCACGATGGTTTCCCGACCAAACACATGACACTGCATGCTTAACAGGTTTTGTAGCCTATGAAGAAAGTTGTTTCGGCTGTAGTGCAGATATGCATCACTTCGGCGACTTACGTTATCCCAGTGGTCTATGCTGTAGTTGGAAAAAAAATTTCAGAAATTTTGCCCCGTGTAATAGATGCAGCCTAAACTTGGAGCCAGATTTTCTGGAAAAAAAGTGCACCTATTATGCAAGTAAACATAATATTCAAGTGCAAAAGTTAAACAATAGCGAAATTGGAGACTTCTTGGCTAAGCATTTCGCAAAACAAAGAAATGACAAAATGGTGTGCAAACAGGTATGCACAATCAGTACGCAACAGTAAAGAGCAAGAAGGTGTTTGCATTAGTCGAAGCAGTATGTTTAATTCAATATTATTAATTTCAAAGTCATAAGTTGTTTTAAAGAGGTCATCTAACTAGGATGCACAAACATTTTAGAGACATTTGTCATTGTAAACATTTGGATGGCTCCAAAACTACTAAAGAACCCAAATTCTAGCTACAGCAATGACTAAGCTAACAGGATCCATTCACTGCAATTTATATTTGAACAAAATGATCTTACCTGAAAGCCTTGACAAGCAGACTTCCGGCTGTGAGACATCAGATCGATTAAGTCACGCCATCGACGCCCAGCAAAGCAAGTCTGTTGAATCAAAATGTAACAAAAATCTAAGTCCCGTATATATATTATGCTCAAATTATAGTGCTGGAATGGATAGATTATATAAAGCAATAAATTATCCAGACATGCATTAACATACATCTAACGTAACGCATTTTCTCAAGAACTATAACGTGCACAAGATATATACAGAAAATTCGGTGCTGAAGCCAGAATAGGGTTATAAGCGGATTTTGGCATGCAATGTCATTTCATGACATAGCCGCAATGAATAAAAAGAAGGCAGCTTTACAGCAATATGTTCAGATTTTTTAAAAACTCTTATTTTAACATGGTTCAACTAAACCTGTTCCTTTCTCTAAGTGCACAAACTTGGTAGGCCACCTGTGGTCCACAGTCAAGCCTGTGTGCACGATCTCGGGCTCAACCACCAATAAGTGGTACACATCCTGCGATAACCTGCCATGTACCACTATATTATGTTAAGCTTATTGAACCTAACCGGCATTGCTTAGCTGAATGCCTGTCACCAAAGTTGCCAAGTAGTGCTGTGTCAATGCAAATGCTGCCATGGTTGTACAACTTCCAAAAAATCAAGCTGGGCGAAGCAATAGCATGAAATGCAGTCCAGCTGAATGATGGTACTCAAACGATGACCGTCTTTAAGATTACAGTGCAAAGATATGTCAGAACAATCTGGCTCGATACAGCACCTGCAACATAGCTATATGCACCTACTTTAGCAAGCCATGGGCATGCATCTCTTTTTTCTGGTATGTTGTAATCAGCAGTAAAAGTTACATTTTACACATAAACTGCACCTTATGCTTTACGATTCTTTAAACTTTGCCCAAAAACTGTTTGTAAGACTTTTGAGACTACAGTTAAACCTGGATATAACGAAATTGATAAATTCCCGGGAAATTTCGTTATAAAGAGGTTTTCGTTATATGCAGGTTCGATACAAAAATTTGGAAAATAAACACGCAAATTAAACAAAAGGGGGACTAAAGGCAGAGCTAAACCAAAACACTCATTTCACAGTAAAAACTGTGTTACTATTGCGATAGCAATTATATGGACACTCTCGGCAGGTTCTTGCTGTCACCGCCATGTTCCGCAACAAGTCCAAATTGACAACATGCCCCCGCGCGTTGTAACTTTCACAAGCGGGTAAAAGCGCGCGAGCGCTGCTGAAGCAGAGATCACATGAGTCGGCCCATCCCTATCGCCTGGAAAGTGCATAACATCTCCCGCGAGTTAGAACTGCCATCAAATGCTCAAACAGAAAGTAAACCACCCGTTTTAAACAAGCATGAAACGAGCATGAAACAACGTGGGGAGGGGGGGATCGCTCGAGTAGCAATAATGAACTTGGATTTTAAGGGCAGTCGCGATCGCTGGCACGCTTGGATTTTAAGGGCGGTCGAAGGCGCGCGTTTCTCCCCATTGAAGGATAAGCACAGGCGCACAATCCTTTCCCCCCCCCCCCCTTACGGGGTAAAGTACGCGTGGGAGATAAGCGCCTGTCGGCAAATCGTGACAAGCTGAGCGCCGAGGGCGGGCAGATTTTTTTTCCCTTTTTCTTGAGTTTCCATAAATATATAGGTATGTATACATATAATATACATATATCGTGACTGAAGGCGGCGGCAAAAACCCAGCCGAAACTGCCCATACACATAATTGATAAAAAAAAAGCAAAGCTGAACGTCGTCGGGGGACACACCAAGCACGTGCAGTGAAAGTATGCAGGCGCACGGCGTCGAAAACAAAGAGCGAACGACACGGACACAGACACAGTTACCGCAAAAACTATTGGGTAAAACGCCCTCCGTATGCAGCGCGGCGCCACATATGTGACACTAACTAAATGCATGGCTCCCAACGCGCAAAAGTAGGTTTTTTTTTGTTGTTGTTCGAAGTGAGGGGGGGGCACACCCGCGCATGCGATCGCGGCGGCGAGAAAGGGGGAAACGCCAGCTCTTAAGGTGCAGGCCCGCCTGCCCGCCTCACGCGGACGGGGCCCGCGTGCTCGGCGCCCTCACTTCACACTTTAGCGGGGCAGCGGCGGAAGATGCATGCTCGTACCAAAATGCTGAAATGCGGAGCAAAATTCCAAGATTGTCCGTGAGGAAAATTCGTTTTATCAAGGTTGTCTCCCGCAGTTACTTTGTTACATAGAGGTCGCAAATACGTGTGCTTTTACAGGGTGATGGCGGGGAATAGAAAAACTTCGTTATATCCATGAATTCGTTGAGTGAAGGTTCGTTATAAGCAGGTTTAACAGTATTTAGTAGGGGTGCAGGCAATAACAACACTTTCACTGGGGCTTCACACCAGTGAAAATTTCCCTGAATATTTCACAAAAAAGTGGCCCTTTGTGTAAGAGAAACCACCTTTCCAGGTAAGTTACAGAGGAAAAAAATACATCTATTCGTTTGTTTCAAACACTCAAAAATATCAGTAACCTAAAATTCCAGCTTAAACAAATTTTGCATACTGTAATATTCGTACAAGCTTCATGCATTAACACACAATGATAACGTTAAGGCCACATGGGATGAGACCCACAACCGCTAGCTGACAGCACTTACAGTGATGTGACTGAGGAATTTCGCGTTTCGAGTCTGCGAGAATGTGCAGCTAAAGAGCTTCTCAAATTTCTTCCGAACTGGGGACAACAGAAGCTTGATGTCAACAGGCTTGAATCCACCAAGCAGGTCACTGCTGTCGCTTTGCTGGCTCATGTTAAGAACCACTAAAGGATGACCTGCATGACAGAAACATAAGCAAGCACATAAGGGCCTGCTGGATTGAAAATCTGCCCTTCCTGGTTGACATAATTCTGTGTTATATTTAGGACAAAACACAGCAATGGTGCTCAATGCAATCTGAGAAATCATCAATAAAAAGACGCAAAGGCATTGTGACCTACCAGCATGGTATTCTTAAGAAACAGCATACATTATTTAAGAGGACTACTCTACTAAAGATAAACTTTTATAGATATCTATATCGCACAGTAAATGTTTTAGGTTTCTATGTTTGAAAAAAAGACGGTGTAAAAGAGAAGGCATGTGAAAGGAACTAGAAACAGCATGGATGCAGCACTCACTAATTGTTTTTCTTGCAATGTTTTTTTGCACATGATCACTTAATAATCAACTCACTTCGTCTCCTGCTTCAGAGCACTCCATGTGATAACTAATGTATAAGTTAAAGGACTAACTACACAACACCGTTGATGACAAGATAGCTCTTATATCATCCGCCTCTTACAAGGCGCTATATCAAAAACCGCAGCTACACGTGCGCGGAAGAGTGTCTCCAAGATAACCCCCTTTCTAACAAAACTTCATTATCTCTTACGTTTACAAACATACGTAGCTTACTGCCTAAAAAAGAAGAAATAGGTTCGCTGCTAGACGACAACGAATCTGACGTCCTCGTGCTTACTGAGACGTGGTTGCAACCTGATATTAACGATGACGAGATTTTACCAAATTTTAACACCTTTAATATCTATCGTAAAGACCGCGCTAATAAAAGAGGTGGTGGTGTTCTTTTGGGCATCAGAAAAACAGTTTGTTCTTACGTTGTCGACACAAAATCGGCCCTTGAGATAATTTGGGTTGCTTGCAAAACAAGCCCTACTAACGTTGTTCTGATAGGAAACTGTTACCGCCCTCGCCCTCCTGATTCCAATAGTTGTTTCATAGCTGAATTGAGGGAAAGTATTACGGATGCCATTAACTTGTGCCATACTAAAACTGTCTTTCTTTTTGGAGACTTCAACCTTCCCCAGATTGATTGGAACCTTCTATTCTCCCCTTGTAACACATCAGCCCAGTTTATCAGCCTAACGCTTGACTTTAATCTTGTACAGGTGGTCAATAAACCCACCCGCGGAAACAATATTTTAGATTTAATACTGACCTCAGCCCCTGATACAGTCGTGCAAGTCCTTTACCGAGAAGGTCTTAGCGATCACAGACTTCTTGAAGTAACCCTTGATCTTCCTGTAACGTTTTCCGGCAAAACTACCAAAAACATTCGCGACTATAATAAAGCTAACTATGCCGAAATCAACAATGAACTTGAAATATTCTTTAACCAGGTATTCTTGACCTCGTTTAGCAATCGCTCGGTCCACGACAACTGGTTACTTTTCCGTGACAAAATGACCATCTTGATTAATGAATACATTCCCTTGATTTCGATATCTAATGACAAGTGTAATGCCTGGTTCGCTAAGCCACTCAACCAACTAAGAAATAAAAAGAAACGTCTCTACCGAAATGCTAAACGCCTGCGCACAGCCAGTGCGTGGGATAAGTATAAGCAGTGTTTAAACACCTACTGCGCAGCTATACGCTCTGCTAAACTTAAATATTTTTCAACAGACCTGGGCTCCCTCCTAAAAACTAACCCAAAAAAATTCTGGCGTGAAATATCTCGCAATCGGGATGCTAACCACATTACCTTACATGATGAGAATCACGAACCTCTTTCTAACAGCCAGTGTTGTTCTGCTTTTAACACTTTTTTTGCCTCAATGTTTACTCGGGAAGACCAATCCACATTACCTAACGTGCCCGATTATGATTACCAGTACTTGAAACCTATCGAAATTACAGCTAAAGGTATATAATGTCTGATAACTAAGCTGAAGCTGTCTAGCTCCGCTGGGGCTGATAATATTAACTCAAAAGTACTAAAAAACACAATTTCCATTACCAGTAACATTCTGTGCTATATTTTTCAACAATCGTTAGAGTCTGGGCAGATACCTGACGACTGGAAAGTTGCAAAAGTTACCCCATTGTTCAAGTCTGGAGACCAACATCTACCCCAAAATTACCGTCCAATCTCACTTACATCCATTTGCTGCAAGTTATTAGAACACATTATCGCTTCGCACATTTACAACCATCTTGAGTCTAACCAGTTCTTTTTCCGCAACCAACATGGGTTTAGGAAAGGTTGGTCATGCGAGACACAACTGCTAGAATTCACGACTGACCTTCACTCGAACATGAATAATAATCTCCAAATAGACTGCATTTTTCTTGACTTTTCGAAAGCGTTTGACCGTGTGCCCCACTGCCGCCTAATCTCAAAGCTATCTGCTCTTCAATTAGACTCACTAACCTTATCATGGCTTCGAAATTTTCTTTCTCTCCGGAAACAGTTCACTGTCATCAATACCAATTCGTCGTCAATATGCGATGTAACTTCCGGGGTGCCACAGGGCAGCGTGCTCGCCCCACTGCTATTTCTTATATTTATAAACGACTTGCCTGATGGCGTCACATCATTCATACGAATATTTGCCGATGACTGCATAATCTACCACCCTATCAAAAATGTTAACGATCATTACGCACTACAGAAAAACCTTGATGTAATTATGAAATGGTGTGAGACGTGGCAAATGGTTCTAAACGCATCAAAATGCAAAACTATCTCATTTAGCCGTAAGCATGACCCCTCCATTTTTTCATACCGTATAAATAATGACCCCCTCTCGCATGTTTCCACATACAAATATTTGGGCCTACACTTCACACAAAATCTTTCATGGTCCTCTCACATCACTAACATCTGCGCAAATGCCTCGAGATCACTGGGATACCTACGCCGTAACTTACATTCCTCCCCCGCTAACGTCCGAAAACTAGCTTACGAAACTTTTGTTCGACCTCAACTTGAATTTGCCTCACCAATCTGGTCCCCCCACCAAAATTACTTAACCAACATGATCGAGGCAGTTCAAAATAGGGCAGTCCGATTCATTTCTCGTAATTATAATTTCTGCTGCAGCGTAACACAACTTAAAATGGATTATTCACTTCAATTATTATCCACTCGCCGCAACATTTCTCTTTTATGCCTCTTTCATAAATACGTCAATAGCACTAAAATGACCAGACTTCCAATTGAACGACCCTCCTATTTATCAACCAGACTACACAACCGGCTTAGTTTCTCGCGCATGTACGGCAAAACAAACTCTTTTAACGCTTCCGCTTTGCCTCGTGCCATCACGTTGTGGAATGATCTTCCCGATAACTTGGTAACTGACACTAACCCTGTTTCCTTCCGCAACAAATTGGTCTTACATTTTGGTTGATAATTTCATGTTCATAGCTTCGTTCCTGTATGTATATGACATTCATAATGCTGTGCAAAAAGTTTTTTTTCTAATGCGCTTATTGCCCCCTTATTTTTTGTGCTTTATTTTTGTTTGCTTAGGACGAACTGTTCACCCTTCCTGTAAGCGCTTTCATGATTTTCCCAGTGTATTATACCACAATCTGTGCCAATTTAACTTACACGTATTGTACACTTCCCAACTGCTGCGTGCCATGAACTGCATCTTTCTTGTTTTTTGGTAACGATGTTTGATGTCAATTTATACTTACTTATTTCTTGTTTATTTGTTACTCATGTCTCGAGCTTACGTTTTGGCACCTTTCGCCCTTTTACCTGTTGTACATGTCTTTATTAGCCCCCCTTACTCAATGCCCTAACCAAGGGCCTGTAAGGTACCTGTAAATAAATAAATAAAGAGCCTCTGCTTCCAGTGCCCACCTGTGAGCTCGGCTAGGTGCTGAACAGCTGCCGTCTTTCCAACACCTGTCTCGCCAACGAGCAACACTGGCTCCTCACTGGCTACTGCAGCTGCCAACTGCTCCATCAACACCAAGGCATGGCGTGTCCCAGCAAATGTGCTTCGTTTTGTAGCTGTTGACAACGAGCCTCTTGCTTGAGATTTTTGCCGTTGCAACACAACACGGCCCACAGTCACTGATGACGGAGTCTCTTTGATATCTGGCTTGCTCATTGTGCAAAGAAAAAGTGCCTGCAAAAATTCAGTTGAGCACTGTGAGCCACATAAGAAAGGTACAACACAAAAATATTTTTCAATGCAACAGAATGCAGAATATAGTACAGTATCTAAAGTCCGAAAATGGGAGCATGCATTTTCAGCTGTATCAATGAAATAGTGAGATGATACGATTACAATATAAAAAAGTTGACATTCTTCAGTGTGTATCCAGTTTTAGTGAGCCTATCCTGTCCCTTAAGATGGCCTCACAGTATCGCACATGAAGCAGAGTTTAGGTCAGCAAGTGGTTACAGCAGAACCTCAGTGATAGCCCCACCGCGGTGGTCTAGTGGCTAAGGTACTCGGCTGCTGACCCGGAAGTCGCGGGTTCAAATCCCGGCTGCGGCGGCTGCATTTCCGATGGAGGCGGAAATGTTGTAGGCCCGTGTACTCAGATTTGGGTGCACGTTAAAGAACCCCAGGTGGTCTAAATTTCCGGAGCCCTCCACTACGGCGTCTCTCATAATCATATAGTGGTTTTGGGACGTTAAACCCCACATATCATCATTATCAGAACCTCAGTGATACAATCACAGCTCGTATGAATTTTGAGGAGATAAGAATTTCAGGAGCGAAGCTCCTTAGGGTGTGGGTCGTCCCCTCCTCCATTTGTATGTGGTATGTATGTAGCCACCTCTACTTTATGAATTGCTCACTAGGTAGCGTTGTGTGTATATGTCTTTGATGAAAAAGTTGGTGGAACAAGGAAATCCGGGAGGCGATCGAGAAGCGACGCGAAGCATCACGGGAGCATAGAAAGGCAAAAAAGGAGAAGCGGCCGCAGGACGAAGTCAAAAAAATATGGGAAATATATTTAGAGAAAAAATCCCATGTACAGAAATTGGTAGAGGCAAAAATTAAAGGTGAAAGTGAACGCTGGATGACAGAGATACACGAAAAAAAGGAGGCCGCGCCTAGGATTTTTTGGAGCCACATAAAGGCGCTAGGTAGGAAGTCTGTCACAACGCAACAACATATTCTAGATGAAGGAGGAAATCAATTGGAAGGGTACGAAGCGCTAGGTTACATCCAAAAGGTAACAGCCGATTCGTTTCAAAAGAGCGTCCAGGGGATCTCCCCGGTGAGTAAAAGTGTGGCGGAGAAAGCAACAGAGGAAGAGCTAGTACTTGATAATTTCAACTGGAAAAAGGCCGAAGGAAAAATTCCAAAGCGCACTGCCGCGGGTTTAGATGGGATTCCCGTTAGCCTCATTAACGAACTAGGACATAACACTAAAGAAGCATTGTTAAAAGCAGTAGAAAAAAAGCTTAAAGGACGCACAAATACCGGACAGTTGGCGACAAAGTAGAATGAACTTAATCTATAAAGGCAAGGGAGAAAAGGACAAGATTCGCTCGTATAGACCACTAACCATTACATCGGTACTATACAGGTTGGCGATGCAAGCAGTAAAAATGAAAATAGAAACATGGGCCGAACATAACGATATTTTGGGAGAACTTCAGAACGAATTTCGAGTCGACAGGCGGTTAGACGATAACCTGTTTGTTCTCACTCAGTGTATAGAAATATCTAAAATAGAGAATAGGCCCTTGTACGTGGCTTATCTAGACATCACTGGGGCATACGACAACGTTAATCAGGAAATTTTGTGGGATATATTGAAAGGAATGGGCATGGGCGACGACTGTATACAGCTTTTGAGGGAGATATACCGAGAAAATACAGTTTGCATAGAGTGGGAAGGAATGCGTAGCAAAGAGAACGTTGAGGTTAGCAGGGGTCTGAGACAGGGATGTCCTTTGTCCCCGCTGTTATTTATGCTGTACATGGTGAGTATGGAAAAAGCGCTAGAAGGTAGCAACATTGGTTTTAATCTGTCACACAAACAGGGCGGCATGATGATTGAGCAGAAGCTTCCAGGTTTATTTTATGCGGACGATATCGTCTTATTTGCGGACAGTCGAGATGATATACAGCAGCTGGCGAATATATGCGGAAGGGAAGATGAAGCTCTTGGACTAGGATTCAGTGTAACGAAGTGTGGATTGATGGTATTCAATGATCCCTGTGATCAGACGGTGTCCATACAAGGCCAAGAAATACCGAGGGTAAGTGAATACAAGTACCTTGGAGTATGGGTAAATGAGAGTGATAGATACATGGAGGTACAGGAAAAAGCCTCGGCAGCAAAAGGAAAGAGGAATGCGGCAATAATGAAGCACAGAGCGTTGTGGGGATACAATAGGTATGAGGTGCTTCGAGGTCTGTGGAAGGGTGTAATGGTTCCAGGGCTTACTTTTGGGAACTCAGTGGTGTGCATGAGGGCAGAGGTGCAATCGGGAATGGATGTAAATCAAAGGACTGTGGGACGCCTTGCGTTGGGTGCTCACGGGAAGACGACAAACGAGGCTGTAAAGGGCGATATGGGGTGGGCAGGTTTTGAGGCGAGGGAAGCGCAGAGCAAAATAAGGTTCGAAGAAAGGCTAAGAAATATGAAGGAGAGTAGATGGGCAGAGAAGGTGTTCCGTTATTTGTATAGGAAGAGCGTGGACACACAGTGGAGAAAAAGAACTAGAAGACTCACTAGTAAATATACGGCTGGTATTGTGAGCCATATGTCAACAAAGAGCGTTAAGGGAAAAGTCAGGGAGGCGGAGAGGATTTACTGGATGGCAGCTATGGAGAAAAAACCGGCTTTGAGTAACTACCGAAAGGGCAAAAATGAAATAAGGAGGGAGGCATTTTACGATAATTCAAGGGGAAGCGCTTTACTGTTTGAAGCGAGATCGGGCTGCCTTAGAACGCGTAGTTATAAAGCAAGATTCAGTAAAGAAGAAGAACAATGCACATGCTGTGGGAAAGATAAGGAAACGGCGGAGCATGTTCTGATTGAATGTGGAGATATCCACCCAGGTGTACGTTTGGGCACGAGCCTACAGGAAGCCTTGGGTTTTAGGGACAACAATGGAAAGCTGAACACACCCGCGATTGAAATAAGTAAGAGACGGTTAGAGTATTGGTGGCAGAAAATTAGAGAGAAAGGACAAAAATAAATATTGGAAAAATAAAATACGGACAGTGTGCCGTAAATGGCAGAGAACTTAAGCTGAAAATTTACCTTTTTTTTCCATTAAGATAGAATTTATCGAAGTAGAGGCATTAGGCCAACATAAAAAAAAGAAAAAAGGTTTTTTTTTTTTTTTGTCGAGCCTGGTGGCATACTTGTCGCCACCCCGTTATAAAGGGGACGCTCATAGCATCCATCCATCCATTTGAAAATAATATCACTAGATGGTGTTAGTGGTTTTCATATAGTTGACCATTAAAGAGGATAGATGGCGCTGTTATAATAAGAAATACACAGCATATTTACGGAGTGAATGATGATGAGTGGCACGAAGCACCCATTTGTCCGATGCATGCTCTAGTATGAAAGCAGCAAACAGAAGGACGAGACAGACGAATAAGCAAACAGATGGACGCTCCGCCCCACTCATCATCATTCACTCTGTGGATATGCCGTAAATTTTTTCTCTGGTCCTGACAAAAGCCAAGTAGCCTGCACTGTGATAGAGTATGGCTGTTGTGAACCTTTTTTCACCCCATGAAGTTTGACACAAAAGCACGATACCGCCCAGGTACAAACAAAACAGGCACTGCCCCTCTGCTGCGGAAGACGCAACAATTGCGCGGTTAAGAGCCCAGGCGCAGGCATTTGCACTGCCTTGCCGGTTTGTCTAGATCAGCCATCTGCAGCGGCAGGCAGTTTCCTTCGAAAATGTGCATGTGACTCTTGCAGGTCCTATTCCGTGCCTTTGCGTGCCTTCGATTACAGAACCTCCCTCCTCCAACCTAATGTGTGGCACGTGCTGTTGTGCTCAAGGCAGCAATATGTACTGCGTTTACACGTGCCTGCCACGTTGATGCAAGCCATGTTCTCACAATCGGACATACTATGAAAGGAGAACAAGGATCCAAAGAGGAAAGGAACGGTCTTAGTGAAAGCCTTGCAACGTCAACATGTACGATTCTCGGGATGCCCACACCTGCCAATACTCTGATTTACACGGGAAACATTGAGAAAACATTTCAATGAACAGCCCCTGTACCACTGCAATAAGAAAATAACAACAAGACAGCGGTTCCCATATTTTCTGGCCTTGGCCAAACGCATGCAAAGTGCTCTTTATGTCACTTTTGCCGCAGTACTCTGATGTCATGCAGAAAAGGATACCAAGATTAGGAAGGGGGCTACTAGTTGCCGCGAGTCGCTGAGCATCTCGTTCCACGCACATGCCGTATATTTACAATACAAGTACAATCATTGTCGTCTAGAAACTTTACCAGCAATCATTCAGGGCTATTCATGATGCTGCTGCGCCCCTGAGAAACAATATATGAAAACATACGTCAACTTTTTGTTGTCACATGCTGATTTTCATCTTTTGTGGTGATACAAATTTCAGGTGATACAAATATTTTTTGTTACCCTGCGAGATTTGTGTCACCGAGGTTTTACTGCAACTGGCGACTCTACATACCACAAATCTCTCCCAAGTTTGTGTGTGTGCTTTAGTGGCCACAAAGGTAGAAACATTTAAGGGGAGACGCTCCTCGAAAAAGTTTTTTTTTTATTTCTAGTAATAGAGACTTGAAAAGTTTATTATTAGTATAGTTTTTCATGCAGATTTCAAATATGCAATCATTTTTTTGTGTAGCTGCTATAATTATTGAGTTATGCCATAAACAATAGCAAAAAGTTACATTTTTTGCGGGCACTCTTTTATGTACTAAACTTTCAGTAAAAGCACTGTGTCTGATCTTATTTGACTCTTGGTAGATTGAAAAGTGCAAATATCTATATAGATATGTCACAGAAATATTGGAACCAAGAAAAAAAAATTGTATTGAATGACTTATTATTTTCAATCTCCCTTGAAACAATAAGCTAATATTTTCACAACTAATGCTGGTAGGCATTGCAATTTAGAGTAGATATTTGCATTCTGCATGTGTTGAAGAATATGTGTGCCAAGTTTCGTTACTATACAATGAATATAAGTTTCTAAAAGGCTGCCCGGAAAACGTGAAACTGTCAGAAAAAATGAAAATGAGACAAACAAGTTTGAAAGTTCGCAAAGTTGGCATTTATTAGGAAATCATTCTTTTTGCATCAAATTGGGGCACAATGAAAAGTACCTTGCCTTGAATGCACTGCAAGTGTCTAGAAGTCCCCTGCACCATAGCTTGGTCCTTCACGGCTCTTGCGGTCAGTGTCCTCAACACGAGCTCTCTTCGCTGTGTTGCGACGGTGTGCCCTCGCTTCTGCAGTTTGCTTCAGGTTCATCTTCCTGATGCGCATGACGTCACAGTGGTCACCATGTGTGGCCAGATCTTGTGAGGGGAGAATTCCAATGCCTTCGAGCACTTCTTCAAAGCCCCTGTGGCCTTTGTTGTACCAGAGTACAGCAAGAGTGGTGGCTGTCTCCACAGTTGTTCTGGAGGCGAACTTTGTTTTTGGACATAGCAGCCATATCTTGCTGTTCAGCGATTCGGCTGCATTCTGTGTCTTGCCATGAAGGCACCGAATAAGGAGTTTCTCCTCTGTAAGGCGCTTGAAGATAGGCATAATTGCCAATCCTTGAGCCTTCGTCAACAGTGGGGTGTGGCGTGGTGCAGGCTCCCCAAGTGCTTCCGCACGCTTGTGCTTGCACCACGAATTTGGTCCCGCGGGGCAAAAGTTGTGGCTACTGGCACCATCACTGGAGCAGCAATGAAAATACGATGCCCATATGGCAGTGTACATATTTCGGACACTGTCCTTGTTGCTCGTGATGGCGATCTTGTAATATGTTTGTAGTTTTATTATTGTCGCATCTTTCAGTTTTTCGCCTCGTGGCAGTGGCGTTGCCAATTTCCGTAGGGCAGTTCCCAAGCGCTTTGCAACGTGGTTCGTGCACTCTTCTTTGTCAATGGGGGTGTCACAGTATACATTTGCCTCGCAGACTGCAGTGTAGGCCTTGCTGTCACCATCACTTAGGAAGCTGGTGAATCGCAGCGGAGTTTCATAAGACAAGGTCCTCTGCCATATATTGACAGCTGCCGCAGGTTCCATTGCATGGGATGAGCAGTCAGTGTTTTTTTTTGGCAAACTGGAAGATGAAAAGCTCGCCATATCTCTTCATCCTCCCCAAGGTCCCTGTGTATACTGCAAGCATGGCAGTAGTTCGAAAGAACTTCAAAATCGAGGCAGAGCCCCGTGTCCAGGGACACGACTGTGCCCACTCCATTGCGGCTTTTATGACCTCTTCTCTGCCAGGTGCCATCAAACATGACTGGCACATCTCTGCCGCCGACTGCGTCCTTCGTGATGTTTCGTGCCTGGTGCAAGTTTTTGCTCACTGCCGTCATCGCCGCACCATGGAGCTTCTTGCAAATGCCGTTGAATGTCTTGTGATGCATCGGGCTCGGAAGACCGAGAATCGCACAAAATCGTGAAAGTTGGTCGTGGCCTGCGCCTATAGCACGTGCTGCCAGAACTGCCTTCACGTTTACAGCAAAGCTGTCACGCGAGCTGCCGCTGTCAAAACGAGCGCTCGTTCCTTGGTCCCCGGCCGAAGCAGTACGTCTCGAAGCAGTAGTTCCTTTGGTCCCCGGTCGAAGCAGTAGTTCCTTTGGGATGCACTGACGAATTCCACGGCAGCGGCTATTTCACAACCACTGTCGCAGGGTTCGGTGACGGTGTTAGGCCTATCCGAAGTCGGAGCGTCGGGGCGTTGGTCGGGGGCGACATCGTGGTTCGCTGTCGCTTTGCGAAGCGTCTGACGCCGTTTCCCTCGATACTTGTGGCGAGTTCTGAACTTTCGATTATCTGAACTGCACTTCTTCGGGCTTGCCATGACGCAAAAATGCAGAGAAACGCAGAAAAGCTCGATCGCGACGTCCGAGGCTTCGCTCTTTTGCCGGAGAGATAGGAGGGGGAGGAGCGTGGAGCGCACCGCTGTCCAATGGCGGCCTCGCGCTGTGTGCCGCGATATTCAAAACGCGTGACGTACGCGTTGTTTTTCTCGTTTTTTGTTTATTCTGCGTGAAGGCACGAGACTGGCTACTAGTGGATTATGAAGGATACGGCCTTCGCAGCATGCGTGCACGATTGCAAATGGCGGCCAACGCGTCGTTTTCGCGACAGGACGATGCGAACTTCGCCGTTTTTCGTGCATTTCTCGCGTCACCGCTGCCCACTTGGAAGCATTTTTTGATAATTTCTCGTGCGAATTTCAGCTTGATATTTTCAGAAGTAATAGATTATAGTCCAAGGATGCCAATACAGCCGGAAAAAAAAAAGCGAAAATTTTCCGGAAAACCGCGACTTTTCGACCCGCGTCTCCCCTTAAACTGAATTCGCACAGCACAGCCTGAATTGACATCACAGAGTTAAGGTTTTTAAGGCCAGGCACACTTGATATCCGTATTTTGACAAAACATGTTGCTTATAGGGCTGCAATATGAGATGCAATATAAAACAAAGTGGCGTAAAACAAATTTTCAAAACTTTCAGCATTGTAAAGAAGCAATGACATCAACATTATCACTGAAGTTATAATTTTCAAGCAGCCAGATCATTCCAAACAATCTAGCTACTCCATCCATGTTTGAAAAATAATGTCACAGCGTGCATTTGTTGAAAAATAATGTCAGAGACTGCATTTGAATGAAAGAATGACTGCCTGTAAATGGATCAGAAAAAAAAACCGTCCTCTCCATATTAGTTATGCAAAAGTGGACCTGCGACTTCGTGAGCCCAAGGAGTGCTCCACACTGCTGCGCCAGAGCCTGCCTCTTAGTGGGATCCCGGATGCTTTGGCAGAGGCAGTCCATCATATCCTGAAATGTGTTTTCAGCAGCCTGCGTTCCTTCCAAAGAGAAGCCACGCAACACAAGGCGCTGACAGAGCTTCAGCAGGTCCCTGCATACCACCACACACCCATCAGGCTCCTTCGTGTACTTATCACAGAATGAAATTGTGCAGGCCCAGAACAACACTCAATATTGTACACAGCACACTATCGACTGCATTAGCTGTGCCAATAATATGGCAGGGGTCACTCATATCAGGGAAACCAGTACATAGGAAACCAGTCAGTACATAAAGCTGCACATTGTGATTATTATTACTGTTTTTAGTGCTTTGCCTGGTTCTGTCCTTTCATTTAAATATGAAGCATGCTTCTTGCCCACTACATGCACAAAATGTATGCACAAAGTGACGTCCTACCAATAAACAATGCAGCGACTCAGACCTATCAACAGCCCGCACTACATTGCACAGAAAGTGCAGCAGAAGATGAGAGCAGAAATGCATCTCTCGAAGAACAGCCCAGCTCATACTGTTTCTACCATCGAGACTTGCAGCATGTCCAGAATGACAAAAGACCTCCCAAAGGCCAGTTGTGCGCGACATTTGACTCTGATATTTACAAACACAGGCAAATAAAAATGATAATCAACTTGCATTGCCACGACTTGGAAACATTAGCAGGACTTGCCTCTGAGAGATGGTTCGCCGCACTGGCGAGCCAGGTTCACGAAGAAAGTGAAAGAGATCAAGAAGACGTGCTGCCATTGGCTCCAGCTGAGGCCAGTAATGGACAATCATCTGCACAACACAAACAACACAACTTGACACAGACAGGCAAATGAGTAGCAGTTTTAATATTAACAGCACATGGGAATAAATCAAATGTTTCAATACTCTTCATTTTATTATAAGACACAAAGAAATGGAAACATTGAAGTTTCTTTTTATTGACACATATGTACTAGACATACATAAAAAGCAAGGATGGCAGGATGTACAAAAACTGCATACAGGCAGCTTGACTGGTCCTGCCTCCCCACACAATAGCAGCAGCAGCAACATGATAAGTACTTTTACTTCTTGTCACATTAAGATAGACACAGACAGAGAAAAACTGATAAAAATCCACAAAGAATGCACATTAAAAAAAACACAGTAGCAAGGTTAAAATTCATAACATAAGTTGAAGCAGTGAAAATTTGGAAATGTAAAACATACTTTCATCACATAATTTATATTGGTTTAAAGTTAATAAGGAAGGTAATAATGGGGACAGAAAGATCTAAAGTAAACAAAAAATGTACAACAGTCGACTGTCATACAGTCGACTGTAGTACAAAAATGTACAAAAACTGTCATACAGTCGACTCCCGATAATTCGAAGTCGCTTAATTGGAATTATCGGTTAATTGGAAGTGGAGTGGGGGTCCCGTCAGTTTTGCATGCAGTTCAACAGGAAGAAACTCTCGGTAATTGCAAGCAAAAGGTATGAAATTTCAGTTAATTTGAATTTATTTTCAATTGAATTCCCGGAGGAAATCGTAATGTTTGTTAAATTTCCTATTTTCGAAGTGCTAAACAATAATGTGCGTCCGACCGGCACCCAAGGGCATCGCAGTTGACCACAGCGCCGCAGCTCAAAGCGTCAGCTGATGGCATCGCAGTTGCATGCAGCGCCCCATATCACGAAGCGGCTGCTCCGACGGTTCTGGTTTTGGGCCTCATTGTTGATCTCGTTACGGTCGTGTGCGAACTCAGCATTTCCACGTGCGACGAAGCTCCACATGCATTTACTATGGCAACTCGCGGGCCTTATCAGATGCTTGACTTGGCGACGAAAGTCAAAATTTTGAAAGAAGTTGAACAAGGACGCTCCGCCGAGCAAGATATTGCGCAGAAATACAGCATCAAGCCCAATACCCTGTCTAACATCCTGAAGAACAAGCGCTCGGTACTGGACGCATTCGAAAATGACCAGTTCAAGATGTCTCGCAAGACAATGCGCACCGGCGCCCACCCGGAGTTAGAGCAAGCGCTCCTCATCTGGATTCCGGAGGCTCGAAGCAACAGACTTCCTCTCAGCGGCGATATCGTTGCAGCGAAAGCGTCATCGCTTGCGATTATGCTAGGCATCAAGAACTTTGCTTCGTCCGATGAGTGGCTCACACTGTTCAAGCAGCGCCACGATATGGTGTTTAAAAGCGTTAACAGGGAAAAGGCTGCCGTCAACGCTGAAACATGTGATACGTGGAGGGAAAATCAGCTTCGCAAATACTTGGGAGTATATCCCAACTGCTTTGGGAGTATATCCCAACTGTATATGCGAACTGCTTTAGGGCGTGCGGCTTCATTCCAAGTGGTGCAGATGATGACGCGTCTTGTACAGTGGGGGAAGAAGACACAAGTGAGCTTGACGTTGATGGTCTCCTGCCAGCTCTCGGCGACGTCCCTTTCGAGGAGTACACTGCCACTGACAGTTCGGTAGAAACGTGCGGTGCACTGTCGAACGCTGAGATCGTATAGATGGTTCGGCCCAGCGAGCCTAGTCACGAAACTGAGGTTGACGACGACGACGCCGCAAGTGAGCCCCTACCGCGGGCTGCTGATGTAGCCGCAGGCCTTGCCCTCGCACAGCAGTTTTTCACTGCTGAGAGCAACGCCGAGGAAGCACTCGGGCACATATACAGCCTGCAGGACTTGCTTTCTGCTGCAAGATTCAGCAAACAGAAGCAAACGGCAATCACAGATGTTTTCTCATAAACTGCTTTGAAATAAATGTATTTTTTGTTCATTGTGGTTAATTGGAATTCCGCTTAATTCAAAGTTTTTCGCGGTCCCTGTGAACTTCGTATTAACGAGAGTCGACTGTATAACATTTCCAGACAGAGTGTGACAAAACCTTCAGAGGCAGTCATTAAGTCCCATTACCATCAATAAGTGCAGAGCCCTTTCAAGGATTCACATGTAACATGGGCAAAGGCATGGAGGAGTGCAAATCCAGGGTGTACAAAACCCGCCACATATTTCAATTTATATGCACGTATGTCACACTTGCGTACAATCAGCTACATGTAACTGACCACTTTGAATCAATTATGTTTCAAGGTATTTTCCATCTTCATTACTTTTTACTCAGTAATTGCCACCACAATAAAAAATGCTTTTTTTTTCTGTAATAAATCTATTACTACTTAACCTGTAGGACAATATTGTGACATGAGATGTCACTTTTGTAGCATGCCATGGCCGCGAAGACATGAAGCAAGACAGCCTAATTGCTGCTTTTCAAAGGCAAATCTGAGAACTCTATATCTTCTTCCTCAGTCAGTCAGATCACGTGGCCTGTACTGTCAGCCCCACAATAGGCATATCCCTATGGTTTTATCTTTCTACTTTCATTCAACAGTTCTTGACCTTTGTTCAAGAAAATTACCACCTGTGCTTCAGAATCCGCAACATTACTGAAAGTTCATTGCGTCTATGGAAGGATGTCGCTCAGCAACTGCACTTCTGTTTGTGGTTTCATTTTTATTTTTAGAATATTTGTATAATTTCATCTGGAACACACCTACATTAGAACCCACTATAATGAATACCGCTACACCGAAATTTCCGCCACAACAAATAATTTTTGATTCCCCATCAGCTGCCCATCATAAACATTGCAAAAAATGTCCCATCACAATGTAAATTTTTTTCTGGATATATTCGCTTCAATGAAGTTTCCAAAAATGCTACCACATAAGTGAAGGAGCCTAGCCTAGGATTGCCATAAAATTCTGCTAACAACTCGACAAATTCTCATCACCAGAGCCTTGTCATTAACAGAAACATGCTTTGCTTTTTGCCACTGCATGCACATCCCAGTAAATTTTTTTCCCATTGATATGCTTGGCAGCAGATTGTCCGTCCATCATGATGCTGCCGGCGAGTTTGATGCGCGTACAGATAACGGCAGGATCGTTTTTCAAAAACTTCCGCCATGTTTTTTAACCACTAAATTTGGGATGATGAATGACAACCACCTCATTATGAAGGCATATCTAGTCCAAGCATGGCTACATTCTGCCGCAACCACAACGATCTACTGTGCTACAACTAACCGCAAGCACTAAGACATAACCATGGTAGGTGCGATCACCAAACAACGACGCAGTTTATGAAGGCACACGCACAGCCAGCATGCACAAATTGAAAATGTAACTACCATTTGCCGCCACCACATCGCAGGAAACCGTGGTCACTATCATGGTGCTTATTGAGAGCGAATAACCTGGAAGATTATTCGCTAGCACATGAAAGACTAAAGACAATAAAGTCCTAAAATGGCACGAAGTATTTCAGTTATCCGGTAGCTCCCTATGCAAAGCTTGCAAGCGTAGCCCTAGCATTCGTCACTCAACACGAGCCCGGAAAAGATTAGCGTACTATGTCAACCTTGGGCTAATGGCCATCTAACACTGGAATCGTTCGTAGTTACCTTCTCACAAAATAAAGTTATGCTATCCATCCCAATCTTAAGCACACGGAATGCCCAGGGTGTCTTGATGGCTTTCAGCTGCTCATGATGAGAAACCTGATTTGCAGCCACTTCATAACCCCTCCCCTCCGCTCCATATGTTTTCGCGAAAAATTTTCCTCCTGTAATCCTGTTATTCTTGCACACCTCAGCTTTTCATCAGCTTTCACGAAAAAAAAAGTGCGAGGATTATGTGAGCAAATATGGTATATGCGAGGAAATACACTCACTTGGTGGGTGGCTAAGTAGTATGTCTGAGCTAGCGAGAGTTCAATGCAAAAGATAATGCATGCGCTTGCTGGAGCCACAGGATTAGTTAGAATCATCAGATGCTTGAAAATTTTTGTGGTGTATGCATAAAATTTCACTGCAATAAAATTCCATGACAAGAAATTCTTTCTTGCATCCCTTCAATTTCACTGCAGCAGGATTTGACTCTAAGATGTCCTTGATGTTTGAAGAAGATACCAAATGCAAAGATAGCAGCACGATGTTCTCACAGCGTAGTGCTACCCTGTTCGAGACTGGGAGAAGTGATAAGCATTTGATTAAAATATGATCATGCAACTATCCGCGTCATTTAACAGAGAAACAATGCTGTATTCCCCAAATCTCACGCTGAGCAGGCCTCATGAACTATCATTGTACGTGTTAGAAGGACAACAAAATTCAGATTGGGTGACTACCTTTTAATGCAACTAGCTCAGCAGGAATACAACTCATCGATTCATGCTCCGCAGGAAAAGCCACAGGTTCCAAGTTACTAGCGCAAGTGAAAAGCCACATGGACGCGAGATACGGCAGTGCTTGCCTCATAGAGTTCCTGACGAGACGGATGCTGCAGGTGGACAATGGACCACAGGGCCTCAGTGGCGAGAGTGACTGGCTGCAGTGATCCCCGGTGTGTGGCCACCAACTGGAAGCCGGCCGCCCTCACTGGAAGACCTGGCACTGTGCCCGACTGCAGCACTGCCAGCAAAAGGCTTGACACGTCAGGGGTGGCTCTCTCCAGGTCCTCTAACAGCAGCCAGCTGCCCTGTAGAATAAGGAGTACAGCCAAATCATGTTGTAATCAGATTTGACACGATAAATATAAGAATGTCATTACATTCAAGTCCTAGTACAACAAAATAGATGAGACTCACAAGAAAGTTTGTTCGCAGGAATTCGTTGCCACAAAATTTCATCTGAAGATTACAAATTCAAGAATACCTGATGATTATGACGTCATTCGGTTCTAGCAAGCACATGCAATGAACGCTCGCCAACTAAGATTTGGTGGCCCCACACAGAGTATATTGCTGCATATAATGTGCACAAAATACACTGTAGACCGCTTATAACGTAAGTCACAGGAGTTGCGAATATCCGCACTGCAAGAAGTACCGCACTATAACCAAAACAACCTTCAAGGGTCACACTTGCACAAATCGTGTTGAGCATGCAGCTTCGTGTGTCCAAGAATCGAAGCATGCAATGCGTGGTGCTTACGATTTAAATTTTCTAATGTTAAAAAAGAATTTAGGAAGAATTAAGACATATTTTGTTACCAAAATGAATGCGGGAAAAAAAGGGGGGGGGGTAGAAAAGAAAGCATCTTCACGGAAATTCGGCAACTACTTCTCAGACCACCTCGATTACACAGAAACTGTGTCGAATCGTGTCATGAATTTTACGTGCTGAAAGACACCGATCGTTATTTCACGTGCACGCACCCAATTTCAAGACATCGCAATCTAATCGCGAATGACCATTCGATCGCTACACGTGCCACCCTCGTTTTCATTAATGATATGTATCCCTTCCCTTCAAGCTGCAGCCACTGCAAATAGTTTCATTGATTCCGTACCAAACCGCAACTTAGATATAACGTGACTGCTACCGAAACGCAACGAAAGCCAATTAGGCCTAGCCTGCCGTTCGGTTTGTTGTCGCGGCAAGTTTGTCCAGGACATTAAGATCCGGCGTCGAAAAGATAGCACTCCTGCACTGAACCAAAAACGACCTGTGTTATACGAAGTCCGCGGCTGAGAGATTGGCCATGACAAAAACCTGCCAAGCTTATGTAAGGCAGTGCACTTGCAGCGAAGGCGAAAGCTCGGGTAATAAAGCCGCAAAAGGTTTTAGATTTACGGACGAGGTAGCAAACACGAGATCTGTAGCAAGCTCGATAATGACAATGCGTTTCACAACAGGAAACTGTTTAACACAGTTGATAAAGACGGAATCGCACGTGCCATGTTAAGCCATGCGTGGTCGCAGTCACGCTAGTGATGCTAGTACACTGTAGCCGCATCTGAGCCTCCAAGTTGTCTCAACGAAACCGCTGAGACACCCCGCGTATGTTACAAAGATTTTCCAACATCCGCCCTCCCTTACTCAACGAGCACGCGCAGTGTGCCGGGGTATCTTTTTCTTTTCCTTCCCTTTGTTAGTTCACTCTGCGCCTCCTCTTGCTCCGCAATGGCCTACTCGCTCGCTCTTCAGTGGCACCCAGCGTGCCTCCTTTCAGACACACACTCGCTACCACGTTTGTCACAAATATTTCTGAGCAATCGCATTATAACCGGTCTTTCATATTGAGGGACTGCACAGTAAGCAGTGTGTATACATGGGGTTTTATGGGAGGGTAAATGGGAGTTGAAAAAGACCGCATTGTAACCGGTTCTGCATTATAAGCCGTTACATTATAAGTGGTCTACACTGTATGCAGAAAATTTGAGCCAAACTTAGGGTGCCGACTATACACGAATTCCGGTGCACAAGTTCGCTTCACGGCACGCCTTTACATGTAGTTTACATTATGTCGTTGAGAAACAGGCTGCTAAAGATAAGCTTGGCCCTAATGTAAATACACTCAAACCTCAATATAACGAACACAGATCTAACAAAATATAGGTTATAGCGAAGTAAATGAAAGATACTCTTGCTATAGAAACTGTGTTAGGAATAACCTTTATGACAGATTTTTGAATATAACAAACTTATTTGCTTGTAAGATGCAATCTCATTATCATGAGGTTTGAGTGACATGAACTGAAGAGGGTGGAAACAAAAATATGTTAATTTCTTAGCCCGATATTGCAGCATTTCAATTCGTGAGGACTGTACAAAAACACATCAGCTTAGCTGGGCTACAGTGACGACAATAAAGCCCAGTTGCCCCACGCAAAACCATGTCATTCTCGCAGCACAGCTTTCATTTTGCCATGCAATACATTTGTGCTATAGTAAGAGGGTTTCAGAATCACCACCAGAACCTACCGTGCGCATAGCTCGAGCGAGAGGTCCCTCCCTCCAAACAAACTGGCCAGCCACTTCAGAGCAGACATAACCACCCACCAGGGCATGCACATCTGCTTGGTCACCGAGCTGAACAGTGACTAGAGGCTGACACAGCTTGGAGGCCAGCAAGCGCACCAGACTTGTCTTGCCTGCACCCACAGGACCCCGTACCAGACAGGGTTGCCCCCGAGCCACACATTCAGCCGAGGCACCGAAGAGCCTGCTTGGCCGATGGTGCCAGCCAGTCCTGCACACATCGAAAATGCAAAATCTTCCAGTTAAGAAATGAAAAGAAGACAACCGCCTATTTGTAGCACAAAGCCACAAGAAAGTTTGTGCGGATTTCCTTGTGTCTTCATGCTACAAACGGGTGGTTGTCTTCTTGCCCTTTTCTAACCCTTCTGCCACCTTGCGGGTTTCTGCAGAACTCATTGCAAAATCTTCCAGTCACAAATTTTGATGAATAAGCGGTTAATGTATCAAAACTACCTCACCTTATTCCTAGCTGTTACATACTCCTTGCATTATTACAGAGCCGAGGATGCAGAATCATTGTGTTTACAAGGGGTGTGCGAATATTCAGATATTACTCTGACAGTGTTTGCTATTCGATTTCATTCGCACCGCAATTATACTATTCGAACTTCCTCAATACAAATACAGTGAATGTGCGATTGACAATGACACCATCAAATTTTGTTTTTGTTTCACCCCATCACGTTCTCGCATTGCAGCGAAGCTACATTTCAAGCTCTGCTTTAGGCGCAAATGTGTTGATTTGACATGCGCTGGTTCTAAACATGGAGATGCCCTGCCCTGTTACAATGACCCCTTAATTTATTTTTTACTTCACCGCATACACTCTGATATTGCAGAAAAGCTGCCTTTAGGACTTTGCCACAACCGTAAATGGATTCACTCACAAAAGCGCAGGTTCGAACCTATGCCGCTGAAGTGTAGGCTTTAATTACGCCGTTTAGAACCCGGAAGTAAAACAAAAATCGAGCGAGCGAAGATTTTCAGCATCTGGAAGTTTGATGGTTTTATGTACTGATGACTAAAAGGCAGACTAGCAACTTTGAACTCGAAGGGAGCAAACCCTTATCCGCCAAACCAGTTGGGCCTCCACAGAAGTTGAAAGGGAAGAGGTAGAGAAAATAGCATCTTTTCCTTTCACGTCTAAAGTGCTGTCAGCACAACCCCATTGGTTACCTCAAAGCAAGTAAATAAATACCATTCAGTCCCTGCATTGCCTCATCTTTGATATAAGAACTAGGAAACACCATCCCTCTAGCACTTCACTAACCTAGCCAAAAGAACACTTCCATATTCCTATCTCATAAAATGTGCTTAGGAATCCCCTGCAACCTTTTTTCCTGTAATTTCACTTCTAAGTAATCAAAAAATATTTGAAAGATATTCTTCAACTATCCAAAAAAATATTCAATTCGATTCATACTCAAATTTTAATACTTGATTCGCTTTGCACCCAAAATTTTGCTATTTGAACAGCTCTAGTTCTTACATTTTATAGTATGTACTCACAGATGCAGAGTGAATGAAGAATAATTTATTATATACAGTCAATTGCATCGAATCCTTTCGTACAAATGAATGACTGGATGAGAGTACACGGGCAAAAAGCAGATTTTCTTCACCACTGCTGGCAGTGCACATCATACACACTCCATTAAACATGGTAATGCTTCCAGTAAGTGTGTGTGACAGCACATGGCTCATTTCAGAGAGCCTCACAAACACTGTAACATTGGATTGAATTTACATAAAGCTCAATAACGCTATCAAAGCTGACCAAACTGAGAAGTCATTTTATTTGCCACTAAACATACCTTATGACTGAAGAAAATATGGCACATGCATGATGTGAAGAGATTGTTACAAATCACAGAAGTTTGAGCCACTCTAAGACACCACATTAAATGAACTAGTCCAGAACCCAGTTGGACCACACCGGAAGTTAATACATGAAAATACACACGAATTCTGCAAGAAACAAAGCTCATTGGAGGAAGAGAAGCATGATTTTGGTAAAAGAACTTCAACCACTGTGGCCTGTGGACAAATTGGCAAGTGGGCAATTGTGTAAAATTAACGCAAGTGACCAGAATGCTTTTTTTTTTTACCACTACTGGAATTTTAGTATTTTATGAGCGAGTGTATGTTCTATGACCCCCCCCCTCCCCCCAGATAAGTAATATTACATTCTTTTTTGAGTTCACGAAAACTGTGGAGTTTGTTCTATGTGTGGTTACTGATAAAATTTACATGGCATGAAAAAGCCTTGGAACATCTCCCACTAAAGGAAACCATGTGTAGATGCGAAGCAACGGGCGCTAACGCTCACACTGGAAGCGACGTTGATGCTGGTGCTCAACAAGCGAAAGCCTAGTAAAGACACCCTTAACCGAATTCCGAACGCGTGATCCAGTGCCTACATATACGGACAGGGTGGCCAGTGAACGGTCGTGCAGCGCGAGCAGTTTTTTTTTTTTTTTTACTAGCAGACACTGCCTGCATCGGCCTTGTGAGGTGAGAGAGGGGGCGGGGAGCGACAGTTTTGCGGGTGTCTTCCTGGGCCAGCACGAGACGCAAGCATGCGCAGTGGGGGTGTGCGGAGGGACAGCGTTACACAGGCTAGTCAAAGAGCTGCTTTGCATTTAACAGGAATAGCGCATTTTTCTTGGGTTACCTGTCAGCTCCTGGCACCAACAGCCCCGTACAGCACAACATTGCAGCACACTAAAGGAAATGGTGCGCACACTCCCTACAATACTAAACCAAAATTTTAATTCAGAACATTGAATATTTTCAAATAGTGTTTGCTACCCGATGCGATTCGCGCCAAAATTTTACTATTTGAACTTCCTGAAGACAAATACAGCCAATGTCAAATCAACCAGTGGCCCCTTCAAATTTTCAATATGCTTCACCCTATCACATTCTTGTATTGCGGCAAAGTACTCTTCAAGCTCTGCTACAATTTTAAATGTATAGACTCGAGAAAAGGCCGATTCCAACACGAAGAAGATAAATGTGGCAGAAGTGGAGGCTCAATTATTGCTGTTTTGGACCTAAAATTTGGGTAGGTAGTCCGAAAAATCGGATGCTGAAGATATTTAGCATAAAAAATTTCAGATGTTCTTATGTATTGATGTCCACGAGGCAGATATACAATGCTCAGTGTCCGTGTCTTCTCTTCTCTTTGTGGATATGTTTTCGCACTGTTATTCCCTTGCGCTGCAATGAACTAACTCATCCGAAATGATGTTTTGATGAAGTTTTACAACTACGGGCTCGAAAGAAAGCACACATTTGTCCGCCATATCAGTAGGGCTTTCACAGAAGCTTGAAAAAGGAGGAGAGGCTGAGGAAATAATATCTGCCTTTCACATGTAAAGTGCTGTCAAAACTACTTTGGTTGGACCAGATAATGCAAATAAATACAATTCGGCCCACTGCATAGTCTCATTCTTGATAAGACAACTAAGAAACGCCCTCCCTCCAGCCGAATAGAAACGCTTTCATGTTGCTACTTCATAAGAATATGCTTACAATCGTCACCGAAGTTCTTTCTGCAATTTCACTTCAAGGTATTTGAAAGACATTCTAGAAATAGTCAAAAACCATTCAATTCACATTCACACTTCAATTTTCGAATTTGCTTCGCACCCAAAATTTTGCTATTCACACAGCTTTACATTAATGAAAATGATTAGGCAAATAGTAAAGTGAAAGCTTCTCTGTGAAGATGGCACTATTATTTATTATCGCATTTACTCAAATATAGCGAAAATATTTTTCCAGATTTTTTTGCTGCCCTGAAGTCAACCCTCGTAGTTACAATCAAATGTTGAATTTTTTTTTTGTTCTTGGATGCAATGAAAAGTCACTCCTTAAGTCACAATCGAGTGAATACAGTAAGAAGCAAGGTGTGTACAATAAACTGGAATTTTCATAGTTTACTGACATGCAGTCGGACTCACATGATGGAAAACTTGAGCAGTAGCATTCTTTGGAGCAGCCCTCTGCTGCAGTAGAAGGCCTGAGACACAGACCACACCTGGACTAAAATCTGAACTTATAAGTGGCCATCCGGGCTTTTCAGATGTTGGGGGCCATGATGGCGGGCGAAGGGCTCCAAGGGCAACCTCTGTGGATAACCTGCACGCAGCAATACAAGCGTGATCAATAAAATCCAGCGCAATTCTGTTCACTTCGAAATTTTCTGGACATAATCTTTTTAAAAACAACACTGAAATTATCTATTTAAAGAGCCTGAAGCATGCAGCCCAAAGTTACAACAAAGCTGGAAGCTGCACACACAATAGAAAGAAACACTGCAGACGAAATGAGGCTAGAAAAAAAAAAAAGAAGTACAAAGATAAGATGCTGCTTTCATGCTTGTTACATTCTATACTTTGTGTAGCAGTCTCTGGTGCACAAAGTAACTCTTCAAGGCATGTCTGATTTGCGGCCTATTATTCAAGCACGTGTGTTGTCCACTGCGTGTTTTGCAGACCAGTTTTCTGTCAAATCCAACGAGACTTATTCCGCAGCCTCATGTTTACGGAAATAGTGGGATTTCATGCACATTTAGGTATCTTCAAAGCAGTGGCACCTCAACTGATTAGGTATTAACACGTGCATTAGCAAGAGGGTTTCATCAGAAAAAGCATTTCACTTTTCACCCTAACTTTCCCATCCTACTGCTTCGATAAAGCCAAGAAGATCTGTTCCCTCCTACCGACATTTCTGGGGAGACGCCTTTTCTCAGCTCTGGAAATGTGCACGACTCTCTGGATGCTTCTGTGCCTTCCAACTTGAGAGGTTGGACTCAACACATCTCAGTCTAGCCAAAGGGACTGCTACCTGCTGTCGTCACCCTCACTGCTCCCCAGCCTTTGAGTGTAACAGATCACCCCAGGACTGGAGCGAAACCACGCGAGGCAATCTGAGCCGTTATCACCCTTTTAATCTGTATGTTTCATATCATTGTTGTTTTTCCTCCAGTCATGTGGAATGCTCTGCTACTGAGATGTTTGAGTCAACTTTGATGTACTATTGGCAGACCTCAGAAGTGTGTCTGGTTGGGCTAGTTGGTAAAACATGGTAAAAGGCAAAAACAGCGCAAACTAGATGAACTTCTTCATTCGTCTCTTTTAGTTTGTGCTGTTTTTACCTTTTACCATTGGCAGAGCTGTTGAAATGTGGTGACTAAACACTTTCAGTTGATAGACTTGTCTCTGTCCACTTGGTCTGAAGCCCGCCACAGTCGCAACCCTATATGCACCACGGTATAGGGTGTCACAGCTTTAAACTGCTAAAGCTGCTATGAAAGCGGTGGTCAGTGACTGCCTCTATACTAGTGCACTGTGCAATCCAGAAAAGAATCAGGTTCACAAACACAAATTTATGAGAGTTTTTATAATAACCCCTATAAAGTAGATCTTATTGTTTGAATACAGTAAAATCGTGAAAAAAAATGTGGTTACCATGTGAACCTTACAGTTATGCCTTCTTTCATTACATCTGTCAATCTTCAAAACAGAGGCAACACATTCTACTTACCTTAAATCTGTCTGCAGCACTTCCGCATCTGGCAACAGCTGCTGAAGTAGTGCCCTTTGTTCCAACTCTCCAATGGATAACAACAGAGTCATGCAGTGTGCTGCATACCTGAGACAAATAATTATGATAATATACATTAAATGATGTTTTAGACAAGTCAAACATGGTCAAGTTATGAAATTTCACAACGAAATATACAGGACGTAGTATAACACAGGATGTGGAACAACCCAGATAACCAGCATTTCTTGTGGCTGCAACTCATTTTGATGAAGCAAGTCAACTAAGTAAACTAAGTTGGATGTAGAAGGCTTGAAAATTTAAAAACTTGGATAATTTACTACTATAGAGACAACAGCAGATTGCATGTCACTATCTCCAATGTGAAAAGTAAAATTATTGCCTACTGCCAGTTCTGCAGTAAGGTACTGAAACTTAGCGGCAACAAAGAAAGAGAGAAAAAAAAGAAGACTGGGGAGGGGCGAAGCATGTAAGAAAGGTTGTTTCTGCTCTACAAACGTAACTAAAAAACTGCATCGGTAGTCCGCTTACCCTAAGGCACTTGTTCCCTACATCCCCGGCTTCTGTTCCCTATGGCATGTAAGAAAGGGTGTTTCAGCTGCACTGATGTCGTTGGATATTTGTTGGGCTAACTGTTGCCTTCTTCGGGCGAGTAGTGGAATTTACCCAATTTCTGTGGAACATACCTGCTTTTATGATGGACCATGACCACATGCCTCGTTTGTCAATGTGATGTCATGTCAAGGATGACGTGACATACCATGACTACATGACATGCCGACAAGCCTACACTATAAGGTGCTTCGCCCTGAAAGCTAAGGACCATGCACCACACAACAAAACAGAAAATGACAGGCAAGAAATGGAAGAGATCAGAAGACAGCATAATGAGATAGATGACAAACACAAATAGCAAATATTCTAGTTGGCAACAAGTGAAAGAAATGGGCCTGGACAGACCACGTAGTGAACAGACAAATGGTGGTTTTTTCACCATACTTCATGATTTTCAAAATGACGTGGCAGCCCAGTGATGCTGTTGCAACTTCGCAGGTCAAGCCTCAGTGCATACTCTATGGCCCCATCAGTGAACATGATGAGCAGAGTTAGAGCCTCAAAAATTAGAAGGTCAGGGGAACCTGTCAAGACAAGAAACCTACTAGGAAGATGTAAGTAATCAATGCACCCACCAGCGAACAGGGGTTGATGAGTGCTTGAGGAAAGGCAGCAGAGGTGTCCAGTCCCAGCGTCGAGCAAGTTGGCCAGGCTGCTGGCGTAGCAATTGCCAGATACAACGCACCATGTTCAATGGCACAGATGCAGTGCGAGGCCTCTTGGCAGGTGGAGCATCACCTTCCACCTCGAGCTCACTCTCTTTCAGTAGCCTTGGCAAGTTGCATTCTTGTTCAAGATATCCATCCACAAACAGTGCAGCAGATGGGTACCTCGAAACAAGGCGTCCAAGGGCCACACAAAACTGTTCCTTGTCATAGGAACGCAGAGTGGAGCGTGCCAGGAGCTCAGTCAACAAAGGCAGACACAACTGAGCCACTAAGTCTGTACAGCTGCGCTGGTGCAGCAGTGATGCCAGGACGATCCAGCAGTGCTGCACGGGATGATGGACTCCAGTCCTGCCCCACACAAAAAGAAGTTATTAGCATGGGAAGTCAACAAATAATGAAGTAAAGAAAAACTTCAAGTAAATTATGTATTGAAGTGTAACTATAAGGCAAATGTTATGATAGGGGGCATATAACGAATTGTTGATGATCACTTTATTTACATAAATAATACAGTTCTGAATTTTCAACTAGCTGTGTCCATATCATTTGCCGGCTCTCACTGGGGCGAACCGGGTACAGTACCAACCTTTATCAGAAGCACAGTGCTATCAGCAACAACAGCTTCTCATTGTCGAAAACTTGCTCGCTTATCTCTTTTTGATAAAATCTATCATCATCCATTGCTTCATGACGATTTTTTCCCGTCACCCTTAGCAATCTTTCCTCGCCGCGATCATCCTCTGAAGGTCAGACGCATAACATGCCGTACCTCATCATTCGCTAATTCGTTCATAAAAAAACTATCATTGAATGGAACCAGCTGTCTCGAACTACCGCAACAGAACGGAACGTTTCAAAATTTAATTAGCTTTTCAAAAAATGGTAACGAAGTTTAGAGTTTTGTGCTGTTCTCATTAACTCATTTCATTTTCTTTGTGTGGTCTATCGTTATGTAATTCTGTTATCTTTCATTGCATTTTAGTTATTTCTTTTTCTATATTTCCAAAAGACATTGGGTTATTGTGTTGTTCTTTTCATATGCATATGTTATATTTTTTGTTTGCAATTTTTTTATGCTTGATGTATATGTATAGCATCAGATTTTTTTCTTTTACCCCACCCCCCTATGTACTACCCTCCCAGAGAGTGCCTCTAGGGGTTTTTTGAAATAAATAAATGGCAACAACAGCTGCTTAAGACCCAATGTAATTTTCTAGCTTAATTTACAAGCTTGTATGCTTTATATTCATGCTTTGAAGTGTAACTCGCACAATAACTGTAAACACGTCTAGAGGAGATTTACAAGGTTCCTAGGTACCCCTGTAAGCTTGTCGAGTAGTTAAATTTGAAACACTAGGCAGCTAGTTCTAGGACTCGGTTGTAGTTCACATCAACACTTTCTTTTTACAAGTACGAGTGAAACTGAACATGAGCATATTCAGCGTAGAGGTGCAACACGTGCACTAGATAGGAAAAAAAAAGTTACTTTACCGAACTAATTTAGCAGTGTAGCAAGGACGCCGTTACTTTGTTACTTTCGCTCATGACTTCAAAAGCAGTTTACTTATTATTACTTATAGCACCTTCTTAGTGGAATACAAGTCTATGGAAGCTAAGTCTGTGGAATATAAGAAGGTGCTATTACTTATAGCACCTTCTTATATTCCACAGACTTAGCGCCAGAAACACGTCCACAAAAATACGCATACATAGGCTGGGCCCTCACTTTCGTCGTCGGGTTTCTGGTGCAAAGTTTAGTGCTTATATGATCCAGCATATACAAGATCGACGCGCAGAGGAGGGGAAAGCGCACGCGCTTGTTGCCACAGTATCGGTGTAATGTCATCGATGTCATCACAACGGTTGGCAGCAGCGGCTTTGGCAACAGGCTTTCTGTCGCTAAACCAATGAATTTCACTACGCAGGTTAGTTTTATTCCATTGAAACTTTCCATTGTTCATATTTGCCACACCTGCTGCTGCCAACCCGGTGTATTTTTTTTCCTTTTGAACCATGGTCACGAATGCTCAATTGTCGCGTGAGGTTGACGCACTTCGAAAAGAGGTGGCAGAAATGCGCAAAAGCCTTGAGATGTGTAACTCACTGTACGAAAAATGAAACAAGATCAGGAAGCGTTAGCTTTGGACAACAAAACTTTGAGAAAAAAAAACGAGGACCTAGCGAGAAGACTTGCTAATTCAGAGCAATACTCTCGTATCAACAACATTGAAATCAAGGGTATACCTTGTGTGCAAGGGGAGGACTGGAAAGCCATCTTGCAAAAACTTGGGGACAAGATAGGGTGTCCAGTGACCTCTACAGACATTGACGTCGTTCACCGTGTACCAGCCAAGAAGGACAAAAACATAATAGCCCGATTTTGTGTGAGAACAAAGAAAGCTGACTTTATCAGCAAAGCTAGGAAAGCTAGGTTAACTACGGCAGACCTTGACCTCCCACAGACCCCGGCCGTTCCAATCTATATCAATGAACACTTGATGCCTGAAAACAAGCACCTTCTTGCGTGGGCATTAGCTCTGAAAAAAGAAGAAAAGTGGAAGTTTCTTTGGACTGATGGTTGTCGTATCAAGGCGAGGGAAACGGAGGACAGTCGGGTGTGTGTCATTGGAAGCACAGGGGACCTGTCCCAAATTTGCTAATGGGACCTAACCAAGTTTGACTTGGCTTGATAATGGGTTACGTGCCTTCCGGAATAAAACATTTAGTCTCAGCTAAAAAACCAAAATTGACGTTTTTTCATCAAAATGTTCGTTCACTGCCAAACAAAATAGACGATTTCAGCTTGCTACTCGACACTTTCGGAACATCGTTTTCAGTAATAATGTTAACTGAAACTTGGTTAACGCGCACATCGGACATGTTTCAGCTTCCTGGCTATCAATCGTTCCTCCGAAATCGTCGTGATAAGCGAGGGGGTGGTATCGCACTCTTTCTCAAGGAAAATATCTTGGCTGAGCTCATGGTCGAATTTACTGATATAACCCCTGATTATGAGGTGTTAACAGTGCAGAGCAGTAACATGTTCTCCATTATGTACAGACCTCCATCTGGTGATACAACAAGATTTTTTGCATTCCTTGAAAAGCTTTTCAGCTATTCATTAGAAGAGAAAATCAACCTGGTCTTAGGTGGTGACGTCAATATAAACATGCTTTCATCATCCCCGTTACAAAAAGATTTCCATTCACTCATCACAACTTACGGTTTTTCAAACACGATATCTTCTGCAACACATGTGACTATCGACGGCGCATCCCTGTTAGATGTATTCATCTCAAACATTAACATCGACTTGTTAGAAACCGATGTTGTGTACACTGACATTAGTGATCCCCTAGGTATTATATTACTGGTAAATGAAATGCACTCCATTGCTAGTAAAACTACAAAGCCAGTTCTTATTCAATCTATTACCTCATCAAATCTTGAAGAATTTCGCAAAGTTATTGCCCAAGAGGCATGGCACAGCGTTTACAGATCGAAAGATAGTGACGTTGCATACAATGCTTTTATTCGCACTTTCCAAACACTTTACCATGATCATTTCCCCAAGAAAAAAGTGGCACGGGCATCCAGGGCACGCAAACCTTGGCTAACACCTGAGCTTCTTCGTATGATTAAACGCAAACATGCCCTGTATGCTCAAGTCTAGAGATCCAGCCCTCCTAAGCGAATTTAAAAAATATCGAAATAGTCTAACAAGTCAGCTTAGGTCTGCAAAGAATGCCTATTTCGTAGCAATGTTTAGTGACCCCGTCAATCAAAAAAGTGATGTGGTGTGGCGCAAACTGAATGCTTTGTTAAAGCCTACTTCACTTTCAGTACTTCCGGACGTTTTGAGTCACAATGGCCAAAAACTTTCGGGAAAGGCGATACCGGATAGATTTAATGAGTTGTTTTCATTAAAACCTCGGTTAAATAATGTTGATGGCCTCGATAACAATGCTCAGTTCCTGCCTGTAAACGCGTTTAGTAACACTCTAGTTCTTGCCCCAACAACACCACTGGAAGTTTTTTCTTGCTTCAGTACTATTAGTAACAGCCGCTCCTTGGACGCCGATGGTATCCAGATTCGCCCCATAAAGCATGTGCTTGACATCATATGCCCTGTTCTTACCCATATTTATAATTTAATATTATCTACAGGTGTATTTCCAAAACAAATGCAGATTTCACGCGTTGTTCCTGTTTACAAGCATGGTAGTAAAGAAAACATTAACAATTATCGACCTATTTCAATAATCCCAGTGTTTTCAAAAGCAATGGAAAAATTAATGCATATCAGATTGTTATCATTTTTTAATCACCACAATTTGCTTCAAGATTTTCAACATGGGTTCAGGAAGCATCGCTCTACTGAAACAGCCCTCTTGACTCATAAAGAAATAATCATAAATGCATTTAGTCGTAAAAAAAATGGCATTTGGCATATACGTCGATTTTTCTAAGGCATTTGACTTAATCAATCATTCTATCCTTCTCAGCAAATTAGAAAATTATGGTGTGCGTGGGAAAGCGCATGCTCTTTTAAAATCCTACCTTTCAGATAGGACACAATTCGTAGATGCCAACAATGAAACATCTGCAAGGAAGCCGGTCGTTGTAGGTGTGCCACAAGGAAGTATTTTAGGGCCACTTTTATTTTTGATTTATATTAATGACATTGTACACTGCACAAACAACGCAACATTTGTCTCTTACGCCGATGACACAACAGTTTTTATTACAGGGAGCATGGAAACAGAGATAGAAGAAATGGCTAATGAAACACTGTCTGCTATAGATACCTGGGCTTCAGTGAATTTACTAAAACTAAACCCTTCAAAAACACAAGTCATTTTATACACGCCTAAAGGAAAAACCTTGATAAATAATATGAGCTTATTTCTGGGCTCTCAGCAGTTAGACATGGTTGATTCTGTTAGTATTCTTGGTGTATATTTTTCACGACACCTTACGTGGAATGTACATGTTGATATTCTATACTCTAAGATGTCATCGGCCATTGGTGTCCTTGCACGTATGCGATCTCTTCTTCCCACTAAGGTCAAAATTAGGATATACAATGCACTGGTATCATCTTTGTTACAGTACTGTAGCTTAGTGTGGTGCACAACCGGTGTGACGAACTTGCGCAAGTTGCACTTACTACAGAAAAGGGCCATACGACATATTGCGGCTGAACACTATCTGTCCTCTACAAAACTTCTTTTTCTAAAATATGGTATTCTTCCAGTTTTCTTTTTGTACAACTACAGGCTGATGTTATGCTATAAAGAGTTTGTCAAACATTGTACCAATACCACAATACATCTTGCTAAACTTAGCGTAAACACAAGTATTCGACTCACCAGGCACAAAGAAGTTTGGACTGTACCCACCCCAAGAACCTTTTATGACAAACAATCATTGTCCTACAGACTACCTTTTTTGTTAAATTTTTGAAACCGCGAAGATTTTGATCCTTCCTCTAAACAAAACTGTCAGATTAAACACTTCGCCCAACTGATACATTATCCTCAATGATACATCTCTCAGAATTTATGCCCATTCTTTCCTTTTTATTATTGCTTTTCATGTTCATGCCACTTCATGACCATACATTTGAACTACTCTCTTTTTATCTTAGCACAGTTTTCATAAACTTTTTGTATTACTTTTTTGTGATGTTATACCTGTATGTTTATTTCATATTTGTTGTACATGATTGACTACCATTCCTGCTGCTTTGTCAACTTGTGAACGGGATGCCCCGCCGCGGTGGTCTAGTGGCTAAGGTACTCGGCTGCTGACCCGCATGTCGCGGGTTCAAATCCCGGCTGCGGCGGCTGCTTTTCTGATGGAGGCGGAAATGTCGTAGGCCCGTGTGCTCAGATTTGGGTGCACGTTAAAGAACCCCAGGTGGTCAAAATTTCCGGAGCCCTCCACTACGGCGTCTCTCATAATCATATGGTGGTTTTGGGACGTTAAACCCCACAAATCAATCAACTTGTGAACGGGGTCAGGACCTCGTCAAGCTTTTGAGCTTTTAGTCCTGTGCTTTACCTTATCTAAAGGAAATAAAATGATTGATTGATTGATTGAGTCACGCTGTTATTATCATTATTTCCTTCTTTAACGGAACCGTCAGGACTCACCTCCTTGCAAAGCCATTGATTCAGCCCTCGACACGGTTTGCCGATGCGCTCACACAGAATAGAGACCGCGCGGGTCAAGTCATAATTCGAAAGAACGCAGCCACTTGTGTCTTTCAACTTGTCGGCCATATCGCTTTCCTATTAGCAAACAACACAATCTTCATTTACGATGTACGCATTTTTCCCGTTCGTGTTCTACCGTACACGTGCGTTTGGCGCATGCTTCTGAGCGCGGTAGGTAGGTGTTCTGTGGCAGTGCATAGTGCTGCCAACCTACGGAGCCACTTTTTCCCTCCTTATAGCGAAAAAATTCCCTAGATTTTTCTAGATTTTCATGTAAAGCAGTTTTTTGAAGACTAATATGTGTTTGTGCTGTGGAAAACGATTTTAATGTTCACTGTTATAATATATTAGTGCATTCGTTTGAAAATATTCTCTGAAATCACCGTGCTGGAGGTTAAAAAATGTCGCAGTACAGATTGAAAAGCTTTAGACAACATTTTATCCCATGAAATCACAAAAGTAAACGGTCATCAGATTTAGGGAGAGGGGAGGACATGTAGTATCGCAGTATTTTATACAAGTCACCAAGAAAAAGGCATTGCATAAAGGTTCAAGAAGGAAGAAATTACCAAAATAACACTTAGGAACACCGCTAGCTGTTCAATGCAAAACACGGAAATCTTACAGTACAATACGGTGCAGTTGTAATAGCATGCAAGTTATAAATTAATAATAATAATAATAATAATAATAATAATAATAATAATAATAATAATAATAATAATAATAATAATAATAATAATAATAATAATAATAATAATAACCATATCGAGCATATAAACCACAGTACGTGAAGTATTCCAGCAAGAAATTAAGCTTTCAAAAATAATAAACAATTCTGCCATTTTGCAACTCTCCCACAGAAAATGCTCGGTGGTGTTCATATAAAACATGAAGTGATGCATGCTTACGTAAATTATAAACAATGTATTGAAAAAAGT
This sequence comes from Rhipicephalus microplus, assembly GCF_013339725.1. Classification (NCBI taxonomy): domain Eukaryota; kingdom Metazoa; phylum Arthropoda; class Arachnida; order Ixodida; family Ixodidae; genus Rhipicephalus; species Rhipicephalus microplus. Next base: position 162,214,438 of record NC_051171.1, on the reverse strand, counting down.
CACTCTCAATCTTTGTCATGATATCTGATGCAGGATATTGTGACAAAAAACATTATACCGTGTGGCAGTTTATCCCTCGCAACCTGCTGAACGGTAACGAAAATATGTGTTTATTACAAATGTTGACTGCCATATATTCGTTCCAAATATATCCTTGCATTCTTCCACCAGGCACTTTTTTTTTCAACTTTTTTTTCAGCTGTGCCAATAACCACATACATGCAGCCTACTCTTCTGGCCGCGCTTTTCGCAGAAACCTTGGTGACCTTATGGCGGAAGTGTGGCAGCTTGGGCTAGTTGGTATGGCATGACGATAGTTATAGCGCGAGAACAAAACGACGACACAGAGACAAGAAGGACACGAAAGACACGAGCGCTATAACTATCGTCATGCCTTATGGCGGAATCACATGGCTCCACGGGCCAGCTCACCAGCAACATGACAGCGTACACAAAAAAAGAGAAACCGATAAAAAAAAACCAAAGAAATAACGCCACCGGTGAAAGGTGAGAAAATGAGAGGTTGGTGTAAAGGAAAACATATATATACTTGGCGAGCTCGAGCGAGAGCACCTATTCTTTGGTTCGAACCGGGATTCAGGCCATCGAAGTCGAGCACGGACTTGATGAACCGCAATGAAGTGGGGGAGAGGAGAGCGCTGACACAGCTTAGAAGTGTGGCAGCTTGGGCTAGTTGGTATGACATGACGATAGTTATAGCGCGAGAACAGAACTACGACACAAAGACAAGAAGGACACGAGTTGTCTCTGTGTCGTCGTGCTGACACAGCGTTGAGGACGGTGACCAGCCCCGTCCCCCCTTGCAACCCTCGGCACCACTACTGGGCATGGCACAGCGCTTTTGGGTGAGTGTAGAATGGGTGTAAAAGAGGAAAGGTGGAAGAAGGAACAAAAAAGAAGTTGTGAGCGGGACGTCCCTCGTCCATAGAGATACATACAAGTACACTGTAATACAAGTATTATTGTATGAAACTCTATGCCTCCGTCGATCTGCTTGCTTCACGTAAAAGCAAAAAATTTCCTCAGATGTGGATGAAATTCTCTTTTCTCCTAAATACAAACAAAATTTCTTAAATCTAGGGAAATTTTTCTAGAGTTGACATCACTGTTTGAGCCATGGAGGAAGGAAAAATTATTTTCTCTTTCTTTTTTTTTCCTCCATGGTTTGAGCAGCGCCACAACCGTTGGGTTTGGCTCGACGCGCTTGCATCACGTGGAAGCAAAAAATTTCCCTAGATGTTGACAAAATTCTCTTTTTTTCTAAATACAAACAAAATTTTTTGAATCTAAAGAAATTTCCCTAGAGTTGACAGCACCGTTTGAGCAGCGCCACAGCCATTGGGCTTGGCTCGACGTGGCTTCAGAAACCTACTTGATTAGCTTTTGGATCCACTTGGCCCATTGTTGGCCCGTGGGTTGACTCAGAGCACGGAGGAAGGAAATGGATAAATAGATGGATGGATATGGCTGTACCCTTTAAATTGAGCGGTGGCTAGCGCCACCAAGCCGTGACCCAAAGCAACGCCTTCTAGATCTCCTGTGCCTGACGGATTATCGGCGGTAACTTGGGAAGCAGCGGTCGTTGGAACTACAGTGGTGGCGCCACTCAAGTAGGGGTGTCTTTAAATAGGTTTTTACGTTTTTGGAGCTTATATGCAATAAAAATAGCGTAAAAAGTTTTGAAAAGTTGTAAACGTAATTATAATTAACTTTACGTAAGTGAAGCCGTCATTCAACAAGCAACTACTTTAATACAAAGCTTCCTCTGAAATTAATAGCAAACGCCAAAATTGCCAATCTTAAAGGCAAAGTACAAAGAACTTTATTCCTACGTATGCAGCGCCGCCATAGATGACCGCCGTTTCGCGTTCATTCGGCATGCACAGGAAATCTAGGAGGCATTGCCCAGCCTGCAGCTGGCAGATCGAAAACCGAAACTGGAGATACTGGAGCCGTTGCTAGAGCGGTACTGGTAGGTGTTCTGTGCCTCAACGACCAGGCGCGGGCTTGTGTTGACAAGGTTGACAAGGAAGGTACAACCAAGGTGGTGCGCCCGTGTCTCGTTTGACGACACTGTGACAGCTTGCCACTGGAATCAAACAAGTGTTTCTGATGCACATAATGCGACTAATGATATCGTAGTACATGCTCAAGGGAGTGGTAGGAACGAGGAAACCAGTGCAAAATCACGCCCGTAGGAATCCATGCTGGGGTGAGGACGTGGTCACTGCGATACTTTGCTCGGTATCAGACGTTTGTCTGAGCGAGACGCAAGTCTTTGCATCATTGCACTCCAAAGTCGGGTGAACCATGGCAGCAATGCAACGAGTATGCCAGTTCCGCAGGGCTTCCAACGCCTGCAGTCGCATCTGCGGTGCACATCGCTTATCCTTTCACGAGAACGTCGTTCTGCCAGTCTGTGCATGCCTGCAAGCCAATGTGCGGCTGCTGTCCTCATCGAAGCAACGCTCATATTCAAACAGCACACCCGGGTAGGTCAAACGTACTTCATTTCGGTACGGTATATATGTAGAACCGCCGATTCGCTGGCTGTTCAAGCTAGCTTCTGGCCCTTTGATTTGAAGGACAAGCGATATATGAATTTCAAGGTTGATTTACACCAAAAAACAACCCCGATATGATACTTGATCTTGCCTGCATTGCATCTCAACCTGCTATCAGCTGCCGGTTTGCTGGATTTGAGGGTTAAGTCAAGCCTTTGTAATGTTCTTTCATTAGCAGATTAGTTTGTTTGGTGTGGTTTCAGATCAGTAGACATCTCTTCACCGGAGTACCAGTTCCTGGAACGCAGTATCCTGCCCACGATGTGTTTTCAGAAGAGCCTTCCTCGACTGCCGATTCCAAAACTGGAAAAAACTTGCGAGCGTTACCTGAATGCGTTGGAGCCTCTGGTTTCTCCAGAAGATTTGGAGAACACTCGTGTTCTTGTTCATGCCTTCAAGAATAATGAGGGTGCAGGTAAGCTTGATGTAATATGTGCTTTCATTTGAGCATCTATTATTATGCTGACTCTGATAAGAATCATAATAGAGTCAGAAAAGTCTGAATGTTTAATTTTTATTCAATGCATATTTCACCAACTAACCACTCGAGTTTTGTTACTTAAGTATACATTGAGTACTTGAATCCAAATCCACCATTCAAACGTTGCGTGTTCAAATCACAACAATAGAAGGGTTTCTTTGTTGTTGTTTTTTTCACTTTAATTCAATCGAGCTTGCATCATAGTTACTGCACTATAGTTAAAAGCAACAATTAAGCATTTTAGATACCTTGTATGAAGAATTTAACTGCCTGTAAATGAATCAAATTGATACAACATTGTTTCAAGGCACTCGGCATTCTACTGCAACAAACATAATGTCATAATATGTTAATTTATGTGTGTAATAGTAACTAATCCTCATTAGGTTGTAATTATTCATTTATGCTGAAGTCGTTCATGCTCTGTTTTGTCATAAGCGAAATACTGGGCTAGAAATGAAGTGCAAATTCATTTTTGGTTATGTCTACTTTAAGAAAAGACATACTTTTCACATGACTCGCACAAAGCATCACGTTAAATGCGTTAATGCCTTGAGTAATGTGCTCATATGCAACAGTACCCTGCAAATAAAATTTAAATGAAGACAAATTTATCCTGCAGGTGGTTCAATGAACCGAATCTCAATATATCTTCCTTATTTCTAGCCCCTTAGTTGATACAAATAGCAGAAGCATTGGTTGATTGATTTGATTTGTGGGGTTTAACGTCCCAAAACCACCATATGATTATGAGAGACGCCGTAGTGGAGGGCTCTGGAAATTTCGACCACCTAAGGTTCTTTAACGTGCACCAAAATCTGAGCACACGGGCCTACAACATTTCCGCCTCCATCGGAAATGCAGCCGCCGCAGCCGGGATTTGAACCCGCGATCTGCGGGTACAAATATCGGAAGCAAGTGACATACATTGTGTACAGAGCATGTCAAAGAGTTAATGACCCTTATGCTTTTCCTGGCAAAATGGTTTATTGGATTAATTTAGTTGCGTCTAGCGAAGCAGTGAGCCCATAAAAGAAATGCTGTGTTTTGTTTATTCTATGACGCCAGTATCGCACATATTTTGTGCATCTCGTTGAGCTCAGTCTGCTTAGAAATGTGTCTAGCATTATTACAGCATGTGGCACATGTGAGTATACTAACACAGTCGCATACTCCTTTTCAATTACTGTGAAAACCAAAACCATTGAAATCCACATATATGCCAGCTAATACTTTTTGGCAAGCACATGGAAGGGGCACGGGAAGTCTGTAAATTTTATTTTTTTATCCATATATCTATCATTTCAAAGTGTATGTGACTAGAAAAAAAAAAGGATGAATCAAGCTTGAAGGTTATTTCCTATGATGTTCAGTCAGTATATACAGCAGAATCTCTATAAAGAGAATTTGAAAGGAAGGGACCAGAAAAATATGTCCTATTTAACAGGTGTTCCACGTACTGAATGATGAACACGAGTGCAGAACACAAGTATGAAACCAATAATTTCTGTAGTTAAAGTGCACTTCTGTTTACTAGATTTCTCCTTACAGATAGTCTACTGTATTTATACTAATTCGCTTAAACCGAGCTCACTTCATTATTGTTCTTTTTCTTTGTTGATGTGTTTATGTGTTAATATTAATGATCCGTTAATACCAACTCGCCTATAGCTTAATGTACTCTGAGCGCACCCATGTAATCAGTATAGGTCCTTATTGCATCTCCACACAAGCTGAATGATGTTATTTAACTTTATTACATGGCTGATTTTACAGTGTTGCAAAACATGCAAATAAAAATGTCTGACTTGTGCTGGTTGAAATTGGATCAAAGAAGGGAAAGTTACATTATATGGCTGAAGTTGGCATGTTGTCTACTTGGCATGTGTGAGCCATTGATTGAGTCATATTTTTGAGTGTATTCATAAAAGTTGCATTGTCACACACTTCCTGACCTTGCAATTCAGCTTCAACAAAATGCAAATGTTTATACATTTACATATCAAATAGTTTTTATAGCTACTCTTAAAAAACACCATTAAAATGCCTCTTGCTCGTCTTGTATAAATGTAATCTTGTCGCTTGAAACCAACGATAAGTTAAAAGGTGACTGCTTCAACTTATTTTGCAAGCCTTGTGGATAAACAAGCACTTAATTGTCACTTTCATCAGAACTGGACAGCCTGCTGAGAAGGAAGGACAAAGCCAACAAGCAAACCAGCTACATCTCAGGTTTGTGAAGACCTCATACTGTTAGCATTATTTACAGTGCAGAGCATGTCAAAGTTGTAGGCTGCATGAACAGGCAGTAGGCCTGGACAGCTTACTGTTGAGATAGTTGGTGTACCATGCCTAAAATTGCAGCATAGCAATGATCTTGAATACGCAAGCCTCGGGCTGCATGCAGTCTTCATTTATACTGCAATCTTTTCACTTCTGTTGAAAATGGCTTTTTTTTTTTTTGTATTCTTGGCTCTTGTCTTTACATGAACTGTGCTTTTTGTGCATGGCTTGATACGTGCCTTTAGTGCTTTTATCAGTAGAACAATTCACTTTTCACAAGCTCTTCATCTCTAGCATAAAAAAAGTATTGCTGTTCCCTTGCAGCTCCTTGGTTTGACATGTACCTGACTTCTCGCAAACCTCTCCCACTCAACTTCAATCCATTTATGGCATGGAAAGATGACAAGCGGCCAGGCTACATGGATCAGGTGAATTGTATTTCTTAATGTTTCCGACGGCAGCTGCAAATAAATCTCAGTTCTTGTTCTTGTCACACTCTTGACTTCCTGGTAGATTCTTTCTTTAAAAGAAAGCTTTAGAAATGTTGATGTGGAGTCACCTATGACAATAGTTTTACTTTTGTACAGTTCTGCAGCTACACGGTGAAATTACGGTGTCTGAACGCTGGGGCCAATGTTCATTGTGCATCGGGAAGATTCTCCTTGACACAAACATATCTTTCTTTTTGCTGTGCCTTTCAGTACATCTGCATGTTCACAACTATGCAGACAATCCTGTCTAGGAAATAAAAATTATAGCTGCACTCAACAAAGTATTAAAGAACAACTTTGTGCCTATAAACAGATGTCATACATAAATGCATAGGTGAATCAACTTATTTCACCATATATGCTTTAATACATCTATCAATTGCTCTATTTGGAATATATGTTCAGGAAAGAAAAAAATGGCAGGAGGGAAGTGGAAACTGTCTGTGTTTGTGCGGTGAAGATGTAAATAATACATGGACTATGTAGCTCATAAGCCACAGTTCTTAAATTGCCGATATGAGAATGGCATTTGTTGTTTTTGTCTCTGCATTGCAACTTAAACAGGAAGTTTTTTTTAAGTGTTAGCTGGACTCATTTTTTTTATAACAAACAGACTTGATCATGCAATTGAAAAATGTACTGCACAATTCATTTCAGACTGTTCGTGCATCCAACATGGTGATATCTTCTCTGCGCTTCTTGCGGTCCCTGCAGACAAATCAGCTGGAGCCTATGGTGTATCACCTCAATGCCAAAAAGAGTGACACACAGGCATACAGGCGTACCATCAAGTAATGCTTTCTTCGATAGGGATATTAGTATGCACTCAGGTGCCCATTTTCCCATTCAAGAATGGGTGTACACCTGTGCCTAAGCAAAGCAAGAACAAATTTCTAGTTGATAGTTAGTGCTTGTGTTGGGTCGTTCATCTTCACAATGTTGTTGATTTTGACCATGAAGCCATACCAACCTGTGCAGTTATCATGCATCGGGCACTTTGCCATCACAAGTGTCGTGCATAGCTCAGTGCTCTATAGCATTCCAGACTAGAAAAAGTGCACTGAAATGTTAGTAATTAGAAATTTCATAAACTTTCATTCTAGCAGCTTGAGGTGTTTTTATTATTATTTGTATACAATCACTACAAGCAGAGGAGAACAAAGGCATCAGGCTGAAACATTGCACATACATTTGAGCCCTTCTACTTTCTATTTAAAGTTTCTCATAAAATTGGAAAGGACTAATCGTGTTCAGGAATCGATCATCATAGCAAGGTAATTGATTGATATGTGGGGCTTAACGTCCCAAAACCACCATATGAATATGAGAAACTCCATAGCGGAGGGCTCCGGAAATTTAGACCACCTGGGGTTCTTTAACGTGCACCCAAATCTGAGCACACACGGGACTACAACATTTCCGCCTCCATCGGAAATGCAGCCGCCGCAGCCGGGATTCTAACCCGCGACCTGCGGGTCAGCAGCTGAGTACTTTAGCCACTAGACCACCACGGCGGGGCACAGTGTAAGTACAAGTAAATGGAAATAATCTCAGCGTAAGCCAACAACGCGCCTTCTTTGACTACGCCTAAATCCTCTTGCTATGATGGCGGGGCCATCATAGCAAGGTAGTACATGCTTATGGGTCCTAGTGTGGGCACAACAAGCAGAAAGAATGCAACATCACCCAGAATGCTGCTATGTGAATAGAAAGGCACACAGTTGCATGAATGGCATTGCAATGTGGTGGTGTAAAGTAGAAAATTGGCACTGTATAGAAAGGTTGTGGCACTCATGGTGCAAATTGTTCGCTTATATAATGTATGGTAGTGTCAGGGGCTCATCATACTGAGGGCACTGAAAGGAAGTCTGTCGCCAGGTATAGTGCAAAAGTGAAAACTGGTCAACGGATGCAAAATATTTGCATGTATATGATATGCACAGTGTATCTGAAATATTTGTCAGCAATGCATGCTTGCATTAGCTTCCGACGTACTAGCTAATCTCTCCTTTCTAAAAGTAAGGCTTTACTTGGATTCGCAATCATTTCTTTGTCGCTCATATGTTTCCTTGGTCCATTTGTTATGATGTGTGGTGTTGTGGGGAGCGCGCACATAAATTTCAAGGTTGCACAACCACTTGAATGTCATCTTACAGCATACCATACCTTTACTTTTGATGAGTGCATTGGCTATTCTGGAATTTTAATGCAATGACCTAGCTCACTATACTAAGGTAGAAAGCTCGATAAGTTGGAATAGATGCATATTCTGAATCAGCATGAAAAACAAAGCTAGAAAGGATGTACAATGAGCGCTCTCTAACGAAGTGTTACTGCTGTTTCTCTGTACTGATTCAAAGTATGGCCTAGCTCAGTATGATATATCTTAGCATTTTAAAAACATTTATAGAACTACCCTACATGAATCCTCCTGTAGATGTCTTTAGATATGGCATAAGTAGAAAGAGAAAGACATATCTTGTGAAACAGATAAAACGTGGCTCGCAATCAATATGAACAGAACTGTTAGTCACAACCAAACATTATTTGCAGTGCCTGTATTATTCCACTCTTCGGAAATGTGCTTGTAGGATCACAGATGAAAAAGAAAGGACTTTGAAACAGCCCTAACTTATCACCTCTGTGTTTGCAGAATGCTGCCAGAAGCCTTGACATGGTATGCAAGTGCTCTGCTGTGGAAGGCCTACCCACTTGACATGAGCCAGTTTCACAACCTTTTTGCAAGCACACGGATACCACTGCTTGTGCGTGACAAAATTGAGGTGTTTCCGAACTCCAGGCATATACTCATCATCCGCAATGGCCACTTCTATGCACTTCAGGTTTTAGATGATAAAGGTGAGTGAATTACAAAGTTTTCCACAGGCCAGTAAAGATCCATGAGGTGCAGCTAGCAACAGTGCACTGCTGATAATAAGTTTTCCAAGCGTAATTAACATGTTTGCTGCTTCTGTGCAAAAATTAATAATAATATTAATGCAAAGGTAACTGAATTTGAAAAGTGTACATGATGGCTAGTCTACTACTGGCAATGAAATGTTTCGTTTTCACATCTGGTCTTTATTTAAATGACAACATTATCTAAGGCAGGTGCACATAAAATGAGATATGCTTATTATATAGCGTTTAAAAAAATATCACATGTTCTACTATCTACTCACAACATGTTGCCTTCATTTGAGTCAACATAAATTGTGTGATTTCACTGCTCTATTCAGCATTAAGTCAGTTACTAAGTGCCACATAAAACTTAAAAACCCGGAAAGATGAGGGTGCTTCTATAACAAAAAATATTATTCCTTTGGTTATATTCATTAGACTACGGTTCTCTAATTTCCTGGTCTTGTACTATCGCATGCAGAACGTTTTTTTTTTTTTGCCGCAGTACATTAATGCCTTGTGGGGAAGCATACTACAATTTTGAAGGGGCTTTAAGCATTAGTTGTCATGGGGCACAACACATTCTTTTCCTTAATTAATCATGCGCACACTAGTAGAATCAATAATGTCTAAATTACTGGCAATCATTTTGAGATATGTACGTTGTCTCAGCGGTCCTAAGAAATAATAACAAAACAAAAATGAACAAAAATGTATGGCAGTTTTTTTATTCTGTTTTATTTTGTCTACACAACCCTCATGAATCTCCTCAGTTTCAATGTCCCCAGGTTCATACTAGTATTCGCAGTGCCTGTCCTACGATTTAACAGGCGCTGTAGATGCCACTGTGGACTTCATTATTCAATGTATTGTGGGGTTGCTGAAAACACTGGTTTCATAGAAATAGCAGCGCTGACATGCGCTGTACATGATTTAGCTGATCTTGAATAATTTCAACTTTTTTTTAAGTAAACTTTATTTGTTATACTACTTTAAATGTGGGATGTGGTGCTAAAAAGTTGCTTTTTTTTTTCTCATAACCTGCTGCCAAACATGGATGTGGTGCTCCAAAAGCAACATTCTGCTGCTCCAAATATTGCTCCTAATCTTATTTCAGCTGTTGCACATCTTCCATAAACATATAATTTTTTAAGAAATAAATAAACACTGCTGTGCTGCCCATAAAGGGAAAATTACCAAGGGTGAAGCTCCTGTGCAAGTATATGCCAAATAGTCTAGCAAAGTTGACACCTCGAAGTTGTAAATGTGAAATATAAAAGCAGAAAAATATATTTAGTGCACTGTGCTATGCTCTTTTGTTTTGCTGCTATAATAAGGTGCTTATCTGTTTTCTTTGCCAGCATAGTCAGTGCGAGTAAGAATGTGAAAGCTTTATCATAAACACACTGCATTTTTGTCTTTGTAGCTTTTCTTTATTCACAGACTAAAGAGTTTGAGCTTGCTGGTGAACTATTGTTTGTAAAGCTTTTGAATAACATGAAAAAAAAAAAGAAAATAAATAGCAAGGCACAACTTGATGGCTCTACCTCATTTTTTGTTTTTTTCACTTACACCATTTGTCTTTACTTCCTATCCATTGCTCCAGAATGTTATCTGTGAGTACTGTTTTCAGACACCAGGGCTAAAAAAATTTCTTGATAGAATTCCCTAGCATACCATATTGAAAGCATGTAAAAAAATAGCTCACATTAAGTTTACAAGGTCCTTGCTAGAAGCTGTTTAAGTTCTGCAGTTCTACAGCTTTTTGAAAGCACATCGTAAGCTTTCGAGACAGTCATCTGCAGCAATATTCTGGTGTCAGCTACCCTCCTCGACACTGCAGCTTGCATTGCTTGCTGCTCAGCTGTCGAGTATGACAGTAACAGTGAGATCTGAACTCACCATTTCGAAGATTGTAGGTTCAAGTCTTTCTACCTATGGAAAGAGCGATTTGTTGTCCTCTTTAATTTTCTTGTATTTAAGTCAAAGTCATTACACTATAGTAACAAAAAACAAAAAAACAAATGTTCCTCAAGCTTTCCTTAGCTTAACTGTTTGTTGGTTTTATTAGTTGTGTCTAACAAATAGACGAGCCCCCTAAACATTTCCCTTATTTCATACTAGTATCTGGCCAGCAGCTAGCTTATGGTGGTGATTTTGTCAATATCTTCGTGTCCACTTTTCATTTACGTGTATTAAGCAAAGGAATAGTGCATATCTCAGACTGATCTTTCTACTTTCCTGCAATCATAAACCAACTTCTAATCATCTCTTACTCAGTCTATAGTCTGCTGTGTGCATGAACAAGACATTTGCCCTTTCCTGTTGCACAACAGATGGTTCGTTGCAGGCAACCTGTTTGGACCTGGACATTACCAAGCATGCCTAAGTCACATCATGACCGACAGTCGGCCTGCACCTACTGTTCCCGTATCTGCGCTGACAGCAGGACCTCGGGATGACTGGGCGAGGGCGCGTAGTGAACTCCTGGCTGCTGGAAATGAGAGCACACTACGACAAATTGACAGCGCCCTGTTCGTGCTGGTGCTGGACAGTGAAGCATTTCAGGGCACAGAACAAGAGAAGATAGCTCACCATTTTCTACATGGCCCAGTTCACAACAGGTGGGTTCACTGTAATGACAATTACTTTAGTAGATGCACCATCCACGTATCACAGGGTAGTCATGTGCCATATTGTGGCAGCTCCTTGCCTTGGCACAAATGCTTGGTTTGCACTATTTTTTTTTATGGTACACGAATTACTATTTTGGAAAGTGTTCAAAAGGTAAAGCCAGAAAAAAAAATGATTGTGACAAAGCTACAGGTCTAGAATTAACATGAAAACATCTCAACGAATTTTCTTGCATGTCTTTAGCATAGGAGAGCCGTAGCCAGTTTGCAGGTCTGTTTAGTGCAACGGGCTTTACATTCTTTCAGGTGGTTCGACAAGTCTTTTTCACTGCTTCTTACAGCAGAAGGGCATGCAGCTATTAACTTTGAGCATTCGTGGGGTGATGGAGTGGCTGTACTGCGCTACTTTAACGACGTATTCACTGACAGCACTGAGCGGCCTTACGTTCACCCCGGAGAGTCTGCAATTATCAATCCTGAGCCCTACATTCAACGGCTCGGTAAGTGGGTCTCCTATGTAGCCATAATGTGGCATGCATGTCATTATGGCTGCACCATGCACCGAGTTAAATCCTCAAGGCTATATTGTAAAACGTTCATGCCTACCACGAAAGGAAAAGATATTGCATAGAATTATAAATTATGGCCAAAGTTCAAGGTGCATATTTAGTCAGTACAATGAGCCTCCAAGCACCCAGGTTCTGTGCGACCGGTCACAGACGCATTTCATTCGGTTCAGCTAGAATTATTCATGATTACTTCCTGAATCGTACTAAACTTTTTTTCACCCAGGCTGCGACAAAATGCGATGTAGCATTTTTCTTTACTATGTGCAGACTTTATCGTCAATGATTCTGTGAAGGCAGATGTGCAGAAAGCCCAGCAAAATTACGAGGAAAATACAGGCAACCTCCAGTTGGCTGCTATGGTTCACTCAGGCCTTAGCAGAGAGCTTATCAAGCAGAGCAAGCTCAGTCCGGATTCAGTCATGCAGCTCTCTTTTCAGGTACGCCCAAAAATGCCCCACCTTCAAAGATACTTTAATCTGCTTTTCTGCTATCATGTACACCCGAGTCTCAGAAGAATTGCTTGCACACAAGTAGCGTATGCCTTTTGCAACATGAATGATTTAAGGAAAACAATGTTGCATGGGGGAGGTGTTATTTTCCAGCCAAAAGCTCTTGAGCAGAAAGAAGCAAGATAGAGTGCCATCCATTTAACAACCTTGCCTTTACCATAATTGAAACTTCACAAGCATGCCTACATGCAGGCAGCTGTAAAAGATTGCATTCCCCCTTAGGGGAGACAACGCACGGTTGAACTGCTACAGAAAATTTTGTAAATAGTTGTTAAAAAGCATCTCTTGGAGTAGTCAACACAGTTATGTAAATTAATCATTTGGCACTACCGTACACACTAATGCGCATGCTTACAGAAAAACCCTTAGGAGCTTTCAATACAAGCATAGACCCTAATGCAAGTACTAATGAGAGTGCTGCATCTCCTCACACTTTGTGCAGCTGGCCTATTTCCTGGCACACGGAGGCACTGCGGCCACCTATGAATCGTGCAGCACGTCTGCTTTCAAGCACGGGCGAACAGAAACAGTGCGGCCCGCAACAATGGCCACAAAACGTTGCGTAAACGCACTCAGTTCGAACAAAGACCTCAAGCATGCTAGACCTCTGCTGGAGGAGTGCTCTAGAGTTCACAACCAGCTCACAAAGGAGGCCGCCATGGGTACAGTACTGTTAACTTGCCATAGCAAGACTACTAGTGCAAATGCTGTGAAAATTTTATGAAAATGCAGTTGTGTAACATTGCAGGCGCCATGCAATAATTTGGAGAATGCAAAAGCAGGGTATGTCGGTAGAAATAAACCGAGGTGATACTCAAAATCACCTCAAGGATTTAATTACATCTGAGTGCACTTGCCTTGTTTATCGGAGTAACTAGTATATTTGGTGACCAATAACAATAATTTGTATTTGTTGGGGTTTAACATCCCAAAACTACAATAGAATTGTGAGGGAAAAAACTGTAGAGGAGGTCTGCAAAAACTTGGCCACCTGGTGTTCTTTAACATGCACTTAAATCCAAGTACATGGGCTTCTAGCCTTTTACCTCAATTCAAATAAGGCCAGCTGCAACTGAGATTTTACACTGCAACCTTCAGGTTAGCAGTTGGGTGCCATCACCACTACTGGACCATTGTGGCAGATGTATTTTGAGTGATCAGTTGCTATGTTATGTGCTTGTGTACATCAAGCTGGACTGCTAAATGCAACACTTGCCACAGTTGAACCATGTTTGGCAGCTCGTATAAATACTGTAGACCTGGCTTGAGAAGGGCACTGAACTTTATGGGTAAAGCAGCCCACAAGAAAAGGGAAGTATTAAACTATCATGCTTGCTTTGCTTTCATTTTGTGGGTCTACCCAAAATCACAAAGATATGGCTATTATTTTACTGCAGGTCAGGGGTTCGACCGCCACTTGTTTGCCTTGAGAGTCCTGGCTGAAGAGAAGGGGCGGGCTATGCCCGCAATTTACAGAGACAAATGCTTCGAAAAAGCAAACCACTTTGTCCTTTCAACATCCACCTTACATGGTGTGGCTTTCAGTGGTGGAGGCTTTGCACCTGTCGTGCCAGACGGCTACGGCATCGGCTATGGCATGGTTGATGACAAGTTGGGAGCGCTGGTCAGTGCTTACAGCCCACATCGGGACGCCAGGAATTTCTCAGCGTGCATGGCTGAAGCTCTAGATCGTATTTGTATTGCCATGAAGTGCACCTAGGTAGCGATAGTATTCTTTAAGTGAAGACTGTTGATAATGCATTCCTCTAATTTTTGGTTTAATTTAAAGTAATAGCTGCCACTTCACTAACAAGAAGTGAGCATAGGGGCTCAATCACTTTTTGTATTCTTTGTGTAAGATGGTATTGACAATTTCGTGGAGCATACGGTGTACAGTGTCATTCAGTACAGCATCTATGGTTATCGTGTACCATTTTAAACTACATTACGAACCAGTGTTGTGAACAAATGAATGCAACGTACATTTTAAGTAGCACACGAGAGCACGGACATACATAGTACATACATGTATATATTGATGCTTTGTACACTTGTAAAAGACAATAAAAAGTATTTTTTGATCAGGGTGCTGTAATAAATACCACTCTCTCGTGTTCACTGACTAGTGGAGGAAAGAATATGTTGCAAAGTGGAGCACTCATTTCATGTGCATATGTGTTAAACTTTTTGCAACTGCAAAAACTAAACACTCATTACCTGCGATTCGAGACACAGTTGTAACAAACTTAGTCAAAATATACAGCTGAAAACCTATGGCCGCTAAATGTGCATACTTAAGCTGAAAACATGGGTGACACTGACCTTAACATTCAGGGATGAAAGATGCCACGGAGTAATTCACTATAGGCATAAATTCACCGCCCATGACTTCTGTGAAAATGCAGCCACTTTAAATCAATGTGACAACTCGAAGTTTCATTCATCATGCCCAGATTTCATGACATACGGTTTTGTTATGCAGCTAACAGGCTTTTTCATAGGCTTCACTTTGCTTAAACAAACAGATGAGCAAAAATCAGCCTATAGCAACATTTTTTCAACCACACATTCATTAAGAAAGACAATGGAAAAGGTAGCTGTGAGTGATCTGCTATCACAGTTCACTGTAGTTAATGCCGGAGTAGCACCTCTTGTGCAATACTGCCATTTCTTACGATTGTAAATTGCACTAAGCCATTAGGAGTAGCATCACATGTCTAGAGCCATCCCAGAAAAATATTTGTTCGTAAATTTGTTAAAACTTTATGGATATCTGCACCCAACCTTGGGGGAAAAAATACATTTAAAAGTGAAGACTTAATAGTAATGTGGAAATGCACTGGCAATGTATATATATAAAATGCTATAACAGTCTAAAATTCTCGCATTGAAAAGTGTAGATGTGCAGTAAAAGAACAAGTGGAAGCTAGAACACAACATATCGAATTGAATATCTGAAACACTGAAAGCACCGACAAGTAAACACTGCAGAGAGAACTGCAGTCATTAAAGCATGCAAGAAACCTTCAATCAGCAGAAGCATAAAAAGAAAGAGGATCAGAAGGTCAGTGAAGCAATACCAGCTACACATTTTTCTCCACTTTGCTTCAAGAAGTGTGTGATAGAAAGCTTCGGTGGTAGTGCAGTCTTCTAAAATAAAGGCCAAGCCACTGTTGAGGGTTCGACACAGGTTTAGTGTAAATTTCACTTTAGGAGTGCTGCAGCTCAAGCCATCACAGTGAAAAGTGCTAAACGAAAATCTCGAAGTACAAAAATTGACTCGTATCACTTTACTTAATACGGCTTGTCACCAGAACATAAAAAATATTGCATTACGTGATGACTGCAGCAAGAAGCTTTGTTTAGATGCACATGCATTGTGAAAGACAATCTAAAACTACCTCGACATCAAAAATTAAGATGCAGTGAAAAAACTAAGATAATGCGAGTTAAGACGTTCAATGCAGTTTTTGCACTTGATGATAAAAAAATTCTGTTTCCTGTTAATAGAGGTGGGAAAAGCCCACATAAAAAGGGAAAGGAAGAAAAAGCCAATCACCTTGTGCTTCAATGCAGGCACCACTGTCTGCTTGACGTCAATGTTTTGCCAGGAAGTTTGTATACAACCGCCACACAATTTTCAATCAGTGCCACTCTTGCCTCTCATCTCTGACATGCAGTTCTACTAGCAACAATACTGAAAAAAAAAAAAAAAAGAAGACACCACAAAAATCGTGGCAGTAAAGTGTTGAAGCGACTGCTGAAAGACTAATCCAGAATATTTTGTGTGCACGTGGGAAAGCAGGAGGAAAATGTGGTCCCTTTCCTTCACAAATGTTCCAAGAGCAACGAGAGAGCAGAGTGATTCTAATGGCGCTTGCGTGTCGTGTCGATGGAAGACGCATGGTCCGTTTTGCTTGGCCCAGTCTCATGATCACCACCAAGGCAGTGATGTAGCAAGCACATTTCAGGTTGGTGGCCCATCCAGGCTCGCACTGTGCGCGTGGTGACCTTCTTTGTGAGGAGAGCTGTTTGTGGGTTGGCAGTTAGGAGAGTCAGTGCACACTTAGGCTGGCAGTGGCAGCCAATGGCACAGAGTTGGGATGAGCCAAAAGCCCCAGGCGCTGCTTGTGTTTCCGCTGTTCTGTCATCTGCATTGCACATGAATTAACACGGTAGCATGGTAAACTGCTCTGCCATGGCTGAAAATGAAACATAACATAACTTTGAAGCATCTAGGTGGCCCTTTTTGAGAGTGCCTTTTCAGCCTATCTTGTGTCCCTTTCAGAACAAAGGCCTCCCCCATAATCTTCAATCTGCGCTCTCTACCATGAACTGATTCTGTTTGATCCCTGACTCATCTAAATCACTGCTGTTCTTGGCTTATTTTTCATTCTCTTATCCACTCAATTGCTCTAACTGACCACCGGTTGTCGACTAACACATTAATTTCTTTTGCCTAATATCGTCTTGAATATCAGCTACACTTGTCTATTTTCTGAACCAATTTACTGCCTTCTGATACATTTTCTGTTATACTGTATGCTGCAAAGTTCTTGAAATTTCTCTTGTTCTAGTCCAAGTTTCAATCCAGCCTGAAGTATGCACAATAATTGTATACATTTTGTTTTAGACACAACTGCAGTTTGCCTCTCAGAATTCAGTGATTTTTGCCATATGCGTTCTAGCCCATCTTTATCCTTCAGTGGGTTTCCTTTTATTGTGTATGCTCCCCTATCAGTAGTTGACCTAGGTACATAGTATTCTTATACATAGACTGCAAGGGTTGGTTGCCATCGTGAATTATTTTTCCACGTGTCCACAGGCAAACTTGACGACTGCATAACTTGAACAAAAAACACTGAGACAACCCTAAAACATAGCCAAAGGTGGACATTCAGCCTAGCTGGTCCAGCACATGAACAAATATAATAATAATTCTCATGGTTTGACGTGCCAAAACCGCAATTTGGTTATGAGGCATGCCATGGTGGGAAACTCTGGATTAATTTCAGCTGCCTAGTGTTTTTTAACGTGCACCTGTATTTAAAGGCATTTTCTGCACATGAACAATTGTAATGTGTTCAAAAAGAATAAGAATGAAGGAGGAGGACAAACACATCCATACCACAAAAATCTTTTGCAAGCTTTACGAGGCAGGAGATGGTGCACAAGTGACGACTAGCAATTCGTCAACAGAGTGAGCAAGCACATTACCTGGTCCCTGAGCTCGGCCAGCTGCCGAGACAAGGTGGTAACCAGACGTTGGGTGTCCTCAAGCTGGTTCTGCAGTGTGCGCATCTCATTCTGCTCCCCATCTGCTTCATCTGCTGCAAGTGACATGGCACGCATGCGTGGGAACCACTCCAGGTTCTTCTCCTGCAGCACCACAAGGTACACACAATGCCACAGGATACTGTGGAATACTAGGCCATTCCACTATGGCCATTCCACACATGCATTTTTGGCACAGCTATTTCACAACTGCACAGTGCTCTTCTACACGAATTTCACATTTTACCCGATCCTTGTATTAGGTCAACATAGTGCAATTGTTGAAGAAATAAAGCATTAGTACAATTTACGAAAGATGGCCTTCAAGTACACATTTGGCATAGAGATCATTAGGACAGAAGAATCAAGTCACCTGCTACAGTCAAAACAAAATGTTTCACTGTCCATACATAACTTATTCACTACGAAATGTTACTTTGTTTCAACTTTGTTGAGTGCAGTAAAGCTTTCATTTGATACAGTTTGTGCGTTCTTGAACACACATTGCAGGGCTGCATGAAACAGAGTACACAGGATAAGAGCACTGGTACCTTTGTAAAAGTAACCTTTGCAAAAGTACCATGCTGCTAGTTTTACAAAGGTTTTACCTGACCAGTTCATATTCCTTAAAAGCCCTTCAATACACATAATAATTATGATCCATAAGTGGAGCATCATTACAATGGTTTGTTTGCTCATTAAAAAACATTCAAGATGAGAGGAAGCCAACAAACTGCATTTTCCGCGCAATAAATATTTTGGTCTGGGATTCTTCACCATTTTTTCCTTACAACTGAAGTGCTATATGGCATCAACATTACTGTGCAGTTCTGTGGACGCAGTAAACTAAACAATGTCATTTCATGACTGCAAGATTTTCTTTCATTTATTTGGTTTGTCACTGGCAGACCATCTCAGGAGACAAAAAATTTTATTAAAGAGGTCTTGAAACACTTTTTCAAGGAAGCATGGAATTTCACTAAAAGAGCTTATTACCTCACAAATTCAACTCCGCAAAAATTTTAAGAATCCGTCCTGTACGAGCGGAGTTACAAAGATTGGTTGCACGCTGCAGTTGCATTCTCTCTCCTTTCGCCCCAACGAAAGTGCTGGAAGCTAAGCACAGAGGGAGTGGGGGGGGGGGGGGGGGGGGGAGAATGGCATGGGCAAAAAAAGTGCATCACGCGCGCCTCGTGATCTTGAGCACTTTTTTTGTCTTCGAAAACGCAGCTTTGTCAGTGTCATCGCGCATGCATGTGTGTACAAGAAGCGGCCTACTGTGGCGATCCTTGTAACAACTGAGCGCGCCATGTTCAAATCAGTCTATGGCTGATAGAAGGCCTTCCATGAGCGATTTTCGAGCGTCATTTGTCGAGAAAAGAGAAGGCAATTTTTAGCTGACTTTTATAATTTATTGTGAAGTTCAAGCCGCGTGCTCCGCTATATTTGACTCGCGTGTTCTTGGGAGCCTCTACTACCGATCGGCAGAGTTTTCTGACCATGCTCAAAACGTGTTGTAGGGCCCCACCAAGAAACGACAAGCCATGAAAGCCTCAAATTCAACCTAACTAAATCATGCTAGTGGAGCTTTCGAAGCTAATCAATAGGCATAAGGTAGCCGACATCAGAAGGTATAACATGAAGAGAATCGAGCAGGGTTTAAAAAAACGGCACAAGCCTAAAAGCTGCGAATGCAAACTTGTGCATAGGCAAAAATTGGATGTATGTGTCAGCAGACAAGGAAGGCAATGTCATAACCAATAGAGATAGGATAGTTGAGGTGGCGGAGGAGTTCTACAGAGAGCTGTACAGAGGCCAAAACAATGAGGATGATACCGTAAAGCAATATAATAGCCCAGAGAAATTCAACATCCTACCAGTAATGCCAGGGGAAGTAATGAAAGCGCTAGGAAGAATGCAAACAGCAAAGCCACTGGTGAGGATAGGGTAACAGCGGACCTGTCGAAAGATGGCAGAGAAACTGTGACCTTAGAGTTCAGTCAATTGAAAGACCAAGCTGAATTTCGTACAGGCTGCTCCACTATAGACCATAATCATACTATCAATCAGGCAATAGAGAAATTCATGGCATACAACCAACCCCTATAGCAGCCTTCATAGATTTCAAGAAGGCATCTGACTCAGTCAAGACATCAGCAGTGATACAGGCACTATGAAATCAGGGCAAAGACGAACCCTACATAAACATATTGGAATAAATCTACAGTGGATCCACATCCACCACAGTTCTCCATAAAGAAAGCGACAGAATCTCAATAAAGAAGGGTGTAAGGCAGGGAGACACAATCTCTTCAATTCACCACATGTTTACAGGAGGTTTTCAGGGCACTAGACTGGGAAGAATTGGGGATAATAGTTAATGAAGAGTATCCTAGTAACCTGCAATTCGCTGATGACAATGCCTTGATGATAAGTAACTCAAGGAATGATTTACAGCTCATGATTAGTGAACTCGCCATGGAAAGCAGAAGAGTAGGTCTGAAAATAATATGCATACAATTAAATAATGTGCAACAGTTTCAGCAGGAAAGAGCAATTTGCGATAGGTAATAGTGCGCTTGAAGTTGCAAAATGTATGTCTACTTAGGACAGGTAGTAACAGCGGAGCCGAACCATGAGACCGAAGTAACTAGAAGAACAAGACTGGGGTGGAGCACACTCGGCAAGCATTCTCAAATCATGATTGGTAGATTGCCACTATCCCTCAAGAGGAAAGCATACAACAGCTGCATCTTACCGGTACTTAAATACAGAGCAGAAACCTGGAGGCTTACAAAGAGGGTTCATCTTAAATTGAGGACGACGCAGCGAGCGATGGAAAGGAAAATGATAGGTGTAACCTTAAGAGACAAGAAGAGAGCAGAGTATATCAGGGAACAAACTGGGGTTAAGGATATCATAGTTGAAATCGAGAAGAAATAGACATGGGCCAGGCACGTAGCGCATAGGCAGGATAACCGCTGGTCATTAGGGGTAACTGACTGGATTCATAAAGAAGGCAAACGCACGAGGGGGAGACAGAAAGTTAGGTGGGCCGATGAGACTAAATAGTTTGCAGGTATAACGTGGCAGCAGAAAGCACAAGACCAGGTTGATTGGCGGAATATGGGAGAGGCCTTTGCCCTGCAGTGGGCGTAGTCAGGCTGATGATGATGATTATCATTATTTGGGAGGTTGGTTTGTGGCAATTAAGCCAAAGCAGCTCTGGCTATGAGAGATGCCATGCTGCAATGTCAGAGAAAGTTCTGGATAATGTCAACTACCTGGAATTCTTTGATGTGCACCACATTGCACAGTAGATAAGCCTCTAGCATTTTGCCTCCACCAAAATGCGACCATCATGGCCAATATCGAACTCAAGTCTTTCAAGTCAGCAGCTGAGCACCGTAACAACTAAGCCACCACAACAACTTTGATTCAATTTATTTTATAGTTTATGTAATACAGAATCATAACATCTTATTTTCTCCCTGCTGGGCTCAATATTTCCCTGAGGCTCCTCAAAACCTTTTGAAGCTTTAAGGCCTCTGCACCTCAATGTTCTTAGTGTATTCCGGCTGCGGCGGCTGCATTTCCGATGGAGGCAGAAATGTTGTAGGCCCGTGTGCCCAGATTTGGGTGCACGTTAAAGAACCCCAGGTGGTCTAAATTTCCGGAGCCCTCCACTACGGCGTCTCTCATAATCAAATGGTGGTTTCGGGGCGTTAAACCCCACATATTAATCAATCAATTAATCAATGTTCTTAGTGTAATGAGCAGTAACTACCTGTTCTACAGCTGCCTTAGTATTTCATACGTTTGGGGAAGTACCATATCAACCAGGTTATGAACAATTAATTTAGCGCAGTTTCTCCTCAAGTGGTAAAACAGCATGGCAGAATCTATGTATAAGGAACACCCCCAAAAATTCCAGCGCATTCACAGTGTAAGCACACAACTTGCACATGATTCTACTCGACTGCACTTTCCTCTGACTCATACTGACCTGTGTTAAGCTCAGAAGTCTTAAAATGTCCTCATAATCAAAAAGGGTTCAGTGACAAGCAGCAAGGAAAGTACAGCTAACCTTGATCATGGAGTCCACGTAACTTTCAGGACCCGTAAATTCTGTTGGGTCCTTGACTCGCACCAGCACAATAAAGTAGAGGTAGTGCCAAAGGTTGTGTTCACATCGAATGTGTTCTTCAAATGACACACTCTTGTTGTCAAAAGCTGACCTGTCGAGACCTGGTCGCAGTGAGAAAAGATATTTTGTCAACACTGGATTTCAGGTTCCAGGAGCACAATTTTTTTTCTCAAAATAAAACACGTAAAGAGAGCACTCTAAAGTAAAAATGTCCTTTCAGGTTCTTACTAGCTATCACACAACACAGCTTATGCCTACTGAATTGACCATTCTTTTTTTTTTTTCTGTCAGGTATGTCCTAGATGTGTACCCTTAGTGTCTCTATTCGAAAGCACAAGCTGTTTTATACTGATTGTTTTAAAATTCCCACTATGACAAAACACAAAATGATTTTGCTCTTTTGTTCATAGATCAATATCCCAAAAAATTCTGTCAATTAACAGACAGTATCATCAGCAGGAAACTGCACTGACAGTAGTGTCAGCTCTTAACTAACCGCAGATGAAGCACGTGTTACGCAGGGTCTCTTCTTTCTGCTGCTTCTCGCTTCTCAAATCAGCAAACGTGTCAATGATGACACCAAAGATCAGGTTCAGCACGATAATGATGACCACGAAGAAGAAGAGCAGGTCGTACACAACTCGAGCAAAGTACAGTGGTTCCTGTACAAACAAGCACACATTTGTTTGCGCATCACACACATGTTCACAAAAGCAGCTGTGATACAAGCTATATGACTACAATACACAATGTGCCGACAAACTCTGAATAATACCCACAAGCATTCCCCGTGAATCAGGGTCTGTAAACACAAATAAAATTCCTGACAAGTACAAAAATGCCATTGGCAAAGTACACACCTTAGCACTAGGTGGTCGTAGAATGTCACCAATACCACCACCGTTCCGTAAACCATGATTCATTGTGGTTATTATGCACATTAGGAGAGAGTCGCAAGCTCGTTCGGTTGTTGTGTCATCATCATCATCATCAGATTCCTTGGCATCCTTAGGCCGCTCGGATACATCGCAATAACCTTCAAGACATGGTGGTTCACTTTCTGGGCCTGAAACTGACAAATGAGAGAGGTGATAAGTGCATTTAAACTATATAGAAATACCACTAAACTGAATGCGAAAAAACCCAAGATTAGAAGTTTTGCAGTGACATTTACAATAACTATTGGTTATAAAGATGGGTGTTTGCTACAGCAGTGTGTATTTAGGCGAGATGCTCCATAATGCAGTTACGAAACTTTTTCTTTCTTTTTATTTTACTGAATGTCTTTTATGACGTTTTGTTATACACTGAATTTACCTCAATGTAAGAAGCTTACAAAAATCGGACATTAACTGCAAAACTAGTGAAACAGCATACAGAGCCAGGCACTATTTATTCTTTGAACATCGAGAGCACTAATAGTGGCACTGAAGTCATGAGGCCACATTGATCCAACATACGATTGTTCACAAGGCGTGGACACACGAGATTATTCCAGATCTTGCGTTAAGACCAGTGATAAGGCTGGAGCGTTCGATGACACATGTATAAATGCCGCCGCGCTTCGCCGCTTGTCAGTTGATCGACAGCTGATGCCCTGTTCGCCGCTATCAGTGCCCGTATATTGCGGTAATCTGACCTTCAGTTTCCTGGCTACACGTTCGGCAGAATAAACAGTTTCATCTTAGCGTCGAGTCTGCTCCCTTCGTCCACGTCACAACCCCGTGAGAATATATAAAAAAGCACACCACCATGGCAACGCGAAACACAGAATGAGAATTGAAACTTGAGCAAGTTGGTACGTATCCATTTTAATTTTAGCAGTAGACTGGTAGACGATGAGAAGAAAACTGAATTTCATTAGGAAAAAGCATGCAAATATTGCGGTAAAAAAAACTGAACAGAAAACTTCTTCTTAGTCCTTGTCTCTCAGTGCACTGCTGAAATTAAGACTGAACACAGAACTGGTTGACTTACCTCGTGGTACGTTCCGAACAGCACGGCTGTCAACTTCAATGAGGAAGTCATCACGGAAGAACAGAAATGCAACAATGGAGAACAAGTACACCAGAATTAGTGCAAGCACAGCCGTGAGAATGATAGAGCGGCCATTACGTGTCACAGACTTTATGACATTAAGGAGTGTTTCCTCCTGGTAGAGCACATCTAACAGAAGCACACTGTAAAACAGTGGGTGTCCAAGTAGGCCTAGCGCACAGAAAACGAGGTTGCAGACATGGTACAGAAGCTCCATGTCGGACAGCATGTGGCCAAGGCTGCGTGCAAACGTCCCGTGATTTCCCACTATGCTTACGAGGTGCACCGTGCTGAAAAAAAAAAAAAAAAGAGCAAAAGAATGAGGGACATTACAGAAATGTACTGCTTCCAACAGGAGTTCCTCAAATATGGAACCTTAGAAACATTTGTACACACTATAACCAAAGCACGCAGCCTTTAAGAGTTCTTGTGTAAGTCACATTCAACAAAAGATTTTAGTCATCAAGGTTCAATGCACTAGCGTGTTATGAAAAAGTCTAGCTGCTCTTCAAAGCTGCTTTTCTAAGTGAGAAGGTTAACAAAGTGTACATTCTAAATGCCAAAACTTATTTATTGTTCATGGCATATAGGAGATGAGGGCTAACCTGATGGCCACATTTACTGTGCCCAGTAACCACAGTGTAGGCTGTAGGCCTAGCCAGGACATGAGACGTAGAATGCAGGCACAGGACAATGCTCTTATAGACGATGGTCGTGGTGCCACAACCACCGCTGCCAGAGATACCAGCATCAGTGCCCAACTCAAGCCACTCAGCCGTGGGTCCAGTTCTGCACAAACCATGCCCAACAATTAAGAAGTGCTGCCACCAGAAATCATGCAAGCATTTAAAATACACGGTGAGC
Organism: Rhipicephalus microplus; assembly: GCF_013339725.1. Taxonomy (NCBI): domain Eukaryota; kingdom Metazoa; phylum Arthropoda; class Arachnida; order Ixodida; family Ixodidae; genus Rhipicephalus; species Rhipicephalus microplus. Next base: position 162,189,664 of record NC_051171.1, on the reverse strand, counting down.
TAACTTGTGATAATGCAGTGCACTCCTCCAGGGGCCACGCTTGTGTCTCTTGAGAAAACGGTTCTCTATCTAATGCCACTACTCTTCCAGATCAACAGTAGTTATGAAATTACAAGCAGTGATGAAAACCAATGCGATTTGGAAGTGACAAAGAGGGAAGAGATGAAAACTGCACTGAAAATGTAACAAAGTTAGGACATTCTTTCTAAATATAATTACCGCCCAAAGTTAAAATTATTTGGATGGCTGTTAATGCTTTAGCTGCGCCTTTGCACTGGCTGGAGAAGCGAGCAACTCGAACAAAAAATAAGGAGGACAACAGGAATACTGGCTTATAAAATGAATGTAGTGAAAATGCTCCCTGCCATGAGCACACGCCATAAAAAAAAAACAAAGGAAGTGCATAGAGGGATAATAAAGGCAAATAAAAATTTATCTCGTAGTTAAAGGTCCAACGCTTGAGAACATCTAAAATGCCTATATTATCAACAGCAGTGTTCTACTAGTCGAGGTATTAAGGTAAATGTAGGACACCACATGCGCCGCCAGTGGGACATTTTGGAATGAGCCTGATGAAGCCAAGAGCTCAGAGAACAAATTATCACTGGCATTCAAGCTACTCATAATAAAAAAAAGCATTATGAGCATTACAAGGCATAATAAAATGCTGCTTGTGTCTTTCTCTTTGATTCATAGAAAAAAGCCTTCAACGTTACAATGAAGAATGGCACGGGTTGTGCAAAAGTTTCATTTTCGCCAGGCTGCACTCCGTTTACGCGGTCGTGTCTCGGTGGTAGTTTTGTGATCGCATATTGCTTCATGTGCCTTGTGTGCTCATTAAAGTTGCTCTCACGAAAAGTTAAACAAAATGCCTGGTACATGTTAGGTATTTTCTGTACTGTGTTCTTCAGAGCTGAAACCACAGCATTGGCTGCAGGACAGTAAACATGGGCAACGTTGGGCAAGGCAAATGCAACCTCAAGAAGCCTTTTTCAGGCACGTGATTTTAATTGCGCTAACACTGTGTGTACCACTAAAATGAGATTTTCATTCAAAATAAGTACTTTCTTGGCACAAAGCAAGCACTAAAGATTTCTTGAACGTTAGTTCAACAATCAACGTTGACTTAACATTTGGTTTCAGTGTTCCCTTAAGGTAATGTGAGGCACATGCACCATTGAGGCAGTATTGTCATAATTAAAAGTGAAAACTGGGTTTAAAAAACCTATGCAACATGGAGGACAACACACACAAGTCATGTCTATGTTTTTGTTTCTGTATTGCACATTTTTTTTCTTGATGTATAAACATAAGACCAGAGCGCCAAGGCTACAAAATTTGAAAGTTTGTTCATCTTACAATTAAAGGTAGTGTACTTCTTCAAAAGTAACACACAGTGGAAAGCATCAAATTTCTGTACCTTTTGCACCTTCAAATGGGTAGAAGCTTGCCACAACGACATTGATCAGCACAGCTAAGTTGAAGGCCACAGTGCTCCATGTTGACATGTGCCGGCTCACCCAGTAGAGCACTGGCTGACCTGAAGACAATTCGTTTCAATGAACACACTATCGCTAAAACATAAGCTATGCTTGCAGTGTTGCAAAATTTACCTCGCAGTTTCTTTTGCCACTTCATTTCATTGAAAAGGTCTTCTGTTCGCTCAAAGAAGTCCGACACCTGAAATGAACATCAACTGAACACAAAAGCCAAGAATAAGATGTGTAGCTCTTACCTTACTACCCTGTTCATCGCGCTCCGTTGTGTTGTACACTTTAACCTTGGTTTCCCGCGTTAAAAATTCACAAATTTGTGGCACAGGGAACACAATCTGCTCCATTGTGCGATCATGCCTCACGATCTGCATGCAAAAGAGAATAGACAACATCACAGTTTAGTATGAAGTACATAGGCATTGTAGCATATACTACTACATTATACATGCTTATTTGTGTATCATGAAGCATGTTACATTAGGTTATTGCAATTACTACAGCATTTCAAAATCACTCCATTATTGCTGCTATTACAAAATAAAATGGTTGAAGTCTCACATTTCAGCTTTTGTTTTCTTCGTTAGTATGCTTGCAGAAAACATCAAAAAGAGGGAATAGAGAGTCTACACAAGGATATTACATATTATGAGCAATTGTGGTGAAATGGGGTTAGTTTGAATATTACGAATAACAAGAAAAAGCAAGCATAAACATAATACAAAGCATTACATGAGGTGGAAATAGAATGGGAACACTATACATGTTAGCTACCAAATGGACACATGGCCGCATCGTATATGTATCACATGCTACCAAGATTCTGACCAATAACTTAACGATTTGATCCTTTAATTTAATATGTACATACTGCTACAATATATACAATAACAACTCACGATGCAAAATGCAGAAAATGCACTTTACAGAAACAATACAGCTGCCAGTTAATGAATATGATCTCCACTCAAAGTGTATATCTTTATGCTGTGTAAGAACAGAAAGCATGAGCTCTCATTGCCTCTCGTTGCACTCGCAAACTAGTACCATACAAGTGTATGAGGCAAAGCTCAGGAGAACAAAGCATGCTCCAGTACAGCCCACTACCAAGTTCAGCACTATGCATGCAGTACAAATGGTACCAGGGCCCCACAGTGCAAACACGACAGAATGCCAAAAATGACTGAATACCAAAATTTTAGACACAAGGTGATCGAGATTGTTCTACAGTTTTAGAGTCCTTCACTGCAGCACGCTTAGCACTCACAAAAATTAATCGTTCAAGCAATTTTCAACTTCTGTACCTCAATCTGTGCTGTATGGGAGGCGTAGTACTGTAGAGCCTGGGCTGTCTTGCAATCGGCACTTTCATGCGGCTTCAGCAGACCAGCCAGGTCTCGATTGTGCTGGGCAAGCTGGTGGCATAAAATGTAGATGTTGTGACCCACCTCCTTAGGAGACACACCCACACCGTCTCCCCCACCCATACCCCGACTGTCCCCAACAGTGTCATCATCATCGTCATCATCTTCATCTTCGTCCTCATCCTGGTGATATGCATTGCACGCCACCTCCACTAGCTGCCGGGGGCTCATGTTGAAGAGGATACGCTCGGCATTCTCACTGTCCCCTCGGCTCTCCATGATAGCCAGCAGCAGCTTGCTTGCATTGTTCTGAAACCAAGCACAAAAAAGCGCTTATAATACTTTCACCACTACATAGAGGACTAAGGCTCCAGGTTGACATAAGACCAAGTTCTGTTCGTAATGTTCAATGGCTTAAACTAACCAGAGTAAAGCTTTGAACAGATTGAGGGATTTAAGAAATTTTTAAGACATTTAAGAGACAACTTGACAAACTTGCACTTCTCTATTCATGTTGGAAGAACACTCAAGCTGCCTTGTGGCTATGACAATTAAAAAGTAACTATGGGAGTCATTAACATGTGATCGAGGTGATCTGTGGCACGGATTTCTAATATAGCCCCATAAGAATAATGTATCCCAAGATCCCAATTCGCTTTTTTTTACTATGCCATGGTGCACGCGCCTTTTCTCTAGCACTAATGTTGCGACACGCCTGTTGATCTCCAAAGCTTTCATTCTGGAACTAGCAGTTGTGCCAGCCCCAACGAAAACCCTACCAAAATGACAGAGGCGAGTACAGGAAAACAGAATAGGCGGAGCATTACTTGCAAAGATACAAGCCCAGTTCAGACATAATAAAAACCAATTGTTGGCATAATCCACCATTTTCTTTAATCCTGGAATCCTATTCTCCACACAATTACAAACATTTTGTTTGATACAGAATACTCATTTCCAGAATGATAAATACAGAAAGAATACTAATTTCCAGTGACATTGCAGAAGCCTTTCTTCATCCATGTCTGCCCTTGTAGTAAATATTCATTAGTACCAACAGTTCACGACATCTCAAATTAGTGTTAGCATTGTGTCAGGGGCAAATATGCTAGGAGGTAAGATATGCAATTTCGGTAAGATTCACAAAGCAGCATACATACTACATGCCCACCTCAGTTGTCATCACCCACATTTTGCTCAGAGTATGGGTGAGTCTTTTACAACTGATAGGAACAATTTAACAGATGTAACAATTGATGAAATATACTTAGTTGCTGATAAAAATAATTTGTGGTGCACTATAAGCATGAAAAAAAGTTTTCACTAGGCTTGTGCAAATAGTGAATTTTAGATTCGGAAAGAATTCAAAGCACATAATGATCTTGGTTCAATGATTTTAAATAGAATTTGAATAGTGCTTATTATGTGTTATAAGAAAAAATGGGCATACTTTTCATGAACTCACCAACCTGCACAGTATGTATACATTTTTAACTGAAACAAGGCCAGTGCAAATGCCATATTTTTTGTTCAAAGGAAGTGGAAACGACTTTGAATAGTAGCAGGATTTGACTTTTGGTAGTATGCAAATGATAACCTGTAAAATATGCCACATTTCAATATTCACTATACTTATAGCATATAAGCTGGTTGAACATTTAACAAGCTTTTAAATGTAAAAAATGATGAATCGATGTGATAGTTCATTTAACCTTGAAGTAGGGCTTCGCAGCAATGTTAATGTCGAAAAAATAGGTGTTCTCACGACTTAGCACTCCTTCGCTGCAGTGAAACCACTTTACAAAGATTATACGTAGACTAATATACATCGATTCGATTATTTCAAACACTTTGAAGTTTTCAATAATTTAAATTCCAATCCTGTGATATTTGCTCGAATGTTCAAAGCATTCAAATATTCGCACAAGCCTAGTTCTAAGCTATATTTAACTCTGCAACCAAGGGCCCTGAAGGCCTACAGAAGCATGTAAAGAAATTAAGTTCTATTACCTTCAGTTCTAGGACAAGATCCATGCGCTTCTTTCCAAGTGGGTTGATGTCATTTAGAACCAGGGCAATGATAATGTCAATCCCATTGCTTTCATGCATGGCGATGCAGTTCTAAAACAAGGAAGAAAGTAAACTGTGTGAGCAACATGCTTTTAATCTATCAATACTGTAAGTATGTAATTCAATTGGGATCGAGATTAGCGAGAAAGGCAGCAACTTAAGTACTTGCACCTCAGAACTCGCACCACACAGCTATTAAAGAACTTTGAAAGCTATGAACACATGTGTTATTTTGCAATTTGTTTAGCTTAACAACTTATCAATACAAAGACAAGTCAATATGGATGTGAGCCAGTGCATGTCTTGGTGTAGACAAACCCAAATATCAAACTTGAAAGGAATCACTAAACAGTTCCATGTATCAATAATCCCTACGACATGTAGTGAGAAAATGCTTCTCTTAGAAGCTGTATTATTATAAGTAGTAGTAGTAGAGCTGTGCAAATAGCAAAACTTTGGGTGAAAAGTGGATTCAAATATATTAAAGGTTGAGTTCAAATCAAATCAAATATTTTCAAATAGTTGTCGACATTTTAATTTCATACTTTTTGTACACTTTAAAGTGAGTTTACAGGAAAAAAAGGTTCCCTAAGGATACCTAAGCACAGATAGGAACATTAGAAATCAAAAGAAGATACTGATGGGCTAGTTAAAAGTGCATAATTCAGAAAGTTACGCAAAGAGGCGAACGATGGCAACAGATCAAGATGGGGCACATCACTGAGTCCTGTCTTGATCTGTCACTGTCGTGTGCTTATTTGCACTGATATTCTGGATTAAATATGGAAGTGTATATTTTGGCTAAATGGTGAAGTGCTGGAGAGATGGTGTTCCCTAGTTGTTTTAGCAAGGATGAGGCAATTGGCCGTAGTGTATATATTTACATGATTTGGTGCAAGCAATGTGGTGGTGACATTGTTTTACATGTGAAAGAAATAGATGCTATTTCCTCAACATGTTCTCTTCATTCAACTTCTGTGGAGACCCAACCGATTTCCTAGTCTTCGTCCGCCCCCATAGATGTCTAAATACAAGAACGTCTGTAATTTCAGGTGCTACAATGCTCTGGCGTCTCATTTTTCAGACTTTCCACCCAAATTTCAGGTCCAAAACGGCATTAATTGAACCCCCTGCTATGCCACATCTATCATCTCCATGCTGGAATCAGCATTTTTATGAGTCAATACTTCATTGACTGTAGCAGTCTGAAAGGCAGCTTCATCGCAACGCGATAGTGCGGTGGGGTGAAGCACATAAAAAAAAATCTGAAGGGGCCACTGTCAATTTGATGTTAACTGTATTGGTCCTGAAAAGATTGAATAATTCGAATAGCAAAATTCCAGTGTAAATCATATTGAATAGCAAACACTCTTATAAAAATATTCTAAAGTTTGAATATATGCACACCCCTAACTATTAGATTTGGTCTTAATTATAACCAATGACTAATCAATTAATTCACTTTGAGCATTATAATGACATACGAAATATTATACAGAGTAATACTGGGAATTTCGCACATTTTTCTCGAAATAATTCTGGTGCTAGAGAGCTAAACAAAATGGAGAAATTGCGCTGAAATTAATATATCTGATGACACCAGTTAGGTACCTGCTGGAACAGAACACTTGATATATTGAATGTGGATGTAAGGAAATTCAATACAAGCGTAGCGCAAAGCCATACTTTAGAATGGAATTCCCAAGTAGATGTTAAAGCTGTTCGATAGAGAAAACTTTAATTTGATATATATAGGCTCGACACTATGTAAAAAGCAAAATATAGCTTTCGAGAGTACTATTCGGCACTTCAAGTTTCGATTTTTCATACATCACCTGGTTTTCATGGCAGGGGCCCTGGCAATATTCTGTCAGAGTCTCGAGGGTTTGATTGACAAGATCCACATTGTGTTCATTGATGTAAAGGCCAAGCAGGCCCAAGCCACCTGTGGTGCTGCCACAAATGCAGTCTAGAAACAGCAGCGTCTCGGATACCAGGTTGTAGTTGTTCTTGTTACACTGATTGCGCAAGAAATCCTGTGCATAAACAAGGTAGCCGGAGTTGAAGGATAAAAACAAAAGTTCACTCAATATAAAAAAGTAATGATATAAGAAAGCCAATCAGAGCAACAAACAAAAATGATGAACACTTCGCAGTGAATGAATGACAATGGTTACAGCGCGTGTACTTTACAAATCTCCACCTTCATTGTACCAGGTCAGCCAAGACTTCTTTACTAAAACAATTTTATCAATAGCTAACATGAATTACATCAATTATATTTGCACTGGCTGAATAAAATGTGAGCAGTACATGAACATGAATAATAGGCAGGCACAAATGCACCATCCAGATAATAATTCATGAGTATAATGTCATAAACCTATCATATGATTAACGAGAGATGTCGTAGTGAAGGACTCTGGAGATTTTGACCATCTCGGGTTCCTTAACCTACACTTAAATCTAAGTACAGGTGTCTAAAGCATTCTCGCTTCCATTCGAATCCCGCAACCTGGCCCAGTCAAGATCAAAAACTTGCACAAGATGCATACTTTCTTAATTAAACCACGCAATAGATGGTCACGAAAATGGCCATTTGTGGAAAAATGTGGTCCCTGGCAAATATATGAATGATTTGGGGATCTAGCCACCAGAATGCTGCTACTGGTGACAAAGACTGCACACTCATGCAACAAAGCCAAACAAAGCATACATGCCTGCAGGCTTCGATTGTGATTCTCGCACAGCAGCTGAAGAAAACGTAGCACTGGCTGCATGACCAACACCTCGGGTGCCAAGCGAGGCTCTTGGGGTCGTTCATTTTCCTCAGTTGGAGACAAAGGGCCAGTGCCTGTTCAAATAGATTGCATGAGGGTAATATGCCCACAATTTATCAGCTATGGAGGTTTAGGGACATCCAATTTATAAGATACTAACACCTTTATGCTAGAATACCAGCACATAATGTAACACCAAGTAAACAGTGCACATGCAGTTTACTAACTTAAAAAGAAATCAGAGCAAGTGCTAATGCACAGGCACATTCAACACGTATATGCGGTCATGTTCTCACTGAAGACTTTTATTCTAAATTTACAATAAAAACAGTCGGAAGTCAAAAACGGCTCACAGTTAAATAATCACAGCTACAACTCAATTATATGCCTTATTCAAAGTGCACTTCTCTAAATCTACAAGGTGTGGAATAAAAAAAAAATTATGCAGCAAGGACACCATAGCAAATCTGGCAATGGGACCTAACCTATCTACAAATACTGCAACCTTATGGCACAATGGTACAGTCAAGCTGCACAGTCAGAGTTGCAGTCAGACAATCACAGCTACAAGTAAGCGCATTTGTCTAAACTTCAGGGATGCAAAATAAAATAATATTATGCAACGCAGGCACAAGAACAAATACCTAACCTACTTACATAGTTAAACATACTGCAACTCTATGGTACTATGTGAAGTACAACCAGATGAGAACAGAGGAAAAGCTACATGCATGCAGTGCTGCGTGTGTGTGTGCAGCAAGACCAGACAAGGACAGGGAAAAAAAATTACACACGTGCACACGCACGCATACACGCACACACGCACGCATACACGCACACACACACACACTTGTGCACACACACACTTGTGCACTCGCACATTGTATCATGAGCCCTAACCAGCCACAGTCTGCCAACATCCTGTAGCAGGGCTCTCAGCAGATGCAAAAACAGATTACCTTACAAACAAGACAAAAAATACCAAGAAATTTGAAGTAGCCGACACATATAAGTCAACACAAGTAAGCAACGAAATAAAGGTGGTGATAATATAACTTAATTGAAAAGTACTCTACCATAGAGAGTACAAACTGATTAATCATCAGATTGTGCCAGTGAAAAGCAGCAAGGTGAACTTACACTAAATTATCAGTGCAAGGGCTTCCCTTCTCATAAATAAGTATGAACCTATGTTATTTACCCAAGCACTTCACTTGCACTTCAATAATAACTCATAAATTACACCAAAAGTATTACGTGTTACTACAGAAACAAAGCCAGCACATACGTCACATATGAAGCCCATAGCAGTATCAAAATGTAAAGATTCATTGGCTCTTTACACAGATATGCTTACCAACAGCGTCGCCACTGAGGCCACCCACTGTGGATCGCACATGGGCATAGGCTTTTCCCGTGACCTGCGCTGCATCCTCTAACTGGGCACGCAGCTCTTCAGACACCACCAGGCTCCCCTTCGCTCCTGTGAGAGAAATAGAACACAATCATTCATATTTAAAACTGTGCATACCCTATCAACTTGTGTAGCTACAGACGGCACAAATGACGAGCAAACTAGATGGAAAAATATATATATATATATATATATATATATATATATATATATATATATATATATATATATATATATATATATATATATATATATGTATAATTACACATCTAAAAATTGCTCTACTATGACAACTAAAATTTGAAACAGGACAAATGCTGAAGTTCCAACTACAATGTATCAAACTGCTTTTTTTTTTCTTAGTGGCAGGGGGGGGTAATCTTTGTTAATTGTACTGCTTTATAACTATGAATTAACAGCAACATGCTCAGTTTTCTATGCATTTGATCTTCTAGCTTCCAAGGCATTCAACGGCAAGTATAGCAATACGTTATATACAGAACTGCAACAGTTGAAAGTTAAACAGAAGACTAATCAATGTTAATGTTTTTTTCATGGCATTCTCTGTCTCAATTGATAAATCACATAGAAATTAACACATACATTCAGTTCCAGTTTTGAGCGATACTTGGTGGATGTTACAAGACCAACTTGACCCCAGTCACTGTGGCATATTCTCTACAGACCTCTCGCATTGCAGGTGAGAATTGCAGAGGGCTGTTAGAGCTATCAAATTACCTCGGTAGCTTCCACTCACGACACTATGCTTCATCCCTTTTGACAACAGCAACAGAGCACACTATCACCTCATTCATAAAGCCTTCATGCAGAACGTGCTTTTAAAAATGTTAGTGGACTGCTGTGAGCGCAGTGACAACAATTCACTAGTTATGTAAAGTCTCAGCTCTCTTGAGCAGCATTGTGATTAATATGGTTAAGGCAGCAGATCACATTTCCACATATTTCCCTTGTTTCCAGATCATGAGGAAAATAATCAGCATTCTATGGAATTTTAAAAGTCATTTTTATTGCGAGTATGCATTTAATGGCAAAATCACTAATCAGATATTTTATATTAGTCAACCAACTTTAGACAAATAGAATAAACATCACTTATATATACACATTCACAATAATTGCGATAAACATAAATGTTGAAAAGATAAATCAACATAGTTAACAACTGAGACCCAAAGTGAGCTGTAATAAAATTTATGTAATAATTCTATGCAACCCGAACAATAGTATTTTATTCACACCATTTCAATAATACCATGAAAAGTTCGCTTTCCAAAAAGAATTAATGTCATCATCAACGTAAGTTACAAGGTAAGAAGGCGATGAAGTAAGCAATGCAGTCACCTCCACAGCCATAACATAGAAATAAATAACAAAGAAAATAAATGAATCTCCTTATTCTATTTAGTGCCCTCAAGGTTGTGCCAACAGATCTGTTCTTACAATAACAATCAACCTAAATAACAGCCTACGGGGAAACTCACCTCGAGAGCGGCTGCGAGATTCCCGGAGGTTGTCCTTGCGCACCAGATCTTTCTCTTCCGAGGTCGCTCGTGCAGCCATGTCAGATGTGCTGACAGTGACAGTGGACTTTATCTCCTGTTGTGCTGCCTTCATTTTGTCAAAAAATACCTTGAAGAACTTCTCCGCATTGTTGCCAGTAGTCAGCTTTGCATGCATCGACCTCTGCATGAGAATACAGAAATACATCACATTGCATAATTGCACACTCAGAATCCTTATGAGGACATAACACACAGAGAAGAAAGGTACAGTATGTGCACATCGTCTCAATGCTGTGCAGATATCGTTCTGGTCCCAGCAGAGCACAGATAAAGGACGTGTTTAGATGTGGGGAGTGCATGTTTCTATGAAGATATGACAGAAACTTGAACGGAATGCCAACAATTCATTGCCAGCGGAATGCCAACGAATGTCATTCTAACATAGAGGTCTTAAACATGTGACAGCTTTAGTTATACCTCTGGCTTGATTTCCTTTTGGGTGACCTTGTGTCTATTATGTCACCTTGTCTGGTCAGACAATTATAGTTCATTGCTGAGTAACAACAACCTGCACTAAAAGTAACTGCACGATGGCTACTTCAAAGAAAACCTAGATAGGCCACATATAACACAGTACCACTGCTTACTCTTTCCTGCCTGCAATAATACACATTGTTGCAGCAGGTAGAATGTTCCCACCTGTATGACAGGGTTTCCACCACGCAGGAGAGCAATGCCAAGCTCGACACTCTCAAGAAAAATGGCCAGGCTGGGGCTCATCATAATCAGCTCCACTACAAGGTCCGAGGCCCCCTCGCGATCAAGCTGGTTCTGGACGTCAGCCAGTGGGCTGTGTGGACGACCCAGGGGTGTCTGTGGCTGATGCGACTGCTGCGGGGGTTGCAGCTGCTGCGGCTGTTGTTGCTGCTGCGGCAGCTGTGGGCCTTCCGTTGAGCCACGCTTCGGCTGTGGCTGCTTAGGTGGTGTGCCCAAATAACGCACAAGAAGGCTCTGCCTCAGTGCTTCACCCTGCACGATGTAATCCAAGTAAGATTGTTCAGCCACAGAAATATCTAAAAGCTGTGCTAAAGGTTTTGTCATAATAGGCCTATGCAAATACCAATTTTTTTGTTTAGAAGTAAAATCAATGCAGTGTAAGGAAGCAAGAGCAGCACTCAGGCACTGGCGCCAGCTCAACTAGCTCGAGGTAGAAGAGAATGAGGAGGTCAGATAACGAACAGCTGACTTGCAGCAAGGGCGCTGTCCCTTTGTCTCATTCCTGTAGTGTCAGATAATTTCAAAGTGAGTACTTCAATTAGTAGGATTTGCATATCACGTTGACACTATTGCCAGACGTTGAAAAATATTTATAAAGTCAATTATTTACTTGCCCAAAGAAAACAGTGAGGTCTAAGTCAGTTTGTTATTAAATTTTGTTATTTCAATATTTTGGTCATCCAGACAAATGTATGTCACTATTTTTAGAGGTTATAAAAAGGGATCTTTTTTCCTGGTCATTTGTAAATGATGGTTCAGGTCATGAATTAATAGATTAAGTTACTTCATTCTCAAGTATAGTTTGACATAATACTAGAACAAATAGCTAGTTCATATAGCTTTGCTATATGTGGTAAAACATGATACATTTCAAAAGTACGTACAGTTCACATGTACAATCTGCTCTGAATTTTTTTTTTTTGTCATTTGTGTCTGGGTAATATGGGAACATCTCAAAGTGTGACTGCATAGCAATGCGCATTGTGTGTCAAAGGCAGCTTCACAGCAACACGAAGCACGTGGCATTAACCCATTGGATTCCGTGGCCAGTGTTCCGCCTGCCGGGTTGCAAGGCCAAAAGCGCCTTGACCAGCGAATCGCTGTCCGCCTAGAAAATGTTTATTTTTGACATCATCTCACCGAGGGCAGTACAGCATTTTGTGTTTGCCTTTTGCCAAGTTTATTATCCGCCAGATGGACATAGTTGTCCATGTTCGTTAGCTGTTTGTAGATGGGGTTTTTTGTTCTTTGACGGCAAAGGGTGCATTATCCTGGCTTTTCCTAAACATGGCATGGCGTAAGAAACGAAGAAGAAACCCGCCTGTCACGGCCTCACCAATGCGCCTGCAAGCAGCCGTCAAGCAACCTCACCACATCCTGGCAAACAAAGTCAAGCAAAATCCATCAAGACTTTGCTTAGTTTGTAAGGCACGGGGCAAAAAGTTCGAGGGCCGATGGGCGTGTGAAAATGTGAATTTGTTTTTCACATGTCTGCATGCTTTGAACTTTTCCACGCACGAAAATCATACTGAAGCACCTGTTGCAGTTAAATATATCGTTAAGCGAATAACACAAAGCTTGTTATTCTATGTCGTATGTTACTAATTTTATTGCGGTTTAGGCACACCAACTACGCATGCCGTCGGTGTGCACAAATATTTTCCGGCGGAATACCAGGCGGGAACGGCCACCGAGATCATGAAAGCCAATGGGTTAAGACCCTTTTTTCATACGAATTATTTGCAGGAAATGTACACATTCACCAATTTGATAACTTTGAATACTAAAATTCCAGGCATTGCTTATGTCGACAATCAAAATCTTATATAGCGTTTTAAAATGAAAAATATTTGCAAAAGCTCAGTTTTATGCACTGCAATAAAATTTAGATGCATCTAGCCAGATCAGCCTAACCCATTTCAAGAGTCACTATCACAGAAACATGTACCACACTTATTTTTTGCAAATGACTGGCAGTCGCACTATTCTCAATTTTACTTCGAAATTCAATACATATGTGATACCTAAGATATAGAGAATTAAAATTTTTGCTCAGCATTGTTACTTCAGAAGTTGGTTCATTTGCTAACTTAAATTAGGCACTTTAGCAGAACCAAGAAAAAGTGGCGTAACTTACTTCATGCAGTAGCCAGCAACATGATTTTGGTTGCGTCGTCATAGAGTTCCTTGGTATATTTTAAAACTCTGGCTAAAGTTAGTTGGGGCACCCTGATATGCATGTACAATGCAACATGAAAGCAATGATTACCGATTCACTCAGTGTTCCTCAGGCCAATTCCATTTTATGCCCGAAAAATTTATCATTTGATTGCCCACCTAACTTTCTGCCATCCTCAGCTGGACATCCCGATTTGGAGCCATCACTTCTCACCACTGGTTATTTGTCTCGTGCAATGTGCAGCCTGCCTAGGTCCATTTTTGTTCTCTCTCTATGCCAATAACAACATAAGCCACTAGTCACAATTTGTAAATACCTGCTACAGGCTCCCCTGTTAGTAATAGGACTAGGTAAACTCTTACACAGATTCTAGAGGCTGGTTGCTGTACCGATATTCTTGTTCAAAATATATAATTCCTGAACACGACACTACTTGTACCGTTTCTTGATGGCCATGAAAAACCTCAGAGTTCGTTTTGAGTTTGTACTCAGCACTTTTCCAACTGGCCAGAAGTGTGTAAACAGCAGAATTTTGTCACAAAACAACACATAACACTGCCAAAAGAATAAATACATTGAAAGCACAAGTAGATCCATAAGAACATGAACCCGGAAAGAAGAGGAATAACAAAATGAGCCTCACCCGCGCAAGGTCAGAGATTTCTCTCTGAGTGAGCAAGCTGGCATCAATCTGATGGCAGTCCACAGGTGGCAGCAGCAGCACAGGAAGACAGAGAGCTGAGGTGGTTAGTGCAGCGTGAGCACAGGAGGGGGTGGCTCCTCCCAGCGAGGGGAGGTGACACCCCCCTCCCTTTATTCACTCAAAGGAGATCCACCACAAAGGGGGGAAGGGTAGGAGGGACGCATTAATGGGCCAAGCAACAGAAACCACCCACACCACAAAAGCATAGCAATGAGAAAAAAGGAGCTGCGCAAAAGGTGGCAATGCTCCTTGAAATGAGAAGTACACGAACCATCACTTGTATACCAAGTGCACAAAATTGCAAATCAATGTTTAAAGATCGAGTGCGACCGAGCTCGACATAGCAAAGCGACAGATGGGTTATGAGAGAAACATTACGGAGTCGTGAACTCTGCGACTCTGTGGACAAGTGCATAAAGAAGGATGCATAAGCACTCTTAGATTCTGCTGCATTGTAATGCAGCTGCTGTCACTAGGGATCAAATGTGTGACATCGCAGTTAGTAGCACAATGCCAGCCGCTGAGTCATAATTATATGTAATGCCTCAAGTTTTTTTGAAGAAGGTACAGACTTTAAGTTTCAAGTCTGGCTCACATAGTGCCATTTTATAATTAATACATAGAAATTTGATAAAATGCTATGAAAAGTACAAAACAAAAGTTGTGATATTTGAAAACGTTATGTTGGTAATATTGAGGTTAACCTTGACATGCCACAGTGGCTGTGCAACACTTGGTATGCAAGAGAGACAACAGTGGCCCATTTGGAAGCCAAGGCAAAAATGAAGGTAGCCGCGCAGATAAGAAAATGAAAAAGCTTAAAACTTGCACAGAATGTGCAGAGGAGCAGTGGCTGTAGAGAACAACGATGAAGAACAGACCAAAGGGTACATGAGCAGAACACAGAAGCTGAAGACTGGGAGCACTTTGCGCTACCTATCAAAATGATTGTGAACATGAAACCTTCATCCACAATCAGCAAGGTGCAAGGCTTAAATCTGGACATAAGTGTTGATAGGGTTGTGGCAACATTAAATGCAATGGCCATCTAGATTTGCAAAGGATAGTGCTTAAAGGCTCAAATTTCTGAAATCATGCAGCAGTACACCAAAATTGAATTCCTAAGGTTATAAATGAATACTACTCAAGTCTAACATAACTCCCCATACAACACATTGTGAAAAATTCAAAGTGCTAAATACTTATGATAAAAATCAAACATATTCATTTGACATCATTTTTATGACTAATGCCCACACAAAATTATCTTGAATTTGCGGTGATCTATTACTAATGGTAAAAATAAGATATCGAACCTGTGCCACTGTCCACTTACTGACATAGTGGCAAAGCCAAGTTAATGATCGTGTAAATTCTTTCCTCAAACAATCTACGAGAGAAATGACAACGTAGAAACATCCTAAAGCAGTAGGCAGAACGTAAGACAAAGATGTGTCGCCACAGGCAGGACAGGTATGCGGCAGTAGATGTGGTTAAAAATGTCACACAGAAGTAGACAAGACCAGAATAATGAAATCAAGGAAGGAAAGACAACCATCTTCAGCATGTACAAGCTAAACCTCCAATAGTCACGAACGATGGCAAAAGGGCAAATCCTAAAAGCTAGCAGTTGTTTGCTCAACATGTCCTAAGACTGTCTAGTTGCAAATGTTTCTCCTGAAACATGCCTGGTTCTTATTGCACGCACACAATCTCTTGACCAGCACAAATTCTCTCACACTTGCTCATGGGTGAAGTGAACAAGACCAGCGCACATTGACAAACATAGACAGACAGGAAATAAAGCTACACGACAGCAACACTTTTGTGGCAGTCAGGATGTAAACACTGCATAGCAACTGGCACAAATACGAAGTGCTACTACCTAGAACCTGTACTGTGCTGAAGGCCGACACCATTTCTCCTGATCTCAGCATGAGACATTACCAATCACATCTTAGAGCGCAGCACTAACGAACAAACTGCTGTGCACTGTGATGCAAGGGGAAGATTGTCTGATAGCGCTGTTTGACAGACAGTATTTCCTACTGCCTCCCCCTCTCACCTCCTTCCCTTTTTTTTTTTTCTTTTTATTGTCGAATTTCTGCAGATACAATTTGCCTAGAGGGCACTAATTAAGCTTCTTCAAAAATTATAGGGTTTAATGTCCTGCAATGGGAAGCATTGGTTGTGAGTAACGCAATTATAAAATACATTGGACAGATTTTGATTGACAGGGGTTCCTTGAAAGAAGCAGGGCCAAACTGAGCTGAGCTGAGCTGGGAAGAGAGGAGCCTTCATGAATGCATGCACTTTTTGTTTGTTGCAAAAAAAATGACTTACTAGTGGGGAAATTATATTTGAAGACCAAGCTTCTCTTCTTCAACTTCTCTCAACCTAGATTTAATACTGAAGCAGAGTAACCATCGCATTCATTGTCTCCAGTGAATTGTAGGGTGCCATGATACATCGCCACATACGTAAGTGGCATTACATAGCCACTGCTTCTGTTTGCCAGGATGCATGTCATTGCTAATGATGAGCCTTGAAATAAGTGTTTGTCAGGGAAGCAGGACTGCATTTCTGTGACTTCCCTCAAGCATTAAATTATCCTTCTTCCTCACACAACAGGCATTCCCGCTGGCCAATCACCACTCGCGTTGACAGAAGCGAAATTTCATTGACGAAAGACTAGGCATCCAGTTGTATAATGCTTTTTGCATACAAATGCAGAGTAGAGTTCTTATTTACAGCGATGAATAACTCTCAACCAATCGTGGCTGGACTTCATTTGTTACCCCCGACATCATTAATGCCTAATGTAAGAAGTTCTAAGGAGCTTGAACACTTGTCCTTGAGCTTTTCACAATTTTTTTCTATTAATAAAGCTCCATTCATAGTACTAATTATCCCCTTAAAAAGTCAGTTGCACCTCATTGCACACACGTGTCTCGCGAATAGGCCGCATTTGGGGTTAACAACCAAAGAGCGAAAGGTGGTGCAGCGCTCGCACGCAATCTTTATCACCATGGTTCGCGCAGTAGTGCCAGCAGTGACGCCTGGCAGCAATGCTAGGTTGCTGGAGAGAAAAGATTGGAGAGCCTCTTTGTCGTATGGCGGCTGGCGCAGATGGTCGCCTCCTGACGTGATCCCGCTGGGTGCGGTGACTACGGGTCGTAATTTGTGGGCCCCTCGTGGCAAGTTTAGCATTGGCGACGCCACCTTCGCGCTACTTTCTGTCTCTTCTTGTGCTTGATTGAGTACAATGGACTATTTCTTAAGATTTGTTTAGCCTTTGATCACTACTGATGTATTTTATTCGGCTGAAGATATCAGCGAGGTGAAAGTAGTTCAATAAATGTGTTGTTTGATTCGGTTCAACCACACCTGCTGCCTCCGTTCGCTCCGAGAGCATGGTGCCTCCTTAAGAGATCCCACATGGTACAGCTGTAATTGTAGTATGACAGTCTATCATCAAAGCTTAACCTCCTGTTTTTCTTTAGAGCTCCTTTAACATACTGCAGACCCTCATTAATGGAACCTGAAGGAACCAGGAAATTATGTTCTGTTTGACAGGAGTTCCATTTATCGAGAGATGACCAGGAGTGCAGAATACAAAAATGAAACCAATGTTGTCTGAAGCACTTGTTCTATTTAATCATCAGCTCCGTTTACTGAGAGTCTTCTTAGCACCTAAACCCAAGAGCACAAGTATTTTTGCATATTAACTCCATTCAATTTGTGGGCAGCACAGTCAGGTTAGCTCTTCCTCGGCAAACTTCTTGCAATCATAGCAAGACAAATCCCACAGCAAATATAATAAAATATAAAAAAGAAAGGAGAGAGAGTCAACACACACCTTTTCTCCGTGTTCTGTGTCAGCCATCATTTGACGCAAAGTCTGCAGGACACGCACGCAAAGCCCCTCCTCCCGCTCCTGCAACAGGCGTTGTGTGTGCTGCACCAGCTTGGAGACAAAGGAGGCACAGCGAGCCTGCGCCTGTGGCCGTGAAGGGAACAGCCGCTGTGGCTCATGAAGAACGTCCACCAGCACAGACAACTCGCTCTGTACTAGTGGCCTGAGCTGCTCTTCCAGCACCAGCACCAGCTCTTGCAGGACCTCAATCACCGTCCGATCACTTGGGTGGCTGCGGGACACATCCTGAAAGGAGACAACAACACAGTGCTTAAAGGTGTGGGGAGCAGGTGCGCCCAGCCTCCCTTTCCCTTTTAGGGCAGCGCACGCGCCTGGTTGCGGGGACCCCTTCCCCCACGGCCGGCGCGTGCGATTCCCCCCCCTTTCCCGGCGCCAGGAACAGGTTCCCCTCTCCCTCAGCGAGGAAAGGTACCATTCTCGTCAGGGAAAGGGAAATCGGGTCGGGGAACAAAACGAGCGGGCAAACGGGCGCTCGCGCTCTCTGAGACCAGCGACCATCCCAGGAGGACGAACCCGCAACCCCTCCTGCGAGCCGAGGACGTCCACGACCGAGGTGTAAGCGTCAACACCTTTGTTATCTGTAGTATCTCCCCGCGACAGTGACGCGCGATTGCTAACGCTTAGCAATAAAGTGTTTGTTGTTGATCTGGCCAGTTGCCTTATTCGCCCGAACCCGTAGTAGTAGCTGCAATGAGGCAAGCTACGGTTGGGGAACGTTAACCGTGCACGGAACGACTGTGTGCGGCTGAGACGGCCAGCCCCCAACATCTGGCGCCCAACGTGGGGCGAATTTGGCAACGCGGCTAGTTCTGTGGACGCGAGCAAGTGCCAGGGCGCTCTTCCACACGTAGGATAATAGGCATGTCGGAATTCCAAGATTTGTCAATGTTGTCGGATGTCGCGTCGCAGAGTGGCGATCCTTTGGCTAACGCGGGGGTACTGTTAGGACTTTCCGACAGCGTAGAGCTTGGTCGTTTCACGCGGGATGATCAGGAGGGTGCAGAGACCGCGTTAGCAGAGAGTAGGCCTACGACGGAGAGCGGCCCGCATGGCGCTCCGGCATCTCGCGACGCGAACAGAGAGGCGCCGCCACAAGTTACGACACGCGCCTCAACTATAGGCGAGTCTTCGGGCAACAGTTTGCCCTCGAGCGAGGTACTCTTACAGAATGCGCTGTCAGTTATGCAAAGCCTCGCGAGCGCCCTGCAGAACACAGCGCAGGCCCCCGTGCAAAATGTGCGACCACGTGTCAAGGTAGACGTTCCGACCTACACGGGTTACCACGACTGCAAGAGCGCCAACGAGTATCTCGACCGGTTGCTCCATTATCAGCAGGCGACGGGTCTTTCTGATGCCGAACTTCTCGAGCGCGTGGTCCCGGTGTCGCTCACGGAGCAAGCGGCTCGGTGGTTCCGACTAACCGGACATCGCGCCCGTACGGTAGAAGAGTTCCGCGAAAGCTTTCGCGGCGAATTCCTACCGGCTAATTATGAGTGGCGTTTGCGGAGGGAGTTGGAGCTGCGCACCCAGCATCCGGACGAATCCTTGCTGGAATACGTACGGGCGATGGACGAATTGTATCGTCTCGCGAACCCTCACGCCACCAACGCGGAAAAGGTCGAGCGTGTTACCCGACAGGCGCACCCGACTTTCGCGGCGCACTTCAGGGGATGCAGGTTCGCAGACCTCGAAGAGCTCGCCACCGAGGCGAAGCGCATACAAGGGGACATCCTCGCAGCGCGTTCGTATCGCCCCCCTCCGCCCGCCGCGCAGTCAATCGAGCCTCGCTGTGCATGGAACGGCGGCGCAGTGACTTCAGAAGCGTTTAGGGGTAACGCATCAGCATCGTACGCTGATGAGCACGTGTCACGCGGTTGGGAGCTGTCAAACCGCGCTTTAGACCCCTACGCTTACGCGCTCCGTACGGCACACGCCGCCCCTGCGCGTGACATTCCAAGGCAGGAGCACGTGGTTGACGCGAGGCCTAACGAGCGGCGCAATCCAGAGCGAGGACCACCTGATCGAGGCGAGTTACGAGCGAACCGGCGTGGTGTCCGCGGTCCTTGCTATCGGTGCGGCGCGCCAGGGCACATCGCTCGCGAATGCGACCGCACGCCGGGTCAGGAGCAAACGCGCGGTTCGGGAAACGGACGGCGCCGCCGGTGATCCACATGGGACCCCGCGCGGCGATTAGTAATCCTACCGATGCGTTCGGATCACTTGCACCGTCGGTCTGTCGCGCAGGTGATGCCGTAGACTCGCCCGCGCCGCTAATCGAGTTAACGATAGCTCGGAAAAAGTTCGTAGCACTTTTGGATACTGGGGCAAGCGCTTCTTTATTCGGTGACGATGTGTTGCACCATCTCCGCGAGAACAACATCCGCTTGAGGCAAAGCAACACCATCTTCCGTCTAGCTACGGGCACAGCACAATCGAGCGGCGCGGCTAGGCTAGTGATCCGCTGGGACAGACGCGTGAGGCGACAACGTTTCGTGCATCTTCCAGGGCTGTCAATGTCTCTAATCCTGGGTCGAGACTTCCTCGCTAAGTCGGGTATTGTCATTGACATTGCAAACGGTGGTTACCGAGAGCGCGACGGAGACGCGCTGAAGCTTTTCTCGAAGGCCTCCGCATTGACAAAAGCATGCCAATCGCAGGGAGAGGCGCGAGTACGCGAGGAGGAAAGCGCGCCGAGAAAGCGAGTAAACGCCCCGCCGGAGCAATGTGCTGCGCTGCAGGAAAGGGCAGTGCACCCGCTTTTGGTACAGGCACAGAGCCTACTAGAGGGGGAACGAGCGCAGCTGTCGTCGCTGTTGTACGAATATGACGCGATGTTTACTGACTGTCCCGGCCGCACTACGCTGGTTAAGCATAGAATTGACACGGGTGATGCACGCCCTTGGAAATGCAATCCCCGACCAATCAGCTTAGCTAAGCGGAAAGCACTAGACGCCGCCTTGGACGAACTCATCGAAACAGGCGTAGTTGAGAGGTCAAACAGCCCATGGGGTTTCCCGGTAGTTCTAGTTCCAAAGAAAGATGATACGTATCGCCTTTGTGTAGACTACCGCAGGCTGAATGAAATTACGAAGAAGGACGCGTATCCTCTTCCCTCCATTTCATCGTTAGTATCCAATCTAGGCGGGGCGAAGTACTTCACAACGCTCGATGCTAGCCGCGGATATTTTCAGGTTGAGATGGACGAGCGGGATAAAGAGAAGTCAGCTTTCACGTGCCACAGAGGACTTTTCCAATTCAGGAGAATGTCGTTTGGCTTGGTGGGCGCTCCCGCTACGTATCAGAGGCTAATGGACCGTGTTTTGGGAGATGCAAAGTGGCAGCACGCACTCGCATATCTAGACGACATAGTGGTTTACTCGAAAACGTTCGAAGAGCACGTGCGCCACTTGAGAGACGTTCTAGAACGGCTGAGGTCTGCGGGCATCACTTTGAACCCAAACAAAGCTCAGATAGCGGCGACCCGAATAACATTATTGGGATTTACGCTTGACGAGGGTCGCATTTTGCCGGATAAGGGTAAGCTTGAAGCGATAGTGAGCTATCCATCGCCGAACAATGTCGGTGAGCTGAGGCGCTTTTTGGGGATGGTGAATTTTTATCGCCAATTCATTCCAGATTGCGCGGCAGTGCAGGCGCCTTTAACGAAGCTCTTGAGGAATGGTGAGCGTTGGGCTTGGAGCCAAGAGCAAGAGGCCGCACTGCGTCGCCTCACGAAGTTGCTGGCCAACACGGCTCAGCTGCAGCTACCCGATTTGAACAGGGAGTTTGTTATTCACACCGATGCAAGCGACCTGGGCTTAGGAGCAATTTTGCTTCAGGAGCATGGAGGTTCCCTCCGACCGATTGCGTTCGCGAGCCGTACGTTGACACCGGCGGAGAGGAACTACTCAGTAACCGAGAAAGAGTGTCTGGCGATAGTTTTTGCTCTCCGTAAGTTTGACTTTTACATAGACGGAGTTGCGTTTGTGATTGAAACGGACCACATGGCGCTCACGTGGTTGAGGCGTTTGAACGAACCAAGTGGCCGATTGGCGCGTTGGGCATTGTTGCTGCAGCGTTATGACTTCACCGTCCGCTACCGCAAGGGTAAGAACAATGCCGCGGCCGACGCACTATCGCGTGCTCCAGTTCGACACGAGGCAAGTCACGCGACTAATTCGGAACGAACTGAGAGCGAGACACTCGCGCTAACGCAAACAGCGGAGCAAACGTTAGTTCGAGCTAAGAGCGTGAACCACGTAGAGGCTGTCGTTAGCGCAGGGATTGTTTTCAGCAGAAGGGAGCTGTTAGAAGCTCAGCAGAAAGATCCATTTTGTCGAAAGGTGTTCGACGGGCTCCGGGAGCCGGGTGGTAGTGAGGCCACCGCGCACAAGGGGGCAGCTGGTATTGCTGTCGGTGCGGAGCGCTCGGCAACAGCTGGTAGTGCTGTGAGCGCGCTGGATTCATATCTGCTAGATTCTGACGGCGTCCTGCTGAGGTACATTCCATCCGACGATGACACAAGTGAGTCATTTAAAGTCGTGATACCGCGCGCGTTGAGAGGAGCGCTTCTTCGCTACTTTCATGACTCGTGCATTGGTGGGCATGCGAGCGGCCCTAAGACTTACGCTAAGTTGTGTCGCCTCGCTACCTGGCCAGGTATGAAGCGGGATGTGATTCGCTACGCCCGTTCATGTCGTGTGTGCCAAAGCGTCAAGCCGCGAGGAGGACGTCCGCCCGGCCTCATGCAACCGATTAACAGTCAGACTCCCTGGCAAATCGCAGCGTGTGACGTAATGGGCCCGTACCCCTCAACTCCTAGCAGAAATAAGTTCTTGCTGGTGATCACGGATCACTTCACTAAATGGGTAGAACTTTTTCCCCTTAGGAAGCTGACGGCTCGAGTGATTTTAGAGAAGTTGATGGAGGTTTTTACCAGGTTCGGGTTCCCCGAGCAGTTGATTACAGACAACGCGTCTTATTTCACTGCGAAGGTGTTTGTTGACACGTGCGCCGCGTTGGGCATTAAGCACAAGAAAACAACCACCTACCATGCTCAGTCGAACCCCACGGAGCGAGTCAATCGCAACATCAAGCACATGCTTGTCGCGTTCTCTGAAAGACATAAGGACTGGGATACCTATCTTCCAGAGATCGGTTTTGCATTACGATCGACCGTAAACCGATCGACTGGGTATGCGCCTTCTTCTCTGAACTTGGGGAGAGAACTGCCGAATCCGATGGAGACCGTACTCGCGGACCGCAGTGGAGTGCCAGTGGCGACATCAGCACGCGCTGAATACGCAACGCAGCTGCGCGAGAAGCTAGCGGAAGCTTTACATAAAGCTCGACATAATCTCAGCACTGCGAGGGCACAGCAGAAGGCGCAGTATGACCGCACGCGTAGGAACGTACACTACGAAGTGGGCGATCTGGTGATGCGGCGCCATCATGTTCTCAGTAATGCTAGCAAACAGTTTGCTGCCTCGCTGGCACCGAAATGGTCCGGGCCGTACCGAGTGCGAGAGAAAGTTTCTTCGCTCGTTTATCGACTCGCGAACATGAAAGGCAAACCGAGCGGCGGACCGGTGCATGTATGTGACTTGAAACGCTACATAGCACGGGAGGCGCATGAGGACTACGGTCAGTCCCCCTCCAAGCCGCGCGCGGCGGGTGAGATGATTCGACACCGGGTCAGGAGCCCAGAACCGCGCTACTTCCTGCGTAACAGTCGGAGGCAACTATGCACGGTAGGCCGCGTTTGATATGTTCGACGCGGGGTGCAAGGGTTAGCGCGCAACACATGTGCGATTGTTAACCTGTCGTTCTTTATCTGTATCACTCTCACCGAACAGATGGAGCGCCATTGGGAACAGCACCGCCGGAACAGCAAGGAGAGGAGACCACCTCCTTACGGCCAGCCCCCACCCCCACCAACGTCCACATGGCAGCCCTACCCCACTGCGGCCCGGCCGCGAACGCCGAGGCAGAGCCACTCGAGCCGCCGCCACCGAGGGGGTCCGCGCGCGCTGCCGCCTGGTCACCAACTCTCGGCTTCGCCGTCACCATCACGACCCGCCGGTTCACAGGGAACGAGACCAGGGTCCCAACGCGGCGAGCCGACCGCATCGCCTCACGGCCGCAACCACCGAGACGTGGCAACCTGGACCAGCCAGGATGGAGGCGACCCTCCGGTGTCTTACGTCTCCTCGAGGCCCTGGCGCCGGCAGGAAAGGGCCCGAGTTGGGGTCGCCCCAGCGCACCTGTATCGCCCTTTTCAGGGGCGCACGGTAGAGGACGCGGACCGGAGGGCTAACGGGGCTTGCCTTCCAGTGCCCGCAGGGACGCGGTTCTGCGAGTGCGGCGCCGTGGTGATCCATAACTCCCACGAATTGGGGAAATTACACCGGCACCGCACCCAGGCTACCCAACCATCCAGCCGCGAATCATCCCAGGAGCGCTCCGGCGCCGCGGTTCGGGCCATGCTGGCGCGGGCGGCCCAGGAGGCGGACTTCGCGCAGTGGCTGCTGAGAGTTGCCTCAGGCCACGCGTCCAGCGAGAGTCCGCCTGCGCCGCTATCAATAACGGCTACCGTAGAGCGGGGGGCGGCGGGGCCGGGAGAGACATTGGTGGCGGCTGCATTGACACCGGAGGTGGCGTCAATGACCTTGGAGGCGGGTGAGAGAGCGGTGGGGGCTCCGGCGGTGCCCGCGGCAGACACCGAACGGTCCGAGGGCATGGACGTAGACCAGGCCCTTCTGGCCTATCTAGAGGACGAATAAAACGAATTATTCCCTCTTTGCAGTCTCTGTCGTTCGGGGGCCTTCTTAAGGGGGGAGGAGATGTGGGGAGCAGGTGCGCCCAGCCTCCCTTTCCCTTTTAGGGCAGCGCACGCGCCTGGTTGCGGGGACCCCTTCCCCCACGGCCGGCGCGTGCGATTCCCCCCCCTTTCCCGGCGCCAGGAACAGGTTCCCCTCTCCCTCAGCGAGGAAAGGTACCATTCTCGTCAGGGAAAGGGAAATCGGGTCGGGGAACAAAACGAGCGGGCAAACGGGCGCTCGCGCTCTCTGAGACCAGCGACCATCCCAGGAGGACGAACCCGCAACCCCTCCTGCGAGCCGAGGACGTCCACGACCGAGGTGTAAGCGTCAACACCTTTGTTATCTGTAGTATCTCCCCGCGACAGTGACGCGCGATTGCTAACGCTTAGCAATAAAGTGTTTGTTGTTGATCTGGCCAGTTGCCTTATTCGCCCGAACCCGTAGTAGTAGCTGCAATGAGGCAAGCTACGGTTGGGGAACGTTAACCGTGCACGGAACGACTGTGTGCGGCTGAAACATTAGCTATAGGCTTCTGCGTCAGCCGTACATAGGACGGTCCCCCAACAAAGGCAAATAGCAGCAAGCGTTTCTTCTGGCTGAACTGTAGCCCATGCAACTGAAATACTATTAAAAGAACAGTAAAAGGCTGTCTTCTCAGTAAGGCTTTTACTGTCTCAGTAAAAGCCTTTATTTGCACATTTCCCGGCTGAAATTTCTACTCGCTTTCTTTTCGTAAATTTAACATTAGTCCAGAAACTTACATAAGAGATTAAATTTCATGACTAGACGTTCACATGTTTACTTTCTTGAACCTTACTTTACACGCACTAATCTTTTCACGGACTCTTTCTTTCCTCGGATCATCATCAAGGAGGAAAGCGGGACGCGGGTTGCTGGGATGTGGCATGGAGAATAAATGGCTGTGTGGGCGTGGTTGCCTGTCATCAAGTGTATCGTCGTGCGTGACAATGTGAAGACTAGGTCAAGGGGCTGTGTGCTGGTTTTTGACAATTTGGGCTCTCTATCATTTCAGGTGAGATGTAGCAGCATTTTCTTAACCCCACTTTCAGTATTAAACAAATAATAATTTTGCCGGCTTTTCAATGCATTCACATATTTCAAACAGAACACTATGCCTACATGCTGCTTTACAGCATCAGGTTGTGTAAATACTTTTTATGTGGCCCAAAGTACCACTTACAATGTCCTTTAAGCAACTCCTGAAAATGTGCTTCTTTTATCAGCAGAGTTACATATCTTTTACAAATACCACCCATGATGCTATTCACCAAAAGGACAAACTGGTGGGCTAGTTGGCAGTGCATAACTCGGAACAGTAGGGCAAAAAATCACACAGACAATGACAGAGCAAGACGGAACACTGCACTAAACTAACAACTGAGTGTTTATTTTGGGCAATTGCATATACAGTAAAGCCTCGTTAACCAGAAGTCGCTGTAACTGTGAGAAATCTTCGAATCGAACAGGTTTTTTAATTAAAAGAATATACAAAAAGTGGGATGCAGAAAATTTGCAAAGTAATCAGGGGTGGTTGCTTGCGGTGCCGGCTAGTTTGCGGCTTCAAGCGTTTTGTTTTCCAGCAATACCCAGTCCAAATTATGCCACAAATACGGAGGAATGGCGGGCCCTGCTTGTGCCACCCTCGTGATCAATTGAAATGTATTCCTGCAGAAAAAAAATGTGCTTCACTGCAACACAGTAATGACACGTGGGCAGCCAGTAGCCTGCTCCTTGTAGTGTCGGGAAGTCATGATGCCACCATTCGCCCATTCTTTCTGGTAAAATAATAAATTTAATATTGGTCAGTGCGACAAAATTCGCAATGTGTTTTGGCTGGACAGCATGATCATTGAAGTTTTTGAACCTATTTTCAAAGTAGGCGTTGCAGGCAAGAACCCCACCAGCAGTGCAAGTGCTCAAATTCCTGGAGCAGCTGCCAATCCGGTTTGCATACATTGAGAATTACACCAGACACTATTATTTCGCTATATTCCCAGAAAGAATGGTTAAATTATGAGACGCTGACATTGCAAAAAACATGCAACATGCTGCCCACGCAGCACAACTGTGTTGCAGTGAAGCACATTTCTTTTCTGCAAGTGCACATGTCAGTTGATCACGAGACTGGTTTTGTGTTTTTTTGTTTTGTTTTTTTTTGCTGGAAGCAGCGAGGCAAAGGTGATTCACATGTAACTCATTAGTATTGCTACATTGCATTGCCTTGTTGCTCCGCCGTTCCCACAGATTTGCGGCGAAACTGGGATCGGGAATTGCGCATGGCACCCAAAGATTTAAAATTAACCGGGATGGTGCTGACCCCCGTTTCAAATTATCCGCTCAGACTTACAGCTCAGACTTAATACGAGACCGCAGAAACATTTCAAATTAAGTGAGATTTTGAAATAACCAAGTTTGAATAAATTAGGTTTTATTGTAGATGCACATGATGTCGCGCGATTAGATATAGAGATGCAGCAAGCTGCCTTTCAATTTGTCCATTTTCGGAAAAGGACATGCTATTTTTGCCGCGTCAGCCGCTCATGTGATAAGCTGGGACGATTTTTTACTACTACTACTACTACTACTACTACTACTACTACTACTACTACTACTACTTACTACTACTACTACTACTACTACTACTACTACTACTACTACTACTACTACTACTACTACTACTACTACTACTACTACTACTACTACTACAGTAGTTACAATGGCATGCACGGCATCCAGCCTGAGGACAGTTGGCCCAATAGTCTATGCATCAAGGTGACACAGCTTTAGCCCAATGGTCTATGTATCAAGGTAACAGCTTTCTAGCAAAGCATTAAAAATGAGTGTAATAAACATTAATCTTGTTGAGTTTAGAGTTAGGCAGCGTTCAAGCTTAGCACGATATAAATCCTGCCATAACACATTAAACCGGCAAGAAAAAAACTTGAAATGTTTTCATGAAGTTGTACAAGATATATGGTAAAATCAACCTGGACCTTAAAAAAACATACGTTAGGCCTCTGTGGTGATGGTTCCACAGGCTCGCGCTTTGGTGCCCGAGCAGAAGAAAGCCAGGCACGCGTGTGTTTGCTGATCAGGGCAGTTTTGTCAAACATGGCTGTCACTTGAGTCTCAAGGTCCACAGGAATGGCAATGCCACGGCTCTTTGCTGCAGGCAAAACAATGTGACACTGTAGAGGGCACTCACCTCACACATTAAAGGAACCATGCGGAAAGCCTGCCATATTTAATTTTTGTCTTCATTTCATCTGAAGATGAATAAGATTTCTTCCACTAACTTGCTCCAATCAAACCATTCCTACACCACTCAAAACGAATATGAGCACAAAAATGTTGGTAACCACCGTTACTGTGCAGTCACCGACCATCCAGCAGCAGTCATTAGCATTAAGGCACAGTTGCTATGTCCATTATTATTGTATTTTTCTGTTACTACAATGTATGTCTTCAAGAAGACAGCAAAGATTTGCATGGATTTATAGCAAATAAAAAGCAACACAGAGATGTAAATGATGAACGTACTAAAACAGTACTGTGAACCAGTGGTGGATTCAGAGGGGGGGGCAGGGCAGTAGGGGCAATTGCCCCTCCCCAAAGCGTGCGTCAGCACCTCCCCCCCTCCTCTCTTCAGTGCTTATTATTCACTTCCTATTACCAATTAGAACAAATAAGTGGGACCACAGTGAGCACACATTAACAATATGTGTGCTACATGACTGGGTTTTCAAGCTACTAAAAACAAAAAAAAAGTCAGAAACCCTCCTCTCTTCCAGTGTTACTTCAAATGACTGCCCCCCCCCCCCCCCCCCGAAATGAGACGCTGGGTGGGAATGTTAACAGCAAGCCCTGCTGTTAACATTCCCATCTCTTGTCCAATGCAGAGTAATGAATGCTCCTTGAATAAACTTCAATAAAATTATTTTTGCTTATTGCTAACAATGAAAACAGTAATGAATAATTAGGCTACTAAAGCACACACT
Organism: Rhipicephalus microplus; assembly: GCF_013339725.1. NCBI lineage: Eukaryota > Metazoa > Arthropoda > Arachnida > Ixodida > Ixodidae > Rhipicephalus > Rhipicephalus microplus. The sequence goes on along the minus strand of NC_051171.1, from coordinate 162,160,584 downwards.
GTTAGTCACAGCAGAAGCTGATCACCAAGCCAAGATGTACTAATGTTACTTATACACGCACTGGTTTACATCTAGCACGTGCACAGACATATGTAGAATAAAAATTTATTTTATTTTGCATATTCTGTACGTTCATTCATATAGTCACAGGTCCTGCGATTACATGACTACAGGCCCTGCGTGAGCCTGGGCCAAAATGTTCTACTTCTCTGCAATACCGTGATTTCATTTTGTGAACGCACTCAAAACTACATGCCACAGCAAATGTGCATTGCAACCATTGACAACTCAAGAGTATAAAAACACAAATGAATGAACAGAAACCAGTGCTAACCTATTTCTGCCAGGGTGCGTATGCAGCCTTCAACGTTCATTCGCTGTTGAAGTGCAAGCCACGTGCAGGTGGACAATCGGAAAGCTGACTGGAGGAGCCGCACAAATACTGGTTGGTGAGTCTAAAAAAAAAGAAATTTTTGCTGAACAATCTGCTCGTAGCAGCGGGCCTCAGTCGCGATTGTCAAATCACTTACTTGTCCCTAGTTGTAAAAGCAGCATGTTGAGAGAAAAACAGACAGGCACAGTAAAGAACAGGTTAGGCTACAACACTCCTACAGTTCCATGCATGTTTATGGTCAAGATGCCACAGTACTAGTTTATGGGACTTCTCTAATTTTTACGGTAGGATATGCTTTACCTTACATAAAACAGCATGTGAAGCAGCCTTTAAGCATTACCGTATATTTGTCAAATGTTTCCATTCCACAGAATGGTTGAAAAAACACAGTGTGACTAGATAATCAATACAACAGGTACCATTATGCAAGATTATTACACCAGCTTCTACATAATGTCCTCTAAAGAAAATTACTACTAACCTACTTTATGTTGTAGCAGTTATGTAGGCCAGAACAAAAACTTACACCAAAATCGTGCTTTTTGACGAACTTCAATCAGGTCAGATTTCAGAAGCAGCAGTACAGCGTCGTGCTAGCCAAGAATTTCGTGATCTCAACAACAGTATATGTGAAAATACTAGCAACATTTCGCTCAAACTGTGTTCATGCAAGTCTCATCAACATAGCTGCCATTGCACAAGCACCATCTGAGAAGAATTGCTCCATCTTCAAAGGAAATTATAGTAAGTTTTACCAGAACAGGCTGTAAAAAGAGAAAGATATCAGGCACTTAGGTTTATGCATCTGCGTCCACAAAATATTCTTAGGGAAACGTAACAACCTCCTACCACAATGTCGCCAGTGTTTCAGGGAGATAAAATCTCACCTGCACAGTCGCACTTTGTTCTGAAAAAGGGGAGTTGAAGAAAGTAGTAATGATGTTCATGACGGTATTCGTGACATAGTTCTCCAACTGCTGGTCAGCATGACGTCTGTCGTGGGTGGCATTGCAGACCTATTACAGGTGAGCAAAAATATATTCCAATATCACTTCTCTGCATATGCAACAGGTGAGCAACAGCAGTGACAGACACATAAACAAGCAAAAAAATAAGTATAGGTAGATTAACTGGAAACTCTAAGGCAGCTTTCTTGCACTGGTAGTCATTCCTGTTAAATAGCAGTGAGTCTTGCCCTTGCTGAAATTGTTATTTGCAGGGTAGTATTTTATACGTACAGGTCAGGGTGGCTAGTCCAGCTCTTGGAGAAGCCCAGACTGCATTCTTGGCACAACTTGCTAGTGTGCGATAGGAAGCAGTACAATCTGAAGCAGGCCAAAAGGCCAACGAAGTGTTTACCATAGGGCCCAGTCATCTTAGGTGTCTTTAGAAGCCAACACTGCATGTGTGCATCAATAGTGCCACAAAGAAGTTGACATTTCCTGCACTAATCGGTTGTACAGTCACCCAAATCAAGCATATCAGTGATTTTCCTCTGCATAAGTGTCACACGATGAGACAGAATGGTAACAAAATCATTTTGTGGCCCAAAAGAGTGGGGGCGCGCACCTTCCCCCACTTTTGCAAACTTAATTCCGTTATACGGCAAGGTACACCAAAAAGATAGTTGAAGATGTTGGCAAATGTACCTCTACTGTAACAAGAATAGGCAGCACTAAAAAGCTGTCTAGCAGGTCTTGCTACTAATGTAAAATTTGCACTGTATATTTGAAAAAATATTTCCGTTTTTGTGAAGGTAATCTTTCTCCCAAAATTGTCTATCTTACATGCACTTCCTTTCCAGCAATGCTTTCAGCACCTGTACGTCATGAATTGCATATATGTAAAGTACCACCTAACAGTACCCCCTAAAGCTGTGCGAATAGAGAAATTTTGGATGTGAAGTGAATTCGAATATTGCGGTGTGAGTGTGAATTAAACAGAATATTTTTCTAATATTTCTGAACATTTTTCGATAGTTCGAAGCGAAATTATGGGGAAAGAAGTTAGAGAGAATCCCCGAGCAATTCTTACGAAATATAGCAGCATTGAAGTGTTTCTTTTTGTTAAGTTGATGAAGCGCTGGCAAGGTGGTATTTCATGGTCTTGTAAAAAATGAGGCAATACAGAGACCAAATCGTATTTATGTAATTATTTGGTGCAACTAAAGTATTGGCAACAACACTTTAGCATTTAAAAGACAAAGATGCTATTTCCTCAATCTTTTCACTTCTTTCAACTTTTGTGGAAGCCACACTGATGTGGAAGACAAGGCTCGGCTTTCTTTCGAACTAGGAGCGACAAATATGCCTCGTGGATGTCAACATGTATGAACATTTGAATTTTGGATGCTGAAAATCTACGGACATCCAATTTATCAAACTTCCTGCTCAAATTCCAGGTCCAAAGCAGCATTGATCAAGAACTCCAACTCTGCCACATCTGTCATCTCTATGTTGAAACCAGCATTTTCTCGAGTCAATACATTTGCGACCGTAACAGAGTGTGGAAGACAGCTTCGATGCTGGTACAGTAGTGTAATTAGGTGAAGCATAAAAAAAAATCTGAAGGGGTTACTTTTAGTTGATCAGTCTAAAAAGTTCTACTGTAACAGAGCTGAAAGGCAGCTTTGCTGCAACACGAAATTGTTATGATGTGAAACATATTAAAGATTTGAAGGGAAGATTTTAAAGTCACTTTCAATCGGACATTGACTGCATTTGTCTTTGAGAAATTCGAATAGTTCGAATACGAAGAATAGTAAGAATTCCAGTTCAAATCGAACCGAATAGCAAGCACTATTCGAAAAATATTCAAAGTTTCCAATATTTCCACACCCTTAGTGATAGCATGGCATACCATCACTGACAGGAAAGCAACGAGTGCAGAGCATTAGAAGAGAAATGTATGTGAGATAAGTTTTAGTTATTACTCGAGCAGAAGTAAGCACCAAAAGGTTTAAAACACTTGGGTAGTGCTTTTGATAGAAAAGTCATTTTGCCGTACCGAAAATACATTAAATAAGAAAAATTTTACTTGTGTACATGCAAGATACAGTCATATGAATATGCTCCCACTTCGAATTTGTCAAACCAAGTGGCAATTTCGTACTAAGCTGAAAGTCAACCAAACTAAGCATGCTTTCAACAAAGATACATTGACCAATGCAAATGCTGGGCAGCTTTTTCTTACCTTAAAGCACGTCACCCTCATTCATCTTTTATTTCACAGTGCATTCCCCGGGAGCCAGTCAAATCCACATTCGGAGTTTGGTCACAAGTTCGCAGTTTGGTAATTAAGATGCAGTAAAAATGTGTAGCTTAGTGCATTCAATGAGTCAGGAAAAAGAAACACAGTGCTAAACATGGGGCAGCACAGCAAAGCATTACATTCTGGTCTCAAAACACTCCTAATGCATGTGCAGAAAATCAGCATGTTTGAAAGGTAATACATGCCATGGCCACATCAACAAGAAAGTTGTCGAAAAGTGTCCATATGTGGTGAGATGCATAAATTTCCTTCATTTCCACCTCCGTGTCAATGAAACAGTGTGATAGGAAGTTGATGTAGGCATCTTTGACCTCAGGAAGACAGTCGGGGTGCGATACAACCCTGCACACAAGGCATGCAATGTGTTAGAGCTGAAAACAATCTGGCACAAAGTTATAACTACTCATGCAAGCATGGCATTGGTTCAGGTGTATTAGTGCCTTCAAGTGAACTGCACTCATGTTATAAAACTCGCCACATTGCTAAGAAAAACTGATGCAGTTTCTCTTTTCACACAAACATCAATCAATCAAACATGCAAGAAATAAGCACGCTAAACTACCCCCAAAAATACAATCAGTATATAACGAAAAAATTTAAAATGGACATCTAAGTCTCAACAATTAGCAAGTCCAAATAAGTTAGGGGAAGATTAAAAAAATAATGTTGAGGGTATTACATGCCAGAACTAAGATATGATTATGAGCCACACATGTAGCGGAAGGATGTAGAAGTTTCAACTATTTCGAATTCTTCAATGCACACCAAAATGGAACAGTACACAGGCCTCTAGCATTTTCACCTCCATTGAAAATGCAACTGCCACAGCCAGGATCAAATCTGCATCTTTCAAGTAAGCAGAAAAGCACTATGACCACTGTATCAATGCCAGTGGTTAAAAAAAAGAAAAAGAAAACAAAAAGCTGTAGTTTCTACACTTATGGCCAACATTAATTTATGTATTTATGGTATTGTGACATGTCACTTCAGTTTGTCCAACTTAGAAAATAAAAAAAAAAACTAATGTTAATAAATCCATAGCTAAGAGTTTCATTCTCATTCAGTACCTTTTCCAGCTTCATACTTAGTGGCACTCACTATTTACTGGTCGCATGCAGCAGATTCTAATTAGAGTCTAGTAAAAGCAATGGAAACCTATATACTTTGTCAGCAGGTAAAATAATTTCCACAGAAAAGTTACAAGTTTATCATAGGCAATGAAATAGAGGAACTACACTCAAACCTCACTATAATGAACATGGATATAACAAAATATCAGTTATAATAAAGCAGATGAGCAATAGTCTTGAAATAAATACTGTGTTAGGAATAACCTTTATAATAAATTTTCTTATATAATGAACTTATTTTCTGGTATGATGCAACATTGTTGTAATGTCTCAGTGTACTAAAAAAAAAGTTGAGCTATGAGCAAGAACCATACAGACACAACTACAAGGGCGCTCTGTAGTTTTACATGCTTTTCATGCATTCCACAGGACACCTGCCAGCATAGGCAATGCAGTTGAATGCAATGCACAATGCAGTTGCAAAGTTCTAGCTGTGGCAATACCAAGCATACGTCTTAAGCCCACCTAATGTACTGAAGGCTGTTAAACCAATTCACAGTTACTTAAAATGCAACGATAAATGTCATTATTCCTTGTAAATTTTGTTACTTATTTCCTTTATCACTGATGAACAAACCATTGCCAAAGTCAGTGTTTCTCAAATGAGAGTCCACAGACTCTAACGGGCCCGCGAAGCCGTTTCTATGATCCACGAAACCTTCACCATTTTTTTTTTTTTTTAGAAAAGTCGCGTCTAAAGTCTGTTTAGGCGCAACTTTTTTTAAAAAATGTTGGGGATGCAGTCGCGTCTAAAGTCTGTTTAGGCTCGACTGCATAACAGTATTGATGAACTGTTCAAAATGAAGTGATGTGGCATGTTTGTTTGATATTTTTGGTAGCAATATACCTGTTTCGTGCTCCAATTGTGTTAATTTACCTAGGTACCCGCCTCCCTCCCCTCCACAGCAAGGAGTCCCCAACACATCCATAGCTGAGAACCACTAGCCTAAGTCATAAATTGAAGTAACCTTGAACACTTAATGTTTTATGCAGCGTCCTGCCAGAAGTGCAGGATGAAAGCATAAGCACTATTAGAAAACCTAAAACAAGCACAGATCCAGCAATACAAACACTCAGTCGAAACTCTCACTGTCAAGACTTCCACGTACTCCTCAATCTTTCTTTTTGTATCCCACGGTAGCAGATGAAGTTAACAATATAATCTCATCAGTAAAGAATACTGGCCCAGGTCTTGATCAAATCTGCTCTTCTAAAATTGAACTTGTATCAAAAGAACTTTCCCCAATCTTAGCCTATTTAATCGATAAGCTTTTCGCGGCTGCTGTGTTTCCTAAAGGTCTTAAAGCAGGGAAAATTATTTCCATTTTTAAGAAAGGTGATTGCGAATGCTAGAACAACTATAGCCGGATTTGCATTTTACCTTTCTTTAGTAAAGTCATTGAAAAACTAATTTGCAACCGTTTAATGAAATACCTATCTAAATTCAACATATTATTTGATCACCAATTTGGCTTTCGTCCAGGTCTTTGAAGGTCGATTGAAGTTGCTTTAATAACTTTCACTGACAGGATTAAATTGACAATTGATGAAGGTCTTCTTTTCGGAGCGGTGTTTATTAATTTTACTAAAGCTTTCGATACAATTAACCACGCCATCCTATTTCATAAGCTTGACTGTTACGGTATATCTGGACCACCCCTTCAGCTCATTAAAAGCTATCTTGGTGATCGGATGCAGGTTGTTCACATAAACCAGAGTTTTTCATCTTCAAAAACCACTAACATTGGCGTTTCTCAAGGGTCAATCCTGGGACCCCTTTTGTTTTTGTTATTTATAAATGACTTACCACTTCGTCTGAATCACACTAACGCTCTTTTTTACGCTGATGACACTGCTATTTTTACCGCACACAAGGATCCACTTTTGCTACAACAATCACTAAATGTCGACTCAAATAACATTCATTCATGGTGTATATCGAATCTGTTACTCATCAATCCATCAAAGACTAATTTCATGGTATTCCATTCCCCGCAGTTGTTTCCAAACATCGCTTCATTAGCAGTGACACTTGATGGACACTTCATTCATGCATGTTCATCTACAAAATTTCTTGGTGTGGTATTAGACAAACATTTGAAATTCAGCGAGCATGCGCAGGCCTCAATTCAAAAGGTGTCTTTCGGTATTCACGTGATCATCAAAACATGACCTTACTTCTCCACTGAAATCCTTTTATCTTTATATTACGCATTCATTCATAGTCACCTATCATACTGCATATCAACATGGGGAAATACATATTGGTCACATGTAAATCATCTAGAACGATTACAGAAGCAAGCTTTGAGACTCATTACTTTCAAATCATTTTCATCGCCATCAGCCCCCCATTTTTAGCAACATGAACATTTTCATCATCATCATCAGCCTGACTACGTCCACTGCAGGACAAAGGCCTCTCCCATGTTCCGGCAGTTAACCCGGTCCTGTGCTTGCTGCTGCCAATTTATACCCGCAAACTTCTTAATCTCATCTGCCCACCTAACCTTCTGTCTCCCCCTAAGCCGCTTCCCTTCTCTGGGAATCCAGTTAGTTACCCTTAATGACCAGCAGTTATCCAGTCTACGCGCTACATGCCCGGCCCATGTCCATTTCCTCTTCTTTATTTCAACTATGATATCCTTAACCACCATTTGTCCCCTAATCCACTCTGAACTCTTCTTGTCTCTTAAGGTTACACCTACCATTTTTCTTTCCATTGCTCTCTGCGTCGTCCTCAATTTAAGCTGAACCCTCTTTGTAAGTCTCCAGGTTTCTGCTCCGTAGCTAAGTACCGGGAAGATACAGCTGTTATATACCTTCCTCTTGAGGGATAGTGGCAATCTACCTGTCATAATTTGGAAGTGCTTGCCGAATGTGCTCCACCCCATTGTTATTCTTCTAGTTACTTCAATCTCGTGAATCGGCTCTGCGGTTATAACCTGCCCTAAGTAGACATACTCTTTTACAACTTCAAGTGCACTATTACCTATCTCGAAGCGCTGCTCCTTTCCGAGGTTGTTGTACATTACTTTTGTTTTCTGAAGATTAATTTTAAGACCCACCTTTCTAGTCTCCTTCTCTAACTCCTTAATCATGAGTTGCAATTCGTCCCCTGAGTTACTCAGCAATGCAATGTCATCGGCGAAGCGCAGGTTACTAAGGTATTCTCCATTAACTCTTATCCCTAACTGTTCCCATTCTAGGCTTCTGAAAACTTCCTGTAAGCACGCGGTAAATAGCATTGGGGAGATTGTGTCCCCCTGCCTTACACCCTTCTTGCTTGGTATTCTGTTGCTTTCTTTATGAAGCACTATGGTAGCAGTTGATCCCCTGTAGATTTCTTCCAGAATGTTTATATATACTTCATCTACGTCCTGATTCCGCAGTGTCTGCATAACGGCTGATATTTCAACTGAATCAAATGCCTTCTCGTAATCTATGAAGGCTATGTATAGTGGTTGGTTATACTCTGAGCATTTTTCTATTACCTGATTGATAGTATGAATGTGGTCAATTATTGAGTAGCCTGTTCGAAATCCTGCTTGTTCTTTTGGTTGATTGAATTCTAATGTTTTCTTTACTCTGTTAGCAATTACCTTTGTAAATAGCTTGTATAATACAGAGAGCAAGCTGATCGGCCTGTAATTCTTCAAGTCCTTGTCATCTCCTTTCTTATGTATTAAGATGATGTTAGCGTTCTTCCAAGACTCTGGTACTCTTCCCATCAGGAGACACCTCGTAAACAGGGTGGCTAGTTTTTCTAACACAATCTGTCCTCCATCTTTCAGCAGATCTGATGTTACCTGATCCTCACCAGCAGCTTTGCCTCTTTGCATGCCCTCCAAAGCTTTTCTGACTTCTTCTATCATTACTGGTGGGGTGTCATCTGGGTTACTGCTAGTTCTTATAGTATTAAGATCGTGGTTGTCTCGGCTACTGTACAGATCTCTGTAAAACTCCTCCGCTATTTTAACTATCCTATCCATACTGGTAGTTATTTTGCCTTCTTTGTCCCTTAGTGCATACATCCGACTTCTGCCTATCCCAAGTTTCCTCTTCACTGCTTTGACGCTTCCTCCGTTTTTCAGAGCGTGTTCAATTCTCTCCATGTTATACCTTCTTACATCGCATACCTTACGTCTATTAATCAACTTCGAAAGCTCTGCCAGTTCTATTTTGTCTGTTGTACTTGACACTTTCATGATTTGACGCTTCTTAATTAGGTTCTTCGTTTCCTGGGAAAGCTTGCCAGTGTCCTGTCTAACTACCCTGCCTCCAACTTCCCCTGCACACTCCGTAATGATACTCGTCAGATTATTATTCATTGTATCTACGCTAAGGTTGGTTTCCTCATTAAGAGCCGAGTACCTGTTCTGCAGCGACACTCTGAATTTCTGTACTTTCCCTCTCAGGGCTAGCGCATTGATTGGCTTCTTGCGTATCAGTTTCTGTCGTTCCTTCTTTAAGTCTAGGCGCATTCGAGACTGTACCATTCTATGGTCACTGCATCGTACCTTGCCAACCACTTCCACATTCTGCACGATTCCTGGGTGTGCACTCATTATAAAGTCTATTTCGTTCTTATTTTCGCCATGTCCACTTGCGGTTTTCTCATTTTCGGTAGAAGGTATTCAAAATCCGTAAATTATTGCGTTCTGCGAATTCTACTAGTAGTTCTCCTCTGGCGTTTCTAGTACCGATGCCATAATCTCCTACTGCTTGGTCTCCAGCCTGCTTCTTCCCTACCTTTGCATTAATGTCGCCCATCACTATAGTATACTGTGTTTTTACCTTACTCATTGCCGATTCCACGTCTTCATAGAAGCTTTCAACTGAAGCGTCATCATGGCTGGATGTAGGCGCGTAAACCTGTACTACCTTCATCTTGTATCTTTTATTGAGTTTAATTACGATACCTACCACCCTTTCATTAATGCTATAGTATTCCTCTATGTTGCCAGCTATGTTTCTGTGAATTAGGAGCCCCACTCCCAGTTCTCTTCTGTCTCCCAAGCCCCGCTAGCAAAGACGTGCCCATTCTGCAGCACCGTATAGGCCTCATCTGTCCTCCTAACCTCACTGAGCCCTATTATATCCCATTTAACACCCTCTAGCTCCTCGAATAGTACAGCTAGACTTCCCTCACTAGATAATGTTCTAGCGTTAAGCGTTGCCAAGTTCAGGTTCCAATGGTGGCCTGTCCGGATCCAGAGATTCTTAGCACCCTCTGCTGCGTTGCAGATCTGACCGCCGCCGTGGTCAGTTGCTTCGCAGCTGCTGGAGACTGAGGGCCGTGAGTTATTTGACGTATGCATGTGGGAGGTAGTGGCCAGATACTGCACCAGGGTGACCAATCTTTCTCTGATGAGGGAGTGCGTTTTCGGCGGTGGTTACCGGTGAGGTCGCACCCCAGGCCTCTTAATGCAGTTCCATCAACACGCGGTTTTTTTTTTTTTTTTTTTAAATCCGGTTGGGAACTGCGCGGCACCGGGATTTGAACCACGGACATCTTGCATGCGAGGCGGATGCTCTAACCACTACGCCATCGCCGCAGCCAAAGAATCGCTAAGGCTAAAAACATATGTCTGCACAAGGACTTGAGAAGTATCAACAAATATATTCAAAGATAAAACAAGATCCAGAACAGCAGATCTACTCGGTAAAATGCAGCTGACCAATTCAAAGGTTTATATGCGACTTCCGATATCTATGACATTAAAAAGTGTATTATGAATCATAACAGGAAGCGTATTTAATTGTAAAGCTAAGTAGAATGACAACGCAGATGTGTAGCTTGTAAAGTACTGATGCACTAAAATGCGAGATGACTTTTTTTTCCTATGATGACTCCTATTGACAATTGCTTATGAAAACCACGTCACACCACTGCCAATCTGGCCGCCAAAAGTAAAATTGGCTACGATGGAAGTGTTTTAGTAAAGATTACATCAACATGACACCAGCTGTCGACGCTAGAAACAAAAGTATCTTCATTAATCGGTTTAAAACTTCCGCATTTCATTCAGTGACTACTGTACATTTGCACGGTTTGTTAAAAGTCCCCAGGCCACTATTTTATGTATTCCTATGACAGCATGGCCTGGCAGCTTTTAACCACCCCTGTACATTGAAGTACACAGCAGTATTCCTACTGTCATATAATGTATACGACATAAAATGTGCAGTTGTGTATTGCTCTTCAATGAGATTTACTGCAGCTGATTGCTCATGTTTTTACATGCAGGATGTGGTGGAGCGCTTTCCCATGAGTCTGATCAGCGACCCAACAGCTTTCACATCGGACGACCCACGAGAGTTGTACAACAACATCCTGGTGTTTGTGGTCCAAGATGACCCAACCTCTTCTAGCCATCAAGAGCACGCCGAGATGCATATCTTTCAATGTGTCCGCATCTCAGTGAGTTTACTCAGCCACATTCAGCATTCACATTCTTTTACATATTCCCGTCCTCAGCCACATTCGGCCAATGCTGTAACTGAAGAAACAAACGATTTTACTTGTATTGTGTAAATTTCCACCAAAGCAGTGTAGCAGTTACGATGCTTGGCTGCTAACCCTAAGGTTGCGGGTATGATGCCAACCTCAGCAGTCGCGTTTCGATGGAGGCTGGATGCTAGAAGGCTGTGTGTTATTCGATGGCAGTGCATGTTAAAGAACACCAGATGGCAAAATTAACGGAGCCACACACTTTGCCGCGCTTTAAAATCGTACAGTAAAAGCTCGTTAATTTTAAATTGGTTTGTTTAACTTACAGTTGATTCAAACTGACGCCCTGATCCGAGCACAGCCCTGTGTACTTCTCTGGAGAAAAACTCCCAATAACTCGGAACACATCGGTATCCACAACGGTTAATTCGAACTGGGAGCTGCTCGGCTTTCATCAGTTGTTGCATAATCAGCCCAGTGTGATCACACCACGTTGCAAAACCAAATAAAATCAAGTTCACTAGAGATGCAAAAAAAACACCAACACTTCTCTACATGTGAGAATTCGGATGCTGCACTGGAGCTATCGGGGAAGCTGCTAATGATGCCTATGGAGTTGCGACAATATCATGATGACATGGAGGTGCCATTGCATGGTAGGGGTCCTGTATGGTGAAAAGCCGCTTTTTTTCCTTGGCTTTTATTTAAGTATAAGACACTTGGGAGGTTAATAGCGGGCTAAAGCTTGGATTGCAGTTGTGCGTAATCTTGTGAAGATTTGGGCCATGATAAGCCTAGGCTGAACAAACGTGTACATACAGGGTGCACACATGCCTAAATCCTATCGCAGCATTGTGTTGCCAATAGAAGTTGTAGCACTGGACAGGGCACCGTCATACAAAATGAAAGTCAGGGCACTTCTAAGTGCTCCGAGTGAGCCAGACATACATTGCTGAGAGTGCAAGATGTTGAGAATGTATAAAGGGCACCACATTAGCAGTCAGATGTAGTGCAGTAAACTGTCATCTTTGTATTAATTCGTCAAAAGTGTTAACAATTACTGAACTTGCACTCCTGCTCTATAGGCTCTTGTTTGTTGAAAAACATTAAGAGTTCATTGACCATGTCTGTTTCCTCCCCCAGGATAAGGAAGTGGTGGATGATATCAAGGCCCTCATAATGGGAAAGAGCCGAGGAAGGTACGTTGAAAAAATGAATTTGCTTCCTAAGCTTCTTGTGAAATCAATTCACTACTGTCAGGAGGTGCTACACATATGCACTTCTCTTTAAAACTATTTTCGTCATGTGCTTAAGATAGTGCATTGCTACACTGCACTCCTGATACAGCTTCTACAAGTTTCTTTGGCCTGCTTAATAAGTGATCAGTATCTGATTATATCAAAATTGCAATATATGATCCTGCATAAAGCAAAAATATACTCTCTATATTGTCTGCTTTATCTTTTTTCGTGTCTACGCTTTGCCCTCCGCTTCACGTATCTGAGACACTACCATGGAGCCTGGAGGGCATAGCGCAACATGGTTGAAACCAAAATAAATGTATTAGCTAAGTGTGTAACAACCATGTCAAAATGCGTGTCTATTTTAGGCCTAGTCCAAAGCAATGCAGCTGAACAAATGTTCTCGGTCACTACGCTTTATATGAGTGGGCAAATTAAAAATAGGCTTCCAACATTGTTTCCTGTGCACATTTAGCTACATTGTGCAAAAACAATTACAGCTCTAGCTGTCCTTTTACCGAACAAGCAAAAGAAAGTGGTCAAAATCTGTGCTTCAAGAATAATGCTGTTAAAACTTTATTTCGCCGTTCCGAGGGAAAAAATATCATGGCACACATACTTTTAGTCAGCTAATATGGACCGGGAATGTAATAGGACTGATTGTTTGCACGAGCGTCTAGTTTCTTCTAGTCTTGTAGCAAGTTGTCGCCGTGTGCTCGTCTGCCGCGAGGCCGCTTATCAGTTTGGTAACTTTATTGACGGCGACGTGCGACAAATGTGCGTGCGTAATCTGCGATACGTCGAATAACACGACGTTGTTTTCCGGCTTGTCCAGAATGAGTTACCCGTAAATGTCGCAAACCAAAGTTGCTCCCTCACTCGTCAATTTCGAGGCTACGCGAGTGCCGAGGTGCTAGTTTCCTTTTCACGTAAGACTGCCGCATTTTCGAGCGGAGATCGCGACAACGTTGCGAACACGTCGTTAAAAGCAGTCTACCAGTTGTCAGTAGCCTCTATTGCGGGGGCGGCGAGCATTTTCACCGCGAACGGATTGACTTCCTGTTGTTCGTCGACGCGCGGCGTACTCCACTCTGACGACCAGTCGCGCAGTTCAAGGTGCATTCGTCAGGCTGGGGGAACCGCGGCATCCGCGCGTTTAGCAATAAGACTGCGCTTCCGTTCTGTCACTCCAAAGATTGATATCTCTTGTAGCTTCGCTTCTGTTTTTTACTTGCCATCCTCTAACTGATGAGGCTGCAAAATACAGCCGTTCTCAGTAACGTTGTCGGCAACCAACGGGCTCGTACGTGAGTTAGGCCTACATCGGTGACTGCCATTGACCGCGTCGAGTTCGTTATCCTTGTTGTCCTGAGCCATGGCGGGGCTCTTTCTGAAGTTCACAGCGAACGAGTGACTGCCACACCCGCTTCAGAAATTACTGTAGCGCGGAACTTCTTTACTGCCGCAGGCAGTCAGTAGCACTATGACATTTGAACATTTTCACACTATGACACTATGAACATTTTACCTCTGCATAAAATCATCAGCTACAAAATTCTAATGATCATGTTTCGTATCCTTAATAATGAATTATACATTTCCAGTTTCTCGGGAGTTACTCTTGTAAATACTAACAACATGAGGTTTTCAGCTAACTGTAATCTACTTCTACCTAAAGTACGTACCAACTATGGTCAAATGACGGCAAGATTTTCATGCATAACACTGTGGAACATGCTGCCTGTTGATCTCAAATCATGCTCAATGTACTCCTTTAGTAAGCACTTGAAGGTCTTATTGTTAAATGACTTATGACTTGAATGTTCTCTTTTGGGTTTCTTTGTTTCAAGCAAATTGTCACTATTGCTCATATGGCCCTACGTTTTTGCACCATTTTCTTTTAAATATTGCTGTGATTTTGTCGCTGTTTGCTGACTAAAAAGCTAATCCTCTTTTTACTTTTTGTTAGAAGGTCCCCCTGACAGTTTTTACTTTGGGACCTCCGATTGTTCATTCGCATTGCAAAAAATGTATTCATAAAAATGTATCTATTTTTCAATAAACAACAACAACAACAAAAATAATTAGTTAAAGTGAAGCAAATTTCTTACGTGTGTAAATGTATATCATACAAAAAGCTATCATTTATATGTATAGTTCATATGAATGATGCGAAGTGCTCATATTCTCATGCACAGTACACGAGAGTTCAGCAATGACAAATGGTTGCTAAAGTCCCACACAAAAATTGCCTTAACTATAAATAAATACAACTGTAATAAGAAAAGAAATAATGCACCAAAAGAAACCAGTTCACACAGCCAAGAACTCACTGTGTTGACAGCCGGAAAAAATGCCACCACCATAAAAAGGTCCCTGTTTCATCAGTGTCAGCCAAGCAGAGCCGATTGCTGCTTCTCTCAGTGTGTTTTTTTTTTTCTGTCTCATGAAGAACTTGTTAGAAGGGTTACTAAGAGCCACTAGGGTGCAAGTGGCCTCCTTGGTACACCACTAGCTGTGCCACTGCATGTAAATAAAGGTGGCTGAGTGCAGTACCTGCAGATGTCGTCTAGAGAGAGCAGGGAGTGGCACTTGATCTCTGTGAAGACATTCTTGCCCTCGGTGCAACTGGCGAGGAGCCGGACCAAATCGATGTGGTAGCGCAGTGGTCCACCAGGGTCAAGCCGCTGCCTCTCGGAGCGCATTAACTCCACCAGCTGCTCCGAGGATCCCTTGTCGTTGTAGAGAACCAGGGCCTCCTCACCGGCTCCCACCAGCTGTGCAGCACCAACAGGAGAGTCACCCTATACAAATCTGCTGAGTTCCTTCTCAAGCTATGATACCACAGACTTCATGACAAAAGAATATATATATAACGAGAAGGAGCACAGAATTTGAAAACGAAGTTAACCATCCTTTATTTTTTTAAATAAAAAACCGGTCTGCTCTACAACATGAAAAAAAGAGACATAGTTAAGATATGATCCCAAAAAGATAATACATTTTCCAATTTTGTGTTCAATAACAATACTCTCATTATGAGAGAATGTAGTTTGAGAGATAAATTGTGACCACCTGGGGTTATTGAACATTCACCTATGTTATAATACAGTCAAACCCCTTTACAAGAGGCACTCATGTCAGAGACATAAGGATATAGGAGACACCAGTGTGCCTACACTGAAACAGGGGTGGATAAGAAAATACGTAAGTGGTACCTTGGTTATAAGGGACATCTCAAATTACGGACAAGAACTGCTCCCTGGTGCATGTCTTTTAAAAGGGGTTGAACTGTATATGAACGTTCTAGCTTTGAGCTCATATTGGGCTCATGGCAGCCATGGATTGAAACCACAACCTTGGGATCAAGCAGAAAAAACGCAACAGCAGAAATGGTCAGTGAGCTATAGTAGCACGACAAGTTGATACACAGGCACATTACCTAAATTGATGCGAAAATCGCCACTGAAGTCCTCAAATGACGCAACAAGATTTCAACAGCACAATCTATGTGCACAAACCTCCTGCATGACCATGTCCTGGCACTTTCGAATATACTGGCCTTCTGCTTTCACAACAGTCTGAAGGAAGCGCAAGTACTCCACGTGGCGGCCATGGGTCTCAATGCAGTGGACAAAATGTTGCACCACTCGCTCAGTCACCTCGCTGCACAGCGCTACATTGTCCTTGAAAACGCTGCACAGTGTCTGAGCTTCCAGCAAGCTGCACACGAAAACATAGAAGTGATTTGTAAAATTAACAATCAAACCCCATATATGTCACATTAAACACTCAAGACAGCCTCAAAACTGTGCCACGTGTAGTAGCAAGGCATTTGAACTGTATCTCTTTCTACTTCTGACTACAAGGCAATTATCATTTTTCTTGCTACCTTCACATGCATTTCCAAGTACAATAGATTGTGCAATTGTTAAAAACAGCTCCTTATAGCTAAGCCAGGAACATTGTAAGGCCACTATCCCCACCAATTTACAATATTTATTATCATAATTTATAAACAAAGCTCAACAACTTGCATGTAGTTACGTTGTAGTTGCGTTGTAAATAAATGCACTACAATGAGTAGTATGGAATGTGTGGCAACACAGAGGAACTCGCGGAATGCTGACAGCAGCCATTTTGCTAACCGTGATAAAAAATTTAGATAAAAATATTGCATGCACAGCTTGTCATCTGTCATTGATGTTCCATTATTCACTGATCACACAAGCTCACTGGCGCTCATGTTGCCTGTCATTTTTAGAAAAGAGAGGGTAACCGGCATGGGACAGAGAATAGAACAAACACCATGCATGTTAGTTTGTTCCCCTACGCACTCATTTTTGCTTCCTTTGCCAAGTGTCAGGCACGCTCACATACATTACCATTCACGTATGTCTCCAACAACCACTATCATCATCACTTGCTCAAACCCAAACCCAACCACACACATTCACTCACCCACATACTCTCTCTATTTCTCCATCCCTCCCCAATTCAACCAAACCATGCATTTGCAGTGATCACCATCATCCATTTCTTCAGCTACTCCCTATGGGAGTCCACAAAACTTCTCTAGTGCTTACCCCTGGCGTGAGAAATAGGTCGATGTGTTTATGCAGCAGCCCCTGGTTCTGGTGATTTCCCAGGCAAAAGTGCTGCAGGAAGTCGTGCGCCAACCGCATCACTTCACCCATTCGTATGTCTTCTTTCTGAAGAAGAGGAAAATGGCCCGAACAAAGAATTTATCTGTGCCCAGCACTTGCACATGAGTTAGCTATTATTTTTCTCTGCTGACTATGTGGCCCCTGCTTGGTTTACAATAGTTACAGCACTTCAAATAAGAATTTCATCTTTGCCATCATCATCATCATCATCATCAGCCTATGTTAAGCATACTACAGGAAAGAGGCCTCCTCGCAATAATCTCTAATTTACTCTGTCCTGAATTAGCATACCATTATTAAAAGGTAAGCTTGCTCAACTTCACTAGTGAAGAATCAAGCTTTTACAAATACCATGGAGCGCACATGAGAACAATTTATCTATGAAGCAGTAATCATTCTCGCTAAAAAAGAAACTGCTATTACATGACGATTAGTAGAGATATACAGTACATAAAAAAAGGCGGAGACTGCATAACTACCATACCAATAATGTCAGACAACTTGGATAGCCCAGCCGATCGTGCCATTATTGTAAGTTGCACAGATCTGTATTACAGTTCTTTGTATGAAGCAACTAGTTAAAGGAGATGTGAATGAATAAAGTTCCTGTCAATAAAACTGCCAAAGATTTGTTGTTATCATGTGTATTTTTTAACTGAATTCTACTCTTCAATGAATACATCACAGCATGCAAATAACAATTTGAGCTGCCATTTTAAAAGTGTTGTCATTCTATCGTGCAACTTCTTTTAATATGGAGCACTGATTTAAACAATAGCTTACAACGTACAACAAGCTGAAATCAGCAGCATGAGATTATTCTTAAACTATGATTGAATCCGTTTTCCCCAAAAACATTATGTGCATCAAAACCTAACAAATTAGATACAGCATGTCATATTGTTGAGCACTCTTAATTAATTTCTTTAATGCTCCAGCAGCGACTATATGTGTAGCTCAAGGCACTGTCTAAATGCTTACCTTTCCTTTATTCAACATCTGTAAAGCACACAACATGCTATCATGAACACATTTTTCTATTTTACAGAAGTAATTAAAATTTACAGACATTAGAATTTATACTTATGGCAACAATGAGATATCGAAAGTTTGAAAAGAAACTGAACATATAGTTTGAAATATAGTATTGAAATTGAAAATAGTTTGCTACTAAAATTGAAATTTTTGATAGCAAACATCGTCTTAAATTTAAGCTTAACCCTCTTTGTAAGCCTCCAGGTTTCTTCTCCATAAAAAAATATTTGTTTAATGTTTTTCAAATAATTCCAAGTGAAATTACAATAAAAAAAGTGTTGCAGATGATCCCTAACCCCATTCTTATAAGATAGGAGCATGAATATGTTGTTTTTTTTTTTGGCTAGGTTGGTGAAGTGCTGGAGGGAATTGTGTTCCCTGATTGTTTTATCAATAATGAGGTAATGCACAAACCCAATTTTATTTATTTACATAACTTGATGCAACCAATGTGGAGTCAACACCATTTATCATGTGTAAGGAAACGACCCTAATTTGCTTTCCCTCTGCCCCCTTCAACTTCTGTAGAGACCCAACTGAATTGGCAGACAAAAGCGGGCTCTCTTCGAATTCGGAGTTGCTAATCTGCCCTGTGTACATCAATATATGCAAACATAAAATCTCAGATGCTGAAAATTGTCTGAACTTTTTTTAACTGACTGGTCCGAAACAGCTATAATTAAAGCCCTTCTGCCATGTAGGTTTGAGTCAGCCCTTTCATGAGTTGATATGTTCACAGCCATAACAAAGCCTAAAACATAGCTTTGCCGCAATACCAAAGTAATGCAGTAAAGCATATTAAAAATATTGTTGCGTGAAGGCACACAGAAACTAGGCGTTTTAAGATATATTTAAACAGCGTCAACGCACAAGCCAAGATGGAGAACAAGAGTGCGCTCTACACCAAAATCACGTTGTCTTCCGCGGTGATTATCTCGCTGCTGAAGTGGAACATTCTCTCATAACATAACCTCCGGGGGCTGAAGCACCGTTTCGGTGCTTTCTATGATGTTGCCGAGTGGTAAAGCTTAATGCAGGATACATGAACAGTATCTGTAGACAGCAAAGCGGAGGCGGAGCAAGACTCGAGCGGGGCTATCTCGTAGGTCACATCTGTCACCTGGCACAATACACCCTAGTACCGGGAAAGCGAGTACCGGGGTAGGGTCCCGAGTACCGGGAAGCAGTTCTTCAGAAAGTCCAACGCGCCTAGTAGGAGTCCACAATAGCACAAGAGAACCCGGAGTAAAAAAAACTTGGCTATGATGCGAATTGTAACACTGCCACTGGTGATTTTGCGATGCTAAAAGGCGCTGACAAGGAACTTCTCATGCTTTGCGAGCTCCGGTGATAGCATCATGGGCGTATTCAGTCGTCAAGTCGACGACTGTCAGAAAGATGGTGTCAAAAGGTAAAGTTGGATCAGGGCCAAACACGAGATAGAAAGGTGAAAAACCAGCTGCATCGTGGCGTGAGGAGTTATAGGCAAATGTAATGAAGGGTAATGCAACGTCCCAGTCCTGGTGGTCAGGACGATACGTACATAGCGAGCATATCAGTTAAAGTTCGGTTGAATCATTCAGTGAGTCTGTCGGTTTCCATCCAGGTGGTAGGCTGTCGTAAATTAATGTTTTGTCTCGCAGTAGCGAAGCAGGTCGTCGATAACTCGGGAAAGGAAATAGCGCCCACAATCTGTGAGAAGTTGGCGTGGGGCGCCATGATGAAGTATAACGCCGTGCAGGAGAAAATCTGCAATGTCCATGGCAGAGCTCGTTGGAAGAGCCCGTGTGATGGCGAACCGAGTTGTGTGATCCGTCGCAATCAGCTATCCTACTTATTTCCAGGAGTGGACGCAGGGAAAGGGCCTAGGAGGTCAAGACAGAGTTGAAAGAAGGGATCAAAGGGAACGTCAAGTGGTTGGAGGAACCTGGCAGGGCTCATAGAAGGTTTTTTCCAGCATTGACACTGGTCGCGTGAGGTGTCACAGCTGCGGACCGAGCGATAAAGACTGGGCCAGTAAAATCGACGCTGTACACGGTCATACATCCGAGACAGTCTGAGGTGACCGGCAGAGGGAGCGTCATGGAGCTGGAGGATCACGCTCGAGCATAAGTGGGAAGGTACCACAAGAAGCAGTTCATGTCTATCAGGACAGGCTGTTGTAACAGTATAACGGTACAATGTGCCATCCTTAAGCACAAACAATCGAGTAGACGATCAGGTGCCGCAGAATGAAGCTTTTAGATAATGATAAGTAAGGCAGGAACTCGGCAGTTGTTCCTCACGAATGTTTCTTAAAACGGAGAGAGACAGGACACATGGCGCTTCATCAAACGCCTCAGGTGGGTCCACTGGATTTCGAGATAAGCACTGAGCACTATGGTGTAAACGGCCAGATTTGTAGGACACCGAGTAATTATACTCTTGGAGCCGGAGTGCCCATTGACCAAGGCACCCAGTGGAGGTTCTGAAGGACGAGAGCAAGCAAAGTGCGTGGTGATCGGTTGTGATGGTGAAATGACTGACCTTATAAATAGGGCCGAAATTTCACTACGTTATGAAACAATGTCCCACTTCAGCAGTAATATAAGCGCAGAGGAAGACTATCCACAGCGTCTATGCGCAGTAGCGGGTAGACGTCTTATTTAGTGATCTTGTTCCGATGCCGGTAGTCAACACAAAATCGCCAAGAATTGTCCTTCTTTTGACAAGAACTACAGGGGAAGCCCTTGGAATACATGACTGTTCAATTATGTCTTTGGCGAGCATTTTGTCGACTTCTGCTTGAATTATGTGACGCTCGGTTGGAGATACGCGGTATGGCCGTCGATGGACAAGGGAGGCATCGTGAGTGTCAATTCGGTGCTTTACAGCGCTGGTTTGACCTAGCAGACGATCACAAAAGTCAAATACGTCCCAGTATTACTCAAAGACGCGAAGGAGTGCGTCAGCTTGATGCGGCAAAAGGACTGACTCGATCGTTTTTTTAACGTCAGGTGATGGGCTTGCTTGCGAAGATCGAGCATGTGTGTAGCTGGAGTGTCTAGCATCGTCGGAAGACAGAGCAGAGATGACGCAATCGTCAGAGGGAGTCAGCATGGCGAGGGCTATTCCACGCGGGAGAACTTGTGGACACAGAGCAAAGTTGAGAACAGGAATGCAGGTGTGGTTTGCACGTAACTGAATAACAGTATGTGATAAGGTAATACTGCGAGTCAAGAGAATGGATATGATGGGTGCGAGCACATAGTTGCCATCGGATACAGGTGGCAAGGGTGTTACGCTGATACAGATCACATGTTTGCAGTGACAAACCGACATGTTCAGCAGAACACATACGAGCTTGGGGTGACTGGGTGGGTCACTTGGACACGGTAGGTCAAGTTGCACAGTACCAGCTGAACAGTCGATGAGGACAGTATGAGTGGACAAAAAGTCAAGATCGAGGATCACATCATTGGTTCAGTGAGAAAGAACAGTGAAGAGAACTGAAGTTTGACGACCGGCAATAGTAACGCATGCAGTACAGACAGCCAATAAAAGCAGCCGTACCACCATCAGCAACACGAACACTGCGTGAAGGGGCTGGAGTAAGAATTTTCTTTAAGCGGTCACGAATGTGCAGGCTCATCACAGAAATATGGGCGCCAGTGTCTACCAAGGCTTTAACAAATAAACCGTCCACTTCAATGTAGATCAGGTTCTGATTTGTCGGGAGCGTCAACAGAGGAATCAGAGAGCAAGTCGTATCAGCAGCGTCACCTCCAGGAGCTGCAGCCATTAGTTTTCTGAAGAAAACTGACGAGCAGAGGGCGGGAATGGGGATGATGAACGAGGTGGCTGCGAAGACCAGGAAAATCTACGTCGAGGTGAAGATGCGCGACTGTACTGGGCAGTGGTCGTAGTGATCGGATCGTAATTAGCTGAGCCATCACGCCGTGGTGGTTCCTGGCCATAGAGATGGGCTAGTGAGTGGAGGTTAGAAAAGCTTGGGTTTGCCCTGATATGGTGAGGTCCACGTGCTTCGGCAATGACGGGAAATGTGTCCCACTCCATCACATACAAAGCAAATCGGCCTGTCGTCAGGAGTCTTCCATGCATTTATGTCACGGTCACAGGTTCAATACCAGCCACAGCAGTCGCATTTCGGTGGAGGCGAAATGGTAGAGGCCTGTGTACAGTGCAATGTCAGTGTGTGTTAAGGAACACTGCATGGTCGAAATTTCCACAGCCTTCCAATACGGTGTCTTTTATAATCATATCCTGGTTTTGGGACGTAAAACCCCACATACTATTATTAAGTCAGAGCCTCCAATTTATCAATAAAGCAGCATTTCTTAAATGGCTTGGCTGATTACAAGCACAGTAAATTTCTAGGCAACGGACCTGCCACAGTTCTGTCCTTATGCAAACTAAATGAACAGTGTTACGCTAGATATTTATGCACAAAAATCGTTGTGTGGTGCATGTAATGTTTCATGACCTTTCAGGTCGCACTATACAGAAACAAGAAAGCATCAGTTTAAGAATCCAAGATAATGGGGTGCCCACATGTCTTAGGTAAAATAATCTGTATTAGCTTGCATGCTATCTCACCTCATACTTGCTTTCTACGAGTGACTTTGACACCATTTCGATTCCTTCAGTTATAAATGTACTCGCATACAAAGAGCATACATGTAATGTTGCCAGAATGGCCTGATCTGAGAGTGTTTGTGTTTCATTAATGTTATCTATTATTGAAAGGAAATGAGGTGTATCCTTAACAAAAGGACGGTAGGATGGATGGTATGTTAGATAGATGATGGTTTAAAAATTTTGATAGACTCAGCAGGTACATTATTGTTGACCTGAGCTTAACAATAACTGAATACATTTAGCTTCTTTTTAACAAGTAAATTAGGGACCCTTGGTGTACCTTGTCATAGGGAATCTGCAGCAGCTGAAGAACCACAGCATGTGCTCCCATGTTGCGAAGCAGGCGTTGCTCGTGCTTGCGCTGTTTCTTCTTGCCACTAGCCTCAATCTGGTAGCACAACTTGGTGAAGCGCTCCAAGATCTGGCAAGTAAAAAGATTGCAAGAGACCATTTTTATTCAGCACATGGACGGCACCACAGGTAATCTATCTTCTGACTTTTTAGCATGTTGCAATGTGAAGAAAAGATGTCAACCAATTTGATATGTCGAAATTCCTCGAGTTTTTCAGGTTTTCGATGACTGTTCTTGCTGAAATTCCTTAAGTGAAAAAAATTTTCTCCCGACGGGCACACACCATGTCGCCAGATGATGTCACTTTCTAGTATTGACGTTAAGGGGCGATGCTGCTCGAAGACACTTTTCTTTAATATTCACCCTAGAGCAATAAAACTTGAGCTGTTTATGGAACTTTTTATGCTGATTTCAAATATATAATTAGTTTTCTTGCAAGTTACGCACTTTTAGCTCTGCAACATGACAAAGTGAAAACCTTAACCTTTCCCCCCCCCCCCCCTGTCTTTTTATCCCTAAAATTCTGTAATTTATTACCATTCATAGTTCATAATGCTTCAAATAAAGTGTAGAGTGCAAATAACTAATTACGAAGCACATACAAAATATGTATTACACGTGAAAAATAATAGACGTAAAAAGTCCATATTTCACCTATCCTAGTGAAGGTATACATACAATTCTTCATTATGCAATAAAATATTGAAATTTATGCTAGATAATTGCATTTGTCATACTTTGGAAAAAATTTGGGCGAAATTTCATGCAGATCCGAGCACTAGAAGTGCCCGAAAAAGGAGGGGCACATTAGAAAAATTGGCAAAATTTGTTTTGAGAGAAGCGAGTTTTAAAGTTAAAATTGAGTTTTTATTTATGAAAGATATTATTAAATCAGATGAAATTTGCACACCAAAAAGAACAATTCTTCTTGTAGTGGCCACTACGACTAAAATACGCCAGCACCTTGAGTTTGTCCCTCTCGGCATTTTCGAGCCGACTCCTCACAGACATTTCGCTCACAGACAGGGCCATGAAATGCTTGCCGAATTTCCACTCTATCTGGCAGGGCCTTGTGCCAACTGCAAGCTAGGAAGAAGTTCGACAGGACTGTGAAATCCAAACTAAGTCCAGTGTCATGCCATTTTGCAGCTATGTTTGTGCCACATACCGTCGTACATAATGGCAATGTCGTCCCTGCTAAGTTCTCTCTCTGCGAGCTCTTTCGACCTCTCGAGATTGGCGCCGACGTCATCCATTGCCGCATCACAAACTTTCCGGCTGACGGGTGTGAATGACATTGATGCATTGGCTTTTGCAAGCCAACAACTGCCGCAAATCGGACCAGCTGCTCCTAGCCTATTCCGACAAAGCGCGCCGCACAACGGCTTTCACTTGTGAGCAATGCCTTTTTTCATTCATAACGGGAATAATTACATGAGAAAAGCATTGTTCAGCTGCGCTGCTCAGCAAGACATGGACCCCGCAAATAGGTTTCACAGCACATACAGGCACGCAGGGGCCAATGGCGGTCCCCGATTCGTACCATGTGGTAAGCCAGTCGCGGCGCTCGAAAAACGCGCAAAAGAGTGATTCTTTTTATTATTTCTTGCACTGCATCAGCGAGAGAATTTGTTGTTATTTGAAGAGTGAGGCTCGACTCTTCGACTCATGCGATCAACAATGGCGAGCGGCGCCGCATTATCGGCGGCAAGGTGCTCGAAGACTGCACACTTTGGACCTTTTACATGCACCTTGTGCTCTTTAGTTAAAATTTTAAAGCATTTCCAGTTAAGTCTCGACCTGTATTATTTTTTTCATAACAGTAGAGGTACTAATCTTATCAAAACAGGCAAAATTAAAAAATCGGTAATTTTGAAAAAAAACTTGCGTTTTTCGACCCGCATCTCCCCTTAAAAGATAAAGCTGACCATTTCAATATAGTACATAGTACAGTTAAAACTAAATATGAGGAAGTGTGTAAAATGGCTAATTTAGGTTGCTATATTCCAAACTTTGTTAATTGAAATTTGTCATTTCAAGCAAAGTATAGTTGCTGAAGGAATTATTTTTACACTGAAAACCGCAGGAATGTTCAACAACTGCAGTAATCTGCAAAGCTTTTTTTTTTTTTTTAATGTGAGAAATATCAATTTTGTAGAACAAGCGACCACAATTTCACAATTTGATGCTGCACCAGTGCAGCACGCGTAAGGACAAAATATTGCAGGTCTGACGAACTGTCCAATCGCACCTATTCTGCTGCTGGTGCTCGTTATCAAAATGCTGGGTGTTACCTAGGTGGTGCACACACTGACGCTATCATGTTACTCAGCTGAACTATTCTTCACTCAGTCCGACCAGCGCATAACATTGAAAAATGTACGTTGCACACTTGACAAAAAAAGAGTTGCAGTTTCACCGCAAGGACGAAGTAATGCAATAACAACAAATTGAAAATTTGAACGTCTATAAGCTACAGCAGCCAGGGTCATAGATAGCAATTTGTTTCGGGGGAGGGCACAGAGAGGGTGTAATCACGCTTTATGTATGCTTGTTGGTGCTTTTGTATCTGTTTGTATATTTACACACATCCAAAATAAAAAAATGTTGGCGGTTGAACTTTCTGTACCCACATACCCCTTTCTACCTACGCCAGTGATAACAGCTCACTATTACCTCAAAAAACATGGCCGCTGCAGCAAGCGAAGTTATCTGTCTATATCTTACACAGAACCATAACGACCAGAGAACATGTACAAAGGCATGAGCTGTCTGCTCATTCCCCCTAAAGATTCCGAAACACTCGCGAATGCGGGCGAACACGCGGTTGCACAAAGCGCGCATATCCTGCCAAAGTGTTTAGGCAGCTTTCTTTTTTTTGAGCAGTTTTGAGCAGCTTGAGAAGTTAAATAGCTTTTTTCAAGCTACCTAAATGTTCGAAAACAGTCTGTAAGAATGGTTTCATTTTCTTCCCAATATTCCACCATTGTTGTGGGAGTTCCGCAAGGATCAGTATTGGGGCCCATACTGTTCTCCCTATACGTCAATGACCTCACATAAGCACTCAAGTCATCAAAATCTGTTACTTATGCCAATGATTACGTGCTACTATACACAGGAAAATCTTGTAGAGAATTGTAGAATACAATTAATTGCAAGCTATCTAGCATATCAGCTTCATTTTGCATGTAATAAATTAACAATGAACAGAGACAAAACAAAGTACACAGTATTCTGTTCCTGTTATGCCGATTGTGACACAACAGGCTTGCAAATTCAGCTTGTACGTGGAACAAGAGAACAACTAGAAAACATAAGGTAGTTAGGGGCCTTATTGGACAGCAACTTGAACTGGAGACCACACTTATTCAATATATGTAACAAATTAGCCTCAGTTAGCTTTTTGTTTATAAAATGCAGATAATGTCTTAATCTTAGCATAGTTAAAATTCTTTAGTTTTCGAAATTTCACTGTCACACTATATATTGTTATAAATCACAGTCTAGTACACATAAAACATACTTAGATCCTATTATTAGGTTACAGAAAAAGGCCTTGTGCATTATGATGATAATACTTGCTTTACAATCAACTCGGTATACTACCACTCTCGATGACATGAGAAATGAGAGAGGGCACTCTGATAAATATTTTACGTGGGAATCACTCGTTATCACAAAATTTGTTCATTACACCTAATCTCAACACAAGAAATGCAACAAATATAAATTTCAGCCTATCTGTTACTTGTAACATGTATGGCCAACTCCTGCTCGAGTTTCATGGTGTCAAAATTTAGAACGCAGTACCCCTCGAAGTAACAATGGTTAATCCTTTTACGCCTGCTGTGAAAAAAATTGTACCTCTAAAAATTGTGATTTTCCCCAATTTACTTCCAATGTATTCTGTACTGTGCTACCAAATTATTTTTTTTTCTTTTTACAGACCTGTTTATATATACTTGTGTATCGGGTATGAAAATGTAAATCTGCGAAATCCGCATTTCCAATCATAGCCACATATTCTTTTTGTGTGCATATATAAATATATATTGATGCATACAAACATTCCGTCTTTTCTTTGCAACTGTATTGTTATTGCATATTACTTTGTTTTTAATTTGTTGTGCTTATTCTTTCTCTGCCATGTGTTGCTGTCATTTGTAAAGGAGGCAGGACCTCTGTCAAGCTGTAGTAGCTTTTAGTCCTGTGCACTCTCTTTCAAGTGTAAAAAGTAATATTTAAATTGATTGATTCATTGACTGATTTATTATAGAATGCACTTTTTTCTTTTATTTGAAGTTGAGTTTATATATTTTGCCTTACCATTAAGATTTTGTTACCAAGAATTAGATACGCACATGATGCTGTAGCTGCTGAATGTATATTGACTATAGGCCTACACTAGTCTCTGAGTACTGGCCCAACAGTTCCTTGTATAAAAATATTGTATGAAGGAAAAATAAATGAAATTGAATTGATAGTTACACTAACTCACCCCATCTGCCCCCCTGCCCCCCAACAAGTCTTATCTCCATGCACCTCGCACACAGACGATACGGCCTGCTTATTTCATCTGTGCTTGAGTCTTGTTAGTCGGCAGTGCTCGTGAGGCTTCAATCGCACACAGTACATATGATATGCAGAGCGATGTAATCTTGACATAGACTTCACATGGAACGTGATGATAAAAGTTAAGTTCACCAACTCATGAATTGTTCATATAATTGATATTGTAATAAAAAAAAAGTAAAGTAGCTGCAGTCTAAGATTGCATGAAAGCATGGCGACAGCCCAAATCATGGCACATTCATTTTGGTGGCCATGTTACTGTTTTGTTACATTGCACACTGAACCGAAGAAACGCGATGCATGCCGGTGTCACGAATTCCAATCGTGGCTATGCATTGACTCGACTGCAATTCAACTACATCAAAAAACATCCTTCATTGTGCCATGAGCAGCAGTGCAGCTAGTGACACAGCTGCAGCTCCAAAAATATTCGTGGGCTGCTCAACCCGCCAAACAAAAATTACTTTCACTCGAAAATTCCTTCTATTCGCCACAGAAGCCAAAAAACACTGTAAGGACTGTCTGGTGAAGGTGACAGTCGTAAGAGTAAGAGATAACACCACAGATAGTGCCATCGTCGTGATCATGGACACCGGGAATAGAGTAGCAAGGGAAGCGGCAGTGTTGAATAAAGAGTGTGTTCAATGAGACATGTTGTGCACACTTCCTCACTGACAAATTCTCTGAAGCTTAGGACCACAGGGTGTGAGCTCTCCGGTACCCGCCAACAAACAGCAGCATTTGTTTTCATGCCAATTGGTATTGCTTGCAATTGGGATACCAGCCTGGTAGGCAACATTCATTTCCTGCGCAACTGCAATCATTTGCAAGATAACTTGAAAGTTCTTTACATCGACTGCTACCACCTCTACAACTACTCACGCTTGTTACTTGCCACGACGTGATAGCAAAAACACCGTATGAGGCGCTAACGCTCAGCACGTGCGACAGTGAATGCAGAACTACACTGCTTAGTCGCAGAACACCTAAACAACAGCACACAATCTTATGTGTCATTGTTCATCGTTATCGCGTGCCATGGATTGTGGGGGAGCACGCGCGCCCAGCCTCCCTTTCCCTTTTTACGGCAGCGCGAAAGCCTACTTGCGGGAATACCCCCAAAGCCATGCTCGCAATTCCCCCTGTTCGGGCGCGCATAATGGGTTTCCCCTCCCTCAGCGAGAAAAGATATTATTCTCGTCAGAGAGAAGGAAACCGAGTCAGTGGACAAAAATAGCGTGCGGACAGCCACACGGGATCTCTGACACCGGCCTTGGAAGAAGGAGGTCGAACCTGCAACCCCCCCCTCCTGCGAGCCGAGGATGACAACAACCATTGCGCGCTATCCCTAATGCCTAGCAATAAAGTGTTGTTGTTGACCTAGCCTGTTGCCTTATTCGCCCGAACCCGTGTAGCTGCAATGAGATTAGCTACGAATAGAGGACGTTAATCGTGCACAGTAAGACTGTATGCGGCTGGAACATTAGTTAGGCTTCTGCATCAGGCATACATAGGACGGACTCCCTAGAGCATCAGCAGGATGCTCTCAGATTTTCTTGCTTTGAAGTCTAGGAGGGCAACAGGTGCACCCTCTTCTCCCAGCCACATGGGACACGCGATATGAAAAATACGTTCACAAACTATGAAGCCAGTACTACCGCGACGTTCGTTCCCTTTAAATAAAGTTACAGCAAATTTCCTTAATGGGTCACAATTTCCACGAGTTTTCCCCAACTATCCAAAATTCCTGAGAATTCCCTGTTTTCCCAGTTTTCCTTGTCAATATACATTCTGCAAGACTAATTATGATTGGTTGCTGCACATCTAGCCTTCTTTTCATGGCAAGGTGTATGGCTAATGGTCACAGCCTGATTAAACAAAACAAGCAAGCCAGGATGCCTAACAGTAAAGACATGAGTGTACACCAGGCTACACTGTCAAGCCATCTGTATAATGCAGAAAATGTTGAGATTTCAGCCACAGCCACACATTCAGTTAGGATCATTCATCACATATGCTCATTGTTGACTTGAAACACCAGATGTATGAAGGCCTTGTGCAGGGCTTAACTTACTTCTCGAATGATTGAGTAGTTGTCAGTTGCTACAGCTGAGCCTTCATGCTCTCCAGCCTCCTTCACAGGAATCAGCTCCTAAATCAAAATGGTGTTGATTTCATGAGAACGCAGATACTAAAAATGGTTGCAGAAGATCCCTAAGCATTTCCAGATCTCTAAGCAATCATCATGAGAACACAAAAGCATTTCTTTTGGTTAGGTGGTTGAGGGGTGCTATGATGCCTGCCGTGGCAATCTACCCTCCCACGCTGTGGCTGCAGGAGGATGATGCCGCAAGGTGAAGCACACGTCCAATTCTAGCTGCAGTGACGCCCACAGGGTGCACGCTTTCGCCCAACTAGCCAAGAAATGTAATCATCGCTGCAAGCAGTAGCTATGGTAGTTGGTGCCAGCAAGTTCCAGAGGGAAAGTTAACATGAATTCCAAACACTGCTTTTGGAGACCTACTTTGCAGGCATCAGCAGGGCGCATGCTATTGACAACCTAGCCAAGAAATGCTTTTGCATTAGAACATAATAAATTGCGCTATACTATTAAACTAGTAACTACCTGTACGAAGTAACAAAAACATTCATTCTTACCACAACAAAACTATCGGTAAGTTAAAACAAGGTCCAAAAGTGGAGGAAAAGGTGCAACACCACCTTTAGGTTATCACACCAGCTCATCGTGACATCATTCATTTTGGCGCATCTGCTTCAGCATGGCTAACTTTTTTTAGTTACAAAGCAGACTACAATGTACTGTATAATATGGTGGTTTCATATAAAAGGAAGAAGTGTGGGTCTAAGCCCTTAAACGTACACTTCTTTTTTTAATTCATAGTGAGGGTCTCATTCTGGCAGACTTGGTGCCTTCAGGTAGTGCGAAAGGAATTATTGGTCAGCTGGACGCCCGTAATAAGTTTACGTGGTATGCGACGCCAACCAGGCAGAGAAAAAAATCACAGCATATCTACGGAGTTAATGATGATGAGTGGGCAAAGCTTTGGAGGTACATTGGTAAACCGTGAATCCTCCGTTAATCTCGCCCAGTTAATCATCCCTTAAAGACGGCGAGCATGTGATGCAGCTATTTGCTGAGCCCTCTGCTTTGTCGCCTTGTCTTCACTGCTCATACTCAAAGCCCACAGAATGTCGACGAAAGAGGAAGTGCGCAAGAGAGAACGCATTTTAATGCAAGAGCGAACGTGGTTTCCTGTCACACGAAAGTATGCATCGCAGTGGAGCGAGCGCCGCAGCACCATCTAGTGAGCAATGCGAGTATTATCGGTGCGAGTGCCACAGCACCATTTAGTGAGCACTCTGAGTACTAGCAGTACTCAGAGTGCTCACTAGATGGCTCTTTAACACTTTAAGGAGCTTTGCCTCTAAAAGAGTGTTCGACACTCGCCATCATGGCTAGAGGTGGCGCTGACTGATGCTCCCACGTTTAATTCACATATATACCCAATAAAGTGGATGGGGGGATAGGTGCCATGATATCTAAGTCTGTAGAGCATCGGCCTTATCATTCAAAGGTCACAAGTTTGGTCCCTGTCCAAGGAAAGTTATCTTTTCATCCCCTTTTCTTTCTTCACATTTACATTAGAATTACCTCATATAACATCCCCTATACTTTCCTTGGCATGATTGTCAGTTAGAACTCAATAATATTGTTACGGGTAACGTATTTAATAAATTAAATACGATGCACTGTGCTCGGCGAACAAGATGGCGACAGTTCATCAACAACCAGCCACCAACGTCGTCTTTCTCTTTCTTCCAGACAGGCTGTGCCGGCGGTTGCGTATCATAACCCCTGGCGGTAGAAGCACCGTCTCGGTGCTTGAGCAACTCGGATGCGGTAGAAGGAGGGTAATAGGGCTTGAGTCGAGCTATGTGCACGATGTCACTTGAAGGTGACGATGATGACGTTGAATCGGCTGGAACGATCTCGTATGTAAAGTCAGTCACCTGGCGAACGACGCGGTATGGTCCAGTGTAGCGTGACAGCAGTTTTTCAGAAAGCCCTACACGCCGAGTGGGGGACCAGAGGAGGACAAGGGAACCCGGTGAAAAGTGCACGTTTCGATGATGGGAATCGTAGAGCTGTCTTTGGTGCTCCTGTGAAGCCTGCAGGCGGCTGCGGGCGAGTTGGCGTGCGTGGTCGGCTTGCGCGATGCCGGATGGAGTATGCCGGCTGGAGTTGCGCGATGCCGGTCACGGAGTATGCCGGCTTCGCCGGCATACTCCGTGACCGAGGGCAGCAAGGTGTCAAATGGTAGGGCAGGTTCTCGGCCGTATAGAAGATAGAATGGTGAATAGCCGGCACTGTCGTGACGTGACGAATTACATGCGAACGTCACAAATGGCAAATGAACGTCCCAGTCCTGGTGGTCGGCCGCTACGTATTTAGAAAGCATGTCGGTTATGGTGCGGTTGAGGCGCTCCGTAAGACCGTTCGTTTGCGGATGGTACGAAGTGGCAAACTTGTGCTTGGCAGAGCAAGAGCGCAGGATTTCTTCAACGACAGCTGATAGGAAGGTGCGGCCCTGGTCAGTGAGAAGTTGGCGTGGAGCTCCGTGTACTAAAATAATATCATATACCAGAAAGTCCGCCACATCGGTTGCGCAACTCGTCGGAAGTGCTCGTGTGATAGCGTACCGTGTCGCATAGTCAGTGGCGACAGCGATCCATTTGTTGCCTGAGCTGGTGATCGGGAATGGGCCAAGCAGGTCGAGGCCAACTCGAAAAAAAGGTTCAAAGGGAATGTCGATCGGCTGAAGGAATCCAGCTGGTAGCGAAGATGGCTTTTTGCGGCGCTGGCAGGGTTCACAAGCGGCGACGTAGCGTCGAACAGAGCGGGCAAGACCAGGCCAAAAGAAACGACGACGTACACGGTCGTATGTGCGAGAGACGCCCAAGTGGCCCGCCAAAGGAGCGTCATGAAGTTGGTTGAGAACAGTCGCACGAAGATGTGCTGGTATGACGGGGAGCAAGTCATGGCCATATGGATCGAGGTTACGGCGATACAGGATGCCGTCTTTTACCAGGAACATTTGTAGAGATGCGTCGCGAGGCCTTGACTCAAGCTTGCCAATGATGGTTCGTAGGGAAGCATCCAGGCGTTGTTCGTGGCCAAGGTTGAGTAGCTGCATCACAGACAGAAGGTCTGGAAAGGTGTCAGTATGGGCAGCCTCTTCCACAGGGTAGCGTGATAAGCAATCAGCATCTTGGTGTGACCGCCCTGTTTTGTACGTTACGGTGAACGTGTATTCTTGTAATCGTAGGGACCAACGAGCGAGGCGTCCTGTGGGATCCTTGAGTGAGGCCAGCCAGCAGAGCGCGTGATGGTCGGTAACTACCCGGAATGGACGCCCGTATAAGTATGGGCGAAACTTGGCGACTGCCCACACGAGAGCGAGACACTCACGTTCCGTGATTGAATAGTTGCGCTCGGCTGTAGATAGCAGGCGGCTTGCATATGCTATAACACGGTCATGTCCGCGTTGATGTTGCATGAGCATTGCCCCGATGCCATGCCCACTAGCGTCAGTGCGAACCTCGGTTGGAGCTGATGGATCGAAATGGGCTAAAATCGGCGGTGTTGTAAGGAGCGTCGTGAGCTGGGAAAAAGATGAGGCTTGATCAGCGCCCCAGAAAAACGGGGTGTCCTTCTTCAGGAGGTTTGTGAGTGGGCGTGCAATGATGGTGAAGTCCTTAACAAATTGTCGAAAGTAGGAGCACAAGCCCACAAAACTGCGAACGTCCTTTGTTGACTTCGGAGCAGGAAAGTCCGTAACGGCGCGAATTTTCTCGGGATCCGGGCGGACTCCTGCGGCATCGACGATGTGGCCAAGTACGGTTATTTGACGACGAGCAAAGTGGCATTTCGACGAGTTCAGTTGAAGTCCGGCTCGACGAAAAACTTCAAGAATCGCCGATAAACGCTTGAGATGGGAGTCGAATGTGGGCGAGAAAACGATAACGTCGTCTAAATAACATAAGCAGGTTGACCATTTAAACAATTGGAGCAACGAGTCCATCATTCTTTCGAATGTGGCCGGCGCATTACAGAGACCAAAGGGCATAACTTTGAAGTGATAAAGTCCGTCAGGAGTGACGAATGCGGTCTTCTCACGGTCCATCTCATCCACAGCGATCTGCCAATAGCCAGATCGAAGGTCGATAGTGGCAAAATACGTAGCACCGTAAAGGCAGTCTAAGGCATCGTCGATTCTAGGCAAAGGATGAACATCTTTCTTCGTAATTTTGTTGAGATGCCTATAATCTACACAAAAGCGCCATGTTCCATCCTTCTTTCTGATCAGGACGACAGGAGAAGCCCAGGGGCTACAAGAGGGTTCGATTATGTCTTTTACAAGCATCTTTTCGACTTCCCGTTGTATGACGGTGCGCTCGGACGCGGAAACACGGTATGGACGTCGGTGAATGGGACTCGCGTCACCAGTATTGATGCGATGAGTAACAACACTCGTTCGGCTTAAAGCCGTGCTGGCGAAGTCGAAAATGTCACTATAGGACTCCAGGACGTGACGAAGGGCTTCCGCTTGATCAGGAGCGAGGTCTGATGGTACCATGTGGTCAACGTCGACGCCCGATGAACGTGATAGAGTTGGTTCATTGTCTGAGGTGCAGCAATCATCCACTCTGAAGGGTTCAACCGTATGGTCTTGTAGAGCAGTAATTTCGGCCAGGGAGATACCTTGTGGAAGAATTTGGGCAGTGAGGGCGAAATTGACAATAGGAAGGCATGTGCGGTTTTCAACGATTGTCAAAATGGTGTGCGGAACAGCGACGCCATGCGTAAGCATCACGGCATGAATTGGTGCCACCATGTATTCACCGTCAGGTACAGGTGGTGTAGAGAAGAGGTCGATATGTGTGACACAGTTAGGCGGAAGGCGTGCGAAATCAATGCAGCAAAGGCGACTTTGGGGTGGGTTGGTCAGATCAGAAAGTAGAGGCATTTCAAGGTCAAGACAGCCGGCTGAACAATCTATAAGGGCCGAGTGAGCGGTGAGAAAATCCATGCTTAGAATTACTTCATGAGGACAATTTTCTATAACGGTGAAAAGAACAGCAGTGCTTCTATCGGCGATAGTCACACGGGCAGAGCACATGCCGATAATCGCGGCAGTTCCCCCGTCGGCGACTCGAACGGCTCGGTTCAAGGCGGGTGCGACAACTTTCTTTAGGCGGCGACGAAGAGCAGCACTCATTATGGAAACATGCGCGCCAGTATCGATCAACGGGCGCACAGGTACATTGTCTAAAGTAACGTTCAACAGATTCCGGGTGGTTGGTAATGTTACACGAGGATTTCTTGCAGAGGTCGTCGTCAAAGCAGCTTCACCTCCAGAAGCTGCACTGCCTAGTTTTCCGGTCAGGGGCGCTGCGAATAGGTCGGAGAGGCAGGACGGCGTTGTGGGGGCGAACGAGATTGACGGCGAGCAGGGGATGGCGAGCGGGCGTAGCGAGGTCTCGTCAGAGGTGCGGCGGGATCAGAGGATGTGGTCGGCATAGGGGAACCAAAATCAAATGTTGAGGACGACTGGTGGTCAGAAGTGGCTTGGGTAGGAGGCCCATAGCGTGCCGGCGGAGCCCAGTGATTGCGGCAGTGGCGAGCAATATGACCGACACGTCGGCAGTTGAAGCATATGGGCTTGTCGTCCAGTGTACGCCATTCGGACAAATTACCCTGTCGAGAGTAGTTGGAACCATATCGAGGAGCGGATGGACGACAATAAAAAGGCTCGGCAGAGTAGACTGGTTGAATGGGGTGTAGGCCGACGTTCGATAATTCTTGACGAACGACGGCTTGTATCAGTGAGATAGTGGTCGGTGAAGAATCAGGCGTTGAAAATGGAGTAGCTACTGGTTGGGCTGCCTCGACCTCACGACGGATGATGCGGGTGAGGTTGTCACATCGGGGAACTGGGCGGACGGAGTCATCACACGAGGAAGTAGCAGCTGTGTTCGGCAGGCGCGTGATGCCGTGGGTGACGCGGCGGGCTTTAGCCTGTTCTAGACGGCGGCATTCTGTCAGGATCGTGTCGATGGTCGTGACATTATTAAAAACCAACAGGTTGAAGGCATCGTCAGCAATCCCTTTGAGGACATGGTTAACTTTTTTTTCTTCTGACATGCGCTGATCGACCTTGCTACAAAGCGCCAAGACGTCAAGAATGTATGACACGTACGATTCAGTAGACGTCTGGGCGCGAGTGGCGAGAGTCTTCTTGGCAGCGAGCTGACGACCAGGTGAATCACCGAAAAGATCACGGATGTTCGATTTGAAAAGATCCCAACTTGTGATTTCGGCTTCGTTGGTTTCGAACCATGTCCGCGGCGTGCCGTCGAGGTAGAACACAACATTGGCGAGCATGAGCGTGGGATCCCAGCGGTGGGTAGCACTGACTCGCTCGTATTGGCGCAGCCAGGAGTCAACGTCGATGGTGCCGTCAGCGGAGAAAGTTCCAGGATCCCGCAGGGGTGGCAGGGTGACGTAGGTTGTCGACTCGGATCGAGAGACTGGTGGGGATGAGGCACTGGCAGTTGAAGTAGCCGAAGAGTCCCCGGTGTTGCGACCGCTGCGCGTCTCCATCGAGGTACGGGAGTCGTCCACCTCCACCAATAATGTTACGGGTAACGTATTTAATAAATTAAATACCGATGCACTGTGCTCGGCGAACAAGATGGCGACAGTTCATCAACAACCAGCCACCAACGTCGTCTTTCTCTTTCTTCCAGACAGGCTGTGCCGGCGGTTGCGTATCAATATTGTGTATAACAAAGAATACAAGCCCTTAAATGCACACTTCTTTCTTTCTTTCATTCAATGCTTTATCGTAACTCTCAGGAGTTGTAACGAAAGAGACAGTAGCTAAATAATAATCTATGTTTGATAAATACGAATGTCGCATGAGAACAAGCAGCAGCACAGGAATTGTAAGCATGCAGCAAGAGAAATTAAACAAAATGCAAGACTAAGTGGAGCCTCACGGGTCGCAGTGAATCACCCTGCAGCACAAGTCTCTTGTCAAGCTCCTGGTCATGGTCAGGGTCCTCATCACGGGCCTTGAACACCCACAGTTCAGACTTCTCCACCAGGTTGCGCAGCTTGTCCAAATCAGCCTTGATCTGCTTGTAGTTATCCACATCACTGGCAGACACCAGCAGTTGCACTTGCTTGAATGCCTGCAGCACCTCCTGACGCTGGGTGAAGTGCTATAATGCAAAACCAAAATGGATAAATAAATAAAGGGGGGGGGGGGAGGTTGTTGCTAAAGCTCTCGCCCAGTAGTGCAGTTGCTTCTAACCACATTTAACATTATTAAAATTATTAAAGCAAAAAAACAGTATACCATACTGATGGGCGACTTTAATGCCAAAGTAGGCAAGAAACAGGCCGGAGACCATGCAGTGGAAGATTGTGGCATTGGCTCTAGAAATGCCAGAGGGGAGTTACTAGTACATAATAGTTTATGGATCTTGAATACCTTCTACAGAGAACAGGCTCACCGTAAATGGACGTAGTGAAGTCCTTTATTGGTGAAACTAAAAATGAAACAGACTTCATTCTGCATGCACACCCAGGCATTGTACAGGATGTAGGGGTATTTGGCAAGACCCGATGGAGTGACCACAAAATGGTAAGAGTTAGAATTCACCTAGGTTTAAAAAAGCGAAGGCATGAACTGATACACAATAAGTCAATTATTGAACTAGTAGTGAGAGGGAAAGGACAATAATTGAGAGTTTCGCTTCAGAATAGATTCACGGCTTTGAACAAGGTAACCGATGCTAGCATTGACACAAGAATGATAATTTTACTGGCACCATCAAAGAATCTGCAACAGAAGTTGGAGGTACAGTCACTAGACAGGACAATGGCAAACTATCTAAGGAGACGAATTTCATTAAGGGGGGACGCGGCTCTTGAAAACCGAAAAATCGCGAAAAAGTCGGTTTTTGAAAAACCACAT
Source organism: Rhipicephalus microplus (assembly GCF_013339725.1). NCBI lineage: Eukaryota > Metazoa > Arthropoda > Arachnida > Ixodida > Ixodidae > Rhipicephalus > Rhipicephalus microplus. Next base: position 162,122,764 of record NC_051171.1, on the reverse strand, counting down.
TTTTGGATTGTATGTCTCATAAACTACCTATTCTGTAATTATCAGCACCTAATTCAACCACAAAGTGCAAAAAAAATACTATTTTCGAGGCCGCCGCGGCGTCCAAAACAGGCGCAAATTCCGAAATCAAACCAAACTTCGCGCGCGCGCCATTCCCGGACCATGCGGTCGTCCCGCGCCATCTTGGTGTTGTTTTGACCGTGAATTCTTTCTCTCTCGTTCGCCGCCTTGCAAAATGGCGTCGGCAGCACAGTTGAGACGCTATTGGCGCTTTCCCGCGATGCGATGTGGAGTGCTGATTGGCTAGAGCAGCGCATTCATATCTCGCGGGAGAAAGCGTGCCCGCCATTGGCTGCTGTGCAACAGCGGGGGCGGTCGCTCATCTCGATGGCGCGTCCAGCGCGCTCGCTTCGTTGTTGCTCTCTGCTCCGTCCGCCTCGACAGACGTCTGCTTACGAGCCGCTCTTCGCCTTGTGCTATCTTTCCGATCATTTTCTCTCGTTTTTTTTTCTTTTTGCACTAGTCCTGTGCCTTTCGTCTTTGTTGCTGCGGGCGATGCCGGCAACGAAGCCGAAGTCAGTGCAGAAGTTTGGTGCACGGAGGCGCGCTATGCAGCTTGTACGATCATCGAAATTCCGCTATTCTGCTGCGGGTGCCGACTGCGTAGACGCTTGCAGCGACGGAACTGTGTTGTCGGCTGTCGCCAGTCGAGAATCCGACACATCGAGTGTGGCTGGAGCCGCAAATCTTTAAGGTCGTGCTCAGCCGCACAGTGTGCAAAGAATGTTTGAAAGGTGCTATGACTGTCCGAGAGAGCACCAAGCTTGGACTTGCAACAAAACTTGAAGTCGTGTGCGCCTCTTGTGGCACCGTCGATAAATTATGGACATCACCCCGCAAAAAAGACACGCAGGTCTTCAATGTAAATGTCCGCGCCATAATGGCTATAAAGCAAGTAGGCAAGGGGCAAACAGCTCTTAATGACTTTTGGGCTGCCATGAACGTCTCTTACAGAGGTCTTCACCACAAGACGTTTCAAAAGCACTTGAAAGAGACGTTCAGGAAGCCAGAGGCCACCGCTTTGGAGAAGTTTTATGCTGATTCTGCCACAGCAGTGATCAAAACATATATAGAAATAGACCCCAGCTTCTGCAAGGACATCACCGTAGTGTACGATGGCACATGGCATAAGTGGAGTCACACATCACACATCAGAGTAAGATCGGTAATTGACTTCTTTACAGGTCTCATCTTGGATGCTGTAGTTCTTTCAAACCACTGCCTTGGATGCCAAACAGTGCCCAAACCTGGAGATGCAGCATACGAAAGCTGGCAGAAGCACCACATTTGCCAGAAAAACACAGACGCAAAATAGGGAAACATGGAAGTGGAGGCAGGCTTGACTCTCTTTGGGCGGTCTGTATCCAAGCATGGCCTGCGGTACACCACTCTTGTGTCCGACGGAGACAGCCGTACCTTCGCTGCCCTCACAGAAGAGAATGTGTACGGGCTAGTGCCAATTGTAAAAGAAGAATGTCTGAACCATGTTCAGAAAAGGATTGGAAGTGCTCTTCGAAACATTGTGCAGAAAAGTGATAAGCCACTGAGTGGGAAGGGGAAGCTGACTAAAGCCCTCATTGAAAAGCTGACAGGATATTATGGTTGGGCCCTGAGAAACAATTCAACTGACCTAACAGCCATGCAGCGTGCAGTGATGGCAACATATCACCACGTCATATCGACTGACCAGGACCCTCACCATGAACTTTGCCCAGAGGGGGCTCAATCGTGGTGCCGCCATAGAGCTGCAGAGGCAAAGCGTGAGCCACAGCCAAAACATAAACACAGCCTACCGGACTATGTCGCTGCAGCTATGCTGCCCATCTACGAAAGACTGTCACAAAAGTCGCTTCTTCAGCGCTGCCTGGGAGCGAAGACGCAAAATGCATCAGAATCATTCCACTCCATTCTGTGGTCTCTGATGCCAAAGGAACAACACTCATCCTTGAGCGCGGTAGAAACAGCACTGCATGAAGCAGTGCTGCGCTACAATGCTGGCTTCTGCAAAGCAACCCAAGTGATATCGGACTCCATTGGACTTCAACCAGGTCATCTGGCCATCCAGCGAGCTCGTGAAAAAGACGCTTTACGCCTAAAAAAGAATTCTAAAAGACACCAAGAGAAGATGGAGGCCAGGCAAAAGAAGAAAAGAGTGCGCCAGGACACTTCTAGCTACTGTGCTGGAGCTTTTTGAAGAAAACACGTGTTTTGAACTTTCTCGGCCTGTTTTCTCAGAACAGATTTTTTTGCTAGTTGTGGTGCTGAGGAAAGCAAGAACTCGAAAACCGTTCATCAGATTTGTGTGCCGTTTTTTTTATTCTGTTCCTGAATGACCTTGCAAGGGCGTAACAAGCTCCTTTTTTTTGAAAATTGGTGCTGTTAATTTATAATAAACAATTAATTTTTGATGAATCAGGTCATTACTGGTTACATCAAATTCAATGTTGCGTGAAAATATTTGGGGGGGGGGGGGGGTAACTGAAAAAAACGGCTTTGTAGCGCCCTGGTATAGCTATCAAGGAATGACCACAATGAATTTCAGCTTTCTACTATGTCCTGGGATTTCTCACGACTCTTCCTCAGGCACCCATGTGAAGCACCCAGTTAAACCTCAATAACTCTGGAACTAAGAAACACAGCTTCGTGAAACTTAGCAGTTGTGCTAGTTTTATTGTAGTGAACAACCCCTGAAAGTTTCATCCAGATATCTTAAAAAATAAAAAAGTTCGGTCTCCAGGGTAGCCTCCCCCCTTAAGAGATGACAAACCATGCAAGCCTCAAATGCAATTGACAAAATAGAGCTAGTGAAGGTTTCGAAGTTAATTAATAGGCGTAATGTAAGCCGACATCAGAAGGTATAACATGGAAAGAATCGAGCAGGCTGTAAAAAGCCGCAGAAGCCTAAAAGCTGCGAAGCCAGACCTGTGCGTAGGCAAAAATCGGGTGTATGCATTGAGAAACAAGGAAGACAATGTCTCATAACCAATATGGATAGGATAGTCAAGATGGCGGAGGAGTTACACAGAGAGCTGTACAGAAGTCAAAAGAACCAGGATGACATCAAGGGAAACAATAGTAGTGCAGAATAATTCGACATCCTACCAGTAACGACAGAAGAAGTAAGGAAAGCCCTAGAAGGAATGCAAAGAGGCAAAGCCACTGGTGAGGATAAGGTAACAACGAACCTCCTCAAAGATAGCAAAAAAATTGTGTTGTAAAAATTTGCCATCTTATATGTAAAATGTCTCTGGATAGTAAGGGTACCAAAATCTTGGCAGAACACCAATGTGATCTTAATCCACGAGATAGGAGGCATCAAAAACTTCAAATATTACAGGCTCATCAGCTTACTGTCTGTCTTTATGAATTATTTACACAAATAATACCTGATATAATTAAGACAACATTAGCGTTCAATCTACCAAAAGACCAAGCAGGATTTCGTACAGGCCATATTCGTACAATAGACCATATTCATACAATCAATCAAGTGATGCAGAAATACGTGGACTACAACCAGCCCCTATACATAGCCTTCATAGATTACCAACCCCTATACCTAGCCTTCATAGAGAAAGAATTTGACTTAGTCGAGATATCAGCCGTAATTCAGGCACTACGAAATCAGGGAATCGATGAACCCTACAGAAACATACTGGAAAAAATCTACAGCTGATTCGCTGATGATATTGCCTTGACGAGTAACTCAGGGGACGAATTACAGCTCATGACTACTGAACTGTACAAGGTAAGCAGAAGAGTAAGTCTGAAAATTAATATGCATAAAACTAAGGTAATGCACAACAGCCTCGGCAGAAAACGATGCTTTGCGATAGGTGGAAAAACACTGGAAGTTGAAAAGGAATATGTTTACTTCGGACAAGTAACTGCAGAGCCGAACCATGAGAGTGAAATAACTAGAGGAATAAGGATGGGGTGGATCACATTCGGCAAGCAATTTCAAATCATGAATCGTAATCTACCACTAATCCTCAGGAGGAGGGTATACAGTTAAACCTGCTTATAACGAACCTCCATATAACAAATTCAGAAAACAATGCTTTGCGATAGGTGGAAAGACACTGGAAGTTGTAAAGGAATATGTTTACTTCAGACAAGTAACTGCAGAGCCAAACCATGAGAGTGAAATAACTAGAAGAATAAGGATGAGGTGGATCACATTCGGCAAGCAATCTCAAATCATGAATCGTAATATACCACTAACCCTCAAGAGGAGGGTATGCAGTTAAACCTGCTTATAACGAACCTCCATATAACAAATTCAGAAAACAATGCTTTGCGATAGGTGGAAAGACACTGGAAGTTGTAAAGGAATATGTTTACTTCAGACAAGTAACTGCAGAGCCGAACCATGAGAGTGAAATAACTAGAAGAATAAGGATGAGGTGGATCACATTCGGCAAGCAATCTCAAATCATGAATCGTAATATACCACTAACCCTCAGGAGCAGGGTATACAGTTAAACCTGCTTAGAATGAACCTCCATACAACAAATTCCTCGTGTAACGAAGTTCTTCTATTCCCCGCCGTTGCCCCATAGAAGCACATGTATTTGCAACCTTTACATAACAAAGTAACAACGGAAGACAACTTTGATATAAACAAATTTTTGCCACGAACAATCTAGAAATTTTGCCCCAGACTGCTACTTGATTCAAGCGAAGGCCACAGAATCGATAATTCCCACTTTTACCACAACAGCATGAACATAAGACTGCATTTATGAATCTGAATCCCAAAAGGGTGCTAAGATAACACAGTAATTTTGAACTGCACGTTAAGCTGAGCTTGCCTTGAAAAGCAGGTGAAGGGCCCCTGACACAAGAGGAGGGTAGTCGTGCATAGTCAGGTGTAGCAGCACTCGCAGAAATGTGCGTCCCCCCTCGCCATCCAGGTCAACATCACCCAAGTCTTCCCTGCATGCTCACAGAGAATACAACAGTCATTAGGACACAGCAAAGCACCGAAAAATCATAGTTTCGCACTTGAGAAATAAACTTCATATGTTCTACAGTGGTAGATGCATGACAGGTACACACTGATCATGGAGTTCATTGTGATGGGAGTCATTAGAAGCTCTCACAGAAGAATATAAAAAGCCCAAAAAATCCATGGCATGCACCTTATTAACTCTACCACTGTAACGCTGACTGTCTAACACTTGCAGCCACACAGAACTTTTCTGAATGTGCTACAGATGACCACGCTATATATATAGTGCTGCCACAAGTCCCATAATAACTAGCTCCCAAAAGTCTCATAATACATTGATTCAAGTCGCACAAGAAGCTTATATTAAAATAAAGCAGAAAAGATGGCTTTTTCACATCAAAGTGGGAAAGCCGCAATACAGTATTTGAACGCTTGGAATGTTCAAACAAATAATGCAGTATTCGAATTCCTTTGAATCAAACTTAAATGACTGAAGTATTTTAATTACTCGAAACAAACGAAATAAATTCATATTAGTCGGCATGTAACCTCCTGTAAAAATGGTTTCGCTAGCAGTGGAACAATGCTAAGCCGTGAAAGCAGATCCAAGAGAAATCTGCACTGCTAACATTAGGCCTTGTGCGAATAGTGAGTTTTAGGTTTAAGTGAATTCTAATTGTATATATGTCATATAAAAAAAGGCATACTTATCATGACACAAGTAACCTGCAAAATATATTTTTTTAATTGAAGTAAGACCTCTATGCAAATGCCGTTTCTTTTGTTGTTGTTGTTCAAAGGAGGTCGAAACAACTTTGCGTAGCAGCAGGATCAGGCTTTCGGTAGGATGCAAGCGATAACGCGAAAAGTATGTAACATTTTAAAATTTATTGTATTTAGAGCATATACGCAGGCATATCAAGCTTTTAAGCTTAAAAATGATGAATCGATTTGAGGGTAATATGTTCATTTAAAAAAGCCCTCCCGCACCTTTTCAAGTAGCCATAGAACATATTCACTAAAGAAGCTTATTGCCCCTCACAACTTCCCTACCACAAACATTTTTATAATCGGTCCAGTACGAGCAGAGTTACAAAGATATGTCGCACGCTGCATTTGCATTCTCTCTTCCCGTCCCGAAGAAAGTGCTGGAAGCTAAGCAGGGAGGGATGGCACGGGGAAAGAAAATACATCATGCATGCGTCGTGACCTTGAGAACATTCACCGTCTTATTTTTTTTTTTATTTCTTCGAAGACGCGGATTTTTAGTGCCATTGCACACGTATGCACGGACAAGTGGTAGCCTCCCGCGGCGGCCCCAATAACGAACGAGCGTGCCATGCTCAAATCAGTCAATGGCTGGTGCAATGGCTGCGACGAGTGATTTTTGAGCTTGTCGCTTCATCTGTCGAGAGAAAAGAGCAGTTTTTAGCTGACTTTGAGAATTTATTGTTGATCGCAGGCCACGTGCTGAGCTGTATATTTGTTCGCATGTTCGCAGTTGCCTTGACTACCGATCAGCAGCATTTTTTGACCAAGCTCAAAGAGTGTTGCAGTGCTCCTTTAAATTTGAAGTAGAGCTTGCGACAAAACAGACTACTTTTGTATAGATGTTTTCACGGCTTAGCATCCCTACACTGCAGTGAAACCAACTTTACAAGTACTTACATGTTGATTAATATGCGCTTATTCATCATTGCGAATACTTCATAATTTTTAATCATTTAAGTTCGAATCGAAGTGAATCCGAATGCTCTACTATTTGTTCAAATATTTAAAACATTCAAATATTCACACAAACCTAATGAACATATCATCCTCGCATCGATTCATTATTCTTGATGTTTAAGAACTTGTTATACCGGCTCATATGCTCCAAGTATAGTAAATATTAAAACGTAACATAATTTACAAGTTATCACTTGCACTCTACTATAAGTCAAATCCTGCTACTATTCAAAGTTGTTTCCACTTCCTTTGAACCAATTATGGCATTTGCACAGGCCTCGTTTAAATTTTAGAAATATATACATAAGACTCTCGTCAAACAAGACAATGCATTTCGTTTAACAGGATTTCTGTTTACTGAAAGATGAGCAGGGGGACAGAATTCAGGTATCAAACCAACTGTGCTAAAGACAGTTGTTCTGTTTAAGCATCAGTTCTGTTTTAGAGTTTTTGAATTACTGAGAGTGCACTATATTGTGCAGATTAAGTGATGACAAATATGCCCATTTTTTTTTTATAATGTGCTATATATATACTATTCGAACACAATTTTAAATTATTCTACAAATATCACTATTGTCTACGAGTTTGCTTTGAACCTAAAATACCCTATTCACACAAACCTACAAATTATGTATCCTACGTCTATTTTGACACTATTCTATCTGCAAGCATGACATGTAAGACTGTAAAGTCAACACAAAAGAAGACCAAGGCATTATGAAGGGCATAAAAAGTTAGCTTCCTCCAGCAACAAGCAAGAAAATGTGAAGGGTTATGTCCCTACATCTCACCAGAAAGAACCAGGTTTAGAAGAAAACGAAATGGGTGTTTCCAAGAGAAAATAAAATTTGTATTGCCTTTCATACAAGCTGCATCACTTGCCAATGCACATTATTTTATACTTATGCTGCCCCTCATTCTGGGGTATGTCAGTTTGTTACACCATCTTAGCCACCAAATAATATTCCTTCCACAAAAAACAAGCTTTTGTCTACTACGAGTGGAATTCTTGGTAAGTTTTTAGTATTTGCTAAACTTGACAAAACTAAAATTATTGGAAGCCATAGAGCATTTCTAGAGTATCAAATCTGGTGTCTATTGAAGACACTCAAAAGACTAATTTAAGGAAAATAATGCCCAATGTAATGCAAGAGGGAGCAGTAAACGAGCCAGTTGCAAAAATTCAGACAAGCTGCCCCTTGCTTACTTAGCTACTAAACTAAGGAAAACTGGACAGTAACGCAACCTTGAAGAGTTTTATGTGGTACGAAAAACAAAGCAGCTTTCTACTGAGTAAAGAAAGCTGCAAAGCGACATATATTCAATGGTTTTACAATAATATGTGTCAGCACAACAATGTGATTATCAACAAAGCAGTACCCTAGAGCTCGTTAGTAATCATTTATCACTGCAGAGGGCGATGACAATGCAGTAAACGGCTACTCACGTGCCTCCGAAGATGGCCTCTGCCTCCCTGCCAATCCGCTCCATGTCAACACCTGCAGTGGTAGAGAAAGGTCAGCTACCATGCATCAAGGGCACTAGCCAATCACAAGGGGGTGTAAAGGGGGCACATGCCACATCTTCGAGATGCATCAGCAGCTATGCCTGAAGCACCGTCATTTAACTGAATTAGATGTAACTTTGCGCATTCTGTCAACAGCAATGCCAAGTAATACAAGTCATGGCAAACAGTCAAATCGTCGCCGCATCAAGATACAAAAAAATTCAGGCACCTGCACACTGGTGGTGCGAAGACTAACAGAACAAGGGAAGCTGGTGGCTTTCCACTCCTCGTTTTCATCCTCCTAAACCTCGCTTCCCTTTCCCAGTTTCTGCTTTACTATACTAAACATAGAGTTTCATATAATAATATCTAGACACAAATCTGGTGCTGCAATTGTGTACCCCCACAGGAATTATGGAAAGTACAGGCTTAGGATTATATTGCGTTAGCTAGCGATCTGTCTACAGATCCTTTTCTACAGCTTCAGTTTTGTTCTTAGCGCAGAGTGGGTAGTGGGACACGGTGCAAAGCACTGAAGCAGCGCCTTCATTGTTGTTCAAAGAGGCTCAAGACTGCTAGGTCACTTTATTTGACAAGACATTGGAGCTTTACAAGTTGTACTTGACAGTTTAAAAAGCGAAGTGTCGTTCACTCACAGCTGCACATAGATGTAGCGTCAAATGCCAGTGCAAGATGTTGCATCGAGTTACTGTTTTTCTGTAAGCGCAGCTTGCCACAACTTGGTTTAACTCGACTGCAAAACGATGGAGAAGCTAAGTAGATGCACCGTCATGCTCCTCTGTCGTGAGTTCACAACAAAAAGTAAGGTGCGTTGGGGGCAGACCACTTGGATAGATGCACCTGACATCGCAGCAGACGAAAAGCTAAGTAGTTTCTTCACTGAATACTGTACTGTCATTTCCACAAATTGATAATGCGTACTTTCGAGGGCAAAACAAGAATGTTTGTTTTCAAATTAAAAAAAAAAAAGTCATTATAGCTCGATACAAAATCTGGAACGCAATGGCAGAGTAATGCATACCCTGGTGCTTGAATTTTTCCAAGTTTCAACTTTCACGTCATGGTTACAAAAATCTCTTGCAATAAGATTTACATACAAAAGAATGAAGCAAGTTTCAATTAGACATAGCTTCATATCACTTTGTTTTACAATAGGCAAACAAGCAGTCACAAATCTCAAGAACGTAATCCAATTGAAGCAGATCCCAGGCCTGTATTTCCCTTAATAGGTGAGGCGTAAACCTGCAAAGGCTCATGGGAGGCGCCATCTGCATTAGCTTTCCGGTTCAATATATCCGTAGCGCGCTGTTTCACTGGCCACAGTTTTGGAGCTGTATACACGTCCCTTTCTTTCAATTGTGTTGCAATTAAATCGCTCGCGCAATCATGGTTGTGCAGCTATCGGTTGCCCTGGTTCAAGCAAAAAAGAGAAAAGGATGATCAGATTCCCTTAGAAAAAAGACAGAAAATTGAGGTGGGTTTTGTGGTAATAAAGAGAGTCACGGTCAGTGGTATAGCCTTTGGATGCCTAGTGTCAGGTGTGTGATATTTGTCCCAAATCCTGCATGAATGGTTTAATTCTTCTGGCACATTTGGTATTTATGTACAGGTGCTCCCAGTAAAGATCCATGGCAGGTTGTCTACGTGCCGTCCCCGTTTTGGTATGACAAAGGAACCAAGACTTCAAAATGGAAGCCCAAAAGGAATTTGGATGTGTAGTTTTGGATTTGTAGACTGAAGCTGGGGTTGTATTTATTATGTGAGTGCGTTCATTACGCAAGTAAATACGGCACAAGGCTAAGCTATACGTTAATCTCTTCCTTCATTCTCATCCTCAGAGCCCTTTCTCACCCCCTTGCTTACCCACTTTCTCACTCACTTCCTAGACATGGCTATGCCATGCTTCTCTATCTTCCTTTATCTATCTTTTTTTCTCTCTCATTTCTATATGTTTGTCTCACTCTCTCTTTTCCTATCTTCCTCTCTTTTTCTTTCTCTTCATATTTTTAACATTCTCTTGCGCTACAGCAATACAATCATATGGTTCCCATAAATGCATGTTTTGCTAGCGTGCCTGGATAGTGGGTTGGTTACAACAGTCCCCTTCCGATTGGGGGCACATACGTTCAAACCCAACATTACCAAAAAATTTTTCCGCCGTGAATTTTTTTCTTTCCAACTCTTTCTACTTGTTCCAACGCTCATCAAAGTTATTGCATCTCACACTGCACAAAGCAGTGCACATCTTCCGAGAGTGAAGAAGAAGATGAAGAGGGACAAAGAGAGCACATGCCAGTTCATAACAAACTTTTCTGTTCACGATTAACAGCATTTCTACAAGCTTAAACAGCTCTGCTATTAATAACAGTTTTGCTGAAGTGCACTACCAGATGTGACCTTGGTCACGTGCCAATACATGAAGTTCTGTTTGGCTTGATCTGTCAAGAGCAGCCTATCTGCTATTTAAAGGGAAGTAATCTACTTTGTGCTGGTTGTAAATAGCAGCGAAAAATGCAGGCAACGCTTTCCAAGTAAACACACCTTTTTCGCCAACAACAATGGTCTCATCATCTTTCTCGTGGCTTTGCTGGAACTCTCGCTTGAAGATGGTCAGTAGCCCCGTGATGCGGTAGTCAAGCCTTACATTCAGGATGAACTGGGCACACACAAAGACAGCAGCAACAAAAATGAGCACAGAGGCAGTCCATTTTTTTAGTTAGCATTAAAGCAATACATTAGATAGGGCTGGTAGGTTGCACTCTTAAAGCAGTTCCATAATTTTCTGAGACGCCAAGCTGATGCTAAGACAGAAATTACATTATTTCCAATTTTTCAAGTGAAAGAACTGAACCTAACATTGCTCAATGTTTTCTTCCATTTTTCATTCAAGGCAGTCCACATAGGCAGCAGAATTCAACAGATGAGAAACATGTTAATGTGTACAAGAGAGAAAAGAAGAATTGAGAAGATATGATGACATTGGCAGGTGTACAATATCTGACAAAAACCAATATGCTAAAGCTGCGAGTACCACCACACGATGTAGTGTAGACGTATACCGAAGGAGTACGGCCACTAGCGTGGGTCCAGTCTTAGCGAGCCGCAGGGCACGTGTTAACCGTCGCTGTGGCAAGAACACGATACTGCTCAAAGTCGCAACACTTTATCGTCTGTGGCAACACCAAACACAGTACAGCCCGTTGCGAAGACGCGACGGGAAAGCAAATAGGCTTATCCACGCCACAGGCATAAAAGTACTACACAGGGTGCCACGAGCACGTCTCTGCGGTAAAGGTGATCCACGTAGACACCGGGACCAAGGCCCGGTCGCTTGAACGAGGGCAAAGGCGCTCGCGTTGGCTTCAGAGGGAGACGGGTCGGCGTAGCTCGGCCAGGCACTAGGACACCGTACCACTCTTCGGCCTAGCGTTCGAAGGGGGGGGGGGGGGGGCGACATAAGGTAAGCGTTCGCCGCGGGCGCGCAAGGCGCTGTTGGCGAAGTCTGAACGAGCCCCACAGGGAGCTGACGGACGGAAAAGAAAAGCGTGCTTACCCCATGTCGTCCCCAGAAAGGACTCCCCCGCTTCCGACGCAGCGCGCGAAAACCTCTCAGGAGACTCCGCGCGCGGCGCCATAGTCAACATCCGCTACCAGGTGAGGAAGTTAAACGTCACTTCGCTCCCCCAGCGCGGCAGACAGCGGAGGAGGGGAGACATGTCCGGACATGAGAACGAAAAAAGAGGCGGCAAAGCCCGCGCAAAGGCAGCGGGCCGGCCTCAATTCCAACATCGACTACAAATGATGCATGCTTACCTGCAAGATTTCGATAATCTTGAGTTTTGTGTCCATAACAAGGGTGTCTTCAGCAGCACTTTTTCGTGGTGTTGGTGCAGGTGTTTTGGCCAAGGTGTTAGATCCAAGCACCATGTTTGTGACAACTGTGCCCACATCTCCCAGAGACTTCAATACGCTGCCCTGGGCTGCACAAGTGCTCAATATAATCACCGCCAAGTTTAGTCACAATACAACGAATTTATTTCTACACATGCTGATGATTTTCGAAGTATACAAGATCTTTGTAAATCGAATAACAAGCAAAAATTATTTCACAAAGTAAATTCATTCTGTCTTCATTAGTAGCATGAGATTGTTGAAACAGCCATTTCATTCTTCAATATGCAGCTTTGTAGAGAATAAGTTCATTCCACATAGCCAGGAATCTAGCCTCATAAAAATGCTAGACGAGCTGCCAGAAAACAAAAATACACAGCAGTACGAGGTTGATTAAAATGAAAACGTGGACCCACTGAAGTTGACAGCATTGAATCAAGTTTTTTCGTTCATAAAATTTTGCACATCATCCAAGAAACCCTCTGTATCCTCAACTACGCCCTTCACGAGCAAACAAGCACATATCATCAACTACGACAGAAGGCTGTTAAAGCAATGTGTTGCAAGTGAAAGTCAGATCGTTACATGGAGAAAGAAACAAAATGCAGGAAGACCAGTATCTGTCACATTCACAGTTTGCAGCCAACTGGGTACAATTACAGCATATTGGAAGAGCACAGCAAAACGTCACTTGCATGGTAGAGACAGGGAAAAGGGGCGTCAAGAAGTAATTTAGACAAATAGTTCAGCTACATATGCAGACAACTGCTGCTTCGGTGACGCCGATATTGAATTCGATACAATGAAAGACGGGCATTTTAATGTGTATCATGAGCAAGACAGACATTTACACTGACACTTAAAGGACCAAAACAAGGATGGCATAGCGCACGGCTCTCCCAATCAGGACACAAGTGGAAGCATGCAATCGAACATTGTATAACTTGGACACGAAAAAAACCAGCCTACAGATCAGTTTACATTAACTGGTTATATTTGCAGGACAACAAATAGGGGAAATAACAGGTTAGTACAGATCAAACACATGCAATGACAAAGGTAAAAATAGACAAACTATCCAACCTACTCACTTTTCAACTCCTTTTCAGGGGCTTGTTTATCAAGAAAATAGATAAGACATCAGCAAGGTAAGATAGAGGATTCTAACTGTTACTCACCATTGGCTATGGCAGCTTCAGGTACACAGTCAAGAATGTTAAGCAGTGTCTTGGTGAGACGAAGAAGGTCACTGAAGCTGTAGAAGCCAAAGTAGATCAGCTCTCGAGCAAGTTTGACGACCTGGGAACAAGTGACTGCTAAATGTATGTTTTCAACAAATGTTAAATTACAGCAGTATACCCAAATTGTCAAAGAAACACTTTATGCTGCACTTGCCTTAAGTTTAAAAATTTTAAAGGTGACAAAAGTATGTGCTACTTTTACATTGCAGACATTTTAAACAGTGAACTCAGTGTTTGTTAAAATAATGCAGATTACGATACAGCACAACTAACTCCTTGTGTAGTGTGCTCCGAGCGGCACATAGCACAGAAAAATCTAGGTTACAAGTACATCACACCTAAACCAAATTGCACATAAATTGCAATATTGCAGAGAGAATTGTATTTTGGCTCAGTTAGTACTATAGTGTGCATACATTATGTACTAGCAACATGCATAAGTCACAGTTTCATCAGTTCCACATCGTGTGCCAGGAGAAAGGGCATGTATGAATGCTTTGTGATTCATTACTTCTAATGACCTAGTGTGATTGCAATACCATGACAAACCCAATAATGTGCACAAACGCTTCAATAACTTCGATATGCAATACAACATGTCACCCGAAAGTGGAGAAATTTACTAGTGTAGACCACTTGACCCAATGAATGATGTTGTAACAAATGTTGCATGCTCTTCAAAACAAGATAAGTCTGAGATGTCACTGGTATCCTTCATTTGTTTAGAAACAAGGATGTTACACCCAACTTTGAAAATACCTAGTAACATAGTGCAGCGGTGAGACAAACCTCGAAGGTAAGCTTGTTTCTGTTCCCGATCTGCAAAAGACCACACATGTCCAACAACATTGCACAGGTAGTCCTCCACAAAGGTGATAGTGGGCTTGAACTTGCGCTGAACTGCTTCCTTCCCCAAGTCAGGATGACGATTTGCATCATAGCTGCATCACAGACACAAGAAGGTCATTTTGCTACTCCACAAGTCAAATGGCTAAAACATTTCAAATGAGTTCAATGCTGGTATTAACTATTGATTAACACTCAATCAAAAGCAAGAAAAGATTTGAAGTTTTAGTAAAAGATCGAAATATTCAAAGCGGCACATTTCAATTTTACATTCTGCGGTGGTGCTGACACCCCCTGTACAAGTTGTTCGCGCTGCGTGGCGCACGTGTGTCGCGCAGAAGCCATATTTCGGGGTCGCAACTATTGAGCGGTAGGTGGCGTGTTCGCGAGCGTTGATCACCACTATCATTATCATGGTTAGATTGGTAGTGCCGGCGGTGACCCTGGCGGCAGGCCTTAGTGGCGGCACGAGTTGATTGAGCGAGTCTCTTTCAGCTGGTGGCGTTTGGCTCGAACAGTTGTCTCTAACGGTGCACGACACCGCGCGCCGTCTGCCAGAGGCCCTTGTGGTGAGTCAAGCTCTGGCACTGCCACCTTGTGTTTGTTATGTTGTTGAGTGTATAGTAATATTGTGTAAAGTTGTTTTAGTGCGTTGATCACAATTGATGATGTGTATTATAATTTGGCTGACGATATCATCGATCAAAAAGTAGTTAAATAACTGGTAGTTGTTTTGGTTTGTTCCAACCATGTCTGCTGTGCCCGTTCACTCCAAGAGCGTTGTGGCGCTCTCCATTCCGAAACCCCACAAATCACATATAGATCAGTTATATGAGAAAATTCTTAATTGACTGGTTTCTTCCAGAGAATATTTCTGCACTTTCATAAAAATGTACATGTAATACTTTACTTTTTTCACAGAACCTGCAAGCTAGGATTTACGTAACTGTTGAATCCCAACGCATGAAATATGTTCACCTGCCTTTGCCCAAGCACCTCTTTATTTTAACATTTACAGCCGGCCTATAATGACATCTTCAATGACTATAATGTCCTGCTCAACACAAGTTGCCAAGTTGTGCACTTGTATCGAAGCAGCATTAAACTGAAAAGCAGAGAATGATATGGAGTATGTCTAAAACACCATGCTTGAAAAAAAGTGTTCACAAAAAACCAACTTCAGGTCATCTCACTTGTACTGCTGCTTTAGGGCAAGAAATGGTTTTTAAGTTGCTTAATTTTACAGAAGAGCTATAGCATAGCATAGTCACAAACAGTTAATTATGCCGTATCTGTGTTTGTAGTTCTTACTGTACTGGTTTCTCTTTCTCTCTCTTCTTTTACTAATAACAAAAGAAAACAGCTGTTCGATTGATTTGTGGGGTTTAACGTCCCAAAACCACCATATGATTATGAGAGACGCCGTAGTGGAGGGCTCCTGAAATTTCGACCAACTGGGGTTCTTTAACGTGCGCCCAAATCTAGAAAACAGCTGTTCCTCTTCTCTAATAGTAATGATAACTACAATATATATTTCAATACAGTAGCAAACGCCACAGGTCTGAGAATTCCGGAGCGGAGTTACCTGAAGGGAGCACTCATTTTGTAGGATGTATGAAAGGCTTGGCTCAACGCTATTTGTGCTCTGAATTCAATAGTAGAATTATTATAGCTCTTTCACAATCTTTTCTGAGCCAGCATTTTCTCATGACATGTGGACAAGAATGTGAAAAAGCTGACAATGCGGGCGTCCACTGCTCTCAATCACGCATGCTTTGCAACCTCCCTATTGCACATGAGATCTAGTGGCTGGAAGTGTATTAGACATGTTAGACACAGTCAAAGTTTGGCGATAGACCAATAATTGGTGACGAATAATCATGTTTTTCAGAAATGCATTAAGAGGTGAGAGCTCTGCATTCCTGCATTAAGTCATTTTATGCACTTTGAGCAGGCTTGTGCCAATAGTGAATTTTAGGTTCGAAGCGAATAGCCATCTTGGTCGAAAAATTTCAAATCAACTTCGAATAGTATATATCATATTATAAATAAAAGTGAGCATACTTGTCATGACCTAACTAAGCTACACAATATTTTTAAATATCGAAATAAGGCCTGTCCAAATGTTTTTTTTATTATTTTTGTTCAAAGGAAGTATAAACAACTTTGAATGGTAGGAGGATTTGACTTTCATTAGAATGCAAGCTGATAACCTGTAAAATAGGTTATGTTTTACAGTTTAATATACTTAGATCAAATAAGCCGGTATAACAAGCTTTTAAACAAAAAAAAAACAATGAATCGATGCGAGGGTAATATGTTTATTTAACCTTGATGTGGAGCTTTACGGCAGTGTGAATTGTTCCTGAATATGTGTTTTCACGGTTTAGCGCCCTTCCAATGCAGTGAAACTTCCTTTGCAGGGGGTTACATGAGGACTAAATTACACCTATTCATTCATTTTGAATAGTTCGCAATTTTCCATAATTTAAATTCGAATCGAAGTGAGTTCGAATATTGTAATATTCTTTAGGGATATTCAAACCATTCGGATATTCGCAAAAGCCTAGTTTTTGGTAGTGAACTTTGGCACATAGAAATCATATCAAAGTGGAGCATAGGGCCTCTACCTTACGCTTATTAAGACAGTGACATGGACAATACAGGCAATGTCATTGTTTGCATTTAGCCTCTTCAGTACACATTTTGCTAGAAGTAGACCCCATTTTTGTTAAATACATTACGCAGTAGGTCCTCTACAGTTTCACCATTTTAGAAGTGAGTGCACAGCACCAAAGCTAACAGGAAAAAAAGTGAATGTTAATTAACAGCCAGAAAATAATGCCCCAAAGAAAAATGCCTGCAATGGCAAGCGTAAAGCTAAGCCAAAAAGTATGCTAGATTTGGCATTACTCACTCCTGGATGGAAAGTTGCTCAGGAATGTCGGACCAGAGGCGTGCGTACTTGACAGGTGTGATGAGCTCCTGGGGATCCCTGTCCACATGCATGTGCAGCATGAGCCGACAAAAGGCCGCCCGCAACTCATATGGCAGGTTTTCATCTGCCATGCATCTGCAAGCATAGGTAGCAAGAAAGAACAAACATCACCGATCTAAGAAAATAAGAAAGGTTTAGGAGTCTGAAAAAAAAAAGCAATTATCGGGACAAAATTTATCATCAAGCCTAGAGTATTGCTGAAGAATATCGGCATTGAAATGTTGGTATCCTGTGACATCTAGGCTGCTTTGCACAAGGACAGGAGTGAAACATTGTTTTACATATTCTGCATGCATGCTACTACTGAAATTCTAAAGTTTTTAAAGACCAGTACAGCACCTTTTTTACATCTCTTTTACCATCCATGGCAAAAAAAAAAAAAAGAATTTTGTTTTCGTAGATGAAACTAGGAGGCTCAAAGGTTACACAATATTTTATCCTCGCAAATGCTCTCGAATTCATGACTGGACACAAGAGAAAAGACACCATAAACGCCGAAATATGTATCAACTAACATAGCACTCTGTTATTCTAAACTCAGACATTACTTCCCTTTTGACAGTAAAGGAGTTGTTCTAAACAACTCTAAAAAATCTGTGGTAATTCATAAGTCTGCTAATTAAACATTTAGGTGTGTTATTTGCAAACATCAAACGGCACAAGCTGCTCCTCACTTGTGGATCAGCTCAATGTCCAGATGAGGAGACAGGCTGTTGATGGCCAAGTACTGCCGGTCCAAACACATGCCCGAGAACAGGTCGAGTTGGTGCCTGCACAAAATCATTTTTATAAAAGAAGACAGGATTGTTCCAGTACACTTATTTGAGCCCTTTGTCTTGAGCAAACTGGTGCCCCAAGATGACAGCTGGAGTTCACTTGGGAACCTCCTGAGAAACTTTACAAAAATGTGAAAGGATAGAATAAGCTTATTACAAGAATAAACTAGAGAGTTTCAGATAGATGGATGCAAAGGCTTGAGTTCTTCTTGTGCACGGAAGACTCTTAGACCCTAGCAATATCCAAGCAAGTTTCCGGTTTATGGATGGGAAATTCACTTTCTTCTATTGATTTAAACGGGCCTGACACACTTTTTCAAGTAACCATGGAATGAATTCACTGGAAGAGCTTATTGCCTCATGAATTCAACGCCGCAAAAATTTTAAGAATCCGCTCAGTGCAAGTGGAGTTACAAAGGTTTGTCGCATGCTGCAATTGAATTCTTTCTTCTCTCGTCCTGATGAAAGAGCTGGAAGCTAAGCCAGGAGGGATGGCAGGGACAAAGAAAAATGCGCGGCTTTTTCAGAGTGGTCGCGCGCACATGCGTGGACAAGTCGCGGCCTCCCACGGTGATCTCTGTTATGATCGAGCGTGCCATATTCAAATCAGCCAATGGCTGATAGATGGCCTTTTTACGAGTGATTCGTTAGCATCTTCCGTGATTTGTCAAGAGAAGAGAAAGCAATTTTTAGCTGACTTTAATCATTTACTGTCAATTCCAGGCCGCGTGCTGCGCTATAATATTTGACGCGCGTGTTGTTAGGAGCCTCTACTATCGATAGGCAGCGTTTTCTGACAATGCTCAAAAAGTGTTGCAGGGCCCCTTTTAAGGCTAAAAGCCATGCACAAACACTTCTACTACCATGGCACTCTTAATTCTATCAACTACATTATAGCTTAACATGATCGTTATTTGTTAGTTCGTCCTGATCCCACCATAATGTACAGATAACGCTAGCAGCATTCTTACAACATCACATAGGACAACTTATTTATTAGCCAATTACACAACCCCAGTAATTGTGTCAGAAGCAGTGGCATAACTCTATGGCAGTGTGTCGGATAAAGCATTCAACTGCTTCAAATAAAGTGCAATAAATATGTTTTTTAGGCTTTAAAGGATCTAGGGGAAAATTCTAGCAGAATGGAATTTAAATTTCATAAAATTAATGTTTATGAAAATTTGGCATTATGCAAGGGTACGACGTTCTGCCATTAATGAATGTACAAGAATGCACAATCAGTGTTAATCACATTTTATTATGCAAACCCAGATAAAATTAGGTGCTTCAAATATATCGTTCTCAAGCTCAAATGTTGAAAAAAGTTAGAGGTGCATCTTGCACAAAGGTAAGATTTATGTACTGGTAAGATTTATGCACTGGTAAGATTTATGCACAAAGGTAAGATTTATACAGTGAATTGATTGATAAATAACCTCAGCAAAGATTATATCAAAGAAACACCCTGTGCAAAGAGCTATGCACATTTCACATACTGGAGTGAGATGAGAACCTATATCTTGTCTGCATAAAATGGGAGAAAGAAGAAAAAAATTGTACACATAAAAAATACTTGTTAGCAAGGACACTTCTCTCCAAATATTTCTTTCATGCTAAGACCTTTCATTTGGTACTTTGTTTATGCATTATATTTCTTTCATGCTAAGACCATTATTTGATACTTTGTTTATGCATTTTTTATTGGGCTCTCTCGTTATTTTCGTAATTGTGTAGATCAGATTCTTGGTTGCTTACAGCCATCACCCCAGCCTCACCTGTAGTAGTCAAGCGTGGCTCGTGCGCTCGGGCACTCGGTGTCTTGTGCCAACTCCACGATGCTGCGAGCCTCCCGGCCACTGTCCCACAGCAGTAGCACCTGTTCCTCCACCGCCAACGTAGGTGGGCCCCCCTCAATCTCCAGCTCAACCTGGCTGCGGACCACCCTGCACAACAGATGGTAGGTTATGCGTGATAATCACCCAATTCTCTTTAGGAATGAAGTTGAATTTCAGAAAACAGAAATCGCTAGGAGAGAATAACAGTTGAACTCCTTTATAACAGCATGCTCCGGACAGCGATTCCTGTCTTTTATATGAGATGTCTCTTATAGGCAGGGTACCTTGTATGCATATTTGTTATCAACCCGTATTTTACTGTAGGCACACTGGTGTCTCTTATACCTATTTGTCTCTTATATCAGTGTCTCTTATAAAGGAGATCGACTGTACTGATACAACAGAACAACCTCCAATTTGGTTGGTTTCATATTTGACTGTCAATAAATGAAACTCCTGTTACATGCGACATATTTTTTCAGGTTCATTCTGGCTTGTTTAAAAAAAAACTGCTGCATTTTTTTTTTTACCTGACCACTGCTACTCTCGTGTTGCCAGGAAGTCTTCATTTATTATCATTTGTGCAGAAAACCTTTAGCTTAGCCCGAAAACATAAAGCACTCTCTATCTTTTTCTTTTAATGATAGAAGTGTACCATGAAAACAGCTTATTTTACGACTTGGTTATACTAAAGGTAGTCCACAACAACTACGTGTTTGTTCTGCCCATAGGAGAACTATTGAACTCACCTATGTGGAACTGAATATTTGTATATATGCTATTTTGTTTTAGAGACAATAGTTTTTCTTGGGGACCTTCGACGCAAAAATTTTGGTCTGTCTGTCTGTAAATTTGTCTGTTGTCTAGCCTTAACGGTACCGTAAACAGTACTAAAGTGGCCAAATAATACTCCAAATGGCCGACTCCATCCGCAGCGCCCACCAATATTGCTTAAGGTTCAGCGTTAATACTTGTGCGATTGTCAATTAAAAAGCAATTATTGTGCATATCTGAGGCACCATAACAACACGTCAATATTATGCAAGTGTATTTTTTACTAGAAAAGGCATACATAAATAATTATAAGAACCATAGCGTTTATCACGCTGCGCTCACCATGCAACGCTTGGACGAAAAGGCAAGCGTTTCCAACGCTTTGCTAAGATGACACGGTGGCGGCACCTACCCCTCGCCTTGCGTTCTACACCTACCTTATCACCTCAAAGATGGGCCCGCACGCTGCGTGCTTCATTTTCAGGATAACTGCCAGATAGCACTCATGTCTCACGTGTGACGTGGCTTGAAGCACTCATTCACATCTGCTGCATGCTCAAGGCAATCTAACGCAGCGCCTCCAGAATACCATTCACCGATTTTCTTGCGCAGAACATAAAATAAACATTTTGTTCACTCTCTCCAGACGCAAGACTATCGTCTTTCCACGACATTTGCAATGTAACATGCAGATACAGAGCCAATTTTTTTCTGTATTCTTTATTTGAAACAATCAAGTGGAAAGAAGTAGCCATCGCCAAGTAAAGGTGACAAAAACTGCTTCGTTTATTTTCTATTTCAATAAAAAAAAAGCAAATTAATTGTAGCTGAGAAGAGTTGAGCAACACACTGGACTAGTTGATGTAAGTTCATCATAAAATAGTTTTCAGTGCACCAGAAACAAAATCATGGAACAATTTTACTTATGAATTTTGGTGTTGTTAACAGACATACAGAAACAATGGTGAAAGTTGGCTGCAAGTACGGCAGCAAAAT
The DNA here is from genome assembly GCF_013339725.1 of Rhipicephalus microplus. Lineage (NCBI taxonomy): Eukaryota > Metazoa > Arthropoda > Arachnida > Ixodida > Ixodidae > Rhipicephalus > Rhipicephalus microplus. The sequence continues at coordinate 162,101,131 of NC_051171.1, read as the reverse complement.
GCACACACTGATGTGTGTCACAGGAGAAGGTGGCATCAGTAATTCTTTCAAGTGCACCTTTCCTAGCACAATGCTTATGCTAGAGCTGTGCAAATAGCAAAATTTTGGTTGTGAATCGAATTCAAATATCGAAGTGCGAGTGCAAATTGAATATTTTTTTAATATTTCTCGAATATTTTTCAAAACCTTTGACGTGAAACAGCAGAATGAAAATTTAAAAATTCCAAGCATATTCTTAGGTGGTGTTTAATAGTTGTGTCATCAAGGAGCAAGCAATGCAGAAACCAAATTGTATTTATGTACCTTATTTAGGGCAACCCTAAGTGTTGCCAATAAAACTTTACACATGAAAGGCAAAAATGCCGTTTTCTCAGCCTCTCCTCCTTTTTCAACTTCTGCGGAAGCCTAACTGATGTGGCGGACAAGGATGTGCTCTCTCCATGTCCAGAGTTTCTGATCTGCCTCATAGACGTCAATACTGTCGTGACCAAGAAATACGCTGGGGCTCGGGCGTGTAGGCAGCAAGGAGGAGGAAGAAGATAGAGAATATTACAGCCGGCCTGCAGCGAGGATACTATCAATATATAAGAACACCTAAAATTACAGATGATAAAAATCTTCGGCGGCTGATTTTTTGGACTTCCTGCCCGATTTTCAGGTCCAAAACAGCATTGATTGAGCCCCATCTCTGCCAAACACTGGTTCTGACATCTCCATGTCAGAACCAGTGTTTTTTTGAGTCAATACATTGTGACCGTAGCAGAGCCTGAAAGACTGCTTTGCGCAGTACAAGAATGTAATGGGGTGAAACACATTAAAATTTGAAGGGGCCACAGCCAATTGACATGACTGTACCTGTTTTCGGGAAGCTCTAATAGTAAAATTCCAGTGTGAATTGAATTAAATAGCAAACAATATTTGAAAAATAGTAAAAATTTTGAATATTTGCACACCCCTAGTTGATGCCAATGTGTCAAAACCAAGGCATAACAACAAAGTGCCAGCAACAAGTGTATGTGCAGTACAACCTACCTGGTTTCTATCAGAATGTCAGCATTGTGGGGCGAAAGTACAGCCTTGCAGATGAGCTCCTGGGTGACAGGGATGGCTTGCTTGTTGGAAATGCACAGGTCTGAAAGGTAGTCGAGAAAACGGCTCTCCCGGTTTTGCCGCACCAAGCTGACGAATGTCTCGATTTCAGCTGCTGTAATGTGCTTCTCAAGAAGCTTGCGGTTGCTGTGCAAAAGTGCCGTGATGGTATCTTCAGCCAGCACGTCATAGCCAATCTGCTTCTGCATGAAGCCAAACCACTTGGCAATGTACTCCTGGTTCTTGCGGTAGTCCTGCTGGGAGAGTCTCAGGATGCGATAGCAAAGACGGCACATGTGTTTGTAGGGGGCATAGCGTGGGTCAGCAAGATCCTCCATCCGCAGTAGGGGGCCCTGGCCATTGTCTGTGAATGGCGCCTGTTCATCAACAGGCCAAGACAACATTTTTGCCACTTATATTCCAAAACTTGTATGAAAACATACGACATAACAAAGCACTCCAAACTCCGTACCAATTTTATACGGAACAAAAATATATTTTCTGCACAGATTGCCCAACATCGACATTGATGATGTTCAAAATTAGATAGATCCCAACATTTGAGACTGTGCACATAATATATGTCGAAGCTATATACCTCACTGAAAGCACTCTTTATATAAGTGTACCTTGGTTGCCAATATGAATATACCGTAAAAACCCGCGTATAGCCCGGGGTTTTTTCTAAAATTTAGGGTGCGAAATTTCAGCCCCGTACTATATGCGGATCCCAAAAAGTTTCGGCCCGAATTCAGTTCCGGTTTCGACATTGGTTGGTGCTATCATCATTATCAGGTGTCTGCGCACTTCTACGTTAGGTGGCGTGGTAGCGTGAGCGGCGTTAGTCCTAGAGACCTACAGGTACAGGCGTGCATCAGGCGAGCAACAGTGGCCATTGCAATCACTTGGCGCACATCACGACGGCCACGATTTTACTCCCGTGATTTTAAGCCATGTCGGGACCGCGCAGGCAGTACTCGGCTGCCTTTAAGAGGAAAGTTATTTCTGCTGCCGAAACCATCGGCAACTGTGCCGCGGAGTGGCAGTTCGGCGTGAATGAGCGGAGCATTCGCGGTTGGCGGAAGCAGAAGGAAGCCCTTTTTGCATGCTGCGACAAGAGAAAAAGTTTCCGGGGACCGAAAAATGGAGCATTTCCAGACGTGGAACGAGAACTGACGGACTTTGTTCTGGAGCAACGAGCTGCACAACTCGCTGTGCACATCGAGCTGCTGCAGGCAAAGGCAAGGGAGATCGCTCGAGACAAAGGCATTCCACCTGCGGACTTCGGAAGGGAGATTCGGAAGACAGTGTGTCAGACAAAGACGACGACTAATCGTGCGCGCGCGTGCGTGCGCATGCAAGTGTGTAAATAAATGCATTTTTTCTGTTTTCCTCAAACAATATTCGCGTGAAAATGTTTTTTCTCGCGTTTGCTACCCCCGAGTTACACCTCGAGCTATACGCGGGTCCGAACTATACGCGGGTTTTTACGGTAGTTTTGCTGCCAACAAGCTTACACAGGAACAACGATAATATACAGACCAACAATGGGACAACAAAGGTGGTTATCCCAAGGGTTGAAATAGCACAAGATTGCGTTAGTATTTGTTGCACCCCACAATTGTCCCTAATGCCCAACTTCTACGCCCACTGCTGAGAAGTTGCATGTCCTTAGGTACAATCCATAAACTTGTCTAGGAGACAATTTTATTTCATGGAATACCCCTTTACAGAAACTTCAAGGCCCCAGAAGTATCACGGCCATGAAAATAAATGCAGACAGTCGGTATGTTCTTGCTCGGCAGTTAGCATTTGTTCTCAATGCGCTCTTCTCTCGGCAGCAATAAAAAGAACTATTCATCCTTGATTATACCACGAACAACTTTATAAACAAGTGTGTGTGAAGAAATGCGAGGAGCACAGCCTGTAAGTGCACGTCATTCAAATTTCATTTTATGTTATAATACAAAGGAGGAGTACCTGCAAAATGTGGAACAACTGCCGAAGCACATTCTGCTCACGCAGAAGCTTCTGTCGTTCCCGGTTGGGCTTTGTCACCACCAGCTCAAGAGGATCCGATTTGTTTGGGTCTCCCTCACGACTGGCAGTGAAGTAGATCACCTCCTGAAGCAGTTGTAGTAGTGAACGGCGCTCCGTGACACCTGAACGGCCACTTTCCAAAGCACCGACAAGTGTTTGCAGTACCTGAACATGAAATGACAAAAACAACTACAGCAACAGTAGTGACAGCAGTTTTATATTACACTTTCAAGAGAAGAGAATATTTTTTCCAAGTTCAAGACCAAGTTTATTCGTTATTACAGATGAAATAGGGGTAAGTAATAGTTTACTTCTACAATGTAACTTTTTCTGAAGTCTGAATTTCCCAATACATACTACACCTTATGAGTAGCAAACATGTGTGAAACCTAATCATAAGAATATGCAGTGCAGTACATTTATAATGATATCTAAGTGTCAATAAAATCCCATTGTTAAAACTAATAATTGCAACTAGCGGGTTAAGAAAAGATAGACAAAAGAGAGATCAAAACATTTTATTTGCGTGCAAGTAAGGTAGTACAACAAGTACTTTTTTGTAGCAAAGCCATAGTCTCTCAGCTTTGACTGCTTCACGCAAAGCTTGCACATTTCTCTAAAGCATCAAGGTGCTCTACGTAGCTGAGCAGGAGGTCCTTTGCGAATACAAAGTTTCGAAGAGACTGTATCATCCGTTGGGCCTTCTGCGATGAGTGTACCTGGGTAGTCTGCTCAACCACTTCGTCGTAGTCTCCATTCTCGCCACTGTACACAATGCGTATACGCGCTAGAATCATCTCATCACTGACGCACTCTGACGTTTCCGCAACATCATCCACATGAAGTGAACCAGACATGACATGCCTTCGTTAAGCTTTGACCACCTCCCGACAGCTTTTCGTCGATGGGTGCTTCGCAGACCTCTCCTGTCATCACTTCAGAAGTTCGGCAGGAAAGCTTCTCCTTTTTCTTCCTCGTAAGAGGCATAGTCGACTCATTTTCTGAGGGTGTGGAGGAGTGCAAATGCATAGCTATTCATGCCGTATGCGTGGACAGCCATTTGCAGTACGCAGTGTGGCTTGATTCAATCCCTATATCGACATCCCGGCATTAGAGCATCGTAAAATGCAGTTTATTTCTCCATACAAAGCATATAAGATTGTACAGTGCCATTGTTGTTCATTTTTATACCCAAACCATTGTTATAAACAGTACCATTATAAGTGGACTCGACTGTAAGCTTAAAAAGAGATGGCAAAATGATACCTTTCAAGGTTTTTAACACAGGCTCTTAGAGGCGGTTACAAAACCCAATTGTTCCATGACATGCCTATCAGGTTTCCACTAGTAGTTAGAATTAATGCGACTCAATCACACTTATTTCATTAAATAATGAGTTGTTTTAGTGCATTTTGAACTTAATGAACCTATTGTACGCCACGTCCATACATCAGTAAACGGCAAGTAGCAATACAACCACGTGGCAGCTGTATTGAAACTCGTCGTTTTTAATGCCCGTCTCTAAATTTGTGCAATTCATGGACACGCAGTAGCCCTACATGCACAGTACTCTTAATTTATGCCTCCAACCACAGTTAGCAACAAATATGTGAAAATTAATTGAGAAGTTCTCGAAGCCAAGTCACACGTCTGTTTGATCGAGTACTCCACTCCTGTTGCCACCGAATTTGGATATTGGTTATTTCAATTCCATTTTGTAGCAGACAAGTACTAATGCATTCGTGCATTATTGATGGCTCACGGCGTGTCTGTTCACATAGAACAGTCCCTACACAAGTTACTCTGCCACTACACTACAGCAGTAATATAATCGAAACATGACAAGTACTTGGATGCATGAAAGAGATTATTTCATACCCTCTGCCTGCATCCCCCTCCCCCCTTTTACATCCTCTGCATGCTGCTAATAATATTTGAAATTTTACGTGCCAAAACCATCACATTATTATGAGGCATGTTGTCGTGCAGAGCTCCAGAAAGTTTTGCCCGTCTTGTGTTCTTTAACGTGCACCAACATCGCGCAGCATGCTAGCCGGCCTCTAACATTTCGCCTTAATCAAATTGCAACAGCCGTGGCTGGGATTGAATCCATAGCCTCCAGGTAAGCAGCCAAGCACTGTAACCACTACACCAGTGTGGCAGACTGCTCCGTACACAAAAGGCACATCAGTGGAAAGAGGGGGTTTTCTGAACACTTGGGAAAAGCTGCTGGGATTCCTCAATTACAGAAAGTTTGACAACCTTTTGTGAAAAACACAGGACTGACAAAGTACAATGTGTGCTAGGTGGCAAGAAGATGACAAGGACAGACTCCGTAGGAGAAACAGCGCCACCAGTGGCATTCCATGTTCAACAATTTCTCATTACTTCAAACAGATTTGCACAACATCTAAACAATGTCGAACTGACATAGAATTGAGAATAATGTACGCATGTCAACTTTCACAATAAGGTTTTATGAAACATCTTGCTTATCTGGACAGTCTATCTTTTTCCCCATTCAGTTCTAGTAACTGCTTTTGTTGGTAAAAAAACTGCAGTTCTACTTGTATGAAGCAAGAGGGCCTGTTAATGTGCATAATTTTGTCAGCAGCCCAACGACTTACTGTGCTGCAGGCAGAGTTGCCAATTTTCCTAATAATAATCGAATTTGGGCTTCTTTTTCTTGCTCAGTCGCTTGTCGAATTTTCACATTGCTTGTCATGTTTTTTGGAAAAAGCCTGCCCTTTCCTTCTCCTCTCACTTGAAATTCAGATGGAAGGGGGTTTTAACAAGTAAAATATTGCCCCCACTTTCTTGAAGACAATCGTGAGGAAATGCGAATGAATTTCTTGCGCCGAGAGTACACGGCGTAGCAATTTTAATGGCATAAATTAATGACGAGATGTGGATTTGCACCGTAACCATTTAATTACACATCAGCCAGCGAATGGTCGAGAGTGAGACATGCGCTTCACTCCATTTATATAAACGTACAAGGGAGCGGACGGGAGTGTGGTGTGCAGGGAGGAGAGAGAGCAAATGGCGAAAGGAGGAGCGGTGAAGCACTGCACCTACCCTCTCCTACACTTTCTCTATACACGCGGCAGCTCTGCCAAATTTCCGCGATATGAGAGCACTCACACGCCAGAGTGCACTCCTCCTCTCCACTCACTCTCCGCTATTCGGCCCGCACCACCTGCTCTGGTTGCTAGGGGTAAGGGTAAGCGTGCGCACCCACAGCTGTTGCGATGGGAGAGGGAGTGAGAGCGGAGAGGTAACACCAGCTGGCATGTGGACACCGACAGATGCCTGACATGCCCCGACTATGAAATGCATTCCCATTTGAAATTAAAAAAAAATAGATGCCCAACAGGGTACTTTAGAAAAATAGGTGCTTCCAACCAATGTCCCCTCCCAAAAAAATTTCTGCCTATGGGCCTGCTTTGAGTAGTTTCGCATTGAATTCAAACAATGTGGGGCGATCGAGTAGTAACATTGATCATAAACTGCCAAATGTGCATTCAATGAATGTGAGACTAACCTAGAGACAATCATGGAAAGTACACATGTGCTTTTGCTCAGTTATGCATATCGTCATACAAAATAATTAAAGTGATTTTTTTAACTCTCCTTCGTACTTGAGTAAAAGTTTTTATTATGACTAAAAATATAATCAAATAGTGAAAAAGTTTTTTAAATTTCTACTTCTTTTTAAAATTTCTACTTCTTTTGGCATATTTTGTAATGATCATTTGCCTGTTAGCTCAGAGGCATCTGGAAAGTGGCTGCGGAGCTTCACATCTTGCACCAAAGTACCCACCTGGCAAGCATCATTGGCAAAGTCGAGGTCGCGCACTTCGGAAGCCGACACAGGCACCACCGCAAAGGCCTCCCGGTCCTCCTTGGCTGGTGCACAGCCCAGCCGCCACATGACTGGGCGCTCTTCTTCTCTATCGATGGGAATGGCTGTGCTGTGCACCCAGGTATTGGTGCACAAGTGGCGCAAGCGCACGTACGAAGACTGAGGTACCAGGTCATCAGCACGGGAGAGTGTGGTCGCATCCAGCTCAAAGATAGAGGCAATGTCGCTACTCTGTGGCACAGCTACGAGGCAGTACACAGGACTCCCCGGTGGACCCCGCAACTTAGCCCGAGTTGGGTCAGGGGTCGGGTCTTCATCCACCTCAGCAGCTAGGTACTGTAAAACGCAAGTTTACACCCCTGAAATATTAAGAATACAGTTTCCTGCTAATCATTTCTCATTACTTTTAGTACAAGGCCACTCTTGATGCTCAAACTTGGTAAATCTTTAAAGGCTAAGTGCCTTAACTCCGTACCAGCAAAGTTTGCCATTATTTATTTACATATTTTAGCATGACAGCACACATTTTTACATTCGCTCCTCATGTGCCCCCTCATTTATCAACAGTTAACACTTGCAACTCATGCTCACCGATGCCTCCCTTTGATATTTGCTTCCAATCACACACATCTGCACCTATTCAAGTTCATACACATGCCAACTCCCACTCTACAGCATCTACAGCACTTGCTTACAGACACAGCCTTCGTCCCACTTTTCTATCTGAGCTCACTTGCTTTTATAATGACGTCCACTTGAGCTGACAGCGCCTCAGTTTTCGTTTACACTCATGCTAAATGGCACTTACTGCTGCTTATACTTTTGCCCATTCAAACTCCCTTCCGAGATCAGAGATAATAACGCAAGAGATAAAATTACATTTTTGTCTTAGTTTCCTTTTCTGTTAATCTTTGGTGGCCGAATTAACAACAGTAGAATTTTGGGAGAAAAGCTGATAATTCTTAACCGATTCCCCATTTCCCTTCTGTGTCTCTTTCTAATGCATTATTACCATCACTATAAAATGTATCGAACAAACCTGGCCTGTTGCAAGGTGCTTGAGGCGAAAGAGACTGTTCCAGTGGCCAGCCCCACCGCGACAGGGGTCGTGCTGCACCACTTCAACTTCCCACAGGGCTTTGGAGCTGGTGGCTGCAGTCGCAGTGGTGCGTCCCGTGGATCGTAGAAACACATACTGCTTCTTTCGGTACTCGTCCATCGTAAGGAACTTTTCCTGCTCCGCATGGAACAGGCGCACCACATCTCCCTGCACAAATACACATTAGTCAAGAAACCCAAGCAGGCAATGCTGCACAAAACTACAGCCTTGGAGAATGTCACACCATGAATACAAACAAGAACCCAGCTGCTAAAACATATACTTTAAATCATACAGCCCTATACAATATCAACCACATACGGTACAAAAATACCCTTCACATGAACAAGCACAAAACCATCGCCTGCCTTCAATAAGTATGATTATGTGTACAACATTGCACACTATCTAGCCAAGGTGCATTCACACCGATGCAGCCAAGCAAATGCAGTGGCCACTGCCCTTCCTCTTTCTTCGAAACTGTTACTCCCTCTCATCCAATTTCTTACAATAATCAGCAATAAAACAACAGCCTCACTGCTTCTAGCACTATAGAATGAAGATAGGAAGATGAATAATCTGGCCAGTCAGTACAGGTAAAGCAAGGAGGCAGACATTGTGGATGAGCAGGTGTTCCACGAAAATTTCTATCAGAGTTCTTAACATGCTATGCTGTGCAAGCATACATAACTACTATCAGTATTATTCATGTATTACGATTGTAATGACCACTCATATGGCCTTCGCACATTCGTTATGTGGTGCTTCGCTAAATAGCATTTCATACCCTTTTTGTTTCTTACAGTATTACAAAATTAAATGACAGTGGTGTACGACACAACTTGCAGACTTCAAAATGTAATTAAAAAGGCATTTAACAGAAAATACTCGCTACATCCAATATTCACCATAAGCATGTACTGATTACATACCAATATTACAAATACACATCTATCCGGCCATAACCAATAATTTCTTGAGCCCGTTTTCTACATTTGAGGTTTGTCTGACACAGGAGAACTTTTTCTGCTCCGACAACTGATCCATTAGCAAAGTTTTTTAAAGAACCAACTGCATTAGTAATATCGACTGCTTGTGCACAAACACCAATAAATGTGATATAGGTTCAAATGACATGAGTGAACAAAAGGAAAGATGCAATAATGTTCACATACCCCTTTGAGTACATCCTCCACATTCTCCTTGTGTTCCATGAACAGCGATATCTTCCAACTCGTATTTGAGTTGACAGCATTGACCTGAACGGCAGCATAGCAACATTGCATAGTCAAACTACAAAAAGGCTTTTTTTTTTCCAATAGCTGCTAAACTATTGCTATGGGAAAGGGGGGGGGGGAGTCTTGATGATGCCTATGATAGAAAATCATGTACTTGACGATGAAGAAACAATAGCTTCAAGAAGCCCTCCTAAAGCATTAGCACATTTATGTCCATATCACAAAGTACATCTGCTTTGCTTTGCACATCCTCTGCTATAACAACATGCATGCTATGTTCATTACCTGCAAGAAAAATAATCTGTAAAGTATAAAATAACATATTCTGTATTGTGTTGTGTACAGAACAAGGACAGATACATCAATGGGTTCGTCTAAAAGATATAGTGAATTAATAGAAATTTTCCTGTAGTTCCTCTTTATATAAAGTTAACGTGTTCACTCATTTCCTCCTTTGAAGACGTATAAATGGAATAGAATTGAAGCCATGAGTCTCACCTCCTTGCAGCCTGCATTGTCAGGCAGCTCTTGGTTGCTGGCATGCAGAGGCTGGCCTGCATTCACTGGAGTCAGCACCACTTTGTCACCCACCACAACCTAGGATAAGGAAGGCAGCACACTGAGCACCGAAGGCAGACCTATTCTGGCCATGAAGACGAAAATAACAACTGGAACTGATTAGGTCATCTGTGCTTAGCATCTGCCAAGAATCAGCTATAGAAAAACAGATGTTGTAGAAATGGCACTGCAACCATCAATGAGAAACTAGTTCCACTACCTTTCATATATTCCCTTCCTGACAATGTCCTTAGCTTATCAACTTTTACAACAGCAACATTAAGACACCTATTGCTGTATCATGCAGAAAGGAAAAAAATGTAGTTCCACCGAACAACTTTCAATCATAGCACAGAATTAACATAACATTTCTGGAGATAACATTTTTTTATTTGGAAGGCACCATGCAATATGTAAGACAGGATAACATGTATGACACGTGGACAGATAATAAAGAAGGTTGAGTTATCCCTAATAAAAAATTTGTGCAAAATTATTTAAATACATGTGCCGAAGTAATGTACAATCAGCAAACAGTGCCCTTCAGTCTGTTTACCGAACGACCAATTTGTATATATACAGAAACGAATATGTAAAAAAAACTTTACTATAACCCTTGAGGTCCTCTAAACAGGCTGAACATCAAAACAACCATTAAAACGCCACTCACCAGGTTTTGAAATTTCAAGCTGATAAGCGCAATTCGTTGATGAGGCGTTCACGATTACGTCTGCCGAAATTCGCAAATTTCACGATGAACGTTCCTCCCTTTTTTGTTTGCGGGCACATGCCCAGAGAATGAGTGCATGACGTGTGCATATGAATGGCCCTACGTACACGGCAATGCAGTGACACTGGTCCTCTACGTAGACAACTGTGCTCTGACATTGCCAACAGTGACATGTGACATGGTGATTCAACACGACATGCATAGTTAATGTATTTATTGCTTGAAGAGATCAATAAATCCCTAGATAAATAATGAGAAACAATAAGGGAACATGAGCGTTCCTTTTTTTTTTTCATTTTTTTCCCCCGCGAATCACAACAAGATGTGGAGCTAATAAGCCAGCGTTTCGCATGCGTTCGTGTCCCCGCGGTCAGCGCATCGAGCAGACGACAGCTGTGAAAGCGAAAGTAACGCTCCTACACGTTCACGCATTCATTGTGTTCATATATTCTACCGCATATAAGCCAGCGTTTCCAGACCATCCCGCAGAAACAGGCAGTAAACCTCAAAACAAGACTGGTCAACAACAACAAAAAAAATGCCGCTCGCGTCCGAGAGGGTTGGGCTTGTTTGGGCACGTCATGCGCATGTGACCTCTTGGCCGGATGCCGGAGAGGGTAGGGATGAGATTTGGCTTGCAAAGATTATGCGGGGGAGCGGCAAGGGTTCCGAGCTTGCCTCCTCTCATCCTCGTTTCGCGCTGCTAAAAAAAAAAAAGTTTTCACAGCTCATAATGAACCGATTCTGAAAATTTTTGTAGCAAAATCTTTGTCATCGGACACCCAACAACTTCCATGGTCTAACCAAAATTTGGCATGGGGCCTTGTGAGTGGCCCTATAACATCATACGCTGTGCCATCCACGCTGCCACTAGCTACCAAAGGTACTCACACTGTCACCAGTTGAGCGCAGCTTGTAAAAGGGGACGACATAGAACCAGGATCCCTCATTGCCATTGGCATCAAGGGAGACCCGCATGGCATTCTTCTCGAGCAGTGCAGGCAGCCGCTTGTTCACAGTCAGGTACTTGTTGCTCTTTACGTGCAGCAGCTGCACCACCCCTCCGTACTGTACCACTTCTCCCACCAGCTTACGCTTCTCACTCTCATTCTGCTTCTTCTCCAACTCGGCAGCGTGCTGCAATTCACAAATGGTTCCATTACAGATGGCATTAAACATCCCAAAGCAAGGGTAGACACTTGGCCAAGTTGATAAAGCATAGTAACGAATGTCAATGAGATAAAATAAACAGGACAAGATGCCGGTATGATAATATCGTAACGGATTCATTTGTTTTCTGAATCATCTAAAAGTGCACACAAATGATCCAAGAAAGAGTCGTGGTAACGTTCTCACTTTCTGCTTACTACACCTTAAATGCTCTTCCTTCACTTGCAGTTGTGGCTAGCACTGCTGCTTTCTATCATTAAAACATTATCTAGCAAAAACTACAAATTCACAGTTCTTTTCCAAAGTACAAAGTTGTCATATTAACCTATGCTACAGTAGAGGTTTTTCAGCGAATACTCAATGTGTTTAGGGAAAGCAGTGTTCAACAAGAATTCTATACTGCATCTCATAACTACCTTGTAGCAGTGCCCAATCTATGAGGAGTGCACATACAGTAACCTTGCACAGCACACCATATAGTTCTGTCTGTAACTCTTTCACTATCAATGAGGTACAGAAGCTTCAACTGTGTTTCATGCATGACACATTACAGCGATATGTGTTACGTTAGGCCCTTCACACATGCGCTCCAAACTTTCTAAAATATATCATGCATGACACATTACAGCGATACGTGTTACGTTAGGCCCTTTGCACATGCGCTGCAAACTTTCTAAGATATTGTAGGAATTACCGGCTGTTAACCGCAGATTCAGAGTGTGTTCCAATACTCACCGCAGATAGCTAAACAGACAGCTTAATGGACGGCGGCCATCTTAAGTCCCATTTCAATTCTTGCGTAGCCGGCAAAATAGACAGCTCCGAGAAGACCACATGATAGACAAATACGATGCTGGCTACTTGGCTGTATAAACAAGATAACGGCTCAGCAAATCGCTCAGATAGATCAAATCTTGCTGGAATGATCGTCTGCACACAAGCAGACACTTTCCCAGATGCTCAATATGAGTAACGTTTATTTGTCTTTGATTTCAACACGAAATGAGCCAGAAAATAGAACTGTTACGTTTGTTTATTTTAGCTTTTTCTTCTCAACGCGAGGTGGCGCATCGTCGCGTAAAAGCCACCCAGACGTGTTCCAATTCTCGGACAGCATGGGCTCGCTGCTGTCTTTTTAGCAGTCTTCGTAGACTGTCTACGTGCTGTCTAAGAATTGGAACACAGCCACAGTCAATGACCTTTCAAAGGTCTTCATGTATAGTAATAGTCACCCTAACCACAATGGTGTACAGCAACATAACAGCCCCCATACAGCCCAGACCCTCCGCTTCCATCCAAATTCATGCTTTTCACTGGCTCTATGCTTGGACAGAAAGAAGTAAATGGTATAATATGTCGTCGCTTGGTCTTACCTAACATTGAAGAAAAATCTTGAGGTATCTTTTTTTACTATTAGGTGGCTCACTTGCTTTGATGCTATTGGACTAGTACTGAGGCCATGCCTAGCCTTTTAAAAATGGTTTGATGTCAAATGTGCAGATGGCACCACAACAACAGCACCAGTGATGCAATGACAAGGTGAAACACCCGGAATTTCTCTACTATTTTCTGTGCCAATAATTCACTGTTCCCCTCAAGACATGACAGCCACTGAAAATACAACTAAATTCGTGGAGCACTGTAGGGTCAAACATCCACTATTTTCTAAGAGAAGTTAGGTTAGTATCGCCACATGCGTTTAGTTCTGTCAAAAAAAAAAAAACCCTGCTGAAAGTTTCAGTTGGATGCTGTTATAAAAAGAATCAATGCAAAACACCCTGAATGTCCATATTATTTTCTGTGCCAATAATTTGCTGTCTAACTCAAGAATGATACATAAAGACCTTTGAAAGTGCGTTGACTGAAGCTGCAAAGTGCTGTAGGAACATCCACTATTGTCCATAAGAATCTAGGTTAGTAGCACTATATGCATTCAGTGCTGTTGAAAAAAGAATCAGGTGAAAGCCCCAGTATGGACACCATTTTAAAAAAAAACTGTTATGTTATGTTCCCTGTTATGACCCTCAAGCGAGGGTTGACAGTATTGTTAAAGACTGTGCATTAAAAAACAACTGTGTTCCTCCCAAATGCCAGCGAATGCGCTCTGCACAATTGGTTTATAGAACACCAAATAAATGTCGAGGTGGTGTACCAAAAGAAGTTTATGTGTGTTGTATTAACTGCAGGGGACAAGTATTAACAAGGTAGGCGATCCAATGCCAAAAAGACGACAAACAGACGAGACGAAGATAAACTAGTTTTGAGGGGATTTCGCTTTTCCTATTGGCTAAAAAGCCCTGAAGGTTCCACACACATACTCATTTTACCTTTAAGTATGAAACATGACTTTTTATCACTGAGAGAAAGTTAGAACGAAAGAAATGGTGGTATAAAACTAAACAGGTAACACCAGAACTACACTATATCTGAGTGCATCAGCACAACAAAACTCCGATTTCAATTTCATTGCCAATAATTACAAAAATTTTCTCGTCCCACAGATCACAAGAACATGTGGTGTTTGTTCCCATCTTTACCTGGTGTCTTAATTCCTATTTGCACCACCACAAGTTGCCTAAATATATGCAGTATTACCTAACCAACCAATTTATTCTGTTCATCGTCTCAAGTCAAGCTACCAAAAGCTTTATATTGCAAGCTATAGATCAACTAAACACACACATTTATAGATGCTGCCTTATGTGTGTATGTTTGTGCATGTATATATTATCACATTGTGCATGTGCCTCACTAAGAAATGGGAGAAGAAGAGGATAGAGCAAAAGGACAGTATCTCTAGGCAGATAGTCTTGCCAAGAGAGCTTTGCTCCATCAATATGTCTATGGATGCATAAATACACACACATACCAAACGTATTGACCACTCCCTCCCTCTGGTGACACCGAGATAAATATGGCTGTATTTGAGTGGTTACGAACCGTGCATCAATGACTAATCAGATGTCCTCATTAGAGTTGTAAAATTTAACTGTGCAAGAAAAATCTTAACAGTATAGCAACATGATAACTATAATGTAGCTTGCCCACTTCCATTGGCTTGTAAGGAGGCAGTACATTAATATGAAGCTGATGTGAATGGATAGCGTCCCTAGTTTGATGCATTACTTTTTTTTTCTATCTTCCATTTACTTTTTCATGAAATGTATTCGGCGCTACAGTTAGTAATATCATATTACCCAAAACGTCTTCAGCCTCTGGTAACTGCATGGAAAAGAAATTACGAAAATGGAACCTCCCCTCACTTTGATAATTGCTTGTCGCACAATTTTCAAGGCAGTAGTTTAGCGTTATTATTATACAAGTTGCACTACACCTAACTATCTATTTAACAGCTCTCACATGCAGTTTTTTCAGCAGCACGGCATCTGTAGCGCTGGAGGCACTTTGCTTGGCTGCTTTCCAGAACTGCTTCTGGGCCGAATACCGGTTCATGGGGCACATCTTGAACAAGCAATCTGAAATAAAGACGCGCCGCTTTTAACACCATCAAAGCACTGTGACACGTTTGGTTATTTCCCTTTTATTAAAGAGCCGTTTCCTATCTAACCTCGAAACTTTTTGGGTGGGTTGGCCAGATCCCCAGCCTCTGGTTGCACCACGCACCGGTCATCGACCAGGCTGGAGAAGAAAGCACACAAGTTTTTGAGTAAAACATACGTCATGAGCGTCGTTTTGGGAAGCACCATGAAGCTCGAAAACTCACCCTAATGTACACAGGAAACCGGACACAGTGCCCTCGGCGTAGAGAGACACTATGTCTCCAATGTGGAGCAAGCTCGAAGTGCCTATCAAGTCGCACATATTTGATGTGTTTGCACGTGCGCAGCACAAGTGAATATGCAGTTTATTCAAGCCGGGGCGGCTTGGTTCCTGCTTTTTTCCGCAGGACGGGCTACATCAAGGCCAATTGCGAACGGGCGTTGCCAAAACTTGTCCGTCACTTCCACGAAGACTTTTGGTTGTGGCGATTTCCTTGGCGCACAATTCAACGTTAGGAGTTCACAAGCAGGCCGCTCAGCAGAACTAGAGTCGCACCTTCCATCGAAACGCTGTTGGAACGAAAGTGAGCACAGGATCGGAAACCGGGCCGAACAGGCTGTGCGAAAGAACGCAATTGAGAGCTACGGCATATCCATAGCACCGCTAGCCAGCTGGACGCTTTACTTGGTTTTTTGTGAGCGAATGGCACACTTTATGACGTCTCGCTGATGGAGCTGCCACACCGGGCCCGTAAATCTCCGGCAGCTGAACTCGGCGTGCGTCTAACACCAACAGCAATCTCTGACGTTACCAAATCTGCTAAGTAAGTAAGTAAGTAGGTGCTCCTAATCCCTTTTGGCACAGGGCAGGCGCCAGCAGCGCCACAGGACAAAGTTGTGCGCTTCAACGCACATCCATACACACGCACACACACATCACCAGTCAGGCGCTTGCCGCGCCACCGTCAAAAAAAAAAAAAAACATTTTGTGTTTTACACGCACTTCACGCGAACACGCACTCACACGTTTTCCACTTTACTGTTCGAAGAAAGAAAGGTCTGGTAGTAAATTGCCCGTTTCGCCACCAGGGGAAACGTGCCCTCGGCCAAGTCTATCCAGTGGCGTCGGCGTCGTTTAGATATTTTCTGTCGGCCCTTCGTTGCGCTGGACACTGTCGGGGTGTTTGTCCACCTGCCAGCACAGTCTGTCCCAGAGTTTTAGACGTCGCTTGGCACTCTCGGTGTGTTCGACTCGGGTGTCGACGGGATCATCTGGGAGACCCAGATATTCCGCCAGGTTTATCTTGGGTAGGTCCCTCGCTCCGAGTCGCGGGCAATCCATCAGGATATGTTGGATGGTTTCTTCCGTGGCCCCGCATAGGCGGCACGACGGGTCCGTGTCGAACAGTTCCCAATGCCGCTTCCGCGTGGGCAGTGACCCCGTCCTGGCTTGGAACAGGAGGGCGCTTTCCCGGTCGCCCTGTAAAATGGCTCACGGTCTGGAGCCTGCTTGTATTCGAGGTATAACTGTAGGCTCCTTTTCTTTGCCGCCGACGTGCGCCACATCTCTGTGCTGGCTTCGGTTATAGTGTTTTTTGTTATTATACGCCATTCTCGTTCCGATTTTGCTTCTTCCAGTTTTGTGTTATGGCCGAATTTATTTTCCAGAGAAGCCAGTCGTTTCATCCACTGTGTTTTTATGCCCCTGTATCGGAGGTGTAGGTATATGCGCTGGCTGTAATTTGTTTCTGGTAGAAACTTTAGCCGGCCCGCATATTGTATTTTTGACCTTGCTTCGCGTGCTTCGAAAGTTGACCAGGCCAACTCCCCTGTTACTGCTGCGTTTGCTGTTGCAAAGCTGCCTCCCAGTAGCCAGCGCCCCAGTTCATTTTGGTGGCGGTCCAAACATCGCACTGTTTGGGTAGAGTACGCCAATGTGTCACCTGCGTAGGTTATTGCAGGCACGGCAAGAGTCTTCCAAAGTGTGCGGCCTACCCTGTAGGGGTTGTAGGAATGCCGTGACAGGTGCCACACCCTACCTTTTAGGCGGTTGGATTGTTTAGGAGTAATTCTTGGTGTTTGTCAAGGTAATTCTTTTGGTCTGATATTGTTATGCCTAAATATCTGTATGTTGCTGTTTTCTTGATGGTGTTGCCTTGGATGGTGAATGTTATGTCTTTGTCATCAATGTTTATGCCCATCCATTGTGTTTTGTCAGTGTTGAATGTGAGGCAATCTTCGTGGGCTACGCGAGAGCATATGTCGAGGAGATGTTGCAGGTCCGCTGGGGATTCAGCCAATAATACGATGTCATCGGCAAATGCCAAGCATGAAATTTTAGTGTAGATTTCTTGGCGCTCAGTTGTTACGGTGGAAAGACGTAGCCCTGGTCCTTCTCTATTTACTTGTTCTAGTAGGCTGTTAATGTAAATATTGAATAATGTTGGCGATAGTGGGCACCCTTGTTTGAGTCCAATATTTTGTTGCACCTGTCTAGATTTATATTTGCCCAGTTCATACACTGCCGTACACTCTGCATATAGTGCTTTTAGTAATTTGATGAAGTCTTCCTCAATATTAATTTTTTCTAGCTTCTCCCACAGTCGTGAGTGCGGCACTGAGTCATATGCTTGTTGTAGATCCAGGTATGCCAGGTATAGTTGAGATTTGTCTCTGTTTTTCATTTCTATTGCCTGGGTTAGGGTAAAGATATGGTCACTTGTCCGTCTGTTTGGGCGAAATCCATTTTGCGATTCTGACAAGATTAAGGTTTTTTCACAGTGGTTTTGTAGCCTGCGATTCAGGATTGTATTGAAGAGTTTCAGAATGCTACTCAGTATTGTTATGGGGCGATACGCCCCAATGTCACTTGTTTCCTTTCCCTTTCCCTTGTGAATCAGCTTTACCCGGCTTTCTTTCCAAGTTCTTGGTATTTTTCTGCTTGCCAGAATGTCGTTGAGGCAGCCGCGTAGCATTTCCTTTGCCTCTGTTTTGAATGCTTTCAGGAATTCGTTGGGTATATCATCGAGTCCTGTTGCTTTCTGGTTTTTTAGATCATTTATGCGTCTCTTTAGTTCTAGTTTAGAAATTGGTCCAGTCAGCTTTTCTTCTTCAGGTGTGCTGGTCTTGTCCTTTTTTCTACTGCTGATCTGGGGTGGTGGATCTACTGGATTGGTTTGCATATTTTTAAAATGTTTAGTTATGTGCTGTTCAATTTCTTCTTTGGTATGTAGAGGAATGCTATTTTCAGTAAGTAGTATGAGTGAATCTTCCTGAAGGGTGTCCTTTGGTTCCAGTGTCCTTATGTATGCCCAAAACTTCTGACTGTAATGGTTACGATCCTTATGCAGGTTTTCTTCTTCTTTTTGGAATTTCTGGTCTATCTTTTTTGCGGCCATTTCCTTTACTTTTCTTTTTTGGGCCAGGTATTCCTTCCAAATTACCTCTTTTTCTGTCGACTCATTGGGCGTATGACGGTGCCTTCTGGATAATTCTTTGCGAATGCGAATTTCTGTCTTCAGTTCTCCATCAAACCAAGGTGTGTTTCTGGTCCTTTTTTTTTCACTAGTTTTCCCAATGGTTTCTTGTGCTACTGACAGGCATTTTTCTGCGAATTCCTCGTATGTTAGAGGTTCTGTTAATGTTGACTCGAGTTTATTGGAAAATTCATCCAGGCGCTCTTGCTCTTTCACTCGCCAGTGAGCTTTTGTAGTTTCAGGCCGGTTTACTCGATGGGGTTGATGGCGTCTGAGGCACAGTTTCATTCGGTTGTGGTCACTTCCACAGCTGTTTGTTTTGTCTTCGTCTATGTACAGAGCTGTGATGTTTATATCTTGCCTTACTACCTCTTGATTGTAAAGTATGTAGTCTATAGCAGATTTGTTAGCTCTGCGTGACCATGTGTAGGTGCCTTCACAAGCTGGATGGAGGTTTGCTATTTGTAGGTTGCATTGTTTAATTAATTTTCGGAAGCCAGCAGCATCTTTTTCGTGACCATCCAATTCTACTATGTGGCAGTTGAAATCTCCCATCAGTAGTACCGGTTGGCCTTTGTAGGTTTCTTCAATGTCTTTCTTGAGGCATGCGTAAATGCTGTCATTCCACTTTTGTTCCTCGAGGCCTGTTGCCATGTATATGACACAAATGTACAGGTCACGTGTGTCAATCTTTATTTTTATCCACATGTGTTCCTTGTCCTGGCAGTCCCCATTTACAGTGCTTCTCTTCGGTGTAATAAAACCAATGCCTCCACCCCGTTTTTGTCCTTTACTTCTGTTCTTTCCTTGCCATACTAGCCCCGGGAGCAGAGGTTGTTCGTCGTCCCGCAGGTGAGTTTCCGTTAGAGCGTAGATATCTATTTTTTGTCTGTTCACTTGGTCTTGGAGTTCAGCCCACTTGAGTTTGTTTGTTCCTTGCATGTTTAGTAGGCATATGGTGAGTTCTTTTTTCACTTCACTCTGCTTTGTTCTTCTGTTTCTTCTTTTTCTGGAAAGTGGTTGACAATGATCTCTGGAGGACTGAAATTGGGGGGGGGTTGTGCGTATGGTTTTGCCTGCTTGGTTGCTTACCAGTGCCGGTTTCTCTGTCCTAGTTTGCCTAGGGCTGTTGTCATTGCTTTCAGTAGCGTTTGCACTGTCCTTTGATCTGGTCTTGTTGATCGTCTCCAGTGTTGTGGGCGCGTTGGTTGTTTGTCCCATAAAAAAGATTTAATGGCCTCACCTAGTTGGCTGCCAACCTGGTCCGCTGCCTGTTCCGAGTAGTGGATATCATCCAGGTGATCTGCGGTTAGCTGGGCGGCTGCTGACATAAACCGCACACTGGGGCCCAAGGCTGTACACGCCGTTTGAACTGCCGTGTTCCATGTTTGGCATGCTGTAGCAAATTGTTGACCCCTTGCTTTCGGTTCAGGGATGGCACTGACTATGTAGTGGTGTTTGGGTGTCTTTTGGCTCCAGTAAGTCAGTTGTTGCTTCAGGTGGTCAGTGGTCTTTTTAATGTCTGCTTTATTTAAAAGATCAGTAGTACCTACATGTATTATTAGTTGCAGCTCTGTGTTGGTGGCATTTGCCTTCTGAATTTCTCCTTCAGCTCGGTGAAGTGTTTCTTCAAGATTGGCACCAGATTTTGTAGTGATGCGTAGTCTTTGATCATGTATAGCTTTACGGAGGTGCTTTTTCAATCGATGGGCATTGGAGTCGCCTAGGACTACAGTGCGTTTGCTTTGTGGTGGATGGTCATTTGACTGCGTTTGAGGATAGGGATGTTTCTGTTTATGGTCAGCGCTGAGCTGCTGCTGTTTCTGGCTGGTGTTCTCTGATTTCAAGGGTCGGCCTTTTTTGCCCACTTGTGTCCCAGGATTGCCTTCCTCTGCTAGCTCAACTGTGTGCTCAATGTCTTCACTTATCCTGCTTGTGCCCTGTGATGGAATGTCTTCCTTCCATTGGCTGCGAAATTGCTTGTCTGAGGGGTGTTTTGGCTCTGGTGTCCCGGAGTCGTGTCGAGGAGTTGAGGTAGCCTGGTCTCCGTTTTCTTGGGCGTCCTGAGTACTGTTTGTCTGTTCGAGTTTTTTTATTTGGGTTTGGAGGGTACCAATCTCTTCCTCGAGTTTTTCACGCAAGTTGCGCTCTGTGCTCAGCAAAGTGTGTAGGTTTTGCCTATCTATTTTAGCTTCCGCTTGAGCAGCTTCCCACTCGGCCTTTATTTGGCTAATTTGTTGTGAGTGTTCGGCACGCAGTTTTATTTCTTGAAGTGCGATTGAAGCCTGCATTGCTGCGAGTCTCGTGCAGAGGTTGCACGTGTATCTGCCTGCCTGGGCTTCTTGTGTGCTTGGCAGAATCTGCTTCAGATTCTGCCAAGTGGCCGCGCCACAGTCGCGCGCTGTGGCGCCTCTTGAGAGTGAATGGGGCGAGCGCTAAGCACACAGAGCACATTCGAAGTGTGTGCGGCTTCCTCTGGCGGTGTGACGTGTGGTGTGACTTTACGATACACTTCTGTTATTTGTTCTTGTAGCCATTGAAATTAAGTAGGTGGCCCGATGCCTCTTCCACCAGCTCTTCTGGCAAGATTAAAGAAGCGCGGGATTGTAAAAGCCAGCGAAGCCGAACCATCGGCAGGTGAGCGCTACAAATGTCCATCTTCACCGTCAATCGTGCAAAGCTTACGTAACATTTCCATTCAACCAGCAATCGCGTCCAAGGTGCAATAACGAACACTGTTGTGATGCTGTCGGGGCAAGGTTCGGAACTATACATGGCATGCCTGTATTGGCTGATTGATGTTTCCGTCGTGTGTAGTTTGATGGGCATCTGACACTAGTGATTGTTACGAAAATAACCTCGTTCTGGCTCAGTATGAACTAAGAAGGTTGAAATTGGCATCGGATAAATTCGTTGCCATCTCTCCTATTTTTGTTAGAAACGGGACAGAGAAAAATCAAGCAGTGATTGACTAAAGGCAGGGAGAGAGAAAACCACCATGAATATGAGCCAGCTGCTAGACCAGAACAACACAATCTATGAAATATGCATTGTAACATGAGCGCATGATCTAGCTGATATTTGAAGTAAATTCGCTGTTACTATGGCACTCATTTTTGCTACAGTTGAGTGCATAATTTATTATCAATGCATTTTCTGAATCTCGATATTCTGTGCTTTAGTGGTGACGATTGAAGACTGTAAAATATGTGCATACTTACTTATTAAGTACCCTCTTTTCATAATGAAAATGCTGCATGGAGTGCATTACAAAATGCATAACTAATTAATGAGTCTTTTCTTTCTCTTGCATTTGTAGTTCATGATAATATACTCCTTTACTTCAAATCAGTATGACATTTACCTCATGGTGGCTCGTAATGTTTTCATATGCCCCATAAATTATCTGATAATCACTTCGTGTTGTGCATGTACATTCGTCACAAAAATTATAAACGGAGTATGAGTAATTTGTCCTGTGTTCTATTCATTTGGGCTACTTATTGTTTTTATGTAACAGCCTGCAGTCTATTTGCAATTTGCACTGACCCATTTCATCTGTACAGCTGATCAGCCAGAGGAGGAGGTCATTGCTGAAGACTATGATGACATTATTCGACCTGTGGGAGGTGGGGAGACACGTATAGGCGGGCCCATCCCAGGATGTCCCAACAAGTGGAACTTGTACCATGAATGCAGTGCATTCTGTCAAAAGCACTGGGGTGCTGGCAAGCTGAAGGAGTCGCCTCACACCGAGCGCAAGCGCTTGCGTATGCTCCGAAAGTACCCACTGCCAGAGGGCTGGTGCGAGCTGTATGATCCTGGCACGTACGTACCAAGAAAAGCAGCACCTTTTAATGCTAATAAAGTGTTGTCAGTAGAGAACTAGTAGTACACAGGCAGTACACATTGTAAAATATAATGAAAGAGATTTGTTTCCTTAAGCAGATGTTAAGTAACGAGTGAAACTTGTGTGACTGAAACTGAAAGTGCCTTGACTGGCTCCTTCATATCTATTTGTATTTTGAGTGAAGTAGACACCCTTTAAGTTATGGTAATTTTGGCCAGTCATCAAATAAAAGTTATGGGAATGAATGTGTACATTTGCACATGTCATCTATGCTTACATGTCCCATACTTGTAGCTCTACTCACTTACTTACATTATGTACAAGTTATTTACACCAACCAAGTTCTGCTTTGAGTATGTTATTTGATTCATAGTATTTGAGAATGTCTGTTTAAATGGATTGCTGCTCAAGATTATGGTATAGATTGCTAGTTTTCCAATGTTGTATTCATATTGCTTATTATTATTGCTTCTCAATAATGGCACAGTTAATTTTTTGGTCAAATACATATTGGAAGGCCTAGCACGAAGCAACCAGGTGGTACCATAAAGTTCAATATATTATAACTAATAAATGGCCTGGCCCTGATGTGATTTTTATTTTGTTTTACACTTTATCGGAATAAAAAATTTGGCAGATCTCATATACCTTGGGAATCAATGTTATGCAAGACGTGCAGATGGAACGTGGCTGTGCTGTAATTTTTTTATTGAGCAAAATCTTACAAAGTGACGCTAAAGTTATGTAAAAATGCATGCACAGACATATGTTAAACAGCCGCATATGTTTCATGTAACCAGTTGTTAACAGTTGTGTAACGATGCCAACAGCAACATGGATATTAGCCACACCAGAAGTGGCAAGCTGATATGAAGCTCTAGTGCTCGCGAGGATGGCACCCCTGGACACTGCTACATAAATCAACTTCAGCAGATGGCGGCCAACTACAATTGACATATTAACCTGACATGATAACTGTATCTTAGGAGTACATATGTAATGTTTATAAAATAGGATAGCCAGTACTGCAGCCACAATTGACATTTCACGAACATTAGGGTCTATTTGAAAAGTATTTCCGAGAGGTGGCATGGCTCTGTCATAGAATATTTGATTGCCAAGCAGAATACTGGGGTTTGATTCCTGCTGGGAGCCGAGTCTGTACAGTTTGCAGAATGGGATTCACCAGTCATTACTTGCAAATTTTAAGCCTGCATGCAGGCTAAAGTCAGCGTTCTAGGATCTCTTGTGTGTCAATTTGTCACTGCAAGCTTTCCAATATCTTCAAGCGCACAAAATATTGAATATTTACTTTCTGGCTCGTATTCCCACAGCAAATATATAGAGCTATTGTGCAGATACAACAGAAGGCACAACCTATGTTTAGCATCAGAGAGGCATACATATGTTATTTGCAATAAAGTAGTGCTGTAAGAGCATCATATTTAGAAAGCCTGTGTTTTGAGAGGGCCAAAAGTGGTTGCTTATTGTAAAAACAAATTAAGAAAAAAACAGAAAGCGGCTGCTGGCCACCTCGTAACCCTTGAGACTGAAAACTGAGCAGTTGCTGGCAAATTAGCAAGTGTAAGAAAAAGTAAATGAATGCCATTAGTAGATATAGCTTGGTGAGTACACTATAAAGTGAAACTTATGCATACTCATGTTTGCTTGAATGCACCTTGTGAGAAATCACTAAAGAGAAGGTCAAATAATGGTAACAAGATATTATATAAATGGTGATACGCAGCTCTCAGGGCTATATTAAAAAGTAATATAGTAAGTCCATAATCATAGCCTGATATTAGAACTATGCTTGGACAGGATTGTAATGCAGTTCTTGGCAGGTATATCATTCAATGCCATTGAGCACCAGTACCACTCCATCTTAAATGTGTTTGTAGGGGCAGGCACTACTACTGGAGGGAAGGGAGCGAGGATGTCACCTGGATGCCACCTCGGCACCCAAGGACAAAAATTTCATTGCCAGCGGAGAAGCTCAGAGGTGTGTTTTTATTGTTTCTCTTCTCTCTCTCTCTCTCTCTTACATTCTCCTTTCAAGAAACCTTACATTCTTTACAGCAAACATTGTAAGACACTCACAAAGAAAGCACTACATGTCCACAGTAGTGCATATTTATTTATTGAATACTGCAGACATGTAGGTCAAGGAAACATATATTAAATACAGTGAATACATTTTGTGTAGCAAAAGAAATTAATGCTGGATTAGATTGAACACTTTGGCAAAACAAAACAGTATTATTAATACAAGATTATGATGTCAATTCAATTTTGTAATTCTATTCAGTTGTAGTACAAGCAAGAAAATAATGCTTGAATGTGTTTGTTCTTGCAAATGAAAATGTTAGTTCATCATACTTATGGTGGCATTTGGTTCTGGTCAGTAGCTGGGTATTTATGTTTGCCCTCCTGCTTTTTTTTTTTTCTCAGAACTCATATCGGATGCAGATGATGGTCAGGAACTTGACAGTGCAGTAAGTAAAATATCATCCTCGTGGTTTTGAAACAAAAAAATTATTAGCACAATGAACTTGGGGCAGAACATTCCCCAAAAATGCTAAGAAACTGTTACCACTGAAATTTTTGCAGTTAATGTACCTTGCTGTTAGCTTGGTTGCAAAACAAGGTTTTGCATATAAAGTTCCAAGTTTTAAATACTTGTAAGCAGCCTAAGCAAAATTAACATTTATGTATTGTATCCTTTCATTTTTTATTACTTTTGTGTTATCTGTTTGCTATTACGGGCCTTTGAGGAACATGTTGATTGCTTGAATTGTGAACTTAGCATTCTCTTCACAATAGGCTATGGGGTATGTGTTGCAGCAGTACCACACATTGTCTGTTTAACAGGGCTCAGAAGATGACATGCTAGATGAAGATGAGGTTCCGCTTCCACCCCGGCGCTCTCGTGAATCTGTGAGCTCTAAAGGATCATCGCATGGCCGTTCGGATCATCGTGGTGAGTTGTGCAAGGACATGTGTTTTTGAGTTCTAAGATTAATATGCATTTTATTTTTATTCAAAAAAAAATAGAAGAGGAAAAAAATAGTTGTGGGCTATAGCACTTCATGGTTTCTGAAGGGTGTGTTGGGGGCTAGTTAGTAAGACAATATTTATCGAACTTAAACTGCACTGGGGCTGAGACACCAGAGTAGAAGACAGGACAAACGCAGTCCTGTCTTCTATTCTGGTGTCTCATCCCCAGTGCAGTTAAAGTTCTCAAAATTATAGAAGACTATTTCAGCACTCTACGTTAATTGAGTATTTACCTTTAGTGTTCTATTAACGAAGTGATAACAATATAGGGAGCTTGCTTGTCTCATGATTAGACTGTCAGAGCACAATAATAAGCTTGTTTGGTTCACACTGTGTTGTTTAACTATGCACATATATATTTTTTTCCAGAAGCTCTCTATTTAAGTTCGTTTTACATGAGGGACAGCAAGCTTTTTTGACAAACTGCGTATCTCCTCTAACATAAATTGTTGCTAACAAAGTATCCAAAACAACTGCTGCTTTGTATCATACTTTTATTTTTCTTAAAAAGCTCCTAAACCACCCCTAATATTGTTTCAAACATTTCAAGTGAACACACGCATCGTGTGCACAATGTCGTCACGATCAACGATGCCACACCTGACAACGCTCTGAGCCACTGGCACACCACAAGTTAAAAAAAACTATCCCTCCTTCCCTCCGGACCTTTCCGATCTCAGTGTGATGTCTAGAAATTGAATCTTGCGTGCAGCACGTTCATTCTGCAATTCGTCGAACAACCGGTCAGAGCGAAGAAAGGAAAGTAAGGTAAACAAGTAGAGATATGTGAGGAGAAAAAGAAAATGCGTGGTAAAAGAAAATTTGTGTATGTGAGGGGGGTGGTAAGGCGAGGAGTAAAAAAAAAAATGACTCAGGTGATGGGAGGAGAAACACCCAAAAGGGGCGCTCGGCAAGAGGGCAAAGTGGCTTGGAGAGGGATGCCAGTGGAGGGTAGCGAAGCAAAGGGCAAAAACGGCAATCGCTTTGTTTTGATAAATGTGTCTAACTCTGCTATTACGGCACTGTTTTGAAAAATTCTCACGGCTCTGAGCGCATTTTGTGGCCGAGATAGCCTGCGAGAACCTGTGAACATGCGTATAACATCTGCAAAATATCAACAGCGAACATAGCTTGGAAGGCATTTTGCATGAACTTTAAAGTTGCGTGCATGACTGAGTATTGCACCCTCAAATATGACCCTCAGTAATTCCTCTACCTCCCTCAGGTCACCACGCTGCAGTCAAAACAAGTTATGATGATGTCATAGCCGCCATTTTTTTCTTTTTGGTACATTTGCTCTAGCACACTTTCGCGTGGCAGCTGCTAGCGAGTCCATGGCTATGGCACACACGTTGTAAGTTGTGTTTAGTGACACTACTGTCTCGTTTTTTGTTCGAACGAACTTCTTGATGCATATTGTCCGGAACTGCATCACAGTTCTATGTGCTGACATGGTCTAGCTTTGCACACGCTAGGTGGTGATAGGTGCACCCAACAACTTGTCCTTTTTGGAGCGTCCTCAAGCCGGAACTTGGACTGGTCAGTAATGAGGAGGCTATATAATGAAATTATCTGTTATGCATAGTAGCAAACGAAGTGCCGTCTTATGACTAGCAGGCCCCAGCAACAGACTGCAGAAAAAAAAATGCGAGGTCAGAATTTTTGTGTCAGTGCCACTATGAGAGTTCATATGTATACTCAATTCACCAGTTTTGATTTCTTAGCTCAGGCATGTAAGTTATATAATGTGATTTTTCAGTTAATCTTTCATTTAAATAAAGTTGTGGTGCTTAATTGCTTAGTTGATGACTACTTTCAGTCTGTATTATTGTTGAAGCTAATTGAAAAGGTTGAGAGATGTTATGAAGCTGTAATATATTGTATCAAAAAATCATTGCATGACACATCGATACATATGTCATGAACAGAAGCGGTATGTTTTTGTGCAAAATAATTCATCAGTATTTCCACATGTGAACGTGTCTTAAACTTGTGTTTTCAGGTGACAGATCACGCAGCAATGACCTTGACCCAATGGATCCTGCTGCATACTCGGATGTTCCACGGTATAAATATCAGGCTCACACATTGCTTTTTCTTTTTCTGAAAGTTCTACATTCTCTACTTGTATCCTTTCAGATGGTGAAGCTACAAGTAAATTCAAGCTAATAATATGACCAAAGGCTGCATGTGACGCAAATGTGTTCGGAAAGGCTGAAATGCATGCGTGATTTGCAAGCATCGCAGCTTTCTTAAATTAAAATGTTTAGCATAACTCAGCGAATTGTTGCTTGCATGGTCGACTACATCGGTTCATGTAAAACAGTACACTTTGCTGTGTAATAAGGGAACTACAAGGACCCCAAACAAGCATGTACTTAAGTGCAGGAATGACTTACTTGACTTGAACCAGTTACTGGCAAAAAATGCCTAAAATAATTAGTTACGTTATAACTATACATGCAGTCTCCGTCACCTCCCTTAATAAGGCGGCTTTTGCTCAGATCCATATAAAATTCTAATATAGTTACACAAAATCTTTTTACGCCTCAGAAAATGGCAGTCATGTGTTCGTGAGGGTATTTGCTTAGAATTTTATGGTTGCCATATATATTAAGTCAATTACTAAATCAAAACATGAGCTTATAATAACTAAATGGTGTCACTAAGCAGGACAAAGACACCATTTGTGTGTGTGTGTGTGTGTGTGTGTGTGTGTGTGTGTGTGTGTGTGTGCACGCGTGTGTGTGTGTGTGTGTAATTATGAATTTTAGCCACCTAGCTCAGTTGTCAGTTCTTCATTACAGGGGTAGTAGGTAGGCTAGTTTGCTCTTTTTTAAGTTAAAAATAAAAATACCTGGACAGGCCTCATAATGCATAATAAAGACAACCTGTGGTCAATCGAAGTGACAGAATCAATACCAAAAGATGGGAAATGCAGCCGAAGACAGCAGTGAGTTAGATGGGATAATGAAATCAAAAATATTGCAGCATGAAGATGGCATTGGCTCGCATAAATGATGCTGAATAGTCAATAGTTCAGAGAGAGAGGCCTTTGCCCTGCAGTGGACACTAAATGGGTTGACTATGTTAATGATGATATTGTCATTGGCATGGAATAGACGGAAGTGTTATTACAGTTCATTTCACAACATGAAATTGGTACAACTCTGTCATATTTGTACACATCATAGCACATAGAGCAGAGTCCTGTCAAGGTAAACTTGAATGTGTCAAAAAATTTGTTCATCTTATCAGAAGTATGCCTTTTCAGAAATTGTTGAAGAATGGAAACTCTCCATTCTAGGTGCTCCTGAACATTAAAATCAAATAGCACAAGTGAGAAAAAGGCACATTTATTCCAATCCCCTGCTTCAAAGTATTATTTACATTTAGTTTGGGCAATCAGTCCTTTTCTTTTTTTTTGGTTTGCACATTGGAAATCTGCAGTCTACTTCAAATTTGGCATTTGGCCGAATTTTTTCATGGATATTCTAGTTTCTTTGCATAAAAGTAGTGTGCCATATTATTTGGAGCAGTGTCTGTTGTGTCCTGCATGATCACAGCTTTTCTCGTGGTTCTGTTGCAATCAGCGGCCTCATGCTCGACTGCTGGCCCGCAGGTTGCGGGTTCGAATCGGCAGCGACGGCATTTTAACTGGAGGCGGAAGTGCTTGAGGCTTGTATATTTAGATTTAGGTGCACGTTAAAAAACCCCTGGTGGTCAAAATTTTCGGAGCCCTCCACTAAGGCTGCTCCCATAATCAAATCTTCGTTTAGGGAGGTTACACCCCATTAAATCTGTCTATAATTGAGAGTAAGGGCCCTGTACATTTTCTTTTTGTTGGCAGTGGGAGAGTGTAGCAGGTTCACAAAATGCTACCTGCTCATACCAGGGTGCAAGGAGGCCTCTCTGAATCTCTGACTGAGCCAAATGGGTATTGTCTCTAATGGCTGAAGAACTTCTATTTGCACAACTTCTTGTTTGTTTGTTTTTGCTTGGAATTTGTTGAGAACTAACCAGATGCATTGAATCTTTGAAGATTTGACTTAACCATACTTGCATTACGAAAACCTGGTATTGAGTATTTAAATTGAGCCGACAGAGCCAAGAAGACGCTTTTCAAATTTGTGTGTGCAGGGGGAAGTGGTCTACAGGCCTGGAGAAAAGCAACGAAGCCAAGACAGGTGCTGACACGACTGCAAGTGGGCCACTTTACCAAATGCGCCCATACCCTAGTCCTGGTGCTGTCCTTCGCCTAAACGCTGGCAACCGTCAGAAGCAATCTGACGATGAAGAGGACGATGACTAGTTGGAACACTGTGAATTTCTTTCTCCATCACCTAGCTCAATCGCATTGATTTCATACAGAAAGCCCTTCAACAAGGCATAAATGTTCATTTCCAAGTAACTGCACTTGGGATCACTTGAGTGAATGCTTTAAACTTAGAATTTAGCTCCAACAAACTCTCCTGCAGTCACCTCAGTCTACGCATTCTGTCCCAGCTCAGAATGGTTATCTGCCAAAAAATGCACGAGTGCAATCTTTTGATAGTCTCACACGGCACTATTAACACTTAAAGGTACCGGTGAAACACTAAATGTAATGACATGTCAACAAATAGTGGCACAGCTTGCTGCAGAATATTGCGCTTCTTATGATTTTTATAGTGGTATTTACTAACAAACATCAATGTCACTCATGTAGTTCAAACAGTCACCCCCCCCCCCCCCCTGAGAAATGGAATACGCTTACGTGACTGGCCACACAAACCACAGGTTAGTTTTGGTACCATATTAATATTATATGCCAAAAGACTGTTTGGATAGCAGAAAGAAAAATGGTGCCACCACTGTGGAATGCCTACTATGATTGTGTTGTGAACAGCTTCGTATGATACATTTGAAAGGCAGCAGTATGAAAGGGACTCATGCCGAGTTGTCAGCTCTGTGCGAGGACAATGATCCATCCTAGAGCTCTGTGGTCAGATGCCTCTGACGTGAGCAAACTTGCAAGAAATGTATTCAGAGAACAGAGAGATTATAGGAGTCCCTGGGACTGCTGGCAAGTGTTGAGTTTAGAGCACTGTGCATGTTGGCTTAATCAAAAACATATCTTGTAACATTCTGCACAAATCCAAGCTATTGGTTCAATGAATTTTATGGCTGCTAACGCCCATAAATAAGAGACATCCAGAATGAAGTGGCCACAGCGGCGTTGCAGATGTATCATAAAAGCCGTATAGTACTTTTTTTTTCAAACACCTTGTCGCAATCAAGTGTTTGATGCTTGGACGACTACCATCTTACGGATTCTGAGAAAAGAGTGTATGTGCATCATTCATCAAGGTTCAACATATTCTGCATGGGTCACCTTGGTCATAAATTCTAGTACTGTTCTTTGCATCCCAAACTACTGCGAGGTATGTTAGTCAGCTTATATATGTGTACCATCTTGATAGGTTCACCTTCCTTCCTTGTTACCATGCCCTTTCCAGAGACACCTTGGTATGCCTTCTCATCACAATAAATTAATATGATGTGTGGTGTTGCACTACAGAGATCGTATTACCAAGGAGACGGTGCCTACATCTGAATGACAAAATATCGTGCTAGACCAAAGGTGGTGCTGTTATTGAAAAAGGCCTAGTTGGGCATTCTCTAGTACCACACAATCACGTTCTGTACATAAGTATTTCCAGGAAAGACTGAAATGGCCTAGCAAGTTTATATTGTGAACTTCTGATTAAAAAAAAAAGCACAGAAAACATGGCACTGGAAGCCAGGTCCCTCTGCATAGTTGACACAGCACATTAGCATAGGCCATCAAACATTGCCCCATGTGCACTGCTGGTTCTTTCTTTTCCATTCTACAAAGGCTCTAATAGTCTACTTGGGTCAATGAAGAGATTAGCTAATTGGACTGAATGACCAGATGCTCCACAAATGTTCCATAAACGATTTTGCCTTTTGCCACAAAATGTTTGTCAATAAGCTAACAGATGTTTACACTCTGTTTCGGGGGTTCCTTGCAACAGTGGGGTAGGTACAGGCCTGACATACACTCCGAGATTTCTGTACCTAGTTGGTCATAACTAAAAATGTAATAGTTTATGTCAAGATTCTTATGTCATAGTCAAAATGTCTCTGTACAAGTTCATAGCTGGGTTTTACTTCACGAAAGTGCTTGTGAAAGCCCTGGTTCTAGCCAGAAGCACTACCATGACTGGCTTTTTATCACTCATCCTCAACTGGAAGTGTGCTGTCCTTGCATTTTGTCAGTATTAGCTTATGGCACAAAAGTATGAAGGATAACAGCACGCACTCAAACAGGAAGTAATAGGAGACATGAAGACAGCAGAGTGGATTAAAGGACAAAACAAGGGTGGTCAGTATATTATAGTTAACATTACTAAAAAGTGGGCCACGTAAAGCATAGGACAGATAACCAATGGTCAACAAAAACACTGGAATGGTTACCAGCAAGGACAGCATGTTTTGGGTGAATGAAATTAAATTTGCAAGCATAAAATAGATTTGGCTATTGCAAGATTGAGTAAACTAGAGATCATTGAGAGAGGCCTTGATCCTGTAATGGACACAAAAAAGACTGATGATTGTTTCTGTGTGATGATGATGCTAGAGATTGGTTTAATGGGAGTTGCCACATCTTCTTGCCATCTTTTGCCAAGCCACTTCACCTTCATGAAATTCAAGTGATGTGGCTTGTCCCCGAGCTGTTTTTTTCATTTGTGTGCCGAGTAAATGCAGATGATATTACATATAAATATACCGTGAAACAATGCTCAGAACAACAAGAAACGACAGTTGCTGGCACTTTGGAATGATGCTTCTGCAATTCTTCCAGTGAATGGACGACATTACACCAAATTTCAGACTGTCTGCTAGCCAGGTCATTAGTATTGTGTATAAACATATAAAGTGCAAAAGTCATCGCAGACACTTCAGTAGAAGCACAGCCAGAAAAAACTTGGAAACCCACAGATATAATGAAAGCTATACTACTAGCGAATGCATCGCACTGTATTCAACTTGGCGATGCCGAATTTAATGTTACACTTTAAGCTGCACGGTCTCGGGCTTGCAGCTGCAAAAAGACATCAACACTTCGCGCCTTGCTGAAATGGGCGAGAAAAATGGGGCGTGCTGGAAAGCGTCACTAGTGCGCTCTGTAGTTCTGCTTCATCACCGCGGCCGCCGCGCGCCTCGACTTCAGGAGCGTGCGCTGCATAAAACAGGGCGCGCCCATGCCACCCAGCTGGAGGTCGTTAAAAACGCCTGTTCGACCGAGGCAACTTTTGAAATCGAGGTCAACCAGCGGGCAGGCGCGTGACGAGCCCCGCCGGGCGGTAGTCATGCTGCTCGTGCTCGTGGCCTCCCTCCTGGGCCATGCGACGAGCCACGCCGAGCTGCCCTGGTCGCGAGTGGCGCCCGGTGTATCCGCAGAAGCGTGCAACTCGGCGCCCGGCTCGGACGACCGACTCTACTGGCTCCGCGACGGCCAGCGGCTGCCGTCCCCGACGCCCGACCGGTTCTGGGAGCCCGGCGCCTACCTGTGTGTGCGTGAAGGGAACCGCACGGTTAGCTTGCTGCGCGCTCTGCTCGTGTCGGAAGAGGACGACCTCTGCGTCGCGGGCGACCGAAGTCGCCGACGTCGCGTGGCGGACGGCGTCCGCGCGCGCAACGCACCTTGGGTGGCGCAGCTGCTGGTGTCCGGGCGCTTCGCGTGCGGCTGCAGCCTGATCGCCCAGCGGTGGGCCCTCACGGCCGCCCACTGCCTGCCGGAACGGGACGACGCCCAGCTGGCCGTGCTGCTGGGAGCGACGCGCCAGAGCGGCCCGCGGATCGGCGTGCTGCGCGCCGTGCCACATCCGGGCTACGTGCGCGGGACCCCGTCGCGAGAGCACGACGTCGCCTTGCTGCTGCTGGAACGGCGCTCCCAGCGTCTGGCCGTGGCCTGCCTGCCTCCCGCGGAGGGCTACCTCGAGCGCTTCTCCCAGGGCGTCCTCTTCGGCTGGGGCCGCGTCGGACCCCGCGGAGGACCCGCGCTTAAGCTGCAAGAGGCGTCGCTGCCCATCGTCACCAGCCGCAAGCGCTGCGAGGCAGCCGTGGAGCACTTGGCGCGCACGGCGTTTTGCGCGGGCTTCGGCGAGGCTTACCGCGCCGACGCCTGCGAAGGAGACAGCGGAGGGCCTCTGGTCGGCTTCGCGGACGGGCGACCTGTGCTCTTGGGCGTCGTCAGCTGGGGACACGCGTGCGCCAGGCCCTTCACCTTCGGCGTGTACACGCGCGTGGACAGTTACTTGGCCTGGATCCGTGGCCACGTCACGAACGCTTCAGAAGCCCGATCACCGTCACTCGCATAATAAAAGCTTCCTTTTAACCCGAGTGACGTGCCTTTATGGCCCGGCCAATGTCGCGTACAGCCTTGCGAAGTCTGTAGCACTCTGTATCATCCTGTCTGGACGTGCAGTTGCACACGAATACCTGAGAGCGAATGGACATGGTAATACTGTCGAGAGATATGACTTTGAAATTTGTAGTGCAACCAGTTGGGAAAGGGGTTGGTGTTGAATAATATAATAATCGAGGGATGTGGGGGAGGGGCAATGACCCGCCTATGGTGTAAAAATGTTGTCACTGTAAGCACTCGTAAGTACCACTTTACACCCTCTGTGATCCCTTATTTTCAGGTCACGAATGGCATGCACACTTCATAAGCTTGTCATATCTCTGAAGATTTTGATGAGCTATTACTTGAAAAAAAAAAAATGACTGTTGGGTGAGAAGAGAAGCGAGAGCTATTTACTGCGCAGTTACTGTTTTAAGATCACCTTGCTACTGTATGGTGCAAATGATGGAGCTGCGTGGAAGCAAAATCCCACTAAATTGCTCCTTAATTAGCGCATAGTTGACTGTAATTTGCAGTCCAATTAATTTTCTTACAGTAAAAAAATTGAATATAAAATGTCTGAAGGACGTTTGCGGGGCTGTCTGTCACGCGAACGTTTTCGAGGGGAATGTATTAGCCATAACCACCGTATCTACACTGAATGTATACGAAACAATACTATACAATCTCGTCAAGTATCGTCTACAGTAGTTTCTACCGTGATGGCATATGTACGTTGCCCGTGAAGTTGACCCTACTGATCGAAAGGTAAAACGGCTCGCCAGGACTTTGACCCTGGAATTCCTAGACTGAAGGAGGGACGTGACAAGTTTGTGTCGCGTCTCTCCTCTAGTTCAGCTATGCTCTGACACGAGAATTCTGTGGTGCGTGTCTCAATCTTCACTCCTGAAGGACCTCCTCATCGTAGATTAGGGTAAAATCTTCACGCCGCCTCATCTTTCAGTGAGCGCACTTAAAGGGATGGATATGCCAAATTTTACTACCCCTAGCTTTGGCGCATGTGTGTATGGTAATGTGTGTGTGTTCATGAACACACACACACACACACACACACACACACACACACACACACACACACACATATATATATATATATATATATATATATATATATATATATATATATATATATATATATATATATATATATATATATATATATATATATATATATATATATATAAAAACCTGAGAGACTTACTGGTCAGGGAGAAAACACACAAATCCGACCACCATCAGGGCTGTAGACCGTGCGGGAAACCTCGCTGCAGGGTGTGCACACACATGGTGACCACAGATACGGCCGAAGCCTCCTGTTCAGACTATGTGTACAAAATTAAAGACGACCTTAACTGTGACTCAGCCAATGTGGTATACAAAATTCGCTGCGAGGTGTGCAAACAGGAATATATTGGACACACGGAAACCGCGTTCCGTTTGCGTTTCAACAACCACAGGGCACACGTAAAGGGCCTCCCCAATTTGCCGTTCTCCAAACATATCAATCTTCCTGGTCACTCTTTCGAACGCGTAAGTGTCATACTCCTACAATCCGGCTTCCAGAACACACGGGAGCGCGAACAGCGGGAGTCATACTTTATAAAGAAATTCAGATCACTTACCCACGGAATCAACGAGAGCCCTGGGCGACTGACGTGTCTCCGCGACGTTTCGTGAAACACAGAAATTGAATTACTCAATTAATTTATTTATACATACGTGAAGTCGCACACGCAAGTTAGTCAATATAGCGAAACTAAACGAATTCGATGCTACGTAAACCGAACGGATTGTGTTAGTATTATTAAACTTTATTTTCATTTCTTAATACTTTTAGTATTATTTATTTTTATATATTTTCATCCTTTACAAGAATACCCATTTATTTATTTTCAGTATGACTGGTTGTACATTTTTCTGCAAGAGAGGGCAGGTGGAGGGAGGGGGAGAGGGCACATTAGCTTTCCAACGTGGCCATTATATTCCGAAAGCTGGAGCGGGTCGTATGCTTCTTGTGTGTGTGTGTGTGTGTGGCCCGATGCCACGGGCCAGCCGCCGAACCACGTGAACTTAAACTCGATCCATGTGTGAGATGCGAGTAAGCGGCAACATGTTCCACATTTTTTCCGTTTTTCTTGGTCGCCTCCGCTGGCGGCGCGTCTTACCTATACGCAGCAACAATGCCAGAATTACCCGCTCGTTTCCGGCGGCTCTCCGTCGCTCCTTTATAACTATATATATATATATATATATATTCCTCTCCTTCTTCTGCTTCTTGTTGTCTGTTGCTACCTCGTTCGCCCGTTTGTCTTTTTTTTTTTTTTTGGAGGGTCTTTAAACTGTGAGGGTGACCCTCTGCTACGGGGAATTGTATCATTTCACTTACATCCTCCGAAGAAGGCTGGTCCACCAGCCGAAACTGTTAGGATTAAATAAATATTTTATTGTTTTGTTTCCTATACTGCACTATTCTCGAAGTTTATAACTTTTTTACGGTAGCCGGAAGAAACTCTGATCATCTATATATATATATATATATATATATATATATATATATATATATATATATATATATATATATATATATATATATATATATATATATATATATATATATATATATATATATATAACAGACAATAAGGCTAAGGAACGTATAGGGGAAGTTATTAGACCGAATTGTAATGTAAATGTGAAGAAAAGTGGGTGAAAAGATAACTTGCGGTGGGCAGGAACCGAACCTGCGACCTTCGAATAATGCGTTCGATGCTCTACCACTGAGCTACCATGGCGGCTATCCTCCCTGCCACTTTATTGGGTATATATGTGAATTTAAACGTTGGAGTGTCAGTCAGCGCCATCAGTAGCCATGGGGGCAAGTGTGGCACACTCTTTATGAGTCTGTATGGCGTCACGTAGCACGTGAACTTATTACGAGCTGGCAGCTGACCAATAGTCCCTCCTATACAACCTAAGGCACAAAGTCTGCCAGTACGAGGCGCTCGTTAATGAACCAGGGAAAGAAGTGTATATTTAAGGGCTCGTTTTTCTGCGTTTTTGAACACGGAAAAAAAATTAGCCTTTAAGTATACACTTCTTTCCCTTTGTATATATATATATATATATATATATATATATATATATATATATATATGAGATATAACAGACAGTAATGCCAAGGAATGTACAGGGGAAGTTATTAACATTAATGGAATGTAAATAAGAAGAAAGAAAAGTGGATGAAAAAATTACCAACTGTAAGCAGGAATCGAACCTACGACCTTCGAATTACGCGTTCGAACGCGTAATTCGAAGGTCGTAGGTTCGATTCCTGCTTACAGTTGGTAATTTTTTCATCCACTTTTCTTTCTTCTTATTTACATTCCATTAATGTTAATAACTTCCCCTGTACATTCCTTGGCATTACTGTCTGTTATATCTCATTATTATTGTGTTAAAACACGGAAAAACGAGCCCTTAGGTATACACACTTCTTTCCCTTATTTTATATATATATTATATATATATATATATATATATATATATATATATATATATATATATATATATATATATATATATATATATATATATATATATATATATATATATATCCACTGACGAAAAGAGGACCCCTTTGAAACTCTTGAGAAATAAATTAATAAATGTATCATCGTTGACAACGTTTCTGTTGTATTATAATCTATATCTTAACGATAAAAACTGACCCATTGAAATATTACTATTACTACAGACATAATACGAAGAGGCTGGAGCGCATTCGGCAGGCACTCATAAAATCATTAAATGAAAAGTATGCAATTACTGCGGCATGTATACTTCCCCTTCTAGCGTATGGTGCTGAAACATATGTAGAATATAAAAAAAAACTATGGCCTATGGCATAAGCTGAGGAACAACATTGAGAGATTGGAGGACGACAGAATGGTTAAGAGGACAGACAGGAGTTGCAGATATCCTAGCTGACTTCAAGCGAGAAAAAGAAAAACATTGGCTGGTCACGTACGTAATGCATGACAACCGGTGAGCAGTAAGAACAACATAATGATTACAAAATCGATGGTTCGACGAATATTGTCGTCTGGTCAGAAAAAATTATAAAATACAAACGCAATGAAATATAGCGCCGACGAAAATGGAAATGCTTACATTAAAATGACGTTTTTTATCCTTTTTCATTTTGGTCAGGGCTATTTCATTTTGTTTGGCCCGCCGCGGTGGTTTAGGGGCTAAGGTACTCGGCTTCTGACCCGCAGGTCGCGGGATCGGATCCCGGCTGCGGCGGCTGCAATTTCGATGGAGGCAAAGATGCCGTAGGCGCGTGTGCTCAGATTTAGGTGCACGTTAAAAAGACCCCAGGTGGTGGACATTTCCGGAGCTCTCCACTACGGCGTCTCTCATAATCATGGTGGTTTGGGGATGTTAAACCCCACATATATTAATCATTTCATTTCGTTTGTGTTTCAGAATGGTTAGCAAGGGATAGAAGACTCAATCGGGGAAGGATCCAGAGGATAGGGTAAAATGGAAATAATTTGGAGAGGCCTTCGTTCGTCCTGCATGGACCAAAACAGGCTATACACTGTGTATTCACGTGTTATATAAAAATTTTGGGTGAAGGGGGGTCAACACCGTGAATTGCCATTTTCCTCTAACAACTACGTGGAAGTCCTCACCCCATCCTTCAGTAGTGACGGATCCAAAGGGGTAGAGTGGTGCCCCCCTCTCCCCCAATCTGTGTCAGCACCTCCACCCGTCACTTCAGTGTTTGTACGGGGGAACAACACGCAAAAGATATTATACCTAAGTAGAGTTGCGATGAATAAGTTTTGTTCTTTCTTTCTTTTTTTGTAATTAGAACATTTTGGACAATGCTCAGAGCATTGAATGAGGTTTCGGATATCATTGGCTTTATCAAAGTTAAAGAACTGGGAAACGTACTACTTTTGGCACCAACAACACCTACCAACTCTGTCATTCTAAGCTCAGAGATTTCCTGCCTCAGAGCGCTCGACTAGTTTCGGTTTCGTTTCTTAAATGATGTCACACAGAAGGTGGTGACGTGGAGCCTGGAATTGCGTGTGCTGCGACGTTCTGCACACTCGTTCGCTCCTACAGCGACCTATTTACTTTCGTGGAGGGACGCACAGCCGCTGCCAGGGATGTTTGCAATTGACGTACAAATTCACGCCACACATTAATTTGTGTGACGTCACGACACGCGCGCCTCAACGCAAACAAAACTATGGTGGAACGTGTGGCAGCTTGGGCTAGTTGGTATGGCATGACGATAGTTATAGCTCGAAAACAAAACGACGACACAGACACAACAAGGACACGAAAGACACGGGCGGAACGAGTGGAGAAAATAGAAGGCTGAGAGAGCGGTAGTAAACGTCCGAAATGAGTTCATTGATCCAACTCGCTACTACCACTACTACTATTACTACTACTACTAATAATAACAATAATAATATATGAAGAAAACGTAAGTTAGCCACCTAATAAAGGTCCAACTACGCAGAAGCAGTTCGATCGAGTATGAAGGTGGGCAAACTAATAATTAAGCGCACGTGTGAACCTCCAACACACCCCAAAAAATTCCACTTTACTCCTGTGAACTTCTTGATTCAATCGCCTCTAGCGCGCCCTCGAAGAATGGTCACCAAGCCCAAATATCTCTTTTACAAACAGTTTCCAACGATCGTGGGTTCGAGCCCGCCGTCTCTCTCTCTTTCGATAATTCGTCCAAACATGGCGAGTGCCCGGGGCGGTGCTCTAGCTGAAGGCCTAGGTACAGTGTACTATGGGTTCTTTCTGCAACCTCTCTGCGACTGACCAAGCGGCCTCCTGCAGAGAGTTTCCCAAAACCAACTAAAGGGCATTCTGCCACTGCGATCGTTCAGCGACCATGGGAACGATCGCAAATGTGTGTAGTACACACATTTGCCTAGTCTTCGTGCTTGCGGGCGGCGAATCGTACTTGCGGCTTTGTTTATTGCTGATTTTGGTTTTGTTTTGAAAGAAAGAACAAACTTTTTTAAACTTAGTAACTTGATTCGAAATGCTAAGCCTAAAAAAATAAGATTGTGAAGCGCAAACGGTGAACATTTGCTAATTTATGTTTTCGTGAAAAAACAGCTCCAAGCCACACGAACACACACGGAGCCAGAAGCAGGCCAGAAGTAAGAAAATTAGACAAATGCACGGAAGAAGGAAAGGTACGTTAGGTACCTTTCCTTCCTCCGTGAACCGGTACTACCCATCATTCCCATGCTCGCTGAAGCGCCGTGTGTTGCAGCTCCCATAGATACTAGCGCCAGAGTTCCCTCTAGTGTACATTAAGAAACTCTATAACCTCCTGCATCGGTATTCTGCACTGCCCCCAAGCACAAAAAAAAAAAGAGAGAAGTTGGACGTGTTGCTTACGAGCCGTTTTAAATGCGATGCATTTCTTAGCGAACTTTGAGTGTATTTATCCTTCTAGCCGCGTACGTTTGGGTGTTGTCGTGGTCACCCCCATAGCTTGGTGTGAACCAAAATTAGCATAAGAAGGTAAGACGGTTTGACCAATATGACGCGCTAGTTGAGACATGAATAGTGTCACAATCCCGCCGCCTACGTCGTCAAACACTTCCCTTCCGACAGTGGCACATACCCATTGGCGTGTGCCGCTGGTAGGCGGGTATGTGCCACAGGTGATAAACACTTAGTATCAGGAATGACGAGAACACACATGGGAAATTTTAATGCGCGAGCGTCAAGAAATATACTCGACATCAGTAACGTCGACCCGAGAAAAGCAAAGAATAAATGTCAGAATCCCAGCTGGAATCGACCCAAGCATTCTGCGTGGCAACGAAGCATATTTTACCATATATATCTATAGCTACGTCAAGTCTCGGAACTACTTTTCAAATAGACGCTAATCTTCGTGAAACGTCAATAGTGGTTTCAATGGTTGCATAAAAAAAAATTGCAACACGGTCACCTTCCCTCCGCATGCTTCGCATAACGTCGATTCCTAGGTACATGGAATCTGCCGATTTTTTTCTTCCCTGACCATCAAATGCTTCATACCGACTGACATAATTGTGATGTTGAACATCTGGGAACCATGGATTCACAGAACTTGGTATAATGGGCGCGGCCTGCGCTGCAGAGGCCAGAAGGTCCTCAAAAGAAAGAGTATGGCCAGAGACTGGGGGCGTGTGGGAGTTGGGGGGGGGGGGGGGGGCGCAAGTTTACGCTTGGCCCCACCGCTGTCTTCAGAGAGCAAATTAACATTCAAAACACTGTGCATCATAAGTTCCGAGGATCCTGGCCTCGCCCCTACTCGTCGGTGCTCACCCACTCGGGCGTTGCTCCCCCCTCCCTTCACTGCAAAGTACCAATCTTCAACTTCACTATTTAAAGAAAAAAAAATATAAATCTAGTTTTTGGTTTTTTATAAGTATTACGGCTAGGTGGCGCTAGCCGCCGCCCGATCTAAAGGGGGTACAGCCATATCAATCCATCTATCCCCGAAGTTATTAAATTTCGCGTTCGCAAATATACACGGAGGAAGGAAAGGCAAATATATATATATATATATATATATATATATATATATATATATATATATATATATATATATATATATATATATATATATATATATATATATATATATATATATATATATATATATATATATATATATACACGCACGGACATAAAATATAGTCAACCCCTAGGGAAATTTATGGATACGCCTCTGCGCCCCCATTAAAAAGCCTCAAACATATGACAGTGACACGGTAGCACGTGTCATGTATATTTACTACATTGAAAGAGTTTAGGTGCGTTCTAACGTACAGCCATGACGACGAAAAAATGAGGATGTGCGACAATTATCAACATCATCTTCACGTGGAACAGGAAAAATGAAAACAAGGAGTCACCAGAAACTATATATAGAGAAAAATTGACCCTTCAAAGGAAGTACCTTGTTAGATGTTCTAAATATATTTGTGTAATACTCTGACATGACCGAACCTCTGCGTTCATTTTCCCGTTTTTATATTTTACCGCGTTTTTTATGTTGGCCTTGATACGCAACATTTGAAGTTCGCGCTTCGAGAGTTTTTTCCATCTCCGTCGAGATGGCGCAAGTGGCGCTTGAAGGCTTTTTAACATTAGCTCGCTTAATTGTCAAGGACGCCATGAAACAAATGTATCGTAGACACTAAGAAAATTGTGCCGATTGTTCGTTTGTATTTACTTGTTACTTGTAGTCGGCCCACATCGTGTCAAATTCAAATAAAGCGCGAGCTAAAGTTCGTATCATAAGTGAAAATCGTTTGCGAGACTGCGACTTCACGAAGCAATGAAACGGAAAGTTCAAACCGTACCACTGTGACCATACTTTGCAAACGCGGGAAACAGCATATAAATTGACAGCGCGGGGGTAAATTTCTTTCAACCAGGTGGCTCGCGTAAATTCAGTAGTACGTAGTGTTTTGTTCAGAGTGGTCATAACAGAAACAGGAACCAGCGGATAGACAGATGAAGATGAGCGAGGGTGAAAGAGCGAGCGAAAGAGCAGTGGGATAGACAGGAAAGCCGCTCGCGCTTCTTTTGGCCGAGGCTGGATAGGCCTAGCAGCATGAACCATGGCACGGTGACAACTGACTGGCACGCTGGTTCCCCGAGGCCATTCTGAATCACACACGAAACTCGTATCGGTGTTTCTGTGGCTACGTCGTCTCATGGCGACATTACGTCGCCGCCTACTGCGTGATTGACATAAATGCCCAGCTGGGGATACGTTCATCGGAAGGTGCTCGGATCCTGACATCTATAGTGTTCATTGACCTCTTCAGCCGTTTGGTGGTACCAAGGTGTGTACTTACAAACGCCCTATGTGTGCGAAAGCGGGCGCGAGCATCCGCTTACGCCGTCGGTCGGCGATCACGGTATTTTGGAAGGCCGCACGTCGTCTTCGGCACGACCAAGATGTAGCCAGTGGAGCAATGGCGTAGGCCGTGACCTGGCCAACAGGTGGATCCTATGCTACTCGAAGGGAGTCCAGCTTTACGTTGGTGCTTCCGCTGATGAGATCATGTTTCGGGTCGTCGAGGGGCAGCATGGCGTAACGCGCGTCTATCGGGTTAGCACCAACGAGCTCGTCTGCACCGTTAAGGAGAAAAGTACTACGTCCAAGACCAATGGTCCACCGCCGTGTCCACCCCGCCTGCGCAGTCCTCGCCGAAGCGCTCCTTGCGCCGTCAACGGCAAGGTGCCCGAGGTGAGCAAGGAGCGGTTCTTGTCCCTTCTCGAATTGCAGGCCGATCAACGGCGAGTGTGGTCCGCGGCCCGTGGTCGAACGCCTGCCAGCAGATTGCGACGGCGGCGAGTGGCCAGGTGCCCAGGCGGCCGTCGCCAACTACAGCAAGTACTGCTGCTCGCGAGGGCGTCTACACGCACTGACGCTGCCGTCGCTGCCCCACCCTGTTGTTTACCGTGCGAGACAGCAGCACCGTTACCTGGGTCACCAGTACAGCTTCAACAAGCGTGATCGCTGGAAGCGCATGCGTGAACTCCGCACTGGTCTGAGCCGTCGTGCTCTGCGCCAGCTGGACAAATGCAAAGACCTGCGTGTCATGGTGCGCCGTTTGACGCCGTCGGAGGTGGCGCTTTGGACGAAAGGCCACATGCGTTTGGGCAGGACTCCTCTGCGGGAGCTTCCCAGCTTCTCGCGGCCCGTGCGTTGTGTGCTTCCGGACGTGGTGCAGTTGAACGGACTCAAGGTGGCCAAGCGTGTTCGTGGTGTCCGCGATCGCCGCCCACGGCCCGGCGCGCCTACGCTGTCACAGGCTTCTTCACCGCTATTATGAAGGCGGCGCCACTACTTCTTGCTCATGTTCTCGTGACAGTATGATATTTTGCCAAAGGTTCTGTGCTCTGGCAAAGAGCAGATATTCTTCCATGCATATTGTACTTATATGCAGCTGTTGATGTGTCACACGTTTCATACTTTGTTGTAAAAAAAATGTTGATACAGAGTAGCATGTGCAAATACTTGCCTTGAAGAATGAGAGTGCGTGTCGCACATTATGTGCACTGTGCCACCTTTAAGTTTTTCTTCTTTTGCTGCGGTGCGCTCGAGTTTTAGTTCTTTTATTACCTTGTCTCCCTCTGCTGCCTCTAGCAGACCGTACTTGAGAAACCTTTTGTAATGACATGGTTAATGCATTTAGCCAACTGTCGAGATTAGAACACTGTGTCTTAGTTGCAAAATGTCACGTGCAACATGAATCGTAAAGCAACTGGCCCTGTCTGTAGAATTTTATTGCACACAAATGGAGCAGGGTTTAACTGCATACCACTCCTGGCTTTGGCTTGAGGTGCTTAAATGGAGTGGTAACCGTACCAGACATATCTGTCAGCATTGCAGCCCCTCACGGAACTATTTTAATATATGTATGGGGCCCTGATTATAAAACCACATGAGTATTTACGTGTGCTACAGTTAGCAGTTTTTAAAGAAGTGAGGTCGTGGCTTCGGTTGGGTTGAAGTAACTTATTGCA
Source organism: Rhipicephalus microplus (assembly GCF_013339725.1). NCBI lineage: Eukaryota > Metazoa > Arthropoda > Arachnida > Ixodida > Ixodidae > Rhipicephalus > Rhipicephalus microplus. Next base: position 162,056,432 of record NC_051171.1, on the reverse strand, counting down.
TATGCAGAACACTGTGAAGTTATGACAGCATTTCATGATAGCATTCATTCCTCCAGTGAGCCGCTGAATTTGTGACCAGGGGCAATATGCCCTTCTAGGTTGGTCTAAAAATAATTGAATGAGTGATGTTCAAAGAAATGTGGCTTTCTGTTTCTTTTCAACATAAAAAAAGAAGGTTTGTTAACTGGCACGTTACATCTTTGTTTACATCCATTTATTTTGATTCACCAGTTGCATTGACTGCAGTCGTGTTTGCTTTCATGCGAAAAATGTTTGGAACTTGTGATTGCACTTTCAGTGAGTGAACAGTACATCGGTACTGCATAATAAGCATACTCTGTTTTATAGAAAATGCTGTGGGGTTTTGCTCTGTGCTTTAAAGACGGCATAGGAGATCAGTGGGGTTATTTACTAAGCTGTTTCTTAAGGTAGACAATCATTTTATTTACATTTTAAAGGACAAAGGAGTCCATGAAACAAACTAGCCCTTTGCTTGAAAGCCAACCTTTTAACTCAATTGATCTGGCTAGCCATAATAAATTATTTCATATTTACTGACCATTGTATTGTTAACATTTTTTGTAGGAGGCAAACTCGGGCCATGCTTGCACACACTGAACATAATGAATAGAATTAATAACACTTGCAAGGTTACATATGCTAAGTTCTTCCCTGGACTGTTTCTATGAGCTGAGGATGATTTCATATAAGCTGAGCCAGTGTTGGGAAAAGTTCGAAGCTGCTGTCGAAGTACAGTGGCACCCTACTTAAAACAACGCCGAGTGCTTGGCCAATGTATGTATGGTTTACTCGGAAGCCAGTGAACCACTTAAAGAAATTAAGAAATAGCTGATCTCTGTCTGGTTCATTGCAGTATGAGCAGTACTGTCGCATGAGAGTAGTGATGTTTTAAAGGAGGTTACAAATGATGGGCTCTTATTGCTCATTACATCGACGTTGTTTCAATAGGTATGAAACATTGTGGCAATAAAAAAAAAGTTTTAGGACGAGCCATCGCATTCTATGAAAGTGCACGGTCGGCGAAGCTGTTTAGCACATGGCTCAGTGGTGACCCAGAATTTCGAACCATAGACGATCACACGCCCTACAACTAAATCTGAAATCCGCAATATCTCTTTTGAATTAAGCATATGCTCCAAGATGTTTTTCCATTGGAGCAGCACGCAGGCTTTAACCACGACATGTATCTTCTCTGGCTTGCTGCATGACAGCGTATTTCTCGGGATCTTGAAAAACCATTTGAGCAGCAAGTGCCTCTCCGCTACATACTCTATTTCACAACACGCCTGGCTTGCTGCTTGGCATTCTATGTACGCTCTTGATGATGATGTTCCTGGCATGGCTATCGCTCCTTAACTGGCATTTGCCACCAAAGTGTACCCTTCTTTATTTTTAGTGGACCAGTGGTGAGTACAGGTGCATGTCCAATTTTTATAGCACATGCATTTTTGCCTGCCAAGGGCTTCTTTCAGTGGACCAGCTGCGAGTAGTGGGGCTTGCCCAATTTCTGTGGCACACGCATGTGCTACGTATTCACTCACTCACGCACGAAATGTCCTAGCCATATATAGTGGCACTGTAAATGGTTCGATATTTACAGTACTACAGAAATTGCCATGAAGGTTGTCAGTACGTTATTCGTATGTTAACCTACAGATGGCTTGCACTGACGTCTCAAAGTGCCATGTCAGAGCACCCGCATGAGCGGGATGCAACGCTTTCAACGTCACAACAATATTATCAAAACTATACATGCATTATTCACTCACATAGACTTTCTAAGCATCACACCCTACCTGCCTCACCTCGCCTTCTTATCTGGGCCCCAGCCCATGAATCCCTTGGTGGAAATGCGCAGGCACACTCTCTCGCCCGAAGCCTCGACTGCCGGGCAGAGTTCTTTACGCCTTACACTTCCCATTATTCGCTCTCCCAGGCTTCCGAAGAACTAACTCCTTTGGTTACTTACACAGACATTCTACAGCACTACAGACTAGGCTGTCTCCACTATCCTCCAGCTCATAAAGACCTCCCACAACGAGATGCCGTTCTGTGGCGCAACCCTCACATGGGTGTCTTTCCCAACCCCTGGCTTTATAACAACGTATACCCATATCTCATGACACCACACTGTAGATACTGCTCACAATCGGTTACCCTCATATACATGGCATGGACGTGCCCACAGTTTGCTGACGCTTCACACACAGAGGATACGTGGGAGTCTCTTCTGCATACCACCGACTCGGCACAGGAACCCCGGGTAATCCCACGTGCATTGGAGGCTGCAGTGTCCAAGGGATCCCCGCTGACCTCCTCTAAGCAGCTTAACCGACCTCTGGGCCAGTCCCCTCTTTTGGGAGAAATAAAGTTTTGATCATCATCATCTGCCACATTTGCTTTCACATAGATGCAACTTGTCGTCACCAAAGTCATGACTGTGGAGTCCTAGAGTTTCTTTCAGAAGCCCTATTCATGACGTCACGTACTAGTCATCTATTAGGTGCACTTCTTCACGATTACTGAAGGTTTATGTCTTGTGCAATTTTTGTCGGCAAATTTTTCGTGTAATCAAGATGTTCTTGTCCTTCAAATGCCTGGTTATGCTCAGTGTTGCAGCTTTTTTATAAAGTAAGAATTTGAAAGAATTGCCAGTTTGGCTCTAAATTATATCCAAAAAAAGCAAAGCAACACCTATGGACAAAATGTGCACTTTGGCGTGAGGATTAACGAAATGCAAGATAGCGTGATGCCTGGCTTGCAATATAGTATTAAGCAAAGGCCTATAATTAGGTATCACAACAGTTGGAAGGATAACTTCGTTCGCATATTTCAGTGCCATGGTGAATAAAGAAGGTGGACAATAAGGCATAGCAATAGTGACCATATTGGATGTTTTGGAAGTTGAGGGCAAAAAAGCACCAGGTAACTAGGAAGGGCATTTTAACTAATGCTACAACTTGGTGTTGTATAAAGCCGTAGTTATCTGATGTCTAGAAGTATCAAGTGCCTCAAATGCAGACACAAAAATGAATGAATGTAGTGATGGACTCTTGTATTCATGGCGAGTTTCACCAAAAGTAAATGGTACATCGGACAGGAAAAAGAATCAAACTGTACTAGTAAGTTGTACTTCTGCTGTAGTGAAGCTGTTGCTCTTCTGTGAAAAGGAACATGATGGACAACTGGTAGTACTACTGTAGTTTTGGCACAAGCTCGCCATGATGTGGGTTTTGGCAGCATCTACTTGAGGCTGCCTGCATGTGGATGACCCATTAGGTATAACGTGTGGTCGTCCACACATTTCTAATAAAAACGGTGTAGGGCGAGCTAGACTTTTCAACAGCGCTTAAAATTAAAACAGAGGCAAGTTCCCGATTCATGTTACTTAGAAATCACAGCACATAAATTAAAAAAAAATAAGAGAGTGACCAAAAGATATGCTTATCTCTGCTTTTTTTAGTCCTTGTTTACTTGCATGCTTGCATTACCTTATCTTTACCTTTTTCTTGCTATTCCATGAATGAGATGCCTTTGTCTCTGTGGTCTGCTGTGTTCAAGCAGATGGCAGCTTGTATCTCATTGAACCGAAAAAGCAGAAGTGATTGTGTTTGTGTGGAGGAACTAAAGCATGTTGGCAAGGGGGAACAATGATTCGGTCAGAATTCAGCATTTTGTGGAAGGAGCTAAAGTGCTTATGGAATAAGAGAAGTTGCATTCTGGAGGAACCCAGCACAACTACTTTGCAAGCCTTACAAACAATTTCTGCTCTAAAATGACTATTGTACAAGAAAACAGCTTGAAATGCATATTATGCTCGTTTCCAAAGCCATATTTAAAAGTGAACAATTTGGTCTCAATTTTCTGCTACTACTGCAACAGTAATCGTTTTTCTATTGAATCGTCAAATTGGTGGGAGCAATCTTGAAAGAATACATTGCTGTTCTAAAATATATTGCTTCATTTTATTGGATCCTGCGATAGAAGACAAGGGCAATTCGGTTGTGTATTAAGAGGTTGAACTAACCAGAGAAAAATTTCCAGGGTGACCATCTCCATTCTTGCAGGAATAAATGGTGGTGTGCATCTTGGTAATCAGATGTTCTCAACACAAGCTTATGTTGTTTAATTTCTAAGTCTTTACTTAGTAAGCATTTCTTCTGCTTTTGAATTCCTCCAGCAGGAAACAAGAAAGTGGCATATTACGCATGGTGCCTGCTTTCACCACATCCCACAAGACTTTGCTTACAATAAGGAATGTACAGAAAATAATCAGTAGACCGCACGTACCGCAACAAAAGGTTATCAACTGTACTTATTCACACTACATCCATTTTTGTTTTTTTTACTACAAACCTTAAGGCAAGATTTTACAGGAGTGAGTATGTATATATTTTAATTCAATCAAATACACATAAGGTAAGTTTGAATATCCAAAGAAACCAAACAGAGGAGAAAAATGATCATGGTGATATAAGTGATTATTAAACACAATTAGGTAACTTGTCTGCAAACGCATGATTTTGTAACTCAAATTCATAATTTGGCAAGGATCACTCAAGGCCATTCCGAATTTCTATAGTGTGTAAAAAAAATAAAAACCTAAAGCAATCAGTGATTCAGTGAATTTAAAGGAACAATGGTAAAATGATGACCTTTTTCTTGAGGGCTGAGAATAATGGAAATGAAAACAATAGGTGCCTTGATGAAGGTTTCTTTTGATGGAGTGCTTGAACAACTCGGTCGATTAGTTGGTACTGTGCATTTACACACTGGCACTATGGAATGATACTACACAAAAGAAGACTGATTAGTACAAAAGATAGCTGAATCCTTTACTATAATTAAAAGAAATTACTTAGAATATTTTCTATCGTGGCTAACAGCACGACTCATGCGGACAAAGAAAAGAAGAGGACACACAACGCATTGCTGTGTTGTGTGTCCCCTTCTTTCCTTCATCACCAAGTTTAGTCGTATTGTATCTTTGTTGTTCATGCAGATCTAGTACTTGCAATGAGAAAAAGAACACCGGTCTTTATGATTCCGCTCTCACCCTTGACTACTACAGCAACCACAAAAGCTTGTTTAATCATTGATCATAGACACTGAGATGGAGACATGTCACTAAGCGTCAACGTGGGTGCATCCATGTCAAACATTGTTATAGCTGTCAAACACCGAACGACATTGTGCAAGCTCTCTTATATCATTGTACAGTAAACATTAAACTAATTCTGTATGGACACCTTTTACTTCTAACCTCTTAATGGACACTTAAGATGGCCATCATAAGAGAACAGTTCTCAAGTTGATGGCAAACGTTGAACAATGAATAACTTTACCTTCTTGCATACAGTCTGTAACTTACGAGTTCTCTTTCCTTTCTGTTTTGATTTTTTATTGGTTGCTTTTTACACTGAAGGGATAAAATTGAGGGCACTATTTTTTTAGAGAATCTGGAGCATGATATGGTAAATATTGCAGAGGACAGCATATTCCGAATCCTTTTTAACATGCATTGCCATGAAAAATAAGTTTTTTTATTTCACTAGACTACACTACTTTCACGTTGCGGGTGTCCATTTCTACGACATTCACTTCATGTTTGGCACGTTGGGCCTCCGCAAGTGTGCTTATAAATTAGCTTTATCTGAGCATCCAAACAGCTACTTGAAGTAAATGATGTCTACGGAGGTATAAAGTGACCCATAAAGCCACATTAACAAATTATTTGGTGGTTTGCAACAGACTGTAATTCTAGAGCCTCTCTGGAACACGTACTAAAAGAACGTTGAACAATACTGGGGATGAACAATACTGGGGAACTTAAAGAACAATAGCGTCTAGTAATCGTCTCCGCGTGTACTGAGATTCTGTGTTCCAGAGCTCTGTCCTTGAAGATAGCATAGCATAACATAGCTCTGCCCTTTGGCTGTCCAGCTGGCCAAGGAAGCCGCACATCAGGACACAAGAACTCCTGGCCGTCACCTAGGCGAGAACTTTTACCCGTCCTACAAACTCGAAGGTGCTTTCAACAAAGTTCTTTGTATGTTATTAAAATTCTCCAACATTTGGATCCAGCTACTACTTATTTAACCTTGCAGTGGAACTCCAGCTGCCGTTAGGACAGACAGTAAAAAAAATTTGGCCGAGTTGGTTTGAGATCATGATGTGAAAAAGCTTATTATAACGATGCAGAGAATCGCTTGTCCTGTGTCCTTTTATACTGTGTGTTATTTTAATCATGTCTTTTCACAAAGTAAAAACAGAAGGCAAAAAAATGCAACATTTAGGTGGAGAGATTTTTTTGAAATTAGATTTGGCCCCTGAAGTGCTTTATTTTTTTGAAGATTTCTTGATGAAAAGTGCCTATTTTTTTTATTGCTCAGTTCAAATGTGATTTAACTGAAAAAGGTAGTCAATGTTGAAAAATTACTTTGACCACATATTGAGTTAGATCAACACAATAAAGTTTATTTCTGAACAATAAATAAAAAACAAGCTACCTGCTACTCAGAAAAATAAAAACCTTACAAAGAAAACAGTTAAAGATGCCACATCTTTTTTAACGTTTGTAGGCTAAGCACCCTTGGGCTATTTCACTCTGGAAGCTTCGGGATTGTGTGGAAAATTTCAAAACACTGAATAACACAAAGTGGCTTCACTGGCATGCACTTGTGATGTTTACTTCCGAGATGTCATCACTAAAGGAGCTCATCAATTCATCATCATCACTGTCTTCACTTACGAACACAAAATAAATATCTGTATTCAAATCATCATCATTCAAAGATGGTGAAAATTAAAAGCTTCTTTTTTTTTGTGTTGACGAGCCAGCTATACATGGGTCGCCACCACCGCAAACTATCCTTCCATATGAAAACCGTGCTTTTGCCAGAAGAGAAAACTGAATTGTCAAGTAAATGCTGCCATCTTGTGGATGACATGCAGTCTAAGCCATAGACGAGCGCTTCTTGTCCTGAACGGTACAGGGTACTTGTTCATCCAGGACAAAAAAAGCAGTTCGGGAAGAGTTTGAGCAAGGCGAGCTCTGCTCAATCAAAAAACTTAAGGGAGTAATGAATATCATATGGTGCAACTTCAGTTTTCGTTGAGTTCCGTCGCAGTGCACCCATTTGTGCAAGCTACACAAGAAAGCCAATTATGGTTTTAAAATTTGATAAATATCAGACTTCATTAGGTTTGGAAAGTGGCCATGTGCCAGTGGCATAGGAACCACTAATTTATACAGTGTCATCATATTCTACTCTTTCTCTCAATGTCACATTATGTAAACTTTGCCAAATTACACAATATGCTATGTAAAAAGCGTGAAATGCCATAGCAGTCTTATATAAAAGTGATGATGTAACCTTATCCTGACCGTGCACAACGGCTATTCTTGAAAGTTTTGTAAGTAGTTTGTTGAACTATAACTGAGAGTGGCAGCTTTACTTATTCATACAATGTCCCTCCAAAGAACATTGGTACACTAGCAGTGGAAAGCAACAACAGCACTGGTAGCGACACCTACTAACACTTCGGCCAGCCACAATGTAATATAAAGATTTTCTGAGTTGCATGCCAACAGCATAAGCAATTTCTTGCAGGGGGACGGAGTGTCTCTGATTTGTAGTTGAGGCTGGGTGGGCCGATGTGGTCAAGTGTCATTTGGTGCTCTGTATGCCATGGCAAAAAAAAAAAAATTCTCTGTTTACTCCTGTTAAGCTTTGCACCACATATCAGCCCCACCAGCATGACCGGCTACACTTCCAATAATCTATAATGATGTAAAGGGAAATATGTGAATGAATAAGCTAAAACACACTATTCATATCAGCCATATTTTAAAATGATACACATAAGATCTTAAGAAGAGCAAAACCTTTATTATATTTACCCCCTGAATAACAGTTTTGATTATAGTACAAGTCCAGGAGCAAAAGTGGTGCACATTCTGTCTTTGAATGTTTGCTTTCTGCTCTCCCAGTTGGCCAGAAGTACAGCTGTTCAATGATGACAGCTGGCTTTTGGCCAAGCACGTAAGCTGAAACCAAAGACTGAACATGTACAAGATTCACCTGCAGTAGGGCACTTTGTTTCCTTAGGAACGCTTATTTACAAATCAGGGATGCTTCATTCACATACGAAATGGCTGTTCCGAAGACGCACAGTGGGTGCCATTGCATAGAATCTGACGCCATGAGCTGTGGCCAGCTCTTGAAGGTGTGCCAGCTGCATATTTGCTTGAGGGCTGTGCCATCGATGCATGGGGGCTAAACACACAGCAAGCAACGCAATAGGCATAGCACTGAGCATGAGCTTCTCCACTGTGCAGAACAGTGCTTCTGGACACTGGCAGTGCACAATGTGCAGACGTGACAGGCTGTCTTGCAGATGGGGCTCGTCGACTTGCTGTGCCAAGGCTAGGACATCAAATCTTCTGGCAAGGTCAACCACTACTACGGACGATTCACAGCCACCACAGCTCAAAGGCTTGATGTAGTGAACCACAATGTCTAGAGCTGTATCCAAGTTTTTTTGAGGCATGCTATGAGATTCTGAAGCTGCGGCATGAAGCATGGAATGAGGCTGGAAAACAAGCGAAGAGTAGCCAGAATGAGAACTTCACCCTGTCATGCACATTACACAGTTATACGTCTCGGGCTTTTAACCAATCTTATTGGTGAGCTGTGATGGTTGACATAAGCTGATTTATATACTGCAGAAGTTTCCACGTGGCATATGATGGGCGCCATATTGAATTACATTGAACCCGAAATGCATGACAAATGCTCAAATGAGTCGTATGCTTTCTAATCTTTAAATCTGACACCAATCTATGAGCTGCAAGTGCAAAGTGGCTATCAGAAGACATTGAGTAGTGACATTTGCAACTACCATAGTGCCGCTGCATATAAGCACACGTACACATAGGTTTCAGATTTTCAGAAAACACTGACAAAAGTACACCACATAATCTCTCTGTACAGCATGGTGATCGCAACTACCTTCCCGTGCAAGTCAGAAGTAGCAGATGGTCACAAATTTTTTAGAAAATGATGATGAGCTTGTGCATCAGGTTTTATGGTTCACCCACCCATTTTTTTTCCAGACTTTCCAAGAGTAAGCACTGAATGCAAGCATTGCGAATTGAGTTTCTATATGCTTCTAGAGCAATCGTAAACTCGACCAGCACCTGTTCCCCTGCAGCGGTTATGCATGTGGCTTCCCTACTTAAAATATATAGTCATCGCGCAGTTGTAATTTTTATTATGGGGTAAAACAACCCTGAGCGGGACATCTTATTAGAAATCACAGTATCTACGAGCAGTAATCAATCTATATGTGAACCATGCAATAATGCGCATTTCTTACCGTTTCTACGCTAGCAGTTGTTCGCAAGAGGGCAGAAAATATCTTTCTCGAGTATGAAGTGCCAGGATCACAGGTACGGCTGCCGGTACTCATGGAGAAAGCAGGAGCAACGATAAGGATATCTTTTTATCAGAAATGTCGGTGCTTGAATAAGCGGCGTAACTGCGACTTTAGGCCACACAACCGCTTTGACCCCTCGAGAAAAGCAGACTTGTCTTGCCCGCTTCTCAAATAGTAGCTTCCGTAGAAAATCAAAAGCTAGAGTCCGCGCTGCCGGCCTCGACCTCTCCGTGCCCTCCACTCGTTTCGCTGCCCGTGCTATCACGCCCGTTGTACCGGCTGTCTGGCAACGTAATCTACATCATCGTACGGTCAAATAGCAAGCGCAATTTGAACAGGTGGTTCGAAGGGAAATGATCGGCCGGCACATGATAGCGCTACAAGGAATGCTGTCTTCCTGACGCGTTGTAGTTCGCCGCGTACGCAGATGAAGAATGGCGTTCTTTACACGCTATTCCCGTCTAATACATGCCGTTGCGCGGAGTACCGCGCAGCCAAAAAGGACTACGTCGTGCCGCATCGTCAACCGGCGGGTCTCATCTTATGGAGTCTTTGCACAAGAAAAAACGGACGGCGATGAATTTGAACGCAACAGCGGGCGCGCATGGGCTCTCCTTGGCGGCGGCATATCACTGGGGCTTCTAGCCCTCTGGAAGACGTCTCCGGTCCTGGCCAAGCAAGGTAAATACAGTGCCACAATGCCCCTCCTGTAAGTGTGACTAGCGACCTTGTTTGCAGAAACGAAGGCAGATGAACCTGTGGACAGCTTGCCGGTCTACACCGCCCAAGAAGTCGCTAAGCACGACAGGAAGGAGACGAGGATATGGATTTCGTTCAAGTGTGGCGTCTACGATGTTACCGACTTCGTGGACGAACACCCAGGTGGAGACAAGATTCTACTGGGTGCCGGTGGAGGCATCGACCCATTTTGGAATCTTTACGCCGTCCACAAGACTCCCGAGGTATGTGGGACATCCTCGAACGAGTTCAGTTAAACCACCGCTCCCGTGTAGTTGAGTAAATATATTGAGATTTATTCGATGCTCAATCACCTTCATTAACGAAAATGCCATGTCGACTTGTGTGTGTATGCGTGCGCATTACAGCTCAAAACAGAAGACATGTGCACACACGAGTACTCTGGGACTGTCAAAGTTACTTGTGCAACAGTTACAAAGGGAATACGGGGAGAGACAGCAGATACCTCATTCAGATTGTACTGGTTTCATTATCAGGCTGACTATTCAGCTTGCACTGGTTTCATTATCAGGCTGATCAAGGCCTGTATTGACCCTGTCTATGGTCACGTTATCCCCACAAATGCCTTAAGTCATCTGTCCGGCTAACCTTCTTCCTCCCCCTGACGTGCTTGCCTTCTTTTAAAATCAAGTCTGTTGCTCCTAATGACCAGTGTTCATCTGGACTTCTTTCTACTGGTTTATTCACATGCTTATGTCTGACAAAGACTGGCATATGAGCTAAACACTCGAGCACACTTGACAGCAAGGTGCGACTGTAGGGGTGTGCAAATAGTGAGTTTTGGAACCGAACCTAACACAAATGGTTATAGAATGCTATTCGAATAGTTTTTTTTAATTATAAGTATCGACCTTTTTTAAAACAGTCTTAGAACACTAGTGCACAACATTTTATTGGAAACAAATATTCACAAACTTTCACCAAAGACCATTACATTACATTTAGTCTTTATATACTACAAACACCACAGTTACAAAAACTAATGCATATCATATATATAGCAGAACAGGAGCCTCCATGCTATTTTTTACCTGTAGGTTCAAATACAACATCCACTAGCATTATCTACGTGAGACTCTGTTGCCCAATTTTAAATAAAACAGGTACTTTTAAATGAAACCAAACATTTTAAATAAAACCAAACAATTTTCAGCCAAACAAATACCACGGATACAGCTGAAGATGTAACAAATCACACCTGTCATCACAACATGGTCTGTGCTCCAAAAGCATGCAAGAATTGACAATATTCAGTATTTCAAATATTGTCGCATATGTGCTGTTCAATATGAATACTGAATCGAATAGAGTGCTATTGGATTCGCTATAGGACAATTTCAAATATTTGCACACGCCTACTGTGATGCTGCAATTCATTGTTAAATAAATAAACTGATCTATATTGTTAGTACATTTCATCACTTTTGAACAGGAATGTCTCTAATGACTCATTTGCCAATTCTGTTGTTACTTCTGGACACTTGATAGTGACATAGTCAAATGATTGAAATGTATTACGAGTACCATCTCCAGTTTGTAACTGGAATATATGCCTCCAGCAGTTTCTTTGTCAGTGCATCATTACTTATGTACTCATGACAGAAACATGTTGAAGTGAAATTCATTGTTGAACAAATAAACAAAAAATATGTCTGTTTGATTTTTTTCGTTGCTTCAAGTGTCACTATTGATGGGATTTCAGTGGCCTTACAGTCATTGCTCAAATGTAAGCTTCCCGACTGATTATGCTTCAACATGCAAGTGCATTGGATCTACAAAAAGACAGTCTGTAATTTTAATTAATTCAAGAATTTTCCATATTTTGTTCAGCTTTCAAGAGCAGCAAGTTTAAGATCTTTATGTTCCATTTTAGTAGTCAAGCTTAAACAATTTTTTTTCCTCCACAAAATGCTTGTATGTTGACGTGAAATATTGGAGCCACCTTGAAACGATGCTACATGCATACATTGCTGCTTCTGTGCAGATTCTCGCCTTGTTGGAGACATTTCGCATTGGCAACCTGGCAGCAGAAGACGTTGGTGCAGCATCTGAGGGCATTGAAGACCCATACCTGCTCGATCCCAAGAGGCACCGTGACCTGAAGCCCGCCTCTGTCAAGCCCTTCAATGCAGAGCCACCCCTGGCCACCCTTGCTGACAACTACAGGACACCCAAGTGCGCAAATGCTCTGCCCTTACTGCATTTATTATACTAATAACCAGCTTAGAATTATAGAGAGCTAAGCTAGTTTGTACATAATCATTCTAAAATAGAAAGGGCACGCAAGCACTGACACAAGAAGGAAGTCACGTCACCACAAATGCTTACTAAAAACTTGTTAGTAGGCATTTGTGGTGTCTTGACTTCTTTTGCCCATGTTTGCATGCCCTATCTCAATTAAAACAAATCACCAGCTTCTGACACGTACACTGATATTGAGGAATAATATTAGAAAAGTATCATGGTGCCGCTTACTGCCCTTATCCTATAGCGACACTGTAAAATTCTTGTAATCTGTCATCTCATGGGAAATGAGCTCAGTGCCACATACTTTCGCTTCTGTCTAAGGATCTTTTACAGTGAAATTTGTTACGAGATCACAACAAAAGCTTATTTATTTATTTATTTATTATTTATAGTACCCTTGGGTATAAATATATTACAGAGGGGGTAGGGGTGTGCATAGTAAAAACAAGAGCATGAACAATAACAGCAAAAAAGTAAAAACGGAAGCATTATACAAAATAATCGCAAAAATCTAGTAAAGTGCAATACGTTGGAAAAATAAACATGTAGTGCTACAGTACGCTGGATAAGACATTTTTAAATGCAGTTGTATTAGTTATATCAGTTATGAAGGCTGGTAAGTGATTCCAATCACCTACTGTCCTGGGGACAAAGGATTGCGAGCCTGCAGTAGATGAAAAATGGGGTATGTCAACCTTGTGATGATGATCAAGTCGGTGTGAGCGAAATGGAGCTGGGTGTATGAACAAGGAACGAAGAGCAGGGTTATGGTAGTACATTTTATGAAAAAGACAAATGCGTGATTGTTTTCTACGTGTTGTTAAGGAAGGTAGATTAAGAGCAGCTTTCATGCTTGTGATACTGGCATTGCGATCGTAGTTAGATGAAATAAAGCGAACAGAATGATTTTGTACTGCCTCAATGCTTTGTGATAATATAGAGCTGTGTGGGTCCCAGACAGATGAGGCGTATTCTAGTTGAGGGCGAACGTAGGTGGTATAAAGCAATAGTTTTAGCGACAGTGGTGCAAGATAGAACTTTCTTTTCAAGTAACCTAAAGTTTGGTTTGCTTTAGATAATATGTAATGGACATGGTGTTTCCATGACAAGTTATTAGATATGTGAATGCCAAGGTAGCGATAAGGAGCTGTGGTTTCCAGGGGTGAATTGTTAAGAGAATAGGACGGAGAGGTGACATTGCACCTAGTTACGCGCATGCTTTTGCATTTAGCGACGTTCAGTCCCATATGCCACGTGTGGCACCACTGTAATACGGTATCTAAATCACTTTGTAGTGATGTCACGTCTGAATCGCTGGTTATTTTCCGGTAAATGACACAGTCATTTGCAAACAAAAAAGCTTGGGATGACATGATAGTAGGTTGGTCGTTAATGTAGATCAGAAATAACAGCGGACCAAGTACTGACCCTTGAGGTATACCGGAACCGACTGCTGCTAATGGAGAGTCAAAGCCGTTGACTGTGAGGTACTGTACATGGTAGGAAAGGAATCCACGAATCCAAGTGAGTACTTGGGGATCAATATTAAGAGCACTTAGTTAATGCAACAGTAAGGAGGGGTTAACTTTCTCGAAAGCTTTCGCAAGAGAGAGAGAGGGAAGTAAATGTTTGTTTAGAAAACAGTGTTCCAAGCGAGGCCCTGTGTCACCCTAAGGTGGGAGGGTTCCCTAGTCCATGAACCCTCTGGCTTCAACTGCCCTCTTGGCCCTGGCGACGAGTTGTCGCTGGTCTTCCAGGTCCTTGAGGATGATCTTGGCCTCCCACATTTCCATTAGGTGGTCGTCGTTTATTCTTTGGGCTTGGTCCCGCTCCAGTTGCACGTCGTGGTTTGCATGGCACTGTCATTCTAGGAGCAAGTGTGCCAGGGTGTCTGGTACGCTGCAGAGCGGGCACATGTAGCCATGTGTCTTTGGGTAGAGGTGGTGCATTAATATGCCATGTATGTAAGTATTGCTTTGTAGGCGTCTGAAAATCACGCTCTCTTCTTTGGTTAGTCTTGAATGGGGTGGAGGATACACCCGTCGCTCCAGTTTGCAGTGTTGAAGTAGCGACGAGTAGGTGTTTTCTACTACCTCCATCTCTGCAGACGCGGATCGGGTATCCTTCGGTCCCAGGGCAGCCCGGCTAACGTGCTCGCGGGCAGCGGCGTGAGCCGCTTCATTTCTCTGTAGACCCTCGTGCCAAGGAACCCAGATTACGCAGGTATGTGGAAGTGAAGAGCTTCGCCGTTACAGGATGTTAATTTCGTCGGCTGACACGCGGCTCTTCACATAATTCGAGCAAGCAGCTTTGGGGTCAGTGAAAATCACCGCGGCGTCTTTACATGTGGTCGTGGCGAGAGCGATTGCGGCTTCTTCCGCTGCATCTGAGTTGCGTGCCTTGCCTGTGGCCAACGCTAACTCTTGGCCTTGAGAGTCGACGACGCTGATAGCATACGCATTTCTACGGAGGTACTTGGACGCGTCGGTATAGCGGGCGTTCGGGTCTTGCCTGAACTTTCGTTGAAAAGCTTCTGCTCTAGCCTTTCGTCTACCTTTGTGGAATGTGACGTGCATGTTGCGTGGGATAGGTGCGATGGACAGGGACTCTCAAACGTTCACCAAGATGCATGTTTTTCGGTCTGCATCTGCAATGTATGATTTGCTGTAGTTTAGATACCGGAGTACCGACTTCCCAGTGGGCATGAGCTTGAGTCGTTCCAGCTGGCTGTTCTTGTGAGCCTCCGCGAGCTCTTTCCACGTGTTGTGGACACCCATCTTAAAAAGTTGTAAAGTAGAAGCCATGGGTAGTAGTCCCATGGCGGCTTTGGTTACCTTTCTTATCATAATATTAAGTTTTTCTATTTCCGCAGTTTTTAAACAGGTATGGCTTGCCATACTTGATGCGGCTGGTGAGCAGAGCTTGCATTATTCGTAGGGTGTCATGTTCTTTAAGCCCATTGCGTTGGTTCGCGATCCACTTGACGAGGTGCGTGAGCTGCGAGAGAGTTCTCTGGAGTCTCGGTATGGTGGCCGCTCTTGATTCATCTTTGTGTATGTGAAGTCCGAGCACCCATAGCGTATCAACTTTCCAAATAATTGTCCCATTGAGGGTGACGCAAGGGTCGGGCTCTTCGTATATGGGAGGCCTGCCACTCGTTCTTGCTTTGAGTACAAGGTGCTCAGACTTCTCGGGAGCACAGTTGAGGCCGCAGTTTCGGAGATACCTTTCGATGGTGTTTACGGCATCTTGTAAGCAGCTCTCTTGTCTCCCGATGCTCGAAGCCTTGGTCCAGAGCGTGATGTCGTCAGCGTAGTACATCTAGTATTTCATCCTACATCTGGTATTTTATCGTACATCTGGTATTTTATCGAGAACCTTAGCCAAAATGATCAAGGCCACGTTGAACAGTAGCGGTGACATGACCGAACCCTGCGGCGTACCTCTTTTAGGTAGTTGGAAGCTTTTGCTGAGGATCTTCCAGATGCCCACAGTTGCTGTACGGTCCGTCAGAAAGTTTCGGACATACGTGTAGGTCCTAACGCCGCAGCTGGTTTTTTCGAGGTTCGTGACGATCGCGTCATGGCTTACGTTGTCGAAGGCCCCCTTGACATCGACTCCGAGTATTGAGTACTTGGTTCGGTGACTGAGGTGATCAAGAAGGTCTTCTTTAAGTAGTAGAAGCACGTCCTGCGTTGAGAGGTGCTGTCTGAAGCCGAACATCGTATCTGTTAGGTGCCCAGTATCTTCTAGGTACAGGGTCAAGCGGTCATGTACCATATGCTCAAAAAGCTTTCCCACACACGAGGTGAGGGAAATCGAGCACTAGTTATCAATGCTGATAGGTTTGTTAGGTTTGGGAATCATGGTGATCTCCAAGTGTTTCCAAACCGCAGGCAGCTCTCCTTTCTCCCTGCAACCGTTGTAATATTGGAGAAGAGCTGTGGTGGCCTGGTGCGGTAAGTTGCGCAAGTGTTTGTTGACAATTCGGTCTTTTCCGGAGCTGGTATTTCTTGTCAACTTTGATAGGGCAGCGTAAAATTCTGCTTGCATGAAGGGCCAGTTGGAGTCAGGGTTTAGTGTTCCCGTATATTCCGAAGTCTAAAAAAATACAATCTACGATAAAGCCAGAGATTTTGGTGTAATAGTTCACTGCTTCTGCCAATGTCTGCAACTGCTATTGTGCAGATTAAGAAAAAAATGAAATGAGAAAGAAATATCAACTATTGGATGGGATATAAACCCATGCGCTGTGTGGGAGAGCCATGCCAGTGCTTGAAAACCATCTGTCAGAAAACTCTATAAAGGCGCTATATCGAGCAAAGAATTGCATTAAAGTAACTTGGCAAGAGAGTAAAATAACAACCAGGCATCACACAATGCGAATTGTGCTATGAGTGGGTCATTGAATGCTTCCAACCCATCACAAAGGGTTCAGTTGAAACTCTTCATTGCCATCAGCCACAGCACAACGTACACACGCCTTGCAGATTTATTTATTTATTTATTTGTACTTATACCTACAGCGCCCTCTGGGGGCATTGTTGTAGGGGGGTTTACAAATTCGAAGTATATTTAAATCAGTGGGGACAAGTTGAATTGCACGGCACTCAAAAAATAAAAACAAATAAAAAATACCTAAATCACAGCATACAATATCATTGTGTGACCACATACTCCTTCAAAAGGGAAGGAAACGCTGTGGAAGGGGCAGTCACAATGTTTTTTGGAAGACTGTTCCATTCGTGAATAGTTTTAGGAAAAAAAAGTATTTGCATACGTTGATGTTCGGCACATATATTCACACACTTTCAAAGGATGGTCCCGTCGTAATGAGAAGTATGTTGGTGGTATGATGTATTTGTTTTTATTGATCCCAGTTTTGTTATTTTTGATCCCAGTTTTGTTTGATTAGGTTGTAGAAAAGACATAGCCTGATATATTTACGCCTTGAGGAGAGTAACGGCCAACCAAGTGAACTAACAATTTCGCTAGACCTTCTGGTGAAGTCGTAATCACCCGTCACAAACCGGGCGGCACATTTCTGAATGCACTCCAATGCATCAATATTGAACTTTGTGGCCGGGTCCCAAGCAGTGCAAGCATATTCTAAAATCGGGCGTACATTTGACACGTAAAGAACTTGTTTAAGAACAGAGGCGGCAGTTCTGAAATTGCGGCGTAGGAAGTTCAGCACGCGACTGGCTTTAACTGATACCATGCGAACATGATCATTCCACGATAGTGTGCTGTTGATGACAACGCCAAAATACTTGTATTCATTTACCATGGATAATGGTATCCTTTCCATGAAGTCATTTGTGATAAAAGGCTGCTTTTTCTTGGTAAACCTAACGACGCAGCACTTTGACATGTTAAGCTGCATTTTCCACGTGTAGATGTGTAGCTCCATCCAGATGTGTAGCAGGTAGTACAATTTTCCGCAGGATGACAAGTAATAGTATAGTGCTTGCTTCCCTACTTCACAAAAATAATGATTTATGATGCAGTGGGTATCTTGCGAGTGTGCTGGTATTAGTTGCCCCAAGGCTGCCCTGTGACTGTGCTCTTGTGTTTGGCGGAGGCCTGGCAGATAAACAGAGGCCTGACAATCGTTTTATCAAGGGAGTTCACCGATTTTATTTGATGTCTGGAATGATTTATGTGAAAATGGCAGCGTATGTGGTTGACGCCAGGAAAACAATTTCTCTGTAAAGGAAGTTCCATAAAAGGTAGCATTAGCACCTACTTAATGCCGTGACTTTGAAGATGCAAAGCAAACTCTATAAGGCATGCACATAGAATCATTCCTAATTACACTTTTATTTAGCCGAATGCCAGCATTCTCTTTTATGATGGGCGTAACTTTTATTTTCTTTAAATACAAATAGTATGTGTGTGCACTGAAATTTCGTGCTATGACTGTGTCTGAAAGGTGATCATGTCTTTGTAACACACAAGATATGAAAAATTGATGAACATGGGTTGTCGCTGGAGCCGACGTTTCAACAAGTGAACTTGTCTTCAAGTGTGCAGCTGCTTACCTAAGCTGGAAAAAGCCAGCAAAAGCACAGGACACGAGGAAGAGGCAGACGGAAACACCTCTTTCTCCTGTACCGCGCTAACGCTGGCTTTCTTCAATTATCATGAACCAACTGGCCCAGACTTCAACTCTGCTCTTCCGCTTACCCAAGTGTGTGTATATGTATACATACATATATGCCTCACACCTTCTTTTCCAACCCAAGCAAACAAGGAGAGGGTAACTGTGAAAACAGGGGTGGCAAACAGAGAACGCAGGCATTCTTGTGAAAACATCGGCTACAGTGACACTCTGTGTTCACACACTTTTAATCTCTCAAAGCTCCCATCTTTCCCTGAACTCCTGCCTTTTTTGTAATCTACAATAAAATATAGAGCTACTGAAAAGGTTCTGCAGTTTTGTAGTAAGAAATTGCTTATTAGCAGCAACCCCCAGATGGCAAGAATATAAGGAGGAGTTGTAAAAAGCTAGAGGGCTCGTAAATGCAGCCAGGCTTCCTGGTCTCCTTAAGAATGTAATATAGAATTCGGAAAGTAACACTGGTGTTTACCTTTGCCAGCACAGTGAGTTATTCTACGTGCGAAACCACATGCCTGTGCCTGACGTGGACCCAAAGGACTATGTTCTGGAGATAGAGGACCCGGACGGTAAATGTCACGAGCTCACGTTGGATGACATCAAAGCCAAGTTCCCTAAGGTGTCTATCACTTCAGTTATTCAGTGTGCTGGGAATCGACGCTCTGAGCAAAACAAGGCAAGTCGGCAGTGCATGGTAGCTGTCAGCGAAAGTGTTTTAAGTTAGCCAGCAGTTTTCAAATACTGTCGCAAATCCTTTAATGCACAAGTTATCGATTATAAGAGCAACCATGTCAGTGACAGTGTTTAAGTTTTCAAACATGTCGCAAATTCTTTGATGCACAAGTTATCGATTGTAAGAGCAACCACAAAGAACATGCAAGTGCATGATGGCTACAGTCATAGGAGTGCACAGGGTTCTCTTTCAAAGAGGGGGGAGAAGTTAGGCTCTGAACTCCCTCTTCCAGGCTGACTTTGTGCCCCCTCTCCCTCTTAAGTGATTAGAAGGGATGGCCACCTTCCCTTCACCCCTGCCCCCTTGTGAACATGCCTATGGTTACAGTGATAGATAATATATAATCAAATATGATCTATACAAGTAAGTACTGCACACAAAATTTGTTTTTTCTCTTCCTTTATGGTTACCCAGTAAGAGTGTAATGCCTCAACTCCTCAAGAGTGCACTAGATAAGCCTGACCCATTGTAGCCTTCCTGTAAACTTTTAGCTGTCTGTCTCGGCTTTGCTTCCCTCTTGTCTAGAATCTGTGAACCCTGTGAGTTACACGGGTCTAGAAGCTGTGGTTTTATAAACATTGCTCTCCCTACTACATTTACAGCCAAGCATTAAGTCGCAGAAATGCAGCCTAGCTCGCTTTGCTAGAGAAATCATGACAATAAAAATGTCACAAACGCTGTGCTGATGTGACATAGCAGAGAACGATTGGGTATATAAGGGTTGATAACTTGTGAGCAGCCAATGTGAATTCTACTTGAATATTCTCGCCACCATTCTGAGCATTTTTTGGTTTTACATCTGACAAACTAAATCCATCTTCTAGGACAAGAAATGCTGTGTGAAAGGTACTGCCAAAAGGTAGATTTTATACTAAATTGACTTGTTGAAAGAACGTTAGCTATCCAGTATTTGGAGTACTCGTTATATCACGTTGTCTTGACAGTGACACTCCATTCTGTTAATTTTATTAATATCAATTGTATTCAGCTGTAGGTATCACTTTTGTAAGGTGAGTAGAAATTAAACCCTCTGTGATGACTTGGGCCAGCCAGTGTTTCAGAGTGTGAGAGCCTGTACTTGCATAACCAATGCATGTAAGATCAGAGGAGCTATTGATGACATCTGGGATTGACAATTGCAGATTAAAAAGGTGAAAGGCCTTGACTGGGGTCCTTGTGCGATTGGCAATGCCACCTGGTCAGGGGCAAGACTGGTGGATGTACTGCGCTACCTTGGAGTTGACCTTTCTGATGAGCGCATACAGCACATTGTCATGGAGGGTTTAGACACAGACCCTACAGGAACGCCCTACGGTTCCTCGTTTCCAGCACACAAGGCTTTGGATCCAAAGGTCAGTTATAGGCTCTTGAATTTCTTACAAAGGGTTTAGCTATTTATTCCAGTTATAAATAAATAAATAAATCTAACACAATATCACTAGCAAGCACCCCCCCCACCCTTTTTTTTTTCAGGAGAGTTCAAATATGCTGCCTCTTCTCACCTCCCACTGTTCTTATTTGCTCAATGAGGGCAAATACAAATTGTGAACGCATGCCTATTCAGTAAAATATTTAATTAGAAGCACATGTATGCATTCTTTTCTTAGTTGCTCTTTTGCCGCCATCTTGAATATAGATCCCTGAAGGAGAAAAGGCCCCCTCCACATCTTGATAAGTTATCTTTCATCATAGGGGGAAGGGGGAACTTGCTCGGGATCTTATGGTAGTATTGGCATGGGAACAAAATGCAAACAGCGAAGAGCGTGGCTCAAACATTGACCATATGATGAATTCTGTCCAGCCATTGCCATTGATAGATGTATGCCTCCAGTTTGGCAGTACTGCGCAGTCTCCCTAGAGAGCAATATTTCAGCTTCTGGTCAAGTTCATATATTTGAAAGGAAGCAAATAAAAATAAAATGAAAGTGTAATGACCAGACGAGACTGTTAATGGGCAACTAGCTGTAAAACACAGCCAAATTAGCCACACCATGCATAGCAATTGCGTGTTGATTGAGACGGAGGAAAAAAAGAAAAGAAAAACGAATTAGTTTGGTCTTAGTCTACCATGTGCTGAAAGCATTTCAAGTCTCTTTTGCTGCAGTACATTGGTGTCATGCAAAAAAGCATACTAAGATAAGGAAGGTGCGACAAGCTGTCAGAGGACACAACACATTTTGTCTATGCACTGGATAATAACGTTTACGAGAATGCTTGCTGACCTTTAAGAATCCCTGCTTTGTGAATCTCCCAAACTTCAAAATGCTGAGGTCGGCAGAGGTGCTGTATGTGAATGTTCTAGTGGAACATTCAAACAAAATCCTAGGGTCCCTTTAGATTGAATTGTCAAGAGCATACTATATGTATAAATATGATTGTCATGGGAAATAACTGCATTACTATACTAGTACAATAAATGTTATGTGGTTCATGTCAATATTTTGTAAGAAGTGAAATTTTTGCTAGGCATTTCTATTTAATGGTCTGACTGTAGTGCATGAAGTACAACACATTATTTTGTCGATGTACGAAAATTAAAATACATGTTGGCTTTTAAAAAAAAATTTGATGTCAGGCAGGCTGCCGCTTCAGTGGAGCTTAATTATTGTTATCCAAAGTAGAAGGTAGAAAAAAATGGAGTTAACCATACACGAGATGAATAGGTAGTAAGTATCCTTTGGGCAAAAAGGGAAACATCTCAATTAATTTAAGGAACTTGTGCTAAATAGATAACACTTGTGTTGGTACACTCATGCACTTGTGGCATCATGAGTGGTCAATAGTAAGTAACACTCATTAGCAATAAATATAATCTTATTTATTGCTCAGGAAACCCATATTGTCATCTCCTGATATGAACATGTGAAAAATAAGGGATGACCTCCAAAAAACTATCGCTACGTGTTGGTGGTTTGGCATATGCATAGAGATGGTTTGGAATATGCATTGGTGTGTACCATGAAGTCAAGCTTCCCATTTTATCTGGTTTTTGGGCCACTGTCAAGCCACAGACTGTGGCCTTTTGACCATTCCAAATAGTTTTGGAAAAAAAGGGATCCAATCAAGCTCGAGAGCACTTTTGGTGGTCAGTTTAATGCATTATCCAGTAAAACATCGTCAAATCAGTCACTAGAACTCTGAAAAATATTTGAATTAGATGCGTTTTTGAATTGACAGGACATATGAAAAGTGGAATGCATGAAAGTTTGGATTTATAGAACTCTGAAAAATATTTGAATTAGATGCGTTTTTGAATTGACAGGACATATGAAAAGTGGAATGCATGAAAGTTTGGATTTATAGAGTTTATATTATCTTTATGTATGAATTACTAGAAGTAATCAGGTGTAGTTGTTAGCTGTATATGCTAGCTCCATGTGTTATATTGTTTTTCAGCAATACCCGATCCCGATTGGACCACGAATCCAGGAAAACGGCAGCCCTTTAGAGCAATTAGGCAATGCTATGTAGCAAAGCTGATGATTCAAAGGTGAAGTATGTCAGCCTCATAGCTGCCTATGCACGAAAAAGAAAGGAAGACTGTCTGGTGATCAGCTGAAATGCATGCCTACAGAGATGTTTCTCTGCAACAGAGTGATGACACGCGGGTAGCATGTCACATGCTTTTATAAGCACTAGTGAGTCCTGATGCGGTGATTCGCCCATATTTCTGGGAAAATGAGGAAGGTAATGATGGCCAGTCTGAATTCACAGTGCTCTTTCTAACCGAGTTCTTGATGTAGGTGTGTCAGACAAGAACTTCGCCAGCAGACTGAGTGCACAAATTGCTGGAGGAACCGCCGATCGAAGGGTTGCATGCATCGCAATTTTTACCAGACTGCCCTTTGTTATTTTCTCTATATTCCCAGAAAAAATGGGTCAATCTTGACACATTAATGTTGTACGAAGCATGCGATGTGCTGCCCGCATGTCATTGCTGTGCTGCAATGAAAAGCACATTTCCATAGGTGCTCATTTCAGCTGACCACGAGTTTTTTTTTTCTTTATCTTTTTCCCCAGCTAAGAGCTGTGAGGCTGTGGTACTTCACTTTACATTCATTAGCATTGCCTTGCAACTGCTAAAAGCCATTGTTTCTGTGGATCAGCAGCAAAATTGGAATTTGGAATCGCCATTAGCGTCCCAAAGTTTTTGAATCAAATGTACTATAGCCTACTGCCACTTGAAATTATCTCTTCAAACTTACATTACAAAATATGGGACTGCATAAATCCTTCGAATTATGTGAGATATTGAAATACCAAGTTTGATGAATTAGTAATGTTTTACTGTGCTTCGTTTCTTTCTCCTTTTGTACCAATAGGGAGATGTACTGTTGGCGTACGAGATGAATGGCCAGGAGTTGCCTCGTGACCACGGCTTTCCCCTGAGGGCAATTGTGCCAGGAGTCGTTGGTGCTCGCAATGTGAAATGGCTGGCACGCATCCAACTCAGCCCTACAGAAAGTGAATCGCACTGGCAACAGAATGATTACAAAGGTGGGTATTCACCAGACTCGCTTCAGTCATAGTAGCTACTTATAGGGATGTCCAGTAGGCTGTAGAGAAATGTTATTTTTATGTACAACTTGTAGCAGCAAATGCCAGCAGACCATGGTTCAACTCAATCACTGCATTGATGCTGGAGCCCCAACTTCGTCAGCCATACAACGCTTCGACACGTCTCCGTCTACAGCATAAAATCTTGTCACCTCGCCACAGTTAAAAGAATGACTCAATGTGAAGCACTACCCAATGTGAAGCCAGAGCAGATAACGCTTAGTAAGACAGCTTCAGCTAATACATTTGCGCACACATAATCCAGCAGCACTGACCTACTGTATTTTCTCACAAATAACCTGCACCTCTTATGCCGAACTGCAGAAAAAAAGAAAAGGGGTCCCACGCAAAGCTTACGCAATCACTGTAGAGCTCTGGTGGGAATGCCTTCTAGCATTTTGAAGTAGCCACTGGAGCATGCAAAATCTGCTTTTGGAGCAGCTACCTCTGTGTTTGTAGCATGGACAGGCTTTTAATAATACACTCAGAGGAAGAAAATTTAGTTTAATTTTTCTTCAGTTTACGTAACCATTCATACAGAAGGAGCATGCCCACAAAATAAGGCAAAAGTAGGATTATGTACAGGAGCGGTGACATAAGAGAGTGAATGATGTTGCATCAACAAGCTAGCTAGCATGAAGTTCATAGTAATGCACACACAACCAATTCAAAGCTCGTTATAGTAAAACCTCATTATTATGTACATTCATGCCGAGAGCCTGCTGGGGAATATATGCACCGAACGTAGTGTGTATTAACCACCATGTACAAAAGTGTGCGCAGGGGTCCCCTTTGGGGGGGGGGGGGCAGAGGTTTGTCACAGTGTTTTCCCCTATTATGACAATGTAATAGGGTTGGCTTTGTGCCCCCCCCCCCCCCCTTCTCGAACACCCCCTCATCATGTAAATGTACGAGGCTGACTTTGCACCACCCCTCTTGCCCCCTCCCTATTATGTCTGGAGCTGGCTCCGCCCTCATGCACACGCCTATGACAAAGTACGAATTCGCATTTATTTACATGCCACATCACCGCTAATGAAGAAATAAGTACAGTGGCACAGCAAATATTGCCTAATGTGCCCACCACGAAGCCATTACTTTCTTTTTGCCAATGTTCAGATATGATTGGCATTCTCGCACGACCGTCCGATGGCATGCGTTGGCGACACCAAAGAGCATTTCGAAACTACTGTGGAGTACAGAATACCCAGCCAATGCAGCGACTGACAAAGTGATAAAACGTACATAATCAGCGGTCCACGATAAACGTGTACCGATATCTGCTACTTAGCGAAAACCGACAGTCTTTTTGAGATGCGGTACGGTTGCAGTGAGCCGATTGTCTGCTCGCTAGTTGAGTGCAGCACTTCACTTACTTGGCGTACACACTATGTCGAGCTGCTTGCATCCACTCTGCTTCATAACCGTGTACAGATGCGGTGAGAAGCTTGTTGCGTTAACGCAACGATGCGTGCTTTCTGCAAGCAATGCTCTAGTGATCTAGCAGCGGACGGAGGCGCGTTCGGGCTATATGCTTTATGAAGGCGTGCTGCTCTTGCTGTCTCGGTGGTCCCCACGATCCACAATGCTCAACTTTGCAACAGCGTGCTGCTTTCGTTTCTGTAAAGCAGTGCATGCTGAACACAATACCGTGCATGATAGAGGCGGCAGCGATCAACGCCTTAGCGCTTTTAAGTAGTCGCCAGCTATTAAGGGCATGCAGTAGGCTTCAAGCGATGCTACGCAACACACGTAGGCTTGTTGTAGATAAGTCATGCTGGAGTGCCCTTCAGTAGTTGCCACATAGCCTTTGTTCTTCGCCAATGGTTACCAGAAACGGCACCACCGCAATTTCATGGAAGTCGGAGTAATTTATCTGCCAATTACGTGCTTTTGCAGCAGCACAAGTACAAGGTGGCAACCACCACGTCATGTTCGCTCTCGATGCATGCTGTCAACATTACTTTTGGTTCAATTAAGGGCATGCAGTAGGCTTGAAGCCTACTGCATGCCCTCAATAGCTGACGACTACTTGAGAGCGCTAAGGCGTTAATCGCTGCCGCCTCTATCGTTGCACGGTACTGTGTTCAGCGTGCACTGCTTACAGAATGCATGCTGTCAACATTACTTTTGGTTCCAAAACCACCTTGTGGCGCAGCAATGGCGTAAATTAGACACAGAAAATGATTTTGGAGCAGTGTAGCCCAGTAATTTGCAGTTGGTGGAAGTTTTTCACCACTGGTAAAGTCAACTTGCACACTAAAATTTCCCTACAACTCACATCTTCACTTTAGCGCTAGATTTACTGTATGTTTTTTGCCAGCTACACAAGAAAAATATGGCATGTTACCTATTGGTCACTTTTTGCTGAATGATGCCTCCACATACAGTTGTCCGTGGCCTTGCAAATCAAATTCAGGTTATCAACTGACTTGGTTATGTGCTTTAGAACTGGGTGACTGGTTTTTAGTATCTTAATGGTGCAATTTACCAATACGTGCAGCCTTGATCTCCCAGTTACTCAAGAATTCATAGCATCCTGTGTTTATTGGGCCTAATGATTCAACAATTTAGTGTTTAACATAGACACTTTGATGCCATCAGCATTAACCAAAAATTTACCAACTTAATGGCTCTTCATTCAGCTGTTTTTATGGTACACTTTTGGGTTGCTAGGTATGTGCCACACTCTTGGTCTGAAATAGCTACATTCTCTAAGTAAAGATGTTGTAGCATTGATATATGGCACAGGCAGGAGCACCAGTGAAAGAAGAGAAGGGAGAGTGTTGTTGCTGCTCGCGCTCGCTCCGCTTGACAGCTGGTCGGCTTTACCTCTGCGTTTCCCCCTATAAAAGTGTCTTCGGCTCACTGCTAAAGCGTACTAACAATGTTTTTTTTTTTTCTAGGCTTGGATTCGAATTTAAATCATTGAAAATTTCCAAGTATTCGAAAGAACAAATAGGTGTACATTATCCTACTCCACATGTAACCCCCTGCAAAGATGGTTTCACTGCAGTAGAGTGGTGCAAAGCTGTGAAAGCACATTATTGAGCATATATTAATTCATATTTAAAGTTTTGTAAGGGTGGTTTCACTCACTGCAGTCAAGGGGTGCTAAGCCATGAAAACATCCATCCAGCATAAAGTCCGTACTATTGTGAAGTCTCACTTCAAGGTGAAAGGAACGTATTACCCCATCATTCTTTATAGGCTTATGTGAATATTTGAATGCTTTGAATTTGCTTCAAATCGAATATAAATTGCTTAGACATTTCAAAGTATTTAAATTGAACAAATAAGTGTATTAGTCCGCATGTAACTTTATGTAAAGGTAGTTTCACGGCAATGTCTGGGTGCTAAACTGTGGAATACCCTAGTAATTAAGCATATATTAGCATGTAATCCCCTGCAAAAGTTCCATGAAGTAGGAACTACCCAATAGTCTTCACGGGAGACACACCAAAGAAGCGACACAGACAACGCAGACAAACTCTATCTTGTATGTGTCTCCGTTTAGAATATTTAAAAAATCTTTCAATATATCTCGATTGTTATAAAGAATTGAGCGTGGGTAACATGGGTTGCACATTCACCCAATGCATTCATAGCCAGCTGTGCTACAAGTTCACAGCAGTCACACACACTGGCATGTTGTGCACCTTGAAGGAAATGTTTGACCTTCACAGCTGTGCTTCTAATTAATGCAGCCTGGTTGCTCTACACAGCTTACATGAATAGGCTTGTCATCAGTGCATTGTGAAGCTAGATGTCCAGTCAGTGCTATACATTGCACTCGCTGTTGCTTTAAGCCTTTGCTTTACAGAATGGAAGTGATATCCAAAAGTACAGATCAGAAGGAACAGAGACATTGTCAAGACATTCACAATAAATAGAAGCAATAATTGTGTGGCTTGCCTATCTGTTTCCCTCTTGACAGAAAAATCTTGTTTTTGCTGTAATCAAGGCCTCTGTTGCAAGATTGTACTGAAGAGAGATCAATGTGCTAGTGGTTACCTCGTTCTAACATTGTGTCATCTTTTTCCATATGATGGGGTAATATGTAAATTCAGGTGGGCAAAAATAGTCGGTGCGTATTTGCCTTCCCTGTTCCACATGCCTTCTTGCACAAGCTATGTATTATTAATATCAACTAGCTCACTAGACTTTCTTTTCAACTTAGTACAATCATATCTGAACCAGTGGTATGAATGGCAATGTGCCTGTGCAAATTTCAGCACTCCTACAAGCATGTGTCACTTAGAGTTTTCGAGAGACCTTCTAGCTGAGTTTTGCATAGGTGGCTCCCCTTATGTGCAGGCTTTTGCCCATCAACTGACTGGGACACGGTGGACTTCAAGAGTGCACCAGCTATCCAGGAGCTGCCCATAACATCGGTGGTGTGCAGGCCACTTGAGGGAGATGTGGTGACACCTGTGGATGGCAAAATACAAGTCAAAGGGTACGCTTGGAGTGGGGGAGGTCGCAAGGTAGTTCGTGTGGACGTAAGTGCAGATGGTGGGAAGAACTGGATACCCGCCCAATTGGAGAGCGAGGACACTTCACTGCACAGAGCGTGGGCCTGGACACTCTGGAAGGTAACTCGTAAGCAGCAGCCTTTTTTTTTTTTTTTTTTTTTTTTACAAATCTCCCGAGATGTCCTCGCAGGGATTGAGCATGAAATGACTTGTACACTCACATTATTGGCACTTCGCTCTGATAACATCTGCATTGCCGAAAGTGGGCAAGGCTCTTTAAACATTACAAATCACTGAATTCACTCACAAATGGCAACAACACTAATGATGCTTTTGGAACAGGAGCAACGTATGCTAGACCCTGGCATTCTCACTGTTGCCACATGGACCACACCAAGAGGCGTGATCTCGTGAATGTTCTGTAACAATGTTCGTTTTTGCCACATGCAGCTGCACAAGGAGGAAGTATGTGCGAGCGTATAGGACAAACATTATATAATGGAATGCATACAAAGGAACAAAGAAATAAGCAGAAGAACAGTGACGGTTACAATGCATACAAGATCGCACCCCAAAGAACTGGCATGTTTTATTCAAGCATGTATGCTTGCCAAGTAGTAATAATGGTAGTGAGCTGGCTCATTGACATGACATTTTCACCTCTTAGAAACTGTAAAATGTGAAAACTATTGTGAAAAAGGGCAGCTTTGAGACATAGTGCTTGTGTTGTGTGCGTCTTTTCGCTATCTTTTGTTTTATTTTTATGCCTTTGTAACCTCTTATGATGTCAGTCGGCCCATACTTCATTCAGCCTTCCTATAAACTAGGTTGTGCGAATATTCAAAATTTAGAATATTTTTCGAAGTGGTGTTTGATATTCTATTCGATTCACACCGGACTTTCACTATTCAAACTTCCAAAAAACAAATACAGTCAATGTTCTACTGGCAATGGCCCGTTCGATTGATTGATATGTGGCATTTAACGTCAAAAAATCACCATATAATTATGAGAGATGCTGTA
Organism: Rhipicephalus microplus; assembly: GCF_013339725.1. Classification (NCBI taxonomy): domain Eukaryota; kingdom Metazoa; phylum Arthropoda; class Arachnida; order Ixodida; family Ixodidae; genus Rhipicephalus; species Rhipicephalus microplus. The sequence goes on along the minus strand of NC_051171.1, from coordinate 162,027,055 downwards.
GCGGAGGGCTCTGATAATTTCAACCACCTGGGTTTTTTTAACGTGCACCCAAATCTGAGCACATGGGCCTACAGCATTTTCGCCTCCATCGAAAATGCGGCAATGATCCTTCAGATTTTTAATATGCTTCACCCCGTCACAATGTCGTATTGCTGCAAAGCTGCTTCTGAGCCTCCACTATAGTTGGATATGTATTGACTCAAGAAAACGGTGGTTCCAACATGGAGATGATAGATGTTGCAGAGGTGAGGGCTTAGTTAATGCTGTTTTGGGCCTGAAATTTGGGCAGGAAGTTCACAGCCAAATATTTTTAGCGTCCATAATTTCAGGTGTTCTTATATCAAATATCTATGAGGCAGATATGTAGCTCTGGACTCGAAGGGCGCACACCCTTGTCGCCACATCAGTTTGGCTTCCTCAGAAGTTTAAAGATGAGGAGAACCTAAGGAAATAGCCTCTTTGCTTTTCCCGTGTAAAGTGTTGTTGCAACACTATTAGCAGCATAGCAAAAGTAACGGAAACCACAGCCGCAACAACAACCATTGAAGCTTGCTGCGAGGGACGTTGTCTGTGAATCTGACAACCTATCAACCTGATAGTGTAGAGGGACGGTACTCAGCCCCTTTGAGCGAAGGCGTTGGTTTTGGCTAAAGAGGACAATGCAAGAAAAGGGGGGTTGATTGATTGATATGTGGGGTTTAACGTCCCAAAACCACCGTGTGATTATGAAAGACGCCGTAGTGGAGGGCCCCTGGAAATTTCGACCACCTGGAGTTCTTTAACGTGCACCCAAATCTGAGCACACGGGCTTACAACATTTCCTGCCTCCATCGGAAATGGAGCCGCCGCAGCCGGAATTCGAGCTCGCAACCTGCAGGTCAGCAGCCGAGTACCTCAGCCACTATACCATCCGCGGGGGGCAAGAAAAGGGAGGTGAGAAAAAGCCAAATAAAAGTGAGAAAGGGAACAAAAATTGTCTGCGCATTATAATCACATAAAACCAAAACCACATATGCGGCACTAGCACTCGCATCAGAGGTGTCTGATGCTTTGTCATTGCCGTCACACAATGGCACCCGAGCACATGTTGTGATTAGTTTGCGTTGTTTTGCATAGGATCTGTGTGCGTCGTAGCTGTTCGTAGTGAAATGCAGCAAATTGTGATGTGCCATTTTCATTACGAAAGTGCATGACAAAGGAAGGTTATTTTGCACACTAAATATAGCTGCATTGCGTCTTTTGTGTGCCCAAGGCTTGTGATCGTTAGTAGCGTAAACGGAGATCTTCAGTGCTGCATGTTGTCCAGGAAATGTTACTACGGGCTGTAAATAGAAAATACTGGGACCTCAAAGAAAAACTTGCAGATTGTCATAAACAACTTGGCATTCAAGAAGAACGGCTATTTGAACTAGTTGGTTGGAATTCATGGTAATAAGGGCTGCAGCGCGAGCACGAAGGTGCTAGAAGAAACGTGAAACGAAAGGTGAGGCACGACCTTTCGTGCCTTGCCTTTCGTTTCACGTTTCTTCCAGCACTTTCGTGCTCGCGCTGCAGCCCTTATTACCATCAACCTGGCATATATTAGCTTTGTAAAGGTAGCGGCATGCAATAGAGACGCATCTAAAAGGGATAGCAAAGCCAGTAAAACAGCCTATCAAAAAGTGAGCAGCAAGAAAAATAAATTAAAATTTTCATTCTTTGAACGAAAATAGTGCTTGTTTCTCCCTTTTTATTTTTTTGTAATCGTCAAAATAGGGTCGTGCTACAGTGTTATTGTTAAAAACTCATAGAAATTTATTCATGAGCATATTTACGAACTTTCAAAATCGAGTACTCATTAGATTAGTCTAAATACTGTACTTGAAAGCATAGTTTTTATCAAGCTGAACCAAATCAATGCTCTTTATTGTTTCTTTTCTTCCTATTATAAGTATACTTCATTCAGTTTTTTTCGAGCAAAATATTTGGATGCACTTGGCATGCTAATTTGGTTTTTGGTGTCACTTCTGATAAAACAAACTCCTATAATCTCTTTGGGTTCGTCTTAAAGGGAGTCTACTGTATATAATACAAGAAGAGATTGATGCCTACCTGAAATCAAAATGCTTCAAAAGCACTCTAACCTCATCATTTGACTTAGAATGGTCATTGCCATGTTTACAAGTAGAAGCAAATTAGTTTCGGTAATTCAAGGCACTTATTACCGTATTTACTCGCATAATCCTTGCACCTTTTTTTGCCGGAAAATCCGATGAAAAGTTGGGGGGTGCGAGAATTACTGCGGGGAAAACTTTCTACGAAAACGTACTGAGCGAAAAAAGAAAACGAAAGTGGCCGCAAATCGGGATTTTCACACCAACAACTCACAGCAAGCTTTAAGAAGTACTAATTAAAACTTACCTCAACAATAAAAGCAGAGGTTAAACACTAGACAAGATTTAATTGACACACAAAAAGTGGAAGCAAATCGTCGAGAATTACAATACCATACGCAAAGCTTGCGGACGTTGCGGGCGTAGCGGTAGCGTTCGTCGCTCAACAGGAGCCTTCAAAAAGTAAGCGTGGGACGTCAGTAATGGGATGATGGCTATTTAACAGAATTGTCCGCAGTTTCCTTCTTAAGAAATAAAGTTTACTATCAATCCCAAACGCCTACCGGCGGCCCTGTTGCCGTTCTTTAGTGCATTATCTATCACTTGCAACTTGAAAGCAGCCGTACAGCTTCAGTATCACCTCTTAACTTGACAAGGTTACCGACGCAACATACAAAACACGCCGCAACGCGCACTAGCCACTTCGGCTTGGCTTGAGTTGGATTGAATCTCTGTGCAATAGTACTCTTGATGCTTAAGAGATGGCGCCAGATGACGCTGCACTATCATTCATCAGTGGCTGGAAAGAGCAGACGACATTATTGCAGCAGTTTTCGGGGGAACGATAATTACTCGAGTAAAAAAAGAAATCGTATTTTTGTTGGGCGATGTGGGGGGTGCAAGAATTGTGCGAGTGTGAGGATTACGCGAGTAAATACGGTATGCACTCTACCAGGGCAGTGCAGATTTTTTTACTGCGCACTGGGAACTTGAATAAATGAAGCAGTTGGCCTTTATGCTAGAGTGACATAAACTGCACACCATCCTGATAAAAAAAATGGGGTCTGTTGTGCTGCAACAATGCACTTATTGTAGACATGCTTGTCTACAATAATCTGCTTGTCCACATATATTTTGCGGTCACGGGTAACGCATTGACCAGACTACAAACAGCGCAGTAAAAGAAAAAAATCTGCCTCCACTTTTGTTCTCGACGTAGCACTATTTACGTTTGTTAAAGGGCCACTCACCAGGTTTGACAATTTTGAGCCGACAAGCGCAATGCGTAGACGCCGCAGAAATGGGTCAATTTACAAGATGAATGCTGCTCCCCCTCTCCTCTGCCGGCGCACGCCTAGAGAATGAGGGCATGACGTGGGCGAAGGAATGGCCCTATGTACACGGCAATGCAATGACGTTGGTCTTCTACATAGACGACTCTGCTCTGACGTTATCAACAGAATACCACGTGACATGACAAAAATGATTTAACGCAACATCCGTAGTTTATGTATTTGTTGCTTTAAGAGATTAAAACTTAAAATAAATAATGAGATGCAATAAAAAAATTGTGCGCGTTTTTCTTTCATTTTTTCCCGTGAAATGCTACGAGGTGCGGGGCTAATGTGCCAGCGATTCGCATGCGTTCGTGTCCCCGCGGTCAGCGCATTGAGTAAACAACCGCCGTGGAACGCTCCTACGCGTTCGTGTACTCATTGTGCTCATCTACTCTACCGCGTCTAAGCCAGCGTTTCCAAACAATCCCGCAGAAACAGTCAGAAGACCACAAACAAACACTGGTCAACAAAGCAATGCTGCTCGCGTGCTCGAGGGTTGGACTTGTGTGGGCCCGTCATGCGCACGTCACCTCATGGTCGGATGCTGGAGAGGGTGAGGAAGAGATTGCGCTTGTGAAGACTACGCGGAGGAGCGGCAAGGGTTTCCAGCTCGCCTACTCTCATTCTCGTTTCGCGCCGCTTCAAAAAACCTGTTTTCTCTGCTCAAGATGAACCGATTCGAAAAATGTTTGTGGCAAAATGTTCCTCATTGGACACCCAACAACTTCCACTGTCTAACCAAAATTCGGTATGGGCTGGCCCTTTAAATACGACACTCTAAACTTCCTGTTACGTTTCATGACTGCAGCCCAGTGCATCTTCAAAGCATGTGAAATTTCCCTACATTGACAGCATATATTTAAAACAGAAAGTTTTATTTTCAACGTGTGTAATCTTGTTCTTTATTTCTTTCCTGTTAATGCTACAGCTTTATGCAAACTGAGAATTAAGATGCAAGGCCTTTTTTTATTAGTCCTGCTACGCAGGCTGACACCCTGACTAGGCTGAATATCGGCCATCATTTCATGTGAAGATGCACATGGGCATCCACTGAGATAGCTATCTGGAATGTGTTACAGGTCGATCTTCCAGTGCCCAAGGATACAGACAAGGTGGAGGTTGTGTGCAAAGCCGTTGACTCATCGTACAATTCGCAACCCGAGGGTGTTGACGGTGTCTGGAACCTGCGTGGTGTCCTCAACAATGCTTGGTATCGCGTCCACGTCACAGTGAAACGGTCATAGAAGTGAAGGCTGCTGCAGGTCTATCCCAGTGGCCTCAGGTCAGCTCCAAACAAGCACACGTTCTACAAAATGTCGAGAGACGTATCTCTGGTCAAGCTGTGGAAAGTAGTCTGGGTAAACAGAGGAGCAGTGGAAGCCAAGCACTTCCAGTGGATGACGATTGACCCGGCGCAACCTGCATTAACAGAAATATCGCAGCTTGGCCAAAGCGAACAGCGTGTGCCTTTACGTGCAAATGCTGTCGCACAGTTTGCCCTCATATTGAGAGTTACTATACAGTGCAACGGACTATTTTACGTGTGACTCACATCGTTTAAAAAAATGCTGATGATCATACTTCCAGCCCCCTAATAACGCTGCTTATTAGTGCAATTACTAAACATTTATTTTGTAATATTGTACAATGAGCAATTGTCCAATATACTCAATGTACAGTACTCACAGATTGAAGCGGCACAATTTTCAAGCTAGGCAACGTGCATACTGTCATTTCCACTGCCTTCAGTTTGGGTCATGTGCATGTAATTTCAACTCACTCTTAGACTAGAGCCAACATTATCTTTAGAGGTCAGATTCGTCACGACATAATGTGGTTATTTCGAGCAATGGTGCATGCCAGTCCTTACACCAAAACATTTTATGTCTCATTAAAATTTGTGAGTACTGCACCTTGCAAAGTTTTATATAGTAGTTGGAGCTAACGGCTGATTCTTGTTGTGAAAGTATTATATAGGTGTGTCATAATGTGAAGAAATAAATTGCTGGGTAATGTTGGCACACATAAATATCTCGTCAGCAAACTTGGCTCCACTGCCTTTCAAGACCACTTTTATGTAGAGCGATTTGTCCTAAAGCCAAATAGAAATGAAATGAGAGACACTGTACGCCTAAACAATCACATGTTTAAGGAAAGGTTTTGAAAGAAAATATCATTGATGGTTTTCGATGCAGACATTTTTACCGCACAGTATTGCTCAGTTAATTTTTTCTTATTTTTTGTCCATTTTTAAATGTGCAGCTTCAATAATATCTTTAAACTCCACTTTATGCACTGTTCTTGCAGTCAGTGTGAAAGTATTAGTGACATCTATGGGAAAAAATGTTCGGTTTTGAAACAACATCCTTCACATTCACATAGGTAGCGTTCTTGAATGCGAACTATTTTCCTGTCTGTCTCTTCTGTAAACTGCATTTATACAAACTATGATGTTGCTGACATGCACCAAGATTATTGTTATGGTTCCTGATCGGCATTAAATTAGAGCTTCAAGTATTTTTAGGCCCATTAAGCTGATCCTCCATGGGTTATAACATGACAAAATGGGCAGAGCACTATTTTCTGGCAGTGTTTTGAAATAAAGTTTCACATGAGTTTGAACAATGAAGTTAGCTTTCTACAACGCAAGTGTCGAACACATTTTTGTGCAATGATTTTATGCCTACTAGTGTAGCACAACTATGATATTTTTCCCACTTTGGTCTTATGCAAATCAAGTACTTCCACCATCTTTTAACTACTTAACACATCTCTTTTTTTGAAAATTTCCAGTCAAAATTTACCAATTTTTTTAATTACTGGTCTTTAATCTGATTGCACTAAAAAGCAGCTAGTCAATGTTCAAAAATAGTTTCACAACATACTTAGTCAAATAAATGGAATAAAGTTGATTGTTGAACAATACGTTGAAAACCCACTGCTATTTAATGAAAACGAAAATATTATAAACAAAACAGTTACAGATGCCGCAACCTTTTTTCCTTCTATTGTGTAGGCTAAGCACTCCTGGTTTGTTTCACTCGGGGCTGGGTGTAAGATTTCAAAAAAAAATGAAATAACGCAAAGCGGCTTCAGTGGCGGGCCTTTGCAATGTTTGCGTCATCATCACCAGAGCGCTACTCAATTCACCGTTATCCCCACTTACGAACACAAGATAATTATCTGTGCTCGAATCATCACATCTCAAAGAATATTACGAAAACAAATGGATTGTTTTTTGTCTTCCCAGCCAGTTATGCATGGACTGCCATCACCGCACACAGTTTTTTCATACGAAACTGGGTTTCTGCCACAAGAGAAAACTAAATCCTTGAGCAAATACTGCCATCTTGTGGACGACACACGATGTAAGCTGCAAAAGCATGCTTCTCCTCCTGAACACTAAAGAAAAGTACCTATTTCGCTAGGACGAGTTCTGCTCGTCCAAAAAAGCACTTAAGGGGTTAGAACACTAATGGTCTGCGTGAAGTAAAGTGTGGGACTATGATTTTCCCAAAGTAAATGAGTGTGGTTCTACAGTATACCAGCCAAATACACTCATTTCACTGGAGGTGTGTCGACTCACAGCTAGCTCACAATGAGAGTATCAAGCAAGCTAGAAATAATAGTATATAGGAACACTGTACAACATTTGCACTGAGAGAAGTTCATCATGTTTGCGCCATGCTTTAAGGTTCTGCTTTGATTAGTCATCGTCGCTTGTTAGGGCCCTCTAAGTTGGGCGCTTGTTAGGGACCGACTATTATTTTAACTGTAAACAGGATTTGCATCTAGGTAAAGAAAATCAAGACTGACTTACCGATCACCTGTCATGTCGTTGAGGAATTTCGCATATGATGGACGCATGTTGTGTGGCTCCACCACAGCCTGAAAGACAAAGAGGAAACATAGCAATTACTATAACAGCCACACTCCTACTGGAGAACATGAATTTGTGAAAAGACTGCTCCCACTCTCGGGCAATTGCATTTACATACCAGCAGTCAGCCTCGTTGTCACTCACTAAAGATCTACATGTCGCACCTGACAGTGAATGGGAGTAAGCATGCCAATTTATGATTCCTGGCATATATTTACGACAAAGTGCACTTGCATGAAATGTCAATGATATGACACTTGTCTGTTGCAAGCAAGTAACATGAAAATGGCAGAGCAGTGCTTTGTGTAGTCCACTTGCACTGTTTCAGCATAAACTCTTCAAATGCATAAACACAAGTTTTGAAGCCACAACTCCCACAAAACAACCAAGGAGCCATCATCCTGGGATTGGCTCAAGCATGGCAAAGCTGTGAACTTACTTTTGTTGCACCACAGAGCACTTTTTTTTTTCATTATGGTTTTGCTGGGCACATACAGCACTTGGTAAGCGCACTATATGCAACCTATGTAGAATTTAGTGCCTAGCTCCATTTACACGAAACATTGCCTCAAAATGTGCTTTGAAATAAATGCATTAGTGCTACAGTTGGCAGTTTTCAACACTGTGGTTTTTTTACAGTGAGGAAACATAGTTGAATCAGCAATGGATATGGCCACGCATGTTTCTTATTCTCGCTTTTCTTTGATTCAGTTTTTGCCCACAAAGCTTGCATCAGGAATGCTCAGCACAAAGCGCACCTCATTGTTTGAAAAGGTTTGAAATCATTGTAGATCGTTCTGTTAATATTACCCACAAGAGGCGAACACTTGAGATTATTCCAGAGCTTGCGCAAAGACCAGTGATAAGGCTGGAATAAATGCAAATGAAAAAGTTGATGGACGGCGGATGATCTGTTCACCGCTATCAGTTCTAGTGTCTCGCTGACTTTCCTTTTACGTGGCCACAAGTTCGACCCAATAAACAGTTTATACGAACACCCAGTCTGCTCCCTTCGCCTGCGTCACGACCCCGTTACAATATTGAGTGCTTATTTAGAGAGTGTCCAGCTTAACAGATTACACTGTATAGCTTCGAGTGAATGCTCTAGTACAGTGGTTCTCAAATGGAGGTCCGCGAAGCCATTTTTTATGATCTGCAAAACCCTCACCCATTTTTTTTTACATTTTCGATAGCAATAAAATGCGCCTGTTTCACACTGTAGTTGTGTTAATTTACCTACATACGCCCCCTCCCTACCCTCCGCTGCAAGGGGTACCCCGTCACTTCCACCAGTCTACAAGGGGTCCCCAACACATCCATGGTTGAGAACCACTGCTCTAGTCTATTCTGTACTGCAATGCACGCGTGGCATTGAGCAAGGCTGTAACTTACACAGAACATCATGACTCCACATCCAAGAGCAAACAGCAGTTCAGGACCCCATGCTAATGTGGGTGCGTAGCCTTTCGTTGCTGCTTGGCAGTAGAGCACCTAGAAAATGAAGGCATCAGAACTGGTGTAACATAAAACCCAGGAAACAGCATAAAAAAACAAACTATACACTATACGCTGAGTTTAAACTATACACTATACGCTGAGTACAGTGATTAACTTCTGTCCGAACAATTGTTAAGCTACGTCCCATATCAATGTCTAAAAAAATGTGAAGTCATAACTGAAGCTGCATGTTCCTGTGGCTTAGAAAACAGAATTTATGCAAGATTTCACGAGGCAAAGTATTACATTCTTGCTATTAAGTTCGTTGGTGCATCTTCGGTAGAAGTAGCACAACTAGGTAACGCCTTGTCAGGTGCTACAGTATTATTTTTTTGTCTAATTTGTGGCATTGCTGCGCCACAAGGTGGTTTCGGAACCGAAAATACTGGTGACAGCACGCATCCCGAGTGGATGTTACGTGATGGTCGCCATCTTGTGCACTTGCGCTTCTGCAAAACCACAGAATCGACCCATCGATTATTCCGGCTTCTGCGCAATTGTGGCAGTGGCAACCAGTGGCAAAGAACGAAGGGGATGTGGCGACCACCGAAGAGCACTCCAGTACGACTTATTACCGACAAAAATCGACGTGTCTAGCGTGTGCCGAGGCATCGATCGGTGCCGCCTTAATCTTTGTGCAGTGCCGCCTAAGTGCACGGTCTGAAGCGAAGCGGGTGCAAGCAGCTCGGCACAGTGTGTAAGCCAAGTAGGCGGAGCGCTGCATGCAACTAGCGAGTAGAAGATTGGCTCAGTGCAATCGTACCACGTCTAAAAAAAACTGTAGGATTTCGCTGAGTAGCAGATATCTGTACACACTTATCGTGGACCGCCGATTATGCCCGTTTCATGGATATGTCAGTCTGCATTGGCTGCGTATCCCGGACTTTGCAGCAGTTTTAAAATGCTCTTTGGTGTCGCCACCGCGTGCCATCGGACGGTAGTACGAGAATGCCAATCATATATGAACATTTTAGGCAATATTTGCTGTGGCACTGTATTTATTCCTTTTTGAGCGGTGATGGCGAATGTAAAGAAATGCAAATTGGTACTTGCTCATAGGTGTGTGCACGAGAAGGAGGGGGGAGAGACAGTGGGGGCGAGGAGCGGTAAAGCCAGCCGCATACATTGACATAATAGGGAGGAGGCACTGCCACAAAACTTTGCTTCCCCCCCTCCCCTCTTCCTGAACACGCTTATATACTTGGTGGTAAATGCATACTATATGTTTAGTGCGTAGTTAGGTGCGTTCTCGAAATATATGTACGTTTCAACGAGGTTTCACTGTAACAAGCTCTGAATTAATTTAACCCTAAAGTGTATGATCTCGTGTTTGTGTGAAGTTTATAGCATTAACATGCTATAAACTTCATGTTGCAGCTAGCTTGGTGCAATATCCTTCACTATCTTATGTCACCGCTTCTGTACATAATCCTACTTTTGTTTATTTTCGTGCTTATTTTGTGGGCTTCCTGCTTTTGTATGGATGATCAGGTAAACTGAGAGAACAATAAAGAATATAAAGCTAAATTTTCTTCCTCTGTGTGTGCCATGGAAATCCCATGCGCGCTCTAAACACAGAATGAGGAGCGCCGTGAGTGTGGAGCTGTCGTGTGGCGCTCCACACTCTAAACGCAGAGTGTGGAGTGCCGTTGTTGTGAGTGGGGAGCTGTCGTGCGTTCCTTGCTGATAGTCGCGGGTGATATCGAGTCGAACCCAGGGCCCGATAATACGGCGATTCTCGCCGAGCTGCGTAAGCTAACTGTTGGTCAAGCAACTGTCATTACGGAAATTAAAGACATTAAGGCACAACTTGTTGCCACGAATAACACTATCGCCGAGCTCGCTAAGCGTGTGGCTTCTGTGGAAGCGAGTTGTGAACACATCGAGCACTTGCGGCAGAAGCTTGGAACCGTACAGACTGACAACACCAAAACTGTGTATCGTGTTTTTCTTTCAGAAAGCCGTTTTGATGATGCCGAAAATAGGTCCCGCTGCAACAACCTGATCTTTCATGGTATCCCCAATTCTTCATCTGAATCGCGTGCACACGCTGAAGAAGCGTTCATTCAACTTTGCTCCGAACAACTGAATTTAACAATTAACACACAAGAAATAGAAAGAGCGCATCGCTTGGGTCGCCATACCTCTGGCCGTAATCGTCCCATAATTGTCAGATTTTCTGCCTTTAAGACGAAAGAGGCGATCCTTACTAACGCTCGCAAGTTGAAAGGTACCACATACGGCATTGGGGAGGACTTTTTCCAACGGGTACAAAATGCACGTAAACACCTTGTCGCCTTTGCGAAAAACAAGTCTGTGCCTTACTCACTTCGATATAAAACGCTACACATCGGCCTACGACGCTTCTTCTTTGATGAAGCATCACAAAGCGTGCAAGAACAACTATAGCTAACTCGTCACGCCCGTCAACCGCGCAGCCACCGTTTCACTCTCGGTTATCTTCGCTAACATTCACAGCTTCCTTCCAAAACGTGAAGTAGTGTCAAATCTGGTGTCATCATTCGATAGTAATGTAATTGTACTAACCGAAACATGGCTTTCCAGTGAAATCGCTGATGCTGAAATTTTGAACAACTTTCCCAACTGTGATATTTTTCGAAAAGACAGGCACGGTGGCAGAGGGGGGTGGGGTATTAATCGCTGTTCATACTGAACTATCCTGTTGCCCTGTCAATATATCAAGTGACCTCAAAATTCTGTGGCTGATCTGCCGTACCGAACCTTCATCTATTGTTCTTGGTGTGTGCTATAGGCCCCCTACTCATCATTCAGATTTTCCCAGCAAACTTAACAATATTTTGAGTGATTTAGCCAAGCGGCACCCTAATCCATGCATCTTGCTTTTCGGTGAATTTAATTACCCCAGTATTGATTGGTCTTCAATGCAATTAGCTACAGGTAACTCGGAGGCTGCTGAATTTCTGGACTTCTGCCTTAACCATAATCTGAGCCAACTGATAAAAGAACCAACTCGTGTCACGGTAGATTGTGCCAACACGCTTGACCTTATTCTGACATCGCATTCCGAATTCATGTCATCAATTAGTTACCTTAAAGAAATAAGCGACCATAAAGTAATTCATGCCACATTTTCCCTCAAACCACTTTTTCACCATTCCCCAGCAAAAATATTCGCCTTTACAATAAAGGTAACTACTCGGCCATAAACGACGAACTGCATGAATTTTATCGGTCCTACGAGTCGACATTTCACAATCGCTCTGTGCAACAGAACTGGTCAGATTTTCAGGGCAAGATGAATGTTTTAGCGGACAAATATATTCCAGTCACCACTATTCCTTCTAATTGTCATAAGCCGTGGTATACCAAAAACCTTAAAACACTTGAGAACAAAAAGAAGCGGCTCTTTCGTAACGCGAAGTTTAAACCAAATGCCGACTCGTGGGACAGATACTATCAAGCTGAACGCGCATACCTCGCAGAAGCTCGTCAACGTAAACATTCCTTTTTTCACACAGACCTCCCCCGCATGATAACTGATAACCCCCATAAATTCTGGCAGATCATTAACCCTCAGCCCAACCGCTCTATCCGTATCTATACAGATCAGGGTGATATCCTTTCAGATTCTGAGTGCGCTAATACATTCAACGCAACTTTTTCATCCGTTTTCACAGCCGAACCAGACACCCCCTTACCTGAGTGCCCTACCCCTATCATGTCAATAATGCCGGCTATAAATTTCTTGGCCGAAGGCGTCGCATCACTGATTAAAAAGCTAAAGGTTTCTTTGTCCGCAGGTGTTGATGACATCACTTCTAAACTTCTAAAAAACACTAAACATATTTCTGCCGCAGTCTTAACCTTGTTGTTCTCGCAGTCTCTATCATCAGGCACTCTACCGAACGAATGAAAAGTGGGGAAGGTCGTTCCCGTCTACAAGTCAGGTAACAGAGTTTCATTATTAAATTACCGGCCCATTTCCATAACCAGCATACCATGTAAAATCATGGAACATATCATCTACACTAACATCATGAACTTCCTCGATTCCAACAGCTTTTTCCATTCATCACAGCATGGTTTTCGCAAAGGTCTGTCCTGTGAAACACAGCTCGCTCTTTTTATTCATGATCTGCATTCCAACATGAACTCTAATATACGGGTAGACGCAATATTCCTTGACTACGCTAAAGCCTTCGACAAGGTACCACATCCACGCTTGCTGTTAAAACTTTCCCACTTAGGTTTGCATTCAGATGTCATACAATGAGTTAAAGAATTTCTTACTAATCGGTCTCAGTGTGTGTGTATCAATAACATAGCCTCTAACCCCGTCCCTGTATCCTCCGGCGTCCCCCAAGGTTCCGTGCTGGGTCCCCTATTGTTCCTGATATATATATCAATGATCTGCCATTGGAAGTTACTTGCTCTATTCGTATGTTCGCAGATGACTGCGTTATTTACCAGTCAATAAGAAATACCTCCGACCAGGCTGTGTTGCAGAGCAGTTTATCGAAAATCCTGAATTGGTGCGATCGCTGGCTGATGGTCATGAATCCCAGTAAATGTAAATTAATGTCCGTCACCCGCTCGCGAAGCACTTTCCTCTATTCGTACAAAATTGCTAGCACTCCTATTGAATCTGTTAGTACCTCTTCGAATATCTCGGTGTAACTATCTCCAAAGATCTCAATTGGTTTCCGCATGTGTCTAACGTCATCTCATCCAGTAACAAAACCCTAGGCTTTCTCAGGCGTCATTTACGCAGCTCTCCTCCTCACGTTAAACTCATCGCATACAAATCTTTAATTCGACCAAAACTTGAGTACGCGTCCGCAATCTGGAGTCCTCATCAATCTTATCTCATAGACGCATTAGAAATGGTGCAGAACCGCACCATCAGGTTCATTCACTCATCACATTCGTATAACGTTAGTGTGTCCTCATTAAAGGCGGCAACTGGCCTGCCCACCCTTTCTTGTCGCCGTCGCACTGCCACCCTATCCCTGTTTCACAAAATTTATTACAGTTCACTCAATCAGCCACCTTACATCTCACCGCCTGCTCGCATATCCCTTCGTACAGGCCATTCCCCGTCCTCAAACTTGTACTCTCACCTACTCGTCTTCTTTTTTCCCACGCACTATTGTACACTAGAATGGCCTTCCCTACGCCATCGTCGCCACCACCAACCCAGATGCTTTCATTGATGCTGTAAAAGTGCACCTCTCATCCTGAATGGTCATGTATCATGTATCCTTACTGTACACCCACCCCTATTTAATGCCCCCACTCGGGGGCCTTTAAGGAAATAAAGTGAAAGTGAAAGAGGAAGCTGCTCCATACACAGATTTTGCCTGTTTCAATGGCTGCTTCAAAATGCTGGAAGGCATTCCCACCACTAAATACTGTGTAACGAGGGCAGTGGGCATGGAGCTCGAGGATAGAAAAAGAAAAAGACTTGCCGTGATCGCAGGCTTGCGTTCAGTTAGCCCTTGCGCTAAATAAAGCTCTCCTTCGCCGAGTCAACCCCTGCTTGTTCAACAACCCGTTACAAGTGGTGGAGGTGCTGGGTATTGATCCCCGTACCTTCCCGCTCGCTGACCGTCCCGTCTCCGGCTGTATATGAAACAGGTCAGAACGTTTATATGACGCCGCCGCCTGCACGACCATTTACGGTACCTTATTCAGCGAACAGTGCCCCTATCGTCAGCCAATGGCGCACTCCAGATAATCGGCCGATATGTTTTTCATGTGGCATCCCAGGCCACGTAGCTCATCACTGCCGTCGTCGCAGCTTCCCTTCTCACGACATTGCAGGGGCCTCACATTACATGCCCACCATGCCCACTCAGCCGCGATATCCCGTTCCTGCCAATCCGCCTCTAGACGTACGTCCCGGTCGTCGACCATCCGGCGCAAGCCGTTCACCTTCTCCTCGTCGTCGATCTATTTCTCCGATGTTACGTCGCAACAGCCCATTGCGAGAGGAAAACTGACGGGCGCAGTTCCGGAGGCAAGAACTGCGTTGGCAGCGAAAATTTCAAGACCTAACTGCTGTTCCCCGAACGAAATCGAACTCTATATTGATGGCATTAAGGTGCACGAACTTGTTGACACTGGAGCTGCCGTATCTGTAATTAGCGAGAAACTGTGCCGAAACTTGAAGAAAGCGACCACACAACTTACCGACCTATCTTTGCAGACAGCTACGTCCCATCATATTCAGCCTTCAGCTTTGTGCACTGCACGATTCGTCATTCAAGGTGCGATGTACGTCGTCACATTTGTAGTTTTATTCCGTTCTTCGCATGACGTTATCCTTGGGTGGGACTTTCTTTCGTCAAATTCTGCTTTGGTCGACTGTGCTCGGTCTGAACTCGCGTTATCTGTGCCGTGCTATGACCTCGACGATGGTGCTTCGTGTAGAGTGTTTGCTGCTTCTGACATTGACATTGCGCCTTTCTCAGCTGTTGTTGTCTTGGTGTCGTGTGCCTCCCCTCCGAAATCGCCTGTGTTGTTTATGCCATCGGTCCCATCTGCGTGCCGTCGAAATATCATGCTTCCGTTTGCCGTCGTCATTTTTCGCAATGGTCACGCTGCCATTTATGTGTGCAATCCGTCGGACAGCCCGTCATCCCTACTACGTGGAGAATGCCTGGGAAGCTACGAACCTTACGAGTGCATTCTTCTGGCTACTATACCCGATTCTGCAGTTTCGCTCCCAATTGGTGCTGTCACTCCTACCAACGCGCCTAATGATGCTCTGGACGTATTCTCGGATGCCATCGACTCTGAGCTCGCACCAACTCAGCGCGAAGAGATTATAAATCTTCTTCTCCGCTTTCGTTCTTCATTCGATCGTGACCAGTCAGGCTTAAGCCGAACCTCTGCGGTCGTTCACCGTATTGACACCGGTCAACAAGCCCCGCTAAGGCAGCGTCCGTACCGTGTGTCATCTGCTGAACGTCGTGTCATCAACGAACAAGTGGACGACATGTTGAAATGTGGCATCATCGAGCCCTCCAACAGTCCCTGGGCTTCACCGGTTGTTCTCGTCAGGAAAAAAGACGGATCCATCCGGTTCTGCGTTGACTACCGCCGACTCAACAAGATAACGCGCAAAGACGTATACCCTCTGCCGCGCATCGATGATGCTTTGGACTGCCTACAAGGAGCAGAGTTCTTTTCTTCGTTAGATTTACGCTCTGGCTACTGGCAGGTGCCCATGGCAGAGGGTGACCGCCCGAAGACAGCCTTTGTAACACCGGATGGACTATATGAATTCACCGTTATGCCCTTTGGCCTCTGCAATGCGCCTGCCACTTTCGGAAGGATGATGGATACCGTCTTGCGAGGTCTGAAATGGAAAACGTGCCTCTGTTATTTGGATGACATTGTGGTATTTTCAAGCGACTTTGCGACCCACCTCAGCCGCCTCGAGCAAGTTCTTACGTGCCTTTCCACGGCGAGACTTCAACTTAACTTGAAGAAATGCCACTTCGGCGCTCGCAAGCTTGTAATTCTCGGCCATGTGGTTTCTAAGGACGGCATTCTCCCGGACCCTACGAAACTTAATGCAGTCGCGGCGTTCCCAAAGCCAACCACCATCAAAGAGCTTCGAAGCTTCATTGGCCTATGTTCTTACTTCCGGCGCTACGTCCGCAATTTCGCCTCCATTATTGCCCCCTTGACCAATCTTCTTGCCGGAAGTTCTGACTTGTCAGCGTGGTCGCAGGTGTGTGATAATGCATTTCAGGAACTCCGACGGCTCCTCACCACGCCTCCCATACTCCGACATTTCGATCCGTCTGCTCCAACGGAGCTTCTTACGGACGCTAGTGGTGTCGGGCTAGGGGCCATACTGGCCCAACGCAAGGAGGGCTTTGACGAGTACGTCGTTGCCTATGCCAGCCGCACCCTCAGTGAAACCGAGAAGAATTACAGTGTAACTGAAAAGGAGTGCCTCGCCATTATTTGGGCAATCGGGAAATTTCGGCCTTATTTATATGGACGTCCGTTTGATATTGTAACAGACCACCATGCGCTTTGCTGGTTATCTTCACTAAAAGATCCTAATGGTCGGCTCGCCCATTGGGCATCGCAGTTACAGGAGTTCGATATCCGTGTTATCTACCGTTCTGGCCGGAAGCATTCCGACGCCGATGCCCTGTCACGTTCGCCATTGGCTTCAGAGCCTGTCAACTCGCCTATCTCCACTAGTGCTGCCTTGGCCATCAGCATCTCGGACATGCCTTCTGAGCAACGCAAAGATGCTTGGATTTCTTCTCTTTTGGACCTTCTCTCAAACCGGACGCCCGCTCCAGTTTCCAGGACGCTTCGCCGTCAAGCAGGACACTTCGCTATTCGGGATAACCTGCTTTACCGCCGAAACTACAGCTCGATCGGCCGTAAGTGGTTGCTCGTCATCCCCCGACATCTGCGCTCTGACATCTGTGCCACGTTCCACGATGATCCGCAATGTGGCCACGCTGGTGTGTTAAAAACATACACCCGCTTGCAGCTGCGGTACTACTGGCGCGGTATGTACCGTTTCGTTCGCCGTTACGTAAGGTCTTGCCTTACGTGCCAGCGACGCAAAATGCCCACTCAACATGCCACAGGTCCCTTGCAGCCGTTGCCATGTCCAGCACGAGCTTTCGATCGTATCGGAATCGACCTTTACGGTCCGCTTCCCTATACTTCGAGTAGCAACCGCTGGGTCATTGTCGCTATCGACCACCTAACGCGGTACGCTGAAACAGCTGCGTTACCTTCTGCTACCGCAAAAGACGTTGCGTGTTTTATACTGCAAAACCTGGTTTTAAGGCATGGAGCACCTCGGGAGTTACTAAGCGACCGTAGCCGCGTTTTTCTCTCCGATGCCATTAAAGCGTTGTTGAGCGAGTGTCGCATCATACACCGCACTACCACAGCCTATCACCCGCAAACTAATGGGATGACAGAGCGTTTTAATCGTACACTTGGGGATATGCTGGCCAAGTACGCTTCATCCGACCAGTCAAATTGGGATAGCATACTCCCTTTTGTGACATATGCTTACAACACTGCAACGCAAAGCACCACTGGATTTTCACCTTTCTTCCTTCTTTATGGACGCGAGCCATCATCAACAATGGATACCATTCTTCCTTATCGACCGGACCCTTCAGAGATGACTACCGTTTCTCGAGCAGCAGCACATGCTGAAGAATGTCGGAAGCTTGCTCGTACGTTCACGTCACATGACCAGACGCGCCAAAAACATCGCCACAACGCATCAACCACGCATATGAGCTTTGCTCCGAACTCACTGGTGTGGCTATGGATTCCTTCTACTACTCCAGGACTCTCCCACAAGCTTTCGTCCAGGTACCATGGCCCTTATCGAGTTGTATGCCAAACATCCCCTGTCAACTACCTTGTCGAGCCGCTGGATGCATCTCCGGACAAGCGCCGTCGGGGAAAAGAAATCGTACACATCTCTCGGCTCAAGCCATACCATGACCCTTCTGTCTACACCTGTCCTTAGGTCGCCAGGATGGCTCCCTCATCGGCCGGGGGTGATTGTAACGAGGGCAGTGGGCATGGAGCTCGAGGATAGAAAAAGAAGAAGACTTGCTGTGATCGCAGGCTTGCATTCAGTTAGCCCTTGCGCTAAATAAAGCTCTCCTTCGCCGAGTCAACCCCTGCTTGTTCAACAACCCGTTACAACTGCATTATTCGTTCAATTATTTGAAGGATTCGAATATTTGCACAAGCTTATCATATATCGTACATCATGGTCCTGGATTAATAATACTGGTAAGCCTAGCATACCTGATTTGTAAAGTAATCGTGAATTGAATAACAGCAAGCAGTTTCTGTAGCTTCTCCTAGCTGTTATGGCACGCTACGTGATACAGCCAGAGTTTCCAGGCTTAGCAGTGCTGCTCCTTCACACACCTCGATAAGCTTCCAGGTGAGGTAGAGTGAAAGGGTTGTGTTGGGGCTGACAGCCATGCTGAGCCCAGCCACAAGGCCAGAGGCAAACACCTGCCAGGGTCTCTCATAGCCACAGTAGTAGCGCAGGAGGCAGCGACAGCCCTGAAATAAGAAAAAGTGGGAGAAGGTTGTGCCACAGGTCTGCAACAACAAAACACTAGGCGTGGGAACAGAACAGACAAGAAAAACGACCCTTTTTGTCCACTACCCTTTGTATGCCTCCAATTTTGAAACTTGAAACACACAAAATCTGAAACAATTTTGAACCTCTGAAACACAAGAAAACATTGAATGTAGAACAGAGTAAGGTATGCATAATGCACTTGGAAACAAGTGAGAACAACCAACAAAATGCTTAATTCTCTCAGTTTCTAAACAAATAGCATGTCACACTGTACAGTCGCTAATGCAACTTTCTCCAGTAATCCTGAGTTAGAGCTAAGATGTAAGAGTACTTAATTTCATGTTCAAAGCAAATAGTGATTTGATCAAATAATTTCAAATCAAATAGCTTGGATAGTGTGTATCACATGTTATAAAATAACAATAAGCATATTTTTCATGACCCGACTGACCTGCTATGTTTTTTTTTAATAGGAAGAAAGCATGCACGAATGTCATTCTTCTAAGTTCATTCAAAGTGAAGTGGAAGCAATTTTGAATAGTAAATTTCAGTAGGATGCAAGTAATAGCTGGTAAAGTATATTGCGCTTTGAAGTTTACTACAGTTAGAGCATATAAGCCCATACAACAAGCTTTTAAACTTCAAAAATGATTAATTGATATGAAGGTAAATAGTGAGGGTAATATATTCATCTAACCCTAAAGTGGAAATTAGCGGCACTGCTGATATTTCCTAGATAGGTATTGTCATGGCATCACACTCTTAAACTGCAGTAAAACCAGCTGTAAAGAAGTTTACATGAGGTCTAATACCGTATTTACTCGCGTAATTCTCGCACCCCCCACATCACCCAACAAAAATACGATTTTTTTTCCCTCTAGTAATGATCGCACCCCCGAAAATTGCCGCAATAATGTCCTCTGCTCGTTCCAGCCGTAGATGATGATAGCCTGCGCCGTCTGACGCCATCTCTTAAGCATCAGGCGCACTATTATTGCACGGAGATTCAATCCAATTCAAGACAAGCCAAAGCGGCAGGTGCGCGTTGAGGAGTGTTTTGTATGTTGTGTCGATCATCTTGTCATGTTATGGGGCGATACTGAAGCTACACGGCTGCTTTAAAATTGAAAGTGATTGATCATGCACTAAACAACGGCAACAGGGCCGCCGGTAGGCCCTTTGGAGTTGTGAATTTTGTGTTCACTACTGGTGATGGCAGCTGAAAGCTGATGATGATGATATATGGTGTTTTTTGGCGCAAGGGCCATTTGATGGCCAAAGAGTGCCAGTTCATGCGACAGGAATGTGGACAATGATTGTGATTAGTGGCTGTATAAGGGCCATAAAATTCCTCGCAGTAAAGCGGGTAAAAACATACAATTAATAAAATCATGACCATGCCGTGAAAGGTGTGTGTGGTGCAAATAGATGGCAAAAGTTAATGATAATAAAAACGGTGGTGGGCATGTATGGCACTAGCACAAGTGCCTCACTCGTTCATACCCTTGCGTCCAAGGGCCGTGAGGCAAGTGCTTTATTGTGTAGCCACTGCAGCGAAAACCTCTCTGGAGAGGTCGTGCTACGGTATGCCCGGGTATATGACATGAAAGCTATGAATTTCTTTTAAAAACGCTAACAATCATTTGTGACTAAAAAGCGGTTCCCTATTGACGAACATTGCAGGGTGTAAAGGTATATGTTGTCGGTAGGGTGAAGGAAAGTGTTGTTTTCTTAGAGTGTCCAATTGTTTGCACTGAATTAAAATGTGAAGAACTGTTAGTGCTTCACCACATTTGTCACACAATGGTGGATCGCCACCGGAGAAAAGATATGAGTGTGTCGTGTATGTGTGTCCTATCCTGAGCCTCGTTAATGTTACCTCTGTGTGACGTGATTTTGATACTGGTGGCCAATGGCCAAGGTGTGGCTTGATAACGTGTAGTTTGTTTTGTGTGTGTGTATCCCACTTGCTCTGCCAGTAGTCCCTGAGTTTTCGTTTGAGAGACGGCTTAAGATCAAGGGCCGGGATTGATGTGGGTGTAATGGCGGTGCTTTCGTGGGCGGATGCAGCAAGCTGATCCGCCATCATGTTGCCTTGAATCTCATGGTGCCCTGGCACCCAGCACACAACAACATGTCGGTTGAGTGTGTAGAGTGTGCATAAAATGGAGTAAAGTGAAACGAGGACAGGGTTTTTTTGTTTTTTAAGACTGTGCAGAGCCGTTACCACACTGAGGGAGTCTGTATAAATTACTGCTTTTTGTATTTGTGATTGTTTGATGTGTTTAGCTGCCACAAGTATCGCGCAAGCTTCCGCTGTGAAGATACTTGTGCCTGGATGTAGAGGGCCAGCATCCGAAAAGGAAGGGCCAACAGCAGCGTAGGACACAGAGGAGTTAGACTTAGAGGCATCTGTAAAAAACTCAGGACGTGTGTATTTGTGTTGAAGTTCCAAGAAGTATGTTCGAATATGGGCAATAGGCGCATGTTTAGTAACTTCTAGGAAAGACACATCGCAATCTATAGCCTGCCACTGCCACGGTGGCGGGTATGCTACAGGAGCCATTAAACTGTGTTCGAGTGACACTCCAGTGTCCTCAGCTAGACCCTTCAGGCGAACTGAGAAGGGCTGCCTCATTGAAGGCCTGTTTTGAAAAAGAATGGAGCTCGACAAGTCATTAATAGTAGAGTATGAGGGGTGCCTCTTGTCTGCTTTCACCTTAAGGAAGTATACAAAGGACCTGTAGGTTCTTTGCAGATGAAGCGACCACTCATTTGACTCAACGTAAAGGCTTTCTACGGGGCTGGTGCGAAAAGCACCCGTAGAAAGGCGGATGCCCGAATGGTGCACGGGATCCAGCATCTTCAAAGCACTTTGAGTCGCAGACTGATAAACAATGGCCCCATAATCTAAGCGGGTGCGAATAAGGCTTCTATACAGGTTCATGAGGCATTTCCTGTCACTACCCCACGTAGTACGTGACAACACTTTTATAACATTCATGGCTTTTAAACATTTTGTTTTTAAATACTTTATGTGGGGTACGAAGGTCAACTTGTCCAAGATTAAGCCTAAGAATTTATGCTCGGCTTTGACGGACAGACGTTGCCCGTTCAGTCGAATGTCAGGTTCCGAGTGCATGCCTTTCTTTCGAGAGAACAAGACACACGTGCTTTTTTGTGGGTTAAGTCGAAATCCGTTTTCATCTGCCCATTTGGAGACCTTATTTAAACCCAGCTGAACCTGCCGCTCACACATGGCCAAGTTGCATGACTTAAAGCCAAGCTGAACTTCGTCGACATATGTACAATAGAACATATTGCGAGGAATGGACAAGTGCAAAGAATTCATTTTAATAATAAAAAGTGTGCAACTAAGCACACCACCTTGTGGCACGCCTGTTTCCTGGACAAATGTTTGGGAGAGCACACTGCCCAGACGGACACGGAATGTCCGGTTTGACAGGTAACTTTCGATTATATGAAACATTCTTCCGCGCACACCAAGGTGGGACAGGTCTCTTAGAATTCCGAAACGCCATGTTGTATCATAAGCCTTTTCGATATCGAGGAACACAGAGAGAAAATATTGTTTATGGACGAAGGCGTCTCTGATCTGTGCCTCGATACGAACAAGGTGGTCTGTGGTGGATCTACTTTCTCGAAACCCGCACTGAAATGGGTCCAGCGAATTATTTGTTTCAAGAAAATGTACAAGTCGGCAGTTTATCATTTTTTCGAAGACTTTGCACAAGCAGCTTGTAAGTGCTATAGGCCTATAACTCGAGGGTAAAGAAGGGTCCTTGCCCTCTTTCAAAATGGGAATAACAATAGCCTCTTTCCAGGAGGTAGGAATAGTGCCAGAAGACCAAATAGCATTGTACAAACTAAGTAAGGTTTTTCGGGTTTCGTTTGGTAGGTTTTTTAACATTTCATTCATCACACGGTCAGAACCTGGGGCAGAAGTACTGCAGGAGTTTAGAGATGTTCGGAGCTCAGCTAGACTGAAAGCTTGGTTATATGCCTCGTATCTAGTGGATTTGTGTTCGAGTTTCTGCTTTTCTATTCTTGTTCTGTATTTTTGGAAAGTGTCAGTATAGTGGGACGAGCTGGATACCTGTTCGAAGTGTGCACCGAGGAAGTTTGCCTGATCTTCCAAGGTATCACCCTGAGTGTTTACGAGTGGAAGTGTGTGTACTTGTTTTCCTGCTATCCTACCGACCATGTTCCAGACTTTAGCCTCCTGTGTGTATGAATTAACCCCTGATAAAAACTTCTGCCAGCTTTCTCTTCTGGCCTGCCGACGCGTTCTCCTGCCTTGAGACTTTATTTTCTTGAAGGTTTCAAGATTTTCGGCTGTCGGTGAGTTCCGAAGCAGCCTCCAAGCTCTGTTTTGCTGTTTGCGCGCGTTTCGGCATTCAGAGTTCCACCATGGCACACACCGTTTTCCAGGGTGTCCATTTGTTTGTGGGATGCATTTTGTTGCAGCATCAATCTAAAATGCTGTGAAGAAGTTGACAGCAACATCAATGTTCAAAGTACATATGTCATTCCAACCTAGACGAGCGATGGTACAAAACTGTTCCCAGTCGGCTCTGTTTATGAGCCACTTAGGAACACGTGGTGGACACTCAGTTACTGTACTTGTGCTCAAAACTATGGGGAAGTGGTCACTTCCGTACAGACTACTGACGACTTTCCACTGGAGTAGAGACACAAGGGATGGAGATACTATGCTTAGGTCTATGGAGGAGTAGGTGTTATTGGCGAGATTATAATAGGTTGGTTCTTTTCGATTTAGGAGACACGCGCTCGACGAGAGAAGGAACTGTTCGATCAGTCGACCTCACGCGTCATACCGAGAGTCACACCATAGCCTGCTATGCGCATTAAAGTCTCCAAGGAGAACATAAGGTTCCGGAAGTTCATCAATTAAAGAGTGTAAATCACGTTTTTGCAGCTGATAGCTACGAGGAATGTAAATAGTGCAGATTGTGATCAGTTTATCAAAAAGAACTGCTCGAACAGCCACTGCCTCAAGGGATGTTTGGAGTTGTAAGTGTGTGCATGCAATTCCTTGATTCACTATGATGGCAACACCTCCGGATGATGTCATGGCATCATCACGGTCCTTTCGAAAAATAACGTATTTACGAAGAAAATTTGTGTGTTTTGAATTAAGGTGTGTTTCTTGTACACACAGCACTTTTGGTGAGTGTTCGTGTAAGAGTTCTTGGATGTCGTCAAGGTTTCTGAGAAGGCCCCCGACGTTCCATTGTATAATTTGAGTGTTCATGGTGAATGTAAAATAATGCTGTGTGTACGAAAAGCGAGTGGCTGTTTAGATGGGGAGTTTGAGTTCACTTAACAGGGCCATCACCAGGCCCTGTTATTTGCTTTTTTGTTTTCTTGGCGCGCTCCAAGGAGCCACGCCGCTCTTTCGGCACCAAGGGTGCCGACGTATCCATTGCCTCCTCGGAGGCACTGGATGCCCGCACGTGCGGGCTGTTAGTTCGGATTTTGGGCCTCGCCTGGTGAGGGGAGGCCTTGAGACCCGAAGACTCTGGAGTCTCCTGTCTCTGTTTGGGAGTAGGCGGTGTAGCCTGGGCTACAGCCGCCTTGGGGGCAGGTGCCACAACCGCCGGCTCGGTATGCGCGGGCTGAAGGGGTGGCGAGGGCTGGTGTGGCGGTGCCCCCTGACGCGTTGCATCAGCATATGTTGTGCCGTAAAATGGCGACACTCTTCGTCTTGCTTCTTTGAATGTGATGTTTTCTTTGACTTTAATAGTGATTATTTCTTTTTCTTTCTTCCAGTTAGGACACGAACGCGAATACGCGGCGTGTTCCCCATCACAATTCACGCAGTGAGGCGTAGTAACACAGTTATCAGATGGGTGGCCGTGGCTACCACATCTTGCACAAGTTTCCTGACCCCGGCAGTTCTGCGAGCCATGACCAAATCGTTGACGTTTATAACACCGTCTTGGATTGGGAATGTAGGGACGGACAGAGAGTTTGATGTAGCCTGTGTCTATAGATAAAGGCAGTGTGCTAGATGCAAAAGTGAGTATTAAATGTTTGGTAGGCATTTCTTTGTTGTCGCGTCTGATGACGATTCGTTTCACATCCGTGACATTTCGCTCTTTCCACCCTTCAAGCAGTTCCTGTTCAGACATTTCAAGAAGGTCTGCTTCTGAAACAACTCCGCGTGAGGTGTTCATTGATCTATGAGGTAAAACAGATACTGGGATATTACCAAATGCTACGTGACTGCCAAGTTTTTCATAGTGGTGTTTTTCAGGCAGCTCAAGGAGAAGGTCTCCGCTAGCCATCTTTGTAACCTTGTATCCTGGGCCAAAGAGCTCAGTCAGAGATCTAGCAACAAGAAATGGAGATATGGCTCTGGCTTGTTTTGCTGGCTTTTCGCTGTGCACTACATGGAATTTTGGAAAGCATTGTCTGGGTTGGCTGAAAATTGATATTTCATCGGTGCGTCCCCTCTTAAGCGGAAGACGATCTAGGAGATGGGGAAATGCAGGTGTTCCCATAGTAGTGTACTTTTTTTTCGGCAGCAATGGCGACCACCCACCATGGAGTCCAACCAGGGGACGCTGAAGCACTTAAGAGCATAAGGCTGCAGACGCCAGCCGTACATTGCCACTATAACCAAATATAACTACTCAAGGTTGAGTAATTACACAAGGTTAACCCTTGCCGCCAGGAAAAAACGGAAGTAAATGGATGAGAGAAGAAGACAGGACAGATTTAAAGACGAGAAAAGACTAAGATGTAGGAAGAGAGAGATAGGAAAAGGCAACTGCCGATTTCCCCTGGGTGGGTCAGCCCAGGGGTGGCGTCTACGTGAAGCCGGGGCCAAGGGGGTGTGTTGCCTCTGCCGGGGGGCCTTAAAGGTCCAATCACCCAGCATTGGCTCAACCCCCAGGATCCCCTTTTCCCCGGACACGGCAAAGCCACGCACGGCTAGGCGTGGGAGGGAGCCGAAACTCCCCCGATAGCTCGGGTCCGTGGTGTCGCTACACACCAAACGCCTACTTGCGCAGGCGCCCCTGCGGGGTGGCAGCTAAAAGCCACCAAGACGCGTTGGACCTGCCGTGTGCCTAAGACTGGGACCGATGGTAAACTTTATTTCTTCAGAAGGAAACTGCGGATGATTCTTTTAAATAGCCATCAGCCCAATACTGACATCCTATGCTTACCCTTTGACGGCTCTGGTTGAGTGACGAACGCTACCGCAACGCCCACAAGCTTCGCGTATGGTATTCTAATTCTCGACTATTTGCTTGCACTTTTTCTGTCTTAAATAAATCTTGCCTTGTGTTGAACCTCTGCTTTTATTGTTGAGGTAAATTTTAATTAGTACTTTTCAAAGCTCGCTGTTAGTTGCTCGTGTGAGAATCCCGATTTGCGGCCACTTCGTTTTCTTTTTCGCTCTGTACATTTTCGTGGAAAGATTTCCCCTAGTAATTCTCGCACCCCCCAACTTTACATCGGTATTCCGCCGAAAAAAGTGCGAGGATTATGCGAGTAAATACGGTATATGCTTATTCATTCATTTCGAATACTTCGAAATATCGTGTGACTGAAATCCGCCTCAATGCACATTCGAATACTGTAATATTCATTGGAATATTTTAAATGCTCGAACATGCAAAAAAGTCATGCCATAACACATACACACAGAACACAGAAGGGGGGACAGTTATTTACTATTAACAGTGGCATGAACTGCTGAGTCGCAGGGCATTAACAGATGCATGGGTGGTTGTTATAATCATTATTTAATGAGACCAATGCAATTGTGTTTGTACCTGTTAATACAAATATGAGCAACTCCAGATCTTTAGCAGTTCATTGATCGCCAGAATTGTGCTAATGATACTCAATTCAGTACTGTTGTATATGTTTATTTCACCATATTTGCCCTGTGATAACAGCCTTTAAACCATAAATCACATTTTTAATGTACATTCTCATGCATATTTTGGTATTCTACAATGATATGCACAATTGTCTGCAACATTTCACATGCTGCACAAAGGCCATCTTCTCAGGTAAGCATCTGTTTTTCCTTTAACTTCACATTATTTAGCTTTTTTTTTTGTTTTCCTGTCGTTATATACACACATGACAGCCTGTTTTCTTAATTGTGTATGGGTGCAGGCACTGTTCTCTTTTTATCACTTATTGTACCATCTTGAAAGAACATACACACCAAAAGGGTATGATAAGCTGAGTCCAGCATGAGCTTTATATGCTTGCAAGAAATTCTGTGATGAACTTTGATAAGGAACAAATGGCTTGAAGGTAATTTATATTAATTTCAAAGGCTATAAACCAGATGTGGTGCCTTCTTCAGACTTGCACAATAATCATCGGCTAAAACTTCAAGCTGCCTACCATTTAACCTTTTGCCTCTGTGTTGCTTCATCCATTGAAAATGGCTTTTGAAGATTGTGTTTTACATGCCGCAAAGTGGAGACGCATGTGTGAAACATAGATGCACCTTGGATTGCTGGCATCACTTCTTTGGTGCTCCACGTCAAGTTACTATTACGTGATACGGCACTGTACAAAACGCTTCATTGAAAGCATACTGAGAAGTTCTGACGAGCAGGTCAATACACACAATAGGCACATGTGTTAATTGTGTAATATTAAACTATCGGGGACACTACCATGCACTTTCTGGTCAGTATTGGGTCCCCAATCAACGGCCTCCCACATAAAATAATAAAATTTTCATAGAAGACTTTGGTGCTTATACTTTTTTAAACCTGCTGTAGCAGGCTGAATTTCTTGCCAGCGTGAACGTACCGGTTATTACACATTCTATCATGCAAGTCATTTTGGACAAGCTGGTTGATGCATACATTTTTGTCTTAATGATTGAGTACCGAGGTTCTGTGTACGATGAGTAGAGCACAGAGATCAAATAACAGAGAAGGAATCATTAAAGAAGCTGTTTTTTATAGCACGCTAGCGTACCTGGCATAATGAATCTGATTTTCTGTGAAAACTAGCTCAAAAAACACACAATGCTAAATACTTAATTAATAATACTGTTACTCTGACGAGACCATGGCAGCAGAGACGTGCCATTAAAGTTGTAAAAAAGATATTGTGCCTACTGGTCAAGAACTGTATGTCTCCAATGGCCACTCGATTAAAAATGTTCACTTTTAATAGATATCAAAAATAATAATGCACTTTTGCTATGGTTTCGGGTATGAGTCCATAAAGTTAACGGTGTGAGATATACAAAAGCATTAAAAAAATAAGTGAATCTGCAAATTTATAGAATAAGACAGTAATAAATTATATCGTTGAAACTCTATTAAAAAATTATGAACAGTCAAAGTATTTAGTTAAATTGAGAAGTTTACAGTATTAAAAAAGCAGTTTGTCAGACCTTTGAAATCCGAAATTGAAATACAATGTCACCCAAAAGCTACTGCCGCTTTGTTTTTACCAGTAATTTGCACCTGCACATGTGAGAATTCGCAAGAGTGGCCTAGTCATGGGATGCTTCACGTATGGGTGATGCAGTCCAGTTAGAGTCACAGGCAGCTATGTTTGGCTGCCAACATGCAGTAATGATAATTGCTGGAGTTTTATGTGCCAGAACCGTGATATGACTATGAGGCACGCTGCAGTGGATGACTTCGTATCATTTACACAATAGTTCATTAACATGCACTGACCTCACACGGCATAAAAGCCTCCAACATTTCACCTGGACATGTGAAACGGGAAAGGGAGCTGAGAGACCCACCCGAAACAGGCCCACTGCACTGGCGAGAAATGTCCCCTGTGCGATAGGTGCCCATCGGCTAAATATCTGCCAAGGTCTGCGACGCAGACGTGGTGATGCTAGAGACAGCAGGGCTTGCAGACCATAGCCTGTCAGAAATGGTGCAGGCACGCCCTGCGCAGGAGAAAGAAGGGTGTTAAAGGAAGCAAGGAGTGCAGAAATGTGACAAGGTTCGTCGTCCAGTGTTTGAGATGTCACAGTGTGCAAATGTCGACTTCTAATTGTGGAGTGGAGATAAAGGTTCAAGCATCCACTGGTTTCTGCTATACCATAAAACATAAAAAAGTTAAACTCTCCGAGTAAGATTACCACCTGTCCAGTTTTTTAAATCCACAGTTGGCCGATGTTTTTTTTTGTTGTTGTCATGACATCATGTTTATTTCCTGAAGTCATTGTTGGCTCTGATATAATCCAAGCAGAAATTACACTGACGGTACACGAACTGGAACCGAATGGTACACAAACTTTGGAAACAAATGTATGTGTATTGTTTAGCCCTAAATTTTCACATTTAAATCAATGAATACTGTAACTGTGATATCTTATCTCATACCATCTCTGGCTTGATCAAGTGACTTTGCTGTATCCATCCCCAGCTTGCAATGGGACAGTAAAGGCAACAGGGATGCCCTAGCACAGGCAAGCAAGCTTTCCTGACAACAACTGTCCACCTGTGAGTGAGGGCATGGAAAAGCCGCTAGGCAGGTCGCCAAGGGAGGCTAGTAAATTTCACAAAATGAAAATAATTATGGGCTGAGGGCAAGGTTTCATGACTGAGGGACATGAAGGTAGTTCAGCTCCATTCCGCCGCACTAACCTCGGCAGCATGCCGCCAGCAGCTTCCCGAGTGCCAACATGGCTGTCCTGTGTCAGCCGCAACTGCGGGAACTGCGAATTCCTCTGCACCCATGAGGCGCCTGCATTGTGGATAATGTGCCTCATTATACACAAAATTCGCAAGCGGAATATGTTAAGCAAACTACATTTTAAAGGACCTCTAACACCAAAATTCGAAGCTCCAAAGTGTTTGTTATTCAATTCTACTACATATATACCTCTGATCACATATTAGTGATGAAAGAAGCCTTGAGCATAGGTTAACAGAGTTTTAAAGTAAGTGCGAATGCCTAGGTAAGTTGGCGAACCTTGTGACATTGCCTTAAGTGTGGTGTTTATTGGCTGCTCAAGCTCCCTGTAATGTCTTGCTTGTTCCACAAATACTGTCATCATCACAGACAGATGAGATTGTGGGGCACACACTGCCTAGACTAGCTTGTCCACTATTGATTACTTCTAATCAATTATGTACGAATCTCGTTATCTATCATATTAAGGATTACCTTTTTGCTTTGTGTATTCACTTTTTACTTTTCAAGGTTTTCTTTTTGTTGGAAAGAGAATCAGCCACCTGTTGTCACATGAATAATTGCATGCTTGGATGCATTTTTTCACAATTTATCTTTTTATTTCATTTTTTAAGGAATTCGTAAGGTTATAATTTAATGCATGCCACTTTCTTTTTGTCATAGCAGTTTCAACGAGTGCATCAAGATCTATATCAGTGCAAGGCTTCTAGGTAAGTTATGCCACGCTGCAGAGCCAAGAGAAACTGACTGCAAATGGTAATAAATGCTACACTGTCCTGAAGAATAATTTATGCAAATGTGCCATCAATTGAACAAGATTAGAGGAATATATCTCATTACTCCATATACATGTAAAAAATGTGGATTCGTACTTTGATACATTATAAAAACTGTCTTTTTTAAATACTTTTTTGGCCAGGCAGCGTAATATACGGCAAGGACCTTTTCAAAAGAGTACCACCGACTTGTTTGCTGATGTCCAGCAAATAAGAAAGCATGCAAAGGTGCTGCAAACAGAGGTAAGTGCAGCCCAAGCTGTAGAAAAATCTGGTGGCAGCTTGTTGATAAGGCAGACTGCTTTGTGGCCTAGCAATTGTAAAGAACACATTATAGAAAGACCTTCCCAAAAAAGAAACTTTCCTACCAGTGCAGCACGGATCACTGCTGCATGCACATCAAAGAGAGTTATGCACAGGAGTGGAAGATGCATATGGTTGTATGAGTATGTGCTTCATTCATACCTTAAAGCTTTGCACACAGGGTCCTTTAGATTGTTGTTGTTCCTGCATGAGATAAATATGCAAATAGCTGTGATGGCTACCATAACAGTATGCAAAATCACAAAAACCTTTGCTCTGATCACTGCTGACATGAATCCTGGAAGTTGTGTTTGTGCCCATCTTGTGGGAGCGAAAAAACATTATGGCTCTTTGCAATAATTACAGTGTAGCAGTACTTTCACTCACTAACATTAATAAAAATCTGTAGATTACCCAGTGATCCTTTAACAAGGCATTTCTCTTCAATTATCACAGCAGAACAGAATTAAGGTGCTTCATGTACCTGCTGATAAGATTACTTGTCTAGATGCCCCCTCTGGAAGTGGTTAACTCTATTGTCTTTGCAAGGGTACACAAAAACACTGGATATTGCGTTTCGGTTGACCTGTATGCTTGTCATCCTTGACTTTCTCCCACAACAAACTAAACTGCACAAAAAATGATGCCGGGTAATTTCAAGTGCCCACTGCTCGTGTGAATGGTTTACTGGGGCAGCATTCACAGCCAGGCACCAGACACGACTGAGTACCAAATATGGTACAGAGTGACAGCAAAATAGCGCCGAAAACAGGTTTGCTTTGCCACCTCCCTTCTGCATCACTTTTTTCACTTATAGCGCTTTGATAATATACATCAGCAGACTATGGTCACAATACTGCTGACAATACCATTTATAGACAGCTATACCGAAGTATTTTCTTCACTGAATCAGAAATTACACCAGCATAAATACAATAGGGCAGATGATATACCCCTGGTGAGTGCATCAGCACATACAGAGACTTGAAATTTCTCCACGAAGCTGTGTCCATGCCTTAGTGGCATCAGGCACTGAATTATAGCCTCAAGGGAGCTAAGTTCAAATCACAGAATAAACAATCAGTCCATGCAGTAATAAGCCTACAGACTAGAACAGCGACTTTCCATGCTCAGCTACTGCCTATTAAATGTGCAAGAGTGAGATATACTCCTGTGTGAGGCACACCTTTCTGTAAATTCAAGTGTGCCGTCACACTCATTAGAATGCTTACCTAATGCAATATAGGAAGCCCGCCAAACTCGCAGCAAACATGAACACCTGAAAATATCAAGTTGCAGATGTGTAATACAAGTTTACAATGTTTTTCTAGTCTGATAGTCTGATCAAACTGGAAATTGTAACAACAGCACGAAAGATGGGACAGCTACATACAATATATTAAGTACCTGTGTAATCTTGCTTGCTTTGTCTCAATTTTTACACTGTTATTACTGTATTGCAAGGCACATTTGATGCGTTAGATTGCCAGCTAAATGATATGCCACCAAAATAGTCCACACAATGTCAGAAAATGTGGCGGCATTAGGCAGTTTTGCAGCTTCATGCTAGCAATGCAATGCAGTAGCCAGTTAGCCACCAAACTTGCGACTTGCATTATGATGGCAACCACAAGGTACAAGCATTGTTCGTCGAGGTGCCATTACAAAGTTTCTCACAAATGCCATAGCATTACTGGCCCTGTGACATTGCCAAGACTGTTTCAGCTCTCAGAACATGCATAACAGTGCACATTTGCATTTGAGGTCACCATATGAGCCCTAATAATGAAAGCTTTGATGCACTAGCAAAATGCAAGTACCAGTGATCTGTGACCAGTGATCACAGGGAAATTCTAACTTGTACGTTCTTCGAGATGGCCCCCATTCTAAGTTTAATTGCGGTTTGCATGATCACACATGCCAGGCAGTGAGTACTGGCACAAACCGGCTTCCCGATGTGCAGCAGCGTATAGCGTTTGAGGAGACAATGGGTTGGAGGCATGGGAAAAAATGCTAAAGATTACCCTTTGACTACCCGCTAGCGATAGCAACCAACCAGTGGTCTTCACATCTAGGATTAACATTTCTCCATTCCATACAGCCTTGCGTGCGTAATCATGCCAACCGCAATTGATCGATATGCAGTGAGATAACTCGGAGCAATGCTAGAACGATTCTTCCAAGTCGAACTGCATATAAGCGTTGCTGTTTCCAATTGTTCAATAAACCATGACCACATGTGGTAGTCGATTGGGCAGATGACAGCAATAATTATTGTCTCATGTCGCGTTCATCTGGATACATAAATCTTCTACAGAAGTTATTTTGATGTTCTTCCCAGTACGGCTTACAGTGACAGACAGGAGCTTTGCAGTACGCTTAATAAACTAGATGATTGAACTTTTTCAGGAGAACGAATCCTGCGCCATCAACCGCACATAACGTCTCAAAAGAAGGCTGCCCGAGCGCTGCTGCGCTTCCTAAGCTCAAGTGGCCTCTGAGCACGACGTTGATCTGAACGTCCTACGGGTGTGTACAAATGTGTGTGTTTTGTTTTTGTTCTTCCAGTTATTTATTTCTTTCTCTGTCTTCTACACAAATTCTATTTCTTCACCCCTACTGAGGGTAGCAAACCGGTTACTTTTACGGGGTGAAACTCCAAGCGTTTTCTTTTCATCTATTTTTCTCTCCCTGCAGTTTCAATATATGAAGTATAAAAGAAGCAAAAAAACAGGGGATCTAAAATAATTTATCATGGGTGCATGGCTTACAGTCACTGACAATGATGATACAAGTTTAATTATAGTTTATCCATGTAAAAGACTGCACTTACTAGAATTATTGCTCTGACTGACAATCACGACAATGTCTTTGGGAGAAACATGCAAGACGATTGACTTACCTCCCCATGAGGAACATCACGTACAAGGTTTCGGCTACGCAGGCAGTTGAACACGATCTCAGAGCACTGTGGAGAAGCAAACGTTTCCAAATTTACTTCTTAACGATGAGTGAATGTCATCCCACATAGAACCACAAATTCCAGCTTACCTGATTAAGCATGTACACCGACAAAACTCGACGCCTGAAATTGACAGGAAAGAAAACCAAATTTCGAGCAGTTCATGCACTGCTGCAAAAGACAGTACAGGACTCCAGCGTTGGCAAGTGAAATGTAAAATAGGTATCACTACATTTTTTCAGGAACCCTAATATAGTGACCAACACAAGCTCTCATGAAAATGAATTAGGCAACAGGCTAGTCTTGCTTTTCATATTCAGGCAACAAAGGTGAGTGACTTTAATAAATGATCAGACTGCCATAGTAAAAATGGCTGATCACTGACAAGCACATGATTGAGAGGGCATCAGTTATTGGCAAATGGGGCATGGAAATGTGCAATTTTTCTCTAAGAGCGAACAATCTAGGGACGAAAAAATTCAGCAGATCCTACGTAAAATGAGAATCGATGTCATGCGAAGCATGCAAAGGGAAGCTGACTATGGTGTAATTTTTTCTTGAGCGAAATGTTATAAAATGACAGTGTACATATGTACATATGTTCTACACATAGACATGTATGTTGAACAGTCGCATATGTTTTATATAGCGAGTTATTTACAGTTGCAAAACGATGAAAAGAGCAACATGGGTATTACCAACACCAGAAGCAGTAAGCTGGGATGTAGCATTTGAGCTTGCGAGGATGGTAGCCCTGAATAGTCCTACAAAGACCAAACTTCAGTGGATGGCACTTAACTATAATTGACGCTGACCCCACATGACGCCTGTATCATTGGAGTACATATATAATATTTATAAAATAAGATCGGCAGCAGTGCAACCACAAATGGCGTTTCACCAACATTAAGCCTACATAGGGTCTTATTCGAAAGCAGTTCCAAGACCTGGCGTGGCCCTGTGATAGAATACCTACTCGATTGCTAACGTAGCTTAGGGCGCGAAAAAACCACAAGAGAAGGAATGCTTAGGTTTGATTTCTGCTGGGACCATAACATTTATTTTTTGCATTAGTCAAGCCAACGGTGTTGACGTCAATTTTTTTTATACTCTAGCATTTAAATTGCCAATGTCTGTTCTCACCACTCCTCGTTAGATATAAACTGCGAAACAGCTATACCGCGGCCCTTCGTATATGAGCATGTGCCACACGTGTCTGGAGAAAAGGATTTGACATCATATGCTAGCAGATTTTCACATTATTCATGTCATGACTAGACAGTAATAATTGTCAAACACTCTTACCCTTCCATGCTAAGTTTGGTCTACCCCAATTTAAGGAGGTGATCACGAGAGCACCAAGACGGAGGTGGCTAGATAGATATATAGACACAAACGAAGGTAGAAAGGCTGAATGTGTCTGCAGCACACAAAAGCACTTAAAACTAAGCTCATTTCCACTGGAACATTAGACGCATGCAAGTGTGTTTCACATTCAAAATGTTTGTAATCAAAATGGAACCATTATACTGATTGTAACATGAACTCAAAAAAGCAGTTTGCAATCAGAGATGAGCCAAATCCAACACCTGATTGAATCAAACTGAGCCATTGAATCACCATTGTGTTAACCATCGTGACAAAAACGACCAATATACCCCATTCAATCAGTTTCATTTCTGACCAAGTTGCTTTGTTATCGTGCTTTTGCTCCATAACTGATTTTTCTTGGGTGAGTTGGTACTCACTGAACGACACAATACAGTATTGTAACGCTCGAATGATCCGACCTTTCTACTCCTGCCTACCTGCCGGTCAGAATTTTTAAATACGGTACTATATCCTTCTTTCACTCCAAGAAGGTATATGTGAAATCAAAGACAACAGAAATGAAGTTCTATTCCTTGAGGAGGAAGAATTGATCCCAAACTATGTCACATGAAACCTGCTAAGAAGAAGGAGAGCTGAAGCATTTTGCAAAGGCCTTGACAGGATGCTCAGAACAAGCAAACGCTCCCGATAGACGAGGACCATGTGGCTGTTTACAAGAAAAATCACTCAATGCTCAAGTCTAGTGGTTTTCATTACACCCTCAAAACAAAAAACGGTACCGACTAAAGTATGATACAGTGCTAATTTTGTCACAAAATATTGCTATATCATTCATTTACTGCCAATTAAACTACATTTACATAACCAATTGAAGCCCAATTGAAAAGTTCAAATCTGTAAGAGCCAAATCAAAGTTTACTCCTGAATACCAATAATAGTGGACAATATAGATTTTAGCTACAATATAGGTTTGAGGTGTTTGGCGAAAGGAGCACATGGCAAAAAGTTGCTGAACCAGGCCCGGCCATATTTTCAGTATCACACAACTGCATTTTTATCAGCTTCACTTAAAGTGGACTTGTCTATTTAAGAAAAAAAAATGCGACAAATACGCTTGTGACTGGCACACTTTCGAGTGCCAAATGCAGTGCTGGATTTTTGCGTACAACACCAGCACCACCAAAACCTGTGACTCATAACAAGCTTTGCTTGAAAAGGCATAACTATAACGACGAATAGAGCGGAAGTGATGCTTTAAATGAACTATCAGGAAAATGTCTACAGCATGGTAGCAGTAAAAAAAAAAACAGTAGTGTTTGTTGTTGCTTGATTTTACAATATGAATGCAGTAGCACTATATGTAACCACATGGCTGGGCAGTGTCAAAGCAATGAAACAGTCCAGATACCGACAAATTGTTCGTGGCAAACAGCTGGATGCTGGCCGTAGTGGAGTGTGGCATAGATGGCAACAAAGAAAGGGTGCTTACAAATTTAGGAATTCAACTAACAATTAGTCGCTAAGGTTGCTAGCGACACTTTCAATTCATCGAATGCTCACATTATGGAGGTGGTGTTGTGTTAATGCTGTTACCTGCTGGTAGAAACTCAAAATCGACTGTTATTGGAGAAACACTAAAAAACTATATGCAACATTACAGCCCCTATGAACCAAGGTTTTGCATGACTTTTGGAAGTTACCTATGCGTGACGAAATTTAAGTGCATTAAAACAGTTTTTTTGTCTGAGCTTTGACTATTTCAGATCACGCATGCCTGTGTGGCTACTGCCTCACTTAGCATAACCTGCACACTGTCCCTCAACTTCTCATCGCAGCTGCCACATAAACCAAGTCAATAGAATTGCAACAGCCGCCAACATGCATAGTGAGTTTCAACATATCATCTTTGCGTGTTCCACAAAATCAAGCATTAAGCTGAAGGGAAATTCTGCTCAATCCTGTACCAATATTTTCTGCATTGAAGAGGACTAGTATAATGCGGCAAACAGCACACGTTTTCCTGAGATAACAACACAAGTTGGTCTTTTTTTGAAGTTCTACCAAAAACCACAAAGGTGCATCTGTCACAAAATATTGACCAGACGGGTGAAGAGAAGCCATCCTGGCATCTGGGGAACAGACGAGGCGAGGGCATTGTAATATGGCTTTAGGCGGCTAGCATGTAACGTTTCCATGACCATGACAGTGAAAAGTTCTCACGATCACATGGTGGGCTCAATGATATAGCTTATGGGTGCAGAGCCATCAAAAATACAGCATAAACCTTGATATTAAGCAAGTATTTGGCCAGATAAATGGAAAGCAAAAAGCCTCTGTTACCAGAAACCTTTCCATTTAGCACATGCAAAAGACTGCCCAACGGCTAGTAGTGCGAGTTCACCAGTTTCCCAAACCAAGATAACTAGGCTGCAGTACCAACATGAGCCATTTCTGCACAACGCTCTTTCCAATGCATCGATTCACCAAAATATCGACAGTACAGTGATCACTTCTCAAACCCAGCATCAAAACTTTTAGTTTTGATGTCTACTGGATACGCTGTTTTTTTAATATAACCATGTCACATTGCTACGATTCTGCCCGCTAGAAGTACTGTTGGCATTGATGCAAGTCCTTCGAGTTGAAATTGATTTAACAAAATAAGAAGTGAAGATGTTGCAAATGAAAATATGTACATTACTTAGCTCTAAATTGTTTCATTTCAGTTCACAAGGGGTACTCAGCAACTCACAAGGGTAGTCAACAGCTGAAATCTTGCTATTGATCCACATTATGTTCAAAAGAAACCCAATCAGGCCACACGCGCACACGTATACACACACACACACACACACACACACACACACACACACACACACACACACACACACACACACACACACACATATATGAAAAAATATATAAGAATAATGCTTGCCAACATTTCATATATGTTTAATGGCTTTAAGTTTTAAATTAAGGATACACAAAAGAGCTGTGTGTCACCTGCTTGGATGCTCGACGAAAATGGCCAGAAAGCCGGATGCCAGCCCGGCCACAAAGGTGGAATTCTGCAAATAAAGGCGGCCAAAGCCCCACCTGATGATGGAGGCGAGCGTGCGTCGTTGTTGTTGCCCTCACTCACCTCAGAGCACAGATGACAAACATGAAGAGCATCACATTGTAGCCGAGGAAGGATGCTGATCGCACGCTACTCAGCAGTGTCTCTGCGAATGCCCGTCTGGAGGTCCGACGGCTTACAAGCTGTGCTACCTGCATAAACCTTGCAGCTGCCCCATAGTCTGCCATAGTAGTGTGGCTAAGCTTTATTATTTTTTCTTTATTTTTCTTTGCCCGCAGAAAAGTGAGAGAAGGCAAATGTGAACTCTACTTTTTGAAGTAAGCTGTAAGGCTTTTACATGCAAGGAGCATGATATGATCCCGAGGCATATGGTATTGGCGGACTGCAAATTAATATCGACCACCTGATGTTCTTTAACATGCACCAAGATTTTATCACACGGCACTTGTCTTCTCAGCATTAAGACCTCATCGAAATACACCTACCGTGGCCAGTAATTGAACCCATGGGCTTGATCTCAGCAGCACGACACCTTATGTGTGCTGAGCTACTCCTTGAAGTGGAGGCACAGAGAGCAAAATGTGAAGTGCATTTGCCAGGGGGTATCAAACTAGATTATGGATGATTTTCAAGGCCAACAGAAAGCTGCAGCAACTGTACCAAATTACGAGCCATTCTTACTGGGTATTGATGTTGCACGTAATGCGCCACGCTTTTCAGAGATGAAAATTGTTCGTGAAAAAAAAAAAAAAGCGAAGCAGACAGAAATTGTGCCGGACTTGCAGCTTATAGAAGTCTGCTAAAGCAATGCTGGTGTAAACAAAAATGACATGGCAAAAACTAACCTTAGTTGAAAAGTAGTTGACCGAAACCTCAATGCCAAAGATAATGCTTCTTTTCCTTGATAAACACTTGAAAAAATACCGACCGACTTCCTCATCGTATGTGAAAATTGTTGTATCTCTCTTCTGCTTTCATTTGGCCAATTCTTTCCTGCCCGCAGAAGCTTAGGCAAGCCTTAGCTGAAAGTAAACCAACCTTCTTTGGCTGCCTTACTTTTTCGGGAAAGCTTATTTACTTTTACTACTTGGTCTATAAAACAGACAATTTTAGGGCTTCGTGCACGGCAGAAATACCAATTCCCTTATTGTGAAAATTTAGACCAGCCAAAATTCGTGGCAGTTTCAAGGTCACGAACTGCATCAAACAAACATCAAACAGCTAACATACCAGCATTTCAGTGATGTGTACCGGGGGGGAAAGAACTTTATTGTTGCACATATATATACAAAATCAGCTTAGTTATGTGCAATACAGAGAAACACCACTACATACTGCAAAATGTTAGCTTTCGTGGTATTTGCATTTTCAGTTCTGATCACGTGGTTGATCAGCTGGTTTGCACAGGCACATCACAAAAAAAAAAACTTCAAAAAAGCGACGAAAATGTGTGTCCAGCTTGCCAATCCTTTCTTTTCTTCGTCCTATTGTGTTTCTGAAGTCTATCCGTGCCCATGTTGTAGTTACACAAATGAACAGTTAGTTTTTTTTTTTTTTTTTTTTTTTTAATGCGAAGCATTTCTTAGCGAACTTCCGCGACTTTGAGCGCATCTCTATCTAGCCCCTTACGTTTGGGTGCTCTCGTGGTCACCCCCTTAACTTGGCTTGAACCAAAATTGGTAAGATGGTTTGACGAATATGACGCGCTGGTCATATCATGAATAATGTCACAATCCCGTCGCGTACGTCATCAAACACTTCCCGTCAGACAGTGGCACATATACTCACGGGCGGGTATGTGCCGCTAGTAAGCGGTTATGTGCCACAGCTGATGGACTCTTAGTACTACGAGAACACACATGGGCAATTCGAACGCGTGAGCGTTTAGCAATCCCGACATCGGTAGTGTCGACCCAACGAAGGTATGTCAGTGAGAAAAACCTGACATCCGACCAAAGCAAATAATAAATTTCAGGGTCGCAGCAGGAATCGAACCCAGGCATTTTGTGTGCTACGCCAAGTAGACGCTGATCTTCGTGAAACGTCAATAGTGGTTGCAGTGCTGCCTACCCAATTTTATAAACATTACATGTGTGCTCCTTTCATACAGCCGTCACGTCCGGCTAACGTCAATTGTGCTGAGGTGCCATGCGCCGTAATTTATTTATGTAGCAGTTTCAAGGGTCAGCATGTTCGCGAGCATCAGCGCTTCATATCAGCTTTTGGTGTTGCTAAAACACATTTCCAGCTGACACCGTTGTGCAAGTGGAAAACTGGTTATATAAACATCTGCAACTGTTCAATATATGTCTCTGCGTTCAACAATAGTACATATATTAAGCGTCGTTCCATGGCGTGTCGCTCAATAAAAAAAAAATGCAACACGGCCACCTTCCCTTCACGTGCTTCGCATAAAGTTGATTCCCAGATACGCGGGATCTGCCGAATTCTTTCCTTCGGGCCCACTAAACAGATTGGCGCACACTCCACTAGTTGCAGAGTTGAGCACAAACGTGGACACAAAGAAGGCAATCCTACAGCTATGTCACGCCAAATGCACCTATCGAACAGAATTCGCGGTGCTCGTTTGGTGAACACGACTGAAACTCGCCCCTTCCAAATCAATGGGGACAACGCCTCGGACTGCCGCTCCGGCGCTCCAGTCGTGCTACGAACCTAATTTCGAACCCCGAGGCGCCTAAAAGCGGTCAAGGGTAGCGGCGCGGAGTGCATGCATAAAATGGCTTCGAAGCTGCGTTAGTTTTTCCCAATGAGAGCCCAGCAAAATATCCTTTATCTGACCGCGATAACATCACACTTTTTTGGGGGGGCAACAGTTACGACACTTTCACAAATGCGTGAACTATGTGGCTCATGCGTGAACTATGTGGCTCATCTGCGCGGTCAGCTGTCGCGCGCATACGCCGTAACAACGCAGCATGTGAGGGAAAAAACGCGCAGAAAACGCGTACCGAGCAAGCACATCTACTCGGATATACTATCAGTGCTCGCGAACACGTCAGCTCGCTCAAGTTATGGACCTGTCTTACGCTTCTTGCTCTACCTATGCAACGTATACACCGCCAAAAAAATAACGCACTGACCAAGTAAAGCACGCCGTACAGCTTGATCGAGTTGCTGAACGTGTCGAAAAACAGCGCCACCCAGCTAGCAGTACACGATGGCTCCCACGGGTGGGCGATCTCGTAGCAACGAAACGGCAGGCTAGTCTCCAGCAACTTGCTCAAAACCGCCATTGCGAGGCAGCCACACGTTCAAAGGACACACGAGGAAAAACTCGTCTCGAAAGTACTTTCACCTGTGGAAAACAAGTCGCACGTCCACGCCACCTACATTTCACTACAGCGCGCCGCCCGTAAGCCGGCCTTCGGCCGTTCGGCGCTTTTCATTGGACCGGTCGGCTTTCTTTCAAACAGCTGTTCGGTTCGCGCGGCATTCGACGAGTATTACGCGAAGAGTGGAAACGTACAAACCTGTCACTGTGCACATCCTCGGGGTCTCAGCGGCAGCAGGGAAGGAGAATGCGGTTTTTAAAACGGCCACTTTTATTTTTCACACACGTCGCCTGTCCATCACAGTCCGGACCCCCCCACGCGAGAAGGAGGAGTGCTTGGCGGCGGGAAGACACACACACGAGCTCAGCCCCAGGTCTCTTTGAAGGAGTCCTGGTACCACTGCTGCCCGTCGTCCTGCTGCTGGCTGTTGTTGAAGCGGCGCTTGGAGTCGCCCTGATTCTGGTGGCCCCCGTCGAACTTGCGCTTACCGGCCAGGCTTCCCCGGGGGGGGGCGCCCCCACGGCCCCCACGGCTGGCAGGGCCCGCCCCCCGGCCAGCGCGAGCGCGGGGGGCCCGCCCACGGCCGCGCCCCCCACGCGTCACCCCACGCTGGCCACCACGAGCCTGAAAGACCAACACCAGCAGCACTCTAATCAGGGCCCACCAACTTAGGGGCTTGCTCTCCCGGCGGCCACGGGCAGTGCGCAAGGCCGGGCTACCATATCCGAGAACGAGCACCTCAACCCCCGCGGGGGCGCCCGCTTTCCCGGCCGCTCGGATATGCTAACCGTCGGCAAGATGAGGAGGAGAGAAGGAAGGAAAACCACCCACCCGCTCTGGAGCAGGCCGGCCACGGGGGGGTGCCGCAGCTTGGTAGCCGCCGTAGTCATAATAGTCATCATAGCGGCCGTAATAGTCCTCATAGTACGGATCCGCATAGCCGCCCCGGTAGTCGCTATACCCATAGTAGTCATAGTCGTAATCTAGGCACAGAGACCAACAAGGATCAGAGCCAGCCGGGAAAACGCACACCCCCGTGCCCCCAGGTGTTCCCACACTCACCGTAGCTCCTAGGACCCACGGGGGGGCCCCGGCCGCCCCCGCCGCCCCGGGGCCCCCGAAGGGGCGGCGGCGGGGGCATGCAGCCCATCATGCGGTAGTCCGACACGTCCCTGCAACAAAACAGACATGCGCATATCACGAGAGGATATTGTCTTGAGTGCGCTTAAAATGGAGCTTCGTGCACCGACAAGAAGCCGCCGAGGCATGCAAATTTATATGCGATAACATGCAACATTTTGAGTGTGCACATGATACATCCCATGCAATGGGAGCCTGTAACAAGGTGGCACAATGGAATCCATTCTGCAGTGGTTGGCAGTGTGTGG
Organism: Rhipicephalus microplus; assembly: GCF_013339725.1. Classification (NCBI taxonomy): domain Eukaryota; kingdom Metazoa; phylum Arthropoda; class Arachnida; order Ixodida; family Ixodidae; genus Rhipicephalus; species Rhipicephalus microplus. Next base: position 161,984,318 of record NC_051171.1, on the reverse strand, counting down.
TTATTAAGTCATGCTTTACTATTCCAGCACTGGTGTGAGAGGATAGAGTGCTCACACTATGCGTTGCTGCATCATCTGCATCATGCGACGTTCCCGGTTTCGCAACACCTCCTCCTTCTTCTTCTTGTCTGATGGGGGCTTGGCCAGCGAGACCTCCATGGGGGCCCCGCACAAGTCCTTGCCCTGAAGCTGTTCCATGGCACGCACCGCATGGTCCCGCTCCTCGAAGTGCACAAATGCGTAGTCCTTGATCTTCTTGACTCGCTCCACTCGGCCATGTGCTTCAAACAGCTCCTTGAGCTTGTCTTCCGTCACGTCCGTTGTAAGGTTGCGAACGTACAGAACCTTCACCTTGGCCATTGTCTCCTCATCAGGCTCCTCCTGTGGGTCTGCCCAGTCCACTATGATGTCACAGCTCCACACCTTGATGCGGCCAGTGCTCAGGCGGCGCTTGGCAAGCGAGGCTGCCTTGTGTGACTCGTACTCCAAGAAGCAAAAGCCTCGATTTTTTTTCTTGTCGTCAGGTGAACTGTAAATGATCACCTCCGTCAGGCCCGCTGCCAAAAGAAGCACGAGTAAATCATGGGATAAACACTTCGATGCAAACCATAAAACAGCAAGTAATGCATTTTTACAAAGGACAAATTGGCTAGTGTGACAACCGCTTATGGTACTGCTTATCAGGAACACAGCCGGGCACAGGTTCTGTGTGATACAGCATGTTAATCTGCTAGACCTCGGCTGCCACTTCAGTATAATGGCCTCCTCTTTTTTCCATGCTAGTAACACATCAGACTAACCTCTTTTAATGCTGCACACCCATCACAATCAGTCAATGACAGGTGAATTCGGATTTTTTAAAAAATTGTAGTAGTAGTAACACATCAGACTAACATCCCTAATGCTGCACACCGATCACAATCAGTCAATGACAGGTGAATTCGGATTTTTAAAAAATTGTAGAAGCTAAGTAATCATTCCACCCTAAGTTGATTGCAACCAGCCATAGCTGCAGTACAAAGATATTTGTTGAATGTCAACAGCAAATCTCGAAAGCCAAGGGGTTGATTACTTATGGTTGCAAAAGTATTGACACGCATATATGTGATGTTAGTGCTCATTAACATTCGTAATCGGTGGTATTGCTTGCTATACATACCGTATTTACTCGCATAGCCCTCACAGTTTTTTTTTTTAGTGGAAAACCGATGCAAAGTTGGGGGGGTGGGAGAATTACGCAGGAAAACCTTCCATCAAAACGTACAGAGCGAAAAAGAAAACAAAGTGTCTGCACATCGGGATTCTCACACCAGCAACTAACAGCAAGCTTTAAGAAGTACTAATTAAAATTTACCTCAACAATAAAAGCACAGGCTCAACACAAGGCAATATTTATTTGAGACACAAAAAGTGCAAGCAATATAGTCGAGAATTAGAATGCTTGGGGGCGTAGCGGTAGCATTCGTCACTCAACAGGAGCCCTCAAAAGGTAAGCTTAGGACGTCAGTATCGGGCTGATGACTATTCAACAGAATCATCCGCGATTTCCTTCTGTGAAGAAATAAAGTTTACCATCAATCCCAGTCTTAGGCACATGGCAGTCCCAACAGCTACAGTCACCAGTAACCAACACAAAACTCGTAGACTCCGAAGGGCCTACCAGCGGCCCTGTTGCCGTTGTTTAGCGCATGATCAATAATTTTCAACTTGAAAGCAGCCTGTAGCTTCAGTATCGCCCCATAACATGACAGGATTACTGACACAACATACAAAACGCCGCAACGCGCCATGGCCGCTTTGGCTTGGCTTGAATCTGCATGCAATAATAGTATGCTTGAAGCTTAAGAGATGGCGCGCGCTATCATCACCAACGGCTGGAATGAGCAGACGACATTATTGCGGCAATTTTAGAGAGTGCGATAATTACTCGAGGAAAAAAAAATTGTATTTTTGTTGGGCGATGTGGGGCATGTGAGGCTTATGCGAGTAAATACCGTACAAGTTGCTTTTTATTCATGCACTTAATTATGCGAGATTTGCTGTTGACCTTCCAGTACAGCAAGCAACACCACTGATTCACAGGATACTCAACGACCACCTGAGCTTTTGTATGCTGTTTGCCCTCGAAATAAAATAACTTCCAGGTGACTGATGTCATTTAAGTTTGCTCAAAAATACTATTGGACACCTTGAATGGACACATCTGGTATGAAATTTTATACCAATGCCCCTGTGTGTTGCTGCAAGTTTTTTTTTTTTTTACTGCACTCATGATGAGGCTGCATGCATAGAAGCACTATCCACATTTCAAACAACAATACATTGTAGGCTCAAAAGCCTAAAACACAAAAATCTACAGAAATGAAGGGACTAAATTTCCTTTAACATAGAAAACATTACTCCCTCAGCCACTTGTATGCAAGACGTTGGCCAAGAGTTGCAGATATCTTGTGTCTCTAATCATTACAAATTTATTTACATCCTTGTAAATGCATCAAAGCAATCAATTATCAACCTCACAACTGACACCACCCAAGACCTAAAATCTCTCAATCAACTCATCCAGGTGATTGTTTCCTCATAATTCCTGCCGAGGCCATGTGAACAGGCATGGTATAGAGAGCAGCTCCTTCTTTTATGCCGAAACACTCAATTTCACACCTACAGTGATGGATTCAACATTCTGCTTTTTGGAGCAGATTCTGGAGCAGAAAAAATGGTGCTTTGGAACAGGCTCAAGTGTTTGGGGAGCAAAAAAAAAAAAAAAAATGCTATAGCTAAGAGTTGCTACTGGTGTTTTCGGTGCTAATGCATGTTCCTAACGACTCCTGAAGTCTAAAACATCAGTTAAGCATCCCATTAATATTCATAGTTATTATTAAACATGCCGTCTGCTAGTATGCAGCTAGTATACAAGCAGTATAGTTGGCGTAAATCATTGGCGGGGGGTCGAGAGTCTAGACATTTTGGGTGCTGAGGCTGTGGAGGACACCCCTTGCAAGTGTTCCACTTGAGATTTAGCTTTATCACATGATATAATTGAGTTAACAGTTAAGCATAGCACAATCAACTGTATAAAAGGCTTATCTTTTACTGCGTACCTGTGTTAAATGCCCCCCAGCTGTGTGAACTACGGAACTAAAAAAAAAAGTGCAAAAGAATAGACTGAATGGAACAATGCAATTTCTCGAGCTCAGACCCCATGCTCGTTTTTTTTATTTTATTTGAAAGCATTATTTAATTTCTATTTAAATAAAAATACAACCCACTAAATATACACCAAATATGTGCCACCCCTTGGGATTTTTCTGGATTTACGCCACTGAGTAGCATACTGGAATGAAAGTCTATACAGCGAGCTTTCAGTTTCGCTTATGCTTACGGATGGTCCCATGGTTAAAATTCATTTTTTTAAGTTAGCCAACAGCATTTTGAAGCAGATTTGGAGCAGTTACTATCAGATATTGCACCTCCATCACTGCACTGGTCGACTGAAATAACGCAAACCATCTAACTTGGTACAATGACAGAGGAGGAGGAGGAATAAATGAGGAAGGACAGGGAGGTTACATTACCAAATGAATTGGCACGTGAACGGAAGGCTGTTTAGGAGCAGTTACAAGCATTCAGTTGGATTCACGAGGATAACACAGAGCCACACGAGCAGCAGAGAATGTGACAGTGTATAGCCCTTGAGGTCGAAAAAGCATTATGAAGAGAAATATGTGCACTTTTGCTACGTTGAAATGTTTCCTCAAGAATTTTGCAAACACAGAGGACTCTCGGTAAACGAAACGGAACTGGTGCTTAAATGGAACAACTGCCTTTGATACCATTGGTTTCATACTTGAATGCTGCAACCCAGCTCACCTCTCAAAAAAACTAAACTCCTATTAAATGAACACATTTTTCCGGTACCTTAGTGTTCCATTTAATGAGTCTACTGTAAGTGCTATAATAAACAAGTCACAAAGGTTAAATATCCTTTCCAGCTAATTTCAAATTTTCATGCGGCCTAGCCATTCTTCTCCGCCATAGGGAGGGGGAATGTGGAGCCCATCGTTGTGACATCGCCTACTTCTGCGACGTGACACGCCAGCGGCACGCAGCCAATGACCGAGCAGGGTATCCTCGACAACAATGCATGTCATAGCAGCGCGGTTGGAGAAGCACCCACCCCCTAGCAGAAAGTAGAAAAACTCTTCTTCATCTAGGAGACTCGTTCCGGCAATACCGCTTCTCCCGGTAGATAACAGTCCAGAAAAATGAAAATGCAGACTGCACGGCCAAAACTGCATCACTGCTGGGCCAAGGCAAAGTTTCAAAGTCAAATGACCAATCGACGAGCTCAGTGGCACATCAAGTTGCCCATGGCCAAGCTTGCGTCGCTGTGCATAGGAGGGAGATTGGTCATAAGAGGCACAGAAATTGTTTTTCGAAATGGAGGGTCTGTGCAGCGCTGTAATAATGGGAAAATGCAATCCCGGTCTGCTGTACGAATTGGAGGTTTTGTTTAGGGTGTGTAAAAAAAAAGTCAGCCTGTTGACGTGACCTTTAAAGATGGTTTGTGCTATCACTTGTTGTGGAGGTGTATAAAAAGTTTCTCAACATAAACCTAGAGAAAAACTGCATTGATAACCACACTATGTGGAAAAAAAAAAAATCGAACTGTGCAACCTTAGTCTTTGCACAAGCAATACAGCTGTTTGCACAGTTAAATTTACAAACTTGCTCTACCTGAATAGCCTAAAAGCACAACATTTCCACCAAATGTGGGATAACAGAAGCAATCAGGCAAGTGACTGGAAAATGACAGGCACAATCCGCCCTTTTCATTTTCCTGTGCTGACCTCTGGTGTTTCGATAGGGGCAGGGAAAAGCGACATTGCTAGAACGATAGATTCGGAGACCAGGACGCACCTCGTGACTTTTCCACTACGGAAGGGCGCATGCACCGCGGCATCGTGGAAAAAAGTAGATTGGCCCTCCCTTTCCGTTTCCATGGAGCTTCCCCACTTTGCCATAATCAATTAAAATATTAAAATGGAGAGCCATCTGGGAACGGCAACCACCAGATTTTCTACTGCCCTTTCATTGATGCGATAAATAACTACACTTTGATGCATGAAAATATCTACAGCAGAATGTCACAGCACCTCTTTGTTCTAGCAGCTGAACCCCTTTAAAAAGAAACATGCACCAAGGAGAAATTGTTTCTCATAAGTATGGTACCATGTATGTTCTTTCATCAACACCTATTTCAATGTACGCACACTGGTGCCTGTCATCCCTATTGTCTTATATATTAGCGGGTGGAGATAGCAAGCGAATGGTATCTATTAGAAATGCACAAGATGTTAGCATTTCTACAAAGCGTGTTTCTTCTGCAGATGGCCAGGCCAACCGGGCAGTCTGAAGTACTCCACAGACTTGCCTTGTTGCTTGACTGAATTACCGCTGGCTTTTTGCTACTCTGCATTTTGTTGATGTCGCATGCCCCAATGACACAAGTGTGGCTGTTATTTTCTGTTGCCTTGTACCTTACTCTGCCAGTAGCAGGTAAAATTGCCGTTGACGCCCTTGTGGCACTGAAAATGCAGTTTATCTTCTTCATATTCCTTAGTATGGTCAAAGCTCAGCCATGATTAGGGGTGAATTGCAATGAACTCCTGGAACTGCATACTTCATGCATCAAAGTTTGAATTGACCGAAAGACAACATTGCATTTCTTTCACTTGTTAGGTGCTGCCTTTTTTCTGAAGGTTTCTACATTTCTTGTTATCAGAGCAAAGTGTAGCCAGAGGGTACTTGAACACCTTATGCAACAGGAAGTGCCTTGAGTCAGAGTTTCCTAAAATTAACTAGAGGGGATTCTGGTGCTGCAATCGTTCAGCGACCATGGGAATGAGTAGTAGTACATGCGTTTGCCTAGTCTTCATACTTGCGATGGCGAATCGCACTTGTGGCTCCGTTTATTGCTGTGTTTCGATTTTGCTTCAAAGGAAAAAAAAACTAACCTTTTTGAAGTTCGTGACCCCATTTGAAATGGCAAGTCTAAAATAATAACGTGGTGAAGCGCAACCACTGAACATTTGCCGATTTTTGTTTCGTGAGAAAACAGCTTCAAGCCACACGAACACACATGGAGCCAGAAGTACGAAGATTAGACAAATCTGTGTACTACCCATCACTCCTATGCTCGCTGAAGCACCATGTGTTGCAGCTGCCATAGACACTAGTGCCAGAGTTCCCTCTAGTGTATATTTAGGAAAATCTATGCCTTCAGTGGCAAAAAGTGGTAGTGTCAGCAGTGACTGCAAGTGGTGGGGTTGAGCAGTGGCGAATCCAGAGGGGGGTGGTAGGTGCAATTGCCCCCCCATAGTCTGTCAGCAAATCCCCTCCCCCCGCTCCTCTTTTCAGTGCTTGTTGTCTACTTCCTATAACCAACTAGAACAAATGAGTGGGACCTCTAACATTAACAATATTTATGCTTAAAATGGGTTTTCATGCTAATTAAAACAAAACAAGTTAGGACTTTGCCCCCAGGTGTTACTTTGTGACCCCCCGCCCCCGAAAATGTGTAGCTCGATCCACCCCTGGTATTGAGGTAGTGTCTCATGGCACCACCTTGAGTTGCTGTAAGCATGCTACCAGATTTCAGCCCACATTTGCTTGCGAGTGCAGAGCTCTCAATATGGCCTGCAAATTACTCTTTCCTATTTGGACGCATAACATTGTTTTCCTAGGTGCTTAAGGCCATTTCCTGCCCTGTTTCACTGTATCTGGCACGTCTTGAGTAATGGAATATCTCAGTACAGCATACGAATCTGCTTCTATGTAGCTACGCCTGAGCTACTCATACAAGTGTCAATCGCAGACTCTTGTGATCTGCAGAACTATGCAGCAAAAGAACAAATGATATGCAACACCTTTAAATTTTATGTCATAGAGAGCATGAACCCCCTAAAAAACATGCTTTCATTCTGTGTATTTCAAGTTTAGTGTGCCTGGTCAGTTTTGCTAGTAAAAGCCTTTCAGTAATGCAGTACCTACAGGATTTGTCCACTCTAGTTGGCACACTGGTACAGAAGACTGTGTCATCGCAAAGTGGGTAAATCTCAAAGACATCATAATGCACAGTCATGTGGTGGAGTTCTCTGAACCTTACTTGTAAGGCACATAGTTGTAATGGCTCCAAAATTGCAGAATACAATCACTCAGAATGTATTGCATTCCAACATGTGGGATGGTCTCAAGCAAATTTCCCAAAAAACCACCAAGCGTTGACTACACCACCAAAAGATAATTAGGGAAGCACAATCCAGCTTATGCAAATATGCCATTTGACGATGAGGGACCTACAACACATGAGCGTTTTCGGGAAAGCCTGTTCCCTGCACCTAAAACTGCACACATCGCACACCCTAGGCTCACATGATAAAACATGCTTATTGAAATTATAAAGATCATCATAAAGCATGCTGTGCATTCCTCAAGGTATTTATATCTCATTCTAATCTCACTGCAATGCATTTGCACTTTTATCATTCATACTGACACTCGCACATTGGCCAATAGAAAAATAGATACAACTTTATTAATATCATAAATCTCTGCTGAATATTCAGACCCAATAGCATTGGTGAGACAAATGCATTAAATGTAACAGCTAGTATCAAATGAATACTTAAAGGGGTGGTGCCACCAAATTTCGAGGCTATCTCAATCCTGTTGTGGGTTTTTTTTTGTATGCAAGGACTCTTCACACGAAGGGTCTGACACAAAAAACACGTAGGATATATTGCGATTCACTTTTCAAAGTGTAGCTGAATGCTCACTCGCGATCTAGGCCTATCAATTGTGCAGCAACACTGAAGTGTCAGAATAGGAGAAGCAACAGCAGTTGTCGTGACTCGAGTGACTTTTGTCATCTCCGAAACGAGCGTACCCAACTTACCAGCAAAGCATCGGTTGCTGTATAACTCGTCGTGTTTCAATTGCTTTTCGGCTAAATGTTACGCATCGAAACCTGCGAAGGCATTCAGTGTGCTAGAGTGCTGAAGGCATCCGGTGGGTTGCCCGCGTAGCGACCATGCCTGCATACAATTGTGCGCCCGAGCAGATTTGGTGACCCAGTGAGTTTTTACAAGTTTCCCCGAGACGAACAACAAAGAAACGCTTATACAGACTTCGTTCTTTGCCAATTACTTGGCTGTAATCCTTTTGTTGAAGAGCTGTGTTGTACAACGGATGGGTACGCACGTTGTGAACAAGGGGAGAACTCGCATGCCTGCTGTTACGAGTGTGCTGGCCCTTCCAGAGACGTGTGCGTCCGTCAAAGACACTGGGTGCTTTCAAAGAGACACTCGACGCGTCCTTCATGTACAACGCAGACGTCCGTCAGAAACGCTGTGCGCATCCAACAGCAAGGCTGTCCCCTCCTCCTTCAGCTTCTCGGTGACTATAAAAGGCCGGCGCATCTGGCGGCTTCCTCGTACACATTCTGTACATACGTTGTAAATGTAAAATCTTTGTTTCCTTCCGGCTGCCTTTTGCCTTGGCACTGGCTGGATGCTACTGCAACTGGCCATGGCAACTGTCAGCGCGTTCGTTTTGCTAGCACTCGTGTGTGAGAGCAGACGAAACTCGGCATGATATGCTTCACTATGTGACTAAGCCACCTATGCATCCACGTCACTGCCCAACTCGGCGCCGTGAAACCGAAAAAGGTCCACATAAATAGAGCAATATTAAATAATTTAGTGAAAATACATGAATCTTGGTGCGTGTATCATGCTTCCTGGAGCTGAAGGAACCACTTACAGAAAAGAACACGCATGCCACAAATTTGGTGGCACCACCCCTTTGACACTGCTACAGAGAACTTCATTTACAAAGTTCTATTTTATGAGAGAATTGCTAAAAATATTGCACCAAGACCTTATAAGATCGGCAGGACTAACATTCCTGAATCCTTCTGCAATGAAATAAGTATTGAAATAAAAATTGTTGCGAATTCCAAAAAATCCTATTTACTCGTGTCAGCTGAACTTGACTATAGGGCCGGCCAGCAAGCCACAGATTAAGTGCTAAGCACCAATAACAACGGAGGTTGTTCAGAAACATGGCACGAAATACCCTAAGACACATGGCAGCAAACAACTTTTTTTACACACTGAATGTTCTGCGCTCATTAGACCCTATGAAGCGTTTGCAGTGGTTCAGTGTACATAAGTAATCCCAAGTTATACCTACAGAATGCCACTCTGCATTTCATCCTTAGATCCAGCAGATCTTGATTTGTCGCTGCATATCAAATGCAGGGCAGCTGGACAGATGGCCACAATAGTTAATTTTGTGTGCTTTCTGTATCAGCAATTGTATTTACGATCCAAGCTTCATCCACACCCACCTCTCAATCTTGGCTGGGTGCATGTTGTTACCAGTGTGTTCAATGTCAATAACCAAGCAAGGCACCTTCTGTTAGCACAAGTGTACCACACAAAGACCTTTTTGGTAGCGTGGTGGGATGAAAAGCAGATGCAGTGGTTCATATTGAAGGATGTCTCCTGCATGTCAAACTTGACACAAAAAGTAACAAACAAGACATAATGTACACCTTATGTCATACAACGCTTCAATTGATGCTACTCAACAAACACTGCACAATCTCGTGTGCAGACCATTTACAGTAGACCCCTACAAAACTGCCCGCTTGTGCGTCTTGTGGGAAAATTTATAAACTCCCACTGACATGCATATTCATTCTACAATACAGTGCAGCTCGCAACAAAGTCAATGCAGTGTTAGTCATAACTGATGAACTTAACTGTAACACGTTACTGTTTTAAAGTTCTGGTGACAGTGCCAACATAGGTGTAGTACAAGCCTCACTGGAATGCAACAGAATATTTCATAGATGCATATAAAAAATTTTTTCATTCAAACATTGTCATATGGCAGACAGAATCATAGCAGACTATTGCGATTTGCAAGCCAGGCTCTACAGAGGAGCTTTCGTACGAATTCTGCACGGCGATAAGCCCACTCACGTGCATGTTTGGAGAACTCTTCAAACAGCTCTTCCTTGCCCCTGTTCTTTGGGATGTTGCCCACGAAAAGCCGGTGATTGTTGATTGAGATGGTGACCCCGATGTATTTGCCTTTCCGGATTTCGTGGTTGTCCAGCTGCGAGAAAAGTGCACAGTGAGTGAGTGCGCTGCGTGCAAAGTCCGGCGCCAGACACTCACCTCGCGTACAGAGTTGTGGGCGCCCTCGCGGTTGCAAAAGGTGATGAAGGCGTAGCCTCGGTTGAGGCCCGAGAGTGGATCCATCATGAGCCGAAGATCCCAGATCTTCCCACACTTTTCGAACAGGGGTATGAGCTCGTCTTCGAACATGTCCTTGGGGATTTTGCCGACAAACACCTCGCAGCCGCTACTTGGCTGCGACCCCGTCCAGCCGGGAGGCGGGCCGCCGTACTTGCGCTGGCCCGTCGTCACGTCCAGCGAGTAGCCCGTTCGCTCGAGTATGGAGCGGATCTTGTCCTCGTCTGGACCCTTGTTGGAGCCCGAGCCCGACGCTCCGGGCAGCTTGCTTTTTTGCCGGTACGTCTTCATCACGCCGCAAAGGTAGGCAGACTTGTTGGACACGTGCTCCAAACTGCTGTCCAAGAACTGCTTCAGAACAGCCAAGGCGCCGTCAGCGGGGAACTCTTTGAGCGCGTCAAGCGCGCGCTCGTCCAAGTCGGCGTACGCCAGTTTCCCCGTCTGGAAAATGGCATCGAGCTGAGCGGCGACTTTCTCCTGTAGACCGTGCTCCACAAGCTTGGCGTAGTCGGCGCTTTGTTCAGTCGCGCTAGACTCGTCCATGGGCTCAACCGTCGCTGCGTCCCCGTTACCCTCGGCCATCGTTTTCTGCGTCACGAAATGGAAAAGAAACGCCACAGATGACGCGCACGCCAGGTGTCTCGCCGACGCGCCAAATCCGAGAACAGATCGCCGAAAGAGGCGCACAGACCGCGAGTGGACCCACCCGGGTCGCCGGGAAGCACGCACGCTACCCAAGTGCGCCGGCGTCTATCCCGCCATGGCGCTAGTCAAAAAGGCGAACTGCCAAATTAGGCCTCGCAAGCATCACACGCTAGGTACTACCGATGCTGCAACTACGCTCGGCTTCGCTGCATCCTACCGCCACTTTACGGACTCCGCTAGCGTGAGAGCGCGCGGATTCCTGCAAATCTTCGTCGTTCACTCTCAGTGAAACGCGCACAAGGGCGGGCAAAACAAAGGGCCGGCATAGGACTGACCGGCTCTGCTCGGGCAGCGCGTCTCGACAGCGCGAAGATTAATTTACGCAGCCCATGGCCGTTTAACCACCGTGAACAACAAGTAGAAAAGTTTCTTGTACTCACTTTGGAAGCCGATTACTCCTGCGAGAAAAAATTCGATCCCGATCCGAGGGGACAAAATTTGTCCCAGTCCCAACCTAATGGGAATGGGCTACAACGTGAGTGACACATGCACGGGGCGGCCCGGTGTGTTCAAAGGGCCACGCAGCTCTTCGACTGGCGAGTGAAACAGCAAAATTCATTGTTTAAGTTGAGCGGCCTAACATTATTCGACGTTCTGTTTAAGCTTATCGTCACTGTTGCGTGATGATATACTTCTGTACAATGAAATATACAACCGCTTGTGGGACTACTTTTCGTTGCGCAAAGAGCCGCTACCCTAGAAAAGGCGCCATCCTTGTTTTGATTGGCGATTTTCAGAAAAGCGGGTGCCCGGCAAATGCCCAGCTAGCCAACGTTACGGCTAGCTACCGTAGCTTGGATGCGTTGCTACTGTCGCTACTCTAGGTTAAGGGCTTGTTGCTTTCCACCCGCCTATTCCGCTTTATCGAGACACCTGCAAGTTATCGCATCAGATTGAATAGCAAACGACACCTATGCCCACGCGTTTTCAAACTTGCGTTACATCAAGTGTAACCGTCACATCACTTCCGATGCATCCTCGCCAACGCTGGAGCGACAGTGCCACTTCCAACAATGTGTTTCGTATTGCCTATTATTAACAGTGCGCTTGGGTTTGTTTTGTGAGCCCTTCAATTTCCGACGGGATAGTCAGGCCAGGTTTTTGACCGGTTTACGACGTTAGTAAGGGTAGATACCAGGAAACGTAGCTTAAAAGACGCGGCTAGTATTTTCTGTCAGCAGCCACGTTCCTCGTAGGTGTAAAGATTGAGTTTTTTTTTTTTTTTATGCAAGTCAACACTACCAACCCTCCACATGACTGATCGACACGTCTGCGAATGCAACTGCGCAGCAGCATAGATGACATAGACGAGCAGCACATTACACGCATCTATATATCTTGAAGAAAGCACGATAACTGATGTTTAAAAAACGTATTAACACAATGTGGTGAATGACACATCTAATACACAAATGAAAACCCCGAATAAGAACTATGCGAGTGTCTGTGAGTGCGGCTTATATTCGAAACCTCCACTTTCAAGATATTGTACGAGAAAGCGAAATGACATTTATTGTTTGTTTGACCAGGCACCTTGTACTTCACTTTTGAGGTAGTTGGCCTCATCATTCCAGGTACGCATGACTTGCTTGAGCTACCTGTTTCTGTTCACCAACGCATTAGCTGGTTTTCAGGGCCCTGCGTCACCAGCTGCAGAGCCTCCCACCGGTCTTCGAATTCTTTATCACGGTCCGCTGCTTTCCCCTCGTTTTCACCTGAAGGTGGTGACTGTGGCACGTTGAGGTTGCGCAACAATAGATGTATAATCAAGTTCACCATACGCAACACGTCACATATGGCACTGGAATGCACCATTTGTCGTGGGGTGTAGCGCGTGTTCGATGAGCAGAGCTTGCAGTCCCGCCCATAGGCCCCTCGATATATAGCGATTTTGCATACCTCGTATTCAAATTCTGTATTTTCCTTCGTGAAAAAAATTTGCTTCAGACTCGCTGTACTGCCCGGATGACACCCACGAAGAATCGCTCTTTCGAGGAGCGTGTTATCGGTAGCTAACGTTCATCAATAAAGGGCTAACTAGCCAACTTTCATAAATTAATTACACGATTCACTAATATATATCATATTGCGGTTCACGACCTTACCCGTACAACACAACAGCCGGTCACGTCTCCTATGCTTATTGGGCCACGTTTGTACTCATTCGGTTAATTCATCCTGCGCCAAAGACAAGCGCATGGGGAGTGGTGAGGGAGAAAATAAGTACATACAAATGCAATAAATATGACATGGGTTCCAGAAACACCACTCCTCAAACAAAGCTGTATTTTTTCTTCGTTGTAAAACCATCTTGACCTAGCTGTTTCTGACGTCGCAGAGGGACACATGCTATGGAACAAGAGCGTGCGCACGCGAGCACGCGTGATTCTAGATCTATCCTACCCTTGCATGCACGCTGCTGCCAGCGTTTCTCGGTGGAGGGCTACATTTACAGCAGTCTGCGATTTTACCCATGGCGGAAGCTGGGAAAGGAAGCGATGATAAGTCAGGCGAGCCCTCGGATGCGCCGCAAGCGGACTCAGAACCCAAGAAGAGTTCAATGAAGGCTACCAAGGAGGACGGCTCGACGAGTGGCGAGAAACCAAAGAAGAAGAAAAAGAAGTCAGCCGAAGACTTGGCCACGCATGGCAACCTCGGAAAGATTGCTTCGGAAGCGGCCTCCAACAGGGACACCAGCACGGGCTCGGTGAAGAAGCCAAAGGGTGGTAAGAAGTCATCTAGCAAAGAAGGCAAGTCCGATGGGAAGGCCAACGCTACCAAAAAGTCTTCCAGCAAAGAAGGCAAGTCCGCTGGCAAGGCCAGTGCTGTCAAGAAGGGCCGCCATTCCAAGGTGGGCTTAGAGACGCTGAGCGGAAGCGAAGCAAAGGACGCAATCAAAGGCAAGAAATCCAGAAAAAGGAAAAAGAAGAAAAAGCATGTCGCTTCTCAGCTGCCCAGCAGTCCAGTGGCGCTTCACCCGCCCTCGGCTCCAGATGCATCAGCACAGTCATATTTCGCTTACCCACCGGGTACGCTTCCTTATCCAGCCCAGCCCCCGATACCGCAGCATGCGATCGTGCAGCTTCCGCCGGCAAGTGCCCCACAAACCAGTTCGGGTGTCCTCTCGAAAATTGGAGCTTTTCTTGGCATCGTCGAGCGGAAAGATGCATCGCAGCATCCCCCTGCGGATTTTACAACAGCATCAAATGTATCAACTCAACTGCATCCTCCACTATTCCTGGCCCCTCAAGGTCAACAGATGCCTTATGGCGCCTTTCAATCGATGCCTGGCCAACTTGCGCCTCCTGGTGGGCAGCTACCTATGACAGCTCAACAAACGCCACTGGTGACTGTTCAGCCAAATGTTAGTCTGCAAGAAGGGTATGTTCAGCCGAATTCCGGTCAACCAACACTTGATCAAAACCTAGCAGGCCAGCAGGCGACCGTGAATCATGCGATGCGAGGACAGAATATTGATCAACCGATGCCTGCTGAACCGATACAAGGGTACACGCCCAGCCAATCGTTACCTAGTCAACTAACGCCAGGGCAGCCCATACCAATTCAACCTGATGAACAGGTGCAAGGTAAAATGGTGCCTAGCTATTTATTGCCTAATCAGCCAATGCCAACATATTTACCAAAAGAGCCGTCGCTTACTGAGCCTATGGCGTCACAACATGTGCCGGGAGCAACCGCATCATTTATAGATCAGTCTGTACCAACACATGCTGTTGTAGAGCAGTCCGTGCCATTGAAGCCGTTATTTGGTCGGGACTATACGGGCCAAACAATAGTTAGTAGGCCGATGATAGTTTCACGCGCGGTGTCGACAGAAACGGCTTCATCAGAGCAGACGTTAGACAAGGCATCAACACATGCCCAACCACCACAAATTTCGCAAGGCGACATGGCGCAGGCCATCAACTTATACGGGCCGCAAACATCAATTCAGACTCCTATCAGAAGATCAAGCCTTCTTTTCACCAATACGGCTAATCCGCCTGGCGGGCCCTTTGTGCCAGCTTTATACAGACAAGGAAGCCGGACAGAAGACTCTTTCTACCACGGTTTCGCTATGGCTGAGCCACAAGTCCTACAAGACGGAATGCCTTCGTCAATGCTTCCTAAACAGTTGTCATCTGCAAGGACATCCGTCGCACAACTTCCGCAGATTGAATCGACGCCCAGAAGTTCACGGTTTTTCGCGTATGGCCAAATCGAGATGTCTCGACCGGCTGCGAGAAGGCCGTCCAGAAGCTTGTACGCGGCGGATACGTTGCCTCGAAGATCCTCCTGGTCATCGTTTTCTAGGAGGCCGTCACGAACACAGGACTATCCTCTCGCCAGCCCTGGTTCGCTTTCAGGTACGATTGATGATATGCGGCCAAACTCACACGAGGATTACGACGTTATGGAGCCGGTGGAATCTCGGCGAGACAGCAGCGCCAAGCAGCGTAGCTCATGCATGCGCCTTTCGCAAAGCAGGCTGCACGCTGAGACACGTGAGCTCGCCGAGGATTTTGATTCTACTCGAGCCTGGCGCTTTTCTGTTGGGCGACTGGAGCCTCCTCAGCGCACAGCGAGTGCTTCTACGCCCTACCAGCCGTGGGAAACACGCTGCGCCGCGGACACTACGCAGCACATCAAGTACACGGCTGCAGTCGCCGAGGACCTCCGGGTAGCTTCCCTGGCGCTCCGTAGGCTGCAGTATAACAACGAGAGGGAGCGGCGCCGGCGGGACTTCCTCGCCACTGAGCTAATGAAGAGGGCAGCTCTTGCGAGCAGCGAGGTTCGCAGAGCTTCCATGGCATTGGCAGCCATGTATCCCGAGGATGCCTTCCCTGGAGACACTGCGTCGTCCACGGAACAGGGAGGCAGACGACTGTCGAAAGCAAACGCGAAGAAAGCCGAGTTGCCAGCGCGTCCTGCAGCTGGACCCGGAGGCGAGCACAAAGCGCAGGGCATCACAAGCACCTCATGGCGCGAGCATAGGAGGATGTCGCATCGCGGTCCAGGTGCACTGCCTTCGCGGCCAGCAAACGAAAAAGGCCGCGGCTCTCAGTCTCCGGATTTCTTGTTCGAAGCTACGAGCTCGAGATTAGCTGACATGCCTAATGCGCGTAAGACCACATCGAAGAGGTCCTTAGCGAGGAAGTCTTCCCACTCCCTTGATTTCTCGTTCCAAGCGACCAGCTCTGGAGCGGCTGCCATGCCGGGTGTCCGTAAAGCCAGGTCAAAGAAGTCCTTAGCGAGGAAGTCTTCGCGGGCGTCCCTGACAACCGATGCGGAGTCATCCTCGCATGGCGACAGCGGGTGTGACATGTGTGGAGGCCTGTGGCGAGGCCTAGTGCGAGAAGCCCCATCGAAAGAAAGCTCGACGACACAGGTTGGAGGGAGCTGCCTTTGATGGGCGTACCATGTTTCATCTTTTTCGCACATAAATGTGTAAGCGCGTGAGAAAATCAGCGAAGCTTCAATGAAGGGTTCTCGCAATTTTGCCAGTGCCATATTGCTTTTATGGTTAAATGTCAATTAGCCATATCTGCTGCATCCCATATGCATATCTATTCTTTTAAATTATGAATTGGTTAAACCGGAATTTCGAAACTGCGCTGCAACTTCAGCGAAAGTTTAATATAGGTACAGGATCATACGGAACTGCAAACGTGATTAAATGTACCCGTGAAGGCTGATTACAACTTCAGAGAGATGTTACGTTCAAGGAAATTTTGAGACAGCTCTAATACAATGAAATTTATTGTCGAATGAGGCCTTGGAAGCTAGAAATTCGTTTGCAAGGAACGCATATGTTGCTTCCCTTGTGAGCTCTGCATACCGCTGAAAAAGCATGTTTTTTTCTTGAAGCATTTAGTGAAAATTTGTGGACGATCCAGAATCCTTCAAGGACTATGGCGGATGCTAACGTGTTGCGGAGGTGCTATGGCGGATGCTAACGTGTGGCGGAAGTGCAGCGGTTGCAACTCTTAACAGCACATGCCGAATCTTTCAGGCTATATACCTTTTGTTTGCACATGAAGATATTTTAACCTATACTCGTATTCATCAAATTAACAGCTAATCTTAATGCATCAGTGCTTTGAATTTAAGCAATCGACGGGGATCAAGGAATACGTCCGGCTTTTCCCTGGCTTTCGTGTTTTGTTTTGCGTTGATTCATCACTATGGCACCGTAGCGCGTTTAAAGTTCAGTTGGTCATGCAAGGTAGTTTCCCAGTCCTTTGCTCTGCTGTGTAGCTTCCTCAAGATATTTTTGTCCTGTCCTTCTTTATTGTTTTTACTGTAAAGGCGAAAGCCTTACATGCCTTGTCAAACTGTAAATTGACCGACTGCGTCCCGCGCCGGAGGCGTCAACATGTGACGCAGAAAGCTATCTCCTCGTGCTCATGACGCATTGATGTCGAAAGTGGACTTTTCACGCTTTTACAGCTCTCGCAAGTTTTCTACATCATTATGGTGCAACCTCTCCTACGCCGTCAGCCTATAGCAAACTTCTATTGGTTGCGGTGAATCCTCTGTTGCATGCAAGATATGTGTGCTTTGATTTTTTCCAAGCTGTGAGGAGTTGCATGTAGCTCCGCCTGTTCGGCATGTTACCTCTCTACACTGCTTGTATAAAGGGAAACGACGAGCACTTCACTTATCGAACGTCAGTATTCCTGACATGCTACGAGGAAGAAGCGGTCAGTATGCTCACCTTCATTAACTGAGTCATTGTCCAATGCTGTGGTGTCAAAGGGGCTCGTGCAAAGTGTCGATGCACCTAGCCTCGACGGTCTCTAGTGCAGCCGACGGTTCCCGGCGAACTCTGCACCTTTTGGCACAAAACAAACACGCCGGAGGCCATGAGAAATACTCAGCAGAGCGTCCGGCTAAAGTTTCGGAACGTCGCGCTGCAACTTGACAACTCCTCTAATTAACCGCTGGTCCGCACGAAAGACCTCTCTCTCTCTCTCTCTCTTTGAAGTGTTTTTCGCACTTCAAATGTGAAACCACCACTTCCACTTTTCCCACCGTTCGCTGTCTCTAAGACAGCAGCCCAGGCAGCCAGAACATTGACACTCTTTTGTAATTTCTCTTGTAATCGGATCGACACCGAGGTATACGCACCATCCTTTCCGATTTTCAGGCACAATACACTAGACACAAAACAAGACATACGGTGAAAACTTCGCGGTGACATGCCACGATATTTGGCAGCACTGCTGCCGTCTGCCCGATGCTACCGCTGCCCCCCGCTGACTTTACCACAGAACACCTACCGTGCTAGAGTACAGCAACTCCACCCAACGCCTCCTATTGGAACGTCGCTTTCTTTTCCATTAGAACCTTCCTGCCAGCGCGCTATCTCGAAGGCCATGCCTCCTGCTACGTGTTGCTACCGGCCGCCGCATGAGACCGCTCGTCTCGAGACCATACCACGGCAGCTGCACGGAGCCAACTGAAAACTTTGCTGTATTTGCAAGGGGCTACCTTTTTGTGCACCGTCGCCTGAAGTGGGGAGAAGGTTGTTCATGATATAGAGCGCCTACGTGTGTTAGTATACCACCACATTGTTCATAACATAGTTCGGCGAGTAATCATAAATGTTGAAATCTGGCGGGATGCGGTCTAACAATGAAACTTTAACTTTGCAACCCTTCGGCGAAACAGCGTTGTGCCCTTCTTTTTCGTTCCTGTGCTCTGTATACATACAGGGTGTCCCACGGAGGAAGGAAACCTTTCCTTCCTCCGTGGGGTGTCCCAACTATCATGCTGCGCGATTTTTAAAAACAGGAATGGCGTTACACGTAGCAAAGCTTTGCATAATGTTTTCAGTGTACTCTAGTAGCCCCTACTGATTATTTTTTCGTTAGTGACAATTAATTATTCATAATCATATTATTAACTCAACAAGTACTCACCTAATTATCAAAATGTCAATCAGGCAGGTGTGCGCATGTTGAAATGACGTCTGTTTGTGCTACTTTCAACAACGTACTAACCGCGTGCTCATTTTTTCCTGTTAAAAAAGCCACGAAATGCGAAAAAGAACACGGAGCTATATATAGACCACTGTGTGCATCAGAAAGAAGCGCCCCCAAACAGGCTCATTTGAGAGAACGAGTAACAATGAAGAAAAAAAAAACAAATCGCGCAATGTGCCACTTCTCGTCAAAACAAACGCGCTACCTTCATCTTGCACAGTCAGGCTATAAACGCTCTAATCAGAACAGTGATCCAGCCGCGTGATCAATGTGTAAAGTTGGCTGTGAGATATGAACGGTGATAGCGACGTATAATTAAGTGGAAGGAATCTCTGCAGAACTGCAACACATGTTGGTGGCACCCGACCTTGCCACTATGCAAAACGCTGTTTCTGGCAACGGAAAAGAGGCAGAGTGATTGCTTTCAGAAGGATTTGGGGGCGCTTGTTTCTTTTGCGGTTGTGAGTGCAGAAACGTGTTATTTTTCATATTTCGCGGGCTTTCTTTATTCACAGAAAAAAAAAAGGGTTTAGTGTTCACCTGCTGCCCCGTTGTTGGCGCTGTCTCACCATGACGTACTGCATTCTCATCGCTGTGCTTGACTATCTGTTGATAAAACCACACAATGAATCCATATTCACGGAAAGAAGCCGGAAATAAATCCCAAATTCGTGACGCCGTTCACGCACGTGTAAGATTTTGTCTATATTCGCCTCGGCAGTTTGAAGACGTCGTGCTGGAGCTGGGTGGCCACGTCACCAGTCCGCTGACGTGGCCCCTGGCCTGCCCGGGTGGCCGAAAGCGAAGCTCCGTCGCCACGGTGACCATGTTGGGTGCCGCGCGCAGAGGAAGCCGCAGGTCCAAGCAACCGAAGCAGGCTGTCTCCGACGAACAGGTCACCGCCGTGCTCCTCGAAGATGTCCAGGCATCGCCGCTGGAATGCTTTCAGGGCGTCTCTCATGATATTGTGGCCTCCATAGCCGGGAAGGGTGACGCCCAGGTAAGAGCAGTTTTACGCGTCATTTATGCGGTCGATATGTCAATGGCTTATTTATTTATTTTATTTATTTATATTTATCTATTTATTTATTCATTCACGGGATACTGCAGGTCAATATAGAGGCCCAAAAAGGAGTGGTTACACATACAGACAGCTGAGCATTATACATGGTATAAAGTTATATAGATCCGTACAACATGCAGAAAAAGAAAGAACACGTCATGCATTGTAAAAGAAGAAAGTAAAATGCATATAGATAAATGCACTGATCGTAAAATACAGGAGGTAAGGTAACCCGGTAAAATACTCTAGGTAAAGTTAAATGCATACTACTGCGTCCTTCTTAATAATTTGCTCTATTAGCTCAATGCTATGTGACCATATATCTATAGGATGGCGTTATCATTCGTTTATCATGCGTGAAAAAATGCAAATTTAAATTCAATGGTTCTGGTGCTGAAGGGAGTAAGGCTCCTTCTATAGCACCAGGAGGGAGCCTTCCGCTATGGTGAACTAGATATACTTCCGCGATGCCTTCCGCGAGAAATAAGCATGCTGATGCCTCGTTTCTTGGGTTAAGAGGACCGGGTGATATGCAATCATCTGGATTGAAAGCTCGTTTTCTACGTTTCATGTGAAAAAGAAACACCGGTTCCCTATTTACAGTGATACGACACCACAGAGAAAAAAGGCACCCAAGACACACACAGCGCTGACTTGGCAACAGGCTTCTGCCAAGGTCTTCCCTGGAGCTATATATTGCATTAAATGACCTCATTCAACAGGCTGTGGGTTTTCACAGTGAAAAAAAGTTATCTCCCCGAAGGAAACCCTGATGGGATACGAAGCAGCAGCGGTGCGCACGGCGTTCACCCAATTAAAACGGATGTCGACGCGGGTGCTGGAAGAACAGTTTGAAGCGAAACTATAGGTGTAGCGTTTACTCGGGTAAACGTTTGTTTGAAACACAGACACGGAAGGCGGGTTGGGTTTTGTGTAAGTTTCATCGTAGATAAACGAGCCGAAAGAGTCGACAAATTTAGTTGCGCGTCGGCAGCATCCACACGGACGCAGCCTGCTGGCCGTTTTCCCTAAATCTGTCTAGTGTTTCCACTCGACGTGCGGTAGAGCGTTGCGGGTGGTAGAAGGGGTGAAGCAAGAGAGCTGTCTTGCGAGTGGGTGGAGGGGCCGGCAGCTGCTGCGGGTGAGGGAGAGAGTGACGTCAACGCGCTGCTGCGACATGACCTACTTGGCACCACTCCAACCCCTGTGGTGAGGGGATCGTAAGGACGTACGGGACAGCATTACACAGGCTAGTCAAAGAGCTGCTTCGCATCTAAAAATTCCAGGCTACCCCAGCTCGCAATCATACTCGAAAACTTGCCCAAAACTGATTCTCTAGCCTTCTCACCTTATGCTTAATTTTGCGACTTGAATAATAAAGCGTTTGTCAAAGACTGCAAGTAAACTCTCAGATGCCTTAGACATGTACACGCGTCTCTGCTTGAAGCAACGCGAAGCAACGAAACCTCGCTGTTCTTCGGCGGATGATGAATATGCCAAATTAAGCACGACTTTCTGGACTTTAACAAAAAAAAGGGGGGGGGGGTCAAAACTATGGCACCCTAGATCGTTTCCTTATAAACAGCTGCAACCCTCATATTGACAATTACGAAAATTGATTTGCAAGCCCTTGTTGCTAGAGCTTTCAATGCAACTGCAGCGCAGGGCCGTTCTCAAACAATTTTTTTTTCAGGAAGTATTTCAGTAGAACGGCCAACTTTGGCAACTGGTGGTCAATGGCATTGTGTGTAAATATTTCATATCACCCGAAAAGTTAAAGCCGCCAGGTCTGCGCGGAAAGCGCAGCACGGTCACGGCGAAAGTTGTAGAGCGGCCTTTCAGAGCTTCTGTTAAACTTTTTTTTTTATTTAGCGGCCGTGGTTAACACTTTTTGGGTGATTGCTGCAACCACATTTGATGGGTATACCCACTACGCCATAAATTACCCTAATTTTTGTGTGCTAAGAAGGCATTCACTATGACATCCATCGTCATTCTTTGGAGAAGCATGATACCCGTCAGATACTTGCAAGAAATTTTGTGCAATTTTTTTATGCTGTGGCTGATAACGATGAATAATTATGCCTGAAGCTTTTGTGATAGGTTGGAGCCTTCGAGGACCCACTCGCTACGCAATTCGCCTAGTGTTCCACCAGGTTGCTGCTGTGCTGTTCTAAAGCGCCGTCGTGGCTCTGTGCTCAATTATTTCCGGTGTACTACATAAGTGGCAATGTGTGCCCCATGGGACGAATAATTCCTTATCCTGTAACCACGTTTGTAGAATACTCGGCTGGCACGCAGGTGACCCGGGCTTGAATGCCATTGCGTCCTTGGTGTTTTTCGTTTGTTTGGTTTGTTTCTTGTTTCACGTGATAGTGGTTACGGACACCGGCGGCGGCGGAAAACTACGGCGCACGCAACTCTTGTTGTGATCTGATTTCTCGCGGGAAAATAAATATCCGGGGGGCGGGGGAGGGGTCTGAACTTTTCAACTCTCCTCTAGCAAATGCCCTGATGCAGCGTCAAAGCATTTTCTTCTCTCGACGTAAAGTAGGTCTGAGATGTCGGGAGGTACCCTACGGCCATAGCATACCTACAAAGCATCTACACTACCCAAGCAAAAGAAAAAAAATCACAGCATATGCACGAGGTGAATGATGACGGGTGGGGCGAAGCAGACGGACAAACGGACTATAATGAACGCTTTGCCCCACTCATCATCATTCACTCCGTGGATATGCTGTGACACCGTTTTCTTTCTCGTCTCTTCTTCTCTCGGTTACGCATGACGCACGACAATGTTAGACTAATACGAGCTTCGCCCCTAAAACAATCGTATCCAGCGCTTATCTTTCTCGGTTTCTAAGCACTCGCAGTTCGCTTTCTTGCGTTCTTAGGCACGCGCACATCTGTGAGGGAACATATTTTGGAAAATTATCAATTTGCCAAGTTGTAAAGGCGTCTGAAATTAGAAGCTACGCAGGCTCGTGCAGCTTCCTATAGGTCTCCTGTATATATGGGTCACTCCTCCATGTTTATGAAAGAATTCCCTCGATGAAAACGCCAAAGATACCACAAACGGTATTTGCAGGAAGCTTGTATGCGGCCGCGGCTTTGTGATACCGGAACCCTTCAACGATTTTGAAGGACTCTGGTAATACCGACAGCGACAGGCGTGCGGGATTACAAAAGACAACATGCTTGGCGCAATGGATAAAAAAATGAAGCAATGACACGCTTTTCCCGATGGCCCGTATTTGGCCACGGCCTCCCGGGAGCAGAAATGGGAAGTAAGCAGCTGTTGGAAAGCATCACCACGGTTCTTCGACCGCCATTGCGAAAAACCTCTCTGCCAATTGAACAATGATTGGTCTGACTAAGTAACGTTACAGGGCAGACTGCGCCCCTTATTGGTGACTAGGAGCACCTCCCCCCCCCCCCCCCCCCGTGCGCACGTCCGCGCCTATATATGCTGAAGCACCGCTCACACGCTCACAATTTAAGCAATATATAGAAATCTTGGTGCTGGCAGGTCTGTCGCACTAAAAGTAGTGCCACGGTAGTGTAGCGGCTATGGTGCTCGGCTGCTGACACGAAGGTTGCGGGTTCGATTCCACGGCGATCGCATATTGATGCAGGCGAAATTAGAGCCGTCCGCATACTGTGCGATATCAGAACACGGGGTAGTCGAAATTTTCGGAGCCCTCCACAACTGCGCGCCTTGATTTCGGCACGCAAACACCCAGATGCTATTATATTGTAAATTCACAAATGAAGAGTTTGGTGAATTTCGTTCCTGATTTTTGCCCCAGCGCAAATCTCTCAAGGTTGGCGAGCAGGTCGGGACGTTGGACGAAAACGCGTTGAATCGGATGATGCGCGACTCGAGTGTCGGTGTCCCCGCTGAACATCTAGAACGGGAGGGAGAAGATCAGGGACAACCGGCCGCCGACGGACAGGAAGGCGATGGACCGTACCATCCCATGGAAGGCGGACGGCTGCCGCTCGATGAGGAGGCGAACGTCGAGGCGGAGATGTGGAAGTTCGCCGAGAGCACGGTGCCCCTGTTCCCGGAGTCCGCAGTAGCCGTACTGTTTCTGCTGGCCTGCCTCGTGTGGGTGGCTGTGGTGCTGTTCGCCGGGAGCGCGCACCACAACTGGCTCAACACCACCTCCGACCATGAAGCCAAAACGGGACGCCCCGAGGGCAGGTAAGCGCCCAGTGTTCTCTCTTAGGCGGGCTAAGGTTGCACAGTAGCCACACTTTAAATGGGAGGAGTCTGAATGTCTATCACCCACGTTGCACCACATGCCGGGCGCTCAGGGTGGAGTTTTTAAAAACTTTTTTGGGAGCTGACCCAAGCGCCCATGGCCTTGTCGACAATCCTTACAATTCTACCAAGTGTAAGGATTCTCGTGAGCCCCGCCGCGGTGGTCTAGTGGCTAAGGTACTCGGCTGCTGACCCGCAGGTCGCGGGTTCGAATCCCGGCTGCGGTGGCTGCATTTCCGATGGAGGCGGAAATGTTGTAGGCCCGTGTACTCAGACTTGGGTGCACGTTAAAGAACCCCAGGTGGTCTAAATTTCCGGAGCCCTCCACTACGGCGTCTCTCATAATCATATGGTGGTTTTGGGACGTTAAACCCCACATATCAATCAAGGATTCTCGTGAGAGGTCGCTCTTCGGGACATCGGCTATATATAAGACGACCGAGCCAGATGTCGACCAAGGAAGGGGCTCGGGGACTTTTAGGGGCCCAATCACGTTAATTTGGATTGCTTTTGAAAAGTTCGATCCATCCATAAATGAATAAAAAAATCAATTGATTGGCCTTTGGTTTCCGCTTTAGTGTATAGCGCAAAACAACAACGGACACGACAAGGCACATGCGGACTTAGCGCTGCGTGGTGTCCGTGTGCGCCTTCTCGCGTGTCGTTTCGCGCTGCACATCAAAGCTTTTCAATTGAGCCGCGAACAAGCCCACGCTGCAACTCTTGTCGATCCGGCTTTGCGGGGGTTAAATGCGAAAAGTTTATCGATATGCAACATCGGGTTCCTCTTTTTTTTACGTGCCAGACCCAACACAATCGCAATTTCCCCACTTTTTTTTTTATTTCCCATGGCGCAGCGCAGTATAATAGGCGGCAAGCACTGCGATATACTATATATATATACTCGCAGACAAGCGAAAAAGATCTTCACGTTTTATGAGAGTTTAGCGAAGAAACGGAGAAGCATCACACATTACATGAAAAGAGGTCCGATGGGGTATTTAGGAAGACTTGGCGTTTTTTTTTTTCTGACCAAATTCTGCTGCGACGCGCCTCTTCTCAAAGATCGCCACGTGCGCTTCCCGTTCTGGCGCAATCCCGATGGCACTTTTCCTGCGCGGCCGAAGCGCTCAGTTTCGCTATCGCCTGGATTGGGGCCTTGAAACTCAGTGATTATTATCTCGAAATACGCCTGTTTCTTAAGATTAAAAAATATGGTATGTCATAAAGTGTACGTCCAACAACTTTTCTGTAAAGACCACTGCCCTTAAGTCAATAATTAAGAAGGCAATGTGTTTCAGTACAACTTTATGTGCTGCAAGGATTTTCCACCTCGACGTAGAGTTCGTTTGTGGAGACAACACTATAAGCCTGATGTGGTCTCGTACTTATAAAAAAAAAAAACCTGTATTGTCAAAAACAAAACAAAACACACATACACATGGAAAACATACATGGGGGGGGGGGGGGAGGTCCATCTACGCCGCTTCTACAGGCTTCACCAATGCATGCTATAGGGTGTACGACAGTTTTATAACGTAGTAATCTTGTCTGTTCACTTGGGAACTAACGGCAATATGTGTACGTTTCTTTTGCCACAGCCCGCCAACGTCGCCACCGAATGGGCCGCCCACTGCGCGTAAGTTTTTGGAAGTTACCCACGTTGACTACGAAAGTGGGTGGATATATAGAAAAACCGCAGATGGAAATTAGCTGCATGTGCTACAGTATTGACCACGCGAACAAGCTCTGCAGTTGGCGATAATTAGCCATAAAAGTGACATACTATCACTATGGGCGTACCTTATTTCAACGCTCTTTTGGACACAGAAGCGGCCGTAACGGGAGGGCAACCGACCGGTGCATTGATTTTAGCATTTGAATTCAAATGCGGGGGTGAAACATACAAGTTTCGCACTGGCCTTCATGCAATATGGGAAAAAAAATTTAAAAAGCTCTGCAATAAGAAAAACTTAACGATTTCTTTATAACTTCACGTAAATATATCTGACATCTTGTTTATGTATACGTGGAACTTATGGATATCGTTTGGGACATCCATAGGGCTCTATGTATGGCACGACAGACGACAAGATGGATTAACAGGTGACAAATTCCTGAAATACTTTTATCCCAGATGCGTATTATTATTATTATTATTATTATTATTATTATTATTATTATTATTATTATTATTATTATTATTATTATTATTATTAATATTACAGTAGAACATCTTTCATACGTTTCTGAAAGAAAGGGGACACGCGGGGAAAAACGTACAATCCTAATTCGCAATACCATCCCAAAGTTTCGCTTGTAACGGTATTGTGTACGTTAAGCACCAGGAATCGCTATTAATCTGCGTAGATATCTACATAAACTCAATCTCAAGGAGGTTCCAGGGAAGGGCGGTGATTTTCCCCCTCCTTGAAATGTTCATTTGCACAGATGTGAACAGGCCGAATGTGTTTTAGTTCATGCACCGACGATCGCGTCTTCGGCAGGTCCACCGTACCCCACGGCGTCTCCATCGAGCGACTGGCTGGTGTGCGACTCGGCGCTGTGCCAGCGCGAGGCGCGCCGACTGTCGACGCTCTTGGAAGGCGAGCCGTGCCGCAACTTCTACGACTACGCCTGCCAGCGGTTGGACGAAACGCCGCCGCTGCCGAAGCGAGGCACCGCCTCGTCTACGGACACGCGACTCACCGACGAGCTGGACGACGCGCTGGTCGCGTACGTGCGCGACGCTACGCACAGCGACGTTGCCCCAGCGCGCGAACTGCTGCAAGCCTGCGGCACCGGCTCGGCGCGGGACCTGGCCGACTTCGTGGCCGCCTACGTGCAGCCGGTAAGTGCTGCAGTGGTCACATGTGCGTACAACGACGGGGCAAAAGCAGCGGCAGGAGTATCGATCGAGTGTATCCAGTGTATGCATTCGTCACTGTACATTCTATACACTACTTTACGAAGGGGTTTCAGTGCCACCATGTTGGGCTGGTCACCTTTGTGTTCTGCTTCTAAAACAATAAAACGAGCGGAGTTGTGGTTGGCACATACACATGAAAACTTTTCAATTGGTGCATACAATGTTTCGTGACCTTATTCATTTCCATTTCGATCCATATACAAAAACAAGAAAAGTCAATTAATACAGCCCATGATGACGGCATACCCTTATGTCTTATAGTTAAATAGCGAATAGTGTATATATATATATATATATATATATATATATATATATATATATATATATATATATATATATATATATATATATATATATATATATATATATATATATATATATATATATATATATATATTTACAGCAGACACGCCCTGAGCGATAGCGCTGGCAGCGGTAACGTCGCCGTAGTGCACGCACCACGCATATCTTGTCCGTTGCGCTATTGAGGAACATTGAGCCGATTCAATAGCGCAACGCCAGAACCACGTATCCAATAATAATAATGGGGCTTTATGTCCCAAGACCACGATATGATGACGAGAGACGCAGTAGTGGAGAGCTCCGGAAATATTGAGCATCTGGTATTCTTTGACGTGCACTGACATCGCACAGTACTCGAGCCCACGACCTTTGGGGCAGCAGTCGAGCACCGTAGCCACTGTTCCACGAAGGCGGACAGCACCACGTATCCTGCGCGGCGGGTCGAGACGGGAGGGTTTCCGCCCAAACGTTTTCTCTACTTTCTTATCTTTAAATCAAACCAACAACAGATGCGTACGCCCTGCGCAGTCATGGCCGGCCAGTGACGCGACGAGCGACGTGGCTGTGTGGGAGGCCGCCGGACGCCTGCTTCGCGAACTGAACGTGGCGGCGCTGGTGTCCGTGGTGCCTGTCGTTAAGAGCCGGACAGCGGTTGCCCTGGGTCCCGCGCAGCTGCTGCTCATGCCAGGAGACGACGCCTCGCAAGAGCAGCTCCTCTCCGACGCCGTGCGCGCCACGGTCACTTTCGTGTCAACCACGGCTGACGCGCGCACGGTCGCTGAAGACGTCGTCAAAGTCCTCTCCGACCTCTCCAAGGTGCGAGCAGTCGTGTGCAAGAAGCCGCACTACCAGAAGCAGTGCTAGCAAGAAAGATGAGGGGTGGGCTGTAGGAATTCCTCACACGAGACGTATGCATGGAATTAGCGCGAAAATGGGCGAACGACGAGGCGATGAAACTTGCAGGACGCGTTTGGCGCTGCGTCCTGCCAGTTTGCTGGCCTCAAACTTTTTTGCGCTTATTTATTTGTCTAAAGATGAGCGTTTATAACAATGTTTAAGAACAGTGCCAGCAACCATGCCGATGTAAGCACCCGTCACATCTGGCTTCTCCGCAATAACAGTCATTTTGCGGCGAAGCCAGCTTTGTATTGTCTCACGAGCGCTGTAACGATATAACTTGCTACTGTTTTTATATCACCGGTGTCGCACGAAATAGGGGGCTTGCGTGAGCTTTGTACACTTTGCGTTTAGATAATTTAGCGTTTATATCAAATTACTTGATCTAAGCGTATCGTTGCAAGGGAACGGGGCCATTTAATCTCGATCGCAAAGGTGAGTTCAGCATTCGCCGATCTGGTTAGTGCGTGACGTCAGCTCTCCTGCCTTTTTATCTAACCACCGACCACCTTTGGTCCTCTGTTGCATAATGCAGAAGCCTATACGGTCTCGTTGCATGGCCCCTTGAGCGGAGCACGACAGGTGAATAATGTGTCACAAAATCCGGCATGACATACGTCACTAGTGACTTTATCTCGTACGTCGGATATATTCATTAGTTGTGACGTCACCAGTTCATCGCGCTGCCAAATTTGGAGGGCCGAACCCTGAAAAGATACCTCATGAGGTGCGAAAGGCTTCTTAACGGAAAGGGGGGGGGGGGGTGAGTGACAATGCCATCGATGGACTGATAAAGTTAAGGTGATTTAATACGTACAAGTCTACCTATACGTACAAGTGTTGGGCGAGGTGGTTTATGCCGTTATGATTAAATATCTCACACTGGTTGTTATGCCATGCAAGATGACTTGTATATTAAAAAAAGTGCGAAACAAGCTTTTGCCTTCAAGTGTTAGAAAGAGTCTAAAGTACTGTCGGGCTATTCACGCGAGCAGCTCTTCGGCGAACGATTGCCTTTCTTGGTTTTCATTCACGTAGATCCAGGACGCAGCCATGTCGGCGCCCGGGCTCCTTTACGATACCCTGCCGTTGTCCAATCTGAGCGCAGGCGTAGCCGCACTGGTGCGCAGTGCGATCTCATCCTCGGCCGTCGCACCTTCTTCTGTGCTGGTGTTACCGGGAGTCGACTTGAAGTCGCTGTCGAAGCTGGTGTCCTCTTACGCGCTGCGGGTGCTGCACTACGTAGGCTTCCGAGCAGCCCTGTGGGCGGCACCGTTCGTGGCGACGCCTCCAGACAGACTCATCACGGCGCACATGCTCACTCGTCGGCCTCCGATTGCCGACAGGTGCGTACACCTCCGCTGTTTGAATTAATGCAAGTTGAAAGCATCTATCTTTCAGAAAAAACGAGACATAACCCTAAATATTCATTGACGTCTGTTTTCGCTCGTACCACTGCCTAAAGAAATAGCTTTTTCCACAGGAATATCGCTGGCTGGAAATCCTTGCCAACAAGTGCATGTCTTTCAGTCCGAGCTCGAGCATTAAGAAATATAAAACTGTTCTTGTACCATGGTTTGTTGGGGTGCTATCCCAAGGTCGTTTGCGCCTCATGGTCCGCGCGTCTCGAGGATAAGCCGCATTTAGGCTTAACCATGGTGAACTAGAATAGGCTTAACATCCGCCGAGCGTGAGGTAGGTGTTCGCGCGGGTTAGGGTTAGCGGTGGCTCCAGCAACGCCGCCACGCGGCAGTGGCGGAGAGGCTAGGCCGGCGCACGGTTAGGCAGCGTACGGGGATGGACGTTTTTTTTTTGCAGAGGATCCGCGGGTCGTTTCCCGTGGGTGCGTCCCTCGTGGTGAGTCGACCGTCGGGGACGCCGCATTCACCGTAAACTTTGTGTTTGTTTTGTTGTTTTCTAGAGTGTTGTATTGAAATACTGCATAAGGTTGTTGAGTGACGTGTCCCATTCTGCCGACTATATGGTCGTTGCATAAGCAAGTTAACAATGGTGCACATGTTTGCCCGACCGCGTCTGCTGTCTCCTTGTGCTCCGAGATAGCACGGCGCGCCCCATTTCGAGACCCCACAAGTTCTCTATATGATGTCTTTATATGGCGATCGTGTTGGCAGAGTCCGAGTGAATTATTTTTATAATGTGAGGCCACACGATTCCGCTACATATTTAGGAGATATATGACGATGACGCCGTTCTTTCTCCACACGCGCACACACACCAGCCTTTCTCTTTAATACATTTCGTAACATTTCGTTGTGGCTTTTCTTTTGCTTATTATAGCTCTTTTTGCGATTGCAATATGCCATTTATCTTACAAGCGCACGTAACTCGCCAAAAAGAGTTTCCTGAAGAAGGCTTCTCCACAATACGACTATTTCTGGGACGAAGCATACTTTTGATTTTAATCTTCTCAAGGAAAATGATACCGTACTCTAGCAAGCACTGACTGAATGGGCTTGCATGTAATCAGCAGCCTTTCATTCCTTGAAAGCATGTCCACCACGACGCCATGCTTTTGCCGCGAGTCACTTGGCGAATGCACGTGCAGGCAACGCGCGTGCAGCCGCGCCGTGGGCCATGCTGTGCCGCTGGTGTACCTGCAGGCGATGCGTGGAGCCCTGGGTACGCTACATGTGGCCCGCATGTGGACCGACCAGCTGGAGGACCGCTTCCTGCGCAGCCTGCCTCGGCTCCTGCCGCAGCCAGGACCCGACGCGCACCTGGTAGCCAACAGCGTGCGACACACTCCGCTGGCGCGGTTTTATCCAGCGCGACTGGCGGACGCCAATAGCTGGAACGCGTACTTGCTCGCGCTGGCCGCCTCTATGGCCACCACCACGGGCCAACGAAACAGCACGCTGCTCAAGGTCCGCATGGCGGCCGCAGCCGCCGATCGGTGTGTGTGCTGGAAGGCGCATCAGTTCGCTTCACAGCGCTGCGACCGCAGTCTCACGCTACGAAACTCACCCCTTCGTCTTAGTATTATAGAGGGCTTAGCGGAATAGCCGTATCGAAGCGCGCAAGCACGAAATGCTCTCTGATTTAGCGTTATTGTGTGGTTACTGTGTACACAGTGTATGTACGGATAAAACATGGCGGTGGTTTCGGACGTCCGTTTCAAAGTGAGTATGGCATTGCTGTGAGGACGATTTACTTCGTTCGCTCAGAGCCGAGAGTTGATAACAACCAAAATTATATTCTCAATAATGGCAGATCAAAAACCATACACAAGTAAGCTTCGCATATTTTAATTCGACGAGCTAGTATTGTGAAAACCAAGCGGAGTCTCCAAGATCGCCTTCCATTCCTAACGAGGCCTAACAAAACAATGGCCTAGCAAAACAATGGCAAAACAATAATTGCGCAACATATAAATTTGCACTTTTAGTGCTAATGCTAAACGCAGGCAGTCTGATTTCATTTGAAGGTAACCATGGGACGTGCACAGGGTTCCCATTAAGTCGAGAGTATGCACTTTGTGACCCTCTTGGTGCAATCAAGGTGGCCACCACCCACTCTGCCCCACTTCCTGCGTGCGCCTATGAACGCAACAACGCACGTGCATGCGACGGCAAACCGCCTTTGAGCGTTGTCGGTTGCGATGCTGCACGCTCGTGTCGCCGGTCGCATGCTGCCGCTTTCTGACTCGGCGCGTGTATGTGTACGCTGGATGGCGTACGTACGTGCAGTTCAGGCGGATGGGCTTTGGACATGCTGCCGACGTGGCTGCCCGGGGGAGCCCTGCGGCTACCGCCCGGGCTGTTCGGTTCCGTCGTTCCACTCAACAACTCGCTGCGCACTCATCAAGTGGCAAGAGTGGCAGTGCGCTTGTACAGCGCCCTGGCTGCGCTACTCAGGTACACACAACTGCGTGCATCAACGCTCGGTAGGCAAAATGAAGACGTTGTATGTCCTGTAAGTGTGCACATAACGGTCTGCATGTGTACCTCGGATTTCATGGCGCGCGCACACAGGGACATTCCGGGCGTGTTCGATTCACCGGTGCGCGAGTCTGAGCAGACGAATCTCCGCAGCGTGGCCGAATGCCTTCGAAACGACCTGGACACCATGCCGCCGGCGCTCAAGAGCGGCTTTCCGCCAGCCAAGGATCAGCCCTGGGCCCTCTTTGACCAGGCGGTGGGCTTAGCCTTGGCGCACGATAACCTCGCGGTACGTACAAGATCGAGGTGCCAGCGTGCATTAAAAATAGTGTTGCAGGGTGTCATTGCTTAATGCCTCACGAACAGATCGCCGCAAAGAACTTGAAAGTAGTACGAACGGAATCCGCTTTTTTCACGATGCCCCAGCTCATGCATCGCTTCCCCTATAAGAAAAGTCGCGAAAGGTTTGTTCCTCTCGGAGGCCTCTACCAAAACCTTACCAAAACAGCACGAAAATGAATGAGGAGCTTTAAAATGATGTGTCCATGCTTTGAACACCTTCTCTTCGTACCAACGTTCGAGGGCACTGAAAGCTAACACAAAGTAAAGTAAATGCATAGGCTACCTTTACGTAGGGAGCATATACAGTTGCTTAACTCAAAGGGGCGACGAAAACGGGACAAGAAGCGCGGATTGCGCGGTTCGATCGGGAGCGAATGCGCTGGTATACGTACATACGCAGCTCAAGATGCTCAAACCAAGACAGTGGCCGCGGTCATTTGGGTTAATATGGCACCATTTGTAGAGAAAAGAGGAGGCAATTTCTAGCTTGCTTTCAGAATTGTAAATTCCAGGCCGCGTGTTTGGCTTACATATTCTCGGTAACCTCGACTATCGGTTAGAGCACTCGCTTTCGCCGCCGAGCACCGACCAATTATTTCTCTCTCTCTCTCTCTCTCTCTCTCTCTCTCTCTCTCTCTCTTTTTTTTTTTTTTTTTTTTGATGTCGAGAGAGGCAGACACGTTCGCATCTAGATATGCATTTGTGATGGGGTAAGCAGTATGGCGCCTGTGGCTAGAGACATCTCTGTTTCGCCAGCAGCCACTTAACTGAACATACATCCTTTTAAAAGGATGCGTGCAATTTTATTTGGCAGTAAGCGACGGGTTTTGCTGCAGGATTTGCTGGACACTCGGCGCATCTGGGGCAAGGACCTGCGGCTGAAGGGTCTCGAGAATCTCTCCTCGGACCAGCTGTTCTTTGTGTACTACGCGATGGACAACTGCCAGCGGTCGGATGCGCAGGCGCAGCGCCGACTGCCGTGGCCGCTCGGCGGGCAGGAGCGCGTCAACGGGCCGCTGCGCCATTGGGCCCCGTTCGCCGAGCACTTCGGCTGCCGCGACGGGCAGCCCATGGTGCCGCCCAAGCGGTGCTCGCTGCTAGAAGCCTCCTAGAACTCCGTTGCACGCCGACTCACATACGACGATTGCGATAGTCTGTGTTGATTGCCATCTGTGTCGATTGCGATAGTCTGTGTTGATCAATGCCAATAAGAAATGGGCAATACTATATATCACTGCTCCTGTCATTCCTTGAAGCGGCCATTGCCGGCTGCGCTTTTTAGTGCATACTACAGATATCATGTAAAGAAATCATTCAACAACGAATATCATGGAACAGAGATGTCATCATCATTATAGACTTGACTGTGTCCCTTCATATATGTCGCGTTTCATCCAGACAACTCTGCACGAACGGAAATAATTTAAATATGCATTGAATAACTGTACGATTCGATTCAGAAGTATGGGTACCTGCATTACCCATACTTCACGATTATTCTTTAAAATTCGATGTGAACACGTGTTCTAAGGTATATAAAACGCGATTTGAATGATTTGTTCAGCAAACGTGCTCTTTAATCTATCGTGCAACCAATTCACGTCTTGGTGGACAGTTTGGTGACAAAGTCGGATAAAAAATTTAAGGAACTGGCTTAAAACTAAACACTTATGATTGCGTGCGATGCAAGATTATTTGATGGGAATAAATATCTCAAGGAACACTACTGCACTGGCAAAAAAAAACTAAAAATAAAAATTGACGAGGCATTCCACTCTGAAGGAGGATCACCAGCTGTCGCCTCAATGACCTTTAAAAGGGTCGAAGCTGGACTATTCTGAAGCCTAATTTGGTCACGTCTAGGTGGTTGCTACGCTTGAGCTAGGTGATGCTAGGCTGTTTCTAAGTTGCTTCTCAGTGCAGTGCGGTTTGAGTTGAGTCACAGTCACCAAACTAATGTACTGTGCAGACCAACTCTTGCTGGAACCAAGCGTTCACACCCCTCGTAGATCTATGGGCGCATTTGCGTATGTAGTAATTGCGGAGTTTAATGTCCCAAAACAACCGTGTAACTGAGTTTCTTCATTGTTTGCATATGAATTCCATCACTTCAGGGTCTTCTAGCAGTTTTAATTACCTTTCGCATTTCCCAGTATTCCATCGCACGTACTGCTGAAGCGCTTCGTACGGATGCCTCAGCGAAGCAGAGATGTATACGCCCGCAGTGTTCACTGGGTTAAAGAGACACTAATGGGAAATAATGAGTTGTTCTCGATTGATAAACTGCACTCTGAGAACTTAGCGAAGAAAATCAAGGGTAAAGTTTCACATTAAAATTTCGCGCCATAATCTCTGCACGGTATGCGAGAAATTCCACAAGGTATTTTTCGCATTTTCAAGACATAATCTCGAAACTTTTCACGACTTCGTATGCTTAGTTTATGGCACCCACAGATTACAATATACTTCACTTTCACCCATGAGAGGCCACTTAGAATCCAGTACTTCAAAAATTGATGACGTCACAGTGCTTGGTGGAGTCGTCTCAAGGTAGCGTCTCCACCAGCAGTTTCTTTGAGCAACCTTGGGTTGATGGCCATCTAACACGGAATCATCCTCAGTTGCTTTCTGACGAAATAAAGTTTTTCCGTCCGTCCGTGAGCAAGTTTTTTCGCTTACCAAGTGTCGTGCCACGGTAGAGTAGTGTTTTCGGGATACTGAAATTGTGCTTTACTAATACGCGAAAAAGCGTTTTGCTCTTTAGTGTCCCTTTAACGACGACAGTTTACTAAAGCTTTTTCTCGGCTCAATTGAAATTTGCCAAAGGTCCTGTCAGTAACTCCTCAAGATCTAATAAAGTTTAGCATCTGTCTTGTCACCTTCCTCATTGTTAGTGAACCAGCAGTGAATAACGGGATCGGTAAAATTTCTGTGCCACATATCCCTTCATGATGATAGTAGCTTTTATACACATCGAAAGTTTCCACGGCTTCAGCCTCCACTTTAGAGAATACGTTGGTTGTTTGCTCAAGCATTTGTTTTGTTCCAACCCACTACGAGTAATTGACCGTGAAACCGATTGATTGATATGCGGGGTTCAACGTCCCAAAACAACCATATGATTACGAGAGACGCCGTAGTTCAGGGAATTTTCGACCACTTGGGGTTCTTTAACGCGCACCCATATCTGAGCAAACGGGCCTACATCATTTTCGCCTCTATCGAAAATGCAGCCGCAGCAACCGGGATTTGATCCCGCGACCTGCGGGTCAGCAGCCGAGAACCTTAGCCACTAGGCCACCGCGGCGGGGCGACCGTGAAACTGGCTGTTAATACAGGGTAGTCTTACCGAATCCCGCGCTTTTTGTGCGAATACATCAAAGAAGATGACATGTACACTGCCGTCTACAGCTCCTGATGTGTGGCAATCAGTCATCTATGTTGAAGCAGGCAAAGAAAGTTTTTATTCAAACCGGCTGTCCATCGGGCCCGCAAGGTTGCTGGCAGGATCGGCTTGCCGGTCCCTACGTGGGACTGAGCCGGGTGCGTGACACAGTCGCGTTCCGCAGGACCAAAATAGTCATTTTCCTCCCTTCCTTCCTTCTATGCTGTTGAAGGTTGGATGCGATTCTAGGGCGGAGCCGTTAAGCTCGAAATTAGCGGTGGGGTGTAGATACAAAACTACAGTCATCATTAACAGGCATGCACTCAATCATCACCCAAGCACTTTGTACAGATGGTAAAAAAAAAAAGCAGCAAAGCATTACAAGCAATTGATTACTTGTACTCAGCTACATTTTCTCAATTTTGTAAATGCTGACTAGTTCATTTTGCAAATAATTACTGTTTCAAAACTAATGTTACCAGTAATTCAGTAACTAAGATATTTTTGTAATTGATTACAGGCAATTACTTTCGTTTTTGTTACAAAATCAAATCGCAGCCAGTCTTTAATGACAGTTCTCGACCTCCAAGATTGGGAACGCTCATTATGTACCGATCGTCCTGCAAGACAGAGGATCCCCACAGTTTTGTCTTCTTTTTTGCTTTACCTGCAATGCCTTAGTCGAGCACCAGCAGCAAATAGCGTGACTTTTCATATAGGACATGAACACTAGCCCCAAAGCACTTCACAACCACGAGCTGGAGCGCAACGGGCAAGTTGTTTCTACTTTATATGTTACCACCCTTCCTTCCAGCACATGCATCGAGAGTGCCACGTGTAGTAGCTCCCCTCTTAAAGAAAAAAATATAAAAGAATATGCATTGACAACTTTAAAAAATAACTGCCGCTGAAAGTTAACATGCAACAACAGAACACAGAAGCCTCCAAGCTTTTTCTCTACCATGTAAGACGCAATAGTTCGTTGTAGTTTAAGTAAACTTGTCTTCCGTTAGGTCTACAAACTTCCAAAGGCAAGTAACCCAAAAGTACTCGATTACATTTCTACAATTGCCCAGTTACTTTTGTGGCACTGAAATAGAGAACTGCAATCAATCCCCTTTTAAAGAAAGTAATTGCAGATGGTAACTTGTTTTCTGTAACGCATACAAGTCTACAACGGGCAACACCTAATAATTATGTATAGCTGAGTAGTATAGCGAGGGGTGGGAAAGAAAGGTGAAAAGGAAAAGACTAGCCAGGCCATGACGAGCTAGCTGCCCACAAGCTCTGTTGTGACCCAACCTGGCGCAACCTAATGCAAGCTGTGCTGGTTTTTTTTAGACGGAAGATGATGAAAACTCGGTAACGTGAAAAGTTGGGCAAGTTGGTGATGCATGGTGAACTACAGCGCAACACCGAGTAGAGGAAGATCGGAAGGATCCAGGACACAGCACCTGGTGTGTGCTTCTTCCAATCTTTGTCTCAGTGTTCTGCTGCGGTTCACCACAATAATGAAAACTTAAGCAATTATGCATTTTTCACGTGTTGATAACGAATATAAACTGTTTCAACAGCAAAGGTGTTCCAAGTGGAGTCTATGCCATCTGCACGTCTGTCCTATGTCATGTGACCAGAGAAAAACTGAATAAAGAAATAAAATGAAATAACGATTATGGTGCTTGAAATGAGATTAAGCTGTCCTGGTGTTGTATGCACTATCGCAAATAATGACGCTGAAAACATGTCTTGGTCTACCCTCACATACATACAGAGCTTTCCAACAGTTTTCTCGGCATGAATTCGACAGCACTTTTTTGACGTAGGCAGCAAAATTAGTTTTATAACAATTTATTAATGAAACTATCACTTAATCACACATTCATTAGACTGGCTGTACAGATCCTACTGAAATAAATGTTGCTGAATGCCACATATACCAAGGAGTATAACAAGCATAATTTTATGGTTATAACTTTCCAAGAAGAGAAGTTAAGCTTGGAAGTTCACGCGGCCAAAAAAATTTTTTCTCACCTGTTTTTGTAAAAATTTAAGTAAGAGTTGATTCCCTTTTGCACTCTATTTATAAACATTCAGTCCTTCAGCGAAACAAAAGTACTCAGAACAGTGTGCCAAAGCTGGAATAAGCTTGTCAGAAAACTAAGCATATAATTAATAATAATAATAATAATATATAGAAAAAGAAATAGAGAAAACTGAGAAAATGGAACTTTAATGGTAACTGATGTTACATAAAATGCAGAATCCAAACTTAACATTTTTGAGAAATCGATTTCTTCAATAGTTGGGTTAACCGAATGAAATTTCCTACATTTATTCAGTTTGTTAGTATTTAAAAGTCCCAGGAAGATTTTCATTATCTGCATTAGAATAAAAGGTATACAATTTATGAGAGCATACTTATTATTATAGGCCTTATTCACAATTTTGCTTTGTCAAATATAAAAACATCTGGCAAGACTGCCAGAGAGTGGGTCTAGCCAATGATGCTAATTTGATTGTTTTCATTGAAATTTGGAAGCAAAATAAGCAGATACAAATATGAGCAAATTTTTTTTTATTTATTTGCTTTACAATTATCGAGAATTACAATTTGGTAAACATTACAAGAAAACAAATAGCATCACCGGCTACACCAGCTTTTGGCAATTTTGTTGCATAGCTTTTTGTGTTTGACAAAGAAAAAGTGCCGAGAATTCCCATAATAGTTTTATACATGCTAGAATATGCTGTAGAAATTGCACATATTTTGTTCTAATGCAGCTATTAAAAATCTAGTTCGAGATTTTGGAGTCTGCAGAAAAAACTAATTGAGAATATTAAATTTTATCCTATTCACCAAACTATTATGCTTAGAGGCCTACATCCTAAAACGTTTCGAAACCTACATCTCCCCTTATGTTATTTACTACTTGTAATGCAAGGAGCTAACTTGCAATGTTGGTCCATTACTGTAGCACCATGTGGTCTTTATCAGACTCTCTTGACATACAATCCAAGACTATAGTTGCCATACTTGCCGCTGAGAGCTTTGAGCACCGCAATTGAGTACGACTCCCACATGGACATTTCCATCCATACTTAGTACCAGAAGTGAAGTGGTGTGCAAGCTGTAGATTACATTCATAAGTAGATCCCTCATCATGCTTTGCAGCAAAGTAATGTATCACTTATGTGCAGAAACCTTAACTGTGCACATTAGTACACTATCAGATTACAAAACCAGATGGGTGTTTTATTGCGATTATGGACACTGCACACTTGGTAAGAGAAAAATACACAGTGGCCCGAGCTGGCATAAAAAACACCCTGAATTATTCACCATCTGGATAGTTTTTCATGGCAGCAAAATTTCAACCAACCAGTGCCATTATTCCGGATTAAAAAGGAGTTAACAATTGTCAAGAACATGTGGTGGCATATTTGTGAAACAAATAAACCATGATTTTCAGTGATAGAATTTATCATGTTTCACAATTTAAGTAGGAATTGGAATTATAAAATGCCACGAAATCGTAAGAAAGCTGGCATGCTACACCATTTTATGAGAAGCCCGATATTGTGCCACAGAGGCATTCGCTGTATATAGTCCATTATTTAGTGTCACCATGGTGGAAATTGCGTGGGCTTTTCCCCTTATTTATGCCATTATCATGTCCCAACATGCCTCCCCTCCTTCGCGGTTTGTTCGTGCTGGGGAAGGGGGAGTGACATTAAACCCTCTCACTCGAATATGGACTGTGGTGCTGTCCTCAAGTATTTTGGGACGTCTCGCACGCACGCTACAGGAGTCGCTTAGAAACATCTCTGGTGAACGAAGGGTGCACAAGCCTTTTCTTTCCCTCGCTTGAACTCGTCAACGGTGCCTTGTGCCCGTGGCGACCGCTTGCCTTTCGTTGCCCCTTCCGAACGCTAGGCCGAAGAGCGGTATGACGTGTGCGCGCATGGTCGCACTACGTCGACCATTACCTATCAAAGCCGACGCGAGCGAAGTCTGCCCTCACTCAAGCAATCGGGCCCTGCTGTCCCTAATCGTGAGAGAGCACACAGCATAGTCCCGAGGGCCTGTTTCCCTCGGCAGCGTGTCACCGTGAACCCTTCTGCCCAAGCAGACGTGCCTGCGGCACTCTTGGTGGTGTACTTTTGGCCTGTGGTGTGGATAACCCCCGTTTGCTTTCCCGCGGCCTTTTTCACCAGGCGCTATATTGTGTTTGTTGGTGTTGCCGGAAGCAATAAGGTGTTGCGACTTGTTCGAGAGCATTGCTGTGTACTAGCCACGGTGTGCTTGGCGCCTTGGCTGTTCGAATGTGCATGTGCAGCGGCTTTAGTCACGCAAGGCGATGGTGAACGCGGGCCTGTTGCTCGCCAAGACCACACCCACACAAGTGGCCGCACTCCTTTGAGGCACGTGTGCACTACATCATACTTCGCGCTTGAAATTGCAGTCGTTACGGTGTAATGGCATTTGAAGTTTAATCTGCGCATATTACGCATGTCGTAAAAAGTTCACACTGACCTGCGAGAAGTCGTGGCATCGCTCATTGTGTGGTGGCACGTTTGAGTGCTTTAGTATGCGAGCAGAGTTCTGTGACCTTCCAACACAATACACGAGGCCGTTGACTCATTTTGCTATAATCCGGCACCCACAGTTAGTGAACAGTGCTACTCACATGTCCTATCACTTTCCGCCAATTTTAGAGTGCTCATCTATCACCGTTTCGGACCTATCACCTCCTTGCAAATTGACTAGTTAAAAAGAGTGCTCCATCTCACTTTCTGTATTACATATCAGAACGAGACTTTGACTGTATTGCCAACAATTGACCCGGTTAACCCCTCTCCTCCTTGACTGGCAAGGTAAGCTAGACAAAAGGATCTCACCGGTTCTAGTGAATAAACTCCATATTGGCAGTCCTTTGTTAAAAAGAAATCCTGCAAGTTTGCATGTTGCTGGCACAGTGCTTCCTTTACAATACAAATTACGAGTACATTCATATGGGCTTTCCCTTTAGGTTTAGTACCTTTCAATTTTCTAAACAAATGTGACCCTTCTGTCTAATATAATACACGGCTGGTACACTACTTTCATTAGAATATGGCGTCTTGATCATTCTGAATTTATGCAATTTTCACGGGGTTCAGATGAACCATTGCGCTGCGTACCACAGTGCCATGGTTCAGCACTCTGCAAGAACGTGCTGTTGCGAATCGTCAAGTGAACCAAGTTTTAGAATGTACGAGGGTCACACTAATAAATACAGTCAAATCTCGTTAATTCGCACATGCTTAATTCAAACTTCTGGTTAATTTGAACTCACGACGAGGTCCCGTCATAGCTATGTGTACTCCAATGGGGCGAAATTGCCCGGTAATTCGAACGCGCAAGCACTTGCAACGGTTAATTCAAACATACCACGCTCCGTAAATACTCTCAGAACCCTGCCCAATCCCGCGCGGACACTTGTGACAGCTCAACGCTACGCACGAAGGAAATGAAAAGGAAAGAAAAGGCTGTGGTAGAATGTTTGCTCTCTCTCAAATGCCGATCTGCGACGCGCTCGTGTCATGCTTTTCTCTTTTCCGTCCCTGCCACGTAAAGATCCTTCTCTTTCCAATGCTATGCGCGAAGAGAGAGAGAGGGAAAAAAGAAAGAAAAAAAAGCCGTCGCTAGGTTGAATGAATGTGTGGTCGAAGAAAAAGAAAAAGGCACTATCTCCTGCAGCCCTTGCCCCTTGCAGGAGCACGGCTCTGCGCCTTGGTGGTGGTGGTGGGGGGGGGGTCGGGTCTCTCACGCATCAGTGCCACGCTTCCCCTTTCCCGTCCCTGCCACGTAACCTTTCTTTCAACGATGACCGCGAAAAGAGAGAAAAAAAAAAAAAAATGCCGTGGATGGAGTGTTGGTTTTTTCTCAAATGCCGATCTGCTTCTCTCTGCGTGTAGACGCTCCTCCTTTCCAGTCATGTGCTGGCCATGCTGCGGCTATGCAGTCGTCGTTGTCATCGTATTTAGAAAGTGTCGGCGCTGGGCATTTCCGCGCACAACTTCTTTTGCCAGAATGCTGAAGCCGAAGTAGAAATGCTTTGCAAGCTGCGTGCGAAATTGATTGACTTGCTGCAAGGAAAACGTGTGCAGACGCGCATCACCGATTACTTCAATTAATAACGGATGTCCTGCGATTTGTGAATAAATGTAAGTCTTCTGAAACTTCCCCCTAGTGTGTTAGCTCAATGCACATGCGCCACTGCATGGAGAGCCCTCCGTTTATTTAGCTTTCATTAACTCGAACAAATTTTCGGGCCTCTTCGAGTTTGAATTATCAAGATTCAACTGTAATTCAATACGCTACACTCCCCATATTGAACATGTGCACCTTCAATGGCTGCACATCAGGCAAAAGTACAATCACTACATCAAAATATGCGTTGGTGAGCTTCTTTATGTGCACACATATTAAGATGCGAAACACTTACAAACATTTAGCCCGAAATGGACCGTTTGCATGCACTGACTGGAAGCAATATCCTGCACACTCCATATACTATACCGTTACACAATATACACACAGTCTCTGTAGCGTATGGTGGGATGAAATGTCAATACTCGCACATTTATGATATTCTGAACACTCACTAGACATTGACTTCCTGCATGTAGCAGCGCACATAAAAGTATTTTGTGATATGCCAAGAAGGCCAGTTTCCAGCATCACATGACTGAGATATCTAGACGTACAAGGGGCAAAGTGCACAAAGTGCATTCACCCGCAATCTCTATACAAGTTCACATGTTCAATTTTGTAGCTGCTGCATTCACACCGGTAAAAACTCAGTAAGCAGTAGGAATAAAGGGTGCCAGATTTGTGCCACTAAAATTTGCAAGTGTGCCACTTTCTTGCAGCACGCAACATGATCTCGTCAGTACACACAATTTGTTCGACTGCTTATGTGCTAAAAAAAGTGCAGCTTTGAATTACCACAAAAGAGAAATGCATTTGTCTGCATAGTGCACTTTTTCCCCCTCCTTTTATGTACACATGCTGACATGCAGTAAAAGCACCGGCATGCCCTCACATTCCTCCAAACAGGCACAACAGGGGGGCACCAATAGACTAACCGTAGTGGTGGAAGAAAACTACTTTGCGCAAGGCCACTGCTCCCTCTCTTTTCATGGAAAGGTCTCGACTGTGGCCACAATGTTTTCCTAGCAACACCCAGAGCAGGCTCACTGCACCACACTTGAGCTGAGTGAGCAAAAGGAGTGAGGCCTTTATTACAATTTGGGAGGGGGAATGCTTTAAGAGCAGGGAAGTTCTCTTACAAAAGGGGGCAAAGGAGAAGCGGGAGAGGTCTGTAATATGTACTATATATTAAAACGCGAATCTTCTGCTGTACATAAAGGAGAGGCAGATAGAGAGTCACTTTGCAAAATAAAATGGCCTATCGCGTATGTACACTGGGAGATAAGGCGGGCAAGATGGGTAACCCGCCGCCTATCCTGGTGGTTCCGTTCTTGCGGGCACTTCCGAGGTCGCCGCAGCTGCTGCTTGGGGTGTGGAGGTCACCGCTGCGGTGTGGCGACCCCGCTTGCCAAACAGGTTTCCCAGGAAGCCGTGCCGGGTCCCGTCGCCGACGCTGGTGGCTACTGCTGCTGCTGCGCCATCCGGATACTGGACCGTGTGGGGCGACGACTCCTGGCTCACCGAACTGGTCGCCGAGGACTGGAAGGAGACGGACTGGAGGCGGGGCCCGTTGCCAGCCGCTCTGTCTGCTGCCAGCTCACCATTCCACTGTCCAGAGAACCCGCGCTGCCTCGACGAACTGGCCGTGCCGCTGTTTCTGCAAAATTTAAACAACACTTGTACAGGCTTGCAGAGAGTGCGTTTAGTGCCTGAAACCAGGGAAAGCAGGACAGCACAGCAGATCTAAATTCCTTACGGCCCTGCAACTACACGCCTTATGAAATACCCATTTTAAAGCCTTATTCTACAGTGCCCACGAGTTGTTGCAAAATTGCTAAATGTAAATAGAATGTAAATAGAATGTGTGGTCAAAAAAGAAAGAAAAACAGTGGCATAGCTCATTCAGTGGCATGAATATCTAACTAAATAACTGAATAACTTTTCATGGTCGTGGCTGACAAAGTTACTGATGTTTAGAGATGCTCCTGCATTAACAGTCAAGTGGTCCATTAAAGTTTTTTTTTATGGTAAAAAAAATAACAACATGCACCAGATGCACAATGTGTGCTCGCTCCATGCACTATTTTGTTTTACCATGGCTGCAGACGTACCGTGGTTACTCGCATAATCCTTGCACTTTTTTTGCCAGAAAATCGATGCAAAGTTGGGGGTGCGAGAATTACGCGGGGAAACCTTTCTACGAAAACGCAGAGAGCGAAAAAGAAAACGAAGTGGCCGCAAATCAGGATTCTCACACCAGCAACTTACAGCAAGCTTTGAGAAGTACTAATTACAACATACCTCAACAATAAAAGCAGAGGTTCAACACAGGGCAAGATTTATTTGAGACACAAAAAGTGGAAGCAAATAGTCGAGAATTAGAATACCATACGCGAAGCTTGTGGGCGTTGCGGGCGTAGCAGTAGCGGTCGGCGCTCAACAGGGGCCCTCAAAAGGTAAGCGTAGGACGTGAGCTATTTAATAGAATCGTCTGCAGTTTTCTTCTGAAGAAATAAAGTTTAGCATCAATCCCAGTTTTAGGCACACGGCAGGCCCAACGCGTCTTGGTGGCTTTCAGCTGCCGTCACCAGTAGCGAACACAAA
This sequence comes from Rhipicephalus microplus, assembly GCF_013339725.1. Classification (NCBI taxonomy): domain Eukaryota; kingdom Metazoa; phylum Arthropoda; class Arachnida; order Ixodida; family Ixodidae; genus Rhipicephalus; species Rhipicephalus microplus. The sequence continues at coordinate 161,939,409 of NC_051171.1, read as the reverse complement.
ACTCGTAGGCTCCGAAGGGCCTACCGGCGACCCTGTTGCCGTTGTTTAGCGCATAATCTATCACTCGCAACTTGAAACAGCCGTGTGGCTTCAGTATCGCCCCCTAACGTGCCAAGATTACCGACACAACATACAAAACATGCCGCAACGTGCACTGGCCACTTCGGCTTGGATTGGATTGAATCTCCGTGCAATAGAGCGCTTGATGCTTAAGAGATGGCGCCAGATGGTGTGCGCTATCATCATGGATGGCGGGAACGCGCAGACGACATTATTGCGGCAGTTTTTGGGGGTGCGATAATTACTAGAAGAAAAAAAAAATGTATTTTTTCTTGGGCGATGTGGGGGGTGCGAGAATTATGCGAGTGCGAGGATTACGCGATTAAATACGGTATAGCTGTTGATGAGCGTGCTTCGTGTTGGAGAGTGCCCTCAGTAGTGAAAACACTCACGCTGGTCGTGCAGGTCGAGCAGCGAGTTGGAGAGGGCCGACCGCTTGAGGCAGGGGCTCTGGGCCAGTAAGCTGCCGTCTCCGCCGTTGCCCTCCCCCGTTGCTTCCATGTCGGCCAGACCCGAGTCTCGCTGGTCCCAAGGACTGCGCAATGCCTGCTGCTTCTCGAGTTCTCCCTCAATGCGCAGGCTCTCCATCTCATCCATCTGTACAAAACAATGGTTATCATATACACCACAATACCTTCACTTGTCACTTGCACCTTATCAAAGCAATAAGTCAAGTTACACTTCCTTAGCATTAAAACAAAATATAGAGCACGAGGCCAGGCATATATGATGAAACTAGGCATTTCTTTCATGGATATGAGAAGGGGAAGGGGCACAGTCTGCCCTTGACACATTTCCGTACTGTAAACAGTGCAGCTGTAGAACTTCTAGTTGCCGTCCCTTAAGGGGAAGTGACGTAAGAAATCACTGCTAAAGCTGTGGCTGTTGACTGTGGTTCTGGCAGTGATGACTTAGGCTAAATAGTGAGAACCATGAAGCGGCGAATGTACGTTCCTGGCCCACCAGAGAGGGTGTCCTACCACGAACACCGGCAAAATAATGATATCTACACAACTCCAGGCAGAACCTTTCCCTTTCATCCAAAATTTAGCAGTGGTAAAAACACTCCCTCAAATGACAGCAACTGGAAGTTTTGCTGTGGCACCTTTGGGTAACGGGAACGTGCGCGTAGGACGCTTAAGCACAAGAGCAGGCGGCCAACCAGCTCTGCAAAATCGCTGTGAACAGAAGGCTGCTTGCCTCAAGAATGGACTCCCTCAGGTCGTCAACAAATTTGCACCGGTCGTGCTCATTGCGAGCATTCAGGGTCATCAGTGCCCTGTCGTCCACTCGCTGAGTCAGGCTGATCCCGTGTGGGTAATCTGCAGGCAAAGGGGTTAAAGCACAGCTAACCAAAACACTGAAGCCTTACTACTACTACGTGTCTTGGAGCAACGCCTTGCCACTTGCAGTCCACGACACATGCACAACAGGTGAAATGGGAGGAGGTGCCAACTGCGCAAGGCCACGCTGAAGGTTGTACTCACAGGGTGCCTCGAAAAGGGCCACGTTCATGCCACACAGGGGCAGTGACTGTCGGAAGGCATACTGGACACTGTTTTTCTTCTTGCTGAATATCTTAGTCACCTGGGCAGAGACCATCACATTTTGCACACACAGTTCATGCTACACACAGGTAGTCGACAGGGACTAAACCGAGAACCTTGAACCAGACCACCAAAAATCATGAAGTTTATCATAGCCACTCTATTTTTGAGTAATCATTAGAGGTACTCTGTTTACTGATACCAATGCCATAACAGCAGCAACTTCCATTCACACACGTTCGCAAGTATGGAAAGTGCGGAGTTTTAGGACTTGCTATGGCTGACAGAAAAAATGCAGAGATGATGTTTTAATGGGAACAGAAGTGCAGCATTAAGGGCTACAAAAGTGCACAACCATGCTCCACTAAGGCCTGGAAGAGTCAATTTTCAGAGCAAGTTGTGCTAAAACCAATGTTTGCTTCACACTATGCGTTCATGGTGACAAGCACAGGGAAACGCCAGGCCCGTGGAATAAGTGCAGCACAGTAAATGAAAGCTGGAAGAGTGGCATATCTGGAAACTGTAGTAAAGACTCCTGGGACTGCTAACTACCAAGGTACTAACAAATCATAATTTTTGTTCAAGTTGGTAAACACCCATTACACCATTATTTGTCATTTTGCAGAGAGGCAAGGTACCCACCACATGTTTGTTATGTGCATTCGGTTGATGCGGTAGCTGATGACGAATTATGGCTGAGCTATTTGTAATGCATTGGAAGCATTTATCAACCCACTCGATATGCAATTTGGATAGTGTGACACCTTGTTACAAATTTCTCACAGTATGAAGCCTGGTTGTTATTTTACTCTTTTACCATGCTACAGGCACTGTCCACTGACCAGAGGCCACTGTGGTGCTCGCACTGGCCCGTCCCAAGTTTGCCGACATTGGCCACTGGGAGTGCACAGAAAACAGACGCATGCACACTTCCCTACCTATCATTTTTGGCATAATATCAGAGTAGTTTTTAAAATCTTCACATATAGCGAAAGCTCCAAAGCAGAGAACTTGATAAGCTTCAAGTGACAGCAAAGCTTAAAGTTTTCAAAACCAGCACTTGCATTGCCTTCCAAAATCACCTGTAGCTGACACACTTTAGTATAAGCTCCAGGTTCGTGTCAAGTGCCTTTAATTATATGTTCATTCAATTGAACCACTGCTCTTTATCAAGTCCAATGAACAAAACACTTTGACCTGTCAGGCACCACGAAAAGACCACACTAAAATTATGCGGAGGTAAGGAAACAATTCAAATTGTATGGACTTTGATCACTCACTACACTGTTTGGCAACATCACATATCAGAAGTTTCGGTCACCATTTTGCAAGGACTATACAAAATTCTTCATAGTTTCATCACAAGGCACCTCCATGGTTTGAACGCTCTGTGTGACAGTCGGACACATAAATCCCACTTTTCCGATCGCAGAAAAAAATTTCTCCCCCATCAACTGTTGTAATTTGCACAACATTAAGTCACTCACATCTTACATAAGTCTTCGTAATATCGAGGAAAATTCTCTTACGATGCTTCCAAAGGGGAGATGTAGTGCTGCAATGGCTTTAAATTTTGGTGAATTTTTTTATGATAGCTTCTGAATTTTCCTCTTTTTGGTGTAGATAGAACCTACCAATCAGAATGCCGGATAATTTTCTCTTTTTCTGGATTTCCTGAGAGATCATATTAGCTTCCACTCATCACGCCTTGTTATAAATTTGCGTAATAACTTGACTAATAAATGCACTGAAACAATCCCCTATGAATTGTCCTGCTCATCTCTCAGCACTATTGCAGATATTGATGCGCAGAAATATTTTTTAGATGTGAAACGTCTTATGGTCGAGCTCGATTCGGTCTGCGGCGTGACTACTCTTACTGCAAATGTGTGTTCCCTCCCCCTTTCTCTCCTTAAGGCATCCTCCCCCTCCATTCCTACACTCTCCCTCTCTCGCCTCGCAACGCCAACTAGCAAGTTTCTTGATTGAAAAAACCAAATGCTTGCTCTGAACAACTGTTCACCAGCCACCCCGACATATAGGCACTGGATTTTGACCACTAAGGAAGTGGAGGTGGGAGATTTATCCTGTGCTTTGTCGAAAAATAAAAATTCGCAGCTGACGTGTTAACTAAAAGCGGATTATGGTTTCTGTGTACAACCGGAGTCTTCAGTTTCTCATTGCCCATTAGTAGCGATTGACACGTTCCAGTAGGAAACACGGATCACTGCATGCTCTCCGCCTCTCCAGGTTTCTCTCCTGGGAAACGTCGCGATTAGCGCCAGCGTCAACACCACTGTCAGTGTAAGCGTTAGCACCTGCTGCTTTGCATCCACACATGGTTCCATTTAGTGCGAGATGGTGTAATTTTTTCTTCATGTCATTTACCCGTTGAAAAGTGAAATGCAGGCACATGTTCAGGGACAACATCTGTACTCTACAATTTCGACAGCAAAAGCAAGGATAGCCAAATAAACGGAAAAAAAAAATGTCTGGTACGGTACATGCAGTGAAGCGAGCTTTACAGGAACAGACCACAGCACTATGAAGGCTCTCAAGAGGCGGAACTGCATCTGGTGACGTTCTCCTGAAATGAGGTCCACACAACTTCTGAGAAGTGATGCTCAGTGCCACTTACTTTAGCCGTTTCATTTAAAAATACCCGTTTATCCAATCGTGAGATTGTGTCCTCATTAGACAGTTGAACAGTGACTTCCCAATTTTTGAAAAAACAAAAACAAAAAAAACCCCCTCGTGAATCAGTGAGACATATGCAGTGATTGATAGAAATGCTTTCCTACTTTTTGGAACATGCTTTAGAGCAGGAAAGGTAATGCTTTGGAGCAGCCATAAGTTTTTTCAGAATGAAAAAAAAAATGCTAGTTTAGAGCAGCTATTATATTTGCCTTACATTACTTGGAGTTCAGAGCATTGTCAAAGCATCTCGTAAATATTGATATCTCTTATGAAACATACTTGACAGACAACAATCAATATAAATGTAACGTAGCAAACAATGGCAGGTTGTCAAAAATGTTCTGTGAAATGATCTACAATTTAAAATATTAGTATTTGTCGCAAAAATCACATCAGTCTCAAAAAGCCTAGTGCTAAATTTTAGAAGTACGCACAGTCCCATATAACTATTGCCGAATAAGCAGTAGATAATCGGTATGAGATAAAAGCAATCCTGCTGATTTTCACACTTCACCACAGCAGCCTGCATATCTAGCTGAGAAAAGCCACATGAGCTATATGTTTATTATGCCAATATTGACATACAAATGAGATTAGAGCCGATAATGCTGCACACTAGTGGCACGCTGAGATGATACTACACAAATTCCTTGCAGTTTCTTTAGGACTTATGAGTCTGTCACACAGTAAAAGTTAGTTGGTCATTCTCATTCTTTTAGTGTCATTTCGGAGCTGGTTTAGAGCAATTACTAACAAAAATTACCGTTTAGAGCAGCATAGAATAGCAATTTTCTTTCAGAGCAATTCGGAACAACTGGAGCAACACTTCCATCACTGCATAAATGTCCCACTATTTTTTAGTAAACGACTGGCTAGCTTCTGGTTATATTTGTTGCATACTATTCTTTTGTAGTTCATATCAATACAGCCAAACCTCGTTAATATGTAGTTGGCTGGGAACAACGCTTCGGTACACACTAAGCGACATACGAATTAACCGTCAGTGCCACTTTAGCAGCAACTTACCAGTTGCTGCTAAAGCATAGGAAAAAGGAATAGGATCGTTCCACGATTGCATCCCTATACACCAGCACTGCAGAGCTATACACTCAAACCTCGTTATAACGTAATGGGATATAACGAAATAATGGACATAATGGAGTAAATGAAATTCCCCTTGAAAGCTCCATTGAGAACCATGCATTTTAAACCTCGTTGTAATGAAGTAAAATTGACCGGTAAATGGATATGACAAACTAAATTAGTCTATCAAATAGTCTATTGAAAAAAAAAAAAAAAAAAACACGTCCGTAGCGTGTTAAGTATAGTACGTATATCGTTTTCTGCAGAGTTTGACCCTCGTTCGGCGTGGCTCTTTCAAAACTACCACGCCGACCTTACAGCCACACCACGAACGGCCGAGAGAGCCCTCCTCCTCACAGAGCCAGCGGAGAGGATTGAGGAAGCGCTCAGCGGGTCACTTGACCCAAAAGCGATTTCCCTCTCACTTATGAGAACACACGATGGGAAAGGTTCAAAAGACTTACATTTATTCACAAATCAGAAGACATCCGTCATTAATTGAAGTAATCGGTGATGCGCATCTGCACATGTTTGCCTTGCAGCGAGTCAATCGATTTTGCACGTAGTCTGCAATGCATAGTAGGGCGTTTCTACGTCTAGCGCCAACATTCTCTAAAGACGATGGCAATGACTGCGTCTCCGCTGCTACCCTCTGCATCGAGAAAGGAGAACTCTTCGTGACAGCTTTCTTTCTTTTTCCCCTTTCTCTCTCTATGCACATCAAGGGTCTCTACGTGCAGAGACAAAAAAGGGAGAAGCATGGTACAGGCACGTCGCAGATCGGCATTTGAGAGAGAGCAAACAATCCACCACAGTCTTTTCTTTTCTTTTTTTCCCTTCTTCGCACGCAGCGTTGAGAGGTGCCACCGCGGGATTAGGCATGGTGCTGAGAGCATTTTCAGAGTGCGGTATGTTCGAATTAACCGTCGCAAGTGCTTGTGCGTTCGAATTACAAGATTCGCCCATTGGAATACACATAGCTTTGACGGGACCACAGCGCTAGTTCGAATTAACCGGAAGTTCGAATTAAGCGTGTTTGAATTAATGAGATTCGACTGTGTTTATTTTCCGTCGCACGCGTGGTCGCATAGCGGTACATCGGGCCGTGAGATGGTTTCCTTCTTTGCATGCTTATAGGTGTGCGCCCATTTGAGCATGCATTGCCACAAACTGTTATAATCGATATAACGAAATAATTGTGGCTCCCCTTCAACTTCGTTATAATGAGGTTTGAGTGTAACTGCTTCTTAGCAGAAAGTGAGACACCAATGCACAGCTCTTAAATATGCATGCAAGCAGCCTTTACCAACAGAAGGTCATTGAAGAGGAACACTTCACGTTGATGCACACCGGGGCGTTCTTTCTTGTGGACATCGTAGACCTCATAGAGACGGCAGTAGCACACCAGACGACGATGAGCAAGAGCCAAATTCTGCCAGAAAAGCCATACCAGAGCATGCATTAGTAGCAGCACACACAAATTCTTGTAGCTTGAACACAGAACCACAGCTTATATGGGTTGTTCTGTCGGCAAAACTGTCATGATGCTCCGTGGTGCCTAGAATCACACTATGGTTATGGAATAACTTTGCGGCAAGGTGCACAGGGGACTAATAATTAATTTTCACTACATGGGCGTTTCTAACTTACTGAAATTTGAGTACGCAGGTGTTTTTGTACGCAGGTGAGTACGCAGGTGTTTTGCATTTTCCCACCATTGAAATCTATCAACCTGAATTAAACACACGTCCCCAAGTTAGGCTCATTTTCGAGCTTGTCCCTTCAAAAGAAATGCTACCAGTAGAGCTTTTTCTAAGAAAGGAAACTTTTGAATTTTTTCCAGGCACACTTTAAAAGTTTATTAGCTGAAATATTTTTCTCTGATAGCATGTTAGACAGACCACTATTTGCTATTTTATTTATTCTAGTTTAGTTCATATGTTTCTTAAAAAAATATCAAAATCAGCAATGTTTAGCATTTTTACTTGTGCAAAAGATGCTATAAATGTTGATATAATTGAAGAATATCTAATTTTTTCAGTTGCATCACTTCATTAGCTTTCCATAGACACCACTTTATTGACTGCATGCTGCAGTCAATAAAGTGCATGACACTGAATTGTTGAATGCCCTACAGCTCAATTAGTGCTAATCCATGAAATTTCACAAATATGCGGCAAAAGTTTTGATAACAAAAACAAGCCACCAGAATGAGTTTCGAGCTTCTGCGAAAACGTGGAAATTTTTTCATCCATGTTTATGATGGGCAAAAAAACATGATTTGGCAAGGAATGACCCAAGCATTAGTGATGAGTTTCATCTTGTCACTGCCTGGTTTGGCACATCCCTTGCCAACTTAAACAGTTGAACAGGTTAAAGCTAATGCACAGAAACCAGGTACTCAAGTATAGTTTCTTTGTTCTAAGTGCATTGTGCCGTACGTGGTACAGAGGACTGTGGTACAGTATTTGGGGCACAATATACATTACGATGTACAGTACAGCGAAGGGTAGGATGGAACAATTTCAGCAAGAAAACACAACCCACCGGTCGCTTTCCTACAATGGACTGCTGCACTTTGAGCACTTGGCTGACATGATCAGAGCCAGGCCGAAACGGGTGTGCTTTGATGCGTTCATAGATGCCTGCAAGCATGTCCCTGTCGAGGTCTTGTCCTTCGTCCACCCCTCGCAGGTTACGGACGTAGTCTTCCAGCTTCATGCGCTTGTCAGCTTTCACTGAGGGCGTGTGCAGGTCTGTGTTTAGCAACACCACCGAGAAGGCCAGCACGAAGAGAGTATCGGGACTGGCCAGTTTGGCCACGACATCCGGGTTGCAGCGTGCGTACCGATGGCTGAATACCTCGACTAGCCGCTCAATCTTCTGTGCCTCCCCTGGTAGCAGGAAATGGCTCTGGAATCGCCGAAGGGCCAGGTCCACCTGTGGCAATTAATTCACCCACTTTAACACACAAAAAGCTTGATACTTGTACGAACAGATGAATTCATGAAAGCAATAGTGTCTTTCCAAGCACACAAACTTACCCAAAGTGAAGACGGTGTATTCTACATACAGTTGAAATATTAATGAGAACTATTGCATCTAACAAAGAAAAAAAAGCACTTAAATTTCCACTTCTTTCCTTCATATACAGTTGCACCCACACACATCAAGTCCATATAGTATATCAAATTGTAGAGAAGTTTGAAAAGTTGTAACAAAGTATAACATGGCAGAGTGCAAATTGAATTCCCAATTGAACAGAGCTATGACATAGCAGCGATGCAAGCCTCACTAGCATCCTTTTATTATGATCATGGCCGAGTTTGACTCAAAAATATACAATTTAGTCCCCCATGTCTGAAAATAAAAGCAGGGCAAAAAAAAAAAAAGAAAACACAGGAAACAAGTAGACAGAAATGGGCACTCCTTTATTTTCAGACAATCCACCAACTTGCCCAGCGACGCATTCTAATCCCCCATGAAACGGTTCTTGCAAAATTTATAGGAATCTTGGTTCACAACCCATTTTGCATATGCCCTTGAAGATGCACTGCAGGGACACTGAAGAGGAAAAATGTACACTCTGACAAGCTGCAAGAAGATACCTGGTAATCAAGAAAATGTAGAAAGAAAGTATAAGAAACAAGGCCACCTTGAAGTTCCCGCATGAATTAGCAGTGAAATCAGGTTTTGACAGCAACTACTAGGGCCTAAATGGTTCCCAATTGGGAAAAATAAGTTACATTATCTGGTGGGGCAAAGGGCCAGTAAACAACCCTATGGTACAAAAATTTTAATGAGAAATGTGTGCCCTTTGGCTATGTGAACATGCTGCTGCAATAGTTATGTGAATACGTGCTTTAATAAGGAAGTTAGGGGGGTTAAGACATCTGTTTCAGCTTATTTCAAATTTTCCCGTGGCCTTGCCATTCTTCTCTTTCATAGGAAGGGGGAAGGCGGAGCCTATCGTCGTGACTCCACCTACTTTGTCAGCAGTACGTAATTGGCGCGCAGCCAACAATCGAGCAGGACTTGCCCCACAAGAGCATTTGTCATAGCAGTGTGGGGAGGAAGCGTGGTGAGAGGAGCACCCTTCCCCTAGCGGTAAAGTAGTGAAATGCCTGTATCTCCGAGGCTTTCCTTCTGGCAATACCGCTTCTCCCGTTGTGTCTTTGGTTCTACAAAATGGCAGAGAGCAGTAAAAAAAAAAAATGAAAATGTGCACTGCGTAGCCAAAACTGAATCCCCACACGGCCAAGGCGCCATTTCATAGGACAAAAGGCCAATTGACGAACTCAGCGGTACGACTAGTTGCCCATAGGCAGGTGTGCGTGAGGGGCATTGTTCAGGTGCGGGAATCTTTTTTTTTTTCCCGGAAATGGAGGGTCTGCGCAGCACACAGTGCTGTAATATTCGAAAAATGTGATCGCTGCAGTCTACTGTACAAATTGGCGAGCTTGTTTGGGGGGTGTAAAACAATTTGGAGCCTGTTTACTGGCCCTTTATCATACAGTCTAACCCGGGTATATCGAACTCGCCAAAAAACGTTTATTAGTTCGATATATGGCATAATTCGATATAGGCCCTGTATAGGTTTTGACACAAAGCGACATAAACTAGAAGAAAAGTACTTTATTAATATGGTGGCTTACTTGCGTGCCCTACTGTGGAACAAAATAGTCCCGGATTTTTTTCTGTGTCAACGACTTTGCTGCCTGCAACAGCACGCACGCCTCCACGTTGTCCAACAAGTCGCAGCAACTGAGGCCGCAACCTTCCACATTCAAGCAATAGCGCAGGACCAACGCAAGTGCACTAATCACTTCGGAGGATGTAGGCAATGGGCCGTCGTCGATTTCCATATTGCTGTCGCTTTGGCTCGTGGTCAGCACGACGTCTGCAATGTAATCCTCACCTTGTAATTCGCCCATGATGGGGACATCATCGTCCGCATTGACGAACTCGTCGAATGTCGATCCATCGATAGCACCCGGAAACTCTGCCAGCTCGTTCCAAACTTCAGTGGAAACACCTGCGGTGTCTTCAGTGCTGTCAGAATTTGGGATGTCATCACCAGGCATGCGGAAGCCGGCATGCCTAAAGCAGTTCTGGATCGTCTCCTTCTTGACATCTGCCAACGATCTACTCAACATAGAAATAGCTCCGAGCAAGTTGACCTTAAGCTGCCAGCCGACATGAAGGTTCTGCAGCAGCCTATCCACCAGGCGCTTCCGATAGCCGGCTTTCATTGCGCATATAACGCCTTGATCCAGTGGTTGCAGAACAGACATAGTGTTCGGGGGCAAAAAACGCAGCTCAATGTTGCTGAAGGTCGTACTGCAGTGGTGCGATGAACAATTGTCCACGAGCAGGCACACCTTGCGATTTTCGCCTACCAAATCATCATTCCACGACGATAGCCATCTGCTGAAAAGCTCCCCGGTCATCCACGCTTTTGAGTTTGCTCGGTAGGTAACTAGAAGCGACAGCGCATTTCGAAAACACCGTGGTGCCGTGCTTTTCCCGATAACCAGAGGTCGAAGCTTTTTCGATTTGTCTACATTAGCTGCCAACAGCACGGACACACGAGCTTTGTTTGCCTTGCCGTCGCTTGTCTTGTCGCAACAACACGCAAGTGTCTTGTTTGTCAACATTTGCCAAAATAGAGCGGTTTCATCCGCATTGAAAATATCTTGGGCTCTATATTTTGCTGCGATATCTCGCCACTTTTCTACGCTGTCCAGGTCCGCCGCTCTGCTTTCACCTGTAACAGCTTTGCCAACGATGTCGTGCCGTTCTTTGAACCGCTGAATCCAGCCTGAACCGCCTCAGAAATCATTCATGCCAAGCAGAAAAGCAAGGTCCTTGGCTTTCTGCTTGATCATAGGGGCGGACACCGGGATGTTTCGCGACCGAATGTCCACAAACCACTTGTAAACGGCTTCTTCAACATCTTCGTACACAGCAGCGCGCACACGTCGGGCGCCACGGGCACCTGGCCTTTTGTCTAACTTGGCCCTGATGTCTGCCTTGTTCTTTAGGATAGTACTCAAGGTGCTCCTTGGAATTTTGTACGCGGCGGCGACGTCCGACTTCCTTTCACCGCGCTCAACTCGATTGATGATTTCGAGTTTCGCGGCGAACGGCAAATTTTGCCTCTTTGCGCAAGCCATGATGACAGCACGCCAATACAGTTCACAGAGCACCAACAGGCAACACCACAGACCACGCTGAATCGGCAGCAGCAGGCACACAAGCATAACAAAAGAAAAAATGGCGCTCACTTCTACCGCCTCCGCACCTCGGAGAAAGCATGACGGCCACCGATTGGCTGTAAGCTCTGGGAGCGGGCCAGGATCATTTCTTTGAGGGGGGGTGTTCGCCCGCACACAACCGGGTCTAACCAACTTTTTCTAGGGTGGCGCCGGCAGTTTTCCTCGCCACCGCGAGGGAAAGCCAACTTGCTGGGGCTCTTTTGAGGCACATGGAGTTTGATATATCAGTTGTCGTTGCTATTTTCGTTCGATAAAACAGTAACTTTTGCTATATATTCTCAATGTAAACTTACCGTGTTTAGGAATTGTTCGATATACGGAATAATTTGATATAAACGGGTTCGATATAGTCGGGCTCGACTGTACCAACTTTCAGAACTTTGTTGAACCGATGAGGCCAATATACAATCATGCCATCATATCTGCGACATCACGCTCACATTCATCTGCAAATATTTTACGGCTTTAAAAAAATGAGACTTTGACCATCATTTTGTTTTTTTATAAACAAACATGTGATGATCAAATTAGTGGCAGTGCTGTTTTTGAAGAAAACATACCAGTCTGAATTACTGATTTCAATTGAGCATCCGTTAGACCCTTTACAGTCGAAAACTAAAAAAAAGCAAAACTCAAGTAAAAGAAGGTTACTTAGAGATGGCTACATGCACTTGCCTGCATTCCGGCAAAGTCCAGCTCTTCGACGAAGCACTCCAGCACACGGGCATTGAATGGACCTTGCAGGTCACCCAGGTACTCGCCGATGCGCATTTTACTCAGGCCCTTGCGCGAAATGAGGAACCTGGCTACTGCTCGAGGGCACGAATCCAGGAAGCCGCGCTCTGTCAGATAGCGGATTCCTTTCTCGGGTCGCTTGTTAAACAGGTTCAGCCCCACCCGGTACTGGCGCTTACGCAGCGCCTCACTACCCTGCAAAAGAGTATATACAGAGCAGCATGAGATTGGAACTGATTCTGTGAAAAGCAGCCCCTTACGGTACAAAACTTGGAACATCAGCTAAAAACTGCCTGCAATTTTCACCTATCACCTAAACTTTTTCAATATATTCAATACCTGTAAACCTGTGCGTATGTTGAAAAAAATGGTTCGAGTTACTCACTGTTTGTTTAAAAATATGCATCTGAGCATTATAAGAGTAAAATATGCAGAGTAAATGCACATGTTTTCTTTTTTCTCTCTTGGCGGATCCTGTGCATATCTTGTTGCACATCTTCGTTGGACTTGCCACGAGCCATTTTAGGCTAACAGCCCGCTTAATTATTGTACACACACTTCTAATCACGAAAATAAAGTTCCGCTGATCAATTGATTGACACGAGTGCCATAGCTAAAATGTTTGGCAACTCCAAATGGCTAAATCAACGCATCCATAGCCTATCGCTTTAATTTTAGAGTTTCTAAATTTAGTGCAACCATTGTGCTGTTGCAGTTTGATTTCCGAAATCTAATGGTGAACACATACTTTTACGAAAAAAATTCAGCAGATCTCGCATAGCTGGGAATCGACGTTATGTGAAACATGCGGAGGGAAAGAGACCGTGTTGCAATTTTTTTATTGACCGACACGTCATGAAATGACGCTAAATATATGTACAAATGTTGCACGCGCTGACATATGTTGAAGAGTTGCAGATTTTCATATAACCAGTTTGCACTTGTGCAATGATGCCAACTGGAACATGCGTATTAGAAACACCAGAAGCTGATATGAAGTGCTGATGTTCTTGAAGATGCTAGCCCTGGACACTGCTAGATAAATGAACTTCAGCACAAGGCAACTAACCACAATTGACGTTAACCCGACTTGACGGCTGTATCAAAGGAGTACGTATGTAATGTTTATAAAATTGGTTACGCAGCACTGCATCCACTATTGACGTTACACGAAGATTAGCGTCTATTTGAAAAGTAGTTCCGAGACCTGGCGTAGCTATATCTTCGTTGCCACGCAGAATGCTTGGGTTTAATTCCAGCTGGGACCCTGACATTTATTCTTCGCATCCGTCGGGTCGACGATACCGATGTCGGGTATTTCTTAAACACTCGCACGTTTCATGTGTGTTCTTGTCATTCCTGGGTAGATACAAAGTGTCAATCACCTGTGGCACATACTCGCATGCCAGTGGCACATGCCTGTTTGTGGGTATGTGCCCCTGTCTGACCGGAAGTGTTTGAAGGCGTACGCGACGGGATTGTGACATTATTCATGTCTTGACCAGCGCGTCATATTCATTAAACCATCTTAACCTCCTATGCTAATTTTGGTTCATGCCAGACTAAGGGGGTGACCATGAGAGCACCTAAATGTAAGCGGATAGATAGATAGATAGACAGATACGCTCTAAGTCGCCGAAGTTCGCAAAGCAATGCTTCACACTTGAAAAGAAATGTACGCTGAAACAACGTGCAAAGTGCATAGCCGCAATACATGCTGTTTTGGCAGACTGACAGCAGCAGTGCTAATCAAGTACCGTTCATAATAGTAAAGACACTTGATTGATTGATATGTGGGGTTTAACATCCCAAAACCACGATATAATTATGAGAGGCGCTAAAAACACTTGAGAACATGCAACCTGTAGCAAATATAATTTGGCCTTGTTTACTGGTGGTGCCCTTTAATTCTTTTAGTGCTTTGGACGAGCAGAGCGCCCCGCCGCGGTGGTCTAGTGGCTAAGGTACTCTGCTGTTAACCCGCAGGTCGCCGGTTCGAATCCCGGCTGCGGCGGCTGCATTTCCGATGGAGGCGGAAATGTTGTAGGCCCGTGTGCTCAGATTTGGGTGCACATTAAAGAACCCCAGGTGTGCTGCAATTCCGGAGCCTTCCACTATAGCGTCTCTCATAATCATATGGTGGTTTTGGGACGTTAAGGGGGGATGCTACACCTTCCAAAAACTCTTATTTTTGCGAGTACCTCAGTCAAATTTGGAGAGCCTATGTAGATTTTACTGCTGATTTCAAAAATCTAATTCTTTTTTTTGCTGTGACAATTAGTTTTAAAGATATAATGAACTGCGACTTTTTCAATTAAGGCCTAATTAGCTAATTAACTGTAACTTGGATATTGATGTGCAACCTATAGAACCAATTCGATATGTTCACAGTGTGCAATAAAGTATAAATCATTGTTCTGGGCTATTTCGAAGCAAAGTTGTGGGATGTTGAATATGACATGAAAAATTTCCCCATCTACACTTGAAACAAAAGATCCATTTAGAGAATTTTCTCCAAAAATTATTACAATAAAACTTACTTTACGACACATCCCCTGCATTTATCTTCGAAACAAAAAAGAAATCGTAATGATAACCCAGATAGAACAAGAGATATTGCTCCGGCATAATGGGAAGCACATGAAAATTGTCCTTTTGAGAAATCGAGAAAAAACGTGGGCACACATTTTTATTGCAGAAGATGCAACAAGACAACCTCAAAACGCACCAGAAGCATAGTCTAAATGCATTCTGTGCTCATGCCTTCTCTTCACTAGCTTCCGGAGTTCCAATGAGGCTGTTCTTTTCTTGTTGGAGACAATGCTGCGACGGTGGTCTTTTTCTCTCGCTCTCCTGGCACCAGTACTTGTCGCATTCATGTCCATTTCACCTAAGATTGCCGTTGCAGAATTCAAATTGCCCGTGTTGAAGCGCAGCACTGCTTCTGCAACAGCTGCTTCAACAGCGAACAGGGACGCGTGGTGCTCCTTGGGGGCCAAACTCCAGATTACCAAATGTAGGCTCTCGTTGGAGTTCTGCGTTTTGCCGCATTCGCACCTCTGAAGCAGGGCTCTTTCCGAAAGCCGGGTATAAACCGGTAGTAATGCCTCTGCCACGTCTTTCGGTAGATTGTAGGCATGCCTGGGGTCGGGCTCACCCTTTGCTTTTGCGGCATTGTGCCGACACCATGAAGTTTCACCAGCTGGGCACAGACTGTGGTCCGAGCATTCATCAGTGGAGGTGACGTGGCGGTATGTGGCCATCACAGCCTTTTGCATCTCGCCCACGTCACCTTCATGCGATTTCAGAGCCCGGCCATAATATGTGCTCAGCCTGGTGATCAGCTCACCTGTGAGCCTGCCTTTCCCACCAAGGCCTCTTTTCCCATCGCACTTTTGTTTCTGCACCAGGTTTCTCAATGCGGTGCCCATCCGTTTCTGTACATGATTAATACAGTCTTACTTCTGCACGTCAATGTAACCATACACCTTGGCGTCTTGTATGGCGCAAAATGTCCTAGTCTCCATCAGACAGCATAGTTGTGTAGCGCAGGCCATGGCGTTCAAGCGACCTCTGAAATAGAATTAGAGCCGCCTCCACTTCCATTTGCCCCGCTTTGCTGTTCGTATTTTTTTGGCATTTGTGGTTAGCCTTCCATTCTTGATAGCCCTCACTACTAGGCTTTGGGCCCACCTCGCAGCCTAGGCAAAAGTTGGAAAGAACGACGTAGTCCAACACGTAGCCACTAAATAATTCGATAACTGTGCCCACGCCGATGTGGGAAGAATGGCCTCGCGTCTTCCACGTGCCGTCGTAGCTAACGGCAATATTGCCCCGGTGGCCGAAGCACAAGTCATCATAAATTGTCCTAACCTTTTCCGCACATTCGCTCATAGCAGACTCAGCCGCTCGCGTTGCAGCGGGTGCTAGCGTGTTCTTCAAATGCCGCTGAAACGTCTTGTGGTGCATACCGCGATGTGAGATGCCCATTGTTGCGAAAATATCGTTCATTTTCGTTTGGCCGTTGCCGGTAGCCACCATCGCCCTCGAAGCGAGAAGATTTACTTCAAACGGATTGCACGTTTTCGTGCCGTTCGCGCGGGGCGAAGTCCATTCATTCGCGATCTGCACTAGCACTTTCACGGCAAGTCCGTAGTCCCGATCCCCTCTGACGATCGTAGCCGGTCCGTGGCAGGCTTTGCAACACAAGGCACCCATTATCGCGTTTAGGATATCTAGATGCATAAGCAGATAAGGAGCAGCGTGGTCCGAGTCCTGTGCGGTTGCCTTGCTACAACTCGCGGTGAAAAAGTCAATTTTCCGTGCAGTTGCTGGCGCCGATGAAAGCCGGTCGAGCGTCGCTTTCTCCCGGGCATGATTTTCTTCAACTTCGGCATTTGTCACCACCTTGGCGTCGATTCGTAGTCGTCCGGAGTTCGCTTCACCGTCATCGTCGTCGGAGGCAACGCGCTCGGTCGCACCATCGCTGAACGGCCGCGGAGCGTCGACACATCGTTCGTCGGAGTCAACCAAGGGCTCTGATGACTTCGTAGACTTTCTCCCACGACCTTTGCGTTTCCTGCGACCAAATGCGTGCACGGTCCGATACTTTTTTGCGTTTCCAGGCATGGTGATACGATCAGAAGCTTCAGAGTGCTCTGCCGATTTCGAGGCGTCACAGCGGTAACCCTTTCAAAATGGCGTCGGGTCGCGTATGCAGGCGCAAGCCGCGAGCTTCCAGCCAACCGGAAAGCGCCATTTCAGTCACGTGCGCCGTTTAGCCAATGGCAGTGAGCGCGACTCTTCGTCTTTGAGGCCCCGTTTTTCGAGCCGGGAAAACGCTCAATGTTGCTTACTGAATAAAAAAAACAGCTGAAAACGCGTTCTTTCAAACAAGACCAAAATGGCACCGATCGAGCGCGTAGTTCCCGCGTATCGTAGAGCCGAAACCTGCGCTATTCGCCCTCAATTTAAAGGGCAGGACGCCCGTTTTCGGTTTTTTAAAGTTGAATAACGATAAAAGTTGATGGTATTCGGCTATAAAATTTTGTAAATAGGTGCGCAATGATGTCGGGAACGCGAAAAGAAGGTCCGCGAAAACTCGATTTTTTGGCTGATTTTCGGCCCCGAAGTGCCGCGTCCCCCCTTAAACCCCACATATCAATCAATGGACGAGCAGAGCTCCTCCTAGTAGACATCTGCAACTTAGATATCGTGTCATCCACCAGATGGCAGCATTTACTCAACGGTTTAGTTATCTCCTGGAGAAGCACTGCGTTTTTCGTATGAACAGATGGCATACTGTGGCGGTGACCCATGCATAGCTGGCAGTAAACATGAAAAAGAAGCTTTTCATTTTCAGCATCATCTTCTGCGACAGATGATGATTTGAATGCAGACGTTTATATTGTGTCTGGAAGTGAAGACAGGAATGATGGTAAATTGAGCGGCTCCTTCAGTGAAGCCACTTTGTATTACAGTTAAACCTGGATAAAACAAATTGATAAATCCTCGGAAAAATTCATTATAAAAAGAATTTTGTTATATGCAGGTTTGGGACAAAAATTTTAAAAATAAATGCACAAATTAAACAAAAGGGGGTACCGAAGGCAGAGCTAACCTAAAATACTTGTTTAGCAGTAAAAAAAACTGCATTATTATTACGATAGCAATTATGTAGACACTGTCGGCTGGTGTTTGTCATAACCACCACGTTTCTTAACAAGTGCAAATTGATAACATGCCCCCACACATCGTAATTTTCACTAGCGGGCAAACATGCGTGAGCGCTGCTGAAGCAGAGATCAAACGCCTCGAAGGCTCATGAGATAACACCCCCCACGTGTTAGAACTGCCGTTGAATGCTCAAACAGAACGGAAACCACAAGTCTTAAATGAGAAAACACGGGGGAGGGGGGCTCGCACAGTAACAATGAAGAACTTTGATTTTAAGGGCGGTCGAGAGAGATATCTGGCACACGTGCTATCTCGGTGAGCATCAGTGCACTCTCAATGCGTAAAGACTGTGAGAAAAGAGCACTTCTCCCTGGAGTGGCCGTATTTGCTTACACTAGCCTTTTATAGGAGTTCCGTGATATCGGATCTAAAAGGGTTGGCTGCCAGCCTTACTTCGTACAACATACGTTTTTTTGCCGTCACATTCATTGCATTGCATTCAACACGCCATCGTGTTGTTACCAAAGCTAATCGGCTAATCGCGAAGGCTATGAGCCTGCCAACTCGCGACGCTGCGCTTGATGGAAGCGCATGACGAGTCGACCTCTGAAGATCTGTCGTTACTGTGGCCTCAAAGAGTTTCCAATTTCCGCCTAATCTGACGATTATATACCTAGTTATGACATGGTTGTTCGCATAAAAAAAGAATTCAATAAACTAAATAAAAATAAAAAAGCAAAGCTGAACGTAGTCGAGGGCCACATCGTGCATGCGCGCACGGCTTCAAAACCGAAGTGCAAACGACAGAGATGCCGCAGAAAACTATTTAGTAAAGCACCCTCCACATGCAGCGCGGCGCTGCAAACGCAAAAGTACTTTTCTTGTTTTTGGTTTGGAAGGGAGGGGGGCACAACCGCACTTGCGTCCTCGGCAACAAGAACGCCTGCAATGCTAGCTTGTGAAGCACAGGCCCGCCTGCCTGCCTCGCGCTCACCCGCAAGCAGTGACGAGCTCTCGCTCTCATCTAGTTGTTGCCGGGACCAAAAGCGCGCTGTGCGCGTTGCCGCCGCTTTGTGTTTCAATGGCAGCAGGGCACCCGCAGAAGATGCATGCTCGTACCAAAATGACAAAATCCGGGGCAAAGTTCCTAGATTGTCCGGGGGGAAAATTTGATGTATCAAGGTTGTCTCCCGCTGTTACTTTGTTACATAGAGGTAGCAAATAAATGTGCTTCTATGGAGCAACAGGGGGGAATACAAAAACTTCATTATATCGAGGAATTTGTCATTTGGAGGTTCATTATAAGCAGGTTTAACTGTATCTCGTGTTTTGAAATTTTTCAAACAGCCCTGAAGCTTCCAGAGTCATATAGCTCAAGGGTGCTTAGCTTACACAAGTGAAGAAAGATATGGTGTCTGCAACTGTTTTCTTTATGAAGTGTGTATCTTTATTAGAAGCAGGTGGCTGGTTTCCTATGTATAGTTTAGAAATAAACATTGTTGTGCTGATTTGACTAAGTATGTGGTACAAATATTTTTTTTAATTTTTAGTACAATTAGATTCAAAATCAAATATAAAAAATAGGCACGCTTGGCTGCCAATTTAAAAAAGAAAACAAAAATAAAGCACTTAAGGGGTAAATGATAATACCGAAAGAAAACATGAGCTTACTATTTGACTACATATTACAGCGGATCAAAACAGAGACAATGACCGCTATTGTGTCTTCACACGAATAGTAGTAAAAAAGTACTACCAACATGCAGAGCATGATATGAGCACATGAGTTCAACTTAGGAGTAACATGCAGTTAGCCAGCATGCACAGACTTGTGTGTTTTTGTGTGTGTGTATGTGCACATACTATACGTGTGCAGTGCAATACCAGCCTTGGCCACAGAAATGTCAGAGCTTAAGAGGAAAATCATGTTGCAAACCTTGGAGCCTAAGGAGTCCTTAGGACTACCCGGACCCTGATGTGGGTAGAGTAGAAGCACGTCAGAGGCTGGTGGCGAACACGAGTACGCGGGGCAGTCCACACTGTCCTCACTGTTTTCTGAAATGTTGCTGAGCCGCTTGTCCTCTGGCCGCGCTGAGGGCAGCGCAGGCTGACCACTACCATTGGGTGGGGCTGTAGACGCTGCTTGGGTTGCTGGAGACTGAAGAAGAGAAGCATATTTAGACCGTAGAGTAGCGGGCAGACACAATGCAGCTGCTTAATAACATTTTATTAATTTGGAAGCTTCTTCAGCGCTTGTGTTCATCACACAGCCCATCTTTTCCCCTTCACTCCAAAAAAAAGCATGACCAGCCCTGACGCTCAAGCCAGAAAGAATGGCAGAAAAAGGAGGACACAACCTAAAGCAGCCAGTCAGAGATGACAATACAGGAAGCAGCTAATAAATATAAGTTAGTGACACCTTAAGGGGGAGAGAGAGTGGTCATGGTCAATTAAGAGACCCGTGTGAGAATCCAGCAACATCCATAAAATCTCAGAAGGCTGGGCCTAATTGTTACTCTCTAGAACGCATGAACTCTTCTCACTGAAAGCAGCTTTGGAGACGTAATGGCTAACTAAGCTTCACATTCTTATTTAGCCAGCTCTTAGGAGTGCGTCAGGTGTTATCAATTCTCGCATGCACGATGAAAAGCTCAGAGGGGATGATTTTAAAAATGCTGATGTCCAAGCTAGTTGGTATATCAATAAAGCTAAGGGCATTAATGATGGCATCAAAACTTGAAAAAAGAAAACCAACTTCTCACAGACTTAACACAGACTTAAGAAGTATGCAGTGCTATAACGGAGGGAAACAGTAACTTTACTATGACACTCACCCCACTGTGCTTCCAGCTCCCAGAGCTTTCCTTTGAGCAAGTATAAGTTGTGGTGGCGGTGCCAGGAATGGAGGAAGATCGTCGGGGCACTTGAGGGGGCACCCGCCTGCTGGCAGCCGCCGCAGCTGCCGCAGCTTCCGCCAAGGCTCCTTTTGTAGGGGTGCGATGGTGGGCGGGCCACGGCAGGGCACTCTCTGAGGAAGGAGGACTGGCACCATTGGGGCCGAGCAGGTCCAGTGCATGGATGCGCCGCGAGAGCCGACGCTCCCCCTTGGATGCACTGGCCAAGTCCAGGAAGCGCTTCTGCATGCAGTGGCTGCGGAAGGCCCGCTGGATGGTCAGCGCTGCCGTGCGTGCCCGCACGCCCCCGTACTTGCGCTCCAACATTTCCACTTGCTTGTCCAGAAGGTCCTGCGACAGCTCATACCTGCACATAGAATGAAGGAAGGGGCAAAGTACCGTATTTACTTGCATAATTTGCGTACCCTTAATATTTTGCCAGCTTTGCTAAAGAAATATTTACTCGCATATTTTGGGTACCTCAACCCATCCGAGCCAGCTCGCTGGCGCGCGCACAAAGAGACTTTCCAATTCTTCAGACGGGCGCGCATTTTGCCGAGCATACAAGCGCAGTCAAATGGACTGCGAGTACACAGTCAATTTTTCCGAGGACTTCTCTCAAGCTAGGGTTTCTAGAATTCCCTCATTCTCTGCATCCGCACTGTAACACACGCTTGGTCGATTTCGGAACTTTAGGTTTCGCCATCCGGCCGACGGCTTATTATGGTTCCCTTGCAATGTGCTACAGTAATTATATATATGGCGAAATTGAAGCTGACAGTTGTAAATCTTGCAGAAAAAAACGAGAACCGTGCCCCTGCAAAGCACCTCAAGGTGAAGTACTTCATTGTGTGATGATCGGCGCGATCGGTACACGAGAAAGTAAAGGAGGGCGCGCTTCCTTATGCAAGTTTCCTGCCACTGCAGAAGGCCTTTTCAATTATGTGCGAGCGATTAAGTCACCCTGTACCACCGTGTCATGGGACCTAGTTTCTCCCAGAATTCTTGCGAAGAGCTTCAAAAAGAAATGGGGCATTCGAACGCACTCCACGAAACCGAGGACGATGTGCTTTGGGAGGGTAGTGGAAGCGGCCGCGACGATGACTCCCAATCGGACTTTGCAATCAATGATTCCCACTAGATCGAGCGTGATCAGATCAGACTGGTTAAAGCACCTGCTAAATCTTCTAAATTAACAAGTGCAATTCGTTTCTGCTCCAATGTTTTTATACGTATATATTGCACACGTTAGGTCTGTGACGATATATTCTGTACGCCCTTGCAAAATTCCCGCATAATTTGCGCAGCCCCTTCTCGAGGTCCTAAAATTGCGAAAAAAAAGTGCGCAAATTATGAGTGTAAATACGGTACACCTGAGCCTAATCCGATGAAACTGCCAGACTGCACACTGTCAAGGTTTTTCATTCGGTACTAAAAGCTGCTACAAAAAATTGAAATTTTTCACATATCCCCTCCCCCCTTGATGCAGCAATCTTATACAGCAATCGATTCGCAAGGCTGTAAACTTCAATGGTAAGGTCATTTGGCGATTATTCAGAGAAGTGGGCTTCTTTAAAAACTCTCAAGTGGCACCTATGTGGCCCCCCTCATTATCATTATTCGTGATACAAAAGCCCAGAATATTTCAAAGATTTATTCAAAACATTTCTTTACTCATGCATTACCATTGCTTTGCCAATCAGTGTTCAATAGTGGCATCAATTGTTAAAAAAAACCACAGAAAAAGAAAAAAAGAGGAGCTGGAAAATTATGAAACCTTCTTGAAATTAAAGTCAGGAGAATCGGTTCCACGAAGGCTATTTGCTAGGAACATTCCTGGTACTGCTGTATTATACGACCTTGCTTTTGCTATAATTGTTTTTTCTAGAGCTCTCTTAAAAGCATTTTAAGGTTTCTGAAATTTCAGCACATGCAATGATGTATGCATAACACCAGACTACAGGACAATGACAGGGACATAGCTTGTCCCTATGACAGACCACAACACCTTAGACATGTTTACCTTCCTCAAGTATTCTTGTAAAAAAAAAAGATAACTATAATAAAAAAAGTGAACACTTTCGCAATATGCAAGCACTGCAATAACAGTTTTGTGTTTGCCTGGTTGATCTTTCTGCTGTCTTGTAGTGCCACCAATCCGGTAACTCAGACTTGTGCCTCCACCAGTAAGACAGTGAACCACAAAAGCACACTAGTTTGCAGACCAAAAAAAAAAAAAAAAAAAAGGGATCGCAGCTCTGCTGCTGTGCAACCTAAGGAAGTGCATAGCATGGGCATGCAGTAATTCCCGTTAGTTCCACTGCTTGATTTACCAAAGCGGTGTTGGTGCCAATGCTTAAGCTAAGTATACAGGGCTTCTCTGGCACAGTTAGAACCTTTTTAGGGAGTTTTGCAATCTTAGTTTGCAACATTGTACTACCTTTTCTGCAATTTGTCGACTTCTGGCATGTTACCGAAGTTTACATATGCGTTACCTGTGGCCAGCTCCACCACGCTCTTTACTCCATTTTGATCAAAAGTCCCCGACCGCACCAAATGCAACGATGTGCCGCCTTTCCTCGCTCGTGAGGAGCAGGAGGAGGGGCATCAGCTTACTCAGCGAGGCGGTGATGCACCTGAGTCAGCCCTGTATGTCCAAAACGTTTTTAAAGAAGTTTACTATTGCTACTACTTCTTAATTATTCCTGTTAATTATACTTGGATCTTGTTCATTCATTGACACCCAGTGATGAGGATTTCTAGCTTTCAAATGGCCTGTGTCGCGCGCTTTACGGTGAGTGTAATCACACCACATCGGATGGATGATAAGCCAGACCTCCTTGAAGTGCTGCGCAGTTGAAAGAGCCAAAACTACACTTACTGTTGGGAGTGCAGGCGTGACCGCTTGAGAGCCTCATCGTCGAGGCGACGCAGCGGGGGTGCTTTGCGGGGGGGTGTGCTGCCACGGTTGGGGGGACTCCCCTGGTCAGCCCCGTCCACCCCATCCTCAGGCCGAGCCTGCTTCTGGGGGGGACCCGGCCGCAGCTCAGGCGGCTGGCTGCAGCACATATTCAAAGAGACTGTCACTCCAAAAAGCATCAAAATGTGAAACACCAAGAATTTCAAGGCAGAAAAAGAAAAGCAGCCATGAACAACAGTAGAGTGACTTGTTGGGCCAGTTGGTTCATTATTAACCTAGCTTTTGGCGTGAAATAAACACGTGAGACAGAGAAGTGCAAACTATCAACCGAATTTATTCAAAAAAGCACACACATATATATAAACGTCAACAAAGTCACAAGTTATATTAGCAGAAAATAAATCGTATTAGTTGCAAGTAGTCAAATAATCTATCTCAGTGGCACGTAACGTGATAGAGGGCCTCGCTACGCATGTACCGCCCAATCTGTTAATAAAATAAGCTTTCTCAATTTCTCGTGCAACTTTTCCTTTCATTCTTGCGAGCACCCTAGTTTCTGATAGCAAGGGTGCGCAGCCTGCAATGTAACGAAAGATTTGAACAAGGTGTCCCTCTCAAAGAAGCCTTATGGTCAAACAATCTATTGTTTACACACCGTCCTGTCGGCTCAACATAGCATTTTCCACAAGATAATGGTGTATCATAAACTACCTTTTTGCCACATTCAAACAATTTATCACGGTGCTTCATGTCGCACCCGTGGTCCCGCTTGCTTTGTCCTGATAACTTTTTACCTACAGCCGCACAAATGCGGCCAAGCTTGTCTGCAGCAGAAAAAAAATCACACTACGTCTGAACCTCTCCCCAACTTTTTTGAGCATATGGGAAATGCTGTGAACGTACGGAATGTTTACAAAAAGAGCCCCTTTCTTCCGTTTTACTGGATTTATACCTCGCGCTTCATACTTCATCCTTTGCAAGACGCTTTCGCTTAGGACCCCTATTTGGTGTTCTGGGAACCATAAACAACAAAGCTGAATTAACAACACTTTAGTGTCTATTTGAGAAGTAAAAGGCTCAATAATACAGTGGGGAAAACCAAGCAGTAGAAATGTGTACATTCAGCATAATACTACCTATTATGAAAAAACTTCTTTTAGTGTACCAAAGTGGTGTATTCATGTAAAAGACAGCGTTTAAGTACTGCAGCAGAGTAGCCAATCCCTTTTCTGGTGAAGGAGTTTATTACCGGCTGGTTGTCACTATCAGGCCGTACCCCAGGCCTATTGTTGCAAATCCATTAGCACATGGCGTTTTTAAAAATCTGGTGGGGAATGGCACGACACTGGGATGCAAACTGCCCTCTTTGTGTGCATGACTGTGTACATCGTCATTCCTGGTAATCCAAAAATATTATACACAACAGGGGAAAAACACCCACTCCCCCCACACACATTCCACCCACAAACTTTGATCTCAACATTACAAAAGAAAGAAAAGAGAAAAAAAAACAAACGTTAATGAATGTCAAATAGCGAAATTTTGCATGGGTATAAGAAATATGACTCACCAATGTGAAACCAAAGCTTGTTTGCTATAGACAAGTTACATTACCGTTATTTACATGTCAAAACCTATCAAAAGAGTGCTCATCCAACCAGAATCATTAACCAATATTTTGGCCTCTCAAAACAGTACATTATGGCCAAACAGGACAAAGTTCACAATAAGTATAGAATAATGACTTGCCGAAGTTCTTGCAAATGCACTTCAGAGCAGTTTTTCACCATATGTGTGCATGGATTGATCAGCTAGCTGAATGAGGCATTGATATGTGAGGTCTAACGTCCCAAAACCACCATACAATTATGAGAGACGCCATAGTGGAGAACACCAGAAATTTCGACCAGCTGGGGTTCTTTAACATGCACCCAAATCTGAGCACACGGACCTACACCATTTTTGCCTCCATTAGCTGAACCAAGCAATACTGATGCAAATAACAGGCCATTCACAGCAAGTGATACATTGGTACACACATTAAACTTCATAGCAAGAATGAATTTCATTAATAAAATGAGATGCTCAGATTGCAAGCCGATGTGACTACACAGTGAACATGAATACTGATGGCATAGGCACTCTTTCCCAGCTCATATTTCTAAAATCTCAGAAAAGGCCTACATTCTTGCAAGATCACTGAAGCTAGCCTAAAAGAAATAATTAGCGACACAAAAGGGCCAGCTGTACAACAAATAAGAAAGCAACTGCCAACAGGATCCATTAACAGGAAAAGAAAAAAATCATATCTAGATTGACTTGCCCCTGCTTATGGAATAGGTTTTAGCTCGCGCTAGTTCAGGTTAGTCTAGGCCTTACATAATTCACGCTGCAAAATATTCAAATAATACATTGTTTACTAGATTGAGCTTATTTACACAATACATGGCAATGATAAATAAACCAAGGAGGACTTGAAAAATGTATAAAATTCATTATGAACACCTTAAAATGCTCAGTAACTCGGAACTTAGTTACAAAACAAGGTCACTATGTCAAAAAATACGACGATTTTAGTTAGTACAATATGCAATTAAGGAAGGCCTGAAATGGTTTCAAAGAGCAGTAATCCTCCGAAACCAATAATGATACTCTTGCAGTGTGGAGTGAACCTGAGTCAAAATATGCAAATGGGGTGTAAATTGCTTACAAAATAAAATCAATCAGATTAGGGCCAAGTAATGCATGAAATTTTGTTTCAATCATCTTCAAAATGTGAGATTCAGCTGTAAACTTGGCTAGTACACTTAAACCTGAGCTTACATGACAGTTTTTAATCAAATTTCTAACCACACGAGGTGCTTAATAATGAGCAATTGTACATACCAGTTGTTATTACTTTTGATGTTATGATTCTCTTTGAGAGCACTGTAAATGTCTGAAATGTCTTTGTGGGCAAATTCCCCATCTATAACAGTACTCAAGTTTCACTCTCAATTATCACGTTGCACACACATTTCCAAAGGAGCAACAATTCAGGTAACAAAAGACACGGAGTGTTTTGTGGGAACCACACACGGATCTCCTCTAGGCCCATCAATGCATTCTAAATGCACAAGCGGCTATAACTTTAAACTTGCGGTATAAAGGTACGGTGGACATTAATTTAATAAGCAACATCACTTAGGTGTGACGTTGGGCGTCTTTGTTCATGAGGAGGGCCAAGTTGTTTCGAACACAAATTCGTGGCGCTTATTTTTGTGTCTTGGCGGCACCGGCACTGCAATTTCACAACACATCCTCGTCCCGTGGTGCTGTGTTTTCCCAAGTAGCCCAAGTTTATGGCTTTTATAAACTTCCCGCTTGCTACAAAACTGTTAATGACAGCGCGCCTTGCTGGTTTCGGTTAACAGACGTCTCAGTCCAGCGGGAAATCTGCAACACGATCCACTGACACGTTCAAAAGCGCGATATAAAACGAAACTGCCGGAGGTACATTTTCAACAGTGAATAGACGAACGAGGGCACTCGAAATGCATCAATGGGCACAGACAAGAGCAACCATGCATGGAATTATACGCTGCCTCGTGTGGCTCGACAGGTTTCGCAGTTGCCAACGCACGAGCTTTTTTCATTCGGCAACGATCGATGCGAACGGCCAACTGCACTTGCACTCGTAGGTGTGCGACATATATCAACTCGAGCAAGACGCAGGCGTTGTGCGCGAACAAGGAAGGCAGCAATTTTTCTCTCCTCCACCGCTAGCACACGAAGCAGAATCGGCAGTTTCGTTTCATCTCGGTTAATACGCGGCACGTTCCCTTTTTCAATGGTGCGTTCTGTCCACACGGGCCGAGCGAGCCCTGTGGGCGGCTCACCGGTCGACCGCGGGATAGCGGCGGAAGGACGGCCGGTCGCGGCAGACCCGCAGTGCCGAGCCGGAGCCCGCCAGGCCCGCCTGGAGGGCCAGGCAGCGCCACAGCAACAGCAGCTCGTCGCAGCGGCTCGCGGGGGGCATCCACATTGCGAGGGCGGCCACATGGCGCGCACGAACCCGCGCGCCCGCCACGCGCCACTACTAAGCGCGATCGCCAAGCTGGCCGAGGGCCGTTTCCTCCCGACTGGGAGCGCGCAATGGCGACCGCGATCTGGGTCAGGCGGCCAGCCTACCTGTGCTGGGTGACGCGCAGCACGGCGCGGCCGTACGGGCTGAACGGGTGCAGGAATGCCCGTGGCCCGCGGTCCCGCGTGAACACTGCCTCCTGACAGACGAGCGGGGGCTCGCCGACGCCGAACATGACGGCCGCCCACCGCTGCACCACCTCCGCCACCAGCCGTCGTCGCTCGAGGTCCGCGTCCTTGGCGTGCGCAGCGCCCTCTGCGCTCCGCGACGCCCGAGGCGATGCGCCCGCGGCTACGCCTGGGAGCTCCCGGCTATGGACCACCGCGGGGGGCGCCCGTCCACCCAGGCAACAACGACGCGCGGACAAAGCGTCGGACGGCAGCCGGCCGCATTCTCCATGCCCAGTTGCACCGGACGCCGCGGCCGAAAACTCCAGGGCCACCCACACGCGCACGAGACCCGTTATTCGACGAGCCGTTATCGCGCGGCGGCGGCCCTCGGTTTGCCGTCTTGTTCGGAGCGGCGGCGACGCTTTGAGGAAAACGCGTGCGGCGCGGCCGGTCGGACAGACATGGTCGGATAAATGAAAGCGCTCCCCTCTCCTCTGCCCTCTCCAGACGAGCCTTGAAGCGTGCCCGCCGGACAGCTGTCGCGTGCCGCCGCCGGTCACTCCTCCTCGCCGCCATCGCAACATGCACCTGCTCTCGGGCAGCTGCATACCGTCAACTGCGGTCTCCTTGGTGGCAGCGGCGTCGCGCAAACACCTCCCGTAAAACGCCCAGCGGACGGTTTAAAACCCCTCTGGCAGGTGCACGCGGGCACCCACCGGCCAGGTCTCAAGAAAGGTTTCGCGGGACCACGTCAATGCGCCCGCGTCGGCTCGGCGGTGCGACATGATACGCTTCTCCACCTACTCTGCACATATCAGATGTCACCATTGCCGAGCAGCTGCTCCGCCGTCGCGCATCGCATTCCATTCTCATGGCGACTGGAACTGGTGGACAAAGCACACACACACATATATATACATATATATATAAACCGTGCGGGGGACTTCGCCACAGATGTCCACTCACCACACGATCGTATTTCCAAGCGTGGAATTTCCCACGTTCATTAATGCGATTAGGAGAGCCTGCTTCACAAGTCTTCCATTCAAGATTCAATTACGAGATGGCTCCTTTCACATGCGGTGACGTCAATTGAAACGTTAGAGTCAATTTTTGTCTCCGTAGGTTGTAAATAACTACCCTGGACGGAACTTCCACTAGAAGCCATTTCAGCGCTACACAACCTGTAATTTATGCAACCTATAATCGTAAACGAAACTGTTAGGCCTACGGTTCACGTAAGATAAACAGCAATTTCCTGCACAACACGCTACCTCGGCATGCATTCTCACGTCGCTCTGCTACACGATGATTTGCAAGCGCAGTACCAGTGATACATCAGAATGTTGACGCACTGCTACCGTAGTTGGCGTCGGCACCAATGTTGAGGTACAACGATTACAATAAATTGTCACCTTTCATTTTCGAGCGCCTCCAGGTCTGGGAATCCAAGTTGTGCACAAATATCGTTTATGTCGCATAACAACGCTGCTTTTTCCTGCTGAAGTAAGCGCACTCTGCTTTGCAGCTCCTGTATCCTCAGATAGTCGGCGTCGATGAGCGTGTCTTTCTCCGCCGCGCTCTCCTGGAGATCGCGCAAACGTTTAAGGAGCTCTTGTTGTGGACAGCTCGAACCTTCGGTCATAGTGAAGCTCGAAGAATGGCCCCATCACTTTCTTGGCGAAGTCATAATTCGCACATCATAAAGCCGCGACGAAACGCGCCACCGAGTTCACGAGTCAAATGAACTCGCGCACGACGAATCCACTACTTTCGCGTAACCAGCATACCATGCAACATAAATACGTTGTTGCGACAGTTTCGTATTAAAACGTTGATCACTGCTTTTACTGAACAACTACTTAAGCACAATTTAGTTTGTTGAAGAAGTTACTGTTATAAAGCAGCAAAGGTGACCAGAGCTGCGATAAGTAGTCAAGTTAGTACGAACACGTCACGTGGTCTTACATGAGAGGGCGGGGAGGTTTGTGAGGTGCGTACTTTCGAGAGGATGATCGGCATGTGATCAGCAGGCTGTGATTTCTTCGCTTTACGTGCGTCGAACCAGTTGAGCAGTGTAGTGCGGCTGGCAGCTTGTAGGCGTTTGTGGTTCTAATGCAGAGCATTAAGACGCCCGCAGCTTCGTAAGCACGGCGCTGGAGTTGTCCGTGCGTGAGCAGGGTTTCTGCTGTCTGATCGAAGTTTCGGCTGTCGTCCCGGCATGAAGTTTCAGCCGTACGAGGCACGTTTGATACCATCGGACCTTCGTCACGATGAGTGCATTCTGCAAGTGGCGGATAGTCTCGATCACCTCGGCAAAGTCGCCAACACAATTCTGGATGGTCTGCAGCAACGGTTGAATGAGTACAAGGGCCGCCTCCAGAGCATTCAAAATCGTGCAGAGTTGGCAAAAGCCAAAATTTCCGCCATACGTGGCAGCAGCAAAGCGACAAAGGTAAGTCATAAGTGGTTGTATGCCTAGTACGTTCTGCTCTCCTCCGAGATTGCCAAGAATGCGCGTAACCTCGCCGAGTTTATAGTATATATATATATATATATATATATATATATATATATATATATATATATATATATATATATATATATATATATATATATATATATATATATATATATATATATTGATAGATGAGGTTATTGATAGATGAGGTTATTGATAGATGAGGAAGATGACGTACAATGAATTCTCACAATATATATATATATATATATATATATATATATATATATATATATATATATATATATATATATATATATATATATATATATACACACACACACACACACACACACACACACTGTCGCCATATATGTCTTGGTGTAGTTATTCCACTCTGCAGTGCACATCTGTCATCACCTGCACCAGTTCTTCATCTTCACCATGCAACTCCTTAACCTTGATTGTCATTTGCTGTCCACCTTGCTCACAACGGTAGAAGCAGGGGTGAGTTAAATGTGGTTTGTGACAGTATATAGCACAGCAGTCATGTGATGAAAAAAAAAAAAGAATTAGAGTAGAAGAAAGAGCATTGTGCACCTTTCTCTTCTATGTACTTTTTACCTATCATCCATGTGTTATGATATACACTATCATGGTCAATCTTGCTGTTATAGGGTTGTGGTTGGGATGTGTCTAACACCTCTTTTAATTTTTATTGTTTTGTGTATGTAACATACACACTTGTGTGCAGTGGACACCCCCCTCCCATGAATTATATCCCGGCTATGTTGCTGTTGCACTGTGCTAAATTACTGCTCATGTTTCTGCAGGTTTTCTCCAGTTACAAATATCCTGCTAGCGACACAGAACTTGCTCAAGAACTACAGTCCTTTTTGCCAGCTGTGCCATTCCAGCCAAGTCACTTGCGCATCCGAAGTCAGCACGTGGCCCCTGATGAGCGACTCCTCAAGGAGAAATTGCAGTTCTTCAATGTTCGGCCACCTGCCAAGGCTAACTTGACTGCCTCAAAGCCTGCCTGGCAGAACGAGGAAGGCCTCGGCAGGTTGCCAGAAAGCACAGAAAGCATCGGCAGCTTGCTTTTATTCAACACAGGGGATAACCCGTAAGGAACATTCAGTGTAGCATTTGCCATCTATGGTAAAAGACAGGGCGTGCAAACATGGACAGAAGAAAGACGTCGAGGTGCCAGAAACACAAACTAACAATTTTTTAGTCGGAATTTGTGGTGGCCTGACTTCTTTGTTGTATCTGTTTTGCTCCCCCTGTCTTTTCAATAGAATACTTACCAAGTTGCTCTGCTCTTTGTTATTATAAGCTCCACATGCTGTGCTATACTTTCTCACGGTTCATTTTGCTGTTTTAAGGTTGGGGTCATAAGGGTTCCAACACCTCTTGTGATCTTTTATCGTGCGTGGCTTTATCTTGTTTTGTGTACCTTCTATGAGGTACACAAAACAATATAGTGCTCGGATAGTGCTCCAGTCACTAATTTTTTTTTTGTCCTACTGCCACCAACTCTTCTTCTCTTTCATTCTTTTACGTCTCTTTTCCTTCTTCCTAAGCACAGGGTAGCAAACTGGAGTCTTGGTCTGGTTAACCTCCATGTCTTTCCTGTATCAGTTTCTCTCTCTCTCCTATGAGTGTATAACAAAATTGTAATTAACACTTAGCATTTAGTTGTCAGGCCCCACTCGATAGGACAGCATGGGTGAAGCTCTTCGTTGTCACACTGTGCTGAACAAGCTCTCCTGTGATTGATCCATGTATGTGTTTTCTGACTGAATTATGCATCATCTTTTGAAAGAATAAGTAAGCTTCTTTTGCCTGAGCTCTGCTTTTTTTTTTGTTTTGGACCAGGATGTACCGAAGGTGTGTATAAGGTTATCAGACTGCGAACGATAAATGAAATATTGGCAACACAGCAATGATTGTGTCAGCTTATACACCATTAATGTGGCAAACTATCAATGTCAAGGTGGAATATTAGGCAATCAGACAGAAGCTTTCGTGCCTACACTGCAGGCACTGCACAACGAAGAATGTAAGTAGAGAAAAGGATAAATTATTACAATTTACTTTCAATATGGGCTTATTCATTGAAGTACTGTTGATTACAGTACACCCTCAGTTTTAAGATCATGTCGGAAAGTGTTGGACATCGTGCTTATGTTTCTAGGTACACGAGGTATGTACAGCATGACCCGCTGGGCAAAGCCAAGAGAACAACAGCTCGGACGGAAGAGGCACCAGCAGGGCCAGGGCTCCTTGGGGCAGCTCCAGCTTCGATGAGCGGCACGGGACAACGCGGTGCACCACAGGAGGGCTTCTTGTACAGCCCAGGCATGGGTCAGGTGCCACAAATGGATGCCCCTGCTGCCCTTCCTCATCTGCCAGGTGAGGGTGTCGGGGACGTCTCCGCTTTGCGATGCCCTGTCGCAGTTCTAAATGGGCAGGCTTAAGCTACAAGTGAATGCACTATGGGTGGTGTATGTGCATGACACCACCAACAGCTTTTTAGGCTTTTCCAGGGTTTGGTGTGCACATTGTTGCCATAGTGTTCAAATGTAACTTTTAATTTATTTATACAAGTACCTGCAGCACCACAAGGGCATCATTGCAGGGGGGGGGGGGGGGTGCTACTCTAAAATAAAAGTGTGCATTATTGGTATCTTTTCAATCGCAACTATGATTTGGAAATTTTTCTGATGGCAATAACTCAATTTTCGTGAGCATTCCAGCTAAAAAACAAGAAATCCTGTGACAGCAAGGATCAAATGCATCATGAATGAACCATTGCCTCTGAAGGGAACAGCGCAAAAACGGGACGGAGAAATATTGAACACATGACACAGGTGTGTTCAATCTTTCTCCGTCCCGTTTTTGTGCTGTTCCCCTCAGTATCATGTACCAACTAGCCCTTCAAGAAACCCTTCTGCACTGCCTCTAATATTAGCGCTTTGCAGACGATTCTGGCCATTGCAGGTAACTATCCTGGAAATCATGCAAAACTGTCACTCTTGCAGTGCTTCAAAAAAGTGTTGGAAGTTGAAAAGTGTGAAACCAAAGCTAAGTGCCTGGCACATCAAACTATGGCATGCTAAGCCATAATGCATTGCCACTTCTTCATACTGCTTGTCAGGGGTTCACTTGAACGTGAAGGTAACTACAGGCTCCTTGGTGCCGTTACTATGCCATCAGTAGACGTACAATTTTTCCTCAGCCAACATTGACTCATTCACCCAGTGACGTGTCATACAGGATCCAGTAAGAACATTTACAATAGCATACATGTTGCTAGCAACCAGCCTGTCAACCACAGGACGCAATGACCACGCAGGCTTTTAAGACATAGCCAGTGGGATCCCATAATTTTAACTGCAAAGCATTTCTTTGCAAATCAAAGTCACTTTGATCATTTCTAGATCTATCTAACCACTGAGGACTTGAATGTTTAGTGAAAAAAATTATTAGTTATAACATGAGTAGTGTGAATTGCTTGCTGCTTTTAAGTCATGCGTGATGTATATCCACTTGCTACGGTCTGTCAAATGGGGATGTTCTCAGACTATTCACAGTCTATAAAGCCAGGAACGGTGAGTGCAGACCTTGTAAATCAGTACAGATTAAATATTTGACATTATAGAAGATTTATTGTAGGGGAGTGAACATTCCCAGTGGACACAAAAAAATTAAAATCTCCCCGTAATGTGAGACTCAGAGCAAAAAATAAATGCAGCATACACAGCTACTCACCAACTGCTTTGCATGAAATAAATTCCCACAATCCTCGAAATCTAATTCTCACGATGCTCAGCTCCTTTGGTTGCTCTTCCGCAGGCATAGCTGATGACCTTTCGTACTCCGAAGAGTTGGGACCATCTATTGCACCGTCGTGGCTTCCAGAACTACCTGAAGTACCAGCTGATAGCTTTGAGGATGTCCCACCATCTCTCCCTGAAGTGGGTTCTGGTGGCCTACCACCACTGGATGGCAGCGCTGAGCCTGTAGTGGACTGTCCACCTCCCTTGGAGCCAGATGAAGTTCCAGAACTGCAGCCTGAAGAGACTGTGCCTCATGAGGGCGATGCAAGTGCTCTAGAATCAAGTACCAGGCGAGTGTTGAACTAAACGATGGCATAATGGCACGCAGGGGCATAGATAAATAATTAAGCATTGTAATAATACACAGTACTAGGCTGGGGTGTCAGCCATCTTCTTTATTTCTAACCTCCTCTTCCTCCTCGTCTCCCTCCAACCCTGCCTAACGTCCACGTACACTCCCCCTCTTTGAAGACTCATCCCTCCTGGGGTGATACATGAAAACGTTTCCAATGGTCGCAAATTCCAGCACACCATCATCGTTGATGTAACCGACCCTTTTGAGAACGCCATGTTGCACTGCGGTCTGCACCAGGCGATAAGGTCCCATGTACGCCTGCTTTGTGCCGGGAAGGCCTTTTCTGACAAGCACCAGATCGTTCAGTTGTATCTGAGGTATCCGCGTGTTGTGCCGACGGTCAAAGTTCCTCTTCATACTTTCCTGGTATCGCTGGTAGGCTTCCGAAGTTTTTCGTTTTTCGCACAATTGCAGGCGGTCTGCAATGCAATGTTCTTGATCAGCAGGAAGCACTGGTACCTTTCCGAAAGCAGCAAAATATGGGCTACAGCCGATGCTCGCAGTGTGCGACCGATTGTGATGAGCGACAGCTGCCTCCAAGCAGCACTTCCATCCACCCTGAAAACCTGGATACATGGAAATGAACTGCTTCAAATCCCGAATGATTCTTTCAGCCATGCCATTTCCTGCAGGATGGTACGGAGCGCAGCGTCGCAATACAACTCCTCGTTCCTTCGCCCAATCTTGCAAACGCTGACTGAGAAACGCTGGCCCATTGTCTGATATTACTATTTTCGTATTCTTGAACATCTCTCGACTCAAAAGAGCGATCACATTATTTGCGTCTTCTCTTCCCGGCCGTGCAGCCACTATTCTTGTGCACTGGTCTATTGCCACTAGGAAAGACTGCGTTCTTCTTACTCCTGCAGCCTTCTTCTTGAGCTCTGCGAAATCCAGATGAATGACTTCAAATGGTACGTCGGAATGTTGAGGCAAAACCATCTCGTCTGTTCTCTGAAGGTACTTGGCTTTGTGAACTTGACATTGATGACAAGACTGAGCATACCGTTGAACGTCCTCTTTCATGTGTTTCCACTGGAAACGCTGACGAATCTTGTGATATGTCCTCCAAAAGCCGTCATGTCCACCTGAGTGCGGGGAGTCGTGATAGAGCTCCAAAATTCGAGGCACCATTGTTTCTGGGACTGTGAACTTTCCGTTATGAAACTTAAGTTCTTCAGTTCCCTCCCACAACAATGTTGCGTTGACAAGAGATATGGGTGTTGCAGTAGGTCTCCAGCTTGCAAGCGGGCGTCGTTCCTCAGCTCGTGTGGCCCCGGTATTCCTTGCAGCAGGTGTCATGGGTTCACGCTGGGTTCCTAGGTCCTGGAGGTAGAGGTTTCGCATTCCCTGAAGAAGTTCTTCGACCGTCTTGGGTCCTCGCATTTGTATCTGCTTCTGGAGGTCCGGACTTAAACCATAAATGATAAGCGGAACCACAGACGTCTCAGGCAAAGATGAGTCCGCTAGCTGTAACAAGCGCCTTTTCTCATAAAAATATCTGAGTGCAGATCCAGACCTGTATTTGAACGTGATTGCTTTGTCCCATAGCAACACCTTGTTCTCGCTGAAGGAGCTCAGAAAGCTTGCTTTCCACTCTGTCCATGGTTTGTTGCTGTGAGCGTTGAGACGTCATTCGTACCAACTCTTTGCTATGCCCAATAGGAATAGTCGCATGTTTTTCACTTTATCTTCGTCGCTGTGCCAGTAGTTTTCATTGCATGCATACTCGTAAAACGTGAGCCAGGACTCGGGACTACTAGACTCTCCGTCAAACATGTCTGGCTTCAATTGTTCGCGACTTGGTCTGCTTAATCTTTCCGTCGCGTTTACAAGCAAGCGCATTAAATCATTTTGCTGCCTATTCTGTTCTTGGTGTAGTTCAAGAAACTTGTTGATCAGCTCGACGGAACTGTCTGGCGAAGCAGCGATAGCAGGCTTCGCGTCGTTTCTTACTGGAGTCAGCACGAAATTCTCATAATCCTGAAGTTTCATGTTGATCCTCACCGTTATTTTAGCAAGTAAATAGTCTGGAGTGAGCTTTATTTTATTGCTTATATAGGAAACAAATGCGTCAGTGCTTACTGCTTCCGGAAGAGCTAGTTCCTCTTCATCTTGAGGCGTTGCTGTCAAGATCCGGATGCCACCGCGTTGATTTGCTCCAATGCTGAAGTCCACCCACATCTTGAATGTCCGCACAGAAAGTATACGCGGCTTCGCCAATTTGTAATAATACACAGTACTAGGCTGGGGTGTCAGCCATCTTCTTTATTTCTAACCTCCTCTTCCTCCTCGTCTCCCTCCAACCCTGTCCACGTACAAGCATTATTGCTTTTTTACACTTGTATGTGTGATGATAGCCAGGCACAATGTATCATTGATTTCAACAGTCTGCAAGGTGCGAGTTTTTTAATAAACCAGGTCTTAGACTGTTTTAGAAAAAATGCGATAATAGTTGGAGTTTGATGTCCCAAAACCACAGTATGATTATGACGGGTACTTGAGCGGAGGGCTCCAAAATTTTGACATTTGTGTTTTTTAACATGGACCTAAATCTAAGTACAAGGGCCTCGAGCATTTCGCTTCCATTGAAAGGCTGCCGGTATTTGGTCCCACGACCTTCAGGTCAGCAGTTGAGCACCATGACTACAGCGGCGGGGTTGCTACTTCGACATTCAAAACACACTTTGAGCAGCATCTACTGCTGTTCTGGTGGTGATGTGCCTTGCAGACTTCAAAATTTTCCTAAGCGTGCATGGAAATTCAGCAATACTGTGATATCGGTTTGTCATAAATTTGATTTTAATGCATACACCTTTGCAAAGAGCACGTCAATGGCTGTTTGAGAAGGGACAAATTGTGAAGTTTGGCTGATGAGTTCGACCTTGATGTAACTTAGTTCATGATGCAGAAGACATTTTTGTTACTGTTTCTTGCTGCTATTAATAGGCATTAATTTTCGCCTTCATATAAAGTAATTTTATGTCACAGTCTCAGTACAGTAATGTTATGGCAAGCCCAATAAGATGCAAATTTGGTGAAAACTGAGTGGTATATTTCGCCAGATTTGAAATCTAGTGCTTTGTTGGGAGCCATGACAAAAATGTTGAAAAAGGCCAGAGTGACACAGGAACCATACATGCTACGACGATACTTTCTTAGATCATGTGGTGATAAGAGCCTTGTCTAATAAAGTATGGTGATAAGTGCATTGATAAAACATCCACATCACTTCAAGAAATGGAATTAGATATGCCAGTCATGTTCCGAGTTTGTTTGTGAAAACAAGCTACACCTAATAATACACCTTAATACACCAATAATACACCTTTCTTATCATAAATTAACAGAGCGGTAAACAATGCAGTGGACAATATTGGTCATGGTCCACTACTTTGCAGTGGTACTTTTTGTCACATTTCCAGTCCCATAAGTCTGCAAAAGCTCATGGTTTTCATGGTTGCTTGCGCAAATGATGGATAACATTGCCAGATGCTGGTTTCACATTCATCACAAGCATCGGCTTCATGGCAGCTGCTGCAGTGCAGTTATGCAGATGGCAGATTGAGAAGAAAAGCAGTTATTTTCCCCGTTTTGAAATATAGTGGCAGATGAAGCTGCTATACCGGGACAAAGACATGGTGATTTATTATGGCAATAAGACCCAGATTCATTTCTTTTTGTTGCGTACTCCAAATTCTCTAAAAGCTTTACGTAATTTAGGTGCAAATACAGAGTACTACAACTCTGTTTGTGAAGAGAGTGCAATGCTACATTTATATACAGTTAAACCCCTTTATAAGAGGCATGCTGCAGGCAGTAATTCTAGTCTCTTATATAAGAAGTATCTCATGAACAGAGTACTACGTATGCATTTTCCTATCAATCCGTATTTTACTGAAGGCACAATGGTGTCTCTTATACCCATTTGTCTCTTATGTCAGTGTCTGTCACAAAGAGGTTTGACTATATAGTACGAAATACTTACGGCACGATGTTGTTTCTACATAACATTTTATTGAAGATGATTATGTTTAACTGCTACTAAAGTCTTATGAGCAACTCAGTATGCTCTAGTGCATTATGCCCATTGTGAATGAGAAACGTCTGTGACTTTCATGTGTGGTATTTCTCAGTTGGCAAAGTATTCAGAAAGGCACTGCAATTACAAATGAGAGTCTGATGAGAGTCAAATAAAACTGCATTCAATTTGTTCTTCAAAACTTGAAAATACTTAAGCACTTCGAAATAAATCGAACTTTTGGTTACTTATCTATTGTGAAAATCAAACCTTTTGCTGTGAAATTAACAAGAACAACTATTGAAGAAATACTTTATTAGCCCAAACTGTGTCTGTTTAGAAAAAACTGTGATTACGTGGACAATTTTTTACCTTGAAATATGAAGACTGGACTAAAGAAATACAAACAGGACTGATGCAGTGTTCATGTGACAATGTCTTTCTTGTCCATTTGTTGACAAAGTTTGTCACATGTAGTGAAAAGTAACTAGCGTATCTTTTAAAGTTTTGCTGCCTCATACCTACTCATACCCGAATGATAGAATCACACAACGCCTTCGAGAAACTGAACACAGTAACGAGCAGGTTGTGGCACTAATCTGTTGACACCTTGCAGGTCGAGTAATGCAGAAACACGTGCAGAGTTGTCGCTGCCCATCACGGAAGATGGCAGTGCCCGCGCCAGCCTGCTGGAGTCCATTCGGCAGGCCGGTGGCAAGGCAGGCCTCAAGAGTGTGCGTCGGCCACAGCAACAACGCAAGCAGGTGGAGCTATTCCTCGTGTGCTTTTTGCTTATTTTGTGGTGGTCTGCATTAAAAATCGTTTCGTTTGATTCAGAAACATGTACCATGCAGTTTTGAGAGTTGTAGTGAATATATAATCTACTACTACTGTGTAATAGGTACTCTTATGTTAGTGCCACGGTTATGTTTTGTCGCATTTAACTTTTTTGACAGACGTCTTCCTAGTGATCTTTATAGGGTCTCGCAAAAGAGCTGCTCTTGGAACAAACGGACACAGTACGCACCGTTGTACAACAACCACAAGGCATTTATTAACAGCTTTTACTTAAGACAGACCCTGCTTCAGGTACATATTGTCTCCTTATTTTGTAGTGGATTTCGACAAAACATGACAAATCAAATTTGCAATATTGAGACTGAGAAATCCACTGTACTCTGTGAAAGCCCGATGTTGAGCGGCTGCTCCAAGCGGTTTAAATGCTGTGCCGAAGTGTGCCGCACGCCCTCTGGCGCAGGCAGTATGCGCACGTAAAACTTTGCTTTTCTCAAATAGCTTTTTCTGTACATTTTTTATCTTCAATGTACCTTTTCTCAAAAAGTATTGAATCGATTTCAATGAAACTTTGTATGCATGCACTACAACAAGTTAGAAACAATCTGAACTGAAAAAATTGCTGATTTCATAAAAAGCGAAGCTGTAAAAAAATTACACAACAATATGCACCCTCTGTGATGTAGTGCAAGCAGCATTTTTTTTTTACAAAAGCTTCATAAAAATGTAGCATTTTTTTTGTTCAGATGTAACCTATAAGTCAAATCTATAAGTCTCCACAACAACACGGCTGAATATGGTTGTATTCCCTGTGGTAGTTGCAGAGAAAAGGTACATTGAATAAGTGAACCCTCTTTAAAATTTGGGAGTGGACCATAGGAAGGATAAGCAACCTAGGCACAAAAAAAGGGTGTCACTTGATACCCAGTGGCACTTTTTGTGAGCACGTAATATTTTATGAGAATACTTGCAGCCGTATA
The DNA here is from genome assembly GCF_013339725.1 of Rhipicephalus microplus. Lineage (NCBI taxonomy): Eukaryota > Metazoa > Arthropoda > Arachnida > Ixodida > Ixodidae > Rhipicephalus > Rhipicephalus microplus. The sequence goes on along the minus strand of NC_051171.1, from coordinate 161,898,829 downwards.
TAAGATATTGTGCTCAAACTAACATATACCATTTACCCTATCGTACCCACTTTTAAATGAATGACAACAGGTAGCATGCGTCATTGAACTGCGGCCTACTCTCATATCAGCATTCTTCACCGCATCACACCGCAGTGTATTAGTATTCTTCACTGCATTATACAACTGTACAGCAGTGAAGTATAATGAAGGAATTTTATTATGATGGAATGCAAATATCTTCAGACATGCACCGTGCACAAAAATTTTTGCTTGCTCTGTAGCTCCTGCTGCCGATCAGTGCCCTGTCTTGCAGCAACTGCTGAGACTGTCTGTTATGAGAAGTACACTTGCAGAGGTGCAATGCGACATAGCATGCAATATATCAAATTTGGTGGTAAACTGAAGTTTTATATATGCATACTACAAGACACGGCATTTACAAGGGGTTGTTAAAAATAATCTGCTTTGACTGTATTTTGAAAAAAATTTGTTGAGCAGACACAACTTGCACCAAAGGGTATTACCCTCCTTCCGGTAAGTCTCACCTTTGTATAAGATGCACCCCTTACTTTTTACACTTTTCACAGCAAAAGAAATTACATAGAAGACACACCTTTGTACAAGACGCATTTATTTGTAACTCTATCAACAAGATTAAACATAAGGAGGCACGCGAGTACATTCATTGCAAAGTATGTAGTCATGCATGGCACCAAATATTTGTAATTGTAAACAATATTGTCTCAAGGTGCAAAAAAACCAATAATTATTTCATTGAATTCTAAGCCATATCCTCCGATGCACTGTTTTAAATTTCTGCCTCGGTTGGTAGCATCGCTGGGTTGCCTGTGTTGGCCTCTGCGTAACTCTTTGGTGCGGTGTTGTAACCACCTTAAAGGCCATCATTGGTGTTGCCTCTACAGCATTATTAGGCTTGGTGGGAACGCATAAACAATAATCACGATGTACTGTAAACACCTACACACATGCATACCAAATGTAAATGATGACCAGAAGCTGAAACTACTGCTGGATTGCAGCGACATATCACACAAAATCTTATGATGATGATGATGACAAAGTAGTACTTTTGTTTTTGCAACTGGTATTGTAGCTGCTACAACATTATGATGTAACAGTACTTTCATTTTTGTAACTTGTACTGTGAGCGCTACAATGTTACAAGTGCTCTCCCACTCAATAATTGTTCTTGCAGAATTGCCTGACTGTCTGTGTATATATAAGACACACTGTTGTATAATATGCACCAGTGAAAATACTATAGGAAATACCAGAAACACAGGACAGGTAAAGAGCAAAAGAGAAAGAAAAGACGGTGCTTCTCTTTTGCTCTTTCCCTGTCCCGTGTTTCTGGTGTTGCGCTGTAAACAAGTTCACAACGAATCCAAACCAACTGGCCCAGCTTACCGTCTTACTGTACTATAATAAAAAAGGTGTGTCTTATACACTGGAGAATAAGGTACAGTTAAACCTCATTAACCAACACTCTCCTTACACCGGTGTGCTCACTGTAATCGAACGTTTTATTTGGTGATATTGGCAGGAACTGTTGCAACGATGAGGTGTTGCCATTAGTCTGTTTTAAACCCACCTTATTATTAATAATGATTCGTTGTATATGCATTTACTGTAGTGAGGTTGAGCTGTTATTGTCCCATTATTGGCACGGCACCTGTACGTGTACGGTGTGTACGCCCCAGTATGCCACTGTTGCCCTTCCTCATCTTTCACGTCACCGTCCAAGCTGTGATTCTGTATTTTTCATGCATCCCCCCCCCCATTTTTTTTAAAGCATAATGCGAAAGGTAAAAAATGGTGCAAATTGGCAAGGCTTCTCAACCATGTAATGTACCATCCATCTTGAGAAGCTGGGATGACTCAGATAGTTTACAGTTTATCGCAAAGGTTTATGGGCTGTAGTACGTAAAGAAAAACTGAGAATCTTCAACCTTGGGACACAGCCTAATACAGTGGTCTCAAACTCGCCTCAACTAGTAGGCCATAGCCGCAAAATTTAGTTCCGCAATGGCGAAAACAGTGAAGATGGTGGAAGCAGGGCAAGGGCAGAGTGAGTTTAATCAAAATGTCACCCAACATTGCCATTTGAAAAAATGCCTTTCTCGTATCTCATATATGTGTCAGTTCTGAAGGGGATTTAATGTCAGGGTTTATGAAACGTGTCACTATTGATATTGATTGATTGTAGTCAGCGGCGTTGAACGTTTTGTCACGAGGGCCATTCTGTGCGTGTGGCGAACCCTTCGCCACCCTTCATATGTTGCGGGCGTGTGGCGCGCCTTTGCTTGGCTTAGCACAAAAATGTTTTACTTTATCCTGCAAACACCCGAGATCATTTCTGACAAAAAAAAAAAGAAGCAACAACTTACCTGCTCCCTGTCCAGCGATACATGGTAAAATTATGTCACTATTGAGATATAAGTACATTTTTCAAATGTATGTTGATTTAAATATACAGGTAATCAAAAGTATTTCAGAGATGCTATCATGATATTATTGTATCGAGATAGTCTTGGGCACTATCGCGATACTCTTGTACCAAGATACTTCTCAGTTCTGCTATTTAGCAAAGTCATAAAAGTTTATTCTGTGTGAAGCCGCAGGCTGCTAGCGAAAGCAAGAGCCATGCGTTTAAGACTTGTGGCCTAATATATGAAGATCTTTAGCCTATACTAGTTTATGCAAACAACATAGTGTATAGTTCATCGACTACATTCCAGAACTGCTTGGAAATCAAACCACTGACTTGCATTAATCAATTATAGGTGGTTGGCTATATATTGCATTTGGTTTATGAGTATATCTATAGGACAGCTAACCATAATGGCTGTGTGATAATAAGTGAAACAAAATTTTGCACAGAATCATGCAGATATCCGGAAGTCTGGGAAAAATATAGTATTGAAATTTGCCGCATGATAAAAGAATAGTTGTTTGTTATCATTAAGAATTTGGCACAACTGCTGGAAATGCTCTCTTCCTAAGTCTTTTTAGTAGGATGAACCTGAAGCAGATCTGTTTCTAAAGTGTGATTTTCAAAACATGCACTTGAGCAGTCCTAAATTTTTGTTGCCAGAAGTTTTCTCTGTTACCTAGAGAAAAATACCTAATTTGCATTTGAAAGGACCTTTTTGTGAGGCTAATGCACCTGAAGTTAGCTTCTCATCGTTTGGCACTAAAAAGTGATACCAGAGTGCTCTTTATGAAAAACAGAGGTAAGCGTCTAGTGCATATTTGTATGCTTTACGCTCTTTGAATTTGAGAGTGAAAAATTTTTTTATCTCATTACACCACATGTTTATATCAAAGAGACACTGTCCGTAATTTGTGCTCGTTCTTGGATCCAGTTGTGGAAGTTGTTCCTTTTCAATTTTACGTTAGCAACTCATTTCAGAAGATCTTGTTTTTCATGCAAGAGATGGTGACGTGCCAATATATCTTTTTAATGACCAAGCATCATCAGTCTCAATATGATCTAAAAGCATGGGTTCTCTGTATGTGAAAACAGGGCCTCCTAACATGTAAGAAAAAGCCCTCCGGCGCAGTCTCCCAAAACTGTAATCATTATGCCACAGCCATCAACCAAATGGATAAAAATTTTCCTCTCGCAAGCTAGTGCATTGAGGTACTTGATATGTTGTCTTTTTTCCATGTAAGAATGTTCCACACTAGCTAGATGCTGCGTATTCATCTTGTGCTCCAATGATTTCCGAAATTTTTTGCCAGCTGATGTGCGTTCATATGGGAGATAGTGGCCAAGTACTATACCAGGGTGGGCAATCCTGCTCTAGTGAGGGAGTGCTTACCGGCAGGTGGTCGCCAGTAAGGTTGCACCGCAGCCCTTTTTTTTCTTTTTCTTTAACGATTCCCTTACCATGCGTTTTAAGTAATTACACGATTGGCAACGGTCTGGCATCAGAATCCGAACCATATTTTGTCATCGCATGCTAGGATGATGTGCTATCTCTAACTAGGGGGTTTTGTGGCACTTTCTTAGCACTGAAGAATACCACATGGCCTTCTCTTAACTGGCCTTGCTAGCTTAGCGCTCTGGATGATCCTTCTGACTGTTAATTTCTCCTAACTTCCTTCTGTCTCGCTCTATTTGACATTGTTGGCTTTAAAATGTCCGCACTGTCAAAGTTGTGCTGATTTTGAGGGGCTCCTACTTTGATGTTTACTGTCAACTGACGAGTTGCACGCACCTGTTTTGCAAACTAATCGACTACTCCTATGTAATTGTTACATTGAGTGTATACGTCGCGGCCGGTTCGCATGCATGAAATGTAAACGCGAAAAGTTTCTGACCGCTGAAGAATTGACTGGCTACAAGCAGTGGCTGTACGTGTCACATGAACTTATCGCTGTGTATGTGCATTGTTCTGAGAGTCGTCGAAGTCTATCAATTCAAGCCGATGTTATGCAGTGAGTGATGCAAACACATAATTACATTTTATATAGTTTGTTTTGCCTTTTTCCACTCTCTAGAACTAGAAATAATTTTGTCCTTATCTTTTCATTCACTATTCTACTATTCTACGTCCATAGCCAAGCCGTAGATTTAATTACGTAGTATGTAGTATACCTGACTCCCGACTGAGAACCCCTGTCTACTACCATATCTGTTTACCAGAGTTTTATTACTACTCCCAAATGCTAACGAAATATTATACAGCCCTAAAGGCAGTACTAGTCTGCCAGCTGATGGTGTTATACATAGGCATTCGAAGTTACTTCAATAATTTTTTATAGAGGGCAGCTACCATTGTCTACACTTTAGGGGGGCCACAAACAACTTTTCAAGTAATCATTGCATGATCTTAGTATCAGAGTTTATTGCCTCATAAATCAATTGCCACAAACATTTCTTGATTGGTCAAGGACATGGAGTTACAGAATCCCTGAAGCACGCTGGAAGCTAAGTAAGCAAGGACAGCATGAAAAGGAGTTACGTCAGCATGCATTGTGCCCTTGAGTGCATGTTAGATATGTTGTTGCTCATTCCCTTCGCTATTTCTTTGCACGAGTGTGGCTCGCTGCATAATGTTATGCATTGCCACCCCGTGGCAAGAAGCGCATTTGGTCCAAACGCTGCACTGGGTTCATTTGGTCGACAGCATGCTACCTGCAGTTCAGTGTTGGGTGATGGCAGCTCCAAAGCGAGTCAGAACAAGCCTCTGTATCAAAATAGCGCACCTGAGGAAGTGGAAACTTTGTGCTACACCTGTAAACCCCACACAACTGCAGCATTTGGCTGACATGTTCATAGCAGTGTTCAGAGGGGTCGTTAACCTCTAAACCTCTAACCCTTTAGAGGTTCTTAGTGACTTAGATGCTGATAACATCGGGAAATCACAACAACCAGCTAAGCTAACAAGGTGTGGGTTCGAGCTAGTTGGTACTCCATGATAACCTACATATGATAACCTACACCTACAGACGAAACACAGATGGGCGCTTTTTGCACCCGTCCAAGTTTTGTTTGTTGTCAAAAAAAAATCTGCGCAAGAAGTAGGTTATCATCCAAGCTAATATAACTGAAATTTTCTGTTGCAGGTGGTACCAGCTGGTGGGGACCTCATGTCTGATCTGAAGAGCAAGCTGCAGCTTCGACGCAGAGGTATCTCGGGTGAAACAGACCATACAAGCAAACCATCGGCCCCTGCTGAAGTCACGTCACCTTTGGACAGAGTGCTCGAGATGATCCCGCCGCCTAAAGTGGAGTCTGAGGAGGCCAGCACCACAGACACAGAATGGAACGACTCGGACTAAATGGGGCTGTCACCACATTTGCTGATAAAATGTCACTTGCCTGGAGGCTTTTCGAAAAAGCAGGCCGACTTGTCTCTCTCTTTTTTGTTGCTAATCTTTTGGCATGGGACTTGGCAGAATAATCTGCATTGATTGGTGTTGTTTTACAGCAGTAACCTGTAGCAGCCATCCAAAAGGATCCAAGACTAGTGCACTTTTGAAATGGGGCCTGAACTTGAATGTGCTGATACGGCTTCCATGGAAAAACATTGCAACAAATAGAACAAGGAAAAGAGCGCAGGACTAAGTACTGACAACCAACAGGTGTAATTATTTTAAACACACAATATGTGCTTTAAAAAAAAAATTGAAGCGCTTAGGAAACTTTACATGAAAATTAGCTCATGCATCCTTAAGCAATCCGAAAACAAGAGCTTCGAATTGCTGAGAGACAGGATAGTTCATTTCCTTGTTGTTTAGAGTTACTGATGATCAACCGATATATGAAAGGCCCTTGTGACGCATAATAAATGCCCTGATTTTGAGAGTGCCAACAGAGGCTAGTGCAAAATATATGTTCCATGAAAGATAGATTTACATTCTTGTTCAGCACAATATGTGGTCAAACTACTGCCCTTCTTCATTGTTATCATGCGCTTTACAGCTTGCCGATTCTGTTTATTGTGCTGTTTTCTCATGATGTGCCCTTTTAAAGAAAGTAAAGCTGCTGAAGAATGGCATTCTGTATATGAATGACTACGCAGAAGGTAAAGATACAAATACAAAGCTTTGGGTCGTTGATTTCTCTGGTTATGTGAATAGTTAATAGGGCTAAAATATATACTCTATTTTACGTCGTATTTTGTCTTTAGCACTGTGAACTTGCTTACAGCTATGCTGGATGAGCTGCTTGTATTTACTGCGTTAGTGCAGTTAACCAGCAAAACTGCTCACACTGGACTTGTGAAAACCGCTTGTCAAATGCAAACTGATGTTTCTGTTTGTGTTTTATACAAGCAAATTGCTGGTGCATGCCATACTGAAGTGGACCAACTGAGGTGCCAGTTGTCTTGCTGTTGTTACAGCAATAAGATATGTATAGCTTCAGTTAAAGTACAAAGAATCCTGTCTTTCTTTTTTTTCTGAAGACACACACGACTTGCGACTTTAAAGTATTCTTGCTGTTCCAAGAAGTTAAGCATATAGTGTGCAAGAAAATGTAAGCTATAGCCACATACATTTGTACAGCTTCTGGTGGAAATTTAAAGTGCCTGCAGCATCACAACCAAAGCTGTCCCTGAGATACAGCTCGTATTGTCACTTTTTCTTTTAAATGTTGGCTGTTCGTTGCGTTACATATTGTCATACGACTGAATTAAACTGCATTCCTTACATTCATGTGTTCTTTGTCTTTTCATTACCCTGGAGTTATACTAAAACTTTTTCTGCACAGTTTGGTAAGCATCAGCAAGGTGTACAAATGGCTTCTCGAAAACTGAACTGAATATTCAGTTGCATGTACTGAATTTGCTCCTATGGCAATCAATACTTTTATTTGCTTGAGGCTGGTTTTTTTATTTTCTGTGTGTGTTATCATGGTTATATGTCTTGCACTAAACCTTTAGAAAAGTCCAGTGTTATTGCTGAAAGGTCAAAAGGGTTCTGAAACAAATGTTGTTGACTGTAGGTGGATGTTGCTTTGCGGAAACCTACTGATGATAAGAAATTTGTGTTGATTTAGAAAGTGTGACAATAGATTTATTGTGAAAAGCCAATGAGTGGTTCCCTACAAGAGGTGCCGATTGATATGTGGGGTTTAACATCCTAAAACCATCATATGATTATAAGAGACTCCGTAGTGGAGGTCTTAGGAAATTTCGCCCACATGGGGTTTTCTTTAACGTGCATTCAAATCTGAGCACACGGGCCTACAGCATTTTCGCTTCCATCGAAAATGCAGCCGCCGGGATACGATACCGCGACCAGCGGGTCAGCAGCTGAGTACCTTAGCCACTAGACCACCGTGGCGGGGCGTTAGTGCTGTCTTCTAACTGCAAGCAATGCCTTTGCTTGAGCACCTTTTTCTATGTATGTCATGCGCGACTAACCGAAATCATCCGACTGCATTCTTCCGAAACATCAACTGTGATACATGACAGCTAGAACACTTCGATTAGTTGTAAAGCAAAATTTTCACGAATAGAGCATAAATACCTTGTGTTGCCACCAAAACACTACAGCTGTCAAACTGCAGAATATGGTGAACATTACACAATCTTTTATTGCCCATTTCTTCATTGATTTTGTTTGCAGAGGTGCTCTGTTTAGAGCCTAAGTATACTTGATAGAAATCTGAACAAAAACAGATTAATAGGTTGCCTTTTTCCATATATCCACTTTGTCTATGGCTGCCCAGTCCTGCTTTCCGTAATGATTTGGCAGTTTCCAAACAAATGAAAACTGTTCATATGGTAGCTCTTAACAAAACAATTAAGAGTTGCTCGTATTATCACAAATACTCTGAAAGAATTTAATCAACTGCTAGATCTTTGGGACATCCTGGCATAAATTTTTTATGAAAAAAAATTGATTTCTTGGTCCAATTTTTTTTAGAACTTCACATATGCAATAAGAAAGCTAGCCTATGGCTTCTGCAATTTATTGCAAGTAGTAGTCTTAGTGCAATTAGGCTCTTCGCTATGTATTAACCACACAGCAGGCACGATTGCAACCGCAAAAATGGCTACATTTGTCGTACTCAAGGCGAGATACAAAGTATGAAACTCTATGCAAAGCATAGAATCCCCGATTCCTGAAAAGTAAGCCATGCACACCAATCACATCAAGAGGAATGAGCAAATGCATTATCTCCTTTAGAGTCTGACTGAAGGTGCAGTGAGCGATTTGTGTAGCTCTACATGTGATATATTGAATTCTGGCCATATTTTTCGTGATCACCCCATTACTCTGAAAACAAAGAGAAATATACTTTTCGGTATATAAAGTACAATAACAATCTGGCAGTAAGGCTTTGCTACGTTTTCCATTTGCTCGAATAAAAATTTCATGTGCTTTCAAGAGAGACCGAGTCGTTCACCGTCTGCCCTAAAATTTAAAAAAAAAAAAAACTGAAAAATCATTTTTTCAAATGAATATGTAGGTGTCTCATTTCTAATAGTAAAAAAGGAAACCTTCTTTTAGGTGAATTTTAAGCGCCCCACTCTATACACCAGGGTGTGTCAACCCTTGCATGTCTTGCAAAAAGCCTGCAAAATAACCACCTGAATGCTGTACTTCAATGTGCTTTTAAATGTCAGTACATGTGAACCGATTAGTGTCTGCCGTCAGGTGCTCCCACACAGCTTTATCAATTCGTTGTTGGGCACTACTAAACAAGCTCTTCAGTGGTTGATTCCATGTAAGAGTTTTCTCACTGCATTATGCACCGCCTCTAAGAGGGTAAGTAAACTACATTTACTTGATTACTTTCTTTAGTTACAGACTGGAACAGATGGCAGTTGGGCAACCGTTTCAGATAGCAAAAGGTCACTGTGTTCACAATCGTACCAAGAGTCTCGTGAACACACTACTTTTACCACTGCATCCAATATTTCTGTACCATAACTGCCTTATACAACAGTTAGAGTTACATTTTCTTGGATGTCGGCAGCAGGGCATTGAGGACCAATTTTCAAACAAAGAATAAATACCAGATTTAGGCTGATAGTCAAACTGCTGATTATGCACCTTGATCTTTCTTCCCAGCATTGTCACCATAACACACACAAAACGACCACCTGTGGTAGCTAGCAGGCAAGGCTTGGCGCTGCTAAGCTTGAGGACGCGCTTTCGATTGCTGGCCATCGCAGCCATGTTTTTATGGGGCAAAGGCAAGAACACCTGCGCGCTTAGAGTAGGTAGAAATTAATATACAGCAAGCTAAGAGTCTACAGCATGCCAAGGCCCAGAAATTATATCTTGTTCCCCTTCTCCAGAGTAGAGCACCTATCTAAAGGAAATGTGCTCAATTGAGAACACCTGTCTTTAAAGCTTTCCTCTCTCGGTGCACAGTCTAAATTCCTTACAATTGAAGTTCTGTACAATACAGAGCTAATTAACAAGTCCACCAAGCATACGCGAGAAATCCTCACTATCACCAGTAGCTGGTGACAATGCTTGAGGTTATAACTAAACTGTAATTACCAAAAAAAAAGGGGGGGGCCACACACTGTGGGAGCCGGCAAGTGAAATAAGAAAAGGACAAGATCCAACAGGGCTGCCTTTATTGGTGAACATGCTGCACTCTCAAACAATAAACTCGGCAAACTCAACAACAGCATAAATAGGGAGCAATAAGTTAAACTGGTTTCCTCTCCAGGGACCAAAAATAAAATGTGGGAACAGAAAGGCACGGGGCTAATGAACTGGACTAGCTTCTGCATTTTGTACAGAGTGCGGCGACTGCGTGCCTCAGTGTTGATCGAGGCAACAAGGAATGCAGATAAGAGGTGCATGCCTTGCGACTAACTTCAAGGGCAAAACGCCTATGAAGAACAAGCATGAGAAGATTGTGTATACAAGAAATGACTGGATGTTTCCTGCCCTGTCGAGATTTCGGAGACAGTGGCTGCAGCGAGTAGTGATGATCTTGTGCCCCCAAACTGAAAAAACACTGATAAAACTGAACAACCAACATTGTTGACTGTGCGTCTGTATACAAATACAACAGGCCTATGAAGCCTGTGGCTAGGTACAAACAATGATGGAGCTTGTTTCATTTCAATGTGATTGCACATGTTCAGCTGGTGAAGAAACGCCCTTTCTCTTGATGGGCATCTTTCTGGCCACTTGGGCTTCTTCTCAAAAGTCAAAACCTAGCACGTGCACTCTGTACGCAACGCATCACCTAGATGTGAGAGGTGTCCATCAGGCATAACCATTGGGCTCACTAGTGCGGAGGCGCCAGGGACACTGTGACCATAGAGGTGGTCCTAGAACTCTCTGCCGGCCAAAGTGCACCGAGATACTGACTGGGTGCAGAGGGCTGGGGTCATCGCCCATGCACGCAAAGGCGGGTTCAACAAGTGCGGGGTCGAGGGTCACGGGAATGTAGTATGCGCCCCGTGGGTGCAATGCAAATGCAGCAACACCAGGTGGCGCAGGGCTAACGGCTGGCTCGGGAGGAACCTCGGGAGGAGGTGCGGATACTGTTAGTCTCGTAGGGCTCGGAGCAGGTGCCAGTGGTCCCTGGGTGTGGGAGTGACGCCGCTGCTCTTCAACAGGGCTTGAATTCCGTTCTACGGTACCCCACTGGGCATCTTTGTGGAAGCGATCCTTGATGTCATTTTTGAACTTGTAGGTCTCCTCACTTGGGGCTGGGGTCACAGACATTGGCTTTGGGAGTAGGTAGTCCGAGCGCCGCATGACCTCTTGTACACTGAGACCGGGATTCTGCAACATTTCTCTCAACTGACTAACAGAAGAACAAGAGGATGAGGATGAACATGAGTTATCTGGGTGGGGGGCTGTCGGTTCCTGCTTTGGTTGGCAATCTGGGTTGTTTCTTAGCCGCTCAAGAAGAGGCTCAGGTTCCGTTGGAGTGTCCTCATCAGAGAGCATCAGGCCCGATGGGAAACATGGCCCTGCAGATTGATGGGCAAGTCACTCAAACCACTCCTTTCAACTACATTTTGTACTTTCTTGAATCAACACTATAAAAGTAGTTTCAATCAACCATACAATAAACTGATACGTGCTATGCCTGACTATCTTATATCAACAGTTACATACGGAAACAGATATACGGTAACAACTGTTGACCATGTTAAGTCTATCTTAAGTTTACGTGGTTGCAATTTTTGATGATCCTAAACATCAGAAGTACAAGTGTGGCTGGTCGTCTTTATTTGCATCAAGGCTTTCATTCTTTGACTGAATCTAATGAGGGAAAGACCTGGCCACTGCCACAGATTTGCATGTGCCATCTTTCCCTTGAGATGCTCACCAGCTCCAGAGATCTTGTCAAAGTGCTTTTGCAGGTGGGTAACTAGCCGCAGGCACATGTCGTCCCCTGCACCATCCAGATCCACAAGAAAGCGTGCCGTTTCCGAGAGACACTCCTGGAATCCCAGCCGGTACTGCAGCCGGTGATCGCTGTCCACCCTCTGGACTACCTCACAGGTGGCTGTGTTGGGGGAAAGCCGGCACTGCAGAAGGGAAGGGCAACAGCAGCATACGCACATTTACTTACTGGGGTCCTTGCAGGAGTGCGCCTGCAGGTGCCGCAGGTGTTTGATGGCCATCTCGATGATCTCAGTCTTCTCGATACGGCCTCTGCCCTGCAAATGAGGACACCAGGGAGGGTGAAGGGCCGAGGATGGCACGTTGCTAGGGATGGCCCACATGCGGCGCTCTCTCGGTGCTTTGGCTGGCAGCTGGGCAGATGCTTTACTTGGGACAAGAAACGTGAGACGGCACATACATTTACGTTTGGTGCCGGCCTATGGGGGGCAGTGCATTCACTCGCTGCAAGAAAGGTCGCTCTCTCGCCGCACCTGTGCTGAGGCGCGCGCACTGACAGAGAGCACACAGCTGCCGGACTTCACCGAGCGATACGACACATAAGCGAGACAAGCATCTGAGTGGCCAATGCGCGAGGGGCGCTCCATGTGGGCCGGTGGTAGGGTGGGCCCGTGGGTGCGCGCGCGAGAGCTACCTTCTTCAGGTAGACAGCTGGAATGAGGCGACTCAGGTCTGCCAGGCAGTTGTTCATGCGGTCTCGGCGCCGCTTTTCGATGATCCGGTGCGACATGGGGTCCTGCGTGCAGCCAGAGAGTTAGAAGAGGGGCCGCCCGGGCGGTGCCGGCATGCACGTGCGACCCGGAGGGGCGGCCTCCTATTTTCGGGGCGCACCCATTCCGAGCTGCGGGTGTCGAGTTTCGGCCACGTGAGCACGCGACCTTGGCGCGGCCGGCGCAGGATCGATTCGTCTGACCGTCCCGGAAGAAGCGCCAAGGAGAGCCGGTCGCCGATGGCTCTCTCGCGCGAGCAGCCGCCACGTGACGGCTGCCGAGTCACGTGCGACGGCCTTCGGCGCGTCCTTGGCGCGACCGGGCGGCGGTAAACAAGTGAAGGAAGTGATAAAAGAGAATATGCCCAGCAGCAGGGCGCGGCTGTTGGTCGCAGCAGCAGCACTCACTCTGCCGAAGCGGTGGTGCCCTCGATCCCAGTCCAAGCGGCGGGCTCCTGGGCGGGGGCGTCCGCAGCTTGGACTGCAATCCCGGGCACCACGTCTCCCCCAGAGGCTCGTCCAGGCCCTCCTGCTGGGCACACTCACCCGGGCGGCCTTCTTGCGGCCAAGATCCTCGGCGTCCTCCAGCGTATCCTGGGGCCGCCGCCGCTCCAGGGCACAGAAGTTGAGGCTCCTGCGCGATCACCGAGCTCAGAGAACGCGGCCGCCGGCAAACGCGCGCACGCTCCTCACCGCTGTTCCATTTTGAGCCGCAGCGCTTGCTCCCAGCCGGCGTCCATTGCGCTGCTGCTCGCGGCCGTGTGCCACGATAGCCAACCTGCGCTCTGCCGCCGACGAGGTCTGCTGCAGCGCCGGTCACGCGGCGCGTCACGCCGCCGCTCACGTGCCAGCGCTGACGTCAACGCCTCACGCGACCCGCTGCGTGCTGCGCCGGCGAGCGGAAACAGCCAGCCGGTGGCGCTCTCCCCCTCCGCCGCGCCGGCAAAAGTGCGGTCGCGTGCACCTGCGTGCGTGCGCGCGCTCGCGTCCGTCCGCCCTTCACTTGCGCTGCGGCGACAGGTGGAGCCACCGACGGCGGCCCGCAATGGACGACGGTGGCATATGTTGCGGCAAAACAACGCACATATGTCGCCTTAGTTCTGCCGCGACGCGCGTATTTAACAGCTGTAGCCCGAATAATGGATCGCGTTCGCCCAGCACGTTCCCAGCCATTCATGAGCTCCTCGCGGCACAGCCCTATTTGGACGGGGGTGCGCGTGCCTGATTAGACGCGCTCTTTATCTTCGCCCGTAGGCGAGCCACTTGGCGATATCGGCGCGTCGGACTGAATCCAGACGTTTTATATGTACCCATTGTCGACAGGGCAATCCCCCAACACGGGCTCCGAATTTTATTGTTATTTATCGTCCTCCCTGGCAGCGGAAGCTCACTGATAAGACGTTATTGCGCACCTCAAGATATACAGCTAGCTGCTATAAAAGTAACGCGCAGACAAACCAGAACACCTGACGGACCGAAATCAAGAGCGACGCACTTGGGCACACACATTCTGCAGCGACAAAAGCGCCTTTGCGGGAGACTTCTGCGCTCATTCGTACGCTTGCGGCGCACACCTTTCCAAATTAGATATATAAAAAGATACAGTGGTGCACTGAACTGCTTTCACAACAGGTGTCAGTAAAGCAAAGCGAGAGCCAGCCAAAAAAAAAAAAAAAAACGGCTGGGCTATGCTCGGCTATAGACATAGTCGGGTGTCAGGTCACTCGCTCAAACACCGGTGCGCACCGCCACAAATATACGAACAAAACACTACATCCAATCAGCACCACCATTTGAGACCTGTTTCACCCCTTTCTGGCTACTTATTCAGGTATCGTTCATGCTGTAGAAATTTCGAAACTATTTCTTGTACAGATTTTGACTACAATTCTCATACCCCGTCCCCCACTGCATTGTATGCATTGTCGACCTCTGGCTTTCTTCTGATTTTCTCTCGCTTTCGTGCACTGCGGTTTACGCAGCGCCTTACGTTGCAGGCATTGCAACACGAGCAGCTGCAGCATTTGTATACGCCACTGCTTACAGCTGGGTCTGGTCGGTATGACATTCGAAAAAAAAAAACACACTTCGTTTACATAACGAAAGTTAATCACTTCTCCAATGTACATATTACACAGTAGCACTGCCAGAAGTTTTTTATTTGGAGGAGGTAGGGGGGTTCAGACATGCTTAATGCATGTTCGTGCACTCGTTTGTATGTTCGCGAGTATATATACATTGCCAAATCGAGAAAGATCGAAGCGGGTGGGTTGAACCCTCCATGCCCTCTTCTACGCCATGTATGCGCGCATACATGCACACAAATTCACATTCTTTGGATCGTGTGGTTAATAAGTAATAGTATTAAAACCATTTCATTTCTTCGTTGCGACAGGGCACCAACGTTGACTATATATAAATATATATATATGCCGGTGTGCACGTGTCGGCGCACGCACGTTTCATGACACTTTCTAGACAGATTCCGACCCGCAGTAGTTGGTGATGTACTATACAAAATCTTTGCGAATGTAAATATGACACAGGAGAGTGCCACGGTTGGCGCAATATTCCGCTGCATCCAGACAGAAGTGCAATAAAAAAAAAAAAAGTCGGGGGGACGATGAGGTCTTCGAAACCCAGAATTGAAGCGATTCGCTTCGGCCTCAGAGGCTTGCATGCAGGAGACAAGTGTCAATAGCTGCCATTTTTATTTTAAACGTAAAAAGAGTAGATCTTTGGACTTGTGGTTGCTCACAACGGAGCATTGCAAGGCGGCTAGAGTTTAAAGCATACACCAGCGTATATGTCTCTACAAAAACCATGCCGTTTTTATTTATTTATTCATTTATTGTTCGTTGCAGCGGTGCTGTGGCAACTTAGAAAAAAAAAGGCAAAATTGTGCAGGGATACTGTATTTAGTACGAATAGAGTAAGACCCGAAGGAAGTATATATACAGCGAATACATTGGAGCCCTATCTAATAATCCACTGTACAAGCCATTCATCTTTTTTTTTTTTTTTTTGACTCCTGGTGGGAAAAGAAAAGCTTGGGGAGGGTTAAAATTAAAGTTTGGTGCTTCGCGCACCAAAATGCGACATTTGCTCACTACATTTTTATAATTACCGCAATAACTATAGAAATTGAGATATCAACATTTTAGATAGAGGGGCCAAGCTGTCCGATCAAACGGTGGAAGTCCCAAAGTCCTTCGTGGTGGGATTGCGGAGGGATTGGCAAAACCGAAGCGTCAAATATTGCCAACTGCTGTGACCCAGCTTGCCGGCGCAACCACGGAGCGAAGATCGATGGTCGACAACGACGCTCATTCTGGCCGCCAGATTTCGCACTAATCGAGCAGTTTCCTTAATTAGTAAACTATTATTTTTTGCTCCGTAATTAAATCTTAACGAGGTTTTTTTATCCTACGCATGCGAATACAACCCTCGCGTACTCAGCAGCGGGACGCGAGCACTCATTTCCGGTTTTCAGAATATTCACAAGTATTCTGAAAAAAAAAAAAAAAAAAAAGAAATCGATGGTTCTGTGCGTATCACCAGAGTGTATTATGCTCGATGTCCTGTTGAGCCACGTCCACTGGACACTGGATATCCACGAAGCAACTCTGATGAACTGATGAAGCTCGCTCGGGCCCCCGAGGGAAAAGTCAATAAAAACGACTGCTTCGCATATATATATATATATATATATATATATATATATATATATATATATATATATATATATATATATATATATATATATATATATATATATATATATATATATATATATATATATATATATAGAGAGAGAGAGAGAGAGAGAGAGAGAGAGAGAGACGATGCACCATAGGGTCTTGGGATTGTCGGTGTGTCGTGCTCTTGTTACAGTCCACCATACACCGCGGGGCATGCGTCACAAACGTTTACTAGATTCCTCGCACTAGTCCGTACTATGCATATTATGACTTAGATGCTCGTCGTTCTGCCTATAGACCACTATGTTTGGCTAAGCAGCAGCGTGTCAGAATATATCGAAGAAATTTGACAAGGCCCTTAATTAATAATACCTAAGAACAGACACACAAACGCGCATCTGTAACACCACTTCTGAAACGTGTCTGCAAAGTGAGGTGGCGAGTAAAGAGTACGGATTTTGGGTGTCACCTGCGCGCACTTCGCTCCTCGCCAGGAACACGCTTCCCCAACATGCCTCTCCGCCACGATTCCCTTTTATTTCGAGATCGATACTAATGCCTTTTCTGTCACGGAAACTTGGAGTAGGAGGAGCGGCATTTTCGTTTGGCGTTCTCCTGCTGCCCTGAGACGACGGGCAACAACAGGCTCGGTCATCGCCTACCTTATCGCAGACAATGGACAGCGCAGATAGCGTCTGCCGAGCAGCGGTGTCCCACGAAGCGGGTCAGACTAGGCAACACACACGGCGCGCTGACATAACGAGAATATCTCGTGTTTGGCGGTATGCACCCATGGGCACGTTGCGGGGGGGTGCCGTCAAGTGCGCTTGATCTCTTAGATAAGCAACGCTCGGCTTTGCGACGAGTCCCGGAGGCAGAGCTTTAGGGCCGGGGACCCCTTGCCGTTTCGTCTGCGCATTCTTGCATTCTATTATACATCTGTATACACTTTTTTTTTCTGGATCGACAGCCGCACCCAAAAAGAGCCTAACGCGCGGGCTTGAGTACGCGAGGGGGCCTGGGTACAAACTATAGAAAATTTTAGTGCTAGGGACCCGTAAGCCATTTGGGGGCGCTCGTTGGGTGCAGCTGCAGTAGCGTGCGTGCAAACGGATTGGGGTCCCCGGCACTAAAGCTTTCTAATCACAGAGGGTTTTATTGCCGAGAACTTTTGTCCTGGCGAGATCCCAATGCAATTTCCAAAATGTGACCACTGGCCGCTTTTGGCGCTGTACTCTGCCGCCGCTTGTTAAGTGATGCAATCAGACTAATTTCGCTGGCGAAAGCAACACAACGGCGCCATTGATCTGCTCCGCTTCGATGGTGCGCATGGGAAATTAATTATAAGGCTTCCGGTATTCAACTGCAAGCCCGTTTTCGGACTCTGGCTGGCTACAAGCATTTATTGCGCAGCGCGTTTCTGTTATGCACCGAGATGGGCGTGTGCAATAACGGAGGTTCCTTCCATCGATCGCACCTCAATCATAGAGAAATAAAAAAAGATGAAGAGCGGACACTCCCGTAGACCCCAGCGGCCCAATCGACCCTAGCACACCTGGTGGTTGGTGAGAGCAAGCGGCGTGCGCTTCCCGTTTCGATTTCACTGGCGCAAATTTTGAATTTTTACTTTTATTTTTTATTTCGATTAAGTTATAATAAAAAGACATGCAGGTAGTGATAATTCACTACGATTTTATTCATCGCGCTTGTTCTTGTTCTTTTGTTCACTTGTTCTTTTGGAACAAGTGATCAATGTATATATCAGTCAAAGAGACAGAGTATCCGCAATGTTTTATTCAAAGGCAAGGTAGAGTGAGAATATAAAAAGCACAATATGACAAAGGTAGACAACAAATGCATTTCGCCTTACAAATAAATTGTAACAAATATTGTAACAAATACAGAGAGAACACAGACAACGCACACATCGCTAGAGTTGGCAGAAGCCGAGAAGCTGGTGAAGTATGACACACCGGGCTCGTGGGTAAGTAAGGATCTATGGCAAAAACACAGCGCACAATGCTGAAGAAGAAAGAAGTGACATATACACAGCAATGAAGTCGCGAATCACGCCTGGGGTTAACCAAAATAATGCATAGAAAAAAAGAGTGCACAGAAACCACACGACACAATATAGCAGAAAGGCAAATCTGCAGTGTGCTGGCTGTGCTTAAGAACAGCTAGCCCAAAATGAAAAAAAAAGCAGACTTGATGCCTGCTTGTCCTCAGAAAGGTAGGGCTTTGCAGCTTGCTCACTACGTGAAAGACAAACTTTAAGCTACAACACTGGCAGGTCTTGTGGCTCTTCTTATCATCAAAAACTTAAGATCCTAAGTGATTTGCATCTCGGTGTTGCTGTGACGCTTGCGAGCTAAAATAGATTGTAGTCATCACTTATCCAGAATTGTGGACCTTAATTGGTGTTACGAGAGCGGTATTACAGGGCTAATAAATAGCAGAAGGAAACCACTTTGGCTCATTATTTTTCACAAAGGCTCTACACCGTACGTTATCACTCACAAGCTATATAAAAATAAAATGACAGCGTCCGCAGCCCCATCAAACGCTACAAGTTTGGGTATTCTTTTGATAATTTTGATGGGCGAGATGAGGAGGTTGATGGGAAGCTAAAATACAAAAAGCGTGATAACGTGAACTGCGCCCACTTCATACTGTGTTCCTTACCCTCTCGAAGACATTTCAACAAGCGGTTTTGTTATCGATATATTACTTGAGCTGGAGAGATAAAGCATACACAGTGACCAAGCGACCCCCAGTAAAGTGTACAGTTCGCCCGCATTCGCTACGAAAATACAGACAGGATACCCAACATTCTTTTTAAGGTTATGCAAATCACTTCGAGCGAATACACAGTGTCCCTACTCCTCATAGCGGGTAACCAAAACAATGTATGCAACGAACGAGTGGTTAGTTTGGTGAGGCTGTCTCCGCAGTCTTTTGATAGTTTTCCGCTGTGCTGCTACTTTGGCTTGCAGATGTTTAATGGTTTGCTTGTACTTCATTGATGGAGACATTGTCGCTGGCACACAGGAACGCACTGCAATAAACAAAAAAATGGATGTAAAAGCGAAGAACAACTAATCCCATACGAGCACTTTCCTCGCTCTTTCAGACCCAAGGTGCACAACTTTCTGTGGTGCAAAGTTTTCGATTCCACTACCTAAAAACAAACCATTCACAATGTTGACAATGCACAAAAAAAAATGAAAATCACTGAGAGCCCACCCTTACATTTTGTAAGTGCACACGTAGTGTCCTTTTGAGGATAGTTTCCTCAGAATGTCCTAAACATAAAATAGCACATTAAAACAGCTGCAATAAAAGCATAGTCACCATTTTCTCTAGGGCACTCAGACGTGGAGCTGTTGGCAGAGACATCTTCTGGAGGGTCTTGCGAAGCTTGTTCAGTGCCTCGGACAGTGCTGTCGGAACAACCTTGCGAGCGGCCTGCGGAAGTCTCTATATCAATCCACTCTGGTGTTGAAGTGAACATACAACTTACCGGTCACACAAGTTCCTTTTGTGACAGCTGAATGACTGGTTAAGGTTTTCTCCGGCAAGACGAAGTCGGCGGAAATTCTTTCACCAGCTACAAGGGAGCTGCCACCTGCAGAGGTTTGGTCAGCAGTCAATTTGGGTAAAAAAAAGAGAAATCGCGACACTGAACGCACCCTGTTCATCGGGGCACCTCAATGTGTGGGAGCCGCTTTTTGAAGCCTCTACCGCAGGTCCTGAAGAAATGAAATTACGACAATGTGTAAGCAGGAGGCTTAAAATAACACAAACTAAAGCTCATCCGCACCTTGCAGTGCAGCTTTTGCAGTCATGTCACAGTCACTATTTGAAGCGACGCTCAGAAAATCTGCATATATGTGCAGTTGGTACAAGTTACAAAGCTTGTAGCATGGGGAAACTTAAACAACTCTTTCAAACGCATAAATTGGTAGAACGTGGAAGAAAAGAGAAGGCACCAACAAGGAAACAAGTAATTTGTGATTTTTGGAATTATCAACAGTGCCAGCTTTCACTGATGAAAGGTACAGATGCTCGCGTCCGTGGCAGACGCAGCACGCGTCGCCTCGGCTTGACGCCGTGCCGCCTTTGCTATACTGCATACGTTGCACAATGTTCCCGTCAAGCCGCCGCATAGAGCCGCAAACTTTCTTTTTAGCGAACCTCCCCGTCCTTACAAGCTACAGAAAAAGGTTACAACTGCGTGAATGAGACCCCACGTAAGAAACAAACTCGCACACACGAAGCGCAACGTGTGTGCGTGCATCTTTCTATGTTTGTTGCACGGTGTCTTATTCGCACAGGTGCAACCGTTTTCTGAAAAAAATGACTGAACAAGACCAACAACATGTCATTCAACAATCTTCGCTTGAAAACGTGCCTCACCTGTTATCTCACGCTTGAAAACGTCGACGCAGCCGACGTTGACGAAAGCGACGAAAGGTTCTCGCTGTCAGTCATGCATGGGCTTGTCACTGGGTGGATGGTGTTTATGACAGTACGGCTGGAGAAAAATAATCGCGTAAGGTGTGTTGAATAAATTGTTTTTATGTATAAAGAACATACTTAGTTTGGGCGTATAATTAATATTTTGGGAAAACAATTTTGTTGCATTGATTATAACTGTTTTTTTTTGCGCTTGCGCCCTCTGACGTTTGATGAGAGCACTAGTTGATTACGTAATCGTGACGCACTTCCTAAGGCCAGGTTTCGCGGAGTGTCCTCTCTTGTCTTCTTCTTTCTCTATGCCTCAATTTCGCCGTCTAATTGGCGAGCGTGGAGAGGCCTGCGGACCTCCTAGGCTCCGCAGAACCCGCTTTGGCAAACGGTGGGCTAATGAATGTAGACGCTGCGATTGCTGTCAACAGCAGCAATGCCCCGCCTGCAAAATAATGACAGTTGCACGCCCTTCATTTTCGCAGCGAATCCGGCCTAAATTCTATATCACTCGAGCGTAAGGATTATCGCCACCCACTTTTTGAAAAGTTCAATGCCGCAATGGGCTTTTCGAAGGAAGGACTTATTCTCTAATCCGAACTCCTGTCTCCGACAATTAAATTGTTGACACGACATATGTGGGGTTTAACGTCTTAAAACCACATGATTATGAAAGACGCCATGGTGGAGGGCTCCGGGAATTTCGACCACCCGGGGTTCTCTAACGTATACAACATTTTCGCCTCCATCGAAAATGCAGCCGCCGCGGCCGGGATTCGATCCTCCGACCAATGCGTCAATAGCCTAGTGCCTAAGCCACTCGACCACCACGGCGGGTTGACAATAAAAAAAAAAAAAAAAAACGTTGAAAATTTAAATTCCTAAATTTAATGCCGTAAGGAATTACTAGTGTCTCCAGGCATTGTACAGTGCCTGCCAGCACAGATAAAGTAATTATAAAGGTAGCGAAATAATATCGCATTTCCCTGATGTACGAGTAATTTTTATAACACTTCTTCAAACAGCCTGCACAGTTCCCGTACATCCACCACATCTCACGCGACCAATAAATTGACAATACTGCTCGTCAGTAGCTCCATAGAGTGCTCACGCCTGTTAGCTTCTGCGCATAAGTCAAGAAATTACCTCTCAGGGGCAAAATTTTAGAGGCGCTTAGGAACTACAGAAAAAGGACCCCTCGATTATCGGAAACACAAGGGGGTGGGATATGTTACTTACTACTTTCTCCGCCCTCTTTCAACAATAATCTGCAACTTCTACTCTCATCACACGGGCCATACCCCCCTATCCGAGGGGGGGGGGGGGGAGCAGGAGAGTTCACCCTATACTACGAAAAAAAAAAAGTAATCATGACTTCTTGTGGAGGTGCATACCACCGACTACAGACAATGGAATTTTCCCTGCTCTAGACCAGGCTTGTCATGTGCATGACCCTCCTTAAGAAGCACGCTCTTTTGTAGGTCACATGACAATTCAGAGAGTGCAAGAGTGTCTTAAAAGAGAGTCATATACGTTTAAGCTTTGAATGTGAAAGCAATATCAGCACGCACGCCCCCCCCCCCCCCCCCGCCCCCCAATATCACCTCCTCGATGGCTAGCTAGCCTTCGCTTCTCGGTGGGGCCCTAAACTGCCGCAAGGAAAGCGTTAGTGCAAACGCCCCTACGGCTCCTATCTTTATTTGCATATAACTCGAATTTTCACTCACGACGTACGCGGCTTTTCACTCACAACCAAAGACAATGACGCCGACACCTGAATTTCTGCGAAACGGGCTCTTTAACGCTATCATGTTAATATCAATGTCGGTTGCGCAATCGTCGTGGAAATGAAGTCAACCGCTCCCGAATACATTAGGAATGCGCAGTCAACCAAAACATTGCCTTGAGATGTAAAAACAACGCAAAAAAAGATGAGACCTAAACATTGCTTTCCTACTCGACTTATCAACTACGTCAGCAGTACATCCATGTTCTATTACAATATAAAATATAATTAGCAAAAAGCAAGCTGGTCTCTGGATACTGATAAAACCCCCCCCACCCCCCAAACATTCAAACAACAATCTGCAGCAGCGTTCAGGGGCAGAGCCAAAGCGTGGAACACCGAGCTGTGCAATCCCCAGTTTTACCACTCCAACTTCCTCCATGACAAGACACCTGAGAACAGTGCAACACAACACATGCTTGACGAGAGACTAACGAACTAGCGGCTGGAGCACAAGGCTCTTTGAAGAAGTCTAGAGAAAGCATATACAGCAACTTTGTAACAGCAGCTGGAGTCGCTAGAAAAAGAGGACTTGAGCCAAACAATGCACTAACCAAAATTACACTTTACTGACAAGAACTAGCCCAACAATTTATTTTTTAAACAAGGGTCTTTACTAGCTAGTAGAGGCAAGGACAATGTGGCCCTGCCACATGCCTGCTTAGTGACTTTCAAGAAGTCAACTGTCGGCAGTGAAATTGATATTTCGAAGTCTAATCTGCATGATGCCTTACTACTTTTAGCTCTTTGCATAAATTAAAGGTACGTGAATTATTTCAATATGGCTGATTCGTCCTATGCCACAAATTACTTCAGCAGCAACTGTGGTTGCACGAATTAGTTGGACTGGTCTTGACTGCTGCCTTCACACAGGAGAAATTCTTAGGCCAATGTTAGAGCTACTGAGTACTAGTGTTCACCCCCGCAACATCTAAAACGTTCCTTTGCGATGACATGAACCTTGTACCAAACACAAAAGGAAACAGGCAAATAGAAAGGGAGGTATACTATCTGTGTCATGAAAAGTGCTGCCAAGCATAAAAACCTTCGCATGCACGCACACACAGAACTTGAAACTGTCCTAGTTCTCCATAGCCTCAAACACAAATGATGTTCCCTGCAGCCACCTGTGCACTCCTAAATCCAGTGCGTAGCTACAGCCCAACTCTGCTTTTCACGATAAACAACAAGAATGGAGTGGCAGAGAGCAACAGGTGTTAATTGAAAGCGGGCGTGCTCTGTTCGACAGGAAAGCCTAGAGTCACTCCACCAGCTGCCTGCACAATCCCTGGTTAAGTGCTCACATCGGAGCTCTCAAAAACTGTGGTGGCGAGGGTTACAATGTTGAATGATGCACTGAGTGATGAAGACTAGCGCTAACTTCTAACAGAGTTTATTATGCCACTAAAAATAATGCTGTATCAGCTGTTTCATGTGCCACTGTTAAAAGAAGACTAATTTACTTATCAAAGAGGAATGTTGCCAGTGCTCGTCTTGGTTACCGAGTCTGTCATCCTCAGCCTTGCCCTAATAGCTCTCGCCACCATGTATGACCTGCCAACTACTCTAACCCACTACCCTCTCAAAAAATACCTCACAAATACTGGCAGTCGGTGCGCCTTCAGCACTGTTACCAAACACAGATGTTTTTCCCTCAGAGACCCAAAGGCCGGTATGCCCTATGAAACACATCAATCTACTAGGCCCCCCACTGCCCTAACACCCCTTAGATAAAGAGCTCAATGGCCTAAAATTAAAGGAGTGCTAAAATACTACAGAATGATTTTCAACAAAGGCAGAGGTTAAGAAACAAAGCACATTACAAAGCCCAAACACCATTCCAAATTAGAAGCTGTTTATGGAAACAGGTATTACAATAAACTTCCGGGGCCCAGATCATTTCCACATAAATTAAAACATTAAGGCAGCTTTCTATTTTTCTTCCTATTTTCCCCTTCCCTTTTTTTTATTTCGTGCTTCCTTCGTCGTTTCGCTATGTGGTTTTGCCTGCGTTACATCAATTCTTTTTCTTGAAACTGATGATCATCAAAATACAAGAACCATAAAAATAGAGAGAAGCAGCAAGTAAGAGAAGTTTTAGTACAGCCCTAAAATCTTTCTAAAAGAGGCCTTCAAAGGAGGTACTAGGCTGACATTGATAAGCATCTCGTATTTTGCTTTGTTAGTGACTTACTCCTCCTTCAAATTCAAGTGCTCTTTGTTTGATTCACTCCCCTGCTCATGACATCCAGCGATCACTGGAGTATATTGTTTCCGCACTCTCGCATACATGGCTCACATGTCATGTGGGCAAACAAACTCAAGACCTCTCTCGAAACTTTGTCAATGTCTGCCGCTACAATGTCGCCCATATTGCTTTCCTCAAACCTTGTTGTTTCGAGGGAAAGAAATAAGAAAAAAATGCACTGGTTACAGACTACCCTTTCTCCCAGCATTGTCTAGTTAACCTTTTTACTTTTTTTCCTTCCTTCCTGATTGTCTCAAGAACAGCAAATATGCCGCAAAATGAAACATAGTAGTCGTTCAAAGGCTGTTGCTTTACTGTATGATACGCACTCAAAAAACAAAAACAAACGGTGCCTTTAGACAGATTTTTAATCCTAGCACAGCGTGTGCCTTGTGCAACTGAACTTGAACAATGCTTAGGCACATTGTCTGGGAATGTGCCGTAATAGAAGAAAATGCAGTCTCCCTAGATGAAGCAGCAGCACGTTGAATGGATGCACTGCACAGCTGCAACGTCCAGGATCAACTGTGGGCCATCCAGCAAGCCTGTGAGGCAGTGAGGAGACAGGGTCTGCGGCCCTTCTCGGGGATGGCCTAGGCCCAGGCCGCAACATTGCTGGAGTTTTCATTAAAGATGTTATCACAACCCCCACCCCTGTCACCACCTTTATTTTTATTCCATTAAATATCTTTAAAACAGGAGGCACTTTTAAAGGGCCCGTAAACCACATCGGTATTTTTTCAAACATTTCAAGTAAACACGCACAATGTGTGCAGAATGCCGTCGCAATCAATGATTCTACACATGGCAGTGCTACGAGTCGCTCGTGCGCCACAAATTCCAAGAAACAATCCCTCCTTCTTTCCAGGTCTTTTGTGCCTCGTCGTGACGCACCGTTTCGATACCTCTGATGCGCCGATTCAAATATATATGCTGTGATTGGTCAAGCAAGAGCTTACGACTTTCGGTCAGTCTGCAAGCAGCTGTGCACTCTGCTCTTTGTTGTTTGTTGTGTTGCCTGCATGCGTGCGCGTGCCCGTACAGGTCCATTGTGTTGGTGATCCTTTGAAGGCATGAGTGCAAAGCAGGGTCCATACAAGCACGATTCGTATAGGCCCGGCAGCTGCGGTTCGCCAACAAGCGCACGGCTACAATGCAACTGACGGAGCCGACGAACGGAGTCGTGGCAACCAGAAGTAGACAATGTTTCAAGCAACACGTCAGTGATGACGTGTGCCACACAAGATTAGGAGGGGCACGAGAGGGGCACTCGGTGAGGGGGCAAAGCGGCTTGGGAGAAGATACCATGGAGGGTAGCACAGAAGAGAGCGAAAGGAGCGATTGCCGCAGTTTCTATAATCAAATGTGTCTAACTCCACTATTACTGCACCGTCTTGAAAAATTCCCACGGCTCTGTGTTCGTCGTACACTCGTGCGCAATTTCCCCACCACAACTGACTTTCGACCGCTGCGTGGTCTACGGCCCTTTAACATCAACCTATGAGTGGGGCGTTTAAAAGTTTAACAGGATAAACATATGATTTATGAAGCAGAAAAAATAGTATACATATGCTTTCAGATAAAAAAGCCACAGTGCACCGCAGTGTGGTGGTTGTAGAACAAACTGCACCAAATTGCAGATAACCAAACAACAGAAATAAAATTCCTAGGTTCGTGCACTCATCAAAAACGAAACCAAAGTCAGAACTCACTTTAAATGAAAGGACTACTCCAATATGGCTATCGAGAGAGCTTTTATTGGCGTGGTATAGGTGTCACAATTGGTGGTGGAGGATAGTGATGATATGGTACAGGGGGAATTCCTTCATACATAAGACCGGGTTCTGGCATACCCATTGGATCGCTGTACCCAACCATGGCATTCATCATCGGCCGGCTCATGTGGGGATCCGGGGGCCACATATCCACGCCCATGCTGACGGGTTCTCTGGAATACACAAGAAGCCAGCAGCTACGTCAATGCAAGGAACAGATGGCAGCTTTCAACAAAGTCCGAATCAGGGCTGAGCGAATGAGTGATTAGCTTCCATGTTAATAAATTAATGGTTGCTCCAAATGTCTCTGCAATATCAGGCAAGTGTTGACACTGCAATGAAGAGGTACCCCTACTTTGCTTGCATGCTTTCCAGCATACCACTCTGCTCGCTTAGCAGTAAGTGTGGCTATTGGTCAAGTGAACACTTTCACAACTTCTGGACATGCAATTTTATCAGAGCGAGTGCGATACGCCTATCAAAGTCTACTAAGGTAATGTGTCCCTGTCATGTAAGCTATCCATTTAAAAAAACAAGGTTTCTTTTTTAAGTGTATATGCACCAAAGTAATACGTGTGATCTCTTTAGTTCTAATGCATGAATCCATAAAATCATACATTTCTATAGTTTTTGAATGAGGTGGGAGTGTTGGTTAGTGACACCAGTAGCCTTGGCGGTGCTGGCTGATATTCCCACATTTAATGCCCCTGTATACTCCATAAGTGGACACGGTGATAGCCGCCGTGGTAGCTCAGTTGGTAGAGCATCGGACGCGTTATTCAAAGGTTGCAACTTGGGTCCCTGCCCATGGCAAGTTATCTTTTCGTCCACTTTCCTTTCTTCACATTTACATTACAATTACTTTTAACAGCATCTATACTTTCCTTGGCATGATTGTCTGTTAGATCTCAACAATATTATGACCAATCAGCTTACATATCAATGGATGCCCAGCTGTCCCCCGAGTGCTGTTGAATTTAATCGTCTCATGTCAAAGCGTATAGAGTGTAAACAGCAATGTGTTCTTTTACTTTGTACCTTATTTCAAGAGCAAATTCTTTGACATTCTATAGGTGCATCATAGTATATTACATGAAGAAAGTGTGTACATTGCTTCCTATCGAAAAAATATATATATAGAAGGACAATGACTTACGGTGGCTTTTTCATGCAGTCACCATCTGGATAAAGCTTCCGGAACTCATTAATGAGCACAGGATCTGTTAGCCGGACTCCCTCTACTTGATTGCCGAGAGTGATCCAGTTGGGCTGGACGTTGTGTGGTCGTCCAAAGAGCTCAATCTTGCGCGTGCCTGGAGACAGGCGCTCAATAATACCGTATATTTCATCGGGCTTGTGACTCGTCGCACGAACCTCGGCAACTATCACGTCACAGTCGAGGCCCCGGTTAATGTCCTGCAGTGACACATTGAAATGGCCATCATTTGTGCAGCTTTAGCTGCACAACACATTCCAGCAGTGAGAGAGGGAGGCTCTAGCTTCACAAACATAACATGTGTTCTCTGCAATTTATAGTTTCAAATATCAGGCACACTTCAAAAACAATAGAATAAATGGTTCCCACAGGCTTCGTCTGTAAATTTGGAGAGGCCCAGTGGTGCTATTTAAAAACACGCTGCAATAAAAGTGAATACATGCAAGTTTTACCAAATATGAATAATAATTTATGGGGTTTAAGGCGATAGAGCCCCAGCATTGTGAGGCACGCCATGGCGGGGGACACTGGATTACTTTTGACCGCCTGGGTTTTTTCTAATGAGCACCTAAATTTAAGCACAAGGTTGTAGCACTTTGACATCATTGAAATGTACCACATTACAACGAAAGTTTCATACTACAGTGTTGTACCTGTGGCTATGAAAGGCATGGGCTCAAGGTCTTAATCTTAATTATTTTCAAGTACAAATACGTCAGAGCATATAACCCCTGAGAAATTAGTACCACTTCTGTTCAATAATACTTCTGTTCAAGAAATATTGCATTGGATCTTGAATTTAGTGAAGGTGTTCCACACCGTATCCAAGTTTTGGCAGACTTGGTGAGAAATCCATGCAGCAGCAATGTGTAAGACTCTTCCCCAAAATTTTGGCAATCACACTTAGCATTCTGCATTCACTTCTTTAAAGAGGTTTGAAACATGTGAGCAGGTGTCAACTTGGAAGGTCTTTTAAGCCAAGGATCAAATTCATTGCTCACAGATGACAACATGGCTGTTAGAATGTGGGACCATGTTACATGAATGTTGGTGTAGATTATAGCATTTTGCTGTGAATGCTAATTATGGAATCACAGGGGACAAAAATGAAGTCTTTCCAGTAATGGGACATCAAGTGTTCAATTTTTCGTGGCATATTGAGGAAGCTTGCAAAAAATAAAAAAAATGCCACCCAACTGCGCACCAGTGCTCAATCTTAGTGGGAAAGGAAGGCGTCGATATAAGGCTTGCCATTCAGTGCAACATATTTATTGATTCCTTACACGCGATAAGGAACTTCAGCCTATGTTAAAATGCAAGCTGCTACTCCATTACAGGGCTGAGTGCGTGATTGTAACCGCATGTGTGCTACTTGCAGGCAATGCTGACTGCTCCCAGTGATTACTGCTTATCAAGATCATGCAAAGCTGCCAGCATGATTAACAAGTCTGAAATCAACACGAACAGCATGTTCTTTGATGAAGACCTTTAGACGGCACTTCTGTTCACACAAGTACGCAGTCACAAGGTAACTTGCCCATTTTTTTGGGTTTTCTCGATTTGTCATAAAAACTGAACCCTGATTGGAACCTCGCTGGAATCACTTCATTTTTGTAGCTCATATTCTCTACAACTTCAAAACTGACATGTTGACAATTAGTACAACAAAAGTATTTTTTACATTTAGTTAAATAATGGCAACTTGAGCAATAATGGCAATTTATCAACAATGTCCTAAACAAGATTCACTTGGCCTTATGTAGAAAGATTCTTGTTTCCTTTTTTTTATATTCAAAAGGGTACTGGCACAAAATTTCGCGGCCACGATAGCCTGTGGGATCGATTCCCGTAATATGCGTATATAATCTGCAAAATATCAGCATAAATATAGCTTAGAAGGTATTTTAACTTAATTTTGAAGTTTGTGTGAGCGTTTGACTCCATCGCGCTATTTACACTCTCAAAGGGGATGCTTGGGGACAACCTACTTTCCTGACGTCACTACGCTGCAGCAAGTTGTAACGACGTCATAGCCGCCATTTTTCTTTCGTCGCATTTGCTCCAGCAGGCTATTACTCAGCAGCTGCTTGTGAGTACATGCCCGCAGCGCCTAAGTTGAAAGTTTTGTGTTTGATGACATTGCGGTCCCGTTTCCTGTTCGAAAAATGTTCTTGATGCAAACCATGTGGAAGTGAGTCACAGTTCTCTGTGTTGACTTAGGCGAGCGTTGCACCCGCTAGGTGATAATAGTTGCACCCGATGGCTTGTCATTTTTTAAACCCAGATCGACACTGGCCGGTAATAGCGAGCCTGTAATTAATGATCTCTTGCACATTGCAGAAAATGATGTGTCGTGTTATGACTAACACGCTCCCAGGAAAACGTTGCCACAAAAAAACACGAAGCCATAATTTTTGTGTCAGTACCCCTTTAACTCTGTATGTAAGCTAAAACATTTAAATACCTAAAAACATGTTGACGACCATTATGCATATTGATATTTTCTTGACATCAGCCATCAT
Source organism: Rhipicephalus microplus (assembly GCF_013339725.1). Classification (NCBI taxonomy): domain Eukaryota; kingdom Metazoa; phylum Arthropoda; class Arachnida; order Ixodida; family Ixodidae; genus Rhipicephalus; species Rhipicephalus microplus. Next base: position 161,868,549 of record NC_051171.1, on the reverse strand, counting down.
TTTAGCACTTGTCTCAAGGTGACATTCAGGTTCTTGCAGTCAGGTTTAAAATTAATGCAGTGCTGATTTCTGAAGTATTTTCTGGTTTTCTGATCACAACCATGCGTACATTGATCCAGCAATGTTTTCAAATAGGATAAATTAAAAAAGGTACACATTAATTTCATCATGTTTTGAACAACCACTACACGATGGGCACGAATATGCTATTGAAGAAAGCCTTAAATAAAACCACTAAATATCTTAAAACTGGCAAGGATACTTTCATAAGTACGCTGCATTGATTTAGAGAATGACAGTTTGTTGTCACCAGCAATAAATTGTTTGCTTAACTTCTCCACATTATAATACATTACTAATGTCCAATCAACAGTTTCAGTGCACCACTGTAACATCACTTACTTCACTGACTTTTCTTGGTCAGTGATGCCACAATACCAAAGTTTCAAAACCACAAAAGAGCTTTAACTTATCCCATAATTCTTATAAACATACACTCTTTGCATGCTTATATCGAGAAAAAGTATTGGTTTATTTCATTATAGACAAAAATTTGTTGTAATGAGGCTTATCGTGTCAAGGTCCGACTTGATGACATATTACATTTTAATGTTTTTTAGTGTACACGGCTAACACAAGGTAAACGAAAACGAAGGTGAAGGAAAACTTATAGACAACACAAGCACTACATTTTCTTTCATCACTGTTTTCAGTACTCCTTTTCTTATTACCTGTCAGCAGATACGAGGAAGCCCAAATCTTCTTCAGCTCTTTAGTTTCCTGGGCTTTAAAGGGGCACTCATATGAAACAATGATTTCATTTAAAATGATAAGTTGCACTTTATAGGTCTTAATTTAACCATCACAAACTCATTGTTAGAAGAGAAAATCAAGATCAAAGTTTCATTTTTAAACAATGTGCCGTAATGTCAGCATGTCAAGTCTCCGATTTCAAAATGTTTTATTCATATTGTCACAAGGTCGTGACATCGACGAAGAGAGGAAAAATGAAGCTGTTTATTCGGCCGAACCTGTAGCCGGTCAACGAAGTCAGGATACAGCGATACACACAGCGTTCAACAGAGCGTCGGCTGTAGATCAACTGACAAGCGGTGAGGTGAGTGCATTTATACACATGCCGTCGAATATCCTAGCATTATCCCTAGTAGCCACGTATCGTAAAAACCAGAATTTAGGTCGGACCTGAATATAGATCGACTCCCCAAACTTTGAATCTCTGAAACAGAAATTTTTAAAAATCACAAAGTATCGCGGTGCACCTTTACTTTGGTGACACTTCTTTTTATTTGGACACTAATCTCATGTAGTTAAATGCCAGAAGGTCACAAAGCGCTGTCACTCAGACTCATTCGAACTTGACTATGACGACGTCTGTTTTTCCCCAGTAACTTCGCACAGTGCATCGTCGTTCATTCTATCCAACGCGTTAGTGATGCAGCATTTGCGGGAAGACGAAAGTGCGCCGCCTCAGCGCAAAGCCCTTTCGCTTCATAAATCGCCGCTCCCACGATGGCAATCCCTTGAATTGCACGCTTGTGGGCCGAGAGTCACGCGCTATCTCGAGCTTTCACGCGGATGCACTGCGCTGTTACGGGTAGCGACCTTGCACATAGCTCCCGGACGAATTCGGCGAGTAGAGTTTCCAGTTTAGGGTGCACTGCAATCCGTATACGGAACAGTTTTTTTTTTTATTGTTTGTTTTGGTTGCTGCAGGATGTGATGCGCTGCTTTTGGCTCCTCCTGTATCGGACGCTTTTCTCCGATGCACCGAATTAGCTTAGAAGTGCGACGGTTTGGGCTAGTTGGTATGACATGACGATAGTTATAGTGCAAGAACAGAACGACGACAAAAATCTCCTTGTTTTTTTATCGCCGTTCTGTTCTCGCGCTATGTCGCTGTTCTGTTCTCGTGCTATAACTATTGTCACCGAATCACCATTGTGCTGCCAGGTTGCCGTGTGCTTCGGCATACTTGATAACTTTTTCTTAAAGCCTATCGTAAACTGCTGTTGACTACCACTCATTTCTGAAGGAAATAGAAAAAAGATAACAGCAGAGTGACAGCAGATAACCGAGGCAAAATGGCATTGCCAGTACACTGTACGCTTTGTCTAGCCTTGTCCAACAGCACCGCTTCTGATGCTCACGATGGCAATGGAGGTTTTCGACTTCAGCTGCCCACTGTTGCGGGACTTACACATTTTGTTCTACCAATGAGCGGTATACGTATAAGGCGAGAGCCGACTTTTCATTACGTTTTTTTTATTCGACCTACATTCCGATTTTCACGGTAGGTTCCACAATAATCTGTTATGTTCGCAAAGTGGGTGTAATCTTAACAAAATGATCTATACTACAGTCCTGAAGCTTCTCGAACACTGCAGGCGTGGTTTGCACTGAGAATTACTGACAGTGTAGCAGGGCGATAACAAAACTTGAAGAAGGAATGCAGCAATATTGCCATTTTATCAATGGAGCTTTTCAAAACTTGGTATTCTCAATCCCTGGCCCTTTCAGAAAACAAAGCCATCCATAATTACCATTTAGAAACTACATAGGCACTAGTAGATGGCGTAAAAATTTACAAAGTCGCAACGACTGGTTTGAGAATTTCAAGGTAGTGTTGCCACCTTCATTTTTTGCACTTTTTCTCGCTTACGAAGCGTCTTCTTGCGGCAAGGATGGCGATTTTGGTATCATGAAAGGGTAATTTACTTATACAAGAAAAATTGTTTTTTTCATAGGTGTCCCAGATTTACACAACCCATTCTAGGTCCCCAGTGAGGAGCAAGAGAAAAGCATGCCTTTGGGTTGCCCTTGACTCCCACAAGGCAGTGCTCCTTGCCGTGATTGAGCCAGTGGCCTGTGCGGCCGGTGCGGATGATGCGCTGTAGCTGGTTGGTCTTGACCCAGATGAGCTCGTCACAGCGTTCATAACCCCAGAGTTTTAAGCATTCTCGGCCTAGCTCCATGGCTCTCCCGGTAACCCACAGGAAGATCAGGCCATCATCGGTCAGGCTGCACACACCACAGAACACACGCCCAGAACAAAAACCTGTGACAGGGTACAAAATTCAGACACATACTGCAAGTCAAGCTGTTTCATGCAAAAAAAGCACCACATCAACTGTATATTCTATACTTTTGCTAATAGTGCGTTTTAAGGTCAAAGTGCATTCGAATAGTAGAACATCCATATTATCAGGAAAAATAAGCATATTTCTAATGACAAAACCAGCCTGCACTACGTATATGTATATTTTACAAATTGAAGCATAGCATGTGCAAATGCCGTTCCTTTTGGTTAAAAAAAAAGTGGAAGCAACTCTGAATAGTAACAGAACTTGACTTTCAATAGAATGCAAGTGATAACCTGTAAATTTTATGTTTTAAAATGTGCTATAATTAGGGCATGCAAGCCACCATAAGAAGCTGTTAAACTTTGAAAATGATTAGTCGATGTGACGGTAATACGTTCGTATAACCTTGAAGTGGGGCTTTGCTACAGTTTGGATTTCCCCTCGATAGGTGTTTTCATGGCTTAGCACTCCTTCACTGCAGTGAGACCACTTTTACGAAGAATTACATTTAGAATACACACTTAGTATATTTACCTGGCCACTTTATAGAGATACACAGAACTCTAGAGGGGTGATTTGCATTTAGTCACTGAAAATCAAGTTATCGGAACACATTCCCCAAGTGTTACTCGAATAACTGCACCCAACACCAGAGTTCAAGAATGAGTTTTAGCCTTTGAAATCAACATACAACAGAATTTTAATCACGTGGTTCTTTCGCGTGCTCTGGGAGTAGCTCAATAAGCTGAGTAACAGAGAAGCACTCACAAAACAGCCAAATGTTCCCTATTCTCGTATCTCATAGGAGTGATGTCACGAAGCTTAGACATGCCAGTACGGGCCACCCTATCTGTGCAGTTTCAAAACCTATATGTGTCACATTAATATTTATTTATTCATTAGATACTGCAGCCCCACTGGCACTTTTGCAGAAAAGGAGATCAAGTACCATACAAAAAGTGATGATATGTGGGGTTTCAACGTCCCAAAACCACCATATGATTATGAGAGACGCATGCAACAAGTGGAGACAAAACATAATGCTATCGCTATGTGCGAACAACTCCAAGCAAAGAATTCCAGCGTTCAATTGTCAAGAGCCAAGAAATCGTGCCTGAACACGTCAGTTCTAAATTAAAATGTAAAAAGTGAGTGTTTGTGAATATTTAAAATTTCGAATATTTCTCCGGTGCTTACTATTCTGTTCACACCGGAATGTTACTAATCGAACTTCCCAAAAAGCAGTTAATCTCAGATTGACAATGGTCCCCTCAAAATCTTAATATGCTTGACCTCATACACAATTGTATTGCGGCAAAACTGCCTCTTAAACTTTCCTACGGTCGCATATGTATTGACTCGAGAAAACACTGGTCCCAACATGGAGCTGATAAATGTGGCAGGGGTGAGGGCTTAATTAATGCTGTTTTAGACCCGAAGCTTGGGCAGGAATCCCTAAAATACAGATGCTGCAAATTTTTAAGATCGAAAATTTCAAGACGTTTTTATGTACTGGTGTCTACGAGGCAGAAGTGAAACTCCGTACTTGGAGGGAGCACACCCTTGTCTGCTTGCCACATTAGTTGGCGGACAAGAGTGTCCTGCCTTCCACACAAGTTGGTAGAGGCTGAGGAAGTAGCATCCTTGCCTTTCACGTGTAAAGTGTTATAGGCTCCACTTTTGTTGCACCAAATCATACACATAAATACAATTCAGCCTATGCGTTGTCTCATTCTTGATAAGACAACTAGGAAACACCAGCCCAACAGCTATTCACCAGCCTAACTCAAAGGAACACTTTCATGTTGCTGTCTCATGATATTGCACTTAGGAATCCTCTCCAACATTTTTTTCCCCCTCTAAGAATAGTAGAGAAATAAAAAAAATATTCCATTTGATCTGCATTGGCCGTTCAATATTCAAATTCTTCTCACATTCAAAATTGTGCCAATCGCACAGCTCTAGTTAAAAGGTACTGTTCATGCTAGCTAAGAGTACGGAAAGGATCAGCAACCCTTCCAAATTTATACAAGCAAGTGAGATGTGACAAGTTAACTAGACAATGCAGAAACTTTAAATTTTCGATTTGGTGATTTGCTCACAAAAAGGTAAGGTGAAGATGAGAAACGTAAGAGAATGGCAGAAAATATCTGTCATGATTAAAATTTGTTGAGGGCTTATAGGTGCATGGCCCGACAAAATTCTGAGGCACACAAAAAAAAAATGAGGACAAAAATAACAGCACTGGCGGCAACTAAGAACCCTTGTTAGTTGGCACCAGTCCTGTTTATCTCGTCGTATCTACGGTATGTGTAACATGTGGCTTTAGTTTGTACAATAAACTTAATATTGTGGATGCTATTTTTCTAAAAAGAATTTCCCACTACAGACACATGTTCTAGAATTGGCTGGATTAGCTATTTTTTATACACAAGTTAACAGTATCTTGAGGAGCTACATGAAGGGTCCATTGAAGATAACTATGCAGGATATTTGTAAGGCTGAACATGACAATTTTGACATGCAAGAAATTTTCAATGTGACAGCATAGAGTCTACGTGTGCCAGGCTTATAGACAGGACTTTTTTGGGGGAAGGGGCACTTGCTGCGGACCTCAACTACATTAGAAGAACACTTATGTTCATTACTTATTTTTGGTAAAACACTCTTATTCATCAAAATTTCGAGTGTGGAGGGGGTGACGTATGCTACCACATGGGCCAAAAACTTGCAATGAAACAAACCTTAGAAAAATGGTGACAGTGCCTCTATAAAGGCCACATCATTATTATCATCGTCAGCAGCAGCTTGACTACACCCACTGCAGGGTAAAGGCCTCTCCCAAATTTCGCCAAACAACCCGGTACTGTGCTTGCTGTGGCCACATTATAGTCGCAAACTTTCTTAATCTAATCGACCAACTTGACTTTCTGTCTCCCTTTGCGCGTTCTACGTGCTACGTGGCCAGCCCATGTGCATTTTTTTTTCTTGACATCAACTACCACATTCTCAACACCATATATGCCCCGATCCACTTCGCTCTCTATTTTCTCCCTAAAAGGGACTCTGAAAGTTTTTCAAGTCCATGAAATTTATAATGTAAAAGAGCTTATTGCCTCACGATTTCAACACCACAAAAATTTTAAGAATGCATCCAGTACGAGCGGAGTAACGAAGATTTATTGCACGTTGCAATCGCATTCCCTCTTCTCTCGTCCTGACGAAAGCGCTGGAAGCTAAGCAGAAAGGGATGGCAGGGGCAAAGAAAATACGTCACGCACCTGATGACCTTGAGCACTTTTTTTCTTTAAATACGCGGCTTTTTCAGTGTGATAGCGTGCACACACGTGGACTAGTCGCGGCCTCTTGCGACGATCCCTATAATGACCGAGCGCGCTATGTTCAAATCAGCGAATGTCTAATAGATGGCCTTCTACAAGCGATTTTTGAGCTTCCTCCGTCATTTCTCGAGAGAAGAGAAAGCAATTTTTAGCTGACTTTGATCATTTATTGTGAATTCCAGGCCACGTGCTGTGCTATAGTATTTGGCTCGCGTGTTCTCGGGAGCCTCTGTAACCGATCAGCAGCACTTTCTGACCATGCTCAGAAAGTGTTGTAGGGCCCCTTTAAGGTTATCCCTATCATTTTCCTTTCCACCTCTCCCTGCGTCTCCCACAATTTTGGCTGAGCCCTTTTTGTAAGCTGCCAGGTTTCTGCTCTGCAGGTAAGTACTGATCATATGTAGCTGATATACACCTTGCTTTTGAGTGGTAGCGGTGAACTGCCATTCACAATTTCAGAATGCTTGCCCAATGTGCTCCACACTGTCTTTATTCTAGTTATTTCACTCTCACGATTTGGCTCTGCAGTTGCTACCTGTTCTAAGAGACATGCGGTATTTCTTTACAACTTCCAGTGTCTCGCTATCACAGAGTGCTGTTCGTTCCCAAGACTGTAGCACATTACTTTAGTTTTATGCATATTACTTTTCAGAACTACTCTTCCGCTTTCAATGTCTAGTTCAGTAAATCATGAGTTGCAATTCATCCCCCGAGACACTCACCAATGCAATGTCATCAGCAAAGCACAGGTTACTAAGGTTGTACAGTCAAATCTCAGTGTAATGAACTTCAGGGGGCTGTGGCAATTTGTCCATTATTTTGAAAGGTCGTTATAGTGAAAGTCCAAAAATTAATCATAAATACCGTATTTACTCGATTCTACCGCGCCCTCGATTGTAACACGCACCCGATTTCCGACGCGAAAAAAAAAAAAAAAACGTAAGACATCGATTGCAACGCGCACCCATTTTTTCTCTCGCTGCTAAAGCACATACTCGTCGAGCAGCTCTTTAATTTGCGGAAACCGACCCTGCTGTGGTCCACTGAAGCCTTTGCGTAAAGCTTTGCTGTCGAAAATCTTTTGCTTTTGTTTCCGCCGGTACCGCACGCACGTTTCGGGAACTCCGAACGACCGCGATGCGGCCCGATTTCCGTTCGTTTCTGCACACGCGATGACTTTTCTTTTAAAAGCGGCATCATGGTGCACTCGAGTTTTTGGAGTCGGCCAATCCACGCCGTCGATGCTAATGCACTACTAGATGACGAACTCCTCAGCACACGTACGAAGTGCCGCACATGAGAAACACATAGGCAGAAATGGACGACGCGCCATGCCGACGCACGTAGGGGGCGGCCATTTTAGATTTGCCGATGGCAATAGATTGGCCGTAATTTTTTTGTACGTATTCGATTCTAACGCGCATGCGATTTATGAACTCGCTTAACCGGAAAAAAGGTGCGCGTTAGATTCGAGTAATTACGGTACTTATTTTCCACCAACCAAAATGATTTACCTTTAGAATGGTGGGTCCTTGAACTCGTTATTCACAAGAAAAAACAAATGCACAAGTGAACACCAAAAAATGCATGTTAACTTAAAGAAGTCTGTGTTTTTTTTTTTTTTCTTTTCGATGCGTGCACTTTAAGTTCTTTGGCCACAACAGACTGCTTTTCACCTTTCAGTTGCCAAAGAATATCCACTTTCTCCCTTAGCAAAAACTGCTTTCGCTTCTTCGTTGCAAGCAGAGATGAACTCTTTGTAATAGCATCACAGTGCGAATGCCAACTTGCTATGCGGACGCGATAAGTAATCACCGAAACGAGATGAACATGACTGACAGGGCCTCCTAGAGCACATGTAGAAGTGAAAAATATAAAAAAACCTGAAGTGTCGCAGCTGTCATCGCCTTTTCCAAAGAAAAGAAAGCTGAAAAACAAATTCCTCAGGTTTCGTTTTCTGCTCCCTCGCTGTCTCAGGTTTTCCACGCCCATGCTTCCCAACTCCCACTCTGCCTCGCTGACCTTGCCCTCCCGTGTTGCCTCTCCCCTTGCCTCTGTGCTTGTAAACCTGCAGCGTCAGCGTTTTTCAACAAAAAGAAAAGTCGTTCTTTGGTTTTTTTTTTCTCCACACCGTCGCGCATTTTCCGAGAAGCAAGGTGTCTGTTCGCTGTATCATCTGCTTGCGTACCGCTCAGGTGGTTGCGATGGATTTCAGAGCATGAGTTCGTAGTACTGAGGTGTTAATATAATGCAGAACTAAATTAGCGCTCGTTATTATGAAGTACGTCATAGTGAAATAATGATAAACAGTGAAATAATATTTTTTAAAAGTTCATTAATGTGGTGTTCGTTCTACTGTGATTTTACTGTATACTCTTTATTCCTAACTATTCCCAAGATATCTTTCAAAACCCAAACCAGCGATGAATTCACTAAGAGTACAGATAATACTGCTAGAATGCATTCAGCTTACCTGGGAACATTGAGCTGCCGCATCTCATCGTCGGACATGGTGCCGTAGGGGAGTTCCATGTGGATGTCCCAGGGTGGGTCTGCCATCACCACCGAGAACTTTCCCAAAATGCTCATGTCGAAGTAGCGTAAGTCGCACTGAATCCACTGAGGAGGGTGCAGCACAGTTGGCCCCGTGCCCCGCAGCAGCGCCGGTGGGGAAGAGTCGCCCGATGGTGCTGGCGCTGGAGGTCTGCTCACTGGCACCGAACTGCTATCCACCTGAACCATGACCGACACTCACTGGTTGCTATGCTTGCAACACAGACTGCATACATTCATCGACACAGGTGCAAACAAGGCCAGCTGGAGAAGTACTCAGCCAACGACCATGAACTTTAGGTTAACAGCATCGTTTGTCGAGAAGAGAGAATAATTTCTAGCTAACTTGGAGAATTCATTTTAATTCCAGGCTTTGCGCTGTACTTTATGTATGGCACACGTGTTCTCAGGAGCCTTGACAACCCATTTGCAGCATTTTCTGATCATGCTGAAAAAGTGTTGCACGGCCCCTTTCATAAACCTCCGATAATGAAACAATTTGTTGGTCTGAACCAATTCACTGTTAGTTTTTAAGTGTCCCTTTAAATCATAATTTCTCAAAGTGGGTCCTGCAGGTCAACGCAAGGTTTCACAAGCCACTGATAAATTTTCCCTCGTTCCGTACTATCCAAATCACTTAGATATAAAACCTGAGGTGTGATTGCTCTGAGGAACCTCTACTACACACAGCCGAGTGTCAATAAGCATATTCAGAGCATAACGAGAATGTGCGAGCTGCAAAAAAAATCCTGCCAGTGGCTTGTAGTCAGCTGTATTCTGTAGCGAGCCACACAGTTCCTTTGTTCCCACATCTGTTTGATAAGGCAGTGAATAAAACAGTGAACATGCTGCTGCCATTTGCAACAACATATGCTTGGGTATTTCGACATATGCTTGGGTATTTTGGGCAGGTATTTTCGACAATAGCTATCTGAAAAATAACCAAAGGAATTGGCTGAATCCAACAGCTTACATGCGGCTGGTCTTGAGTGCGAGTGAGCCTCGCATTAATTTGTAGGTGGAAGAAGAGTGAGTTCAGTTGCATACCCTTGCTTTAGGATTTATTGTATGGGAATGTAGCGTGAATCAAGTTGCATGAAAGCGAGTGGGGGGGGAGGAGGTTTCTTGGCATTTAGTGGAGCTTACCAGGGTTCCCTGGGACCAACATGCTTGAGAGCCCCTTCCATATAATAGACAAAAAATGCAGAAACTTTTTTGCATAAAGGAAATTAAAATGCATTGATTTCAGGCAGCACCCTTTACTGTTTAGCTTGTAAACATTTAGTGATGTTAAATACTGTAAATCATTATTGACAATTCAAAGAGTGCCAGTAACTTCCTTGCTATTAAGCAAACATTGATGGTGGAAATCTGCTTTGTAAACAAAACGAATGATGTGTGATTAATAATCCCACCTAATAGAGTGACGAATTGGCCTAGCTGGCAAGCATTCATTTCTAACAAGGAGTTGTTGATGGGTGTTGTTGATGAATGAAAACACAATTTGGCAAAGGGAATCAGTGAAGCACTTCACTGTGTCAAACAAAGGCATGATGTTTACCTCATAGTGCACGTATTTACAGCTGTCCATGTGAAAGCATGTGTTGAGGAAAGAGCAGTCGCCCAGGGACTCATCTGTGTGCTTCTGGATGATCTTGTTGAAGTGCAGCTTGCTACAAGCCGTCCCAGTGCTGGAGCTGCGGCTGCACTCCTGTTTGGTGCCATGTGGGCAGAACTCTTGCACCTGGTGGAAAAAGGCAAGTTGTGGATTCGGTGAGACCATCTTTACGAAGGGTCACGTGGGGACTAATATACACCTATTGACGAATTCCACCGGACATACCTCACGAAATTTCGGTGACGCTGTCGTCAAGCGTTTAGTTTCGCGCGCAAGGCAAAAGTCGCCATGCCTACCACAGTTGCTACGGTGTTTTCGCTGGTGTGCTAGCTGTCTGTCATCGTGCAAAGAAGAAAATACGGTGTACCGATGAGCTGCTAGGTCTCTTTTCTTTATTTTCGGTTTTCTGTTTACGAAAACAGTCACAAGATTACCCGCCAAGAACTTGCTTTCGATTCTGGTTTATCAGTTAAGTGTTGGAATGGCTTACCCAGCAAAAACGATTAGCTCAGTGAGGCGTTAGTTATTGTAATTTGCTGCACCGCATTTTTCAAAAACAAGCCTTATGTGGAGGCATAGCGAGCATGCTTATTTCGAAGCACGTTAACGTTGTGGATAGCATTGCCATTTGCAAAGATATCCTGAAAATTTTTCTCAGTTGCCATTGTTTATATACGTAACTGCAGAATTCATAGTCGCGTCAAAGCGTTTTCGTAATGCTCGCGTGAACTAAAGCTGTCACTCGGTCATGAAGCATGGGTTTCTGCGCAGGCACGGTTCATTTAGGCAGCGGTGAGCGAAATTATTACTTAGACTATGTTTGCCCTGTCTATATGAAGCTGCGATGACACACCGTGCATCAGGCAGGGCTGTTCTGGCGACAGTGGGCTACACTTGCTTTTCATGTCAGTGAGAATCAACAGAAAAACAGCAATTGGGAAACTTACCAAGTCTGTTTATAGTCTGTTTGCATTTCGCAGCCTCGACTTGAGCATACAAATTGAGCCGCGAACCTGACAGGTACACAACCGCGTTGTCCCCAGCATGTAGTTGAAGCACTGTCACAAACGTATTGAGGGTGAGTGTCGCTGAGATCACCCTGGCCATTTGCATTATTAAAGGGGTACTGGCACAAAAACATTGGTCTCGCCTTTTTCGGCTGCATAGTGTTTCTGGGGGCCTGTTAGTCATAACACGGCACATCGTATGCTAGAGAACGCAAAAGATAATTAATTACAGACCCTTCATTATCAACTATTATCAATTTGACTTTAGTGTCCCTTTAAATGTTAGTGCAGTGCAGGAATACTGCCAGAAAATATTGCAAACTCATTCGGTTATCAAATTTGCGCAGTATTTCGCACCTCGAGCCTCTCTGCTTGCTTAAAAGTTGCACAAGAAATGATGCAATCACGTAGATGGGCGTACCTGTGCACCGCCTTGAGAGCGAAAACGTTCAACAAGAGAACGCTCTTTGGCAGTTGGTTTGCTCAGAAGCTCTAGAATCTCCTCGCCCACTTGCTTGGTCTCTTTCTCTCGGGCAGATGGAAGGGAGAGCAGCGACTCGATTGGGTCGGGTGCAGAACGCTTCTGTCCCCGCTTCTCGCGCATCTCGTCGCCGTCCCCCTGTTGTCATCAAGAAGGAATGGGCAGGAAAAACGAGTTGGCTTCTGCAAATGTGCACGTGCAGTATTTCCACCTGTGTCATTCAGCAGGTCGTGTGCCATAACACGTTCTAGTCGTAATGAGTTAAACTGTTACCCAGGACGTCTGCTTGTCTACCTATAGTCCAAGCTTTCTGTCAGGGGTGCGCTCTGTTAAATGTTGCCACAAGTGCACACATTAAAATTTTTAGCATATTGAAAATGGGAAACTGATACATCAGACGATGAAGCTGTTAAGCGAGTTCTGACATCCTTGGAGAAGGACTCAGGTTTCATTATTTGTTGAATGTTCTTATTACAATGATGAATCATTGCCAACATTCTTCTCCTACGTTTGCTCTGGGGTGCTCATGCAAGCTACATTGCGATGTATGGTGGCACACAAAGGTGTAGACTAACATGAAGAAAAAAAAAAGAAAACAAAAAAACCACATCGGTGCAAGGCATGTCCTCCCAATCAGACATACTATGACAGGAAAATGTGGACTGGGAGAGAAAGGGGACGGGCGAAGAAGGGAGGACTCGCAACATCAACATTTACGATTGCTGGGGACGTGCACACTTGCCTAAACTCCTGAAAAGCAGCCCCCGCACCACCGCGACAAAAAAATAGCTACGAAGGACAGCACTTGCATGTAAAGCGCTCCTTATTCCACTTTTCCTGGAGTACTCTGATGCCATGCAAAAAAATAATGTACTAAGATTAGGAAGGGGCTACTAGCTGTCACGGTGTGTAATGCAGTTGGTTCCGCGCACGCGGTGTATATTTACGAGTAGAAGTATGATCATTGACATCTAGAAACATTACTGGCAATCATTCAGAGCTGTTCAAGATGTTGCTGCAGCTCTGAGAAATATTAAATGAAAACATATGCCAGTTTTCTGTAGTCGGATACTGATGTTTCCATGTTTTTTGGTGATACAAATTAATTTAGTTATCCAGTGAGATTCATATCACCAGGGTTTTACTGGATGTTGCAACATTTGTACATCTCTTCCTTCTTCCCCATGCCTGTTTAGAGAAGCAAACTAAATGTGCTGCCAAGTCCTTGGTACTTGTTAAGAAACCTCTGCCTTCGTCAATCACCTGGGCATCAACGAAGGCTTGTAGGCGAGTGTGCTCGGTCGAGGTCACTTGGAGGAAGGGGGTCCCTTCAGCCGTAACATCTTCCCCAAGTGCGATCAGTTCTTGTGCAGCCAGCTTGTGCAGCAAGTCCTCAAGGGCGCTGTGATCAATATCCCGGCCAAGTGATCTGCTCACGATATTCTGCAGCCTGCGCGTGTCCGCCGGCAAGTCCAGTGCGACATCAAGAAGACAGCGCAGCAAGCGGCGTTCCACCTGCATTGATGCGACAGAAGAAAGAAACCAACTGACGATCATGAATGTTTACAAAAAATTTTGATAGGAATGCCAAGGCGAATTCGATGAGCTACTGCTAGTTTGAATAATAGTCGCTTGATCCCCATCAGCATGTTCCCTTTTTCCATGAAAGGCACCTGCAAATGTTGTGTAGGGCAACGTTAAAATGCAGTTTCACATGAACGTGTGAGTGGGCAAAATGCGTGTTGCACTGCCCCCCCCCCTCCCCTTCTTTTTTTCTCCACCCGATTGTTTGGAGTACTTGCTGCGCGAATTAAGCATCAAACAAAAAAGTGAACTAAACACGCGCACAGAAAGAGCGAGTTGGGAATACAGTGCTGTGTGCGTAATCGATGCCTCCGCGCTACCCATCTCAAGAGCGGGCATTCTTCAGAAGTATGAACGTCAATTGGATGTAAAAACAGCGCAAAAATCGGGACAAGGACTGAAGAAGAGACGACAGAGCGCTGCCTTTAGTCCTTGACTCGATTTTTGCGCTGCTTTTCCATCTCAAGTATGAACCACCAACTAGCCCAACTTTCGCTTCTAGTATGAACGTGATTTCGAGGCAACAAGATTTGTTCCAGCTAATATGACTCGACCGCTTTCTGCGGCAGCGCCACTGAAAACGGAACCCGGTAGCTGAACCGTCAAGACACGTCTATGAAATCGGAAACCTCCAACTCACTTCGTCCACATCGGGAGGAGCCGGAGAGTCGGTGCTGGGGCCTTGGGCGGCGGTCGTCTGGTGGCCTGGTTGCGGAGATCCCACGGGTTGGTTTATTGCGGTGCTCAGCGCTCCGCTACTGTCCTCGCCGGCACTCACGACAGGCTCCGTTGAGATGGCCTGGACTATCTCTTGGCGCTCTTTTTTGCGACGCTGAAGACGCTCACGCAGGCTAGTCTGCCGCGATTTGAACTCTTGCATATCCTTCCATGCATCCGACATGATTAGGCCGTACGCTGCGCGCTTTGGAGTGCAAAGAAAGCTAAGCCACAGCTAAGCGCCGGCCGAGGCTGAGAAGACTTCACCGAGGACCACTCGGCAGAGAACTTCGTGGTCCTCTCTTAGCCGCAGCACCGCGAGGGATCCCGGTTATGTGTTCATCGGCGTTTGGAGAAAAACGCTTTCGTTAGCAAAGGCTGGCTGAGGAGTGATTGTGATACCAGCAATACCAGCGCCAAGTTTGGTTTGACAAAGGAGACATTGGACAAACTATGAACGCTGCCATTTACGACCAATTCGCGTGTTTACAGCTATGTTGATGATGATACCTAAACGGTATATATACATATAGAAACTTTCTGAATAACAAAATAAAAGTATAAATTACTCGTTTTTTTTTTTTCTTGAGACGCTTAATATGAAATAAATCTAGCTCTACCAGACTCAGAGGCAATACATATTTGGGCAGACGAGTGGCCTGTGAGCTGAGTGACGAGCACACAAAGTTTCGCCGGTTTCGCTCTAATGGGCGCGCAGTTGGAAGGGGTGGAAATGAGATGGAACACGGTGGGACGGAGTCACGGATTCGAACACCCCGTCCGAAGAACGCCACGAAGTTTCGCTGCACAACGGCTGCTAGTTCTGGCCTAGTGGTAACTACCGGTAGTGCCGGTTTTGATTTGTTCTTGGCATGCAGGGCCCCTACAATTGCAAGTGTCAGTTATGTAATGGAATCTGTGGTGCTATTCGGAACAGATCCCCCCCTTTCTTACTAGTCGCTTCGATGTTGAATATGTTAGAATCCGTTTCCATGCTCTCAGAAGGCGAGGTTCATTGCCAAAACAACCGGCAAATATTTTTGATAACTGCGCGAATGTACGACCACAAACACGAGACAAAGTCAGGCGCGCACTCAACTAACCTTTATCAGATAACTGTGCATCCCAGAAATATGGACGTAGGCAGCAGACCACTATCCACAAAATCCACCTTTTTATTTTTTAGCCGGTTTATGACGTTCCCGTCTCCCTGCTCATAGGAAACTTTGCCGCTCTTACTGACACAAGTTCTCACTGACACTACTGCAGCCATTGCCTTTTTATGCAAAAAGAAAGTTTCACTGACGTCATGACAAACTCTCCTTCTTTATCTCGCTGTAGTCTGAGGTTGTCGAGTTAAAAAAAAAAGAAAAAACGGATACCAGACATATGGGGTCATTCCTATTCAGCATTCCATCAGACTTTTTCATTGTCTTGTTAGTTCATCCCATGTCATTAAAACTGACCAGAACTGAAGAAGGGTGTAAGTATATGAGAGGTGGCACTTGAAGAAAACTTCATTTATTATGT
Source organism: Rhipicephalus microplus (assembly GCF_013339725.1). Classification (NCBI taxonomy): domain Eukaryota; kingdom Metazoa; phylum Arthropoda; class Arachnida; order Ixodida; family Ixodidae; genus Rhipicephalus; species Rhipicephalus microplus. The sequence goes on along the minus strand of NC_051171.1, from coordinate 161,852,617 downwards.
CAACGTTTCAGTCAGAGCCTGACCTTTCCATATTAGTTCCCTTTTTTTGGTACTGGTCAGTTTCACGCCACCGAGTGACCACCATGCAGGTTCTTTATAACCTCCTTGGGTATCGCCAAGGACTGCTTAGTATCTCAGCAAAAATGACCAAATAAATGTATATTTACATTTACAATGCAAGGTATGAAAATGGAAAGTGTGGCTCCATATTTATTTCAGATTGATTGGCATCTTCAAATAACTTATTTCAGGTCTTGAAAGGTGTAGCATGAAGGCCACCCTGGTATACATGTTGGTATATGCTTGGCCCAAGTTACACGGCCAAACTTTAGCCAACCACCTTGAAAAGCATATGATGATTGATGGCCACCCTGGAATATGCTAGCCAATGTCAGTTCCTATGCTTGGCTAAAGTTGCATAGCTAAACCAAACATTTATAGATACCTAGAAACATTGGCCTAACCTGCCCTAACCAATCCTTAGTCAACCACAGCACACTTGGAGGTGTGGCTAGGAGGGTATTTGTCGTTCAGTCTTGGAACTGCTAAAGTTCACTGGTGGTGCGATGAGTCATCTAGCTGGGAGGTTTGGGGTGGTTGCACACGGTTATGGTAGTTCACTTCAAAGAATATTCCACGAAAGCATAATTATTCTTTATTGTGGGCAGCAGAAACAGTAGTAAATCAGCCATGTAAGGCAACATGCCATTATTGGTACCTCACATCCCTGCCTGCCTATTGCCACGCTGATACTTTTGACACAGCTTCTTTGTTAGAAAAAAGGTGTAACAAATTGGGTAAAATAAGAACGCTTGGTTACTGTAGGTGGAGCCCTTTTTCCAGAGCCCCAGTGGCCGTTGCGGCTCACTGAGCATTGTCAAGGTTTGCCAATAGGCTGCTTAAGTCCCATTAGGAGAATCACACCTCCCATGACCAAATCGAAAGTCTGTCCCTAATTAGAGGTGAAACAGTGTCTGTGGAACACTGCACGCACTGGTAGATTATGTGTTCTAAGTGTTGAGGTGAAGTTGCACCATACACGTTGTGGGGGTGCTGACACCCCCCCTGTAAAGTTGTCTGCGCCGCGTGGCGCACGTGTCTCGCCCCAGGGCGTTATTTCGGTGGTGACCACCACCGGGCGATAGGTGGCGTTGTGTTCGCTCTGAGTACCACTGTTGGTAGAGTGGTAGCGCCGGCGGTGGCCCCTGGCGGAAGGCAGGCCTTGGCGGTGGGCGACAGTTGAGCGAGTCTCTTCTGCGCGTGGCGGCTGCCGCGAACGGTTGTCTGTAGCGTGGGCTCCCGGTGCTCGGCACCGCGGGCTTCGCGCCGGGGTCCCGCGTGTAAGGTCAGGCGTTGGCGACGCCGCCTTGGGTATGTGCTAGTGTGTTGGGTGTGTTAGTGCGTGTTTATCATGTTATTGTGTGTTTAGTGCGTCCCTGCATTATGTTGTTTGTATGGTTTAGTGTTAATTGAAATTGTTGTATCATTCGGCGGACGATATCGTCGTCTAAATTAGTTAATAAATGTATGTGTGTGGTGTGCTTGGTACCGATCGTGTTCACTGTGTCCGTTCACTCCAAGAGCGTGGCGTGGCGATGCGCTCGTTCGCCTCACCGAGACCCCACAACGTTTGTTGCTGTTTCTTTAGGAAATATTTTGTGAATTCTATGTAAGTGTTTGGCACCAGTCTATCACCCGCCACCTGCTGAATTCACGGAAGGCTGAAGCTTTTGTTCAGCTCCACAGGCTGCGCCTTGAGCATGTGTCTCGTTGCCATAGCTGTGTCTGTTTCAGTGGAATAGGTTGCGCCTAGGCTGGTCATTTCTCTTGCCAGGTAGTCCACTTGATCATTGTTTACACTTTGGTGTGTGCCAGACTATGGAATGGTCCATTTATTAGCCGAATAAACTGTTAAACATGATCTACATATGACTGATAGTGAAAATCAGCAGCCAGACATTTGCATAATGTTTCGCCGTCTGTTAGCCATCAGTATTGCTGTGGTGGTGAGAACTCTCCACACGATTTAAAGTGTTTCTTACTGTGCTCGTAATACACAGGTTAACTTGCATAAACAAACACTAAAACATTGGCGCTCCACCACGACTACTGCCTTCACGACGCATTACTGACACAACTATCGCAACAACCCAACAAGGAATAGCTTATTATTTTACCATGCGATATTGGTTGCCTTAATGTGGGAAATTTTGCGTGCATGCTTCACATACACTTTAGAAACTTAAGGGTCTTCAATCGGTAAAGAAAATGAACTTGCATGCCCAGCCCAGCATAAGTGTATGTCCAGTGAAGCTGTTTTAAAGTACTGCTACATCTGCTAAGGTGGATGTGCAATGCCTACACATGGTAATGTTGCGACAACAAAATTCATTCTTAAGCCAGTTCTTCTGTACAGGGTGTTTCAAGAAATGTGTCCAATATTCGTAAAAAATTACAGAGGAGGTACCTGCATGCTACCTGTGGCATTACGTTTACTGTGGCCGACGGCATCTTAAGATGCGTACAAACTTTACATATGGCGGTAATTACAGAAATTAAAACAACTGACATTGACATTTTACCCATTGGAACTAGGCGGTCGAGTCAAATGGGCTAATTCAAGTCCATCCTGCGAACAGTCCGTAGTAGTTTAGAAATTTTAGAAAGACAGCCACTGCTAATCCTTGCGGGACAATGAAATCTGGTTAATTGGCAAAACTAAAACCAACACGCCAAAAAGCCCATCTGTCGTTAATTTCAAAAATGCCTTCAATGACAACACTATTTCCTCGCACAGGGGAAGGAGAATAAGCGAGCATCGTTGTTGACTGTCAATCTAGATACCTATTTCGTTTCATAATAACACTTGCCTGCCACCTACTGCATCAATGCTCGCTATCCAAGGGTTGATTGATTGATATGTGGGGTTTAACGTCCCAAAACCACTATATGATTATGAGAGACGCCGTAGTGGAGGGCTCCGGAAATTTAGACCACCTGGGGTTCTTTAACGTGCACCCAAATCTGAGCACATGGGCCTACGACATTTCCGCCTCCATCGGAAATGCAGCCGCCGCAGCCGGGATTCGAACCCGCGCCCTGCGGGTCAGCGGCCGAGTACCTTAGCCACTAGACCACCGCGGCGGGGCACTCTATCCAAGGGTTGATAATGACTTTTGCATATCCTCCTTCCATAATGCGAGAGAAACAGTGCCGTCATTGAGGGGGTTGTTGAGGCGAATGGCAGATGCTGTCTTTGGCGAGCTGGTTTCGGGTTCGCCGGCTAAATTAGCCAGACTTTATCGTCCCTCAGTGATTACCAGTGGCCATCTTTCAGAAATTTCTAAACAGCTGTGGACTGTTCGCAGGAAGGACTTGAATTTGCCCATTCTACTCGACTGCCTATTTCCACTGATCGAAAAGCTAATTGGTTTTACTTACTGTTGTAACAAATGTTTGCACGCATGTTAGGATATTGTGTGCCACAGAAAAAATTGCGCAGCGGGTAGCACGAAGATAACTCCTTTCTGTAATTTTTAAATATTAGACACGTTTTTTTGAAACAACCTGCGTAGAAAATTCTAGCAAAATCACCTCTACATTGCAAGTTTTGCATTGTTAAAAGTAGTGTGTTATTATCAATTACATGGTTTCAGTGCTTGTTTCATGTATTAATTAAGTAATTACTTTGCTGCTTTGCACTTGTCCCCATCCCCTCATTTTTGTAATATTAATTGTTTGGGCAAAATTAATAGGACACCGCAGCAGGGGCCAAGTTACAAATGCGAAGCATTTTTTGCGTACTCTAGAAACTTTTGAGCATCTGTCTGTCAGTCTAGCTGCTTCAGTCTCTGTGCTCTCATGATCACCCACTTAACTAAAGGGGCAAACCAAAATTAGTACGAAAGGGTAAAATGGTTTGACGAATATGACCCGCTAGTCATGACATTAATAATGTCACAATCCCATGGTGTACGTCGTCAAAACCTTTCTAAAAAACAGTGGCACGTACCCGGGGGCAGGTTATGAGCTACTGGTAAGTGGGTATGTGCCTCAGGTGTTCGACAGCTTATATCTACCCAATAACAGCGAGAACACACATGGGTAATTGTAACACTTGACTGTTAACAAAAAGTGGACATTGGCACAGCATTGACCTGACGAACGCAAAGAATAAATGTCATTGTCCCAGCAGGAATCGAACCCTAGAATTTTGCGTGGCAGTCACGTATTCTACCACGGAGCCTCGGAACTACTTTTCAAATAGACCATAATGTTCGTGAAACGTCAATTGTGGTTGCAGTGCTGGCTTTCCAATTTTATAAACATTCCATATGTTTTCTTACGATACAGCCGTAACGTTGTGTTAACATCAATTGTAGTCAGGTGTCATCTGTTTACATTTATGTAGCAGCGTCCAGGGGTACAGTCTTTGCGAGCAACAGCGCTTTAAATCAGTTTACCGCTTCTGACAGTTCTAATATCCATGTTGCTGTAGGCATCATTACGCAGCTGTAAACAACTGGGATATAAAACATATGCGGCTGTTCAACTCAAGTCTGTGCGTGCATTTTTACATACCTTTAGCACAACTTCATAACGTTTCGCTAAAAAAAAATTAAAACGCAGTCAGCTTGCATGCGCTTGCTTTGCATAACATTGATTCCCAAGATACGTGGGATGTGCAGAATTTTTCACCTGGAAATTATAACTATTTGGGGTTCTTAAAGGGGCCCTGAAACACTTTTTGAGCATGGTCAGAAAACGTTGCCGATCAGTGGTCAAATCTCCCGAGAAGACGTGAGTCAAATAATATAGTGCAGCATGCAGCCTGGAATTCATAATAAATTCTCAGTCAGCTGGAATTTGCTTTCTCCTGTCTTGACAATTAACAATACAAGCTGAAAGGTTACTCCTCACAGCCACTGTATCAGCCATCGGTAGATTTGAACATAGCACGCTTGGCCGTTACCCTGGCCGAGACTTGTCCATGCACTTGTGCACGATCACACAAAAAAGCTGCCTATTCAAAGAAAAAAAAAGCGCACAAGGCCAAGAGGCGCGTGTGACACATACCCTTTGCCCATGCCATCCCTCCCTGCTTAGCCTCCAGTGCTTTCGTCGAGAAGAGAGAATGAAATTCTAGCATGTGACAAATCTACGCGATTCTGCTCGCTCGTACTAGACCGATTCTAAAAATTTTTGCGTCGGTGAATTCATGAGGCAATACGCACCTTTAGTCATTCAATCGCTACTGGAAAAAGTGTTGCAGCATTCCTTTACCGTAGACCCCCTTCCTATCTCTTGAGGATAATAGCCGACACACTAGAGGCTAACAGCCTCTCTATAGGATACAAAATTAAGTAGAAAATGTACTTGGACAGGCTCTGCAAGAACCATTTATACAATTCAGGAATGCTTGAAAACAGTTTTGGAAACTAGGAAACATTGCAAGAATTCCGCAAGATGATGTTTTGTAAGGATTTGTATTTGCAACATTTGTGGTCAGAGCTGAACTATTCAAATGGCAGCTATCCACAGGGACTAGCATAAATAATTTAGGATGGTGGTCAAGACAATCATTGCATTAAATTCAAAACAGCTGGAAGATTTTTGCATGTCCTTAATCTGCTATATAAATTTATATAATCACATTGTTTCTTTGGCACATAAACCGCCAGACATTATATTACCGAATTGTTAGAGATACAACTTTAACTTCAAAGGTGTTTTTTCAAAATGAAACTAAAATAGCCCTAGTCTGAAATCTGTGCCAGTGAACTGACATGATCATAAAATTTTTTTTTTCAATACATGTTTGTACACTTTTACTGCTCTATTGCAAAGAAAAGTTCTCCATACTAGTACAGCTAAGTATACAGCAGCCAGCTCTATCTTCAAACTACTTCGCTGGTGCGGTTAATATCTGAAGACGTACCCGTAGGATCAATGTTTGCAACATTCGATGTCTCCTGGGCAGTCTTTATCACAGAAAGAGTGTCCATTTCCCTATGGCAGAAGGGTTGTTTCGTAACGTACACTCGTGAGCAAAAGTATACAGACCACAGGAGCCTCACATGCCAAAAGTGCCACATGCAGTCTCGTGAAGAGTTGTCTGCCGTTGAAAGAGTTGCTCTTGATGACAACTCTCCAGTAGGCACTTCCATGTTTCTTAATAGTACTTGGTTCTTAGGGGTACCTCTTAAAATTCTTGTGATTTGCTTCTCAAGCATTTTCACCTGGATATACGGCTATTATATTTCATGTAGCAATTGTGCCTTGCAATGCCAGAAGGATTGATTGATTGATTTGTGGGGTTTAACGTCCCAAAACCACCATATGATTACGAGAGACGCCGTAGTGGAGGGCTCCGGAAATTTTGACCACCTGGGGTTCTTTAACGTGCACCCAAATCCGAGTACACGGGCCTACAGCAATGCCAAGCAATGCCAGAAGGCAATTTTCCCCAATACGTGCCAGTCGTACTGCGTCTAATAAATTTCAAGAGCCACAAAAGAGGGGAGAAAAAATGAGAATTCTTGTTTTATTGCTATGAGACAATGAAATTAAGTACACAGTTATGAAAACATACAAAACCTTCAGAGAGGTATGGATGCTTGTCCTTGAAGCTGTTGTGCTCAGTGCCGCAAGAAAGCGGAGAAAAATAAAAATAACGAGTGCAGAATGAAAATCCAAGTGTGAGGACAATGCGACTCGACTGAGCCGGGACAGGCACTGTCACAGCCTTGTGTTGTTCGTCTTAAGTACATAGTATCCGCAAAATAATGTCAAATGAATAAATGCTCAATATTTAGCCGAAAGGCATCACCAGTGCCTATGTAAAGAATATGAAAGAATGCAAAAAAAAAAAAACAATGGGGGAAGAGGCCTATAGTGGTACCACCAAACTTAGGCATGTGATAGAATGGTGAGACTATTTTGGCACTTGCAGAGATTTTGCATGTGCAAACTGAATGCACTGTTCGGTGGTCCACTTATTAAACTTGGCACATTTTAATATCTTTGTCACAGGTCAAGAATAGAAAATAAGTTGTCCAGATCTGCGTTTAAAATGAGATTCTTATCTCAGGGCAGCACTTTAAATAAAAAAAAAAATCATTGCACAGCACAAGTTGAAGAGATTGTTTGAACGGACAAGTGTAAAGAAAAAAAAAGGGGAAAAACTTAAAATCTCAAACATACTTGGACAATGCCCTTGCCACAAAGAAGAAACGAAACAAAGATATACAATTAAGTAGTTCTGCTAGGTAATAACGAGGACATAATGTACATTTGCATAAATGGCCTTAATGAAAAGAGCAGTGCCACTCAGTGAAGATTGTTTTAAACTCACACTGCAAAATGCAGAGATCTGTGCCACTTACAAATGCTGTGCGACAGGCAGTTTGCCCTTCCTGCAGTTGCGGATGACATACATGACGCCCCCTATCATAATGTACAGCTCTGGCAAGAATGCCAGCATGTTCAACGCAATTCCAAGGCTACTCCACAGCTTTTACAGTGCAAGGAGCAGAAGGGAACATGTAAAGGTATTCCCAAAGCCGACTTAAAGAGGTAGATTTTTTTTTCTAGTCAGCAGCACACATGAAATATGCACAACTTCGCTCCGTCAACTGCTGCCGAAAAGAAACTCTGCAGAAAGCCGTAGCTGCAAGGGACACGAGTGGAACAAAAGCTCAGCTGCTGTGCCATCAAGATGTGCTTTAAAGAAGCTAACAGCGGCACTTCACGTCCTGGTCACAACCTCAGAGTCACAGCTGTTCACATAAACTCGCCTCTTGGCACTCTGTCTCTACTTCAGACACGAGAACAGCTGCCAGAGAAGTGCACCGAAGGAGAGGTGTTGAACAACAACAAAAACAACAAAAGTTGAAAAAAATTAAAATTGGCAAATTATGTACAGAAATAACTTAAATAGAACAGTGAAAAATGCATAGGTACCAGCTTGGACCAGTGCATACCGAGGGGAGCATATTTAGGAGCGGAGCCTTTCTGGCTCGCAATGAAAAAACGTGAGTACACTATGCCCCTAACATAACACTAAGGGAAATGATACGTAACAAAGTTCACACACATTGAGGAAAAAAAAAACTCCATTGCAAACTTATCCCTATTTTTCAGCGGACAACTGCGAAATGGATCAATTATACGATAACTTGTGACCAACCTAAAGGCAGGTGTGCTAAACAGTAGAGCGCCGGACGTGATAAAAATCTGTGAAAGTCAACCATTAAGGCACTGAGATTCTTCAGGAATTGTGAATGTTACTGAGCTATTGCACAAGAGTTTGAATGCTCCTCGCATGTCAGGTCAACAATGGCACACCTACCTTTCTGCCTTGCTCAAGTTTTAAGCAATAAGCAATCAGAAGAAACAGAACGTAACTACAAAAATGCCTAGGCTGAACACACATTTCAAACAAACTTTTCTTTAGTTTCCGTCGACTGATGATGCGAGATAGCTCACACGCACACACAAAAAGCGCTTTTCCCTGCAGTACGCCCCTGAAGATGAGTAGATGTACTCTCCAAACTTCATGAGGAATACTGATGAGCAGACGTCAACTGTCAGAAAAAAACTTAAGGCACAGTATGTGTTTGTGTGGAAGATTTGAACTTGCATGAAAATTTTCTCGAGACAGCCAATGTGACACCCAGAAGTAACATGGCCCATCACTCATAATGCAAAAAAGAGCAGAGTATTGTGGTGTGTAGACCAGCTACCCAGACCAAAAGATGTGACAGTATGGTAACTGTTCGTTCAGGGCATGCTCAAGAAATGAAAGCTGCTCACGTGGATGGATTAAAGCCAGGACTTCACTATTCAAAAGTGACCACTACCCAATCCCCACCCTAACAACTATTTACGGAACTCGATGCACCTTAATTTGGAGCCCAAGTCCTCAAATAAATGACATTGTGCAGGCGGCCTTTATAGCATCAAACAACACCTCATCATCAACACATGTGCCTGTAGCCTCACCTTACCTGGTATAAAGCAAAGGTCGCCATACACAATGTGCATTGGACTTGATACATGCAAAGGTGCGGCTTCTTTAGCCAATTAACAGAAACTGGTGCTACTGCAACAGCAATGCTTGAGCCATGCTCATGGCAATCCTTTAGAACACCCATTGGGTGTGCACACTATTAGTGACCATAGCAATATCAAAAATGTCGCATTACACACATGAAGCTGCCAGTGCACTTTGTGCGTGTTCATAATTACGTTCCGAGGAGTAATCAAGTATTGTTGGCCCACGTGTGTTGGCCACAGGCAGAACAATCGCACCTACAATGCCGGTTACAATACTTGTCAGATTATGGTAAGAATAAAGCCAACAAACTGGCAGAAGGGGCAAAATACAGACAACGTGCCACGAAGCGTCATCAACAGTAGGTAGTCGGACGTCGGTTTACCACCGCAGCCGCCGTTAGTCCGAGCACAGCCGAGCTTTTCCAAGGGGTGTCAGTGGGTGGGGGGTTAGTGGTCTTCGTTTGGCAGACGGAAGATTGTGGTGGATGGAGTCTGGGTTAACAGAAAAAAAAAAAGGCAGAGAGAGAGAGAGAGAAGAAAAAAAAAAAGGAAAGAAAAGACTGTTAGTAGTAGTTCTTGTACAGCATATATTAAATAATTTCGAAGAAACAAAACCACACGCACACAGGTTCATCAGTTCTCAGGTCAGCAGATGCAATGGGGGCTTATTGCTACTACGAAGCTCTTGTTATAAACTTGTCTTAACGGTTAATAATGCCACGCGACCTCTCGCTAACTAATGCCGACCTAACATTAAGACTAAGAATGCGGGCACATGACCAACTAGTATGCCAAGAATTTATCAAACTGCTTCCCAAATGAGTGAATCAAGTGCTATATGGCTTAATCAAAGGTCAAAATGTTAAGTTAATTTGCTGTTGTCAAACTACTTTTGCAAATTATATGAGAGCAATGATGGAAAGGTAGACTCCTTAGGAGTGCAGTACTCGAAGTGAACTAGAAGTCCGTTTTCCTTCATGCCCGACGAAATTGAAAATAACTACATATATGTTACACCTACATGTGATACCATGTGTGGTATTTTTCTTCCAAACATTTAAAATATAAGAGACCCAAATTCTGTGTAAATGAACAATTACCGAGACTCCTACCCTCAGAAAAAAAAGAAAGAAAAAGGAACCATCTGTGACCGTGACACACAATGTCAATGTAAGCAAGCACACACGATTGAGGGGCACCGTCACAGTTGTAGCTACAGGCCCTCAAATATTTAGCACACATAAGCGAGAAAGGGTGAAAGGTATTAAAAAAAACTAAGCACCGCAAGTGAGACAGAGGGGCAAAGGTGGCTTCCTCTGAGAGGAAAAAAGATTATCACATAAGAGAGCAGTTGATGTAGTGCTAGTGCATTAGTACTTATTGCAACAAGCCAGACTGAGGTGCGAAACATATGCAACAGCACAAGTTAGTGCCCAGTTTTTCCTGTGCAGTAGAAGGCACGCCTGCGCAAAGCTATGCCTCTAGGAATCAGAGTAAAATCCCTTTGTAAAACCTTGCAACTGCAGAGTCAGTAAAAAGCAGTGCATGTAAACTAGATAAGCAAAAGGAGATGTCTGAAAAAAGAATGTTTTCTTTATGAGTGGCTGCAGAAAAAAAAAGTCAACAAGCTTTATATGCAGGCTTTGAAGTCTATTTTATTTCATTCTTCAAATATATATAATATGTATAATATAATATAAATAATATCTTAACGAACCATATGTACAAATCATCTATCAAAACAAAAAGTACACACTGCTCAACCCCAGTTTGGAAAAAGGAAAGTTCACAGGTTGCCTTGAGCAAGTATACGCCAAGAGCAGCAGAGAGTTGAGCAATGTGTGTGCTTTTAGCATGTCCATTTTGAAATGAAAAGGAAGGGAGCCAAGGACAAGGCTTAGCATGTGTGTATACAGCATATATGTATATAGATATATGTATATATATATATATATCTATAAAAAACAGGCATACAAAAGTCAAGTTCGCTGTCGCCACCAAATTCCTAAAATGGCACTTCACCTTCAAGGCTCGCTCCTAGAGACAACCATGATCATTCCAAACAAAAAAATATGCGAAAGCACAAAGAACAAGATGTTGGCAACAAACTATACTTGGCCTTGATGAAGCAGCCAGCAATGTTTCAACAAGATATGTTGAAACGTACTGCAAATGACTGCATGTGTAGTTTGATGACGGCATGCCTGACAGCAATTAACTGTACAGCTGCAGCTGAATGCAAGGTAAAAGGCTGTCGATTTCTTTCAAATGTGGACCTACGAAGTGTGCGCAGAAGAGGCTATGCGGCTATAATGAAACTGTAGTTTGGCCTTCAGAGAGAAAAAAAGTGGGTGAGAGGGGAAAAGACAAAACGATAGCAATTTCACCAACCTTGGTGTTAGGCCCTCATTATAGGGACCCAATCCGCTGGTAGGGATGTTCGCGAATCGCCAAATGACGGCGTTGTTTTGCTGCAGCACCTAAGAAGTGGTAGTCAGGATATCAGGCAGAGTTAAAACACACACTATATGTGGCCCTCAGGTAATTTCTCATGCACATCCCACAAAGCATGCCACCCCAGGAACCATCGCTCAGAGAACAAGGACCGGCTGGATGGTTCTAGACAACGCTGGCTTGTTGAGCTAAGTAAGTCTGAGGGTGATGTAGTAGATGGAAAATAGTGGCAAGAGATGTTCCTCTTATACAATATTAATAATATAATATGAGCATAAGCTAAGACCGCCATGCACAGAACAGTGGACTTGCATGTGTGCTACGCACAAAGACGATGAGCATGCTTGTTGTGCCTTCTGCATAGAATTGCAAGAGCTGTTCCAGCCGCATATAGGGGAGTCTCACCACCACCCGGGTATGCTCAAGGGTTTTTTTTTTTTTAACTTGACTAGAACAACTGCACGCACCAGTATGACGCACACATTTGGGGCCAACGAGCCCCTCCCATGCAGCTGAGACCCTCTCCCCACCAACCAATTATCAAATCTCCTGAGGGACACCACACGCGGCACACAGGGAATGCAACAAGTGAGAGAGTGAGCCGACACTAAGCAAGCCTCTGCCAAGAGCAGTGCTGACACGTTACGGGAAGCTTTCCGTCAAGCTTGAGGTATATCTAAACAACTTATAAGAAAACCTATACAACCAGCACATGTGGATACATGTATAGCAATCGGGCGCACAAAACTCAATGGCAATGTCTTTTCTCAAAGGCATACGTGGACAGACACTGCAATGCAGTTGCAACAATAAGAAGCAAAGCAAAAACAAAAAAAAAGATGCAGAACTGAATAAATTAGAAAACAACAAAATATAAGTCTGAAACCCCCTGAGCACATGCACATGTATGTACATAAATGCTTGTCTATGCAACAAAATTGCAAATCTCATTGTATGTACATTGACAAAAACACGCACATATGTATAGTATCTACAAACCCATGCATGCACAGAAAAACGAAATTCCTCAGTAGGCAGGACGAAAAAAAAAAAGGAACAAAAAAACCTCGCACAATAACTTCAAATATGAAAGAAGTTCAAAAACAGAAGGCAAAGCGATGCATTCATAAAGAACAAAAAAGAAAATCCAGGGCAACAAAAGGAAACTGAAACAGGTGTTCCTGGTCCCTGCACTGTAAAAACTAAATATTTACATGCTGCCCACACATATACCAAAAGTTCCACAACTGAAGCTGGACGCAGGGGGAGAATCAATACCGTCTTATAAATGCCCCTGTATGTGTGTTTAAATTAGCTAAAGGAAGAGGCATGCTGGAATGTCCATCTCTGAAATCTACAACACATGCAAAGCAGCACTTCTTTAAACCTCGGAACATCTGAACAAGGCTTGGCCCGACGAAATATGGAATGACTTTTTGGAAGTGTCACACCTTAGTGTATTTCAACATTGTATTTAGAGTGGCTTTAACCACTTATCTGGCATGAGGCTCAAGGGGAGAAAGTGCCTAGGGGAAAAAATGCTACCATCTAAGCAACTATCTCAGTTAAAAACCACCTGCATTGAATGCAGCACGAGGCTAAATTGTTGGACAGCCATATGCATGAAAAAAGCCGGTTGGAAGGTAGTCTGTCATGCAAGCAAAGTGAACTCTGGCATTGACAACTGGCATCTAAAAAGTCTTCCAACAAGCCACTTTTATGTGCACTAGGGCATATGCGAACCAAATGTTACGGCATAATCTGTCATTCAGTGAAGCAGTGCCTAGTACACACAATGAATGGTGGAATCCTCAATGTTGACACTCAAGCATGTCGAAAAGACAAACGCACCAGCAGGCAAAAGGCACTGCCAGCGTGCGCCTGAACAAAGGAGAGCAAAGCTTGTCATCAATATGAGAGCTAGTGAAAGTGTGGGACCAGAAACGAGAAAACCGAAGGCACAGGGAAACACTCATCGTCCAAACAACCCACCGGCTGGGGAGTGGTCGGGAGCATACTCGGTGAGCAGAGGGGACGTGAGTGCAGCATATTGGTGATAGTCTGGATACGCCGCGTATAGCAGGCCCGCTTCTGTTGGTGCAATGAGAGGTGGCGGTGGGCCAGAGCCATTCAGCAGGGCGCTAGGGGGGCCCACGGGAAGACCACGCGGGGATAATATCAGGGGGGCTCCAAGCGGTGTAGACTGGGCGCGCAGAGGAGAAGCCAGTGCCACAGGTGGCGGAGGGGCGGCGGCCATCAACCGTTGTGCGTCGGCAGCTGACAAGGCCAGTCCCATGGCTGTGGGCGCTGTGAGCAAGGAAGAGAAGACAAGAGAAAAACAACATCAAATGCAGGGCACAGAACACACCCAAGGCTGCTGAGCATTTACCTGCAAGAGTGAATGAGGCTTTAGCAAACGGGCTGTTCTCAAAAGTGAAACCTGGGTGAGAAAGGCACCTTCCATGTTACACAGGGCACATTACCAAATGGCAGCCGCATGTGACAGGTGGAGGAAATGCAAGCAGTCAGACACACCAAGACAGGTTGAAGCTAAAGCATGCTATCCCTTTTCTAACAGGACGCTTTTATAAACACTACAAACACCAATTCTAAACTTCATTCTAGCTTTACAAAGTTGGACAACACAATCAAATGCTACAAAATGAGAACAAGCTAAACAAATGTGTCTACCTCAAGCATAATCGAGATTGAGTGGGCCTAAATGTACGAGTTTACAAGGTCAGTTTTCCACATCTAGTCTTCCTGAACTTGGTAGCATTTATTCAGAGAAAGCTTTTCATCTATGCAAATAAATACTCAAGACCCAGCAATAAGGTGTCTCCAACTGATGCAGTTAGTGCCTTACCGAAAGAGCAGCTACATGGTTTAAAGATCATAGGCCACAACTAAAGGTTCAGACGATAAAGAGTCATCTTATAAGAACACCACAACAAAAGATGGCTGCACTAGCATTACAAATGTTGCAACATGGATGTCCTCTGCTCAGGAAGAAATGAGAACAGCATACATGTTGAGATTTGAGCAAGGTTCATGCAAACTGATAAGGACTGAACCACACAGAGCTGTGCTGCATTTGGATGTATGCATGACAAGCATTAGAGGCACATACAAAATGAACGATGGCCTTGCTCAGCAAGCCTAATTGTCAGGCCTGGGTGCTACATGATGTACGTTCCATTACTGGCTTCAGATTTTCTATGGTTGCATCTTTGTCAAACTAACCACTCTGTTGTGCATAGTTTCCTCCATTCAGCATCGTGCTTACCAAAATCTATATTTTATTAATATGAAGTACCAATGGAAAAACAGGCACAGTCAGGTTTTATATTTTAAATGAATAAAAGCTAAACTAAGTAAGCAATGTGTGGCAATAAATGGCAATAAGATGCAACGAAGAATGTCGGCATCAGGTGACAGCCTACACTCGGGACGTTGATGCACCAAATTTTGTGGTAGTTGTGTGGATGATGTCATGGAAGTGTAAAACTCGTGTTTATATACGATTTGTAGTGAAATCTGCAATTACAATGATGAGATCATAAATACTGGAAGCGGGGACCATTAAAGTGATAATACCAATATTAAGCAAGGGGCCTCTGTTAGTACTAGTGGCATAGCGAGTGTTCTGTTCCCAAAAATCTACAGTGCATTTGCATCAACATTCCTTCGATCATATTGCACACTGAGTGTATACCGTAATACATGATCCATACCTAAATGTATTCACAATTTGCATACTTTACTGATCATATATCTTCAACACAAGTTTTAAAACTTCAATGCCTAACTGAACCACTAAGTGCTAGATCTTACCCATATCAAGCACAACCTCTTTGTTTCCATCATGTTTTTGACAATTTTAAGTCCAATTAAGCATTAATTATAGAAGAAAACAAAAAGCTGGACAAAACAAAAAAAGACTATTTGGCACCAGTATTTGTTGAACTACTAGTGTTAACAAGCACATTATGTAATAAGATGCAAACTACACGAGTCAACATCGTTATCTACAGTGCTTAAGCCTCTTCAAGTCATCACTCACCCGCTCCTTTGGTGCTGCTATCCCTGTAGGTGCCGTTTATGATGGCAAGTTCCATGAGCTGCCTCTTCTTCAATTCGTCTTCACCTTCGGTCTGCGAAAAGGGTAAGGCCAGCAATTCAGCAATATGCACTTGCCACACAACATAATGCATGCTGCCACAAAGAGAGACTAAACTCACAACAGGCACAAGCAGCTTGCGAACTTCATCCACTGCCTTTTGCAGTTTGACATCTGCCCTGTTGCTGGAGTCCTCGCAAGTGATGAGCACATGAAGGTCGTCATTGAGGTGCTCCCAGTTTGGCTTGCCTCTGTTCATGTCCTCCTATAGGAGCATAAACAGTGTCAAAAATAACAAAACATTAATAGCTGCCTGTTCGCTAAGCAATCTCGCACGCTAACCCTTGCTCACCTTTGTCCAATCTGACCATGCCGATGCAGGAATTACACTAACAAAAATATACACTAAAACCTAATTGACAAGCTCCAGTTTCATACAATCTCCTAGTACCAAATGTTACGAGATATTGCAATCAGGCAAAACTAAACAATATTTTATTGAGTTCAGATTGTAGGTTTATTCACAGATAAAACACTTTCCTCCACGTCCTTTAACTAAGAAACACATGAACGAGGTTCTACTGCATTACTATAACTAGCCTGCCCTTTCCTGTTGGATAAGTTTTACAATGCCGCTTCAACAACTACAATGCATTATTACTGGTATTTACTCGTGAATATACTGCATCCTGACCCACGTCTACAACCAATTCCAGTCTTTCACAGAGCCATCATTATATTTAGGACTAAAATGACAAGAATTTCTCACGTTTAATCGCCTCCAAAGTTGGCATGGCCCGAAACCCTCCCCATGAACTCTCCCAGAACAAATGTAGAGCACTGGACAATCTCACGAAGTCCTACCCAGCTGTTACTGTTTCATTGGGACGCCTACCCATCTGCAAATTTATTAGTACCGATTGAAGCTACCCATGCAGTCACTCATTTAAACACCACCACCATTTATGCAGTTTGTAAATGAAGTGCAAGAAGAGACGTTGCTTGCAGAAACAGCATTACTTGCCCCAACAGATATCTGGTACACACTATTACAGTTGAAACTCGATTTAACAAAGGCACAATGGCACATGAATGCTTTCTATAAATTGTGAAATTCATAAAACTCAGAAAGAAATTTTCTGGTTCTTCAATATTGCACTGTAGGCAGACTTAAAAGCTTCAGTGTCATTGTATATGCTGCTAATCTACACCTGCAAGGGATAGAAGTCAGTTAAAGGGTGACATCAAGTATCGTGGCCTGCCGAGTTGCAATATGAAGGGGAACGAATGCAGAGATTGTGCCAGCAGATCAACCAGGAAAATTGTGAGGAGACTGTTAGTGCCATCTGTGGCATAAATCATGACGTAACAATAGCTAACAACTGCAGCACTTCTGTGAAAGTATTCATAGGAACAATAAACTTTGCCGCTGCTCATGTCATGTGACACGCAAGAGCGGCATCGAATTACAAATGTGTTGTTCCGTGTGGTGGTGTAGCGTGCAACCCCATCAAAATAAAATTAAGGTTGTGACTAGAGTGAAGAGATGTTTTACCACAATAACGACAGAGCACACGTTCAAAGGAAAACCCGTGCGACAAAATTAGAAAGAAATCACCTTTTTTCCATTAACGCAAAAACTTTGTCAAGTGGAGTTTGGTGCTAAGTTAGTTTTGTTAATTTGGGTTTTGTGTAGCAGCAGCAAAAGCTAAATGCCCATGCAGAGGCTTCAGGCATGCCTCTGATCCCTACACAGGGCATGGAAATTTTATTTGATTGAGGTTCAACTGTATTAGGCGACACTAGTACAACACAATTCAATTAGAATTTAGAATATGCACCATCATTTTGATGCTATGGAAGCATTCAAATCACAGTTTGGCATCATCAGCACATTTATACTCAACTCTAAAAACCCTCCTCATACAGGCATAATCTATGTATTATCTCATGCAAGAGAGGTGTTAGAAGCATTGCAAAGCAAGCAACTAATTAATATCATGTACTGCAATAAATATTTGACTATAGGAGACTTTTGATGCACTTCCATTCTTACTCTTTTTGTACAGGCCTCAGTAGTTAAAAACTTCTAACTTTCGCCGCTTAAATCTGCAATAGCTTCAGCACAAGCTGTCATCTCAGTAGTGGCACACACTGCCAGATTATATTGTCGAATGTTTTTCTCCACCGCTATTCGTAACTGTACTGACGTTAGCCCAAGCAGATTCCAAGCTAGTGAAATGAGCTTGGCGTGATGTTACGTTTGTGCAGACAAAAGAAAAATTTTTTATGACTCAGCACCTAGTTGCATAAAAATGTTCTCGAATCCGGAGTGATAACACAACCAGCAGTGCTAATACTCCAGCACTGTATATCATCCTGTTCTTGGTAAGTCAGTTGCACCAAACAATTAAAAAAGGCAGCATGCCAGCATCAGTCCTGTTAAAGCCCATGCAGCAAAAGCAGAAGGCATGCAGTCTACAGGTGCTTCTTACTAGTGTAATTAAAGTCGAATGCGAGAAACCTAGAGATTTGTTATGCGGAAAGTCGCGAAATGTCACTTGCAGCATACCCACAGTTCAAACCATGCAAAATGTGCAACCGCAGGCATTGTTACTCAGTTAGCAGTATGTTGCAAGAAAAACCTAGGAGTGGGATGAATGCAGAGTACTCACTTCAGCCCTGTACATGAAAGCATGAAAGAACACCAGACAAGAGGTTAGCTGCTGGAAGAAGGCAAAGTTATAGGTTGGCAGTTTGACATCAGGGCTGTACATTCCAGTATTATTAATGACAAGGTTCAAGACAAATGCCACAATTAGAGATGCAAAGATAATTTGTGAAGCTAGAATACCAGTGTGCATATATAATATGTATAAAAACGTTGCCGATACAGCCCTTGTAAGAGGATGAGAACACTTGAAACGCAACCATGATGCATTACAATTCTTACCGCTGTATTCATGAACCGACCTCACAGGGACACTAAAGAGCAAGATCCTTTTTAGCAAGATGCTTTTTCGCACATTAGTAAAGCACATTTTTGCAATCTCGAAAACACCACTCTTACCGCAACGTAAAGTAAAACTTGGTAAGCGAGAAAACGCAGGAAGATAAACTGTTGGTGGAGACGCTGCCTCGAGATTCCAGCACCGAACACTGCAACGTCGTAATTTTGAAGGCATCTACTGGGTCCTATGTAGCTTATAATCGATGATAAAGTTGAAGTACATTGAAATCTGCGAGTGCCATAGACCCAGCATACGAAGTTTCAAAAAATTTAATCAAGCCAATATCGTAAAAATACAAATACATCGTGAAATTTTTACGTCACGTGCAGAGATTACGGTGCAAAATTTAAAAAGGAAACTTCAACCTTGATTTCCTCTGCTAACAATGAACTTATGACAATGAAACTTACATCATCAAAGTTTTCAGAGTACAGTTTATCAATCTATAACAACTTGCTTTTCTTTAGTGCCCCTTTAACATATCTCGACAAGGCTAGTTAATAAAGGACGAGAAAAGTATAAGTACAATCAGAGTTTCAAAAATATCTTGTCGTAAGAGCGCCTTATGAAAGGCGTCCTTAACTCGTCAAATATAGGCCCTGGGTGTGAGGGTAGGTAAGTTTTCACTACAAAATATTTCAAGCAGCAATGAATTGGCTTTACTGCAGGAAACCAACAATATACACAGAAACAGACAACACAAACAGCAGAAATGCTTGTTTAGGCATTGCCAGTTCTCAGTGAAATACAAGTTTTTCGTCTGGCCACTTTTCTGCAACTCGTTGACTCAGGTGTGTCAGATCAGTTTTGTTATTTCAATGTGTTGTACGTTTTTGTTGTGTTCGGTGGTGCTATCATGCTCCCTTCAAAGTGCACCGTTTTTTTTATCAGTTCCTGAAATTTCTCAAGATTTATTTAACATTTTTACGAAGTTGCATTTATTATAGAATCATGCACGCAAGTGGATTTCACCGACGAATTAGATATGTCCAGACGAATTTTGTCTAACAAGTACCAAGACGGATGCCTAGTGTCTCCAGAGAAAACTAACAATATCGCAGCACATCCACGGGGTGAATTATGATGAGTGGGCGAAGCTCCGGAGAGAAATCGGTAAAAATGTGAATGTTCCATGTGTAATTCGCACAGTCGATCATCGTGTAAAGACATCATGAGAAACACTGTATGTGTATATATAGAAAGAAACATTTATTTGTTCTTAGAGACGATCGGATGGCTTGCGATGTCCCTTCATTATGACGGCTTTATGGTCCGTGAAATGAAGGGTGAGCAGTTCCTGTATAGGTTGCAGTGGAAAACTTCCAAATACTAGGTCAATGCATGCTCCTCGGATCAAGTTGGTTTTATATGGTCATACGATATACATCCGTGCGTCCGCCCATCCATTCACGCATCTGTCCATCCGTCTATCAGTCTGACCGTCCGTGCGTCCATCTAGTGAACACTCCAAGTACCGCCATCTCCCATCCCCCATGACACATACCCGCTTTAGAGTGCCCATTTCGGGAAGTTTTAACGATACAGAAAAAAGTGTTTTGCAACCATAGCAGATATCTGCTGGACTATACTTGTGACACTCACTTGCGAGTCATTGACAAGGCCACCCGCTTTGCTTTTCTTTCAGCACTTTCGTGGCTTGCCCTGCAATCCCTATTAACATGTCGCTCTGAAGTCTAAACGTGCCAGTTCCATAAAAGCGCGATGCGATGAGCAGCTGCACGAGATGTGGCTCAGCAAACCCACGATCGTGGATATTTTCCTGCACTAACAACATAGCGGGCAGATTCTTCACGGCACTTTTGGTGAAGTGTGGGCAGCACAAAAATTCCTGCTTGTTGTAGGTCTCCACCGGGTTCCATCGTTGAAGACTTGCTGCGGCTTTGACATGTATGCTTATGCTGTGCTATTCAATATTTGTTCTTTGCCCTACACATAATTAACGAAAAATATGCAAAGTTGTCATCCCCTGCCACGTTGTTTTAGGAAGCCTTAAGGTAGGTCGTAGAGCACTTTAACAGAACCTTATTTAAGTACGAAGAAGGTTCTGTGATAAGTACACGAAAGGTTCTTGAAATACGTTAAGGAAGGACTTATGGCTAAGGTTGACGCAAGTACTAAGAAGGATAAGATTAAGTAAGGTGCATGAATACGGGGATTAATCCACTTGCAGAGTGAAAATTGAGTTCAGTTCTCCAAAGAAACATGACCAACGTATGCTGCAAGCTCCGGCTTAATCTTGATTGCCCGAGGATCTGTACCAGACAATTTTTACACTTTGGCCTCACAGGAATGTGGCCTTTGAAGTCGAATTAAGACCATGTCCATATGCTCAGCAGGGATGTCTAACTACTAAGCAGCACTGTGGCAAGTGTCTAGATTAAGGTACCTAGCAGCGGGCCTCCCAAAAATGATGTCCGTACTCAGTTTTCCCATCTTCAACCCCATATTTGTGGTTTTGACAAGCACTGCACGTCAAAGAAGTGGCATCTGCTAACAAGCCTCTTTACAGAAGCAGGGAGCGACAGGTTTTTATGAACCCTAACTACACTTTTCAGCATGAATACAGATGTTTAAGGATAAATGTAGTGCACACTCAGCCAAGAAATGCCAGTTGATATTGCTATTGGCAATGACTATTTATAAAAGCTAATGCATACATGCAATGCACATTTCCAATTCTGCTTTGAAACAGACAGATGTTTTCAGTTGCATGTAAGATTATCTTCTAGCAGTTCTTTTGGGTCTTATAACACACCATTAGTTGTGTACATTTCATCCGCATGCCTTTCCAGACACTTCTCGTGTTCAATACAAAGCTGGAAATACGAGCAAATTTGTATCTAAAACTATCTCCATTAGCACAAAAAAGAATGCATTGTAATTGATGGATAACCTTCTCAACAAATTCAACGATGTCAAAAATGTACACGACGGGCATATTTGCACTCAAACTAGCCAGATTCATCCGAAAAAGCCCCGTTTCGAGCAATCTTCCACTTTTGCCCGCTTCCTCACAGGTTGCATAATTAAATTGCTTGTTTCAAGCCTCATGTCTGTCTAAGTGACCTGAAATTTGTGTTTAAAAACCAGAAAGATGGACAAGAATTTGTATACAGTGTGAAATGTGCAAAGCAAATTTTACCTTCTACATTTTAATTATGTATTCACCAACAAGTGGCAAATCTCAGATGTGCACAACATACAATATTCTCAGATTGTGTTCTTAAAAAGCAGATATAAAACATGTACAAAGTTGCATATACCAAGTGTGCTGAAAGCACACGGTGCAGTGGGTCGGCACTACACAGATTGACTGGTGCCGAAAAACCTTGCTTTTTTTTAGAAGCTACGGCCCCCACTTATTTAGGTATGCACATATAAGAGCCAAATTACCTTTTTCTTGTCCCGCATAGAGCCTTTGCCACGAACCATAATCTTGCAGCCGGTCTCTTGTTCAAGCTGCTTTGCTGTCATACCACGGGGACCCAAGATCCGCCCAACAAAATTGTACTGCAAGGCAATAGAGGCAATTCAAAAAATTTCAGGCTTAACGACCTGTCCATGCAACACCATTTACACAGTACCGAAGCATAGTCAGCTGTTCAACTGTAATAATTGATACGATGTGTCTTAATGCTGCACAGATGGCTACAAATAAATATTGAACACATTATATTGCTTATTCAGATGACAAAAAACTGTTTTGTAAATTACATACTAATTCCATTCAAAATGGAAGAACGAATGCTAAAGCTCACTTTAAGCATATTAATACATAGATATGTCAAAACACCACTAGGGCTTCATTAAATGTACATTCATGCTGATATTGATAAGTTGCAGAAGCTTGTCAAATTCAATATTAGGCTCCTTTAGAATACCACTAACTGTAGTTGTTGCTACCTGTTTCAAAGTAATGTTTCTTTTTTTTTTGACATTTTTAGAAGAGTTAAGACAGCTCAAATTTCCTCTCGGTATTTGTGCCATTGACTGCCAAGCACAGGCTCCTACAGCAGGCATCACAACATTTAGAAGTATCTTGACAGAAGCGACAATCTATTTAGTACATTCAAAGTTAGCCTGTCATCCAGAATAATTCCAGTTGACTTGCAGGCTTTGAAAATATGAATGCAGGAAATTGGATACCTAGCTGAATAGAAAAGCAAAGAAAAGCTTTGTAACCATATTATTGACATGACCTTGCCAACAGAAGTTGCAGCCACTTGTGCACAAGAATACACCCACTTCACAGGGCACTCCATGTTATCTAATCAGACCTGATGCTTCTTTCAACAACAGACTTTGTGTGTGCCAACACACGTACAAGAGGTCATAGTACTTTAAATTACTGTGTGTTCATTTTCTTGAAATATCCAATGACTGCTATATGGAGCCACACTATAAGCATCAAATAAACCACAAAACTGTATGAAAAATTGGCTGCAAATTACTTCAGCTCCCACAGTTAACCTGTGAAGCATGTATGTTACTGTAATGCTACTGACCGATGCACAAAGTTTAAACAAGATATCTGAAGCAGCAGTTTAACTTCAAACATGCAGTCAATATAACGAAATACCATCAAAATTGACATATATCAAAGCAAAATTTGGAATGAAAGTGGTGACTCACATCAGGATGCTCCTTGACAGGTACATAGACTTTCTCAGACCGACTAACAGGCGGTCCTATCCCATCAGGAAGTACCAGGGGCTCTTTTTTCATGCCATTGATTTGAAATAGCGATGACCGGACCTTGCCGATTTCTGCATTGAACACAAGTACCTTGATCAAACTGCTGTGTATGCTCGGGAATCCACCGGTGATAAAGTTTGAGAAAACAAATTCACTCACTCAGATGAAACAAAACTATAAAGCTTTTCTTGAAACTCGATCAATTTTCGCCGCCTACAGTTCTTGACGTTCAGTGCTTATTCAGAACTACATAAGCGTTTCGGCCGCTTAGACATCGCCGAACGGTGGCCAGGATTCGAACCCATGACCTCCATTAGCAGCTCAACGCCGTAGCCGCTAGGTTACGTCGGCGAGGCGCCAATCAGCATTCTCTGCTTTTCCGTCGACAATTATCGCAAGGCGACAAGCAGCTCTCAACATTAAATAATTGCAAGCACAAAGGATCCGACTATGGTAATCCGACGGTACTTTTGCAGCAGCTGCGACTCCGATGTGCGGAATCGAGTACAAAATCACTTCATGCACGGCTCCAGTGTTCTAAACGTGCGGTAAGGCATACATACCGGCGCTGGCAATTTGGGGAACGCCTTCCCGGAGAAGCACGAATGCTTGCATATTGAAGCCATCGTCCGCAGCTGTGACATCACGTTAGCTGCAAGCTTCCGTTAATTCTTGAATTAAAGCACGGGGACCTAGCATGCAGTATGGCTGTGTTTAGCTATCATTACGCTGTTGGACTTGGCATATTTCTGCAGAAAAACCGCTGCTGAAGCGACCGGTTGGGCGCTCTGGACACGCCGATTCCGTCTGTGCGACGCATACGCGTGACTTCCGACGCCAAACTGACGTGCGGCAAGTGATAAATCAAGCAGTCAAGCGACCGATAATTCAGCAGTTTAGGATTGTGACCAGATTACCGTATCTACTCTTGACACATAACCAACTACGTCATCGCCCCGATTCCATTTCACCAATCAAACAGGAAACCACGATATCGAATGCCACAGTATTATTTTACCAGCCAATCCGAAGCAATGGGGGCGCAGCAAAGGATGTGTGTGTGTGCGTAGCTAAGGCGTACGCAACGACAACGCGGACTAACTAGTGTGGAAACAATGCCTACGTGATGATTTGCTGATTAACGAGAGAAAACAAAAACCGCCGACGAGTGAATGAGCAAGTAGTCCGTAAAGGCAGAGAGGGGCGCAGGCATCCGAAGCTGCACTTGAGATGCAAGCCGACAAACAAGTGCCACTCGGTCATGCTTGAAAAAGCAGGCGCGCGCATGTCAGCTGCACATTTCACTGCGTCGACCTTGGCGGTAAACAATAAATGGCTTCCGTTTCTGAATGTTAGAAACTTTTAATCGGGATGCCCGGCGCCAGCACAGAGCGGCGGGCGATATGATACAAGAGATTGGTGAAGGTCGGCAGAGATATTAGCACCGCAAGACAGACAACGCGATTTCCAAGTAGTTCAGCTGCAGAACGAGAACCTCCTTTGACAGAAAAATGCTGGCAGGATGGAAACTCGATATGGAACCTAGCAAACTTTGGACCAAAGCTATGGTCTAAATTTCGACAATGTGGAAACTCGCCCCCCCTTTTTCGGAAGCGAGGTACCGCCGAGCCACTTAATTTTGAGTGGCTTGAAAGAACAGAATGTCAAGACCAGTCTGAACAGGTGCACCGCGGATGACTTTCGTCACAACCATTCACCTGCTGGGAATGTCGGCGTTACTAATGCTATCGGAGGTGTTTTCGGGCCCAACAGTGGCTTCACAAGCAGCGCACAAGTTCCCTCTTACCTAATTATTCCGAGAAACGGTGGAAATCCACAAAGGCATCCGAAAAATTCCAAGATGCGCCCGGTGGGCACACTGCGATGCAGGAGAGAAATCCAACATGGCGGCACTTGTCAGTAGGCTTACAAGCGTCGGAATGCGTTTCATTTCGACGCTGTCGCCGGTTTAGCCGGGCAATATGAAAGCACACACCGTCACGACTACGCGTCGCCGGCACAGAGACCACGAAGCAGCACCGATACGCACGGTCGACCGAAAACATTGCCTCCAAAACGATAAGGGGCGGAACGGATTCCACCACACACATAGCAGCGGAGACAGTCCCCACACGAAACCGAAGGACTCGTTGACGGCACCTCTTGGCCGAAGGAGCAGGTGGAAGCACTCCGATGTTTTCGCCGTGCTCGATGGTTACGCCTAAGGAGGACCGACAGCGGCTGTCGCAGCCCAGCGACGGCGCAAACTCACCTTCGTCCAGCAGTCTCTCCAAGTGGATGAAAACATTTGGAAAAGCTGCCAGTTGCTTCTTGTCCTTCAGCAGCTGCGCGAGGTAGTCGGCAATGCTCTGCGTGTTGTTGTTCGAGTTTTCACCCATTGCGCTTTGTGGCCGCTGCTGCTGCTCGAAGAGTGCTGCAACGATAGAAGGCCGATCCAGCGCCGACGACGAACCAACCTCCAGGCTTTCTGCCTCGTGCTTAATCTACTAGCCAAACTCGTCGATTGACCTTCCAAGGAACTCAGCGCGCAGGCGCGTTTGGGGGGAAGGTCCATTTTCGCGCAGAAGGGGAGGTCCCTGGACGGGAGAGGGTGAACCTCAGCTCCTCCTCGCCCTTTTCGGCCCTGGCGGCGGCACGCATGACTCGTCGTCTCTCGCGGGTCGGGCAGCAGAGCCTTTCCTCGGCACGGCACATGCGTCGAAAATAACCGACGGCTGCGTCATGCTACACGAGGACCCGACGCGGTCAGGTCTTCGATTAGTCCGTAATCAACAGGGTCCCGCCGACAAAAGAGCCGCAGCACCCAAGTGACATGCTGTTCTCGCTCTTCGGAGGCGGCATTCATGCCCTGGTTGCGATGCCACGAGGCAATGATTCCCCCTGTCGCTTTTGATCGCCTTGTTTCATTCAGCAGTGAGCGCGACAGCACTTTGCCCGCATCAGTTCCACACTCAAGCGAAATCATCGCTTGAAGCTATGAAGGATTTAATTAATTTTCACGAGGGAGCAAACGTCTTCCGTATCTGTGACGATTTTTCGACGCTCGTCACCAGTCATGCGTCGTCTATGCGGATCTATTGAGGAAGCTGGCGCCGCATGATGGCCCGTGTTGGAGGGCGTTGGACGTATGCGAACAGCCCTTCCGCTTTGAATGTCAAATACCACCCAGACCAGGCGGAGAAGGGCGATCTTGCAGTGGTCGCGATCAAATGGGTCACGCCCACAACCGAGACCTGTCCCACGGCCCCTACATACCACGACATTCTGGGTGGGCTCGGCGCACGCATGATAAACCTGCGAACTAAAATATAGCGTGTATTTTGATTGAGGTAACCTTTAAGTAAATTTCCTTCACCCGTGGTCGTCTGTCGAAACCTCGCCGTACCGCGCCCATCGTAACAAAATCGACAATTTTATTTTTTGTGCTGCCGTGCAAATGAAAAAAAAAAAAAATGAGAGAATAAATTGTGGTGTTCTACGTGTCACAACCATAATATCACCATGAAGTACGCCATAGTCAAAGTTATGCAGAGTCCCCCCCCCCCAATGCGTATAGTTCTTCATAACTGCATCATTCATGGTTTGACCGCGCAACACTCCCGCATTTATTTAATTTGTGTAGCAGCCGAACGAGCCGCGAAACATTCGCATTGCTGCAGCAGCCTAGCGCTTTATCAAGTTGGCGGCGTTCATCGTACACCCAGCCAGCTGAACTGCCACGGCGTACCATAACATTGTAGCTTATCTCAACTGGCGGCATTTTGCTTGTCTGTTGCAGCGCGTTGACGTCACTGGCCGCTCGTCGCTTGCTGCCCAGGCACAGCTCCGCTCATCAGGAACAGCCCGAGGCGGCCATCAGATGGGAAACACCTACAAGCAGGCGGACGACTACGACGTTTTCGCCGCCATCTATGACGCGTTCAAAATGACGGCGTTTACGACATGCGCGGTCGCCGCAGGAGAGCCTTGCAGCAGTGATAGGCGACGGTTGCCCTTCATTTGGTCTCACGAATTGCGTCTTGGCTGCCTTGATGAAGTCATTAAGAGCCCTGCTCCTTCCTGGTTCCTTCCTAAGCGAGACAGATTGCGGCACATTGGCGAGATGAGACTCCCGATGCGCTGTGTGTCTGCCACCCCGAGATGCAGGTCAGTGGCGGAGGAATCCGTCGCTGGCGTTTGTCGAAGGCGATTGCAATACCGTTGTGCTTGCTGCGTGTGCCCATGGCTCTAATGGTGCCCTCACAGATAGAATTAGTAGTAGGGTGTAGCAGGGGCATATCTAGACGCTCTTTTTGTTGTTGTTTTTTTGGAGGGGGGGGGGTATAGCGGCGGTAGCTTGAAGGAAAACCAGAGAGGCCTACTTACGTTCTTTTTTTTTTCAGTGGTTACTGTCATCACAAGAACCCCGTCGCGGCATAAATACTGTTAATTTCTGCTCATACTCGTCCCTCTCACTCGTCCTAATATGTGACAGGAAGGGGAAAAGCACTGAAGAGAAGGGGTGTGGTGGCTGACGCAACCTATGGGGTGGAAGGGGGATCGCCGCCTACCACCTCCCCTCCCCCTCTGGAACCGCCACCGGGACAAAGGGATGAGATAGGGAGTGAAAAGGAAGATAAAGAAAACGCAAGTGGCACTCACAAGTCTACCGGGATGGTCTGTATACCGAATGTTATTTGCGCGAATAAAGTTTCCTTCGTGGTGTTCCGTTGGAGGACTATAAAAGCGCATGGTAACCAGTACATTTTCGAACACCGATGTTTAAAATGGCTAATCATGATTAATTCGTTCTTTGAGATTAAAAAAATCACTGCATATCCACGGAGTGAATGATGATAAGTGGGGCGAAGCGTCCGTGCTTCTGTCCGTCAGTCGATGCTTCTGTCCGAGCGTCCTTCTGTCTTTCTGCCCCTCCGCACCTGCTGAGTGAGTCATCGAATTAGATGGTCAAGACCACGGCGACATAGGAGGGACAAGCCCACGGCTGAAAAAGCTTTGCCCCCCCCCCCCCCCCAAAAAAAAAAAAACATAACATAACATTTATGGTCACTGGCAAGCTATCTCAGGAGACATTGGGCAAGCATTCTCAAATCATGAATGGTAATCTGCCAGTAACCCTCAAGAAGAAGGTACATAATAGCAGCATCTTTATGGTACTTACCTACGGAGCATAAATCCAGAGGCTTACAAAGAGGGTCCAGCTTAAATTGAGGACGACGCTGCGAGTGATGGAAAGGAAAATGATAGGGTTAACCTTAAGAGACAAGAAGAGAGCAGAGTGTGTCAGGGAACAAACCGGGGTTAAGGATATCATAGTTGAAATCAAGGAGAGAAATGGGCCGGGCACGTATACGTATATATATATAGTCAGGATAACTGACTGCATTCCCAGAGAAGGCAAACACACGAAGGGGAGGCAGAAAGTTAAGCGAGCCGATGAGATTAAAACGTTCGCAGGTATAACGTGCTAGCAGAAGAACAAGACCAGGTTGATTGACGGATCGTGAGAGAGGCCTTTGCCCTACAGTGGGCGTATAGTCATGCTGATGATGATGAACATGGATAGCCTCTGGGTACCCTAAACTATGGCGACTTTTCTACGAGTGATTTTCGGTTTCGGCCCCCGTTAAGGAGGACAGAACGCAGGAGGCGAACACGTAGAAGCAGAATAATCGCGAAGCTTGGCACTCGTTCCAGTTCCGTAGGTGGGCCTGCAGTTGTACATCTGTATCGGGTTGAGCAGTGGGTGGCAGCATAAGTGTTCAGGTGAAGGTGGAGTATACCGACTCGGCTAGCGGGTGGGCGAGGGTGGTGTGGTTGTGTAGAAAGCCAACTAAATGTGCATTGATGGCGGCGCACAGATCACTCAGTGGCGATCAGCATTGTGAGGACGCACGATTCTATCCTGCAAGGTCCATGCCAGCTTTACACTGGCATAGTCAGAACAGAGGTGGACTTCACTTTTCTTAGGCGAAGTCTCTGGTTGGGCGGGGAGGGGCGAATGTGTTACACGCTGCCCCTCCTATCTCTATGTGAGAGGCAGCTTGGATGGATGGATTGATGTGGCTGTACCCTTTTGATCGGGTTGCGGCTAACGCCACCTAGCCGTAATACTTAGTGAACAAAAACTACATTTATCTTTTTTTTCTTTAAATAGTGAAGTTAAGGACTGGCACGTTGCAGTGAAGGATTTAATTTTCACTCGTGCCTTGATTGTAGCCACCTGTCAGATAACCTCTTACTAGTTATTTCTACCCGCTTAAAGTCTATTTTGCCTTCCCTGTCCCTAAACCCCAGGTGCATCCGAGCGCCCACTGGCTTTGGGAGAGAGGTACCCTGGCCTGGCAGTCGGTGTTGTGCGAACTCATTTCTCCAGGAAGGTGTGCTCTCCTTCCCCGTCTTTCCTTCCCCCATGGACTGGGTGCCGCGCTTTCATATATATGTGTGTGGGTTCAAGCCAACGATACTGCTACTACTGTTTCGTCGCCAAACGACGGGATTCGCAGCATAACCGGTCCCGAATTCGCGTCGTTGCACAAACCCCATGGAGAGGCACTGTCATATAACACGGTGACGGCAACATCCATATTGTCAAGACTGGTGGAGGTGCTGGGTATCGGGTGGATCGTGAGACGTTGTACCCAGCAACTCCACCAGTCTTGTCACGTTTCTTAAGACAAACTTGGTTTAATGGGTTCGTTGAGTTGACTAGCCAGGCAGCAGCTCAGACAGATCGTCGTTGTCTTCTTTCACTCCTGGATCTCAAGCAAGCATATCATGTGGCAATATTAACTCTCAGTAGCCGAACATGTCTGAATAGTAGTTTTATGCCACGGCATGCTATAGTCCCCGACCTGCGGCGTAAACGGGACTATGAATCACGGTCCTTTCCTAGAGCAGCGTGTCTTTGCGGAAGGAGTGCGTTTCCCGCGGCGCAGGGGGAGCCGTGAAGCCAGAAGAATGTTAACGCCATCAAACGTGACCCTCGGGAAACCGGTCGTGGCGTTCGTCTGCGGCACGCTCTCGTGGCAAGGATCACGGCCAAGGGCTGCCGCGGGATTTATGGTGTATACCCCAGAAGCCCAGCCCGGCGGGCAAGCGGAGGTGCATCGCCAGAAGCCTGCTCAGACGCCTTCCTAATGCACTGGCTTCCAATTTCACTGATAAGACACGCTCCCGACGCTTAGAGGAGACCAGCGTGGTATACGTCAAAAAGCGACACATTGTATATCCGTGCCGCTCTTTTGTAATGTGTCGGTGCTCGGCAGCAACATGGGGCTTTTCGGCTTCTGTTATGTCGCACGTTATGCTATCACCTTCTCACGGATTTCACATGACGACGGTGTCGTTAAGATTTGGTTCCCATTTGCATGACTTACGGTATGCTGAAATATGCGGACTTCGTTATTTTTTCTCTTTATTCACTTTTTATAAGAGCGCGATAAACGAACAAAGACGCTATGTCTTCCGGTGTGGCACATGCCCGAGATGACGAAAATAGCAAACCTGTTAGATATATCGAGCCTACAACGACAGAAAGTTGAGGCAGCTAAAAATAGTTGTTTGGGTTTAGCGTCACAAAACCGCAATGTAATTACGGGAGATGCCGTAGTGGAGGGCTTCGGAAATTCAGACCGTCTGCGGTTCCTCGATGTGCACACGGGCCTCTGGCGATTCGGCTCCGTCGAAATGCGACCGCAGCAGGTGTCGTTTGCATTCCGTTGGCACGTGCAAAAGTACATTGGCCAGACGGGTTGCTGTGCTAACAGATGATTGCAGGGACATAACGTATACCCATAAGACTAGGGAAGCACTCTGGTGGTTCATTGACGCAGTTGCGAGAAATGCGGATGAAATGTAAATTTTAAAAAGTCGGTTGCTTGGCAAGGTGCCGTCTGATTACACTCGAAGAAAATAAGGTAAACGGAGAGGCAAAAAACAGTGGCCACGACTTTTAATGTCAGAACAACGCCTCTTCTCTAGTCCACAAAGAGCATGCGCAAAAGCGCCCTAATAAAACACTGCGCTATTCTTGTCGATGCAATTCGCAACAAAAATTCACACTATCTCCCTTTGATGAAAACAAACACAGGAGTGCTTGCACATTTTTTCGAGGCTATGTTTCCAAATGTGGTACGCCTCTATTGATTCTCTTTCACTCTGCGCCTTATTTACAGTTGATACATTTCAAAACAAGAGCCTGCAAGCGGGAAAAAAGAAATTGCATGTTTCCGCAACCGAACACCAACCAGATTGTTTGATTACATCAACGCAACTAAAAGATTACCATGCTAGTGAACCCCTACCTTTTCACATCTTTAGTTTATAATTCGTAGTTATGTCTTTCAAAAACAAAAGATGGTTTGACCGCTTGCTCAGCAAACATTTTTGTTTTTTGGTAGTATTATTTTAAGCTACTTTTTCAGATTGGCTTCATTTTCATTTTAGTTTCATTTAAGTATCCTGCCGCCCGGTTCTTGGCCCATCCCCCTTTGTGGGTAAGCGCCATCCATCAGAGGTCATCAGCATCAGCATCAGATTGTCCACTGAATATATGGTGCTTACCACAACTAAGCGAGATGTGTCACTTGCACTGAATTGTTTATTGACTTGTTGGAATCACATGCTTTCCTTTCGGTACTGCGCTGCGAAGCCATCGTATACACAAACTTGCAATGTGCAGAACGTACCAATCTGATTTTTTGCAACAACCTCTTTTGAACCTGCATGTAGGAAGGATACCATGTACGTAATAACAACGATATTCTTTTTTTGTTATGATCATCATCAGCATTGAAATTCTTTCGGCGGCTATGAAACCCCAAGGAATGTTTTAGACGTATTCCAAGCAAAAGTGCGTAGTTGATACGGGTTGATTTCATCTCCGTCAAGCGTGAACAAGGGTGTCATCGGACCTGTTCGGCGCCAGGAGAACGCACGGGACAGTGAAGGCCATTGTGATTTCGACTTAATACCAGGTGCAAAGGCATTCCAAGCAAGTAAAAATGCAACGGGGCTATTTTCGAAACCACTGTGAGAAACCTGAGCCAGCGTGGTATTTGCTGTTTGGGGTGGCAGCTAAATCCAGACCGGTTGTAGCTGAACCTTTCGAGGACAGCGAAGTCCCGGAAATTTGTAGTTGAGTAACTTCTAGCAAACGACGAGGGATTAGTCGACTGCTCTTCGATTCTCTTCTCTCTCTTGCAGCGCTTACATGGGGTGCCATGTTTGGCGATAAACCTGTCAGGCCGCCACATTGTTCTTCCCGAATGCAGACTAGCAAGTTTCGCACTTCTACCGGTAGCGGGGAACATCAACCTCTTGCCGGCAGCTTCTTGGAAGCACAGATTATCTAGGATGGCATCGGACGTGCGCAAAGCTTGGTGACATGTGCAAAACGTTGGTATGCGTTCGTGACCATAGTTGGGCATCGTTTTAGGCTGTGTCCTCTCCACGTGCGTTGTGTGGTGTCTTTCTCCGCCTTCGTGGGTGGACCACCCATACCATCGAGCGCCGTATTGGCTGAAGCTGCGGACAATGCGCTCAGGGTTTGCAACGTGGTGCCATATAAGCGAGAGACCTTTTGTATATTTTCAGTTCTTCAAGAGTTCTGCAGTTGATTGATTAATATGCGGGGTTTAACGTCCCAAAACCACCATATGATTATGAGAGAAGCCGTAGGGCTCCGGAAATTTCGACCACCTGGGGTTCTTTAACATGCACCCGAATCTGAGCACACGGACCTACAACATTTCCGCCTCCATCGGAAATGCAGCCGCCGCAGCCGGGATTCGATTTCGCGACCTACGGGTCAGCAACTGAGTACCTTAGCCTCTAGACCACCGCGGCGGGGCAAGAGTTGTGCAGTTATCCACCGAAGTCTTGATTAGCTTCTTTTGACTTCTCAGTTACTTACCATGTAAATAAATATTTGTCGTTCTTACGAGCGCCTCATTCGACTTGTTGGACGAAAAGTCATAAGGTGGGGGCCCGCTATGAAAATGAGACCAGCGGGACCGGGATTCGCAACAGTTTGCACACAACATCACAATTACTTCTGTGCTTCGTCCGCCGTGGTGGAGCAGTAGTTGCTTGGCTGCTGGCCCGCAGGTTCAGACACATCAGTGATCAAAAATGGTTTTCGTTTATATATAGAAAAATATCGGAAGGTATACGTTTCGCTAAAGAGGCGTCTATTCCAAAATCATGGTATTAATGTATAAGATATACGTGATACGAAAAATAAGAATAAAAGAAGAAAATAATCAGAGACTTAGTAAGCAAAGGCCTGCCGCTAGCAACCCATGCTCTGTGCTTTTCACCTAAAAAGAGTAAATTATCTAAACAGTGGTGACTTGGATCGATAAGGATAGCAGTGGTCCATTGGGTTGCTTTTGCGCACGTTTCGTACGGACATGGGAGGGGTGTCTTTTCCGATAATAAACGACAGTTGCCGCGCTCTGCCCCCCATTTCCCCCTATTTTCAGTGGCTTTTTGTTGCCTTTCATATTGCTGATCGGGAGGACTTGTGTGCAATCGGGAGGACCCAAGAAACGTGCGTATACCTAAAGCGAGTGGGTACGAGTTGGTTAGATAGAAGTGCCACTGAAGATAACGAGGATACGCATTTCGTGCGGAATTGCGAATTTCGATGAAGTCCAGTCGATAGTCCAGCGTTACGTGTCTAACGCATTCTTCCTGTGGTAACCCCGGTACAACGACCTGCATGCAGTCTTCAAGTGCAGCTGGGAGCGTGCGACACACGGGCATGCCAGCTACGAGAAGCGCCAACCGCAGCGCATTCGGCCGGGCCATGACATCTGTCAGGGAGGGCACCGGGGAAGCTCGTCCACGCTGGGGGGCACCGCAAGGTATTTTTAAATGAAACGTCTCGGCTCTCGAATGCTGCTCGCGCGTGCCCCTGTATGGGTGTACATTCGGCTGCTGTGCACAGGTTGCTGGCGCCAGCAGCGTTGCATATTCATGACGGTCCGTCCCACTGCGGCGATTTCGCGGGGGAGAGGCCGCCGGCTTCTTTGTCACTGACGTCAGGACCCGGAATTCCGCGCCGCGTGTGGGCCACGCTGCCGTGCGCCCCCTTTTGGCGGCGCTTCTCTTGTGCCGCCGCGCAGACAATTCTCACCGTGTAGTGCCTGCCCGGCAAGGCAAGATATCGGATGAGGACTCGTCGCCAGCGGGAAATTAACGGCGTCCTATAGCTATGCGCGCACAGACCCCTCCCCCACACATGTATACCCACAAAATGTATGCACTTGCACAGAAGCCGGTACACTAACGCAGATATCACGCACGGAAGTGGGTGCACAAACGCAGATATCACGCACATAAGCCAAGAAATTGAGCGTCAGAATAGACATCTCGAGTGGTCTGCTTTATATATTTTTTTTCTTGTGGTGTGGACGGCCTTCATTACGTTTAGACCACCAGAAAGCTGGACTGTACTTGGTAGGGATTCTTGTTGAAAGATGGGGCGTTGAAACACTGAAGATATGTGCTGCGTGTCGAGCTTATACCTAGGCCACCCTATCAATCAAGCCGGATTGACCATGCGCGCAAAGTTGGAATTGATATGTGCAGAACGATGCATTGCTTTCATTCCTTCTTGCCCTGGACAAGTCGCGACTGGAATCACCTTCCTTTTGACACTGCATCCATTAATGACGTCCAACAGTTTCGGAATGTTCTAGCTAACATTGTATAATCAGGAGTTCTTCTGTTTTTAATTACATTGTTTTAATGATGTTATTGTATCTTGTATTTTAACGTCTTAGTGCTTTTTTCTTTGTTGTTCCTTGCTCTGCTCACACCACTCCCCTCTGTAACGCATTTGACCCTGAGGGTATCATAAATAATAAAAAAAAATGGGACAACGTAAACGACGGCATTTTCTGTCCGTGTTTGCACGCCTTGTTTTTCAACGTGAACCATGTGTGACCGTCGGGGTAGCTTATAGACACGGACGCGACACAGAGAAGGGGAATAAAAGACCTAAGACAATTTAGCAGGATTAGTCGAAACCCTTTAGTACGCGCGATAACAAAAAAAAAAAAAGTCACAGCTTTGCCGCAAAGGCGAAGCAATGAACGTGATAGCAACAAATGGAAAAATCATGCGAAGAATGGCAATCAGATCGTAATGTAATCACAGGTACAGATGAACGCGAATAACTCATGACAAACGGTACAGAACCCGCAAAACGTGCATAGCCGGATATTTAGCTGTGTCTCAAGAAGCTTTCTCGGTAGAGACTCGTGCGCATGTTGTCAACTGCAGTTCGCGACTGTGGCAGAAATGATCCCGTTGATCAAGTCCGAAAAAAAAAAAGCTCCATAATGGATGTAAAAGTAAATATAAAGTGACGGCGTCCTCCTCACAGAGGCCTGTGTTGTTCCCCGACTTCACACATCTTTCAACGCAACATTAGGGTGCTTGGTCGACATTATCGTTAAGAAAAACGATAACGACATGCGTGTATCTATAACTGTGCGCACGAAATAATTACGCGAAAGCTCCAACTGAGTAAAGGTATGATAAAAAATAGCCCCCCCCCCCCCCCCGCTCGTTAGATGAAAGTTGAAAGTTGAAATTTATTTCACCACAACGATACACCGTGATTCACACAAACAAGAAACAATTGTGGCATGGAAAGTAGGAAAAAAGCTGCGCTATAGCAGCTTGACTAGCCCCACCTCCCATTTGTACAAGGCAACAGAAACGATGGCACACCAAGCTCCATACGGTGCTCACGTATGATTGAAAGAAAAAAGAAAAGAAAACATTCTAGTGGTTGTTTATGAAGTACAGAATAGATGCACGCTTGGGTGTTTACAAACAAACAATTTTTGGGAAAAAAGGCAACCAATATAAGACGCTATAACAGGAAGGAGTACACTTAAAATTTCATGCATTTACAAGTACTGGGTGTAATTTTTCTGGGTTTATAGTTCCTTATACAAACAGGTTTAATATATCACTACTTGAAAGGAGACGCAATTGCTGTTCTGTGAGCTTGAACTTATTTAGTATATGGGGAACAGAGTGCTTTAGCATTTGGAGTCCGTAATTTGTTCGCGGTCGGGGGATGTGCCAGTGTTCAGAACTCCGCATCGGACGCAACAAAATTTTCGGCTGTAAATGTGCTAAGCCTCTCACGGTTTGCGCAATTCTTTCGAATTTCAGACCTCAAAGACAACAACAAGTTATGTTCATATGCCACACAAAATTTTAAAACTTTAAACTTGACAAATAAATGGGATGTGTGTTCTCTGTAACCTATATTTGCAACAGCCCGCAAAGCGCTTTTTTGAAGTGTATACAACTTTTGTCTTGATGTTTCAGTTCCAGAAGCCCATACCAACTGACAATAGCGTAGATGAGAACAAAAAAGCGTATTAAAGATAAGAAGTTTCTGGGGGAGCGGTAGAAACGACTGACATCTTCTCAGCACGCCAAGGGCTTTTCTTAGCTTAATACACAATTGTTCAGTGTGAGAATTCCAGAACATATGTTGATGAAAGATGACGCCCAAAGTTTTGACAGTCTCTGAAAGTTCGATATTGAAATTATTTAGCATCAGTTTTTGTGTGTACGTACATGTTATTCCTTTCGCACGGAAAAGAACGGCCTTGGTTTTAGAGCTGTTGATCTGTAACGAATTTTGGCAGGACCATTTCGAAAAATTGACTAACGTTTTATTAGCTGCTTTTATCAAATCGTCTATATTTGTTCCCGTAAAGAATAAGCTTGTATCATCTGCATAAATAATGTACGTTATTGAGTGATCCACATTTACAATATCATTGATATAAAGGTTAAATAGAAGAGGTCCTAATATGCTTCCCTGTGGTACACCGCGTTTGATTTTTTTGGGCATAGATGTTTGCCTATTTATAGACACACACTGGTACCGATCACTAAGGTAGCTTCCTATTAAATCGAGCGCGATGCCTCTAATCCCGTAATAAAACAATTTTTCTAACAAGGTTTCGTGATCAATTCTGTCGAACGCCTTCGTAAAGTCTATGAATACGCCTAATGTTAGCTTTCTTGCTTCAATGTTGCCCAGTATCAACTCTTTTTGATGCAACAGCGCTGTCTCCGTCGATACGCCAGACCTGAACCCATATTGTGCTGTTGTAATCACAGAATGCGAGTCCAAAAATTTATACAATCTAGTGAAAATGATTTTTTCTAGAGCCTTTGAAAATATAGGTAATACCGATATTGGCCGGTAATTACTCATTTCATTTTTGTCACCACCTTTAAAAAGCACTGCAACTTTGGCATTTTGCATCCGCTTAGGGAACATACCTGTGCTTAAAACAATATTATAAATATGCGTCAGGCAGGGTGATAATAAATCAATAACAAAGATAACCGGTTCCATTTTTATGCCGTCAATGTCCTCACTTTTGCTTTTTTTAAGTTTCATGAAAACGTTGTTTACCTCAGTTTGCTCTGTAGGGTCAATAAATATTGAGGGGGCTATAGGTGTTGGCATGTAACTTAGTGCATTTCCGTCGTAAGTACTTTCTGACAAAGAAGTAAAGTACCCATTGAATTTATTGGCTAATGCTGTTCCTTTAAATATATGATTATCAATTGTAATTTCGTCGACACCAGGCGTCCTATTACTTGAAGATATGATTGTGTTTAGTTTTTTCCACATTTGCTTGGCATCTACGATACCGTTAAAAATAGTATGGTAATAGTCGCGTTTGGCTTGTCTTAAAGTTTTTGAAAGACTGTTTCTGTAGGCCCTAAACGCTTTCAGTGCATTCAAATCGCGATTTTTCAAGAACACCTGGTACAGTCTGTTTTTCGTACGTATCATTTTCAATATACTTAACGTTACCCAAGGCTTACGTGCGCGTTTTGGCTTAGTTATTTCTTTGTACGGAAAGTGTTTTTTATATACCGAAGAAAAAATTTCTATGAAATGGTCATATGCGGTATCAGCCGTAGAGCACGCAAAAACTGCGTTCCAGCTTGTTCTGGCGAGTTCATCTCGGAACTGCGACAGTGTAACCGCGTTGATGTCTTGATATATTATATTTACAGTGATTTTTTTTGCCGTATTGTACGTATCAGTTACTAAATAGATAGGCAAGTGATCGCTAAGTGTCACATTAATGGTACCAGAGAATAGGTCATTAATTGCTAGGTTAGTAATAAAAAGGTCGATAAGAGTTTCACTAGTTGCAGTGATACGTGTGGGGGTGGTTATCACATTAAACAAAAAATGGGAATCGAGAATCGCAGATAATTCGCCCTGTTTAGGAGTTTTTGTCAGCATATCTATGTTTAGGTCACCTCCTAAAATTATATACTAGATAAAAATTAATTATAAAGATAATTATATACCCCCCATCCCGAAGGAACGCATATACCACGCAATATGTCCTGCTGCCATGCTGTGCGAATAGTGATTCCATTCATTCACTCGCACCTGCCAAAGGTGTCCCGCTCACATGTCCCCCATCGTTGGACTAAAGTAGAGCGGTCTATAGCGCAGTCGTCTATCGAAAAATCTGAACGTGCCTAGCGCATCGGCCTCTCACGCAGGTCGTTGCCGGCACCTCCTCTCTGCATCGTCGCCTGTTTGTTTACTGCTCAAAAAAAGACGAGCGGACGCTTACATCTCTAAAGGAGCGCATATTGTATACGGCTTGTTGGGCATTATGGAAGTGTGTGTGTGCGCGTGTTTGTACATTGCGGAGGGCGGGCGTTTGTGTGACGGCCCACGACCAAGGGTGGACGCCAGGGGAACCAGGAAAAAAAAAAGTGCTGTAGGATCGGAAACATCGTTACCGCGCTGCGCCGCCGTTGAGCGAGCCCGAACTGCTCGCGCGGCTCCATTCGCAGCTTGCCATTTTGCTCGGTGCTTCGAGCGAGTGCCTCGACGCCTGCTCTCGCGGATAAGTGAAGAAAAGAACGAGAGAAGATGCCTTTTCCAAGAGTGCCGTATTCAACCGCGTCCTTTTGGGGTAACGGACGTTGCCTGTATGCCAGCGACGTTCCGTGTATACACATCCGAGCGTGCTCCCATCGCCGATGCGCTCCTCACGTTCCGTTACGCGGACCAGCATCGCTTTGCGCTCGGTCGATACCGATCCGTGTGCCGTACCTGCCCGCCCCCTCAGACCACCGAACGCGGGAAGAAAAACCGCGGTCCGGCGGTGAAGGCGAAAGAAACGGCGTGTTTGCCCTAAGCATTGGAGCGCCGCATTCTTAAGAGACCAGTGCG
Source organism: Rhipicephalus microplus (assembly GCF_013339725.1). Classification (NCBI taxonomy): domain Eukaryota; kingdom Metazoa; phylum Arthropoda; class Arachnida; order Ixodida; family Ixodidae; genus Rhipicephalus; species Rhipicephalus microplus. Next base: position 161,812,971 of record NC_051171.1, on the reverse strand, counting down.
CAAAAGGCGTGACTGAGATCGAGATATTGACGGTACCTCCTTCTGAATTTTATTCTGTTTTCTTCATTCAGTCGGGAGCCGCCACCATTTAGGTCTCCCGTGCCTTTTCAGAATCCCGAGTGTTTGCTTAGCTGCCATAGCGGGTGCGTATGTGCCGTGGCGCGCACACCCGCTCTATGGCTACGCACACTCTTTTTTTCTTTTTTTTTTTCTTTCGGCATAGCGCGCGTGCCGCGAGGAACTCATCCAGCGAACGAGGATCCCTGGTAGTCCGGGAATCACCTGCGCCCTCTTCCTTCTCAGTCTGCAACTCTTCTTCTTTTTTCACCTCCGTTCTGCCAGGCGCTTTCGCAAACAGACCGTGCAATTCTGTGCGCCACTCGTATAGCGATCCTTCCCTCGTACACTACGTAATACAAAAAAAAAGCAATAAAAGTCGGTGGCAGGGCGGCTCGTGTGAGCCAAACCGTGAGCGTGTATAAAGCGAGAAATGTGGCCTGATGGAAGGTTAAGGATCCACCGGCAGACCCTGTTAAAAAAAAAAAAGAAAAAGGGTAGCCAGCGGGATCCATATACAGTTTCTGTCGCGCCCCTTCACGCGAAGAACCTTTTTGCCGCTATACGGAATCGAGCGCCCATGCATGCCGACCTGATGCCGCGACCTCAAATAATTCTTCGCTCTATCGTTCCAATTTTTCTGTTGCTTTTATCCTGTTTTTATTTGTTCTGCGTTGAACACGAAGGGTTTCGTAGTACAAAGCGAAACAGCGCGTGTATGGCGGCATTTCGAAATGCGTGAACGCGAAGTCTTTTTCGCGCCGTCTATTTCTCAATTCGTTTGCTTGATCTTACAAGCGCTTCTAGAACGGGGCTGTCGCTCGAAAAGGTTCGTCATGCTCCATATGGGCCAACGCATCAAAACGCATTTCCGAGGTGAGCCGTGAAGGTGCCACGTAAAGCCATTTGTCACATTCTATAAAACGTTTGATCACGACATAAAGAACGCGCAGTGCATGCGCAGTTACTGGGCTTGGTATACTTACGCAGGTGGTTATCCTGGCATTACTCCGCATTTGTTAAGATACGTATAGTCCCACCTAGCTCGAAAGGGGCAGAAGTTGTGATGCAGTTGCCTCATGCCAGCATCAGCACGCTACTATAGAGTCGCCAAAATCGTGAACTTGTTGGGATTTGCCTACGGTAATAATTATTGAAGACCTTACAGTGGCACCCTCCTCGGCCACATGCACGCAGCCCGTAAAAAGGCTGTTATCTGCGGAAAGCGGGCTTCTCCTCACAAAGACTGTTGCTGTGGGTAAGCCAGCTTTAAGTTCGTTCGTTGCATACGTACAGACGCGTTCGAAGCTTCGTCGAGATTCGCACTTAGACATTCTCTCCTGTAAGCCGTGAATACTCCACTTCATTGTCAAAGTAGAGAGGAATGGAGGGGAATTGGATGCCGGCAGACTCGGCATTACTCTTGCGATTCTCTACCATTGAGTCGCACATTTCCGTTTGTTCGTTTGCGCATGCGTGAGATTAGAGGGAGTGTGTGCCAACGCCGTGAGCACAGTCATGGCTCAGCATGAAGAACCTCTTTTAAACCGCATGGCGCCTCCTCGTGAACTTTAGGAACAGGTGATTGCGTGAATAGCGGGCGTATGTACAATTACCACGTTGGAGGTGCCCCAGCCGGCCGCCAGGAAAAATTACTTGCATGCGCGCTGTCGACGCGGTGGTTTAGCGGTGCATGCAAATGCGGTTGGGCCACACGTGTTCCCTAACTGAGTGTGATTGCTGAAGCACGAAGCTTGATTGGAGCGGCTTGCAACAGCCGTCAACGCCGATTGGTCGGGCACCCTATAGTCGGAAGATCGAGATGACGCAGCATAACCCAGTTGCGTGCATCATGAGGAAAACTGTTGTGGGAGTCGCATTTGAGGGTTACAATCGCGTTCACAATAAATAAAAGAAACCCAGAAATCCAGAAATTTATATATCTCAAACATAAAACTAACTTTAAAAAATAAAGAAGGGGGGGGGGGGGGTCTGGTTGGCACAGCACTGTCGGTAACGCGTCCACATTTCATAAATTGAAAAATGTAGCAGGGTGTACAGGACTCAATCGTTGGGATGTGTAGAATCTATTTTGAGCTCCTGTGGTTATCTAACGTGGTATCTATCTAACATTCCTGTAATAGCAATTATATGGACTCTATCGGCTGATTTTTGCCGTCACAGTTACAAAAACTTCCAAGCAGGCCACCGTGGATTCGAACCAGTGGCCCCTCGATCTTCAGCGCGCTGCGTTAACCAACTATAGGTCGCGCTGTTTATGCCACCCATACCACTATAACGGCGAGCTACGTAAGTACACCATATACCACTGGCTTTCTGCATATGGACTTGAAAGAAACGTTCTTGAACAAAGCTTGCATGCCTCGCTTGTAGTTATGCAACACGAAAAAACTGAGACAGCCTAGTTCCACCAACGAATCACCCGTGGTATAGGTGAGAGTCGTATATCAAGGAGCAAGCAAGCTTCTCCCACCATCCAGCTGTTTCCGGCGTTGACGCCCACCCTGCAGTGTCTGAGGTTGGTGAAGTGCCTTGGTCCTGCACTCTGCGCTACCAGTATCGTCGACTGATTTGACCAAGGAACGAAACGCCGGCGAAAACGCTTTATGTGGTTCGTTCTTTGTGATGCCACACCGTGTCGTACAAACACCTGCCGCCACGGTGGTCTAGTGGCTAAAGTACTCGGCTGCTGACCCGCAGGTCGCGGGATCAAATCCCGGCTGTGGCGACTGAATTTCCGATGGAGGCGGAAATGGTGTAGGCCCGTGTACTCAGATTTGGGTGCACGTTAAAGAACCCCAGGTGGTCGAAATTTCCGGAGCCCTCCACTACGGCATCTCTCATAATCATATGGTGGTTTTGGGACGTTAAACCACACAAATCAATCATCAATCGTACGAACACCTGTGGAACAGCTACAACGGAATGCTGGTCGCGCTGAAGCAAGGCGGGCTCGCATACGTGAGGAAGAACGCGCTGGTGCGAGAAGCGGCAGCTCAACGCACATTTGGCGCTGTTCACTACATTTCGTATGGTTCCTAAATCTCTTAGCGTGAATGGGCAAAAAAATACCGTTGTTGAGCCAACTGTATAGATACATCCCCGGAAGATGTCGTGTGTACCAGAACGCAACGCTTCGTCCGCGTCATCGAAGTGTCCGTCGTGGCCGCGAAAATCGAAGATTCCACGCAGCACGTTTGCGAACACAAGAAGAAACTAACAACAGAATCGAAAGTTGGGCTAGTTGGATATGCATGGTATAACTATCATTTAAAGCGCACGAAAAACAGACATGAAGAGAGGACAAAGCGCTTGTCCTCTCTTCATGTCTGTTTTTCGTGCGCTTTAAATGATAGTTATACCAAGAAACTAACGCACATTACAAGGGCAAAATCGAAGCCGCAGCGTCGTTCTCAGCGAGGAAACATCGTGACCACTGAACGCGCCAAGAAAGCAGCGTGTCGGTGTTCCGGTCGGAATCGCGGATAATCTCGACGTTGTTTGTTGCGCGCAGTATATAACCACAGCGTCGGTGCGCCTCGCTTGCAGACGGTTACGTGAACAGTGCCGCTTCTCACATGCGTACTGGCGTGCCGCGATAAGCCCTCGATAAGGCGCCTGCCCTGTCATTACCGTGTGCCGCCTCCGTGCACTGGGCCCACCGAGCCTCTGCGCAAGCACGGAGGGCCATGCGAGGCGTGTCGGAAGGGCTTCGCGAGGCACCCAATTACGATTGATCGCCTTTTTCTCTATTCGCTTTCCGGATTTTTGGCGTCCCGACATTACAAACCAGAAAAAAGCATCAGAACGAAAATAAATAAAAATAAATGTAGCCGCATTTGGAAGTATGTGTTGGCACAAAATATTCTTTATTGCTCCACTAAGGCAGCATGGTGAGAAAATAGCGCAGAAAAAACCTGGGCAAACCCGCCGCGGTGGTCTAGTGGCTAAGGTACTCGGCTGCAGACCCGCAGGTCGCGGGTTCGAATCCCGGCTGCGGCGGCTGCAATTCCGATGGAGGCGGAAATGTTGTAGGCCCGTGTACTCAGATTTTGGGTGAACGTTAAAAAACCCCAGGTGGTCGAAATTTCCGGAGCCCTCCTCTACGGCGTCTCTCATAATCATATGGTGGTTTTGGGACGTTAAACCCCACATATCAATCTATCAATCCAAACCTGTGATGCCCGAATCCATATGCGCACATTCGAGATTTTTGGTTGTGGTGAACATGTGGTTTTGCTTCCTATATATATTTCGTTTTTCTTTTCTTATAAAGGTTCGGTTGTATGTAGCTTTATTTGCTTCTCCCACTCTTGTATTTTTTTCGTGCTATTTTTCCATCATGAATGAACAGATTTTATTTCTGAAGAGGTACAGAAAAACGAAGCGAAGCTAAAGGCCATTCGGCCTGACGTGGCTTCGCTACGCGAAAAACGTTCGGCACACAGTGCTACATTGAATAATAATTATCACAATACAAGGAGCAGCGTAATAACAGAACACAGAAATAGCATAAAAGCAAAAGTAGGTGACGTATAAGTACAAAAAATAGGCTGCATAGACACACAGAATCAGACATCGAGGCTCTTTTCATTACATATCCAAAAAATAACATACTTGCATATTGATATATTCATATAATACACTCATATATTCATACATTCATCTGCCTATATGTACGTACATACTACTCTCTAACACATACATGCGTTTTGTACCTAAAGGTGAGAGTCTATGTGGAAGCTAGCCAGAAGTTTATTGGAAACAATGTTTACTATACTCAATTAGATGTTTTATGTGAAATTGCGTTAATGATTTACCAACCCGCCTAACATCCTTCAGAGGCCTGCTAGAGGTGAGCTGAAGCAAGCTGTTTCTGCTTATTCAGTTGCGCGTTCTTGGTCTCTAAACAAAACAAAAAGCCGATGGTCTCCGAGGCCTGCATTCACTGATATCTGCCTAGTTCGAAGAAGCCAAACCTTTCCAGAAAAGTATACGGAAGGTATAAAGGAGCGCACTCGTTAAACTGGCAGTAAGTATAATTTAAAGCACAAAGAGATTAGTATCTCTGACTGTTTGAGATATGCTTCAGTGTAATTTTTTTATTTACTTCAGGGTCGTGGCCGACGCTTATGCGTGGATATTGGCCCGAATCTCTGAATAACTTGCCGGACTTTTCTTTTAGTTAAGTTGCTATTCTGTTTTATTTGAACATCTTGTCGAAGTTTTCAATGTTTTACTCGAACCCCGCCACCAAAACACGAAATTTAATTATATCTGTGCTGTTGATCAAGAACCAAAGTGGTATGGAACGTCATCACCGGTATCGCGGCAGGCCGTGAGTGTATATGAGAGGAAAGGGACAGAACTTAGTGAGAATTCTCCCGTATTGACACTCGCTTCGCTGTGTATAAGTACATTGGATGCTAAACAACGATCTCTTCTCCGGAGAACTGCTTTCGCCCGCCCCGTAGATCCACGTGCAGCCGCCACCCTGTGGTTGAAACCGCATCGAACGCGATTATTCCTACCGGCAAACGAATTCAGCCGGCAACAAGCAACGGATGTGGCGCAGACGGAGGTTGCCGAAGCGGCCTATGCGGGGGTTGCCCCGCGTTCTCTAATGAGTTGTTGCTCGCGCATTCGTCATCAGAGACGACAGATAGCTGAACAGCTGCGGTGTGGGCAAGTCCGACCCCCGCGCGTGGCGAGGCTCGCGTCGCAGCGTGGCGCATCCTTCGAAGCCTCCACGCCTACGCGGAGCGCGGGCCGCGGGCCGACGCGCGTGGCACCCACTCGCGTCGCGTACGTCTATAGAGAAGCGGCGGAAGACGAACGCAACGGGAGTCGCCTCCACTTGACGGGCTTGCACACAATGGCACGCTACGCCGAGAAAGCTGCGACCGAATGAACGTCCCACGTGAAAGGGAGCCGCGTGCTACGCGTGCTCGGCGCGCCCTCGTCGCGCTCCGCCCCCGCTCTCTGTGGGCACCGAGTGTGGGCGCGCGGTCGCAGCAGGTGTGCCGCCTCTGCGCGGGTGACTCTCTTCGCGGGACGCTTGGCACCCGTTCGGGTATTTCGGTGCTTCGCTTTCTATAGGCGGCCGCAAGTTGCCGGCGACTTCCGTTGACTTCGACTGCTGCGCCTCGGCCGAACCAGATAAAACCGGCGGCTTCGTAAATACCTACACCGCAAAGTTGCGCAGGAGCGCCCCCAAATGGGCACCCAACTTTCGCGTAACTCCTTTTTTCACGCTTTCGTCGGACCACGTTTGTTTCGTGCACGCTGTACTACGTAACTGCCGAATTCCCGAGCGTCGCAAATGCTGTCATTCAAGAATATAGTTCATCTGATATGAAATGATAGAGCGAGATCAGACTTTCAGTGCTAAGAATGTCATGTTCATTCGGCGGTAGGTATAGCTGCAGAAGAAGAAGAAGAAAAGAAAGATCGAGCAGATCCCCCGCACTGCGGTTAACGACTTCACGCGAAATTGTCAGCGCTCAGCCGCCTGTACCAGATTTTTTTTTTCTTTGAGTCGAGCGTTATACGAGGTGAATCGACGTCTTTGTGTAAATTGTGTAGCTGTTCATAATAACTAAAAATTTTGTTAAAGTGCAAAAAAAAAAGAAAGAAAGACAGACGGATAGACGGCGCACCAAAAACAAACGGTTCTTGTCAGCCTCTCCTGTCCGTCTGTTTTTTTTTTGTACGCTTGAACAAAATTTTCAAAATTACTGGCCCAACTTTCTATCTTGATGTGTAGCTGTGCTTGCCAGGCTGTCAATTCCGCGCATGGCTCCGTGCGACGAGTGTTTGTTATCTGTATCAATCAGTAGATCGATCAATAAATCAATCAACTAATCAATAATTTATCTTGCACAAAAATGGTAGTTACCTGGGGATTGTACAGATAAAAAGAGAGATCCCAAAGTCAACAAACTTTACTGGGGACCTCTCATAAGGAATGAGTAATAAATATATATAAATACAACGCAGCCAGATATGAATACAAACTAAATAGTGTTATAAAAGAAGCACAACACCAACATTATTTGATTAAAAAGGGCCAGAAATGGTGATGAGAAAATTATTATGCTGAGTGCTAGTAAGATCGAAAGTTGAACTTGAATGTGCGGAAATCAGATAGCCTTAATGTGACATGGTAATGAGTTCGAGTTGTGTGGCTGAGAATTTATATAGTAGTGAACTTAACATAATTAGTTCTGGGTTTCGGTAATAGACAGCTATTGCTGGAAGCGAAACGCGTTGACAAAAAGTGATGATACTGGCTTTTGGTGACTATGGGGAACGGAAGCTTTCCATTGATAGATCTGTGCACCAGAATTGCGAGTGAGTCTTTGTGAACTTTCTCACCGAAAAAATGCCATTAGAGATAAGCAATGAAGATGCTTCTGATGTGTAGTTGCTATGTGTCGTGATACGAATAGCTTGATTTCGAGTGTGCTGCAATGGCGATAAATGAAGCGGATACCTGTTTCCCCATGACGATATGCAATAACTAATACGTGTACGAATGAAAGCGTAGTAAAGATAGATAGTGTTTCTATATGAAAGAAATTTCAAACTTTAATTGATATTTGAATGCCATAAGCTGCCTTTTTCGTTAACGATAAACATGCCTGATCAAACTTCAGGTGTTTATCTAATGTGACAGCAAGAAACACGACGTTACCAGTAGAATAGAGTGCGTCTGAAGCAAATATTTATGATGGAGATCCTAAAAAATGATTTTGCTTAGAGGAGAAATCGACGAACTTGGATTTTGCAGCATTAATGTGGAGTTTATTTTGTTGGCACCAGGTAACTATGTTATCTGCATCGTGATTAAATTTACACAATAAATAACCAATGTTATTATCTGAGCAGAAAATAGTAGTGTCGTGAGCGTAAAGAACACAGATGATTTTCAGATGATATAATATGAAATAAAAATGATTTGGTTTGATATACACTGGCATGCAAAGCTCGTTGCGTCGGCTCATGGTCCGACGTAACGTTAGCACTCACAACACGTTCGGGTGACTTCAACCTACTTGGAATAGACTGCAACGACTATTCTCCCGGGGCAACTGAAATTTCGAGTTGTGAACAGCTCCTTGAACTTGCTTTTTGTTTTGGTTAGAGCCGGATGGTGAGTGACTATACGAGGGTGTTCTTCATCTGGTGGCCCTTGGCCTTGCTTTTGTGTCTAATCAGTTGTTGCCTTTTTTACTGGCCTGGGAGACTAGCGACGGTATCTCTGATCACAAACTTGTTTTGCTCTTTTCGCGTCTTTCACCAACTGTTGTCACTCATGCACCAAAGTATGTTTTAAACTTTGCTAGAGCTGATGATTTTGGAGTTTTGACATTGTTAGAGGGCTCCTATGAGCGTTTCTGAGAGTATTGCAAGCATAACCACAGCCCCAACTGTCTATGGGGCTATTAATTTAGCTTGGCCAAGTCTTGTATAGAACCCCTTATACCAAAGCGTATTATAAAAAACTGGTAATAGAAGCCCTTGGATAACAATAGAACTGAAAGAGACAATTAAAATGAAAACGTAAGAAGTATAAAAACAATCGTAATACTCAGTTTCAATAAGCCAGTCGGCGTCTTGGTAAAGAGCCCAAAGCACTTCTGAAGGAATCTAAACAAAAGTTATTTCGCATCACAGTCCCAAAATTTACAAGGAAGGCGCCGGAGTTTTGGAGATATGTTATGCATCAATAAAAGTTAGCCAGTTGACTCGGTCTTCGGAGGGTCATACCGCTGAGGATTTCGATGAATACTTTGCATCAGTATTTACAGATGCATGCTAACGGCATTTTGCCAAACCCTGAATCGCCGTTTGACAGAAAACCCATGACAGATGTCGAAATTTACGAACATGCAGGGTGTGTTTAACCTGTTGCTAAAATTGAACGTAAAGAAAGCACCGGGCCCGATGGCATCCCAAATGAGTTTCTGTACCGATACGTTGAATCGGATGTGAAATACCTCGCATTAATTTTTAGGTCATCACTTCTCGGTTGTTCGTTATCCAGGGATTGGAAAAAAAAAAGCTAAAGTTATTCCTATTCCTAAAAGCGGCAGTACTGACAACGAAAAAAAAAAACATCTATCAGTCTGTTTTAATTACTAGCACTAGTTTAAGCTGGTTGAACGTACAGTTTCAAAACATGTGCCAAGTTATATAAATTTATTTAATATTATTTATATATTTATTATAATATTATTCTATATTATAACATTATGTTGTGTAATATAATTTATAACTAACTGCCAACACAGATTTCGACAAGGTTTATGAGGTTAAAACCGGTAAAGACTGCAGTTACGACAGTTTCTAGAAAGAAACAGTACTTTAAATATACGTATTTTATTAATAATCACGAACTCAAACGATTTGAACAACATAAGTAGCTTGCATTGATATGTACGAGAGATTTTCGCTGGAATCAGCACAGATTATGTGTGTGCAAAGGCGAACAAATCTCTGGTGTCTTAGGCGCAATTTGCCGTTTGCAACACAATAAACGAAACGTTTAGCCTACAAAACACTTATTAGGTCTATCATAGAATACGCTAAAATCGTCTGAAATCCCTTTTCTGCTGCATGCATCTCGAATCGGCGTCTAGCAGTCTGGTTTATATTCAATAAATATTGGTGGACAGATTCACCATCTCAACTGTGTGCACCAGAATGGTTACTACCCATGATTCAGGCTCGAGCTAAATACGAAAGACTTGAATATATTTACCCGATTATTAATCACCATGACCATGTAATGCATGCTGGACATTTTGATATCATTCGTGGGGGAACTTCTAGACATCATTGGTTATATAGACATCAGCGCGATTTATAACAAGACCATTGGAGACGCACAGAACGGAGACGAGCACTGTGTGTCTGTATTGTCTCCTTCGTCGAAAACGCGCTGAAGCCTACCCAGTTATGTACCGACTTCCCCAGTTGAAAGTGCTTCCAGACATCGTCACTCATTGTTCATTGGTGCTTCTGCTGTTTTCACTCGTTGTTTTAAGTGCATGTCTTCCTCCCAAGTATTTTCAACGAATGGAATTCCTTGACCGAAGACGCCGTTTCCTGCTCATTCGTAGATTTATTATTAAAACACATAGCTCATATTTTCATTTGTGGCTAATTAAGCTTTATTTTGTCTGTATATGACCTTTTGCGTTTATTCTAATATCTGGTTGCCTATTCTCTCATACGAAATTTATCATTTAAACACATAGCTCATATTCTCATTTGGGGCTAACTAAGCTTTATTTTGCCTGTATATGATCTTGTGCATTTATTCTGTTATCCGGTTGCGTTTTGTGGTGTTAAACTTCGTATTGTTCATTTATCAGTAAGTTACAATTACACATGTTAATTTTGCTGTGATTCTAGACTGATCATGTTTGTTTTTGGTTTCCGCTCCTGTAACAGCCCTGTGTGAGGGCTAACAGTATCCGTAAATAAAATTAAAAAAATGGCAGTTTATCTGCCTGAAAGTTTTTTTTTTCTACATTCCTAGCAATAATGACGAGTGGCTTAACACACTCACTCACTGCACAGGCGCGAGTGAAACTTCCCGCGGGAACAATGAATTATGGTGGCGAATTCGGTGAAGCCATGATATACGCCCAACAAGTACTTCAGCAAACTGTGCCTCTTCCTCGTATATTTTGCGAGGTGTTCTCGAGAAGGAGCGCTGCAGGTGCTGCTCGGAGCAGCGCCGAGATCTGAAACCCCACGGCCGTGTGGCTGGCTCTGTGTAGTGTGCTATAAATTAAGCAGCTTGGTCAACCTGGTTAAACACAAAGGAGCCAGTTAAGCGGTTCCTCCGCGCACGCGACGGGCTCCGAACAGGACGGCGCGTGGGAAGATCATCCATTCTTTCCTTATTTCCGCCGGCTGTGAACAAGGCGCCCCGTGGTGGCAATTTTGCGACAGCTGTCGCGAGTGGATTATAGTCATCACGTTCTCTCTCAGCCACGATGTTAAATGAGCCCGCCTTTGAATGCCACTGCTTTATGTGTTCTTCTCCACTTAAATGCTGCTTTTCTGTGCAGGACGGCTGTTGGTGTCTGTGGCAGGGAGGACACGTTTGTTGCTCCTTTCTGCCGAATACATTGGCCCCGCGACAGCTGCACTGCACTCCTCGTGCCAGGAATACAATGGCCGAAGGTAAGAAACCGAAACAGTGCAGTAAATGAAGAACTAGCGATCGACAGGACGATAGTTATCGACCAAATTTTATTTCCTGATACCACGGTATACTTATAGTGGTACGGCAAAAATTACGTAGCAATGAATACCGAGAAAACACAGCAAGAATTACAAAATAAAGAGCAAAGAATAGAAGAATACACAGCAAAGAATCGTAACTGTGACCAATTAACTAGCCCACAAGTACATTTTAAGGAAGATTCGCGAACGCACGAAAGAGCAAATTTTTCATCGGTAGCTTCCCTTCCGCCCAGTTTCTGCCCTGTGTTTACGGATGTACCTCGCGCACGTCCAGCCCGCACATATTAGCGGTTTGCGCCATAATAATTTGGTACCCCGTAAAGGTGCAGTTTACACAGTTTTATGTGATATTTTATTATTGAGTTGAAACGTTTTGATTTCGATAGCTTTATTTAGGAAAAGGTTGTGTATTGCAAAGATATATTAATTAGAAAACGATGGCCTAAATGAACGACTCTTCTACATGCAGTCACCGAATGCTATCATCGGGATTCTCGCCGTGGTTGCCAAGACAAGTTGTTTGTTCCATTCCCGTGTATGTATTTATGTAGGATCGAAATGCATGAAACGTACCGAGTGGCAATGAGACGGATTTGACTGCTCGTGGCCACCGACCTCTCTGTTGTAATCAGTGCGCTTGCATAATAATAATAATAATAATAATAATAATAATAATAATAATAATAATAATAATAATAATAATAATAATAATAATAATAATAATAATAATAATAATAATAATAATAATAATAATAATAATAATGATGATGATGATGATGGAGCTTAACCCCTTTAAATGCAAACTCGTTTCTTTTCAACGCCAGCATAATCCCTTGCATTTTTCTTACGTAATAGCTAACTCTACTCTTGAACAAATTAAATCCTATAAATACCTAGGCGTCACCTTATCCAGTGATCTTTCATGGCACACGCATATCACGAACGTCATATCGTCAGCGAACCGAACTCTGAGTTTTTTGAAGCGTCATTTGCGTCATTTTCCACCTGACATCAAACTTCTCGCCTATAAATCTTTAATCCGAACTAAACTAGAATATGCAGCTCCCATATGGAGCCCGCACCAGGTATACTTGATAAATGAATTAGAGTCTGTGCAAAACCGCGCCACTATGTTCATACATTCTTCATATTCATATAACATAAGCATATCATCCCTTAAACGTGAAACTGGTCTTTCGAATCTTTCAGTGCGCCGCCGCATTACCAGTCTTTGTTTGCTACACAAGTTCTTTCACAGCCCTCTTAATCAAGCACCCTACATCGTCCCACCGACGCGCATATCTCACCGCACTGCCCACGCGTTTCAAATTGCCCGTCCACATGCTCGCACTACTACTTTTTCTGCCTCTTTTTTCCCCCGTGTAGCAGCGGACTGGAATGGCCTTCCCTGTGATGTTCCAGCCATCACGTGTCCAGCAACATTTAAAGAGAAGGTCACCACGCACATTTCCATTTGAAAACCTGTGTGCATTTACCTGTAACCCACCCCTTATGTAATACCCCCTACATGGGGGTCTTTAAGGTATTAAAGTGATGTGGTGTGATGTGATAATAATAATAATAATAATAATATATGATGCTGATGATGATAATAATGGATGATATTGTCACAAAAACCAAATAAAACGGCAAATAATACTTGGAAGCCAGTCACTACTGCACGAAACTGCACCACATGGAACACAGCTTACAAAAAAGGAAAGACAGAAGGAAGGCACACAGTCCAAGCCAAAGGAGTTTGAAAACGATTGCTGGAGCGGAAGTTATGTCCAGAGGGTACCGACCCATATAGATGGCGGCCGCGACATCTTAGGAGGGGCAAGATGAAACGTTAACTTTCAGATATAGCAGTGTTTTCCTGCCGCGAATTGATGTCAATGTTTTTCAGGACTTATATACGGCTCGGTGTGCGATTTTGTGTTACTGGAAACGTAAAAGTCGTTATAAAGTTTATCGGATATCGAGTCATAAATACTGATCCCCGTTTGTTACGTTAGACGTTATGGTCCTATAATTTATAATTAACCAAGCGTTTAGATAAATTGAGCAAATCCACTGGATATCTAAGCGGGCACCACCCTTTGGAGCATGTTTCCCAGATAAAAAGGTAAGCAAGCGCTAGCTTCACTTTTGCCAGTTAGGCGTTGCGTGAACTTGCAAACCAGCATTAAAAAAATTACTCATTGGGCCCGGCTAAGAGCATTCGTACGTGGGAACCAGTCAGGGGCGAATCCAGTCACTCGTTTTAGGAGGAGGAAGGGGGGGTTGCCTGAAGTAGCACTGAAGGGGGGGGGGGGGGGGTCATTACTTGTTTTTATTATAGCACAAAACCCTCTATGATAGCATGAATACTGTTAATTTGTGCTCGCAGTGGTCCCACTCATTAGTCCTAATCGGTGATAGGAGCTAGACACCAAGGACTGGAGAGGGAGGAGGGTGATGACACAGGCTTCGGGAGGTGGGGGGGGGGGGGGGGGGGGAGTGGCGATCGACCCTATCACCTCCCCTTTGTATTCGCCACTGGTTGGATCTCAGCTTGAAGAGATGCGGGTTTCTCGTGTGGGTCCGTGTGTCGGACACAAAGGACAACCTTTGAAGGAGACAGATGTTGACACACGATGGGAGAGAGAGAGAGCAACACTCGCTCTGAGTCCAATTAAGATTGGCAACCAGCGCCACGACAGAGAGACATACTTCTATAACATCCCTGCGTCCCTGGAAAGGTGCCTCCGAGCGGGAGGAGGGAAGCCGCATTCCATCGCTAACAGCAGCATTGCCTTCCCCGAGCGCACATTGGTCCCTTCCCCCCCCCCCTCCCCCACCCTAGTGGTCGGAGAGGGCACCGTGCCACCACCACTGGCCCTCGGAGAAAAAGAAGACACGGGCTTTGTGTCTTTCGAGCGTCGTCGTTATGTCCACAACGCTGCTCCCCTTCCGCTGGCACCACCGTCGAGTTTCAGAAATAAGCGTAACAGTATCGCGCTGGCGTGCGCCCCCTCTCCTCCTTGCGTGCGCCTGCTGAACTACTTCTCTCTCTCGCACCTTCTCTTGGCGCTGAACGCCGACCAAGAAAACGCCCCGCCGAACCCCGGGCTCGACTATTCTCGATAGGAAGCTACCACTCAAAAAGCGTGCAGCGTTGAAATAAGTAGCACTGGCGTCAGCCAGTCGAGGGCAGAGTGATTAAAACTGTCGTAATCCACACGCGAACTGCATCTTCACAAAGTACATTACTTGAGGCATGAGCCTAATGTTGCAGGTCACTTTACTGCTGTTCTTATACGTGTTATACGTTTTGCCTGCTCTAAGTTTGCCTCTCGCCGCTCCCGCTTCGTTGCACGTTTTTAGCCAGCGTCTGCGCCGTTCCGGTGGTTCACCGCGAATTTCCCCGGACCTCCGTCTTCTTGCACGGACGGTGTTCGCCGCAGCTGTCGCGCGATGCCAGACTGAGCTGTCAGGTCTGGCAGGCTGCTTGGAGCGCTTCGCGCGACCTCGTTGGCCCCCGTGTCTTTGGGCCCGCCCCGAGGGTGTACAGCGCGAGAGTCCTGTGCCTGTCGAGTGCAAACGTTGCCCCTCAGGGCCACCCTTCGTCAGTCCACGTGGGACACTTGGCTATGTTGCAGCTTAGGCCGTGCAACGCTTGCTGTGTTGGCACTGCACGGCCGTAATAATAGTCGCTGCTCTCAGGACACAACTTCAGTCTGTACAACAAGTGCCGGTTGTCCTCGGAATCGTTTCACGAGGGACAAGCTGTGCAGCCTGTCTGGAGTGATGCGCTACGCGTTTAGCGAAGTAAAAAAAAAGATCGATGAAAAGCACGAAGACTGCACCAATACGTAACCGAGAAAGAGTAAAACGCCGAAGGCATAGAAAGATAGGGAGAGAGAGAGATAAATAAGATGCGGAACGCGGGGAGGCTAACTGTGCAAGATGCTTTGCTACACTGCATCGGAGAGGTTGTAAAGTGAGACGGAAAATACGAAAGAAAAGCTCCTTAGAAAGAGCGATACGCATCAAGATAAAACACAGTAACAATCACAGGAATAACGTGGTACTGGCAGTCATTCCAATGTGTCACTTGACCGGAGAAGCTTCAGCAGAGCCTTCACCGCTTTACTCCCGTATTCACAAACGCTCCTCGACTCGACTTTTGGCCTTCACTTGACAGAGTTGAGCACTGCGCCACCGCTCAGCTGAAAACGACGCTGCGCTACTCAAGAATCGCAGCAGACTTTTGCTGATATGCAGTGACTTGCCGTGCCTAGAGACGGCGCTCCAATCGGCTTTCTCAAGTGAAGAGGAAGCGTTGAGTGAAGGGATGTTTCGAATACGGGGCTTAGAGTACTTTGAGAAGGCTGTAGTTGAACACTGCAACGTCATTCTCAGAAAATGGTAGTCTGTGTGGCGAGGAGAACTGTCTCTCTAAGCAGTTGCGAGGACGACAGAGCACACGGTCGACGGTTTTCTAGTTGAAACTGTTGAATCCTATTGTTTACTAGTTGGAGGAACATTACTGATTACTATGTGATTAGGAACTACTGGAATTTGATTCGACATCTGTGCCGAGAGATGATTAACGGCGCCCGCGAGCTCATCAAGGCCGAATTGACGTAGCTCGTACGGGCTCACTGCCACGAGTTAACGTGCTGCGCTATTGACATGCACAGTAACGGAATTGGTCGAAATGTTTGTCCCGTAAAGCGTAAGAAACCCAAACAAGGCAATACCGGTAAGGAAGTGTAAAGGTCTGAAGTAATGTAAAGTGCAATGGCTGCCACTGGAGCCGCCATAGTTTCAACAAGAGGATTGGCTTCGCCAAGGCCAAAGACCCCTCGTCGAAGTTTGACTCCAGCGACGCGCGTGATTCGGCAATTTATCGACGTATAAGGAGTAAGATGACCTGAGGATTTTGGTGTCGGGTTGTTTTTATCAAGCAGAGAGACGACGATAAGTGCAGATCCAACATACAATCTGGCCTGCCTTTCGTAATGAAAGTATTGACAGCGCAAACTAACCGTACACAAGAGAGGAGCGTTCCCGCCTTTCCTGTCATTACATTGTTACATGGCGCCACAACGAAAATTCGACAAAGGTTGTCACTGCACTTGAACTCGCAAATGTGCCCGTAAAAGCATGTTCTGTCGCAGTGGCTCAGCCAAAAATATTTTTCAAGGATGCTTTACGCCGCTGGTACGAAGATAGAAAAGAAGAGAGCCTGCGGCTGAATATCTTAGTCGTCCTGAGCCTTGTACGGATGCGGTTATACAAATAGCGTCAGTGAGACAAAGCCCGAAAGAAGGAGGAGGGGGGTATGAACCGATCAGGAAATTTGGAGGGAGTGTGCCTCTGCACTACCCGCCGTGGTGGTCTAGGGGCCAAGGAACTCTGCTGCTGACCCGCAAGTCGCGGAATCAAATTTTCGATGGAGGCGAAAATGCTGTAGGGCCGTGTGCTCAGATTTGGGTGCACGTTAAAGAACCTCAGGTGGTCTACATTTCCGGAACCCTACACTACGGCGTCTCTTGTAATCATACGATGGTTTGGGTCGTTAAACGCCATATATCAATCATCAACGCCTCTGCACTGTTAAAAATCGGCGTGAATGTTGCGACAAAAAAAAAAAAAACGCTGCAGAGAAGTCGTCCCTTGCTCACTCGAACGCAGTGTACGTATACCAGTTCCAGTGTCGATTATGCCGAGTTCCGTCGGCCGCACTAAACATGGTTTGAAAGCCGCAGGAATGAGTGGTTCTCGCCTAGGTGACCCCGTTACACAACGACACACGTGCGCGCCGGTGTCGTCTGTCGACACCTTGTTATTTCTGAACGGGCGACCCAACGGTCCCCGCGTTCACCGTCTCACAACGCCGGTGTGTGTGTGTGTGTGTGTGTGTGTGTGTGTGTGTGTGTGTGTGTGTGGTGTGTGTGTGTGTGTGTGTGTGTGTGTGTGTGTGTGTGTGTGTGTGTGGTGTGTGTGTGTGTGTGTGTGTGTGTGTGTGTGTGTGTGTGTGTGTGTGTGTGTGTGTGTGTGTGTGTGTGTGTGTGTGTGTGTGTGTGTGTGTGTGTGTGTGTGTGTGTGTGTGTGTGTGTGTGTGTGTGTGTGTGTGTGTGTGTGTGTGTTGTGTGTGCGCGCGCGCGCGCGCGCGCGCGCTTGTCTGCCGCGACAGCTGTGCATGTCCCACTGGAGTCGAACCTGGAGCCAAGCTGGTGGGCCACTGACGGGGATCGTTCTTCGTCGCTTCTTGTGGCGCTTCTTTCGCCTAAGACGCATGCAGTGCGGGGGGCCGCGCTAGATTGTGCACTCCTTGCGACGGTGCTGCGAAGAAAAGGGAAACGTGTGCTGGCAGCGTTGTTTTTGTTTCTTCCTTGCCATTAACAGTGCTACTTCAGTCGAAAGATAGTGTATGCTGGCCACGGTGCTCGGCTGTTGGCACAAAGGTCGTGAGTTCGATCCCGGCCGTGGCGGTCGCATTTCGATGGCGGCGAAAGGATTGACGCCCGCGTATGGTGCGATGTCAGTGCACGCTAAACAACACCGGGTGATCAAGATTCACAGAGCTCTGCATGCTACGGCGTGCCTCACAATCACGTCCTTGTTTTGGCCCGAAGTATTACGTTCAGTCGAAAAAGCGTTGTTTCCGCGAGCTCCGCCGTCGCGCGTTGTATAAGAGGGTTGCCTTGGGGCTCCGCGGCTGGATACGCAAGGGGGACATGCTTTGCCTATATCATACAAGCTGTAAGCAGGATGAATATGCATTCGGGTACTACGTCAAGACAAGGGTCCTGCATTACAGCCGCTAGTGGTGTTTGAACTTCGCTGTTTCTCGCGCCATAAAGCAACACATGTCCCGACCGTCATCTATAACAACACTAAACTCGGTTTTTTCTCCTGCTGTATGAGCATTGCTCTACAATCACGCATTATCTTAACTGTATACGCCATTTCACATAGAAAGATTAGATAGCCGAAGTATTAGGACTAATATTGTATTCGACGCACGGTATAGCGAATAACCGTGTATACATGTAGCGCTCCTATGGTACATGACGAAGCCTTTGTTTGGTCACATGTCTTACTTGCATGGGGTAGTACGCGCTGCAACTGACTGGCTGTCAACCTGTCAGCAGTGCAATAAATGGGAATAGTTGGCTCGGGTTGAATGAACGTGGCGTCGCATGTAGACGATGATATATATATGCCACAGTAGTCTGATCCCACGGACACAAATGTTGGAGTGTGTATACCTATTAGCAGGGGCACAATCGGCAGATATTTTGAGATAAGTTATCTGGTGGACATGCCTTCCTTTTCCTATTTCTACACTCATGATGATGGCGTCATCTAATGAATATGAATTTTCATAATTTACCAGATTCGTACTCGTAATGAGCGTTTTATAAATATTCTGGAACCTTTCTCATAGATGAATCCGTTCAGAATTGCCTCCGAAGTGGCACGTGTGCTAGCTTCTGCACGGAGGCCACTTGCCACCAAATATTCCTGCATCATATACTGAAATTCAATGAAACATATAATTACTGAAACATATAATTACGTAATCATATAATTACGAAAGCAGTATAATTACTGCTTTCGTTGTATAATCCTGTGTTTTGTACTTTTGTTCTAATGCTGTACTACAAGTGTTGATTTCTCCTGTATACTGTAATGCACGACTTATTTGCTTTTAATTTTGATGTTTTGTATTCTATCTTCTACTGTAACCCCCCTACAACAATTCCTAATGGGCGATGTAGGTACTTGTAATAAATAAATAAACAAATAAATAAAAAAACAGCTGTAAAAACTGGGCGGTAACGAAGAGAGACGAGCATGGGTGCCGTTCTTTTGTCTTCTCATGGTTGTTCTGTCTTCAGCGCTGTTTTCAAGCTCGGAAATGAACCAGCCGAGTCAATACGCTGTACCACTGCTATTTCAGCAAGAAGCAGGGTTTTTCTTTATACTCTTATGTTGGCATGCCATTTCGCAACTCTGCTCTGTTAGGAAAAACCAAAGGGAAGAATATCGGCGTCAACTGCACACAAAGCAAGCTGGGGTTTGCTTCATTTAATCTTCCAATACTCTGAGATATGACTTCAGAGAGTGCAATCAACGTTACGATGCCAGGTACACGAATAATCAGAGAAGGAATGAAGAGAAGCGATTCATCAAGCTTTGTCAAAGTGAGATGATGTCATATATTCCAATCGCTGCCAAGGCATTGGGGCATCGTTGGTAACGACCTCGCTGATGATGCCGCCAACGAGAACTGCCAGACAGTTCCGATACAAAGAAAAGATGCTGCTAGTAGGGTCCTTCATTCACTTGCTGACACAATATCACAAACTTGGCTGAGCAACTCCAGCGCCTGGAAATGTCGCATACGTAAGCTCGACCTATTGATGAATTATTCTGGAAATTTTGTCGCACGTACGCCTGCCTCCACGCACGCAACTTCATTGTACTCTCTGTGGTTATGGAGTGGCTTTCACGAAATCATATATACCCTTTTCGCATGGGAACAGTAAACACCTCGAGATGTCGCTCGTGCGGCAGTGACGCGACGATAGTGTCCATACCGAGCTTTTGTGATCGCTTTTGTACACTTCGCACCGCATGGAACCAGCTTTACAGTAGACCGTTTACCATGACCCTATACTTTACAGAAGGCAACGTGGGCATTACTGCGGTTTTTTATATTGACCGGGTGTTATGGATGGGCACACTTGTTTCAACAGCAGCTATATACTAGCTTCTACCTTTTTATTGTTCTTTTTATGGCTCATTTCCTTTTCCCGGTGTAGCGAACTGGACGTGCGCCTATAGTTGACCTCTATGCCTTTCCTTTCCTCCTTCTTCCTCATTAACGTGCCATATTTCGCAGTTACCCTAAAATAAAGAGTGAAGGAAAATGAGTAGGGAGCTGGGGAAGAAACCCTGGCTGCAACGACTCTGCTCGGTCGTCTCACTGCTGACGTCACTGTTTCTTCAGCCTGTGTGCATTAAACATGCCGCTCCGCTCATCACACTCTCCGTGCCAACTGCGGCCGCTCTGGCAGCAATGGCGTGCGTGGAACGGTGCTGTAAGCTTCGTGCATAGCGTTCACATCTTCGCCGTCCCCATGAGAGCACGCAGCGTTGTGCTGCCTGTTTGCGGTGCTGCGAGGAACGTCCACGCGTTTACTTTTAACGCGCTACAGACCAGAATTTTCACCGCTTGGAAGGGGCAGCCCCTTGTACAAGGTGTAACAACCGAAGGCTGAATCGAGTGCTGGTTGGTTACACTGTGTGGTATAACGGGAGCGCACCCACACGCTGAGAAGGTGAAACAGGGCCACGAAAACACGGCGCTGATACAACGCTCAGGTGTAACAACGGACTGACCATGCCCGGCGTGGGAGCGCACCCACACGCTGAGAAGGTGAAGCGGGGCCACGAAAACACGGCGCTGATACAACACTCAGGTGGAACTCAGGCGTGCGCAGGGTTCCCCTTGGAAGAGGAGGCGAATGTTTGAAGCTGACTCCATTTATTATGTGTTTAATGTGCGATTGCCACTAGCGTTCGCTCACGAGCTGTGACCTAACCAAACACGCTGTCGCTGTGCCGACAGCTGATAACTGTCACGGGGTCAATATTTATGGAATATGTGTGTTTGTTCTGAATGTAGGTGCGAGAATTAGTCTACAGAACAGGCGCCTTCAAATGAAAGGTGATGTGCGGCCACTGTTCTGTCGTGTTCACCAACAGTGATCACGTTTGGATTAAAATATCTCCCAATACCTTCCGCTTCATCCGGGCCTGCATATCAAGTTTAGGCGTGCGCCGATCCTAAAAATTCGACTGGTTGTGATTTAATGAAGCTGATTTATGTGCCTCATGAAGCCTGAAAATTGATGTGAAGTGCTACTGTTCGCGAGCAGGTGTGCAGTAAGAAAAACAGAACAAAATGAAATAAAACTGTCATGGGGAGGGAAAAAAGAAAATCAAGGAGCGGAAGTACTATATACGGCATTTCCAATAGGCTACTGCTACAGTGTACTACAGTACGGTGTACTACTGCCATGCAAAAATAATTTTCCAAGCATACACATTGCTTGTGCATTTGACGCCACCTCTGTGCGGCCGCCTCGCTTTGTCTCGGAACTCTGTCCCTGCTTTCTTTCCCCATCTCTGCTGGTCGGTCACCAGCTGAACCCTTCGCAGCACTGCACTGTTCTGTGGTGTATGCCTAAATTATCTAAAATGCCGGTGGCACGAAAAGGGGGGGGGGGGGGGCACGCAAAATGGTGAGGCGGGCGTAAATTTCCCCAAGACAAGCACGAGTGGTCTCGCCGACAGTCGGCCCCGCAACCGGTCGGTCTGTGCATTTGCATATTTACGCGATTCTCGAGTTAGGTTCGCGCACCCCTTTCCGGTGCTCGGGAAGCAGTTGTGTTTCCTCTTTACCTCCTTCGCGTGCGTGTCCTTCTTTTTCTTTTCGCCCCCAGCACAGAAGGGTTGGCGCCGTAACCAGGCTGATTTCACGCGTCTTGGCACCCTTCGACGAGAGAGTGAATCAGTTAGCTTCGGTTAAAAATACTCGCTCAGACCGCCTCGCCCGAGACGATCTGCTGCTGAACTCTGCCTCTACCCTATCATCTTTCCTCCCCCCTTCCCGCAGGCGCTGAGCCGTGTGCCCAACCTGGGAGGCAGAAATGTGTCTCATTCTTCCTTTACAATCACTATGCGTATATTGTGCACGCGGTTCACTGTCGCAGCTTTAGATGCGGCTCTGTCTCGCACGCGGCCAAGAGGCGGCACCGAGCAGGCTCATCCTCATCGGTCGCCAGGAGAACAACTGCGAACGAAAGAACAAGGGGAGGCATAATGGGTGGTTCATAATGCCACGCAGACAAGGGATGCTTGTTGATCGAACACGGCACTGTATAGTTCATTTTACCCTGGAAAGCACACAATAACAGCAGTGGGAAAACGGTGTCTGCAGCCCCTCCACACTTTTACCGTGCCCTTTGTAACCGACTATACGATGTGGTACCACGTTGTGGTTTTGGGAAAATGCACAAACGAGCAGCTAACATAGTGTCGGGTTATAGTTTGTCGATGAATACCTGACTTTTTGCAACTCCATTTTGGGTTGATCGGTTGCTTTGATTGGGATTGTCAAATGTTCACCTTTCCTTTGATTGGTGTATGAC
Source organism: Rhipicephalus microplus (assembly GCF_013339725.1). NCBI lineage: Eukaryota > Metazoa > Arthropoda > Arachnida > Ixodida > Ixodidae > Rhipicephalus > Rhipicephalus microplus. Next base: position 161,790,409 of record NC_051171.1, on the reverse strand, counting down.
GTACGGTGCAAACGGAAGAAGAGAGGAACTTCTGGGAGTATATACTTCCGCACGCTTGAGTTAATATCAAACATTGCTTGAATATTGCAATGCCGTGCCTTTGTCAGGTGTCTCTAACTCAGCTAGTGAGCCGCTGTCATGAAACGTAATATATATCGGGCCGGGACATTGGTCTGAGGGAGGGGTAAAGTGAACTCAGTTTCAACTTAAGTTGCCATTTGAAAGAAAGCCTTTTTGGTCGGACGGGTCATTTTTAAAGCTGGTTTTCACGTATTGTATCGAGGAACATAATGATTCTGATCTCGAGAATGACTCAAGTCTGGACGCCAATTCTGAAATATGGAATTGCTATTCTGTGCTTAAGTGGCAGCATGGGGTACCTCACTAATGTGTGTATAGCGCGTATTATATATACCTTCTTACAGGATGTCTTCAGATGCCTAGAATGGGAAGAGTAAGGGATACGAGTTAATGCATGGGGAGTACATTAGTAACTTGTGCTTCGCCTATGACATTGCATTGCTGAGGGACTCGGGAGACGAATTGCAATAGACAAGGAGAGCGGAAAGGTAGGTCTTAAAATTAATCTGCAGAAAAGAAAAGTAATGTACAAACAAAAACCTCAGAATAGAACAGTGCTTCGAGATAGGTAGCAGTGCACTTGATGTTGTAAAGGAGTACGTCTACAAAAAGTCACCACGGAGCCGAACCACGAGATTTAAGTGATTAGAACAACAAGAATGGGGTGGAGTACATTCGGCAAGCATTCTCAAATAATGACCGGTAGGTTGCCATTATCCCTCAAAAGGAACGTTTATAACTGCTGCATCTTACCGATATTCGGCTATACAAAGAAGAAAGTTGGAGGATTACAAAGAGTGTTCAACTTGAGGAATACGCAGCGAGTGATGGAAAGGAAAATAAGTGTAACCCTAAGGGACAAGAAGAGATCAGGGAACAAACTGGTGTCCAGGACGTCATAATCGAAACCAAGAAATGGTCATGGGCAGGGCATGTAGCGCGTAGAATCAATCAATCAATCAATCAATCAATCAATCAATCAATCAATCAATCAATCAATCAATCAATCACTCGATCAATTTTATTTTCTCTTCGCACTCGAAAGAGAGGAGACAGGACTAAAAGCTAATACGGCTTGACAGGGGTCATTCCCCCTTGGTCATTGAGGGTAACTGCCTGGATTCCCAGAGAAGGCAAGAGTGTGATGGGAAGACAGAAAGTTAGGTGGGCAGATGAGATTAGGGCCCGTATTCACAAACCAACCTCAACCTTTCCTAGAGTTTTCCTTATCGGCTTTAAACTTTTATTGCGCATGATAAACAAATTGGACCAGTATTCATAAACCAGTCTTGTCCTTATCTTTCGCCCTGTTACCACTTTTGTGCGAGAACAGGAAATTGAGGAAAACGTGAGGTAAGGCCGATGTTGGTTTGTGAATGCGGGCCTAGGAAGTTTGCGGGTATGGAGTGGCAGCGGCAAGCACAGGACCGAATTCACTGACGGAAAATGGGAGAGGCCTTTGTCCTGCAGTGGTCGTAGTCGGGCTGCTGCTAATGATAATCACAGAAAGAGATTAAGATGAAGATGGTCGCGTGTGAGCCGACCCGCATACGGCCTGCAGCTTTTTTTTCTTTGCTTTAAACCCTTCTGTTTCCCAATCGTTCACTTTGAACGCGCTAGTCCAACGCACAAGGGGTATACGATAATTACGACGCAAGTATCGGGCTTACTCTCGCCAATGTGGCGATTGTATACAGTTCGTGCCCGCCTTGCAAGACAGTGTCGCAATCGGCCGGGCTCTCTGCGATCTGTTTCGATTTGTCGCGTAATACACGGGGGAAGGGGGGGGGGGGTAACGGCCGTTGTCGCTCCGGGCACGGATTCCACCCCTCACGCGCGTTCATCTATAGCAGCCGCGCATCTCGCTTCATCGATTTCCTCGGACCTTATTCGATCCAACTGCGATCCCGGGTGCCCAGCGTGCGACCGACTCTAATCGCGACTACGATGATAAGATGAATGCATCTAATTGCGGCTCGGAGCTGCGCCGACGCGTGATCAAATGCGACCGTCGCGCCGCGAGGTGCCACTCCATGAACGCGCCTGAGTGCGCCTGCAGGATTCCAGCGGTGAGGAACGTAAGGGGAAGACTCCACCAAGCGGGAGTTATTCGACGAGACCGCTTATTAAAAGCTCGGGTTGATTTGTCACTCGGATTTAGGTGGTCGATATGAAGAGAGTGTTGAATAGGGCATAGCGATAAACACGGATGGTGCACTACTTGCAGGACTGAGCACAACTTACGACAGCACGGCGAAGAAGACGCCTGTCTGAAGTCGTCTTCAATTATACCTTTGAGCTTCTCGTTCTGCTTTCTGTTTTTACCAGTGTTGATTTTCGTGCTGTCCTTCAACCATGGATCAGCATGCACCGTGAATACACCGTTACTATTCTGTTTGTCATCCCGTTGTTTCCTTATTCGTCCTCGTGTTGTCGCCCTGTTTTCAAGGTGAATACCGCCGTTCTATTATGAAGTACCGATCAACTTGACTGAGTCTATGCCCTCCTAAACTAGTCTGTGTATAAGTTTACTGCGAAGTTAGTGATAATGTTTCGCCCCGCCGCGGTGGTCCTTAGTGGCTAAGGTACTCGGCTGCTGACCCGCAGGTCGCGGGTTCGAATCCCGGCGGCGGCGGCTGCATTTCGATGGAGGCGGAAATGTTGTAGGCCCGTGTGCTCAGATTTGGGTGCACGTTAAAGAACCCCAGGTGGTCGAAATTTCCGGAGCCCTCCACTACGGCGTCTCTCATAACCATATGGTGGTTTTAGGACGTTAAACCCCACATATCCATCCAGTGATAGTGTTTCTGCAAGTAAGGGATACCAGCGTTATGTATTAGTTATGTATTAAGTTAAGTTATGTATTACTTAAGTAAGAGTGTTATAGGTAACGGATCAATACGTGTCATAGTCACGATATCACTTTGAGGCATGCCGCAGTGGAAGGCTCCGGAAATTTCGACCGCCTGGCCTTGTCTAACGTGCGCATCAGTCTACCTACACGGGCCTCTGGCAATTCGCCTTCATCGAAATGCGACCGCCGCTGCCTTGATCGAAGGCTCGTCTCTCAGGTCGGCAGGCGAGTACTGAGGTAACCACTGTACCAGACTAGAGAGCGCAGATAATGGATTCTAGGGTAACGTTTGAAAATATGAATTCACATAAATTCCAGTTTCCTGCGCTGTCCTGTTTTCGGTGTGGATCTTTCTCGGGCATGTTCAACCACTCTTTACATATGTTCGTGCGCGAATTTGTACAGCATGTGAGCGTGTATATACACAAATGCGAAATTGAAGAATTATGGAAAGTTTGCACGCCCCCCCCCCCCCCCCCACCCAACTGGCCCCTCCTTCTTTTTCCTCCTGATTACGTCACTGCTAGAGTGTGTACTCGTTTTACGATGGTGAAGGAGCATAAGTTAAAGTAAGGACCCCTCACCGCCATGCATTAAACGACAAAGGGTACTTTCCTCTTCGCCTTCGCTACCCTCGCCTACAGGTGATATCTATTCCTGGAAACTTGCTTTCTAAAAAGCGCGTGTCATCACTAAGCCTATGTCGCGCTCATCCGCTACACGCTGTTATTGCCGCAGTCGCAAACACACAAAATCGAGTGAAATCAGCTGATCTCGCATGGTAGTCATGAGATACTAGGAAGAACGAATAGGCGGCTGCATGGCAAGTCAACGCAGGAGGCAGTTAACATTTCGCGTATATGGACCAATCGAGAGTACGTACGCCGCAGATGTCACGGGAATCGCCGTTCATGCTTCACTAATTGCACCAGAAAGTCCAGAAACCCTGCAGGAGAAAATAATGCGCTTGTTCTTTTCTTTTTCTGAGGCTATGTATAGTGAGTGGCCCTTCAAATTCAAGTGATCCCGAGCTTAGTCAGCTTGAAACGTCAGTCAGTCTTTGCAACTGCTTGTTTAGCGCTCGTACTGAGCACAATTTCGGCAGTGCCCTTGGGCTTTAGAAACTGATTCGCCATATGGTACGACCGGTGCCAGTTACAAGAACCACCACAAGCGCCAGCAGTGCTCATATGCAGGTATACAGTATAATATGCGTGTGCGGTCACAGGTGCGCTTGCATTCTGGGCATTTCTGGCAAGTATAGTGGGCGGCTGCGTTTGTCAGCCTCTGCGCCGTGGCAGCCGAGTCGTGCCTCGGGTATTGGGGTCATCCCTCGACGGGCTCGACCGGATGCAGGCGGAAACAGAACGGACCGCTCTCTCCGCGGCACTCCCTTGTTTTTTTGTTTTTGTTTGTTTTTTTTCTCCGCCGATCCTCCTTCGAGACTCAAGAAGGCGTAGAGAGCACTCGATCAGCGTCTTAGCCTAGCGACACTCGTAATTGCGTTGTTCGCCGCCTCATCTGCGTTCTCGCCTGTGTATTTTTCTTTCTTCTTCTCCGTCTCCTCCTAAGGCGCGGAATCCCGCCATTAATCTCTCTGCCCCGCAGGTATACGCTCCGTGATGTCCCTATAGCTACATGTACACGCACGTCGCGCATCGCTACGTGTACATATACAGACGAGACGACGTGAGCTGTGAGTCTATATACAACGCACGCGCACGGTGCGATGTGTAATCGCTCCAAGAAAGGTATTGTAGAGAACATGTTCTATCCCCTTCAAGCGCGAGCTACGATGCACTGTCTACGAATATGCCCAATTTACAGATCATGATTCTAAGGCAGTGAATATTATGTTCCGAAGAGAAGAAAATTCGAAATGTGTTTTGTTTTGGAGTTTCACTAATTGATTGTAAGTAAAAGTAAATAATTTTTTTCATTATTATGCACTCCATATCATGTTTTATCTTTACATAAAAAAGAATGAAATAATAGGCTGCAAATGTGTGCGCGGTCAGTTTTTTGTTGCATTAACTTCAAGAAAAGAACAGTAATACTTCGATACTTTTGACTTCTGGAACAATTAAGACACGTCGAACGACTTGGCTGAACACCACATAGCGCCATCGCCAGAGTGAGCGATTATAATCATACACAGCACATTAAGGTTCCGTGAAGACATGTTGACTATTCAGGAGCTTGAATTTGTCTAATTATAGATGTATTTTGTCCTCTTTTGGCCACTGGTTGACACAACCTGCACAAACAAGTTCCCTACACAAACGTAGCCACCGCCGTCGAAGGGGCTATATAGCGACACACTTGAAGGAAATCTGGCGCTGCAGTCTATGGGAACTGCATCGCATGGCTACAGTCTGCATAAGAATGATGGGTATATTGCATTCATTTGCCTATATGCTCATTTCTTTAGGCTCGCTGTGGCTTTTAGTCGCTGTTTCGGAAGATGAAGTTAGGCGAATGCTCGGAAGTCTGACTTCACGATCTTGACATTTTTAGGCTCAACATTTCGAGTAAGCTCAAGAGATTTTCAATGAGCGATTGTCTAATCCGAAACAAATCTCAACTGAACAGTCACAAGTGATTCCGAAGCCGCAAGCACGAACACTATAGGAAAATCCATGTACTATATATTAATCCCACGTTTGCTAAACGATCGCAGCGCCTCAGTTCGATCTAGTCATTATTGTAGGAAACTCTGCGATGGAAAACACTTGTCACGTGGTTGCTCAGTACACTGTGAATTTCTTTATAGCGAAACAATGTTTTTTTTTTTCTGCCACGATGGGGCCGATTGTAGAAACACCCGAGTACTGGAATTTCCGTGAACCTTATAGAAGAGTGCAGCGCATACTACGTGCCGACGACGCATATATTTATATATGTCCAACTATGTTACGACCTCAATAATTAAGTGGTGATGCGCTGGCCTTGTTGATCTAACGCAACTACAAAACGCTTGCAGGGCACCATCCTATATAAGGTTGAAGAACAAGGACAACGGGCTGTACTCTTCCTATTGTCCTTGTTGTTCAAGTGCTTTGCACATAATCTAGTAAGGTCGAGAGGTTGGTGAGCTGAAAACGATGTATACTTGTAGAACCATCGCGAACGCGACGGAGACACCAGATGAGAAAGACACGAGGAGCGCTGTTTAACAACTGAAATTTACTTAACTAAAATTGAACGCACGAAAAACCAGAACCATACGTGCCCAGGAATATCAGGTTACGTGAAAGAAATTGCTGAGCACGTGTACTTAGTAATTTAGCAAAAAAAAAAAAAAAAACCTCCGTTGTTTCAACACGAAAGTGTTTATGCTGGAATCCACCAAGACTTTTGTGACGTATTTCCGTCGCGGAAATGACATAGAAAAAATGCGCACGATCAGAAGACAAAGAAAGTTCCGTCAGTGGGGTCAGGACCTATGATCTCTGGGTCCGGAACAACAGAAGCCATGTATGCTATCCGCTGCTCCACAGCCACATGCTCAGCAAACCTTAAAAAAATACGCCTTTTATGTCTACCACTGTATCCCCTCACAGCGTTCTTGGTAAAATGCAGTTATGCATAAGTACCGTAGCATTCGTGATTAATTCCTTCGACGCGTCGTTCATAAGCGTCCGTCTCATTCGGCGTGTCGCTCATACCAAAAATTACAGCATATTCACGGTGTGAATGATGTCGAATGGGGCGAAGCGTCCATCAGTCCGTCCGCGCTTCCGTTCGCCGGTTCGTTCTTGCGTCCGTCCGTCCACGCGTCCATCCGTCCACGCATCCGCCCGTGCTTCCGTTCATCCGTCTGTGCGTCCGTCTGTCCGTGCGTCAAACAGACAGACAGATAGGCGACGGACGGACGCGGCCAGCGAATGATTCATGGTTTGCCGATAAAACCCTCCGAGCCTTCGCCCCACTCATCGTCATTCACCCCGTAGATATGCTGCGAGGTGGTTACTACATACATGCATACATACAGGTGACGACCGACCCACGCCTTAAGGAGCTTCGCCCCCCAAAACTACTCTAGAACGCCAGCCGGCTTCGCCTGGCTCACAGTGTAAGCTTAAGCTGACCCCGCAAGTAATTGCGGCGGGCCAAAGGGAAGACACGATGCATGTTTCGTTTCCCTCTCGTCGGGCACCAACATGTTGTGAGTATAGCTGACCTTAGCCGAAGATGGACGTCCAATTTGTCATGCTCTTGTGTGGTTCTGCTCTCACCGTTAATTATTACAGCTGCCTCAATCCCAGCTGAAGAGCGAAGCTTGACGAGACGGAGAGCATGGGTTGGTGAAAGGGAAGCTGGGTGGAGTGAAGGAGAGCAAAGGCGGAGCAGATGGTGGGAGAGGAGGACCGGCTGTTAACCATCCTGGCAAAGATGAGGGTCGCGCTGCGCCGTGCTCCATACCGGGATGCAGAAATCAGGCGCCTTTTTTTCTCTTCTAACTACTACCGCCATAACCACCAAGTCGAGGGTCTCGCAATCCTTCGGTAATGTTCGGCGATGACACACGTTGCCATCACCTCAGCTGCTTAATACGCGTTGCTACGCCGTTGAAGCTGCGCGTAATTTTTCATTCGGAATTTCAGCCGAGTGCAGACTGCCCTGGTCCTACAATGCAGGGGCAGTGTACAGAACGGCGCCGACCTTCGCTTTCCGACGCTTGAGCGCGCGAGGAAGCGAAAGTGTGACGAGGCCCAGAGCTGTCATCCTCGCGACGGTGTCGCGTTTCGCCACGGGACGAGTCAAGGGCGCTTGCACTCGTCTCACGAACTTCGTGGCGCGCCTTTGTGATGGGGCAGCAGAGTGCAACAGCACTTGCCGTGTGCGGTACAAGGTTTCGCACCTCCACATACTGCCATGCGCGGATTCAATGACTGTGCCGTTGTCCGCCGCGGTCCATGGTGTAGCGGTTACGCTGCTCGACGGCTGACCCAAAGGTCGCGGGTTCGATCCCGTCGGTCGCATTTCGATGCAGGTGAACTGCTTGAGGCCCTTTCGCTGTGCGATGTCAATGCATTTCCGAAACCCTCCTCAACAGCGTCTTTCGTAATCACATCGCGGTTTCGTATTATTATTATTATTATTATTATTATTATTATTATTATTATTATTATTATTATTATTATTATTATTATTATTATTATTGTGTTGTTGACTGTGCGACTTTGCCGCAGCACACGGATGTTCCCGTTGTGATGACCGTCCAACTTATTTGGAAATGAAAAAAAAAAAAATTGGGGTGCATGGGTGTGGAAAAAGTGTTCTTCGGCTCTCAGGTGTGGGATGAAAAGTCGATCACTTTCTGCGATGTTTCTGTCTTCTATGGAAACTGTAAGCATGCCATTGAACAAGATGAATACTCCGCCAGCCCGACTTGCTCTGCTACTGCTGGATAGCCTTCACCTGGGGTTTTCTGTTCGTCTCCATGGCTCGCCTACGGCCCTCTGTCGCATCGAGTCGAGTATTGCTGTGGTATTCAAGTCGTATTCCGGACAACCCAAGTGGTGTTGGCCAGAGAAACTCAAGACCCCAGTCAGTCATTGCACTCCTGCATGCATGCAGCGCCCGTTTTCCCTCTTTCCCGTTGCATTCGCCATTTCCTTACCACCTAGTGCTGAATAGCCAAGTGAACGCTCCGCTGGTTTAACCTCCTGGCCTTTTCTCACTGTGTTCTCTCCGTGGGCGTCCTGAAATTGTCGAAATTTCTCAGGAGAGCGTATCCGGAGAACGCAGTGTTTCAATAAAAAAAATGTTCACACAACACAAAAACTCACCATAACCATTTTGACAAATGAAATGCACACACATAGTGTAAAAGGTGTCTAAGATGTTGTCACAGCCACTCATAAGTGACTTCTATGTCCCGTCCTTAATTCAGCATTTGTTTTTGTATATATATATATATATATATATATATATATATATATATATATATATATATAATGTGGATTTTTTTGTAGCCATGGACCTAAAATGTTCGCTGTTTATGCGGACCATGTATGCTTTATTGTATATTTTTCCCTCATAACCTTGTGACCAACACCTGAGCGACACCTAAGCTTTATGCTGTATGAAAAAGCTCACCTGTCGGTGCGACGTTACTCAATATTGACGCAAAAATGGCTGACGAAAATCGCACGCTGGGCGTCACGCGCTTGATGGAGTGTGCATCCGACGTCTGCTGCTAGTTCTTGCTGAGTCATTTACGCCGGCGCGTTTCCTCTGGATTCTTTTCGTCGAAGGACGTCGCGAACTGTGCGCGCACTGCACGCTCGACGTGAATAGCTAAGGGTCGTTACTCAGCGGCGTCCGGCCTGTCACGCCTGTTGCAAGTTTAGCAGCGCTGCACATTCCTCACGTGGAGTCCTCTGCAGTGCAGTTAAGGCTGCGCGTGAAATAACCAAGGTGCTACAGGGAGGGGCTCCTGACCACCTTTGTTTTCTAAAAGTCTGGGGATGACGCCTCTTGTTAGTGTCCCCCCCCCCCCTCAGGTATATCTTTTAAACATAGTGTATTTGAGTTACTCAACAGTGAAGTACGTGTAAGTGATTCTTAAGAGAGAAAGCCCCGTAGAAGCTAAAAGTGAGCCCCGTAACTGTCTGCATCATAGTACGACACCTCAATAGTGGCTCACGAGGGATGGGGGTAAAGAGAAATCAAAAGGGATAGGGAGGATTAAAGGGGATAGAGATAGGGATAGGGACAAGAGACACACATACAGAAGTAAAGAGAGGATAGAGAAAGATGGACACGGTCGCTAAAGTCCGCGGACTCCATAGGCACCACTCAGCGAAAGCTTCACGGCGTCAGGAGATGGCGGAGGGTGAGCCGGTCGGCCAGAGCTGCGCTGTCGTCGGAGATCGTACGGGGCATTTATTAGGTATAACGTGTACTTGTGTTCAGTACACCTCAGCTGTATTAGTCTATAGAAATCACAACTACTATTTTGTTCGGTGACGGAGACTGACTCGCAGAGTTACGCTAGCAGGAGATCCGTAGTCGTCAGGTAACTTAATTGCAAAAAAAATGATTGTAATTTTTATATACACAAATATAACCTATTTTTAAAGAAAGAAAAAGGCCGCTATGACCAGATGTGTGTTACCCCTTGTATTTTGTGGATTTGCGCCACTCTTACTGATTTATAATTCCTTTAGCTTCTAGTTTTTTAAACTATAGCTGTTTTATTTTTTATTCTTTACTCAGCAACATTGTCAACGTCTGTAATGCAATTTAACGTGGGGTGCACTGATTGTGGTTATTTTTATGGAGCAGCGAAGCAGTTATAGGGTGTGTGTGTGCGTCGTCCGCGTCTCTGTCTCGCAGGTCACATGATGAGTTAAGGGTGTGAACAGAGAAGTAAATAAAACGAGGTGATGATGTTCGAAATGATTATGTCCGAGGTTATGATAGTGTTCAAGATGGGGATGATGACGATGAAGGATTAAATTACGCTACGCTGAGCTTACCCATCTTGGCGTCCGACGTTTCTGAGTGCGTGAGACCGGCTGAGTCTATTTAACGAAAATATGTCGATTCAATTACTGATATAAATATGAAACATTAACCTGTTTGTTACATGAGCACATTGAAAAAGAATCATACACATTTAGATTTCTCTTTTTTTTTCTTGCATGAAAGAAGTGTATTGCATATCATGATATGTGCACGAGCTGTGGTCCCGAAATCAGGCAGGGAGTAATACTAACTGATTTACTTGTGGTTAACTTGTAGTTATTTAATGGGTTGTTATTAATTTGCTGAATAACTATATAATTAACCACAGTAATAACGCGAACCGACAGACAATTAGTCCTCATTAATATTGTGTCTAACAATAGTCCTTGAATTTACCCTTCTTTCCTTCAGTTAATTAACCGGTGCACATGCCTGCTGGAAGCAATTATATATAGCTAAGGGCGTAGTAGGTAGCAATCTTTCTTTTTTGGGGGGGGGGGTGCACCCTGTTCATCCTAAGTGGGGGCCCGAAAAGCAGATGTGGTCGATTGTCATTTTGGGCTCTGCATGCCATGGCAAAAAAAAATCTGCTGGGGGGGGGGGGGGGGATGGGCTTGGTGTGTCATTTCGTGGCCACGCCGCTGATATTGGAGCTATTTCGTACTGCGCTTGAGGTGCTAGCCTGTATAAGCTTTTCGAATCGGCCCGCACTCAAAGCGTGAAGTCGTATCTTAGATACAAATTGACTACGGAATTGTAGGGGCGTTTCTTTTTTTAGCATTCTATTCCGTTCGAGGCGTATGTAATTGGTCGTGCAGTGCCTATAAGCACACCACGGCGTTATTACCTGCACCTTGCGAGTGTTACCGCGCCTTCCTCGTTTTAATAATTGGCGAGTTGATTGGACTCCGAAATTTGAATATGCATGAACTGTGGGCGCTTTTTGAGTGATAGCATTACCAAATATGGAAGTGGCAATACGCGCGGCGCTTGGGGGTGGACGTCTTGTGACAACAATGCGAGCCAACCAGGAAGCGAGACCGAGTTTGGCCAATCGAGTCCTCTCGGAATTTCCTTCGCGTCAGCGCGTATTGCCGGCAGCGTTACCGCGAAGCTCTTCGAAGGAAATGTGGATGCTTGGATGACGTTGTAATGTCTCCATTTCGAATACAGATATGAGGTAAGCTATTTGGTGTTCGTCATGATCATGCTCGACGTCATGAGCCTGACTGCAGGGCGAAGGCCTCTCCCATGTTCCGCCAGTCAACGCGGTCCTGTGCTTTCTGCTGCCATGTTACACCTGCGAACTCCTTAATCTTATCTGCACACCTGTCTCGTATTCACGCGTTTACCTTCACTCGGAATCTAGTCTGTCATTCCTAATGACCGGTGGTTTCTCACGTATACGCTGCCCATGCCAATTTCTCCTTCTTGACTTGTACTCTGATGTCCTTTACCCCCGTTTGTTCGCTGACACCCGGTGTTAATTCACATTAAACAGACACACAGCATACAACGAAAACATAAAGAATACACCGGCGTCAAGACCGAACTAGAATATCTGAGTTTGCATAGTTTGCGCTCGACGCCGTGTATCCTTTTCAGAAGAACAGGGAGCTGAGCTCGCTGGTAAGTATTCATCCTAAAAAAGGCGGGGTGTGCACACGCGGGCGTCAAAAAAAGAAGTCAGGACACCACGAACGCCGAATAACAACTGAAGATGCGCACAAGGGCGGAAAAGAAAAAAAAAAAAGGCACAAAAGCTCGTCGGCGCATGCCCGCGCAACAGGCGCCATTCCTGTACAGCACAACGTACAGGTGAATGTAAACGCTGACGACGTCGGTTTTTTTTTTTTTTTGCTACAGCTGCATATGTACATGCTCTGCAGAATCTACAGTTTTATATGACGTGGTTGGACGACATTAATCTGTCATTGAACATCAGGAAAAGCGCAGTCGTATTGTTTTCCCGCTAAGTGTGCAAATTTCGGTACTTAAAAGAGAGGAAGTCATCTCGCGGGTGGGAATCGGTTAAGTATTTAGGATACCGAAAAACCAAATTGGAGTCCACACGAAGAAAATACGGCAGCTTAAGGAGCACGCGTGTGGTAGGGATGCTTCGTATACTCAGCACTAAACCATCTGGTTTACGTCGTGATGTGCTCGTCGTGATATATTGTATGAATATTTGCTCAATGTTGGAGTCTGGCTGCGTCTTGTTTTCTGGAGCACCCGCCTACAAACTTCGACCACTGATGCGTCTAGAACGCGAAGCATTACGAATGTGTCTCGGGCTCCTTAAATCTGTCGCAAATTATATTTTATGCAAAGAGCTAGGCGTACCTGCCTTATCTTCTCGCAAGGTTCCAAATACTAACAGTTCGTACCTTTCCAAAAACATGTGCATCCCCTCAGATGAGGTCGCAGTATGTTTTTTTATTAATGAGCTAATGACCTTTTTTTAATCAACAGTGGTGTAGATGAAGGTACCCTCAAGTCATCGTCGTACAGAAACTTCTGGAAACATTACAAGTAAACCTCCGTGAACTGCTGGCACTGGTACCTATTCAAACAATGGAAATGGGATTTGAACATATATTGCCTCAGAATTGCAAAGATATTCACAGTAGGTACCCAAATGCCATTTTGATAGACTACCTAGCAAGTTTAGAATGGCACTGTAATAGCAACTGATGCTTCTGTTTGTGAAGAAAAGGCTAGAGTGGAAAATAAATCTTCAGTGTTCGATTGGTTTTTGTTTAAAAACCGTTTACCTAACTTTAAACCTATTTATCAAGCGGAATTGCTTGCCATTGTCTTAACATTACGGAAATTGGTCCTATCCAAAACAGGTGTTGTCATTCTTACAAACTGCCTGCCTGTTTGTCACAATTCATTAATTGCATCTAATATGTCCAATGTGCTAGAAATATGTTACATGCCCTTGCCCCAATACATTTACGTCTTATTTGCTTGGTTTGGGTACCAGATCATAAAGTTTTAACTCTCAGTGAATATGCAGATACATTTGCAGTGGTTTCACATAATGGTCCCATGATTTCTATACTTCCAACGCTAGCATTTATCGCCGTGGCATGATATGAAAAATTTGCCTCATTGGGTAACTTTGAAATGTCTCTCTTAGCAATATCTGAGTCTTCTCTTCTTAAGTATCCTTGAAAAAATCGATGATGCTCCTCTAAACGGGCGGAAATATCAATTATGAAACTACGATGTCGAGCCTCCACACTGAAGTTTCACCTATACACAGGTCTGGTCTGGTGCAGCCACCTTTATGCCTCCACTGCTATGAGAGTGAATATCTGCATGATTTCCACTTACAATGCAGGTTATTTGCGAATCGAAGGAAAGAACTGTTAGAAGAATCTCTTCGTAGGTTGGCTTTAAATATATCTCTTCCGGTGGTCATTTCCTTTGGAGGCTGTGAAGGGCTTTAGCCACAGAAACGAAGCCGTATGCGATTTCTTAAGGGAAGAATGTTAGGTTTGGCAAAATTCACTTTATTTTCAATCCTATTAGCTTGTTGGGTTTTTCTTTTCTTTTTTATTCTATTTTAATCTATGTTTTACTAATGTGCTCTTTTTTAAAACATTCATACCTAAATGTATTCGGCTGGTTGAAACAATTTTATTCCTAAGATAAGGTATGCTGTCGGTTTCATGACCGATTCCCCGTGGTGGGTTGCTAGAGAAATCTAAGGGCCAACCAAGCAACCAATCTATGTATCAGGCATGTTTGGGGGAACATAAGAACATCATTAGCATTGTGGTCATTAGTATACGAAAGCGAGAAAAGAGTACGCAAGTTTGGAGTCGCAATATGAAACATGAAGGTAACACAACTGATAGTACAAACGCAATTGACCGGTAGACGCGAAGTAACAGCGGGAGACGATAAAGCCTAATGAAAGCCAACCGATAAAGAAACCAAGGCTGGTATAGGGTACATTAATTGTATTTTAAGTTCACTGCAGTTATAGTGTTCGCTGAAAACATGATTTAATAATAACATCTGGGGCTTAGCTTCCCCAAGCGCTTACATTAATATGAAGGACGCCTTAGTGGAGGGCTTTGGGAATTTCGACCGCCTGGGGCACCTAAATCTAGGCTCACGGGCCCCAAGCATTTTCGCATCCATCTAAAATGCCACAGCAGGATCCCGTCATCTTTGGGTTAGCAGTCGAACGCCACGCAATAGACCACCGCGACGGAGCAGGGACCGAACCCGCAACCTGCGTATTCCGATTATCTTAGCTACGACGGTGGTCGTTGCGTCAAACAAGAAAAACGAGCCCTCAAAAATTTTCATTCATTCGTTGGCAAATTGAGTAGCATCTGATGTAACGTGAAGTAAGGTGTTACAAAATGAATAGGTGCGTGAATTTATTGTTATCCTGGTCATTTACAATATGCTGGGTTAGCGCGTTCTTCAGCCATGGAGATAAATTGATTGATTTGTGGGGTTTAACGTCCCAAAACCACTATATGATTATGAGAGACGCCGTAGTGGAGGGCTCCGGAGATTTCGACCACCTGGGGTTCTTTAACGTGCACCCAAATCTGAGCACACGGGCCTACAACATTTCCGCCTCCATCGGAAATGCAGCCGCCGCAGCCGGGATTCGAACCCGCGCCCTGCGGGTCAGCAGCCGAGTACCTTAGCCACTAGACCAACACGGCGGGGCCATGGAGATAAAAATATTTCTCGAGGGCTTTAGAGTTATCGCGCAAGCGTTGCGGTGGGGTTTATTCCTACTTCGAGGTGGCCCAGAAGGCGAAGTTGACGCAGGCGCGCTGGCGGATCCACGCGGAAGCGAATAACACGAGCCGCGTGTCGTCCGCATACCGTGGCGAACAGCTGCTCATTAAAAGGTGGGCAGCTACAATTACCCCATCGCCGCCGGAGGAGGAGGGCGCTGCAGTTATGCCTCCTTTTACGCCCCGTGTGTACGCAATAACGATGGCCGTGTCGGCGAAGGCAGCGTGCCAGCGGATTTGTGGGTGGCGCTTCACCTTGAAGGCCGCTTCCACGCACAACCTCCGCTGAAAAGGCTGCGCCGCGTGGGGGGGGAGAGAACAGCTGCGAGCCGGCAACTTGCACAAACAATCTGCCAGCCGTTCCCGAATCGGCCCGACTGTGATTATGCGGAAGCGACTCCGTCCAAGCACCTGTTGAACATCTGAGAACTTCTTTAACTTGTTCCGAAAGTTCGTGAAAAAGTTGTGGCACTACTTACGCGCGCGGATTGTTGCTTTGCAGTCTGCGCGGCCAAGCGCGTGCCATAGCCGGCGAGAATCTGAACGCTGCCCTTGGAGCGTAACTGCGAGTGCGTGGGAGCCCGTTCACCTACGCGTATGGGTGTACGGGTTGAAAGAAATTCATTCAACAGGCAATGAGGCCAGGGGACGTTGATTTGCTATCTTTGAAATTGCAGTGTGGTAATTGTGACATAATTTGAAAATTAATTAAAGTGAACAAAAAATTAGTTGTGCCTTCGCTGCAGGGATTCGAATGGACAGCCTTGGAATGGCGCGAAACTAGAAGGTTGTTTGGGAGTTCTGGTGGCGCTGACTGTGAGCACCACTGGCATTGGCATCTCAGCGATGACCATTGAGTAGCCAATGTAGAAATATTGCGACATGAGTGATGTGAATGCGCAAATTTTTCGATGCCTACAAGGCAACTATAGAGCAGTTGGATGTCGTGTAAAACCTGTAATCGTCTTGACGTATGCACAATGTCGAAAGGTTCGAGACTGAGTCCTCGAATGTGTGGCTTTTTGTAGTCCATGTAAAATGACCTAATAAAATGACACAAACTTAAGAAAGGACGTGCATCAAGACAGAGAAGCGATTTCAGAGGCGCAAACTGTATAATACGAACCCGTATTTAGTATAGTGACTAGTCGTGCCGTGTTACATTATATTTAGCCGGAACGGGGAACGTAAGATAAACGCACGCATCCCGCCTAATAATAATGCGCAAGCATTTGGCGCTCGTGCAGTCTTTTCATCGGCAGTTCGACTGAACGAAGCGAGGCACACCGGTGAGCCCGTTCCCTTCGAAGCTCATTGCTTAAATTGAACATGTCGCACGCAAGGCACGCAGTGTGTACGCTATACGGGAACGCCGTATCCCATTAGTGCCATGAGTCTACGCACGTCTGTCGTACTTATGTCGCACCGTGTCGGAGGCTTGTCCCGCTCCGAGGTTCGCGTCGCGTTACACTGCGGGGAGGCAAGTGATTGATACGCGCATCTGCTGGCTGCCACGGCATGCTCTCGCATATACGCGCTTAAATAAATTCACAAAGCTTGTACTTCTTTCACATGGCGAACCTCTGAAGAACTGACTGCGAATGCGCCAAATGTATACGCAACATTATCTCAAGGCGCTCCATTTTCGATTGCAACGAAAATGCCATGCGACGTTTACTTATGTTTACTAATAATTAGTCTACATAAATTGTTAATAAATATCTTAAGGCATTTATGCTCAGTTTTTGCATAAATAGAATCTAATCCATGACTAGAAGTTTATAATGCCAGTTCGCTTTCTGTTATGTTCATTTCTAGCAAAGCGGAACGATACTTTTGACACGGCCGTGCTTATGGCTTGGCTCACGGAAAGCGGCACGACGTATCGAACATAGCAATGCGTATCCCCCCCCCCCCCCCCCCCCCCCCCCACACACACACAATGGGGCCATGTGGAAAGGTACATTGCAAAATGAAGTCAAATGAAGACGCATTTATAAAGCAACGAGGTTCAGTGCATACGAAGCACAATGTATCTTGACCTCAGTCACTAGTCGACGCAACCAGCAAAAACAAGTGGCGTAGAAAATTGCGCACAAAACGTCTCAAAGGGATCTAGGTAGCTCAGAGCCCCCCTTCGTCGAAGCGAAGTCCACGCTATACGTCTCTGCTTTTGCTTGGCTGAGTCCCTATCAGCGGAAAGCGGCAGGACGCCCATGCAGTGGTACCGGCGGCCAGATTTTTTTTTCTCATCTCGCTCTCTCGGTAAGAACGGCTGGCCCACGCCCTCGTTGCTGCCCTCCGTATACGCGCACGACGGACTGCTCCGCAGCGCGAAAGCGAAAGCGCTCACGCACGCCGCCTTCGTCAGCCATCTGGGCCACGCTCTCGTTGGTTTCGATGACGTCACGCAAGTCGTCGCCATCATGTATCACGTGACGCGAATATAACACTGAGACTAATCGTCCGCCGTGGTGGAGCAATGGTTACGGTGCTCGGCCGCTGACTGGCAGGTCGTGGGTTCGATCCCGGACGTGGCGATCGCATTTCGATGGAGGAGAAATGGTCGAGGCCCGTGCGATGTCAGGGCAAGTAAAAGAACACCAGATCGTGTAAATTTCCAGAGTCCTCCACTATGCCATCCCTCATATTAATATCGTGGTTTTGGGAACTACGTATTATTATTAGTACCATTTGCGATTTTAGTATCCGGATAGCTCGCTTCCAAACCGTTCACAAACCATCGTTTTACTCCCACTGGTGGTTGTGTTTCGCTCTACTGAACGCATGGTTGATTGATATGTGGGGTTTAACGTCCCAAAACCACCATATGATTATGAGAGACGCCGTAGTGGAGGGCTCCGGAAATTTCGACCACCTGGGGTTCTTTAACGTGAACCCAAATGAACGCATGGTTCCCACAGTATAAGATACAGGGCCCAACAGTCCTTATAAGAGGGATAAAGATTACGAAGTCGACTGTCGAATGCTTGGAAGAAGGTGAACACTCGGCAACTTGGAGTGACACTTTCGAAACGTCGGCAACATGGCATACATGCTACTGCTCAAGATGGAGAACATTTGATTATCCCATATATAATAAACATGTAATGGTGAAATCAGGTAAACTGGGGCTTCCAGAGTGTAATTGTCAGTCTAAACTGATTTATTATTTCACTTTATAGAGTCCGCTTTCCAAGGGTACTAAGTAGTTGTCTTCTACTAACATGGTCGGCGACGCATAGTTGGCTCGCTACCAAGCCGACTGTTGCCACGTGTTGGGTGACGCGCGTGTGTGTTCGCGAGCATCATCACGAGCAGCCGCAGCCGGGTCGGAGTGAGTCACGGGCGGTGCGCACTTGGCCGCCAGGTGACGAGGGCGCTCCTTGAGCAAGCGCCTCATCCGCCTACGCTCGCTTTCGCCTTCGAGAAACCGAGAGGACCGCGTACGCCTACCGCGGCCATCCTTGTACGTGACTGTGTCGAGATTAGACATTCCTGACACGGCTCGTAGCGTAAGAGGGGACGGGGGCCGCGTTATTTCCCTGCATTGCGGACATGCACGACGAACGAGGCCGTGGCTGTAGGACAGTGAGATGATCTCGACAAAACTATCCATGTCGTTTAAAAGGTCGAAAAAAAATAATAGTTGATGTTTTACGTCCCAAAATCATGATTATGGGGGACAACGTATAGTAGAAGCCTTCAGTGGTTTTTGTAATCTGGTGTTTTTAAACGTGCACCCAAATCAAGGTACACGGGCCTCAAGCGTTTCACCTCTCGAAAGGCAGCCGCCGCGGGATTTGATCCTGCCACTTCAGTTGCATGGCGAGTCGGATGACTTGTTTCTATTTCGCAAATCAGTATGCCGCTGCTCGAAAGCATAGTTTTTGCGCAACTAATTCGAGAAACCTAGTCTGTGTTATGGCACTCGGCTGCTAACCTGGAGGTGTCGGCATGGAATCCTGGCGGCGGCAGCTGCATTTTTGATGGAGGTGAAAATGTTTGAGGCCAGTGTACTTAGATTTAGGTGCACGTTAAAGAGCCACAGGTGATCGAAATTTCCGGAGCTCCCCACTAAGGTGTGTTTCATAATCATATCGTGGTTTAGATCGTTAAACCCCAGATGTTAGATAAGAAACAGCTTAGTGTCGAGCTCAACCCGGTGTGCGGCGTGACCACCCTTACAGCCTATGCGCGTCTCCTACCCCCACCTTCTCTACTACGCTCCCCTCTCTCTCGCTTCGCAACGCCGATGCAGGCAGCGTCTGCCAGTCAGCGCTTGCTCCCCCTCTCTCTCCTCTAGGCATCCCTCCCCGCGGCGTTTACACGCCCATTGCGCATGAGCATCTCCCTTCCCTTCTTTCCTACGCTCCCCCTCTCCCGCTTCACAATGCCGACGCAGGCGGCGTCTGCTTGCGAGTTTCTTGGTCGAGAGAAAAAAATTGGCAGCATATCCACGGAGTGAATGATGGAGAGTGGGGCGAAGCATTCGTCCGTCCATTCGTTCTTGCTTCCGTCCGTCCATGCGTCCATCTGCGGGACCGTCCATGCATCCGCCCCTGCGTCCGTTCATGCGTCCATCCATGCATCTGTCTGTGTGTCCGTTCGTCCATCTATTCAACACTCCAAGTAGCACCATCTCGCATCTTTTCATCATATATTCCCCGTATAGAAGCACCGCCATCCAGCGGACATTCCAAGGACTAAACGGGAGGTGGCACACGCACACTTTCTTACGGCTTGCGCTTCGTATCTGCTTCCCACCTTTAACCACCTCGAGTTCATGGTATATACTAGTTCATTGTATTCATGGCACTGCGGCGCAACGCTCGCTAACCCTTTCTAAAACCAAGTAGGTTACACCCAGCGAGTATAACGTAGCAACCCTTTCTTGTCAGATCGTGCTCAATGTACATGCCAATGGCTGCTAATGGGGATCGCAGCGTGCGCGTTAACTAAAAGCCGAATGCTCTTGTCTCTCATTCCCCATTAGCAGCCATTGGCATGTACATTGAGCACTATCTTTTATTGTTCAACAACGCACAGAAGAAATATCTCACCGGCACCACCTTGGAGGCCAAAATGTTATATTTGTTACACACTACAATGGCTACGAGGGACGAACAGGTGTCGTATAAAGAGCTTCGCCCCTAAAAAATCACAGCATATCCACGAAGTGAACGATGATGAGTAGGGCGAAGCGTCCGTCCGTCTGTCTGTCTGTGGATATGCTGGGCTGGCCACGCCGGAGGGAGGCGGGACTGCCCTGGACCCTTTTCTTTCTCTATGGTTAGAGCATAAGGAACCTCGCCCCTAAACCTCGCGCTGCACAACCGTTAACTGACCCCCCGTACATAGATGCAATTGATCTTGACCTCCAAGGTAGTGGTGGTGGGAGATTTCTCCTGTGCGTTTTTGAACAATAAAAATTCGCAGCGTACGCGTTAACTAAAAGCGCACTGTGGGTTTCTGTGTCCAATCGGAGAATCCAGTCTTTTATTGCTAATTAGCAGCAATCGGCATGTTCCAGTAGGAAACACTGGTCCATCACTGCGTACTTTGCGCCTCCCCAGGTTTCTCTCTTGCGCAACGCCGCGATTAGCGCCAGCGTCAACGTCACCGCCAGTGTAAGCGTTGGCGCCTACTGCTTCGCATCTACGCATAGTTCCCTTTAGCCGGAGGTGGTGTAATTATATTATTAGAAACCGAGTGCGCACACAGGGAAGTTCTAGTAACAGACACGTGGAGCGAACGTTGCCGTGTTTCCCTCTGCGCTGGTATACCCGGCTAATGCTCAGCCGCACAAACCCCCGCAGTGAAGCAAGTTGGCTCGAAAGAGGCTCGTTGAAGAGTTGTACATAACATTGGCCCGTTGGCGCGATATATAACACACATCATTACCGTGAACAGCCGGACGATGCTAGTTTGCCTGCGTTGCACTGGCAAATGGGAAAGATGACAAGCAAAGAAAAAAAAGGGGTGGGGGGTGGTAGCATAGAATTAAAAGGGCACATAACAGCGATCCATGAAAAATCGAAATCGCCCGCAAAGCCAAGTTGTGTTAAAAAAACAAAAAAAAAACTTTGCAGCAGCGTTGAACGACGGCAACTGAAAAACACACGGGCCTCCAACGACCGTAGGTAGTTCAAGACGGGAAAAAGAAACCACAGCAAATCCACAGAGTGCATGATTATGAGTGGTGCGAAGCGTCCGTCAGTCCGTCCGTGCCTTCGTTCGTCCGCCCGTGCGTCCGTCCGTTCGTTCGTGCGTTCGTTCGTGCGTCCGTCGGTCTGAGTGTCCGTCCATTTGTCCGTGCGTCCGTCTGTACGTCCGTTCATCCATCTGTGCATCTGTGTGTCGGTCCGTCCATCTCGTGAACACTCCAAGTATTGCCATCTCGCATCTTTTCAACATATGTTCATCACATAGAAGTACCGCCATGATTGATTGATTAATTTGTGGGGTTTAACGTCCCAAAACCACCGTATGATTATGAGAGACGCCGTAGTGGAGGGCTCCGGAAATTTCGACCACCTGGGGTTCTTTAACGTGCGCCCAAATCTGAGCACACGGGCCTACAACATTTCCGCCTCCATCGAAAATGCAGCCGCCGCAGCCGGGAATCGAACCCGCGACCTGCGGGTCAGCAGCAAGTACCGCCATCCAGTGCACATTCCAAAGACTAAATGAGAGGTGGCACGATCGGACTAGATGAGTGGCACGCGCGCACTTTCTTACGGCCTGCGCTTCTTGGCTAGTTCCCGCCTTTCACCGCCTCTAGTTCATTGCGATATACTAGTTCATTATACTCATGGCACTGCGGTCCAACCTAGCTAAAGCTTGTTAAAGCCAAGGAGGTTACGCCCGGCAATTTTAACGTGGCAACCCTTTCTGGTCAGATAGTGCTCAAAATGCGTCCTTCTTTTACTAGTTTTCTTTTTTTTTTGTAAGCATCAAATTCAGGGCAAATTTTATTGGAAATGAAGTCACCGATACTCGTATCTGTTTCATCAGAAAGTACTATCTATTTATTTATGATTAGCGTGCGCGGGTTTCCTCCTCAATTCAAATGAGTGCGCGCGTGCGGCTCCTCTAGTCCGGTCATGGATGTGGCTACCTACTATACTACTACTACTACTACTACTACTACTACTACTACTACTACTACTACTACTACTACTACTACTACTACTACTACTACATATATCGCAGACGCACGACCCACAGCTTAAGGAGCTTCGCCCCAAAAATAGAAAGAAAATTAGCGCCCGCATCTCCCCACGGAG
This sequence comes from Rhipicephalus microplus, assembly GCF_013339725.1. Lineage (NCBI taxonomy): Eukaryota > Metazoa > Arthropoda > Arachnida > Ixodida > Ixodidae > Rhipicephalus > Rhipicephalus microplus. The sequence goes on along the minus strand of NC_051171.1, from coordinate 161,767,928 downwards.
GCGAACTCGAGTAAATGCGTCGCAGAGTGGGGGGGGGGGGGGGGGGGGGGGTACCGTGTGAATGTTTCGTAATTGGGAATGATTTGGGAATGCTTAATTGAGTGAGGGAGAAGCGAATGCAAGGAGAGTAAAGTTGCATTATTGCTTGAAGCCGTCGTTGTATTGGAAGGAGAGAAGACTCCTTTGACTGAATTCCGTACGCTGGCTCCCCCGCTTATTTACACACCGCGCGCGTTTGAGGGAGACGAGACGAGGCCGACGAGGCACGAGACGGGCATGCGCAGGGGGTGTGTGGACGGCGTTGAGTCAACGCCGAAGTGCGACATCGTACGATTAAGAAATGCTCTGCTTTTAAAACCCTACACACCAGCTCGACCACAACCTATCAAAGTGTAGTAGCGTATAGATAAACACTATGCAATGATAAAGCAAGGCTGTTTCCACCCCTCTATCGTTAAATCCGGCAGGGTGGAATCATAGTGTGCTTCGGTATTTCCTAAAGCAAATATTAACTATTCACTGCTTTACTATCTACCGGTACACTAACGCACCATCACTTTGCGGATAAGTTTCAAGAAGTGGCGTTTAAAATAGGTGACTTTATTGAAGGGATAAATGTTTTGTGTCTAATATGGTCTTAGGTAATATACTTAAGCGCCATCATTTAACCATATGGTGTAGTAGCGCAAATTCACGGGGACGAAGAGGACAAGAAAACACGACACTCGCTACACTCGCAACTAATTTTTATTTCAGAAGCAGCACTTCATATATAACCCATAACCCTAGCGACACAGAAAAGAACTACGAACACTGAATCATTGCCAACAGAAGCCAGCTACCTCGAAGGGCTTAATTGAGATCAGTGTTTTGCATGTGTCATACTCTCCTTTTTGTCGTTTCAAAATTTTGTTTCAAACACGTGTGAATTCCCGCAAAATTTTTTGGTTTTTTTGATTTGATGTTACCCAGGGCTGTTTTAGTTATGTCATCTAAAAGTGTCTAAGCTTAACTGCCGTGTACTATCGCTTGAGTCTGCGCAAAAGCTTCTGTTGGCAATGATTCAGTGTTCGTAGTTCTTTTCTGTGTCGCTAGGTTATGGGTTATATATGAAGTGCTGCTTCTGAAATAAAAATTAGTTGCGAGTGTAGCGAGTGTCGTGTTTTCTTGTCCTCTTCGTCCCCGTGAATTTGCGCTACTACACCATATGGTTAAATGATGTCTCACCAACTAGCCCAGCTCTCCACCCTACTGATACTTAAGCGCCTTGGTATTTTTTTAGCGATTCTGGCACCGCTTTTTAGCCCAACACAGTGTTTTAGGCAGTAACGACGAACCTTTAACTCATAATATGGACGTTATTTCTTGTGAGGAAGGAAGAATAAATTCTCAGACCGCACGATTAAAATACAGCAGTCAAGCATAATATGCACAGTGTAGGCTGGTGCCGAGTAGTGGGATTCGCCGAACTTTCGTGGTGCGAGCTCGTTTATGACTGACCGAGACGACCACATGACACGCCGAGACCCTAAGGTGCTTGGGATCTCGGCTAGAAGTTGCTGTAAGTTGATATGCAGAAGAAAACAGCAGTATATTAACTATGGAAAACAGGGACGACGTAGCAGTCTGCGGTCTCCGTCTCTTTTTTGTAGTGCACTAAGATCATAGGCAGCTTTAGATGAGGATGCGCCAAGATAGCGCTCGTTGCGTACGTATGCTATTTCCGCCACTTAACGTGAGTGACCAAGGGAATAGCTTATGACGCGTTCACAGTGGCGAAAGACGCTAACGCGAGTACCTTTGCGGGCCCTATTCTAAAGCTGCCTCATGAATCGCCAACTTGCCTAATCGTCCACTTCAAGCAAGTATTTACAAATCACTCATATATACTTAGGCAAAAGCATTTTTTCTTTGAATATGAGAATACCTTTTCTGAAAGCTTTGGGCTGGTTGCGATCGATGGTGTCTTCACATTACCCCTTTGCAGATCGTCTGAACTTAATTACGAGCGAAATGTGGAACTATACCGATGGGTAAGCAGTAAAGACAGTGACTTATGAAGGTCTTTCTCGGTCATGGATATGCAAAACTCTTCAGCGCGGCGCAGTGCAGCTAAGCAAACACGCAGATACCACCTCCTCTGGAAACACCGCGGGAACCTGGCGGAGAGGTGAAAGAAGCGAGAATTCGTTGCTGCTTTCCGCAGTTCGTTACGAGGTACCGAGGAGCGCGTTCCTCCTCTTCAAGGATATGGCTAAAAAAAAAAAAAAGAGCCCGATGGGCGACTCGGGTTCAGGCGCGGCTAAGCACTGGCAGAGAAGGGCGTGCGCGGGCACGCGCGCGCATGCAAACACGCACGAATCGTGTTGCCACGTTCGGAGAACGAATGAGTAACAGAACTGGCAAAGAAGTCGGGGGTTGACTCCCATTAGAAAGATGACGTAGGGATTCGGCGCGCTGCGTCTCGGTAGTGTGTGTTCGTGCTTTGTGAATTCACGGCGCTGTGTGCCGTCGAAGCCACGCGGTTCAGCGCCAAGGGCAGCGCACACCCCGCAGGCGGCGCGCACGACGTTGTGTGCTTTTGCGCGCGCCCCTTTCCGCGACTGCCGGGCTCCGGCGGCGTGCTCCGGCCGGGGCTTCGCTGCGTTCAATTTGCGCACTCGTGAGCGGCGGCTGAGCTGCGCCGTTCATTTAGCCATCGTGCGTGCGCTCGGAGCCGGACAGCGCACGCCTACTCACGCGCGGACGAGAGTAAGGCACTCCCGCGTTGCGTACGGCCGCGCGGGAAATCCGATTCATTTCGCAAGGAAGCTCGGCGAAGCCTTGATTCGACGCTCACGCGCGTTTTGCTGCTCCCACAGCCTGCGTGCCCGGTGCATTCTCCGGAATCGCCTCGCGAAGCCAGGGTGCGTCCCATTCACGCTGCCTTATGTGTTGCTCTTCCGTCGCACCTTATCCTGCCGCCATGGCCAGTGCTGTCCGAACGATTTCCAGTGGAGCGTATATTCCAAGGAAGCGAATAATTACTGTGTTTCGCGTTCCTTGTACGTTGACGCTCGCATTTTCGTCCTACTGTTTCATTTTCTCTCTTGATCTCTTATATCTGTTCCTTCCATGTTTCGCTCTAACTATCAGGCCAATGCAGCTATAGTATTCCCTAAATCACGTCCAGGGAGAATCTGTGAAGAGACACCTAGGAGAGACACTGTGGAGGCACATGTGGAGATACACAAAATGCAGGAATGTATCAAATAGGGTGCGCAGCCGGCAATGCTCAAAGAATCTCCAGAAGTGACGTACGTCTATGTATTTCTTATTTTCGTGTTGCCAACTGACAGCGCCGTCGGAACTCGACAATCTGAATTACCATTTACTAGCGGCAATCAAGAAGATAGTTATGCGAGTACTTCTCTTTTTCAAGACGCCAGGGTGATCAATGGCTGACATGGTGCTAACGAGGGAGATGCTTAGACGACAAAGCGTCCGACGTGGTTCGGAGCCAAGGGCCGCATGACGGACCATAACGACTGCACAAAAGCCTATACCGCCCTGCCAACAGGACTTTCCTACTCTTGCATCCGCGGCTGAGTCGAGCGGAGGTGGTACTACTGAGACAGCTCCAGACCGGATCGCACATGCATCGCATGTACTCCGAGACGTACCAGACCGACAAGTGGAAGACCTGGCAAGGGAGACGGAAGATCACATGCACATCTTGTGCTGTAACAAACACCCAGAGGAAGCAAGATCGAGAACGGTCCCGTCGTGGCTCGATGCGGCCGCCAAGAGCTACCACCAGGACCAGCAGCTTTGGGCCGTCCAGCAGGTCCTCGGAGCAGGCCTTCAAATAAAATTGAAACGCGAAGAACAGTTCCCATTGTGTTGTTATATTGAGCGTTATCTGAAATCGGTCAAGCTGAAGTTGTGGTTTCAATAGTCTCACACAGCTGAGGGGTACTGAAGAAAGGTAAACACCACTTTTTAACAAGCACTTAGAAAGATGAACGTGCTATTCTTAACTGCCATGTTATTCGAATGTATCATGTCTAAAAGATGAATTTCAGGCTGGAAACAATGGCGAGTGCTGTCCTCCGCCAGTCTGAGAGCACAAGGGAAGTCATAACCCCTGACCAGCAGCTCCCACTCCCTCGCTGTTTACGCCTGCAGTGACTTCAACGTTTTGACAAATCTTCGATTAAGGTAGGTTATAAGTTCGCTAAATTGGCCTACTTGATTTTCATAATTATACGCTCTAATAGAGCTTTCTTCCGTGTGGAGTCGTTTTGTCCCACAACCAGCGCCACCTGGCTCGCTTGTTTTATTGCTTCAAACCTCGGCGCTCGTCATTTCTCTATCAGGAATAAGAAGAAACTGCCGGACGCGAGGCGATAAACGCATGAAAAGGAATTGAGGCTTGTCCTTGTGGGGTAAAAAAAAAAAGGGGGAGGGGGTGGACGCCACAAAAGTGTGCAACTGCTTTTAGAGTGCAGACTGAAATGTTCGTCGCAGGAAGTTCTTGTATTTCCTCCCTTGGTAAACCACTAGCTCCGCGAACGGCTTCAGTTGTCAGTGACGTCATCGCGGCTTCGAGACATTCAGAGATCGCGTTCCGATGTTTCGTACGGTACGGCTGGCGGCGTACTCCACTCAGTTTCAGGGCCGCACCGTTACGAACTTGGCGCACAGGTGGAGCGAGCCTGTCCGAGGCTGTGGTGCTCGGCGAGTTTTCGGAATGTATAGCGCGCGCTCGATCCATTAGAGCCGGCATCCGGACGCGGAAGGTGCTCGCGGGGCAGCTCTCGCTCGCTCCGACTCCTCCTTCTGGTCTACGCCGGCCTCGCTAGAGCAGTGCACCCTTGGCGGAGGCTACTAAGCCCCCTGGCTGTCGTAGCCGGCAGCGCCGACTTCACATTGAGGACTTTTGCAACCGCCGGGGCCAGGATCGAACTCGTGACCTTCGGGTCAACAGCCGAGCCATTGCAGATCCGTGGCGGAAGGTTATTCGAAAGGATAGTGATGTAGCTAGTGATGGACAGTTATGGCGGCTCAGATGCTGATAAACAATCTCTACACTCCACGCAAGCATTCCTCGTTCCGCGCCCGACCCGCAAATCGTCGCTGTCATCGTTTTCGAAGAGGCTCGGCGTGAATGAACGCAGCGCTGTTACTTACACTCCATGCTTGTAAACAGCGGTAGGCGTCGTCGACATACTGAGGCGCTTGTAGCGACGTCACAGTGCGCGGGCTACGCCCAGGCCAAAGCTCGCCGCCGCCCTCTATGATCACTTGACAACTGGCACAGCAGCCTGCAGAGCTGCCTCCGAGCGCAGCGCATCGGGGAGCTTCCCGGAGCCCGCGCTCTATAGACGTCGCCGCAAGCGCCTCAATATGTCGACGGCGCCTATCGCTGTTTACAAATATGGAATAGGTCTATACGCTCGGGTGTTTCGATTTGACCGGGGCTAACGCAGTGCATAGCTGCCGTCTTTGCTGCACCGTTCTTCGCGACGCCGATATCGCAGAATGTCGGGACGCCCGGAGGAGGAATGCTGAGAATCTGTTCGCCCTCGGGCGACGACGGATGGCCGCGCCACCCTGGAAGTCGACCCGAGCGAGCAGGAAGGGGAAACGACCGGCCCCGCTGCAGCGAGGGGTGGTTGCAAACAAACTGCGTGACACGTTTTATTTATGCGCATTTACAACGCTGGCATATTAGTCGTCGAGTTGCTTCGTTAACGTTGCTCTGCTTGCAGGGAGTGCACCTTTCGGTGCAACTGTTCGTGGTTCGTCTAGGGGGAAAGAGCGAGGCGATATGACCAGTCTCGCGAGTCGTTTCTGATGTGCGCTGTGACGCAGCAGGAGGTATGGAGGCGACCGCCGTGAAACTTCGCGGCTATCGAACAGCTCAATCAGAACCTTACGTTTGTACGAAGGTAGAAAAAAACAAAACAATTTGAGATGTACTTACGATAACAAGATCGCCAGAGATACAAATAGAAATGAGTTCGCGTCAAGAGCCTTGACGTACCTATCTGTCTTCCTTGGTGCGTCTACTTCGCCTCCTAATTGTGTCTCCTTTGTCGCAATAACATCCCTGAAAGAAGTAAGTGATGTCTTAATCAGCTCTTTTATGTGGGCCTTGGGCGGGATCGCGGCGTCTCACTCCTCGATTCCGAATAAATCGAGAGTGGAGGAGTTCGAACTGTTACTTCACTGAGAAGGAAATTACAGATATGCAATAACACCATTCACGTAGTTATAGCAAGCAATTAATCGGAGATGTAGAAAATGTCAAAGTATTTTGATGTTTTCTTCTTTCGAATCGACGGAACTGCAGCCTCCACCACTTCTTCGATTATCACGTTCAGTGATTATTAAAGAAATGAACATTCTTCAACACGCAATGTCGATTGGGGCGACGTTTCGGCAAGCATTACTTGTCTTGACTTGCCTTTGTCAAGGCAGCCACTGGCTTGAAAAGTCTGCTTGTCTAAATGTTATGTGCGTTACACATTTGCTATGAATGAAGCAAGCTATCGGTAAACGAATCAACGAACCCTGGCTCGAGTTTTCTCCCGTTATAATGAACCGTAGCAAAGGAAGGTCGCGGAATCGAATTCCGCCAGCGTCTGCTGCATTTTGTCGGCAGAGGCTAAAATACTTGAGGCCTAGGTGTACTTAGATTTCGATGCACGTTGAAGAGCCCCACGGGTTGGAAATTTCTGGAGCCCTCCACTGCAGCGTTTCTCATAATCATATCGTGGTTTTGGGACGTTAAACACCAACAATTAATATGGTAAAAGTGACTGATCTAAGGAGTAAACTTTGTTCGTACATTTTTTCTTTCTTTATTTCGAAAGGAACGCGAAAAAAAAAAGATTTGTGCAGAAAGCGTAGAAGGGAAGGATGAAGAAACGTCCCACGCGTGAAGCTACCTAGAAAGGTCGGGGCGTCATGCTGCTGCTCGGAGGTGGCGAGGACAAGTTCACAGCAAGTGTGTCACTGTCGCAAACTGAGTTCTGGCCTCGTGTACCGTATGGCAGCCAGAAAGCGGTGACCGTAACCCCGACGCGAGGCAGTCCGTAACGTATCTAGAAGGGGGGGGGGGGGGAGTAACTCACGCTTATGGTTTTGACCCACACGTCCTTTTGCATGCATTTAGGTTATAGCCGAGCGGGGCATTCTGTTTTAGTTCTCGCCCTTGAGTTTCTTCATTCCCCGCTTGCGCTGGTAAACACGATGCACGATAAGCGCGGACAGACGAGCATGCTTAGCCCGATTGCGAGCCCCGAATATTTGCCAAGGGCCCCGACAATGACAACGCTGATGCCAGTCGCTAATGTTTTCCGAGTGGACGGCGCACGCCTCTCACTGCACGCAGCGCGATAATAACGGGTGCAGCGGCCTCGGAACCTCGCAGCGCGGAGAGCCAGGAATATCTTGAGGCGCCCTCGGTTTTCAACAACGGACGCGCACAACAAAACGCACAACGGTGGTCCACTGTCCCAACAGAGCTCGCGCAATAGCGTCAGGTGTTGTGCGCCTCTCTGTCTTCTAGCGACGTCCTCCGCGTCTAATTAACGAAGCTCCGACGGTTTTTTTTTTTATTTAGCCGGGAAGATTGGTCTGCGCGCAGCTCTTCCCGCCACCCCAGGAAGAAAGTAAAATTAAATGAAGATGCTGCGACGTTCGCGACATCCGCCCCCATCGCAGCGACGGCAGCTGGAAGCAGTAGCACAGCCGAGAGCGCGCCCTGGTTGGACACGCCCCAATTTAAGACTGCCGCGACCGACAAGACTAACGCGGAGCGCTGTTCTTTTCATTTTTAATCTAACGAAGGGACGTCTGTTCCCAATCAAGTGGTGGCGGAAGGTTCAGGAACGCTGTCGGGGTTTTGTCTTAGCTTCGTCATTTTCGCGCGCACAGGTCCTATGACGAATGTATTCATCGTCCAGAAACACACGCGCGCACGCATACACATCCACATATGCATACACACACACCCATATATATATATATATATATATATATATATATATATATATATATATATATATATATATATATATTGTAAGCACATTCCAAGCATTTGATCGTTCTCACTTGCACATACCCATCATCATCGTTCTCACTTGCACATACCCATCATCATCGTCCTCTCTCTTGGTGTGGTTCTGAGCCGAGCCAGACATCGCAGAATAAACGCTTCTGATCGCCCTGCCTGCTCGCCGTACCTAGTCTGCCTGCGTCTTTCAGAGTGGTGGAGGTGCGGGGTAAGATCCCGACGTCCTCCTACGTTCATTTCCCACCTGGAGCTCCGATCTGGTCGCCGATTGCACCCAGCCACCCACACAGGTATGCAGACATCGGACCTAACGCCTAGCCCTAACGCTACAGCCCCTACGCCGGCGGCTGCCCGCTCTTCATCTACTGTCACCAGCCCTCAGCGCGAACCGCCCGTGTTCGCGGGTCTTCGCGGTGACGACGTCGAGGAATGGCTTGACCTTTACAACCGTGTGGGTTCAGCCAATCGATGGACCGAAGCAGAGAAACTGAGCTACCTTCCTTTCTATTTGACCAGCGTAGCCAAAACCTGGTATTTTAATCACGAAACTGACTTCGTTGATTGGTCGACCTTTGCCAACAAACTGCGACAAATATTCGGATGCTCATCGGGTCGTTCCGAAGCCGCGAAACAGAAGCTGGCTGTGCGTCTACAACTGGCACATGAGTCGTACACTTCGTATATCGAGGATGTTTTGGCCCTCTGTCGCCGTGCGAATAAAGACATGACGGAAGATGAGCGCGTTCGCCACATCCTTAAAGGAATCGGCCCAATCGCATTCAACGCCTTGGCTGTTGGCAATCCCGCTACGGTTAACGACGTCATTTCGACATGCCAACGCCTTGACCAGTTGCAGTCCCTTCGGCTTCAACAAGACAGTGATCCACGCCTGATGCCTCCCTCTGAATTAAAAACCCTTATCCGCACAATTATCCGAGAAGAACTTCGAGACCTTGAACAGCAGCGGTCCACTGTCGCCTCCGCTCCGTCTCCACCATTCGACCTGCGGAATCTTGTTAAGCAGGAGTTAGCGGCAATGGCGACACCGACATCCCCGGTCGCTCCGCCAGCACGCCCGATGCCCACATACGCCGATGTGACGCCCAGGTCGACACCGGCAGCAATATCATCGTGGAATGCTTCCAAAACTCGAAGACGAAGGCAGCGGGGAAGAACTGGCACCCACTTGTTACCGGTGGGATGGTAAATGTAGCGCTTAAGCACACCGTCCTGAAGGCGAAATTGTCGAAGCTGCACATACTTGCACATACCCATCATCATCGTCCTCTCTCTTGGTGTGGTTCTGAGCCGAGCCAGACATCGCAGAATAAACGCTTCTGATCGCCCTGCCTGCTCGCCGTACCTAGTCTGCCTGCGTCTTTCAATATATATATATATATATATATATATATATATATATATATATATATATATATATATATATATATATACATATATAATGTCTTGTTAACCTCCCTATACCTTCTCTATATTTCTTCGCTCTCTTCAGGAATTTCAAAACTATACACTGTTTAACATCTTTACATTCTCAACAAAATCTTTTGTATAGCAAGGCACCACTCATTTCATCCTCATGGTCGGTTGCTCCAGGATAAAAGGGGCAATCAATCGATTTGTATACGGAGTGTATGTCCTCTCAAGTCCCTACCATCGTTCTCTGTCTGGATGTGGCGATGTCTGGTTTCTGACAGATGATACGGTCAACTCTCCAATCACACGACTTACTATATAGTCAGATTACACCAGCTACTGCATTTGCCCACTATCACTCGCTAGCACATACTAATGCTGACTGGTGCTAGCTTATGTTTGTATTCATGATCAATCTTGGGCAAGGATGGCTAAGTTACGAACATGACCAACATTAGTTGGCTTCCGCAATTACAGTGACAATATTGTGTTTGGCTTAGTGTCGATTGCAGTGACCGGAATGTCTGTAAATATTTGCCTCCTGCAGTGGTTTAGGCAATATAATTTTCTGGCTGGGTGGGGGAGAGGAGAAGGATTGATTAATCTTTATGTGTTCGTTCGGGAGTCAATGTGTGCGCTTATATATACGCGTACAGAATGTAAAAGTTATTTTTAGCCCCGTAACAGCGCTTAGCTGCGCTGCTGGTACAGTGCTGTCACGTCAACGATATTGTTGACGCAGCAGTTGATGCGGCCTTTACTATATGCCCCAATACGTCCTAGCAGAGTGTGGCTGTAAGGCCAGTTGGCAGAGTGCGGGTGTGGGCCAGGATATTGATACTGAAATTCAGAGCGCAAGAACTTCCTGACCAAAAGACGGCAACGAATATGGACGAGCGCTAGCCCGTCCACATTGGTAGCCGGACACGCCAACACGGACAACTATTATAGCTCGAACCCTGGCGTTGTTACGGCACCATTCCCCGCACCCTCGGCTCGCCTAGGGCGCCGCCGCCGCGGGGTATATCCTCGAGTGACCGTCGGAGAGCTCCTTCTTCCGGCCACCGGTCAGTGGCCTTCCGCGTCACCGCGGGACGCGGCTCGCGCCGCGAGGGCCATCCCTCCCGCGGGGCTTCCATACCTTTCCTCGCCGGGCGTTTCGGGTGGCCTGCGCTTTGCAGCCAGCGGACCGTGCAGCGGCGGCGGCAGTCTCTTTGCGCTTTTTGGCTCGGCTCGCTTTCCACGAGCTCAAAAAAGGCTCCTCCGGCGGCGGCGGCGTTTGTAGCGCCGACCATTAACCCTCCGGAGAGAACGGGGCGACTCGCGCGGACCTGTGCGTCGAGCCTGATCGTCGTCGTCGTCTCGCTCCCTGGGAGTCTCATATATGGCACCCGAGATTTCAGCTTCGTTGCGTGGATGGCAAGACCGCACCGCGCAGGACCTCTTCATCAGGGCACGATGTTAATAAGAAATAACACGCAGTGATGCCAAGGAAACTATAGGGCTTGTTATTAGTTATAATTGTAATCTAAAATCGGAAGAAAGGAAACTGCACAAAATAGCTTGCCGCTGGCAGGGACTGAATCTGAGACCCTAGAATGACGCGTCCGATGCTCTACCAACCGAGCTACTAGCGGCGCTGACTGCCACTGCCACGTTTAGATGCATATGTGTACCGCACAAGGCAAGTGAGTTTAGGGCAGACAAAGTTAGGTGGACAGATGAGATTAGGAAGTTTTCGGGTATAAAGTAGCAGTGGCAAGCACATGACCGAGCTGACTGCTGGAACACAGAAGAGGCCTTTGCCCTGCAGCGGGCGTGGTCAGACGGATGATTATGATGCTGCTGCTGATGATGGTGATGATGGTGATGATGATGATGATGATGACATACCCTTTAAAGGTGGTCGGGAAGACCACCGCTGCTTTAGCTTAGTTGGTATCGACCATAGGGCGCGTTATTGGAAGGTCGCAGGTTCTGTCCCGGCCTCTTTTTTTCACATTCACATTAAAGCTAATAATAACAACCGCTATACTTTCCTTGGAATCATTGTCTGTTAGTTTTCATTAATATTAGGTGGTAGCAGTGGCGTAGCCAGAAATTTGTTTCGGGAGAGGGGTGGGTTCAACCACTCTTTATACCGCATGTTCTTGCGTGTGGTTGTATGTATCCGTGCATGTAATGCGATGACGTTCATCACGTGACCCCACGTTATGCGACGACGGGATGGCGTCACAACGTTCACCGACCTGTGACATAATGCTGGCGTCACATTTTGGTCTAACTGCGCGCTGGTACGAGGCACGAAGAAAGATGCAAGACGAACAAGCCGTTCTTTCTTCGTGTCCCGTCTAACCGCGCAGTTCGACCAAAATGAACTGGATACCAACTTGCCCAACTTTGGGGGCTGCCGACGTCATCATGCTCTGCATCACTCCTGTTAACGTCGCTTACGGTCGATTTTCGCGCTCTATAAGTCATCTTGATAACGAAGAAAATGAACTGAAACACGGATGTGGGACATTGAACAATCGACACCTGTGAGTTCGGCAAATGATTTGATTTGATCAGTGGGGTTTAACGTCCCAAAACCAACATATGATTATGAGAGACGCCGTAGTGGAGGGCTCCGGAAATTTTGACCACCTGGGGTTCTTTAACGTGCACCCAAATCTCAGCACACGGGCCTACAACATTTCCGCCTCCATCGGAAATGCAGCAGCCGCAGCCGGGATTCGAACCCGCGACCTGCGGGTCAGCAGCCGAGTACCTTAGCCACTAGACCACCGCGGCGGGGCGTGAGTTCGGCAAAGCAAACGGCTGTGAGATCGCCATTCGGTCGCAATCCAGTGGTTCTGCTCTCGGAAAGTCGCGTCGTGCCGGTGAGAAAGCGGACCTGCAGACGACTCCGTTTAGTGGCGACTGGCTGTTAAACCTTTCCCTCAACGTCACGCTATAGCTGGCACCACGCAACCGCCTTCTCGCTCCAATGAACAGGCGAGCAAGACACGTGGTCCGAAGGATGAGAGGCTGCGTCAGATCGACCCCCGTCCGTCTGCGATGACGCTGTATTTTGCTGGACTCGTACGCATGCGCGCGCATCTTTCAACGGAGGAAAAAGTATATAAAAAAGCAAAATAAGATGCAATATAAACAACCCAAACGGTTGGTCCCAGGTTAGCATTAGATTTGTTTTAGTTCTGTGGTTATAAATTACTAAGGCGAAAGCCTTATGCATCATCGAGTCAAGGAATTTTGACATTTGACGAGACGTGGTAGTACACCGTGTGACTGCACCGCCGAGACGAACGGTGAAAAAGAAAATATCGTGCTATAAAAGCCGGTCACCTGGCACTAAAATGTATGTTTGTTGGCCTACGGTGCACCGAAAGTCTAATGACACCAATACAACATGACGCCACCATGACGTCACTGTTCCATAGATTTTTTGACGTCTTGTTGGCGTCAAAAAGTCACGAGTATTTCAACTAGTACTGGGGAACTCAGCCAATGCCTGGATTATGTACGCACACATATATTTTTGCAAAAGGAGTTGCATTTTAACGTGGCTTGACTGTTAACATGACAGAGGGGCCGGACTGAAAAGAAAAGCAGTATAGCCGAGTGCGGCAGAATAATCTACATCACGAGTGATTTTCTCACGCGTGGTCACATCTTATTGCGGGGTTTTTTTTCGTATTCCATCCGCGTTTAAAGGCTATGCCTCACCGCACATCATGCTCGGGTTGCCTGAGCCCGGGCCGGTAAACTTGTAGGTATACTTGCATGAATAAAGGTTTTTTTTTCTTCGTCCGTATGTATAAAAAACACGGTTGCCACTGCGGGGGGTCGTATCTGCGACTTCGTGCCTCTCCCTGAAGGGGACATTTTCGCTCGCGATAATCCGACTCGACCGAGCCGTTCGTTACATCTTACTGCACGACAGGTCCGAGCTTCACGCATGTGTTTCGCCACGTCTTACAACGTTTTCATCGTAGAGTTGGGTCCCGGGCCGTCGACGAGATGTTAGGTCGGCCCCTTGTACGTTTTTAAGCAACAAAACCAAAGGAATGCTGACCGAAGGCAGCGTCCAACGAGGTACCGGCTTTGTATAGAACGATGGACGGGCACAGCTTTGTGTACTAGCGGGCACTCGACGCGTTTCTATTCACGTCTTGTTCGCACAACTAGCGCAACTGCTCGTGCTCCGAATGCGAATGTTATAATGTAGTCATGGAAGCTGTGACGCGTGAAGGCCCGATGCCGAGAGAGACGATCTGTCGTTTTTTTTGTTTTTTTTTTTTGCCTATCCGGCCAAAGGCAGTAAACGCCGAGACGCAGCCAGTCGAGCGCCAGAAGCCGGAATGGGAACAATGTTGCACAACGCGCACGGTTCGTAGTCTCGCCCTTTGCCGGTTAATACGTACGGTGCTGTAAAAGTCTGTCTGTGTTTGATTCAACTGAGATTTAATCGAGCCGTCTTGTCCGCTCAGAAACAAGCGAAGACACTTTTATGCTCTTTTGATGAAGACTATAGTTCCATCGTGAGAGCGCATTTGACTGCGTGGAGTTCTCGTCGCACACCAACCATACACTCTTCTTTCTCTTCCCTTTGCTCGGCGTAGAGGGTTGGGCAAGCAGTTATTTTTCTACGCAAGTGTTGTGCGGTGGCTTGTCCGAATGTTAATTTATTTGAGAGCCTGAATCGCCACAGCTCTAAGCACACATCGGGTTGCGTTTTGCCACCCACGCATTGAAAGATGCATTGATGACACCGAAAGATACAGATCGGTTCAGCCCCGTCGACTGGACGTTTACACGCATAGTGCTAAGCGCATTGAGTGTGCGAATCTACCATTTGTCGGCGAGTTGACAGAACCGTATCGACTCTCGATCAGTCCAATCCGGTAGAACGTACACACGAATACGCATTTAAGGCCGCAGTATGCTAAATCCATTCTATCGGGTTCGTGCAGAAATCGATAGGGACGTCGACGGTAGCCCGCTGCTGGATCGCTCGCAGGCGAAGGCGGGGGCATTGACGCAAAAGACGAGTCTAGGGTTCGAATCCTTGTATAGCGTAACCTTAGTGCTTGGGCTGCCGGAAGGATAGGAAACGTGTACGCATTGAAGTGGACGCTCCGCGAGGCAGCTGTAACTCAAGATCACCGCGAAAAACTCAAGCTTACAGCTTGTCGAGATACCGACGGCTCCACGCGAAGTCTTTGCTCCGAGATTAGCTCACTTACATCAGTGTGTAACAGCGCTCGGTTCTTTCTTCTCACGTCGTTCTGGTTGTGGGCATCCACGGCTTCTTTTCCGGCACACTGGTGGGAGAGACTTGCTTATAGGCGATCGAACGGCCGCAGCGTAAATTTCACTTACGAAACCGGGTTAAGTTCTAGCGCGAACGCAGCGTAACTGAAAAGTAAATAACGCACAAAGAAAATTGACAATCGCGTGAAGGAACACGGAGCCAATCACTTTTTCTTCGCTGCTCTCGCCGTTGTTCGGCGCCGCGGTAAAGAAGCAGGTGGCGGCGGCGGCGGCAGAAGCCATTATTAATTCCGCGCTGTCACGCCTTCGCTCCTCGTCACCGCTGGCGTCCTCTCACGTCGTCGTCGTCTCGGAATCTGGGACGACGCGTGGGTGTCCTGCAGGGCGGCGTTCTTGCGGCTGCACAACCTCGCGCTATCAATTTTCGTGCGCTCTCTTTTGTTGCGCGCCTCGGACATTTTCTTGTGTTTTTGTCCTCGCCGCCTCGACATCCCCTCCCTGAACTAGACAGGTGGCGGAAAGAAAGGCAAATCCGGTCGCGACTTGTTGATGTGCGGTGCCCGTTGCGGGCGCGGTGGCGTAAACGGGCGACGCCTGCTCGCTTTCACTTTCGCTCGTCGTCCACTCGTTCTTCTCCCACATTCTTCCCTACTTTCGGGCGAGGAGAGCATTGCGGGAAAGCTTGCTCCTGTCCTAGGCTGTTACAAATGAAGTGACCAGCTTTTATTCGTCGTTGACAAAGTCCTTGGGTGAGGCTGCGATTTATTCATGGGATGCAGGGGCTTCTAGTCAATAAACACGCCATTAACAGCCAGGGGTCGCTTTGCGTATGGGCTGGGAGAAAATATTCACTGCAGTTTGTGCGCTGCTACGGAAGTACGGAGGTAACACGGAGACGCCTGCACGCACACGCACGCACACTTACTTTAGGCTGGTTTCAAATGAATTGCTTTGTAAATATTAGCCGTACGTACGGAAACTCTAGCTGTTAAATAAGTGAGGAAATGAGGAAACACACACACACACACACAAAAAAAAAGACGTGTGCCGCGTTCTTAATGAGGCTACCGCGAACTACTACTCACAAGCGAAGTGATTCAATTGTGACAGCTGAAGTCTTACTCTCTTCCCACTAGTAACAGTGTCACACACTTCGGGTGAGGCCCCGCCGATCCAACATCGACGTGCGGCAGACTCGCAGGCTTCCACTTTACGCTTCGGCCTGCGACGCCTGAAAGGCCTCGAAGTGGCACATTTCGAATTTATTTGCGGGTTGGTCGACCCGTGCGGGGTTGCACGTGTGGTGATGTGTGGGCCTGACCGACACACTCATAGAGCAGACACGGAGTTTGATTACACATAAACAAGCATTTAATTGAAACACTGGCAAAGGCATGAGTTAACAAAAATAGCAGAGGAGGAAATCTGATACGCGCGATGGAAAGAACAGCTATATAATAAAATATGCTAAAAAACACTACAAAAGGTACAAACTAAAGACAAATATGCGGAACATTAATAAAATAACAACAAGATGGAAATCGTAAAAGAGGGTTACAAGGAAATAATTACACAATGATCATGGTGGCGCTTTTGAATTTAAACGTGCGACGCAGCGCACACAACTACACAGATTAAAAAAAAAGGCTGGTTAAAACAATTTAACAGTTTAAAAAAGTCACAATAAAAAGTTCCATACGGACCAGGCCAGCTCTTGGTACACGTAGGGGAGTTGACGGGTGCCGCTGGAGATCTCGCCGGCTTGGTAGACGACGAGGGTGCCCGGAATTGCAGCCGTCTCAATACGTTGCACGGGTCACTTCATGCTCGCCGCCTACGCGAGACTCGCGACACCGACGACCGCACTTGTTGCTGGCTGTACGTCAACTGCTCTTCCGATGCAGTTCAAACCGCCTCAGGGGCGTACACGTGCTCCCGTCTCATCTGGGAGTAATATTCCTTGTTTAGATCGACGGTGCCCCTTCCGGCACCGGTGCAGGGAAGACGAGCCGGCGCCACGTTGGGTCGTTATAGTCACCGGATGTCGTCCCCCAACACAAAAGCGCCCCTCCTTGAAGGTGGGGCCCGCGGATGCTCCGAAAATTGGAGTCGTTTGTGACAAACAGGTATGCATTATTCTGCGTTAATCACCGGCAAGCACGCGCGTCACGAAGAAAGAAAAATCTTCAATATTAGAGTGGAGACGTACTCTCGTATATGTTCTGCGTATGCCTTGCATAGAACTGCGTTTCCATTCTACATTATGGATTTGATTTTGTCCTGTCCCATAAGAGCACCGCACAATATCCGTGTGCCAAGCCGCTCTCTTGCTCGTTCACCCTGTTTGTTTTCATTGGTTGATTGATATGTGGGGTTTAACGTCCCAAAACTACCATATGATTATGAGAGACGCCGTAGTGGAGGGCTCCGGAAATTTCGACTACCTGGGGTTCTTTAACGTGCACCCAAATCTGAGCACACGGGCCTACGACATTTCCGCCTCCATCGGAAATGCAGCCGCCGCAGCCGGGATTCGAACCCGCGAACTGCGGGTCAGCAGCCGAGTACCTTAGCCACTAGACCACCGTGGCGGGGCTGTTTCTTTTCATAGAAAATGGTACTACGTACTGTCCATAAAGGACCAAATGAACGAAGTGTCGGCGGGAGCTATACGCAGGCGTAATTTGATAATGCTTGCGTCGTGCTCAATATTTAATTATGGGAACAAACTTGGCGTTCTGTAAAGGGCGTTGTCCCGGGGCTGCGGATTGATTTACATCACACGACACTGTTTCGCTCGGTGCACACGCATTGCCTGTGTTCTACTGTGGATGAATTATGGCCGTTACTCAAGCCCTTTTGATCGTACTCGGTAAATCGGCCGTGGAAGCACCGCCGAGCATGGAATGTGGAATCGTTCTCCCAGATATTCAGGCCGCAATCATTCTATCGCTGCGGGGCACCCAGTGCAGCTTGTGCTTCGCGCGCGCGTTCATGAAGTGTGCCGCCTTCAGTAATCTCACCAGCTCATCCATTCCGGCGCTGTTGACTGCGTGACTGCTTCGTTGCATGCATTCTCTGCGAACGAATATACAAAGTTTCAGCGTGCCGACGTTATAGGTGTGCGCCTGTGGCGCTATTGGGTGCGACGCCTTTGTTTGTTACATTGGCAGGTGATATATTAGCGTGCACCTGCTCTTGCGGTTTACCCACGTCAGAAAGGTGCGAAGCGCAGTTGGGTGCCGAAAGACAGTTTGCGGCGCGTTTGGCAGGCAGGCAGGCAGGCTCTCTGTCAGGAGTTAGAAGGGTTTATTCTTACGGAGCTGCCTCGCTTACTTTCAGTACAGGACAAAAGAATACAGTAAGGTGAAATATGGCATCCCGTGAAATTTACAGTTTGAGACAGTCCTTTTGCTTGTAATCAAAACTGTCTTGCGAGGACATGCAGCCTTTCAAGGCGATGCCATTACTCTTGTTCGCGTTCATTTTAGGCATTTCGAGCTCAGCAGCTACAGTTTAAACAACGCATGGTATGCGCGCACGACAATTCATCTGGTTCGTGCACCTTATATTTTATTGTTGAAGTTGTAAAGATCTGAATACGCCAATATGTCTGGTACTTAGTTATTTACTATTCGTTATGATTCACTGCCGCCAAGACAGGGATATCATAAGTTGAGAAGCTCACTCACTTACTCCTGTCACTCACTCACTCGCTCACTCCTGTCAGTCACTCCTGTCACTCCTGTCGGTCACTCCTGTCACTCCTGTCGGTCACCCCTGTCTCTCACTCCTGTCACTCACTCGCTCACAGTCGGCTGTGTACTTTTTCAGCTGTACCGTTTCGACAGACGCTGTCGTCAACGACATTTCGCGCTATTCGTCTCGGAGAGACCGTGGACTTGACACGAATTCTTACGAATTCCACTTCCTACGACAGAACGTTCGGAACGTAAGACATACACGTACACGCACGAAGAGATTTCGCGCGTACGAGTGTGCGAGTGCTGGCCAAATCTCGTCTACAAGCATCATTTGTCTGCTCGACGTTTATCCCCGCGAGTGGAGCGTGTAACGAGCCGTCCTTAACCGGAGAACAGCTGCCTCTCTCGTGTTTCGGGAGGACTCGTATACGTGAAGCCTCCGCGTGTAACGTCCACCGCATGTTCAACGAGCCCGGATATTTGCCGAGAACGCCACGTCTCATTAACCGGTGCATCGGGCTCCTTGGAAATTGCTATCCGCTGCAAAGCGTGTGGCCGTGGTCTCTCCTTCTCGCTGCTTCTTCATCCCCCCCTTCGATCTGTCATGCTCGTTGCTGGCCTCACACTTGTTCTCTCGATACGTTGTAACTGCAGGCGCACTGTGAACATATAAAAACGCGAAGATGCCGAGTACGAAAATCGTACGCGTATCGGCTAATTTGCAGTATGGGTGTTCGCGCCGGCTTTCGGAACATTTCAATTTTGCTTCGTTTCCCAAACTGGGGCGCTGCAGAGGAAACGGTGGCCTCGCGCAACACAGGTGGCCCTTCGTGCGTTTTGTCTGCTTCTATACACTTTGTTTTCTGCTCTTTTTATTCGAGAAGCAAATGTTTTTGCCAACCGGTTCTCAGCCCCGTTCCCTCAAGTTGAGTGCGCTATCAGCGTTATTATCTTTCCCCCCGTCGTACGGATGCAACGCTGATTGCGTTCATCACACTGTTGCTGTAAGCGCCTCTTGCGTTACTCCGCGCCAGGTACCTGACACTTGGGTTGAATTGCCGAGGCACGCATTTTAATAGGCAGAGCTCTGCGGGATTGCGTGGAGGATGGTGGAACAGAGAGGCATGGCAGAGAGGCAGAGAGGTGGAATGAGATTCTTTAAAAGCTTCACAGTTTACAGTTGTAAAAGATAATTTAGTGGATACGGAAGAGCTTCGCATGCACTGCGTCTCAGTGTCCGCTGTGCGCAGTTATTTTGTATAGGTGCCATTTTACGACACATGAGGTGCGTAGGCAAAGGTACATCGCAGCGTCCCCTCCCAATTATATCGATGTATGGGGCCCCCTATTAGGTGACTGTTGTGATATTATCATTAGGGGCTTGTGTACACTTGAAATGTCACCTTGGTCGGAGCTACCGCTGTACACGTGTGCCTGTCAATACCTTTCCGTGCTGAATATGGAGGAGAATTGGATTGATATGTGGGGTTTAACGTCCCAAAACCACCATATGAATATGAGAGACGCCGTACTGAATAGCTTCGGAAATACTCGACCACCTGGGGTTCTTTACCATGCACCCAAATCTGAGCGCACGGGCCTACAGAATTTTCACCTCCATCAAAAATCGATCGAAAGCCGGAATTCGATCGCGCGACCTGCGGATCAGTAACCGAGTACCTTAGTCACTAGGCAATTGAGGCGGGGGGAGGGGAATTAGACGTCGTAGCTATTTCCTAATGTTGTTTTTTCTCTACTTCGTTACATTACGCAGCCATATCGCAGGCCAGCTGGCGTCTCCACTGCCTGGGCACGCAGTCGCGCCACGAATCAGCATAACGCGACCTTGTCAGGGTGTGGCGTGATGTAGTCTCCGGGCATCAAAGCAGACAGTTTCCATATTAATCACCGGGGCCGAGGCCCGTAGACAGCGTGGGCTTTCGTGGAATCGGGGACTGGGATGGTAAGGCATTTGAGATCGGCTCGGTTCGCGTCTGTCCGAAATCCCGGCCAAGGTTGAGTATGCTTTGGCTCGATCGCTTAACTTATTAACCGCTGGCGTCGAAAGGCTTCGCCCCACGACTTGTTTTTGCGAAATTGCACGGACTGCTAGCTGGTTCCTTTCAAAGACTCCCTTCCACAGTGTTTGGAGAGTAATTGTGTTACGGGATAAGAAGGAATAAAAGCCATAAGTACCAAGCTCGGATAACGTGAAAGAACAGAACGCATGGGGTAAGAAAAAGTGAAAATGATGAGAATGCAAAATTAAAATTTGATCGCATTGGAGTATACAGAGTGGTTAAAATAAACGCGGAGTCGTCCACCACAACGTGTTTAAAAATTGAATAGCACATGCCTTATTTGGCGCGGAAAAGTGCAGAATTTAGGTACTTGAATTTACAAGGTGCCATTGCGTTTCTTGGCACTGATTCCCGGGGGATCCTTCAGAGAAAATGGAAGCTTAAATATATTCAAAATTTGTGAACATTCGGTGTCGTTGGGACCGACGTTTCGACAAGCAGACTTGTCTTGAGTCAAAAGGAGACAAGTACAGCGGCTTCAGCGACACTCACTCTTCTCGAATTTTAACAGAAAAGCTGTTTCGTAAATCTTTCCCTGTCCTACGAACCAAAAGCTATCATAAATGGTTCTGCGCCACAGAAACTGGGTGGGTTGCACTGCTCAACCCTGATCGAGTTAAAATAAAGAAGGCGACAGTTAGCGCAACAACGAATGACTGCGAAGTGACGGTGTTGAGCCGAGTATGCTCCTATAATGCGTATGACGAGAGAATACTATAAGGAACGGCAAAGGCAACAACGGCTGCGAGAACACCTCAAAGCGAGGCCTACGCCAACGACTATGCGAGGTGCGAATGCTTGTTTTCAGCTCGAGTTTCTGTCTCTGTAGTTCCGACATCCGTGCCGTGCCTGTGACTGGCTTAACTCGAACCTCTCCGCAACGAGTCAGCGTACAAAGAACCTAGCATCACAAAGCTAAAACATGTTCAACGACCTAGAAGCAACCTTCGTCACCTTAGGCCTAAAAAGAACGAATAGAAGCAACCAGTTTAGTCTTGAAGCCTTGCGCGGCTTAGTGCAGCCATACGGCACAACGATCAGTCACCAACTGGCCCAGCTCTGCACCTTAGCGAGCTTATAGTGCAACCTTCGCCAATTTTTCGTCTCTTCAATTTTCCCTGCCTTCTTCGTCTGTTACACATTCTCGTGAGCTCGAGTTTCCACTGTGCATATGAGGCACCTTGACAGCGGTTCTCGTAGAATATATGCGCCGGTGCACGTGACACGAAGCAGCCAAGGAGGCTACACAAATACGAAACGTTCGTCGAATTCGTGCACGAGGCGGACCGCAGTGGCGCGGTGGTCGTTTCTGGGGCGCCCTCTGCGCGACAGAACAATCCAATTTTGCATGATTACGAGCGCCAACAGCGGCGTCGGCTTGACGACGTGACGGGACGTGAAACAGCTGGAGGCAGTCGGTGATGGACCGAGGACATCCTCGTATACAGCGCGAATAAAAAGCGTGCAGTGTTACGAAAGCTCTACACTTAACAGGAACACACAGATGTCTGCGATGGATGTTTTCGGTATTTGTTGGCCGGTCGCCTTTTATAATCATAAATCCAGCATCGCTATACGCTATGATTTGGTCTTTTGAACAATTTGAAGAACGTTTTTGTGTCTATACGTATTTAAGTATGTACCTGGGCCTGCATTGCAATCCATAGTCAAAGCTAATGTTCGGCGTCCTACTTGAGTTTGTCTGGCCGATAGCAAAATGCACGGAAATAATCGTAAATGCAGTTCCTGACGTCATATGATGGTCTTGCTGCGCGTACACGTGCGCGTACCGTAGTGTACAAAAATTACAAGTTCGTAACCAAAACGGGAGTTTGATATATCTGAGGCTGAGTAGGCTAAGACAGCAAGTAAAGCTCGTATACAGTTTCTTTTCAATGCAGCGTATCCTATTGGGAACAGGGATATGAATGCGGTTATTGAATTCACGTATAAGTCTTCAACACTTTCAGTGCTGAAAGTTGAAAAACAACGTAATAGTAAACAAGTATTGCATAAAAACTGTCGTATAATATTATAACCTGGTTGAAGACAAATTTCACGATTAAATATTTCTGAAAACAAAGCTAATTAAAAGCCTTAACTAACTTTATAAATTGGGGCACTTGCTCCTGGGTGCGTGATACCAGAACTGAATTAAAATAATACGTGCGTGCTACTGTGCCCGTGTCTCGCCCCATGCAATAAATGCATCGCACGCTTCATTTGCCTTCGGGAAATGATGTCGCCAATATTTTAAGGCGAAAGGCTCACGTGCCTCGTGTGACGGTGGCTTTGAAAAGTGCCGTACAAAAGCTCGCGTGACCTCTCAAGCATAAATTGAGCTGTGCGATGACTACGACGATGATGAAGGTAAAAAAAGCAAGTTAAGTCAGTGAATCGACAAGTGAAGTTGAGTTAATGACAGGTAATTAGTGAACTTAGTCACGTAGAGTGCGTGGGAAAATAGCAGCACCGGACGGCTTCAAGACGTCTTGGGTGAACACATAAGGGTCAGTTTTACAGCGAAATATGTTATGACATCAGAACTACGGTGACGCAACACCGCTTGTCCACCGCCGCTGGTGTCCAGTACTCTACCACTGAGCTGTTGGCAAACTTGCCTTAGGCTGTCTTGATGTTGGGAAAGCAATCGTGTTAATGCGACTTATAAAGCGTTTTAGAACAGCGAAAGAACAACCAGCTGTCGCACAATGCGAATAGCGTAACGAGTTGGTCGTTCAATGCTCCAATCCATTACAAAAGCTTGTTTTTTATCACCTATTAACTGCCCCGCCGCGGTGGTCTAGTGGCTAAGGTACTCGGCTGCTCACCCGCAGGTTGTGGTTTCGAATCACGGCTGCGGCGGCTGCATTTCCGATGGAGGCGGAAATGTTGTAGGCCCGCGTGCTCAGATTTGGGTGCTCGTTGAAGAACCCCAGGCGGTCTAAATTTCCGGAATCCTCCACTACGGCGTCTCTCATAATCATATGGTGATTTTGGGACGTGAACCTCACATATTAATCATTCATATCACCTACTATGGCGCATACCCACTTCAGACATAATTTCTCATCGTTGTCAGCCACTTCATGAACGATTGGCACAAAATTTCTTGCAAGTGTTTAGCGGATACAACGTTTCTCAGAAGAATGACAAAACTTACCGAAAAATACAAAAAAAAAACGAGAGAGGATGAAGGGAAAGAGAAAGTTGAAGAGAAACAAAGGAGGCTGCCCAGCTCCGAACTTACTACAGGCTTGGCGCCACCACATATAGGGCGAAGCTGTATTAACTTTCTCAAGAAAAGATCGTGGGAGCATATATGGTCTCAAAGAACATCAGCGCAGAAAACCACACGGGTCCCTCCTGCTGTACTTGAAGGCACCATCACTGAGCGACCGACTGTGAAACCGCGCACTCTGTGCGCTTCTTGCGAGATATGACTGAACATGGGAAATGGGAATAAAGGAGGAGTGTGAACAAGGGGCATAGAAGCGAATTAGGGTTACAAACAGGGTTAACTTGCGAGGATGTCGACCGTCACGCCCTCTTCGCAGTTGGCGCCAGCGAGCCAGCAGGTCGTGATGAGCCCGCTCTCACTCTTCGATGCGAGCAGCTCCTCCGCGGTGCACCTGCCGCTGTCACGCTACGCGTCAGAGGAGATGGTGCACGCCGCACGAAGTGGGCTTGATCGTGCTTCGATTCGGCTCCTGTCGTGGTGATGAAGTCGAAAGGGAGGGTTGCCTTTTTTGTTTTTTTCGCAATGACAGTAATTTCGCTAGATCAGCACACATTTGCCCGCGCGTGTGTACACTTTTCGCGGCAGATCGTCGTCACGCTTTCGTGGCGTGCCTCGTTTCTTTGCACACGCACACACACATAACACGCGCGCACACAAGCGCACGAACATACGCACACGCAAGTGCCGGCCGGGTGTATCTGCTATTGTTGGACGTCAGAATCGAGTTCTGAGTTTTATGAGCTCAAATGATTATGCGATCTGGAGGCACGCCGAAGTATGTATGCCTGAGGGTAATTTTGGACGCCCGACCAGGTTCTTAAATGAGTATCTGAATCTACGTACGTTAGATTTGGGTGCACGTTAAAGAACCCCAGGTGGTCGAAATTTCCGGAGCCCTCCACTACGGCGTCTTTCATAATCATGTGGTGGTTTTGGGACGTTAAACCCCACATATCAATCAATCAATCAATCTACGTACGTTGGCTTTCCTTTTGAAGGTGAAAGCCTTGGAGCACTCGCGGAGGAAGGAAGAAAAATAGGAGAAAAAGAACGGCAGGGAGGTTAACCAGCCTATAGGCAGCCGGTTTGCTACCCTGCGCATGGGAGAGGGATGGGGGAAATGAAAGATAGAGAGCAGAGAGGGAAGAGAGAAACACAGCACATTCGGCAGCACACGCGCGCACACTATGTCATATTCCAGTCTTGTTTTTCGCGGTGTGTGACATTGCTGTTACAGCCGCTTGTTGAAGTCCGTGTCGCGTAGGAATTTCAACAGAGCATTTGTCGCCTTCTGTTGCAATGTCTTCTCTCGGGCACTTGACAGAATAGTGTCCACAGACAATTGGCTGTTGTCGATGCACGCAAAAACGGACGCCAGTGACTGTCTCTGGATGTCATGAAACGGACAGTCGCACAAGATGTGGTGTAGCGTCTCTTCGCAATGACAGGCATCGCAGAGAGCGTTGTCGGCCATTCCTATGACATATGGATAAGATTTTGTAGATGCCACTCCTAGCCATAAGCGATGAAGAAGGGTGGCTTCTCTTCGGTCGAGCCCAGTGGGCATGCGGAGAGCCATCAAAGAGGCCAGGTGGTGTTGACGATTGGTCTCGTTGCTTGATGGGCATCATGATGAAAACGTGATTTCACGCGCAAGTCGTCGAAGATTACTGGCAGCATCGGTCCGCGAAAGTGGTATGGCTTCTTCTCGTGTTCCTTGAAGAGCTGCCCGCGCGGCAGTATCGGCATGTTCGTTCCCTGTGACGCCGCAGTGACTTGGCAGCCACTGAAACGTCACATGATGCACTCGCGAAAATTGGCGTTGGCGTCAACATGAGTTTTGCGAAAGATTAGTACCACTTGATGATGTAAGGCTATGACGTGATCATCACATATGTCAAATCTTGTGAAGCCATCGTGACGTCACTGTGGCGTCACATGATGTCATGATCATATGTCGTCGTCGCTTGGCCAAAAAATGGGTCGATCAGAGGTAGTGCAAAAAACAGGTGAGGTGCAGAGAGCTTGCAGTGCCTCTGATCTCGGAAGCAATCTTAAATCACGTTACTTATAGAGAGCTCACGCAGGGGGGATGACAGCGGGCCCAATACACATCAACTGAGAAGATCGCCTTCGAGTCACGTTCGAGTCTTATTAGGCGACTGCATAGGGGAATCCCTATCATTCTCTATTCCATCGCTCGCTGCATCGTCCTCAACTCAAGTTGAACTCTCTTTGTAAACCTCCAAGTTTCTGCTCCGAAGGTGCCGAAAGAGACCTTAAGAGACAAGAAGAGAGCAGAGTGGGTCAGTGAATGAACTGGGGTTAAGGATATCATAATTGAAATCTAGAAGACATGGGCCAGGCACGTAGCCAGGATAACCACTGGTTACTAAGGGTAACTGACTTCATTCCCAGAGAAGGCAAACGCACGAAGGGGAGACAGAAAGTTAGGTGGGCCGATGTGATTAAAAGGTGCACAGGTATAACGTGGCAGCAGAAGACACAGGACCGAGTTGACTGGCGGAACGTGGGAAAGACCTTTGTGCTGCAGCGGAAGTAGTCAGGCTGATGATGATGGAACCCGTGAGTTCCTGACTTTTTCATCTCACCTTCATCAAAGTGCCGTGACCGGGGATCGAGCCTGCGCCCTCATACTCAGCAGCGTGAAACCTTAGCCGACAAGCTACCACGGCGCTTCTCGTTGGGCATCTTTGCATCATTGCTTTAGATCGCTTCATTTTAGCTGGACTAGCTCGCACGGTGTCTCGCACAGTTACATGGTCGCTGAGCGCTCTCACACGCCGGCGTAGCTCCCTAACGTCGTTGTGCGTCCGTTAGCACTTTGCGTGTAACCACGCGAACGTAGCCACAATCTGAAGAGAGATATGTCTCTATTTGCTCTTCTTACCCGTCTCAGACCACGTAGACCACTCAAGCTGCCAACAGAGCCGAATATCACACAAGAACACACGGTTCAAGTCTTAGCTGTGCGTGGGTTTGTTTAAGTTGTCTGTTTATCATTTCGATGCGTTCTGTATTCTCGGCCTTTGCGTTGTCCTACTCATTGCGATCTGCCATCTTATTTTATTTGTCGTTACTTGTCATCTTTATACTTTCATTGTCAGTTTTTCAGAGCACGTGTTTAGTACATCTATCTCTTTTACGACTGTTGCGAGATGTTCTATATTATCAATCATCTATCTTATATAAAGATCCCATGCTTCTTTTTTATCGGAGTATCGCAGACGTACACAATGTGTGACAGCTGTGGCTTGTAGCTCATAAGGCGCGCTGACACGGCTGTTATATACGAGCCCGGCTTTGAAGCCATCGCAAACGAGCTGTCATTTGAACGAGCACACTGCAGTACGCCTCAGTGCGAATGCTTAGACAAGGTTTTTGGTCGGGCTAGTTGGTGAAGATCCGTGTCCATTCTTCGTCCGTGTCTCTGAGTGCGCTGTAAGCTATTGTGAACGCTCAGACTTGCTGAAAGAAGCTAAGTAGCGCTCGGGATGGATTGTGACTGTGGCTGCCGAAAAGTTATGTATACGCAATAGCGTGTCCATTCAACACGAAGGCGTTTCTCGGCCAGGCTGGCGAAAGCGTGCTCCTAGCTGACGTCCTGAAAACCCGTGTCCGGAGGGCACGTGACCTCTCTCACCGGAAATGACACCGGTGCGATCAACTGCCACAGCAACCAGTTGCAGTCGAGCCCGTGTTTATTGGCTAGGTAGGGTCAACCTCGGTGGTACAGCTGTTGTTACGGTGCTCTGCTGCTGGCGCGAGGACGTGGGCCCTGACCGCGGCGGTCGCCTTTCGATGGAGGAGAAAAAGCTAGAAGCCCGTGTACACCAAGAACACCAGGCAGTCTAAATTTTCGGATGTCTCCAATACGGCGTGCTTCGTAAAAAAATTGTGCTTTTGGCCCGTTAAACCCAGATATTATTATTATTATTATTATTATTATTATTATTATTATTATTATTATTATTATTATTATTATTATTATTATTATTATTATTGACCGGCTAGGCGTAAGCGCGCACCCGGCTGGAGTCACCTCAGCGAAATTCGGCGCGCAATTTGCTATGCGGCTTCACCCACCTGCAGCCGCAACGTGTGAGGGAGGGGAGAAAGGGTGATTCCCTTAGCATAATTATATGGTCCTGACTCGAAGGGAAGAAAGAAAGAGCATATTAACAGCCGGGGCACTTTGCTAAAGAAAAAAAAAAAACATCTTGTATGAAACCGCACAGGTCGTACGCCTATGTCAGGATCAACCAGCGAAGACATCGCGTTTGATTACCGAGTCTTTGAAGTCTACCAAGCTTCGATTTCAGCGCCTGCTGAACGGAACAGCTTACTCGGGAAGCCTACATAATGAACTACGGCCAAATTGCACTGTAGGAATCCCTTGAATAAAGGAATACTGAGAAACCACTATTTACACTATCTGGCTGGTTCTGTGATGTAATAGAATTATAAAAAATCTAAAACTTGTTAATAGATACGGTAAGAGCGAAACAAATGCTAGCAAGTAAGTCATTTTACGGGAGGTGCGACTTCGGCTGCCTTTTGCGCTATCTTCTTTGAAAAAAAAAAGGGGGGGGGGGAGAGGTACTCGGGACACAGTAAGCGAAGTGCACACATGGCGCTGTGCATGCGGCCCCTCGCCGTGTCGTGCATTTTCGGGGGAGGCGACATCGTCCCCAGTTTGCTACCACATGCGTGGTGTAAATAGTCGTTGGGGGTTTAACGTCCCAATAATGACATGTTGAGACGCCGTAGTGGAGCTCTCAGCGAAAATTTTGACCACCGGGGTGCATAAATTCAATTTACGGAATAATAATTAGAGCGAAAGCGCCTCCACACGCGCATATATCCACACATCAAAGCACCAAACACGTGCTTGGATGTGTGGATATATGCACAATTAGAGCACAAACACACCGTAGCGTGTTTGTGTTTTAATTGTTCTTTCAGAAATGATCTGTCAACTAGCCCAACAGGTTCTTTTGTACGAGAAAATAAGTATACACGTGCCTCAAGTATTCTCGCCTCTATCTATAGGATGCCGCGGCTGGGATTCGATCCCGCAACCAGCGTGTCAATAGTCGAGAAGCGTAAACCTTGGACCACCGCGGTGGGTTAACAGTGTACTGCAATGGTTCCTCCTGCTCCTGTACATCATCATCATCATCATCATCATCATCATCATCATCATCATCATTATCATTATCGTCATCATCACCAGTGCATTTTGTCAACTTGACGACGATTTGCGAGACCAGGTATGCACTTCTAGAAGTGTTGCCCTCGGTGTGCGCATACGGAGCCGGGGCGTAATTCGCTGTTGTCTCCCGATGGCTTCTTCGACGCGTGACTCGGCGGCAGGCGTCCGTGACGGCCGGCTCTGCGCGGCGATCGCGGGCCGAGTCCTCGTCGGAAGTTCCGGGTACCGCTCTCGCTTTGCGCCTTGTTGCGCCCCTAGTCCGCTGCATGCGTAGATCCGTGCAGCGAAGAGAATTAATGCGTGCGGCTCGTCCTCCCGAAGCATTAAGACGCTGCTGGCAAGCGAAAAAGCACGAAAGAAGACGAGAACGAACTCGTACGGATGCAACTGTTTCTTTTACGTGTGTGTCAGATCCCAGGACTTCTACATTGAATCAGGTTTGCAATTTGTGTGCGTGTCCTTTCTGTTGAAGGTTTTATAGATAAACATCGTCGTTCGCCTGCGATATGCAAAGTGGTACTGCACAGATGAGCCAGCTCGTGAACGTTGTATACGCTTCTCTCGTAAGTGGGAGGGTGTGCAGACGTGTTTGACAACACAATTCAAACTTCTACTCCTCTTTCTTACAGTGCCGGCTGGTACATGCCGATCAGCTTGTAACTCTATGAACCACCTTTATTTCTCATCAGCTCTATCAGAGCAAAGACAATACTACGCCATTGTCCTGACCTAACGCAGCAGGAAGCCTTACAAGCACAATTGGGCTTCCTGCGATATACTGGCCTAACAGAATGACTCAGAGTGGAACGCTCTCGCGTGTGTGTTTTCCTTATTTTTCTCTATCTTAACCTCCTGTTTTCCCACTCGGGGTACCAGATAATACCTTCTGGTTAACCTCCCTGCCTTCGTTTTCTCTTTGCTCAGTCCCCAACGAGGGAGCGGCCGGCGACACAGTGATTGTGTTTCGGAGAACCCTATAAAAGTTTATCCAATCCAATCTCTCTCTCTCTCTCTTCGTTTAATACGATGCTTCCCTCGCGAAGACCTACTTCTAGGCAGCCCCTATCATGCGCTTTCCGCAGAGATACGGTCGTGCAGTGTACTCGGTATCTGCAGTTGTCGGCGCGTGCCCGGCAAGTTACATCTGTTGTTTATGAAGCACGCGTTCTTACGAAGTAGCAAAGATGCTCCCTATTCTACAAACAAACAGTTTAGACACTTATAATTATTTCGTTTCGCTTTTTTTTTTCGTGCAAGTCGACTGAACTGTTTTTAACTTTCGGACAAGTGTATTCATTTCCCCTTGCCTCTGTGTTCTCGACGCTTGAGATGCTTCTCACATTCTGATTGCGAAACGCAGTAGCGGTCACTTGTATGCGAGAAAATGCCACATTTTCGCAGTTGTGCATGTTTCTGCAGCCTTTCTAGGAGTGACGCGCAACCTTTAGGCACGATGCGTATAGGCGACGACGGTATTGCTGATATTTACATTAATTCCGGCGATGGTTTCTGTCTTGTCGCTGTGGGACGATGCTCTCCGCGATGGACCTCCCCAGGTCCTCCGAGCTATGATACAGCGGGCCTGACTCGTCGCTGCAGTCGTCCAGGGAACCCCGGACTGTAGGGGTTCATCCTACGCCCTCTTTCTTCATGCCTTTATGAATAAAAGACGTTTTTTTCCCTATCTGTCTAGCTATCGTCCACTCTCTCCTCTTCGTGGATAGGAACGTGGCAGCCAGGATAAACTCAGCTAATATAAAGGTTGCAGATTTGTTTCTCTCACGGCAGACCTAGCATGTAACCGTTGATTTTGCGCCACGGGAGATAATTTACCACTTCACTGCCCGTATCTTGTGCCTTTAACTTCAGCGTAGTACCACCGCTGCATACCCGTCAGCCCATTGACTGACATTTTTTAGGGGCGAAGCTCCTTTAGGCGTGGGTCTGCACATCCTCTGATGTATGTAGTAGGAGTAGTTAGTAGCCACCGGTGGCACATACCCGCTCTAGAGCGGGTATGTGCCACAGGGGATGCGAGATGGGAGATGGTGGTACTTGGAGTGTTGGCTAGATGGGCGCACGGACGGACGGATGGACGCACGAACGGACGGACGCATGGATGGACGCGCGGACGGTCACGCGGACGGACGGAAGCAAGAACGAACGGATGGATGGAAGCACGGATGGGCTGACGTACGATTCGCCCCACTCATCATCATTCGCTCCGTGGATATGCTGTGATGTTTTGTTGTCTCTTTCTCTTCTCTTCCCTCTTTCTTTCATCTTTATACTCCCCCTTCCCATTCCCCCAGCGCAGGGTAGCAAACCGGACATGTGCCTGGTTAAACCGCCTGCCTTCTCTCTTGTTGTTCTTGTCCTATACTGTCTCTTGTGGAGCCCCAAGGAGCTCCAATTTTTTTTTTCTCTAAACCTCCCCATGTAGTTCATCCGTTGATTGGAGTACGCAAAACCGCGTTTTTTTTTTTTTTACATTATCCGCAATTGAAGTGCTCCGCTTTCGTTCACTTCAGCTGCCGTGAAGTCTCTTGTTCGTCGCTAAACATGCGGGCGGCTGCTACAACTTGCCGCTATGCTTCCTGGCGTGCTGTATAACACCGGGCGCCGCACGGTTCCCGCAATACTGCGCGCTATTTTGAAGCGCTGAATAACGCTCCTCAACGAATCTCTATTCCATGTAAGGCGTCCTTAGTGCGAATCTAGCGCCGCTTCGCTTGTTCTTTTTTTAGTGCTGCGGACGCAACAAAGACCCCTCCAGCTGGCTTCTTTCGGCGTTAAGTCGCTGCCTGAAGCCGGCGTCGTAAAGATGCCTCTTCTGGAAATGACTCCGGAAGAAAGAGATAGGGCCGCGCGGAAACATTAAAAAGGATGGGCGACGCTTCCTTGTGCGGCGTCATCTGCGGTTAACGGAAATGCATGGCTTTCTCGTTAACCCGTCTGCTGCGCTGCCGTCGTTTTGAGGAAATGCGGGGATTTTCGCGGCATGATGTCTAAACAGAAACAAACACGCCGTTTAGCTCTTCGCAGGCATGCTGATTCTAATTAATCAAAACGAAAGCAATGCGCCTGGTTCTAGGCACGTCGTAGAGCTTAATGGTCGCAGATGCGAGCTGAAATATAGGATGATAATACTTGACACATGCCATTCATCGTTTCTTGCCCGCGACAAATAAAAACACCGTCTCAAAAAAGGGCGATGAAAAGCAGCAATGTACGCAAATACGCTGCTATATAAAAGGGTGAGCTATAGAGATCTACAAGTTCAACAGAGAGAAGAAAGAGAGAAGCAAGGAAGGATAATGAGCAGGTAGCCATGGGGTGCCGTAGCCTCTCCTTCCCTTTCTCCCTCCCCAACATCTGAAATTCTGATGGAAGGATATGTTTTAAGAAGAGTGAAACTTGGGCTAGTTGATTGTACGCCATAACAAAACGGCAGCGCAAGGACGGATCGAGACGCAGACAGAGAAAAGAAGGTGATGTTGGGAAAGGTAGAAAGGAAAAAAGTGGGAGGGGGAATTTCGCCGAAAGTAAGTAACGAAAATGTTTTTTTTTTCAAATGGTCACAATATTCAAGCAAATGACTCTCCCCCCCCCCCCCCCAGAAAAAAATTGCTAGCTACGGGCCTGGTAGTAAGGTTAGCCAGACGCATGTCTGGTTAGCTACACTGCAGTGAGCGAAGAGATAGATGGAAAGAGAGAAAACAAAAGATATCGATCAAAAGGTTTACGTGCACGCTTGGGGGGGGGGGGACATCTACAGGCCAGGCGGTCAACAAGTGGTCTTCATCTATCTACAGTCACTCTATAGAGACGGTCTATAGACGGTATATACAGGTGGTTTACAAGTGGTCTGCTGGTGGTTTACCGTCTACAGGTGGTCGCACAGGTCTCCTCTACTTGGGGTGTTTTTGCGGCGCTTTCATTGCCTCTCCCGGCGTCAAAAATCTGTTCATGGTCCAAAATCATGGCTGCAGAAAATGGTTTCGAGACCACTTAGTTCAGAAACATCCAATGGTGAGGTCGCTGGGTGTCATAGAGAGCGCAGCTGTACAGTACGTCTTTTCGGTCTCGCAGCGGTAGAGGTGTCCGCCATTCCTATACGAAACGAGTACGCTTTTGTAAATACCGCACTAATCTAAATGAGGCATAATAACGTCGCGAATTGCAGCGGTTCATCCGCGATTGTAAGAAGTGAAGAATCAAGTTCATGCGGGTGACGCTTTTGGAAGCTGGGAGACTACCATGAAAATAGAAAGACGGATGTTTGAAGTGGTGAGTAATCCTTGGACAAGTGAATCTCGCTGGATGCGACGTGGAAAGGAACGTGGGGCAAATGTCATGATTGTTCCAGAATCGCTTCGTATAAGATGCGTTACTGTGACGAAGGCAAAGCTCAACGAAATGATTTGTAGCGTGAAATGTAGGGGGCCACCCTCAGTGGTTAAAGAATTATACTGTCGCTGGTTTAGACACGTCATTCGTTTCCGTTATCTACTTATAGTAGGTCCGTTCTTACGTTGCGATTGTCTTCTGTAGTGTTCTGCCTTGCGAGAGGTGCAGCTGTTAATGTCTACGCACCTGAGGGCCCTGGCACTGAACCGAAATGTACTACGTGTAGGCTAACCGTTTCATCGCGTGCCAAGGACCATTACATATTATCTTGTTATATACTGTGCTTCGCCAATAATTTCGCTCCTCCAAGGTTGACCCGCCGTTCGTGTCATACGCGTATAGGCTCTTAAAATGGCTGCGATGCACATTGAAGTGCACTTGTACTTGCTTTTACTCCCGATTCTCAACCTATCGGTATATCTCGGTCCCTACATCTGCACCTGAAGGAGAAGCCGCTCCTGGATATCATGCACTCCCCCTTTTTTCAGCTCAAGAAAAAAAGGCACGTAGCAACCAGATCAGTAATATCGCCGCACTCCAAGCAGCCCGAAGCAAGAACGCTAACGCACCACTCTGCCGCTGTGACCCGAAACGGTAGCGCGAGCGAAAATGCAAAATAAACAAAATAAGGAAGTAGACGAAGGTCGCCATTTGGGTGCTGCCTTTGGTATCTCGTTCTCGCTCGCCCAAGTGGCACGCCGCACGTGCCGGGGTTCGGTCGGAAGGCACTGTAGCTAAACTCGATTTGCGGAATTCTTTTCAGGTGTGCAAGCCTCAGACGGCGTCCGGGTGTTGCCACTGCACGACGTTACGAGGGAGTCATATCGCTCGCTACCGCAAGTAGCGTGTATACTTTAAGGCCAAGTGCAATGTCAATTCGTGACAACTAAATATTAAAGCAGTACAAAACACAGCGGGCTCTAAAAAAAGGGACACAGTTATTAGCAAGGGCTCACGCAACGCCGCCTTTATTTCTTTTAATAGAGAGTTTTAGTACTGCGTACGCTGCGTACGTAAGGACGCCACGTTCTGCGTAGTGCGCATGCGCAGACCGCAACGCGCACGTATCGCGTTACGTACGCAGCCGCTACGTACGCACGCATAAGATGCGTATGTGCGTACGCATGAGCTGGTCGCGCCGCTCTCGAACAAATTCGCGGCAGCGCGAGACTTCATTTTGCAAAATGGTGGCATCGAAGGCAAGCACCGACCAGCTCTGTGGCTTAAAATTTGGCCATAATCTGGCTATAACACTTGGATTGGCTCACATTGGCTGTCAAGAACACGTGCTGCTATTTTGATCTACCAGATGACGCAACACGCTCGTTACGTACGCGGGTACTACGGCGTATACTGAAAGCCGATTAGTGGCAAACGACGCCACGTAACGCAAGGCGCTTGCGTGATGCGTACGTAGCACCATTCCGCAGTACTAAAACTCTCTAATGTCAATGTAAACGCGCTCAGCTGTAGCCGTTGGTGCGCCGTTGTCACGGCGTAAGAATAAGAATACACCGTGGCCTTAGTTCAGGGAGTGGTCGTGAAGCGACGCCACATGAGGGGTAGCGCTGATTGCGTCACACTTGCTTCAGAGTGTTTTTTTCCGGAGATACGATATACGTGTTTCCCACTCCAATGTCGCACGCCTGTCAAACTCGTTCCAATTCGCGCTCGTTCTTTGTAGCTCTTCCCCATTGACTACCCGCATAGCGCCACGAACTGTGACGCGCTGTCTCAAAACACCGTATATCTTTTACAGAGCCAGCGTGACCGCCAATATCGTGTGTAATGCAAGACGCCGCCCCACGGATATGCACACAACTAAACAAAAACTTACTTCATTTGATTTCCGCTGTGAACGCACTGACATAGGGGTTCTCTCCCCATGACCGTGGCACACTCAGTGCTCAGCCATAATTATTAAAAAAAATTAACGCGATTCTTCGCCCGGCATGACGCCTGCAGGGACATTTTACAGCGAAAACTGTTATGAGATTACAACAAGGATCGCGTGAGCCGTATACAGCTGTCCGCTGCCGCCAGTGTCTATAACTACTATCGTCCGAAATGAGAAAAGAACCAAGTAAAAATAAACACACCGATGACACAGTGGTATGTGAACCAGGTCCCCTGCGCGCCAGCCCAGCATTCTACCACTGAGCCACACCGGTGCTTGAACCTTCGTTGCAAATATACCCTATAGGCAGGCTTCTTGTCAGGAAAGGAATCTCGGTAACGTGAGTGATAAATCGTTTTAGCGCAGAAAAGGAACAACGAAGCGTGATACAATGCGAAGTGGATTGCAATAATAGCGAAAGTTGGGCTAGTTGGTGGTTCATACTTGGGAAGTAAAAACAGCGCAGAAATATAGACAAGGACAGAGGAAGAGACGACACCGGGCTGAACTCGCAACTAAACTTTATTGAAAGATAACTTTATTGAAAGGGAGGGGGAAAGGTGTGTAAGCAAGCCGTCTGTGGCCCTTGGTGAAAAAGAAGTTCGGTACCTGGGCTCAGCGCTGCCACGTTAAAGTGATTGTTAGTTTGTTGGAGACCGTTCCGTAAGTTTTTGGCAAGTATGAAGGCACGTTTTTCGTGTTTTTTCGTGGTTGTTATGCACGTGTTGATTATCAATATGATTAGGCTTGTTTCATACCTTGCTTGCTTTGATGCGCAGACGCCTTTGGTTGTCCACGTGACCGGATCAAATGCTTGATATATGTGCGTGTGTCTTCCAATAAAGTTTAGTTGCGAGTTCAGCGCGGTGTCGTCTCTTCCTCTGTCCTCGTCTATATTTTTTGCGCTGTTTCTACTTCCCGAAAATGCGAAGTGGGAAACGAGTGGTTGTCGAATGCTCCAGCCTATTACAAAAGCCTGAGACATAATTCTTCGTTGTCGGCAGCCACAGCATCGAAAAATTGAAGAAAACTCATTGCACGTGTATAATAGCGCGTGCACCACTCTTCTCTGAAGAATGACGAAGAGTGGCATGGTGAATAAGCCATGCATTTAGACAACAACAACAACAACAACAACAACAACAACACCAACAACAACAACAACAACAACAACAACAACAACAACAACAACAACAACAACAACAACAACAACAACAACAACAACAACAACAACAACAACAACAACAACAACAACAACAACAACACACAACAACAATAATAATAATAATAAAAATAATAATCGTCATCATCGTCATCATTATTTCATCATCATCATCATCATCGTGAATGCCTCCATGCAAGTGTTCTTGCAGCAGCTACTCAAAGAATGTTAAAAAATGGGCTCTATAGAAAGGCCGCTCTTCCAACTTTCGCTGTGACTGTGCTGCGCGATCCGCGCAGGCCTGGCGATTTCGCAGATTTTCAAGCAGCAGCGCGGCTCTGTAGAATACTCGACTGCCACGCTGAGAGCCCGCGTTCAAATACCGTTCCACTTTTATTTATTTTATTTTATTTATTTATGAATACTGCAACCCTAACATAGGGTTTTGGCAGGGTGGATGTACATTTGATAAGTTTACAAATCGGCAAACAAATAAATATAAAACAGGTAAGGCATTTACACACTTTCAGAACGAAAAAAAAAAGAACAGTGGTTTGTAATAAACCGGCATAAGAACATATATAGAAATGAGCGCTACATTCAAGATGATCACAAGTGGAGAATGGTTACAGTGATTGAAATAAACAACAGGAGCACATGTCATAGAAATTAGACACTCGCTGCCAGAGCTGCGCAGCAAAATGGTTCAAGGATGACTGGGAAACAACTTCGTTACTAAGGTTATTCCATTCGGTAATTGTTCTAGGGAAGAACAAATACTTGAATGTGTTATTACGGGTGGAAAATTGGGTTATTGTAAAGGCATGCCTCTGCCTTGTGGTATATCCTGTGGACAAATGAAGTATATGTAATAAGTGTAACTTAAAATAACCTTTAACTAACTGAAAGAAAAATTTCAATCTCAATACTTTATTTCATTGTGTAGGTGTTGGGAGGTTAGCTTTTGCTAATAAACATGTTATTGAAGTACGACCAAAACTGTTATAAATAAACCTAACAGCTCTCTTTTGAATTTTTACCATTTCGCTGATATTTTTTCTGGTGTAAGGGTACCAAATTATGGATGCATAATCTATAAAGTAGGTTGAACAATTGCATTAAATGCAACAAGGGTCCTCACAGCCAAGTAAATATTAACACACTCGAAATGATTCAAAGAAAAGCAATCCGACTTGTTTTTAATCGTCACAGCTATCTTACGTCACCCCAGTGAACTGTTGAAAAGAGCTGACCTAGATACATTGCAGGCAAGACACGATCGGCTGTTGCGCTGTCGCGGTAACGATCAGCGCGCGGCACTTGCCCCACAGCAGGCGGGAGCTTCTACGGGCTGCGTTGTCAACACGAAAAAAACGGCGCCAAAAGTGTATCTGGAGCGGCCGTCCACATGTAGATGTGCTCTACACATAAAAAAACTGCCGCCAGCGGTGACACACGACGTATAGCCCTAAGTACCAGCGTGCGCTGCCCATGGGAGGCGCTTCTCATCAACGCCGTCGTATGCCCCGCCGCGGTGGTCTAGTGGCTAAGGTACTCGGCTGCTGACCCGCAGGGCGCGGGTTCGAATCCCGGCTGCGGCGGCTGCATTTCCGATGGAGGCGGAAATGTTGTAGGCCCGTGTACTCAGATTTGGGTGCACGTTAAAGAACCCCAGGTGGTCGAAATTTCCGGAGCCCTCCACTACGGCGTCTCTCATAATCATAATCATCAGTGGTTTTGGGACGTTAAACCCCACATATCAAATCATCAACGCCGTCTCTACGCACGAGCCTTGTTGTAGTCATATACCGCGGTTGCACCGCAGGAAACTTGGTTACTTCGCAAGCGCATGCTTACAACAATTAATATTGCTCCTAAAAATGCGAGCCTTACTTCGTAAAACATTCGAAGATGTGGCTATCGCATTCATTGCTTCGCCCTTTTGGCGAAACTGTGACTTTTTCACAAGACTCCCGTATACGGGAGCCAAAATGTCTTGCTTTTATTTGTTTTTACTGTGGTCAGCGTGTTGTTTAAATTGTGTTCATGCATCATTCAGCTGAATTCGGTTTCCTCCTTTAATAACGACATGGCGCTGCCCTTTCGAACGCGCCCAAGCTAATTGTGCACGACAGCGCTTCACGAAGAGCTATGGTGTCTAGGAGACGACTGGCCGCGATCTGATAAGCAGTGATTTTTGTCATTCTTCTCATAACAAAAAAAAAGTAGCAAGTCAGAGAATTTTACATGCTGGCTAAATTCTCTGCACTTCAGTAAAGAGTTCTCTCTCTCTCTTTTATGCAAACCTTGCCCTGTCAGCAAATGAATAAAAAAATGGCGATAAGCAACACACAAAGGATCAGCAAGAAAAAAAAAACACTAGAACGAGAAACCGGGGCGCGTATGTAAGACCTATAGGTCCGAGCGTAATTCGTTGTGCGCCTTCTGTTTACGATTCGGGCGCACGCGAGATGAAAGACAAGGGTGCTTGGGGAGGCCAACCGCCATGTGGAGAACTATTTCGTATGCGTCGTCGCACGCCCTGCAGCGACCGAGGCCTGGGAAAAGCGCAGTGGTCGAAGGGAATACGTCGCACTGACTGGGCGTTAATCTTTGTTGCCAAAGTCACGCATCATTGTGGCTGCCAAGGGAGTCGCCTGAGCCGTAAAAGATGGTCGCACGCGTCAGAAACAGTGTCACAAATCTGAACAGTATCGATATATACGAAGAGACGACCACAGTATATATATATACTCGCGGATTCAAACGGGGCATCAAGTATAACGAATGGTGCGCGCCGTTGCTTGAGATAACCACGTCATATCGCAGCGAATGTGACCTATGAAGATAATGTTGGCTCTGATGTACGCTTTCGAGCCCAAATTGCGCCGATAAGAACCGAACGGAAGGTGACGTAGAACGGAAGCTTTAGGTCTCTATTGTCCAGCTTACGCTTGCTTCCACATGGCTTGGTTATGCGCCTCCTGTACTTGAATACTTTGAAGAATTAACCGACCCCTCGTCCAGTGCGTAACCTTACGCACGTATGACGATAGTTATAGCGCGAGAACAATACGACGACACAGAGACAAGAAGGACACGAAAGACTTTCGTGTCCTTCTTGTCTCGTGTCTTTCGTGTCCTTCTTGTCTCTGTGTCGTCGTTTTGTTCTCGCGCTATAACTATCGTCATGCCATACCAACTAGCCCAAGCTGCCACACTTCTAAGTTACGCACGTAGTCTCGAGGATAACAGGTTCAGGTGCTGAAAGTCTCGCCGAATGTCATTAAACGGCTTCGAATACGTATTGAGGAAGCTTTAGTAAGCGTTCGTTGCAAGCAGTTTCGAAAATGCCTGGTACTGTACATCTTACCACGATCGCCGCCACTGTAACGTTCCCTAGGGCGTCTCAAGCCTTCCAGAGCACTGCACGGTTTTATCGGCTAGCGGCGTACACTGGTGTACGGAGTGCTCGACGTGTGCGTGCCCTCGGCACAGTTGCGTGCCGCAGCTCGTAATGGCACGGCGACCTGCAGGCGACGACCTTGGCCGTAGTGCGGTGCACCCGCGTCTGGGAGACAACACCCGCAGGTCAACAGAAAGAAAGAAGAGGTGCATCTTCACTTGGCTCCCCACTCTAGCGGAATGTACGACAGAAGCCTTACAGCTACGGAGAAGGAAGTACCAAGACAGAGCCCTTCGACAGAACGCGGTCTCGGTCACTGCCGCTGAGCACGGACTCTCGGTCATCATCCACGCCGAGGTTGGGAAACCTTACGACGCTGAGAGGCAGCGAGTATGTACACGTCGTTCGCGGGAATTTCTCCGGTCGACCACGCTAGTGATGTGGTGTATGCCTGGGGGATTCCGACAACTGACTAGGGCTCGTTCGTTTGCCCGACCGCCTGCGTTGTTCCGTTTTCTTTTTTTTTTCTTATCGTTTCCGCACGGGGAAGAATGGAGCATGACGTGGCTGCGCGTGACAGTCGTCGCTTCTCATTCGGGTCTGTAGTTTTTCTTCAGGAAGAACAGAAGGTCGAGAGCGAATAGTTTTCTTACGTGTAATTACACGTCTAGTGCTTGGACACAAATGCACAACTTGAGGGCGCTAAGAGAGCATCGATGGCTTCGTTTCTCTACGTGCGTCGTCTTGGAAGCTAAGTGCGGTTCTGGTGCAAGGAGGTTAAAAAAAAAATGCTGGAGTGGAAATTATTGCCCAGGGGTGAAGCCGTGCCCACCATAAGATGGCGGGCATCTGGTAGCATTCGGCGATTGATAAGGAGCGTTTTTCTAGCATGCCGAATGAGTTTATCGCGAAAGCCTTTTCGGATGACATAGCTCTTCATAAACCTCGAAATCAATGCTAATTTTATTGGAGATCAAGCCACCGATAATCGTCTCTATGGGTTATTTCATCGTAAAACAACTATTTATTTATTTATTTATTTATTTATTTTTAAGATTACCCGCAGAGCCATCTTAGGCATTATTGCGGGTGGCACAGTGCCTCATAGAAACTATCTTTTAATCTGTAGCTAACGTAGTCTTTTGACAAACAGATCAAAGCCACTTGTTGTCTCAGTGGGCAGAACAAGAAAATAGCATGTTCCTGACATCCTTGAAGGCAAAAGCTGGGTTTACCATTGATGGCAAATCATTGCGGGAGCTTCCACTCCAGCATTTTTTAAAACTCCTTGTTCTGGTGCAATTTAACCTTCACCAGTAGAATAGTTCAAGTAAGGGAATGTTCAGAACGGTGGACTACTCTTTGCAGTAGACTCACACGTGCATTTCACGTTAACTCAACGTCGCAGCTTCGACGTATGAATCGAACGTGCAAGAACCTTTTGTCCTGCCACAAGCATTGACCGCAGGTCGCCAGGAGTGTACTACGTATGCAACCCGGTGCACCGTTGTCTGGCAAGTAGTTTTGTGGAGAGTAGTCACGTGTTCCAACGTATACATTGAACGGAGGTTTAGCGATCGACGAAATGTGTTGTTATCATTAGACATATGTGCATTTGTTCTGTTTTTCTTTCTTTTTTTTTTATTTCGGCTGTCGACTGAAACGATGCAATGTGATGTACCCACTCCTGCCATGGCTCCCAAAAGGCAGCCGGCAGTATCTGATAAATAAATAAATAAATAAATAAATAAATAAATAAATAATAAATAAATAAATAAATAAATAAATAAATAAATAAAACGAAATGAAGTCGTCGGAGCTGCAGATGTGCTTGTTCGAGAGATAAGAAGAAAAAAGTTTGTCTGGAGGGGGCTTTCAATTGCATTTTTCATTCCTTGAACGCTCATTATGGGATCGAGACACATCCTAAAATAGCGCCAGTAGCTCGTGCGATGAATGTAAGCGGGTCGAACTTGCGTTAATCAGACAACTAACAAACGCTTGCGTCCAGCCGTTCTAGTTAATAATGCATACGCCGTTGAACTTGGTGGTCTACTTGTCCTGCGTTAGCTGTCGCATAGCCTTGGTAGCTGTGGAGGCTACTGCTTGACCAGCTAATTATTGATTAATAGGGCCAGAACCTTTCCTGTCTAAGTGAAGCCTAAACGATTGGATACGATGTGGCCAGGCTTCGAATGTCAGCAACGAAGCGGAATTGTTCAAGGCGAAGGTCTTTGCGCTTCATCAAACTAGGAAATCGACCTTCACGTGCGTCAACACGAGTTATGAAAAAAAAAATCATCACGTGATGATGCGTGTGATGTCATCATGACGACACAGACCACTTGGGACATCACGACACATATAGTGACGCCGCATAACGTGACGTCACCATGTCAAATGGAGCAGCTGCAAAGCGCCAAACCTGTTGTTTCTATTTCGTCTTCGTCGTTTGCCTCCAATCACTGCGGTACTTGTGTCCAGCTCTATCTTTCCCGTGGGAGACACGAGTGTAATCCTTCACGAGGTCGCTGCAAGTGAAAGTCGATGCGTCGCTGTAGAGCAGCCGACCAAGTCAAGCTGCGTCTTTGGAGGGAACCGGCTGCCCCGTGGAACTTAATTGGGCGTCCTCTCTTTCTCTGTATTGTTTTGAGCTATCATCCAAATTATCTTGAGGCGTGGTCAGATATCTGAAGTCGAAGGTTGGCGGGAGAACCGCTGGTTTAACCTGAGGTACAAATTTGCCGATGCAGACATGGCTGTTATACTATCTATGGGTCCTCATATATATTTGGCAGTGCCGATGAAATAGTCCGTGCTCCTCATTCGTGAGACATTGCAGATCGGGGAGAGCCCTTGCACCAACCATGAAGGGGCCGGCAGATAAGCACCACTGGCCTACTGCGATTAGCTCACTGCGCAACGGTCTCACTGTTCCCTTCCATAATTCGTCTTGCGGGCCGCTTCGCAAGATTATCGGAGCGTTGTTGCCGTCTATATATGTATAACTTATTGTCGATTGCTAAATAGACAACGTCTGGCAATCGGCGCTCATTTTGCATAAGGTATCATCTGTCTTCTTTTTTTTTTCGCGGCTCATTTTCGCGTTACATCTCTCGCAGCCACTTACAAGCACTCTGCTGGTGGTCTCACGGTTCGGGCATCGTCTGCAAGCACAAATTGCCCACTTGTTCTTGCGTGGTTCCAAGTTGCAACAGAGGCAATAAGGGCAAATCCACAATCAGGACGATTAGAATTGCGACAACGCTCGGAACGTACTTAAGCTATACGGCTTCTGCCGTAAATGACGCATCCATTTTTTGAATAATGAACCCGTACATGGACTTACTAGTAATAATTTCTGGAGCTCTCCACCGCGGCCTCTGTCACAATAGTATCGCCGTTTTGAGACACTAAACTTCAACAATTATATTATACTTTTAAGTAACCGTTGTCATGGTATAGCTTGATGCCATATGTACTACTTTATTTTGATGGTGTCGCTGACGATAAGGCATTCACCTTAGGAGCTGTTCCACATACTGGCATGCGCGCGTAGAATTTATGCAGAAGAAAAAAATAATATTTGTAGGGGTTTAACGTTCCAAATAAATATAAGATGATTGATGGAGTTTAACGCCCCAAAACCACGGTTTGGTTGTGAGGGACGTCGTAATGGAGGTCTCCGCCATATGATGTTCTCTAACGTGCACCTAACTCTCAGTTCGCGGGCGTCAAGCATTTCCGTCTCCATCGAAAATGCAGCTGACGCGGCAGGCATTCGATCTCGTGACCTATGATAAGCAGTTGAGCACCATGGCGACTAGACCACCGTGGCAGGTCGGGATGCATAGAAACCGCCAAGTGCTTTATTAGCCTGATGTTCCAATAGCCGCGCTCTAATCGACACCAGGCAAGGATTGCTGTTGCCTCCTATTTTCTTTTTTTTTTCGTTTTCTTTTTCATCTTTGCTGTACTTATTGTATACATATGTATTCATTACTTTCTTGGCTTGAACAGTGAAAATTATTGTGTTTATTGTT
Organism: Rhipicephalus microplus; assembly: GCF_013339725.1. Lineage (NCBI taxonomy): Eukaryota > Metazoa > Arthropoda > Arachnida > Ixodida > Ixodidae > Rhipicephalus > Rhipicephalus microplus. The sequence goes on along the minus strand of NC_051171.1, from coordinate 161,723,975 downwards.
TTGCATATAATATGTATTTATTTTTGCTTTAATCGCACAACATATGAAGTAGGAATTTGTGGTGTTTTTTTTTCTCTTTTGTCCAGTACATGCGTTATTATGAAATAATTTGCTATGTCGCTCCCAGTGTTCACTGTGAGTTATTAAAACACTCACCCCAAACAATCTTTATGCTACTTATCGTTTCAACTATGTCCTCTTGTAACTGCCCACCTGCTTGGACCTAAGGGTCTGCAGTATGTGGTAAATAAATGTAATAAACAAATAAATCCGAGCCTGTTCCACGTCGTCTTGCACGTGACTGCTGCTGCCCCCGTAATTATCGTGCTTTGTGAAGCGCAATATTGGCGGCCCTATGTGCGCGGCAGTTGTTACTCTACACGCGGGCCCTATACTGTCTGGCACGCGTCGTGCCTTATCGCGTCCTCCATTGGCAGGCACGTACAGTGCGCGGCCTCTCTGTGGAGACCTCGGCGCGACCGTGACCCTCATGCCAAGCGGCGGCTCCCGGGCTAAATGCGCCCCCGTACGTGCAACACCGACCAACAGGCGCGCGCCCATGCGCTCAGGTCACACAGATCCTTCACCGCAGTTCGATGGCCCTGCTGCTGTATCTGCGGAGCATCGACAGAGCTTTGCTCAGTTTCCAGCCAGCGGCGTGTTGCGAACTGTAGCAGCGGTATGGCGCTTGTCCTGCCGTATCTGCAGTATGTGGCTGGCGTGCGCTGCCGTATATACTACGCTCTGTGCGTGCAATATTGTTTTCTTTAGAACGACTTGCATTTATGCATAAATGTATTTTTAATGATAGCTTGCAGACTTAGATAATGATAGCTTGGAGTCCATAATTCACCGACTGTCGGTTCGTTATTTCTGCGGGCACCGGATACTGCGTGCAAGTTCTTATGGGCCTCACGCATTTTCGCGCAGAGTTACAACAGTTGGCGAACGTCCTCTAAAGATCTTTCAGTTCGTCAGGGTCTTCGGGTTTTGGCCCCATGGTTTAAGGGAAGGAAACCATCATCCACCGCCGACCGTAACCTCGGAAGACGAACGAGAGTGACAGGAGTGAGTGACAGGAGCGAGCGAGCGAGCGAGCTAGCTAGCTAACGCATTAAGGATGGCCATTCGGTCTTACTAGGTGACCTTATTGGAGAAAAGTGCAGCAAATATTTTTCTCTTAAAGTACCAGTGAAAACAAACAGTACGCGCAGTAAAAAGAAGCACTCTTCTATTGCCCCCGTTATTTTGTGTGCCTCCGTCGTTTTCGCGGCGGTATTTTGAGGATTCTTATTTTCCGATTCGCTCATCTTTCTGCACTTTTTATGTTTCATCTCTATTTTATGTTGCGAAGTCTTGTCCAGTGAAGGCTATTTAATTTGGCGACCAGCTCATGTATTCGTTGGATATAAGGCGTCCGACTGACAAGATCCCTCACCTTTTTACAGCGAAAGCTGTTATGAGATCGCAACTCGGGTTACGCGCAATTGTCCGCCTCCGCCGCCGGTGTCCGTAATCACATCGCGCGAAGTTAGAAAAAAAAAGGCCTAGCACCAATGACACAGTGGGGCTCAAACCCAAGCCCGCTGAGTGCCAGCCCAGTATTTTACCACTGAGTTACGCCGGTGCTTGTAACTTGTACAACTTGCCTTAGGCAGGCTTGACCTAGCACCAATGATACAGTGGGGCTTGAACCTGGGTCCGCTGGGTGCAGCCCAGTATTCTATCACTGAGCTACACTTTTTCTTTCTTACATTGGTCCTTGTGAGTTGTCGAATTTGCCTTGGGCAGGCTTGATGTGGGGAAAGCAATCGCGTTAGTACGACTTATGAAGCGTTTTGAAACAGCGAAAGAACAACCAGTCGTTGCACAATGCGAATTGTGTAACGAGTCGGGCCGTCAAATGCTCCAACCCATCACAAAAGCTTGTTCTTGTTCCCCTATTAACTGTGGCGCATACCCACTTCAGCCATAGGTCCTCATCGTCGTCAGCCACTGCATGAACAATTGGCACGAAATTCCTCGCAAGTGTTTAGCGGATACCACGCTTCTCTGAAGAATGACGAAAAATAGCATAGCGAATACCGGCCTACTACCCAAATAAATTTATTAATAATGACCTAGTTGGTATCAAGCATGTGTTCTTGCAGTATTTACCCAATGAGTGTTCAGAAAAGGCTCTGAAAGGCCACTCTTCTAGCTTTCGCTGTGACTGTGCGGCGCCTTTCGCGCAGGCCTGGCGTTTTTTTTTTTCTTCCTTTGTCTTGCTTGTACATATGAATGGCTTATACTTCGACCTTCGATAAGGCTTGAAATGTACAGTCGCTTACGAGGAAAACGTCGTTTAACAAGTCTGGATGATGTGGCCAGTGCGCATTACGTTGTGTTAGTTGGGAAACGTCTTTGTGCTCGCAACATTAGTGTTTGTCTTTGAATCCCCGTAGGCAATTGACATCAAAGTCGGCAGCGAAAACACAGCATTGGTTTATTTGTGAGATGTGTGTACCCATAGGTCGTCCTACGTATTGTATATTGTACGTTCACACAACGCTGCCAATGTTTCTCCAATTTAACGAGATACTTCAAATAACTTTCAGTATGCATGTTTATGTACGTTTTACGCTAATGTTTCATGTTTCGTACTTCATTTTTATCTTCCTGAAGTACGATACTGAGCTTATCGCAACTCAATAACTTTAATAAGATGTTATCACTATGGAGTCCTATAGTCGCGTCTGATGCTTTATATTATCGGAAAGTGGCAAGCCGCCTTGGGGCATGTGAATCGACGCCACCGAGACTGTTTTTTTTTCTTTTTTTGTACAGCATGCAAGAGAAAAAGCTTCGCTTTGATCTATTCATTTATGTCTAGCAGCGTAGCAGCAGCGGCGATTGGTGCAACGATTATGGGAGAGAGACGGCCGCGGTGGCCAAGTAACCATAATCCTGCACTTTTTCGACGCATCGGAACCCTCTGTAACGGCGACAGGGAAACGCCCTGATCGCGCTCATAACCAGAGGTCGTGTAATCCGTCTCCTCCAGCACAGCTCCTGAGATCCGCGTACACGCACTGCAGCGTGGCGGTGTGCGTGGTGCACGACCTTTCCGACTCTGCCGCGCACACGCACCGAGAGCTGCGCGAGCAGAACGATCTGCTTGATTGACGACCCCCACTCGAGGTTACTCTGTAAGGTCGAGGGCAGCTCGGCACGCGACCCTGGTTTAATCTATGTAGGGTGCAGGCTACATAGAGCCATCGTAAAGGCGGCCAGATAAGCACATTGAAGGCGGCTCAGTGCCCTTCGCTCCTTCCTCTGGTTACAGTGTACGCAGTTCGGGATTCACCCTGGTTTGCAGCGAGTTTGTCTTTAGTTACACTCTGTGGCTGTTATCGGCACCTTCGAGCGCTCTTTCGTACATGAAAAGCATTCCGAGCTTTTGAAGAGGCTCGGCTCGTTGACCGAGTTGACTGGAGCGCGGCTTTTATGCAGCGCCAACATTTGATCGATGCTGCGAAGATTGCGGTAGGCCAGAAAGAGGCTGGCAAATCCAAGTGACCTCCTGGTCGACAAAGAGAGATAGAGAGAGATAACTTTGGTTGTTTTTCCACGCGCGAATACACGACTCTGTTCTTTGAAGCAACTTGTGCGATGTCATTTACTTGCCAAGCCCGCTTTAGGCCAAATTGTCGAAGTCGTCTCTTTCTGTTAGATGTGTTTTCTAAAACAATACTTTTGGCGATGGCAGCACAATCATCCAGTCAGTTGGTTAGTTTACTCTTTAGTTATTTAACTAGTTTGTTGTTTTAGTTTGTTAATTAAAGACGTGCCTGCTTGGATGAAGAACAACGTGGTATTGCCTTCTGTTGTCAAATAAGGCATGACAGAAACAGTCCTTTTGTGTCAGAGCAATATAAACTCACAAGGTACCTGTGCGTTCGCTTAAGACGACTGGAAGGCGAAAACCACCATTTTCTTTCTTCTCAGTCGATGCATGTATTGATCCTCGGACCCGCCTCCGAAAGCTTTATGCAGCCGACGTGGTTTTGTAATGCTTCGTTGATTGGCCCAGTTTTCACCAAACTCAAGCAATGATATCATGCTCTGTCGTCACAAACTTTGGTGACGTGTGGCGTCTTATGGTAACGTCATCACGCGATCATTTTTTTGCATCCCTCGCGCTGACGGTTCCTACGCGGTTCTCCGATGCTCATTGGTATTCATTTTGGTAGCGCGAAAAAAAGTAAAAACGCTGACACACCATATCACACATAAGCAGGGCGGGTGCTAGACATCAACTAGTTTTACGCCCGCTGCCTGTTTGTGTCTTGTATCTGGGTTTTTGATTTTTATTTTGCGATAACAAAATGAATACCAGCAATCACAAGCAGCCATATCCCGAATTATCGCCTTGACAGCCGATGGCCAATTTACTCGCTTGATTATGCTTCGAAGGCTTTTGCCTCAAAACGTCTTATCGACCAGCAGTATAAATACAGTTTCCAAAATGAACTTCATGGCTTGCGATAGGTCGATCTGTACAGAAACCGTAAATCAGTTGTGAGAGAAACGGTAGGTTCCCCTCGAGACGAATTCTTCATTTGCCGTCGAACCTCCCGTGAACACAAACGAAAAAAATATTATTTTTTTTTCTGCAGCGCATTCGCAGATGTATATAAGGCATATCGCACGCGAGAAATCGATTATTATTGCTTGTTTATTTTTTTACTCTCCCGTTTGGGTGTTCGACCATTATGACGAAGTATTTTTATCTGTCGTATGCGAGCCACTCTTTTATGCTTCCTCCTCACCGCACGTGATGGTATCTTTCATTCCGACTTCTCTGCTAATCTGACTACCTTCGAAATATTTACTTTTGACGTACGCGCCAGATTACGCGTTCAGAAGCCCGGCCCCAGAGCTGATCAGCCCAAAGAGCCATACGAGCCTACCGTATTTACCGGAATGTAACGCGTCTTTTTTTTTCTCATGTTTTTGTAATTTGAATTTCACCCTCGCGTTGTAGTCGAGTAAATATATTTCGTGAATCATCTAGAGTTATTTCCTTTCTCCTTGTCTGACTGTTCCAGCTGATTCCCTTCCCCACGCGTAGCGTAGCAGAACTGGTAATTTCTTCTATCTGTAACGATTCAGACATACTGAAGCTAAGCACACTCGCTAGACAGGGTGTAATTAAGACTCCTTGTTCCCTTGCGTGCGCTCAGGATACAATGACTGGTTAACTTCGCCACCTTTAATTGCCCCCCCCCCCCTCTCTCTCTCTGCTCTTCGCGCTTCGTCACTTTTGGTGCTGCCCATTTTCGGTCCCAAGGGGACGCCGTGACGTTTATTATCTCTTTCTGCTTATCGCCAAACAACTTGTACACGACTCTTTTTGTGCGCATCACATTCGTTCCCGATAACCTCGGACTCGATCCTCTGCAAACTCGCTCCTTAAACTTTGCTTTCGCATAATTTTTTTTCTTCAGCTATGCTTGGTTTCTAGCATCACTCTAACACTACATTGCCGCCTCATCTATCTCATGCCTTTATTACGTGCCACCATTAGAAGTTCTGCAGTAAACTTGGCCTGTGTTCTATGCTTAAGGCCAAGGCGTCAGTTAATTGCTTGTTCGCGTATTTGGCGCTGACCCTCTTGGTTTTCCACACAGAACATTGAAAGAGATTGTGAGTAAAAAAATCACAACATATCCACGCAGTGAATGATGATTGGTGGGGCGCAGCGTTCGTCAGTCTGTCTGTCCATTCGTTCTTGCGTCCGCCTATCTGTGTCATCCTTGGTGCATCCGTCCGTTTGTTCATTCGTCTGTCTGTCCGTCCATCTATTTTTGCGGCCATTCCTCTGTCTGTCCGTCCGTGCGTGTGTCAGTCTGTTCGTCCGTTCATATGTATAGTGAAAACTCCAAGCACAGCCATCTCACACGTTTTCATCATGTATTCATCATATACAAGTGCCCCCATCCAGCAGACATTGTAAGGACCGCTATTTCGGGTATGTGCCACTGGTGGTTACGTACTACGAGGGACGCACAAGCCACGCCATAAGGAGCTTGTCTTGTCTTGTCTCCTAGGAGATCTTGGCATAAGGAACTTCGCCCCTGAAAAATAAGAAAATAGAAGTGGTACGTAGCACTCTTCTAAGCCAGTTTTGATTGCGGCATGTATCAGTAAGAAGGAGAATGTTGGTGAGCTCCACCAAGAAGATGTTAATGTTGGGATTCAGTGCCGACGCAAAGGCACAAGATTTCCCTCCTCGGTTTTTTTTTATTTTGCTTTGTTCGCGTGAAACGCGCATAGTATAAGATAGAGAACTGGGCACGCATTCCTCGTCCGCTTCTTCGCTTCTCAGGTGCTCGCTCCGTGACCCGTGACAGGGGCCCCGACGCTATTTCTTGTTAACTTTTTTTTAAAAAAAAGCACTGCTTACTCTTTTTGGGTGCACCCTGGCGCAGACGCTTCGTCCGCATTTTCCTGCTAATATCCAAAGAGACTCCCGTAAGTGCGGGAGCTGTAAACATGGCACTGCGGGCTTGCCGTACATGTACTTTTGCCTTATTTTTACCTTATTCATTTAAAACCGTAACGCAGGGCACCAAGCGCGGACCTTGTTCTGCTTTGAGTGAAAAAAAGAAAACTTTAACAAGGAAAGCGGTGCAGTGGGCGTCATATTGCAAATGTTTAACAAGCGCACGAGGCGAGTTTCACCTACTTCCCTTCTGAATTCCATGTATGCAGGCTTTTCCTTGCCCAACGCTTAGACGCTGGCACATCGGAGGAGTGCATGCTTGAGCACGGAGTTAGCTTGTGAGCTGTACAGTGACTCGGTACCAGTACGCTTACCGCTTCACTGAAGAAGTGTATCCTGGAGGGTATTTTGTTCTGCTGTATCTCTGCATACCCGACAATCTACGTCGTTCAAATATGTAGTCACAATTTGATCTTCTCTGTTACTTGGCTGAAATTCGGGCGTGCCCAACCCAACGCAGAGCAAGGTTTCTTTCAAGCAACGCATTCTGTCTGAATGAAACTAATACCCCTTTCACACGAGAAGGTTTAATGTCATTCGCACCCAATGACATTTACATTTATTGACATTAGTTGGCTGTCACATGAGGATGTCTAATGTCATTAAAAGAAAATAAATTGAGAAAACGAATGAGCTAGCCGAACTCATTCGAATAAGTTTTCGTCGCGATTATACACTCTCGCCGGAAGAAGGCCGTGAACAGATTACATATGAAAGGGCTAATAAATCATCACAAGTAATAATATGGTTTCAGTTTTAAGTATTGGTTAATTTATACAATTCAACTGAGCCGTTCGAAAAAAAATTGAATATTCTCGTTCACAGCGACATTCTCAAAAGCGTCGCCGGCCATGTTGGTCATGTCAGCCATGCGATAGTGGCTCCGGTCTCGCCTTGACTTTGCGTGAGCTGCGGGCTTTGCCTTGGATAGTTAAAAAACTGCGTATTAACCTTTAGTCTTCAATTTCATACATGTGGAAACATTTTTGTAGCCCTTAGTATGCATAATGAATTTCTTGCACATGCTGTGACTGTTTTTTGTTCAGTCCCGTCTTAGCGACATAACGATTGCCGTCATTTACAAATGACATTGTATCTGTCGGTGTGGCAGCACACTTCTCCTAATGTCATTCAATATGTCGAATGTCATTAGATTAAAATGCAATTAAGCTTTCTCGTGTGAAACGGGTATGACTGTATCTTCTTAACAAGCTCTATACTGAGGGGCGTTTATCTTTGCCTTAACATTAGTGTCATTAGTTTCAATGACGTTTAGAGAAGTGTCCACAGTTATCGAGTTGTCTGCTAGTGTCGACATGGTGCCTGTAAACCACGCTTGGAACCGTTATCGTTGGTCTCTGTGGCTTTGCTATCATTGTGAAACTTATTCGTGCTTTCAGCGTATGCATGCTCGCAATCTATAGACCCTTCAAAGTGGTCGCTGCAGGCCTGAGTGGTCTTCATTAAACGGATATCGAATGTAATATTAAATGTGAAGGTATGATATAAATAATGTTCTCAGCTTATGCTGATATCGAATATAAATAAATGTGAAGTTTTGATGTTATTATCGTTCTCAGCTTATGCTGATACTTTATTGTTCTGCACGCTTTCATACAGGCCGATGGTCGATTGATTAACTCAATCTCCTCTCTCAACGTTTTAACATTCTTGCTTAGAATAACAGAGATCTAGTGAGTAACAGAGTCAGAATAACAGAGATCTAGTGAGTAAGTACTCATTCAAAAATAGAAAGGGCGCTGAAATACGGATACAAGAAGACGCCACAAAAGCCGGTCTGTTGAATTCTTTCTTGTGCCTGTGTTTGTACGCCCTTTCTTTTAGAATAAACATGTTCGCTATCATGTATAGGCCTATTCCGTGTTGGCAAAGAGGGGCAGGCACCGTCGACATAATTAAGCACTTGTAGCGACGTCTCTGCTCGCAGGCTCCGCCCAGTCCCAAAGCTCTTCACCACCCGCTATGATCACGTGACAAGTGGCTGCAAAGCTGCCCCCGAGCACAGCGTGCCTGCATGAGCTTCTAGCGCAGCTGATGTGCCACTTGTCACGTGGTCATAGAGGGTAGTGACGAGATTTGGACTGGGCGGAGCCTGCGAGCAGTGACGTCACTACAAGCGCTTCAGTATGTCAACGGCGCCTGCCCTTCTTTTCAAACTCGGAATAGGCCTATATCTTGCGAACAAGTTGAACCGCTGCTGATCGAGAACATTGCAGCTGTCTTCCGCCGCCAATTACACTCTACGTAGACAACGGTTTGGAGAAGTATAAGCGAGCGGTATAATAGAGGTCACTTCCAATTGGGCTTGACACGTAAACGGGCTTGATAGCCGGTCAGGGATGACCACCCCGTATCAGACCGGTTGACAACTCTCTCCTCCGCCTGCACGCGATCGCTGTGGGCATTCTGAGGGCCTCGCCTTTTGTTCCTGGTGCTGCAGGACGATGCTTATCTGCTAATTTTTTAATGACGGGCATTGCTTGCTGCTCGATCGGTGCAGCTAGGTCTTAATTTTAAACGGCTGACAGCGAAAAATTCGCCGCGCAATTCCAGCCGAGTCAGCGACGTTCGGGCAGCGTCGCTACTTCCTTTTTGCGGGCAGGTTTTTTGTGGGATCTCTGCTTTGAAGTGGACGAGGAAGAAACCGAAAATGAAGTGGAAAAAATAAATGTTTATGTTAGTTTTATTTTCGCCAGTATTTAAATATCAAATTCTCCTTTTTCCCGCGCACTGTAACCGAATGGAATCAATTACCAGCATTATTCATAAATAGCACAGACTCAATTGAACCTATTGTATCTTGACCTGTATTGTTAAAGTGTTAAATGTCTTTCTTATTCATTGTTTGAGTTATGTTTTTTTTCTTCGCGCTTTTCATGTTCTTGATCTTCAGTTGTCCTAGCTTTGTAAATACGTCCCTCCTGCTTGGGCCCTTCACTAGACCTGCAGTATTATGTAAATAAAAATAATAAAATATACATTCGCTTTTTTTTTTGTCAAGCTACCCGATTCTTTGCCGATCCCCCATGGAGGGTGCGAGCCACAAGTTTAGGATACATCTGCGAGAAAGGCATGCCTCTGCAATGACCGCGCACAAAAAGTATACGCCTTCCGAGCAATTGAGACGTCACAGCTGCCTCTCTTACGGCATTTGGGTGCATTTATCAGCTCTGTCTTGTGGTTCGCAGCGTTTCGCTTTTTTTATTCCACATACGTGATTTCCTTCGTCTCATCGCAAGGCCTGCACATATGTCTCATAGCGAACGAGTAAAATGGGACAAAAAAAAAAAAAAAAAAGCAGCTTGAAGACTGTCGCTGCGTTGAGCAGTATTAAGTTTATAACATTGCGTGAAGAAGTGTGGGTATATTTTTTCGAAGCTAAAATTTGACGTAAGCACCGTCGAAATCGGCGAGTGATTCCGCTGTATACTGCCGTGTTTATGTATCGTGTGGTATTTTGCGTTGATCAGTTCAACTGCCACGCTGCGCGCTGATTTCGTCGCAGGTTATGAAGGTGACAAAGAACCGCATATACTCACCTGGTTATCTATAAGGACAACAAAGAACGCGGGCTATAGCACTTGACGCTGATCCTCGGGCGTTGCGATATCTCTTACGGGCGCCGAGCCACACAAAAGGGACCGGGGGGTGAGGCCCATCCCTTTGTGCCCCCGTCCCCGAAAACATAGAGAAATACAAGTTGCTCCCTGATTCGCCATTTTCGTTGTGGTCTCACCGTCAATGTATGTGCATTAAAACACATACAGATAGAGAAGAGCGATCACCTCACTCCCCCGAAGTGAAATCCTGAAACGCCCCAGGTGGCTAGTCTTATCAGACGCTATTCGATGCACCACAATATCACCAGGTGCCTTTGGTCGAGTAAGAAACACGGGTAAAACCAAGAGAGAGAGAGAAAAAAAATGGGGGAGGGGCGTTGAGAAAGTTTAAAATAATTGAAATGGCACACCGTAACAATGATTCAAGTACAAGCACTTCAACATATCGAGTAAACGCGGTTTTTAAAACGATTCCCTTTCATATAATGATGTGCGCGTCATTTACGACATGATTATCACACACAAAACCGCCAGGATTGCGTGAAACGCGCAGCGCAGTCACAGCGAATGCTGGAAGAGCAGCCTTTCAGAGCTTTTAAACACCCTTTGGGTGACTACTACAAGCACGATTGCATGGTACCCACTAAATCATCAGAATTTTTGTGTAGTAGGAAGGTATTCACTATGCCATCCTTCGTCAATCTTCGAAGAAGCGCGGTACACACTACGCACTTGCAAGGAATTATGTGCATTTTTTTTTAATCTGTGGCTGTCGGCAATGATGAATTCTTCTTTGAACTTATGTAAAGGGGAGTTGGAGCATTCTACGACCCACTTTACGCAATTCGCATTGTGTGACGCTTGGTTGTTTATTTCCTGTTATAAAACGCTTTATTACTCATATTAACGCGATTCCTTTCCCGACATTAAGCCCGCCTAAGGCCAGTTTTCAACGGAGTTTCAAGCATCTAGAAGAACGAGGTTTTTATATGCCACGGGGATTCGACTGTCTAATCTGTAACGAGCCAGAAACAATTGACCACATTTTTCTGCCTTTTTGGAAAGGGTTATACTTTTGGGATGTTTTACAGAGGACAATTAAAAAAAATTTGGTTATACCCTCATGAAATCAGGTATTTATCAATAGAGAATGACGATGGATTGCCATTTTATTTAATCGTGATGACTGCCTTGCACACTATATCGCGTTCTAGAATGGCTGTATTTCAGTGTGACTGTGCCAAGAGACCAGTAAGACAGTTTTTTACAGAAATTATATGAAGGTTTGTCGAGGTAGTAAAACTATATGAATGTGTTCCTTCATGGTGAGAAAGGGTTGAAGCCATGCTTACTATGACGAAATTTTAGAGTGTGATGTCCTCTAGCAGTGCTTGGCAGTAGCGTTTTTTTGTCATGTTTGTTGAGTATTGTAATGTATTTTACTTGTCCTCTTGTATGTGACGGCCAACCGGAAATAAGGGAAACAAAAAAAGACAGCGTGGCTCAGTGGTAGAATGCTGGACTGGCACGCAGGGGACCCGGGTTAAAATCCCATTGCGTCGTGGGTGTTTTTAATGCGCTTGTTTTTTTTCTTCTGATTTTGTGCGATACTGGTTACGGGCGCCGGCGGCGGCGGACAACTACGGCGCACGCGGCCCGTGTGATCTGATTACAGCTTTTAAGTGTGAATACACTTTATAAGCGACCCCAAACCAACCACCGCCGTCGGCGGCGTCCGCAGTCTTCTCTCTATCTTTAAAAGAAAGAGGACTTGGCGGGCCGCAGCGCGACGCTCTACCGAATAAGCCACGGACGCGGCGCTGATATCCCCCTTCGCTCGCTCCTCCGCTCTCCTCGCTCGCTGCAGCTGCGCGCGCACCCCTCTCTCTCGCGCGCCCGCCTTCTCTCTCAGTCTCCCGTCGAGAGCGGGTCGTGCGATGGATGTCCCGGAGGCAACGCTACCATCAACAACGAATGCAGTACAACCGAATGCCAGCACTGCACCTGTCGTTGGAGGTGACGGTACCGCGGTGGTTTCCCCGACGTTGGAAGACAAGGCGGCGCTGCGAAGGGCTCGTGAGACCGAACGTAAGCGGGCGAAGCGTGCAGCGGACGCCGAACTGCGTGCTCGCGAGGCCGAGTGCAAGCGGGCGAAGCGTGCAGCGGATGCCGAACTGCGCGCTCGCGAGGCTGAGGACAAGCGGGCGAAGCGTGCACAGGATGCCGAACTTCGCGCTCGCGAGGCCGAGGACAAGCGGGCGAAGCGTGCAGCGGATGGTGAACTGCGCGCTCGCGAGGCCGAGATGAGGCGTCAGCATCGAGCCGCGAACGCGGCCCAAGAAGCGGAACGACAACGCAAGCGTCAGGCGGAGAAGGGCGATGAAGGCCGGCGTCAAGACGCCGCTCGCAATCGTCAACGGCGAGTGGACGTTCCCGAAGCCGTTCGAGCCAGTGAACGTGCCGCGCGGGAGAGGGTGCGAGCCCTGGACTTTGCTCGTCCGGGGCTCGCATGCTATGAGGGGGAGTAAAGTTTAAATCCGTTGGCATTCGCCAGTGAGTTAACGTAAACTCCCCCGTGTGATCAAATTGCGATTCCCAGGAACCATTACACCATAAAGGCACCATAGTGTGATTAATAAATATAAGACGGGCAATCTGAGAGTCGTGGTGCAGAGAAATAAGAGAACGTAATGGATGGAAGAGGCCTGTGGCAAAGAGCTTAGTGGTAGAGGTAGTGAGAGGGAGGTTTAGAGCTGCCTTGTAGAGGCCTAATAGAGCTCTTTCGAGTGTGTTGAGTTGCGTTTCGGTGAAATGAACGTAGGGTACAAAGGACAAGAACTTGTTAAGGGCAAGCGCATGTGCAACCCGGCACGCATGAGCCTCGTGGAGCCCTGACTGCCGAGTGACAACGCGTCGCAGGAGGTGGGTCACCGAATGGCAAGTCCTCACAGCGTGATGTAGGGCCTGCGCGTTCTTTGTCGCGTGCAAAGGGAAGCCAAGAACTTATAATAGTGCGAATTAATAAATACCCCTCATAGCATCACCCTGTGCATTCGCACTTAACCATGTTCACCCTCAGGGAAATGCTTGGGAGTTATTGCTGTATGAAAGAGAAAGAGAAAAGTTCACTTTCTAAGCTAATTATGTTCGGTTTTAGTAGCGCAAGAGCTGCTAGGGCTACACTTTTCAGGTGCTGCACAGATTATCCCGATATATAGCCGCCTCATTTCCATGTTCGGCATGCAACATCTGCGCTTGCGAGGAAACGCTTGAGCACATTCTATGCCATCGCCCAGCATACCAGTCTGAACGACGTATTATGGAAGCCAAGCTCTGTCAGCTGAATTCACGGCTGCTTACAGGAGAGAAGATCCTGGGACTTTGGCCGACGGTTTCCCATACGCGCAAAGACACGAAAGTCATCTTGTATACTTCTTAAAGACCACCAGACTCCACGAGCGCTTGAGAAAGAGCAGTGTGAGACCGCGCTGTGTAGTCTCGAGCTGACTATTCATCCTTCTCTATCGTACTCCTTTTCTATCTCTTTCCTTTCTATTATTCCCCCTTTCACCCTTCCCATGTGTAGGGTAGCCAACCAAGCCAAGCTTGGTTAACCCACCCTGCCTTTCCTCTCTTTTTATCTCTCTCTCTCTCTCTTTATGACACATGCAGCCAGTTGGCGTGCGGGAAACAGTGCTATTTGCATGACGCGCATACGAACGCTCTCACGTGTAGTGTCGAAACAGTGTAGATATGCCGAAGTCGCGCTACGCCCCCTGGAGTCGTTCGGTCGCAGTGGCCGATTATCGCTGCAACAGCAAGAAGCACTGGCACAACGGCCAGAACAGATTACTGCAACTTTCCTGGCGGCGGGCCTCCCCCCGTAATGGGCAGCCCCTCAAGGAGTGCGCACCGTAATTAGCTCTCATTCCGCGCGTATTAATACGAGCCGTGCCCGTCTGCTGGGTGTGTGCTCCGGTGGTGCGTGCGCGCTCCGAGCGAGGTTCCGTTGTCGCTGAGCCCCGCCAGGCGGCGCGTCATGAGCCAAACAAACGCGCGCTGCCTTCAAAGAGTGATGGTTGTGAGGATTGGACGGAAACGTTGATACATTAACTCGGATACCGCGGGAGCCGGTTATAATCACTCCAATTTCTGTACAGCTCTCAAAAAGGCTTTGTTGTTTTTTTTTTGAGACTAGGTAGGTTGGTTGTAAAATACTTATTTATTATATACATTGCTGAATGGGTGGGGTCCCTAGACACAAACCCCAGTGAATTGGGCCCTGGTCCTTGCACCAACCACCAGGACATCTTGGACCTCATGGTCAACGTTGTGTGGTGCCGCCTTCCACACATCTATACTGAAATCGTTAGACATCTGTTTTGATGTACTGCTTTGGCACTTTCATGCCATGTGGAGTGGTGTACTGTTCCTATAGGTTATAATGGGACATAGTCTGCATGCATATTGGTGGGAGTACTTGTCGGTATCGATTTTGGAGAGCTCGGTTGGTTGGGGTATGGTGACGTTCGTAAACGGCGCCAGGCTACCTGTGCCAGCTTAATAAGTCGAGTATGTGGAGGAGGATATTTCTGCCGGTCAACCTGTGGCATTGCATATACTTCGGTGTATGTGGTGGGTGGGTCGACCGATCACGAAGGGCTGGATTCCCTGCGCCAAAGTTCTGAGGTAAGAGTTCTCGGGTGTAGGTATGAGACATTTCATTGCCACTGACTCCGTAGTGGACGGGCATTCAAGTAACTTGCTTCCGACAATTATTACTGCAGGTCGATTCTTCGAAATTGCGCAAGTTACGCTGAAGTTTTTAGAGATGGAAACTGACAACTACTCCCCTGTATGCTTCGAGTTGTCGATCATCGCTCCCGCGCTGTCAATTGCTAGCTTCCTGGCTTAGCTCAACTGGCAGAATGACCGCCCCGGAATGGCGTTGGTACCGGGTTCGACGGGAGAACCAGGACGAATGCTTCGGCGACGAAGAAGCTCACTTTTTGAGAGAATTCGTAAGGATATCCTTTTGGCCTTGTGCTACGAACGGTCGGTTGCCAGTTTTTTCTCTTAGACAGGGGAAGGGGAATGGGGAGACAGTGAGAAATACAGTATGTACAGGATGATCCACTGTTAAAGGGAACGCTGGAATGATCACCTTTCATACTTCTGGCTCCCTAACTGCCAGTGGAATTGGAAACATTCTTCGTGCACGGCAACACTCTGTCAAAAGGAGTCAATACTGTCAACCACCTTGAAGCCTTATGCTAATGTAAGCCACTAAGCTTTCAAGAAAGCGAAATTAGGACAGGCCCTAGACGCGGGTGTTCCCTTTAACACGGTATATTTGTCGATACATGATTTTATAAATGTTTATAATTGTTGCTAATGCGCCCCCATGAAAAAGAGATCGCTTACACTCGGGCAAAAAAAAATTGACGAAGAATACGGAAAGCAGCGAAATCAGTTACGTCGCCCCTGTTTGCTATGGGAAAAGGGGAAGTCGGGATTAATAAGATAAAGGAAAGGTACTTGTAAAAAAGAACAAGTGATGTTCGAACGCACAACGCGCATACCTCGCGCAATAACAGATAGTCGCAGGGCTCAGTAAAAAAAGATAGAAGTTACAAGTTACAGGGGCCATGTCCACTCCCTTTCATACTGTAAAAAAAAAACCTTTTGGGTGTATTGCATGAGGAGCTGGTTATATAGAAATATTACACAATAAAACTGATATGGCGTTATACTGTATGTTGAAGTAGCAAACTTCTGACGAGGACAAATGGAACTAGAAAGACGCGACACTCCCTGATGGTGGTCCTATTGACAGTGGCCCTGTTGGTATAGTGGAACCCCAGCTATAGGCTCATTATCGATTCATTGCACTGCCTAGCCAGAGTGTGGATGGGTAGTCATTGTGAAGGACTATCTTGGCAAGCTAGTTCAAAATCATATTGCGGTTTAGATACGTAAAACCCTGCCATTGAGTTTTCGAAACTTTTTTTTTTCAACATTTGGCAGTATGTATGCGCACATCAAACCTTGGGGTTAGCGCTGCTCTACGTCATACTGTGCGTCTTGCACTAATTCATGGACGACCGATTTAGAATTCTGGGTTGTCGAAGCCGTATTTAAAATCGCAAGGTGGTGCGCAGGAATTGTACTTGCATGCATCTACCACGACACCGCCGCGCGTGCCGATCCAGGCGGCCGTGCATCTACGATGGCATTCCGACACAAGTGCAGTGCTGCATGCGTCGTAATTCCACTGGCGCAAAGGGAAATACAGCCCGCAGCTTCTGCAAGCGAACGCCACCACCACTCAGCACTGTGGCACAGCCGTGTTCGCATACCACGAGTTGTGTTCGCGTGCAAGGCTTACCCGTACTCATTCTGCGCGCCGTCGAATCGCTCGCATTTGCACCATCGACGAACCCGCACGGGCCTCAGTGAACGCCTACACGGCGCTGGCAAGCTCGCCACTCGCGTGATGACATGCGGGTGCACTGCGATCTCTAATGGCTGCTGATTACGGGCGCACACGCCGACACTCTGCAAAAGAACAAGCAGTCCGCAGAGCACGGCCATGTTGTATTGGCAAGCTTGTTTTCGACGGCACGCGGCAGCTTTCGTCGCCTGACTTGGACCATAAACGCATGGTGCCAGGAATTCCAGGAGGCCACCTCTCGCACCATGTTCGTTTACCGTCCGTCTCAAAACGAGCCGAGTGTCCCGCCACATGCAAGCGGGTTGCGTGGCGCGACAGCAATGCGAGGAATCCGCATTAACGGGCACTCGCATTATCGGCGGTGACGCGAGCCTCCGGTGGTGAGGAACAGGCCTCGGCGGTGCCTCTGAAAGCTGCCCCGAAGAATCCCCGGCGGCGGCGGCGGCAGGAACGCGCTGGGGTGAGCCAGCGTCTTCCAGGACTGCTCGTAAGGGGGTCGAGCGCATTGCTGCGTGCCGCGATTGGAGCGCAAATTACGGAAGCGCTCGCCTCGGGCTCCGAGATGATGCTGCCGAGGTGAGTCTGCCGCAGGAGAGAGCGGAGCCCTGCCATCGACGCGCCATATTCTTGCTGCCGGCTCTTGACGTTCTTTCGCTTTCGTGCTTCGGACATTCCTTCTTGCGTTTGTATGATTATATATATATATTAGTGTCTTCGACCTTCTGGATCGTTGAAGATGTTGAGACGATAGCCACCGGGACCATCTTTAAAGCTTCACATTCTGTAATTGAATGTTTGCGATGCGTAGAACCGGAAGTTAATGATCAGAGGATGAAACGCCTGTATGAAGGTTGCGAGCGTCCGCCTAGGGCAAGGAAGACTGTAGGATGTTACACAAAGCACTGAGACGGTATAAATACGACCACACCTTGAAATACAAATCGTTGGTGTTTCATCGGTACGGGTTCGAACGAATTGAACAAACGAAATTTCGCTAGTTTCTAACGTATATACCACGCCGCGGCATAGTAAGAGTGTCGCACTTCATTGGCATTTAGTCTCTTGCAGATAATTTACCATTCCGAGAATTGTCCTTACTCGTGGAATTGACCTGCTTGTTGCCAGAATTAATAACTTCCTGGAATCCTGGCGACGATCAGAGAGAATACCATATAGTGACACCCCCATTTTTTAGGGGCGAAGCTCCTTATGGCGTGGCTTGTGCGTCCCTCGTAGTACGTAACCACCAGTGGCACATACCCGAAATAGCGGTCTTTACAATTTTGACCTCCAAGGTGGTTCCGGTGAGAGATTTCTTCTGTGCGTTGTTGAACAATAAAAGATAGTGCTCAATGCACATGTTAATGGCTGCTAAGGGGGAATGAGAGACAGGAGCATTCGGCCTTTAGGTAACGCGCACGCTGCGATCCCCATTAGCAGCTATTGGCATGTACATTGAGCACGATCTGACAAGAAAGGGTTGCTACGTTATACTCGCTGGGTGTAACCTCCTTGGTTTTAGAAAGGTTTAGCGAGCGTTGTGCCGCATAGCCATGAATACAGTGAACTAGTATATACCATGAACTCGAGGTGGTTAAAGGTGGGAAGTAAACCCGAAGCGCAAGCCGTAAGAAAGTGGGCATGTGCCATCTCCCGAGTCCTTGAAATGTCCGCTGGATGGCGGTGCTTCTATGTGGAGAATATATGATGAAAAGATGCGAGATGGTGGTACTTGGAGTGCTGAATAGATGGACGACCCGACACACAGACAGATGCATGGATGGACGCATGAACGGACGCCGGCGCGGATGCATGGACGAACGCAGGGACGGACGCACGAACAGACGCACGCACGGACGGGTGGATGGACGCATGGACGGTTACACAGTCGTACGCAGGAACGGACGGAAGCAAGAACGAATGGACAGACGAATGCTTCGCCCCACTCCCCATCATTCACTCCGTGGATATGCTGCCATTTTTTTAATAGTTGCTTTCCCGCCCGATAGTGTAATGTTCAGTGTAGACGTGTCTCGGATTTTATTGAGATTCAAACTTCGAACTAAGCGAGGATCGGAAGCCAAGAGAGAGAGAGAGAAAAGACTTTATTCGCACGATCCTGCGTTCAGGTAGACTACCCTTCTAGTGCTTTAGCCTAATACAGTCCCAAGAACACTGGGCCTAGATCTCGAGGGTTATGTCTGGCATAGAATCATATACTTGGGTCCCTTGGGCCAGCGTCTTTCCGGTATGGTTGGTATAGTTGTGGTTAGAGAAAGGGAAAGACGCCTAATTTCTGCAGCCCTTAACGGAGCACGGCGCAGAGTCTTGTAGGGGGACTCGCTCGCTGGATTCCGTGCCAACCGGATGTGCCCTCGCGATCTCCGACGTCAGCGTAGCTCTGGCCGACTGGGCTCGCCCTACGTCATCTCCTGACGCCGACCTCCGACGACAGTGTAGCTCTGACCGACTGGACTTGCTCTACGCCATCTCCTGATGCCGACAAGAGCTCTCGCAAGTGGTGCCCCGTCCTCGGACTCCTGTGACCGTGTTTCCATCTTTCCTATCCCCTCGATATGTTGTCGCTCTCTGGCATACTTGTTCTCTCTCTCTACACCTTTATTCCTATCCTTTTAATCCCTCCTCACCCCCATCCTTTGTGAGCTACTGTTGAGGTATTGCACCATGATGCAGACAGTTACGGGGCTCACTTTTTTTTTCCATTCCCTCTTACAAACATAAACACTCCTCCCCTTGTAGGGGGGAAGGGGAATAAAGAGTGGAAAAGTTGAAGATCGGTATAGGGGCACTTAGTCAGCAGAAGGGGGCATCTGCCGTGGCAGCAACAGCAGCCAGTAGTTGGCGCAACCACTGCTTACTTGCTTCTACCTGAAAAAGCTCGCTCACTCACTCACTCACTCACTCACTCACTCACTCACTCACTCACTCACTCACTCACTCACAACGGTGGGCCGTAGGAGAAATGAAAACATGTTCTCCGGCGACTGGTTGCCGCGGGGCAACTCGCAGCGTTTCTGTGGCGACTATTTGCACTCTGTATCCTTATTATCGCTTTGTTGTGAGATACAGCGTCTTCCTGCTGCTCGTCTCGGATAGAACAGGTCTGGCCACGGCCCCCCGCGTATTCCACCGGCGCCGGGTGCATTTGTCAGCCCTACAGCGCTCGGAGGCACGGCGATTTTATCGAACGAGTAGCACGTGAAACAGAGCAGAGCCTTCCAGAGCCAGGCGCACAGCATTCCTGGAAGCAGCTGCTGCGGGCAACATTTACAGTGCCAGCCCGACTCGTCCTCGCTGTAATGGCACGCTTTGGAAGAGGGGGGGGGGGTATTTTTCGACTCAGCAGTGCGGTGCCTCGTACAAGCTAGAGCTGCAGAGCTTCCGACACGGTAGACCTGCAGTTAATCGCCCATAGCCTACTTGTGTACCATATCGCGTGTCATTAGTGATCCCTGTCTTGGTATACCGTACATGTCGTCGGTTTATCACGATGGCAATGATTGAGCATGGATATACGGAGTGCCTGAGTGATACATGGTCGTACGACCTGCATGTCTGCCTACAGAACAACGCATAAAATGCATGGCTAGCTTCACTAAATTGCAGACCGGTGAATCAGTTGTTTACAATAGTTTTTTCGTGCGTTTCATTGTCAGAGGATCGTAAGAGTCAGTTTTTTTTTTGTTTGCATATAGCTTCACAGTTTATGATGAACATTGCTTTACGTCAAATTACATTTTAGTCACATTACATTGGTACGGCTCGCAGTATTATGGAAGAAGTCATTGAGAGAACGCGCTGCCGACAAAAGCTCAGTGCACACAGACGGGTTTTCCCATTTGGCGAATCGTTCTCCACGGGCTCCGAGTTTTCCTTAGTTCGCATACGTTTCCTGTTTGCATGACTGCCCAGCCTCCGGTATTGCAGTATCAGCTGTAGCCTCTACACCATCAGGTGCGATTCCTCCGTGTCTTCCGCATTGTGCGTTCAGCGCCCAGCCGCTGGGGATTACGCTCAATGCGCGCGCATGAAACTACGACGCCTAGCGGGACACACGGAAAGTTGAGGGTGGGCGCCTCTGCCACGATGTAAGAATTACACCGTGTCCTCTGCACATACATTCCCGTCACCGCTTCTGTGCGAGTTGCTCTTTGTTGGGAGACAGCGCTAGCCCTTTCATCATCAACAACACTACCGTCATCACCATCATCATCGTCGTTGTTATCATGATGATCATGCATTGTGGAAGCTTGAGCGTGTTCGTGGAGCATAACGAATGTAAGAACGGTGCAGGAGACGAGGACTGGCGATGATGACACGCACGGTGCTGTGTGTCTTACCTTCGCCAGCGCTCGCCCGTCACGCTGATGCGTTCACTATCTTCAGCAACCGATCAGCCGTGCTTGTGTTTGCTGCGCCCACTTTATCTTCCGCACCTCTCACATGAATACATCGATTAATTTTCAACTTTCAGTCAACAGCAGCTGCGAAGCATGTTGATCATGGCGACGGTCAGAACAGTGTCGTAGCGGATATTGCCAGCCCTTCAGCCCTGTCGAGAAATCGCTGCAGATCCCAGAACTAAATGCTCACAATGTAGCGAAGGCTAGGTACTAAGGGCCATAATTTACTCGTTGAAGGCGCCAACTATAGCCTAAAGGACGGATGCGTGGATGGACGCACGGACGGATACATGGACGTAAAGACAGACGGGCACATGCACGGACGGTCGGATTGGCAGATTATGGTATATCTTAAAACCATATGCGCACTATGAACGCTTTAAGCACTGTTGTAACACCTTTGTTTCAGTCCGACGGGGACGTATAGATACAACGACGGCGACAATGGACATCGTGCGAGCCTATACTTCACTCTTAGAGGCATGGGAGACTGCCCTCCTCAACTGCTCATCACTAGAGTCTCAACGGGCTCTGGTGAAACGGGCGCGAGTAGGGGCCTCGTCATGCGGTGTCCCGGACTAAGGACGCCGACCATGTAGCGGGGTCATGCTTTGGCCCCGTACCTCTCTCTTTTATAATAAATGTTTTTCATCATCATATACTTCGCTCCTAAAAAGTCGGCAAAGTATCGTCTCTTGCGCTGTCCGCTGCAGAGCGCATGTGTGTGTCGAGAACGCGCCCGTCACTGCTCGAGTGGCGCGCTGCACAATCGAGAGGCCGACCCACGCTCGGTGAGCCGCCGCGCGTAATCGTGAAGGCGAGGCCCCGCTGTCGGCTCGCGTTGCCAAGTGGTGGGCGTGCGGCGGATTGGCATCGAGGCTAAGAGGTGCTTATACTGCGACCATCGACGTTTCTGTGTGTCGTTGACGAAGCGTAACCAGAACGCATCGGCGCTCGCTTGACGTTGCCCTAACACTGGCTGGCTTGAGTGAGTCGAAGAACGATGACTTAACTGCTCGAAAAAACAAACGATAAGGAGTTAGACAAATAGCGTCATCTCTCGAAGAAGCAGGAAGCGCGAGAGCCCGGAAGCACTTCAGTCGTTCTGCGAGTGATGTCCTCGCTATAGCTACAGCTGTTTGACGAGAGCCATCCCCGTGCTCTTGATTTTTCAGAGAAGTCGGGTAGAAGAATAGCGAAGATCTGACAGGAAGCAAAAGACAAGCACGAAATTGAAAAGGGAGCCGCACAGTTGGCTCAGTGTTCAAGTACGTAGACGAAGTCCGCGCGAAGATTTATTCAGTTAAAGAGCCATGGCAGTTAATGCAAGCAGCTACGGGGAAGGAGGGGCTTCACGGTAAGCACCATAAGTAACTTCACATGTTGAACTAGCAGATTTGGCACTGGGTGAGTGGATTATATGTCAGGTGGCAGAGCTTAAAAGACGGGCGAGTGGATCCATATTGAGCGTCCATTTAATGTTACATGCTAATTTTATTTCTCTCAGCATCGTCAAAAGTTTGACTGTCCGTTCAGCAAGTATATTGTTTGTGTATACTGTTAACACGTAACTGTTAAACTGCGGGATTCGCCAAATCTTCCCTGACGTCATATCCGTCTCGCAAACGACGTCGGTAAAATTTTTACGAACAGATGACAATAAAAAATTACGAGAAAAAAAAAGAATGACCCCGCCTCTTTGAAGAGAATCGTGAGGAAATGCGAATTCATCGCGTTTTGCACGTGAGAACACAGTGTTAGAAGAATGTTTTTTTTTCTTACACCGTGCAACCAATGGCACCGTTCGCCGCACGTGCCGTCTTTCTGTTGCGAGAAACGCGGTATGTGTTTCCAGCTCTAGTACCTAGCATCATCATCATCATCATCAGCCTGACTACGTCCACTGCAGGACAAAGGCCTCTCCCATGTTCCGCCAGTTAACCCGGTCCTGTGCTTGCTGCTGCCAATTTATACCCGCAAACTTCTTAATCTCACCTGCCCAGCTAACCTTCTGTCTCCCCCTAACCCGCTTGCCTTCTCAGGGAATCCAGTTAGTTACCCTTAATGACTAGTGGTTACCCCGTCTACGTGCTACATGCCCGGCCCATGTACATTTATTTGCTCTTCTTGATTTCAACTATGGTATCCTAATCCCCGTTTGTTCCCTAATCCATTCTGCTCTCTTCTTGTCTCTTAAGGTTACACCTACCATTTTTCTTTCCATTGGTTTTGAATCGACTTGACCCCGGACCATTTTGTGTGCAGAAGATACTAGGACCTTGGGCATCTGCCTCTGTTTTGCAGAAAGCAACTAAAGCACTGCTATCATTTAACCATATGGTGTAGTAGCGCAATTTTCACGGGGACGAAGAGGACAAGAACACACGACACTCGCTACACTCGCAACTAATTTTATTTCAGAAGCAGCACATCATATATAACCCATAACCCTAGCGACACAGAAAAGAACTACGAACATTGAATCATTGCCAACAGAAGCTTTTGCGCAGACTCAAGCGATAGTACACGGCAGTTACGCTTACACTTTAAGATGACATAACTAAAAACAGCCCTGGGTAACATCAAATAAAAAACCAAAAACATTTTGCGGGAATTCACACGTGTTTCAAACAAAATTTTTGAAACGACAAAAAGGAGAGTATGACACATGCAAACACTGATCTCAATTAAGTCCTTCGAGGTAGCTGGCTTCTCGGTCACTTAACGAAACCGATGACTGACTAATGCATCCTTCTTTTCTTTTTTTAATGTGGAAGGCTTCGACAATTTCTCTGGTTAGTTGGTTTCCATGACGGAAGACTACGGTCGTGTCACTGAACAGTGGTGAGCAGCCACACTGGGAACAGTGTCTCTTTATGTGAGAATGAATGTCAGTTCTTAATGTTCGCTTGTGTTCTAAAAGTCGGGTGTTCAAACATCGACCCGTCTGGCCGATGTATACCTTTCCACACGTTAGCGGCAAGCAATACATGACTGATAGGCTACACTTAACAAACTTTGTTGTGTGATTTACCGTACAACTACCAGCATTAGTGTTTACTGCTATGGAAACTTTACGGTCTAGTTTGGAACATATTTTACTAAGCTTGTTGGGTGCCGAAAAAACTAGTTCTAGGCCATAGCGATTACCTACGTTTTTTAAGTTATGGGCAATCTTGTGCGCATATGGAACTGACACTATGTTCTTCCTGTTTTCATTACTTGTCATTTTTTTATGAAAGTTGTTGCGTACGTGACTAATCAGCTTGTTAGCCGATCTACACAACACGTGTTTTTCGTACCCAGCATTTTTTAGCCTGATAATTTGTTGGTTGAAGCTTTCGCTAATCTTTTCTGGACATGACTTTGTTAAGGCTGCTCTCAAACATGAAAAGGCTATGCCACTCTTTACAACTTTAGAATGTGCCGATCGGTAGCTAAGTAAGGGTCGATGTTTGAACACCCGACTTTTAGAACACAAGCGATCATTAAGAATTGACATTCATTCTCACATAAAGAGACACTGTTCCCAGTGTGGCTGCTCACCACTGTTCAGTGACACGACCGTAGTCTTCCGTCATGGAAACCAACTAACCAGAGAAATTGTCGAAGCCTTCCACATTAAAAAAAGAAAAGAAGGATGCATTAGTCAGTCATCGGTTTCGTTAAGTGACCGAGAAGCCAGCTACCTCGAAGGACTTAATTGAGATCAGTGTTTGCATGTGTCATACTCTCCTTTTTGTCGTTTCAAAATTTTGTTTGAAACACGTGTGAATTCCCGCAAAATGTTTTTGGTTTTTTATTTGATGTTACCCAGGGCTGTTTTTAGTTATGTCATCTTAAAGTGTAAGCGTAACTGCCGTGTACTATCGCTTGAGTCTGCGCAAAAGCTTCTGTTGGCAATGATTCAATGTTCGTAGTTCTTTTCTGTGTCGCTAGGGTTATGGGTTATATATGATGTGCTGCTTCTGAAATAAAATTAGTTGCGAGTGTAGCGAGTGTCGTGTGTTCTTGTCCTCTTCGTCCCCGTGAAAATTGCGCTACTACACCATATGGTTAAATGATGTCTCACCAACTAGCCCAGCTCTCAACCCTACTAAAGCACTGCTACTTTACCTTAAGTCAACAAACCTGAGCGACCGCCTGTAGACTGTGTGTGCTCCCCGAGTGTGCTCGTGATTGTGTGTACCTTCTCATCTTTCTGCAACCTCTTTTCTCCCCTTTATCCCTTCCCCAGTGCAGGGTAGCAAACCGGATGTGCGTCTGGTTAACCTCCCTGCCTTTTCTTGCATCTTTATCTCTTTCTCTCTCTTTTCTTTCCATTTCTCGCTGCGTCGTCCTCAATTTAGTTGAACCCTCTTTGTAAGTCTCCGGGTTTCGGCTCCGTAGCTAAGTACCGGCAAGATACAGCTGTTATATACCTTCCTCTTGAGGGATAGTGGCAATCCACCTGTCACAATTTGAGTGCTTGCCAACATTGAGAGGCCTGGGGTGCGGTCTCACCTGTAATCACCGCCGGTAACACACTACCTCACCAGAGAAGGATTGGCCACCCTGGTGCAGTATCTGGCCACTACCTCCCACATGCATACGTCAATTAACTAGTGCCTAGCGCGCACGGTTAAAAAATTCTATGAAGTGAACAAAACAAACAGCGTTCTCGGCTCGGCGTTGGCGTTTCACAGCGGCGTCTCGAGCTGTTGCTGACAGCTGCCGACGCCGAAGCGTGACATGGTGGGGGCTCCGGTTGCTATTGGCTGTGTTCCAATACTCACCGTAGACGGCTAAATAGACAGCTAAATGGACGGCGGCCATCTTAACTCCAATTCCGATTCTCACGTAGCCGGCAAAGTAGACAGCTCCGGGAAGACCGCATCGTAGACGAATACGATGCAGGCTACTTTGCTGTCTAAACAAGATCGCGGCTCAGCGAATCGCACAGATAGATCGGATATCACCAGAATGGTCGTCTGAAATCAAGCTAACGCTTTCCCAGAGGCTCAGTGTGAGTATCGTTTATTTGTTTTTGAACCACGAAATAAGCTGGAAAATACAACTGTTACGTTTGTTTATTTTAGCTTTTTCTTGTCGACGCGAGGTGGCGCATTGTCGCGTAAAAGCTCTCTAAATGTGTTCCATTTCTCGGACAGCATGTGCTCGATGCTGTCTTCTAAGCGGTCTTCGTAGACTGTCTACGTGCTGTCTAAGAATTGGAACACAGCCATGGACGCGCGCATTCGCAGCTGATGGTATGGGAGGGAGCGGTGGACGGATCCCGATGGACGCCTGACCTAGCCCGACCAAGAAATTCATTCACATTTATGAGTTTCGTTGATGATGATCACCTGGGAGTCGAACCCATGACTGCTCTTCGCGCAACGATAGGTGGCGAGTGGTCTACCCAGCATGCGCTGCCTACACCCATGCACTCTATAGCCTTCAAAACGCATCTTTTATCTCCCACGTCTGTCACATGTCAGAAACCATAGGCGTTGATCGTCGTGATTGACATGGACCACTGTATAGGCGGCAACGAGGGCGCATTCACGTGAAATGGTGCCGTATAGCTACCAAACACGCCAACTTTCAAATAAACATTCAACTACCTCTGCAGTGAACGCACGGTTCTTTTTCGTGTTCTAGTTCTATCTATTTCTATGACGGAGGAAAACCATTTCTTTCTCACTTTTGAGCAGTGACAGGGCGGATTCACACAGCCGTCAAATGCGCCGCCGTCACGCCGTTCATCGGGACAGTTGTCGGTCATTCAAAAATAGCCCGCTGTCGAAGCATCGGCCATCATCACCGGGTTGCTATTTTCGAGAAGAAACCGTCGAGAAAAAATCGGTAGATCCTACGCACCTGGAAATCGACGTTATGAGAAGCATGTGGAGGGAAGGTGACCGTGTTGCATTTTTTTTTGTATGTGACACGTCATGAAATGGCACTAAATATATGTACAAACGTTGCACGCACAGACATACGTTGAAGAGTTGCAGATGTTTATACAACCAGTTATTTGCACTTGCGCAACAATGCCAACTGGAACATACGTATTAGCAACACCAGAAGCTGATATGAAGCACCGATGCTCGCGAGGATGCTGGCATAAATCAACTTCAGTTGACATAAATCAACTTCAGCGCATGGCAACTAACCACAATTGACGTTAACCCGATGTGACGGACGCATGAAAGGAGCACGTGTGTAATGTTTAAAAAATTGGGTAAGCAGCACTGTAACCACTATTGACGTTTCACGAAGATTAACGTCTCTTTGAAAAGTAGTTTCTAGACCTGTCGTAGCTCTGTGGTAAAATGCTTCATTGCCACGCATAATGCTTGGGTTTGATTCCGGCTGGGATCCTGACATTTATTCTTTGCCTTCGTCGGGTTTACGCTACCCATTTTGGATATTTCTTAACGCTCGCACGTTAAAATTGTCCATGCGTGTTCTCGTCGTTCCTGGGTAGATACTAACCCCCGAATGCAGAGATGTTACTTGGCTTGCGACTTCAACTTAACTTGAGCAAGTCGGCGCGAAGCAAGCAGCGGACTTCAAAACGCCCAAGTCAGCCTTCGCGTTTCATAGATGCTCAGGCTGTCTTGCTTGGTCAAGTCAAGAACGAGCTTCAAAGCAGAAACACGCTGCTCGCCTGCTAACGAGGGTAATAATGAAGTTGTTCGCGTAAGGCATGCATTACACCAAAAAACGACCCTACGTTTTAAAATAACTATAAAAACGAAGGGCCACAAGCATATTCTTGCCATTTTACGGCTAACGAGCGGCACGTGGTGCCTGCCACCACAGCGATGCGCAGTGTTGCTTCTGTAAAGCGTTCGTTGCCCGCTGGTTTTAGTGGCCACCCAAATGCGGTGCGTTTCTCCACGGTTGCTTATTTGGAGGAGAAACAAGCATCGCGTTGGGTTCTTTCGTCGTTTTTTTTTTTCTTAATCGAACGCCATGGCATGTATTTGTGCTGACACCTGGCTCACGGGGTGACGCGATTTTCACGGTATTTGCCTCTGTTCGCCTGTGTGCATGCCTGTAATGGGCTAGGTCGCAGTTATTATGAAAAACAACTAGTTCTGGGAACAAATGTGATTCGTATCCTTTTGTTGAGCTTGGTAAACAAGAGAAAAAGCAGGGGTCAGGACATTGCCCTCAGCAGAATTCTGTCTCGCGGGGTGCAGCAATGTATCGCTGCATGATGGTGACGCGGATAAAAAAACCCGTGATAGGGGCACCTCTTTTTTTTGTGTGTGTAATTTTACGTAGCGTTGTGCTACAAGCGATGCCTTTCTGAGCGAGAAACAGCGCCCTAGACGGGACGAAATGATAGACGAGGCACACGGACACAGCACCGAATCATTTTTTTTTTACCGAAAGAGACGGAAAGTGTCGTCGTGTTATAGAAAAACAGAAATAGCCTTTGCGGTTACGAAACACTTCGGCGTTGTCGACACCGGGGCTATTAATACGCACGTGTGTGTAGTCGACACAACCTGTAACGCAAGGGAACTCAGCCACTTCATAACAGTCCGCCGGCTGCGGAAAGCGCACCAGCATCGCGTACAGGTGCTTTGCGATGAGTAGCGTAACTTTTCCGACTGCACGGCACACTGTCGACTACGGAATGCGGACGAAATTCCCGGTGACTGGTTGGAATGTGCCAGCGCTGTAAAACCTGAGAGCCATCAATAGCTGTAACACTGGATGCACGGGCTGTCTTCGGTTGTCCCCACTTTCACGGAGCGGCAACATAACGAGCAGCTGCCCCACGGCGTTCATGAATCTATACCTAGCGTGAAATTGTTGCTCATCGTACAACTCCATCGGATTTCCTTGGTCACGTAAAGCGGTTTCAAGAATCTTCGGCAGGCAGTGCGCCTCAAAAAATGCTACGCTTATGGCGAGGCAAGCAAATTCAAAAGCGGCCACCTTTCACGCGACGTCCATTCGAGAGGTGGCCATGTTGGAATAACGCGTCAAGTCGCTTTCAAGCAAGCCCCGCAGCTGACTTGAAACTTGTCCTGACTTCGACCGAGCCAAGTCGCCTTCAAGTCATCTGCAAGGTCGAGAACGATTTATGGCGACCGGCAAGACTGTCTTGAGTCAAGAACGAGTCAAGTACGAGTCAAGTAACATCTCTGCATTCGGGGGTAAGTGTCCATCACCTGAATCACATACCCGTATACCAGCGGCACACACGCGCCCATGGGTATGAGCCACTGTCTGGCGGGAAGTGTTTGACGACCTGTCACGGTATTGTGACTTTATTGAAGTCTTGAGCAGTGCGTCATATTCGTCAAACCATCTTACCCTCCCACGCTAATTTTGGTTCAAGCCAAGTTAAGGGGGTGACCACGAGAGTACCCAAACGTAAGCGGCTAGATAGATAGATAGATAGATAGATAGATAGATAGATAGATAGATAGATAGATAGATAGATAGATAGATAGATAGATAGATAGATAGATAGATAGATAGATAGATAGATAGGTAGGTAGGTAGGTAGGTAGGTAGATAGATAGATAGATAGATAGATAGATAGATAGATAGATAGATAGATAGATAGATAGATAGATAGATAGATAGATAGATAGATAGATAGATAGATAGATAGATAGATAGATAGACAGACAGACAGACAGACAGACAGACAGACAGACAGACAGACAGACAGACAGACAGACAGACAGACAGACAGACAGACAGACAGACAGACAGACAGACAGACAGACAGACAGATAGATAGATAGATAGATAGATAGATAGATAGATAGATAGATAGATAGATAGATAGATAGATAGATAGAGAGATAGATAGATAGATAGATAGATAGATAGATAGATAGATAGATAGATAGATAGATAGATAGATAGATAGATAGATAGATAGATAAATAGATAGATAGATAGATAGATAGATAGATAGATACGCTCAAAGTTGCCGAAGCTTGCTAAAAAATGCTTCGCATTTAAAAGTCTATCGACACGGGCGTCGATGCCATAACGGTGCACTGAGACAGTTTACGGCGCTCAACGTTTTTGTTCATCTTGAGTCTCTCTTTAAAGCCACTCCGCCCAACGGTGAAGTGTGCGTACGGATGACTCAGCTTTAATGTGGGTGTGCGTCTAGTATCGGTCATTAAATCAGTCCAACCGAGTGTACGGAAGTTTTGCTTTGAAGACATAATTATTAGTCAATGTATGAAAATAAGTTATGTCGCAGACACTTCACGTGCATCGACGCAAACCGACGCAAGCTTTGACGCTTGGCTTAAGACCTACCTGGTTGAGCGATCGCTATCCCGAGTGTAAACAGGACACCCGTCTAATTCGACACCCTGTATTTCCTTCGTATCGGACGCCTGGTCCTATTCGGTTATCTTTGAAGTTTTCTAGCAGTGCAGAGGTTGAGGGTCATATTACCTGGACAACTACATTTCTGTGAATTCTGCAAGGTCGTGATTGTCATTTTTCTTGCGTGTTGAACTTTTTTAATAATTTTTCCCTCCGTTGAAATTTACCGGCTTTATGTTGTGTATCACCTATTGAATTTTGAGTGACTGCCATGGTACGCATGGGGAAGAGCCGTCGACGCAGTCGGTGCGAAAGCACTGATCTAGTCGTCGTATATCATTATTGCAGGGCTCTCAAACACGGGGCCCGCGGCTTCACTCGAAATATTGTTTTGTGACTCTGTTAAATATGCCTTTCGCATGATTCTCTCGCCTATTGCAAATAATGGCGCTTTTCTGCCTGGGTGAGCTACAGAGATCGGACTGGTATGAAGTATTTTTTCACGTCTCCCCCCATAGGGGTCACTGCATGTGAGTTGAAACATCACCGTAAACGTGAAACCGATATTTTAAGATTGGCATCAACATTTATTTCATTGTGGAAATACGTATCCGTACGTTTTGTAAAACCTGACCTCTAACTCCATTCAGATATGACCCAAGAAAGATCGCCTTTCAAACAGCAACGCTAAACGACATTTTGTTGCTCAACTGAGATTGTGAACGCAACGATCAGCAGTAAAAATATGGGTGCTAGAACGCAAGTTCATTGAAATTTGCGCATTCCCTTCGCAGCACCCAATCTAATGATTAGCATATGACTAAGCAAGTCTACCGCGCTCCGTACGTCAGCTTCCTTATTTTACTTTATTTAGAACGCAGAGGTATCGAAGGGGCACCTCAGACACTTTCCTAATTCTCTGCCACGTCGTAATGTATAGCTGTTTACTCAACACCCTTTTCAAGCTCTACGTGGTGTAGACGGGGCAGGCGTTGAGACTATACGACTTCCTTTTCCAGCGAAGAGAGTACGCCTTCGCGTTTCTGTAACGTCGTCATTGCGTGCTGCGTAACCGCTCGTCTCATTCCATCCGACCGGTTCCTCCGTGGCGCGGCCTTCTCCAACTACGCGCCAACCGTGCACACATGGGAGCGGCGCTTGCACGGCGTTCCTCGCACGTCGGCGCGGTGTCAAGTGTATGCGCCTTCGTGGAGGAGCAAGACGGCAGAGTCGAAGCGTTGGGCGCAACAATCGATTGACCTTGATGCGCTACCATCTTCTTCGCGTGGGTCTCCATTGACAAACAGGCAGCAGCGCTGCTCGAGACGAGCACTGCGGCGTTGAGGTTGATGGCGGAGGAGTGTTATACCCGGTGTGGACCATCATCACGCCCCGTTGGCTGGGGTCTTCGCTGCTTGAGTTGTGGGCGTCCCAGAGTACACATGACACGCTGACGGAACGGTTCCTTTCTCTCTTTCTTAAATGACCGCGATTGACGCGATTTTTTGCGGCGTTTCTTGTCACTCATACCGTTACGCTTCGTGTATCTAAATAACTGCCACATGTTCTTAAATATAATACCAGCACCTATGACCACGTCCGGACGCAAACAACAGTTATGGGTAGTCCAACGGGCCCGTGACGTAGCATAAAGACTTTTGGTCTTGCTGTTCCGACATGGGAGCAGACCGCAACGGGCTAAAGTGCGTTCTGAAGGACCACAATGAAGTTTATCCGCCCATCTCGAGTATTTTAACACACCCATGGCAACTTTCGATCGTACATTTCTTGTGCACGTATATCTGAATTGAGGTAAATGGTATGTTGTATATGTTTGTTCGAATCCGGGTCCCGTTCTCTTTTTTTTTTTTGCATTAATGTACCTTATCTAAGTAGATTAAACATTTCTTATTGTGATGTTGATGATGGTTTTCATATTCGTGATATGAAACGAACAGAAGGAACATCATTAAGGCTACTACAGTAAATTATTTATTTATCTTTTCAAAAGATATAATAGGTGCACACTTACGTCATGACGTATGCGTCATATAAACGAGATTTGGACCTTTATCCTGAGATATTTATTTCGGGCAAGATGAGATATTGGGGTCTTCGTAGCCTATTAGTGGCACGACATTATTATCACTGATAGTGATAAAAGAACAGATTGTAATCTTCAGAGAAGTTCTCATCTTGGTGTACAATTCACTGCGCACAGCTCATACGCAGTGCTGTACTTTGCCAGCGGAATGCGCGAACATAAAGTGATACAATGTCTTAATGTATAGCATTGAAAACAACAACATTATTTGTCGAAAAATGATTCTTCATGGAGAAAAACGAATAAACTGCAAATTCTGCATGCCTTCAAAGACGATTCAATTGATTTAACGACTTGTGTTACCGCGAGCCTGCAGTCGAGAAAGCAATCTGAACGGCTCTCGAATCACCATGTGCACAGTGCCATGCTGTAGCAGTTGGTTGATGGCCGCGGGCGTATCACGACTCTGCATTGCTGTGCACGGCATCAAAGGAGCCGCTCGATTCCCTCGCTCACGTGTAGTCACTCACGATTCGTCAATCAATCGTGTCCAGTCAGGGTGCGTTCGAAATGAGTAGCGTATTATGGGCTGTACCGGTTACAACGAACAGTCGTGTGCGCCATATGAATGGATACGAGAAACTTCGTTATATCAAAGCTCAGTTCACCAGCACGCTAATAGTGTTTGTAACGCTGTATTTTATGGCACGGAGATGAGTTCCTATCTGTAAGACTCCAGGAATAACTCTAAGCCTTATTTTATTTCAAGCTCTGCCATTGTTGTTTGATTTAGGGTATGCGACAGCAGCTAAAATTAATGAAATGGATTTTTTAGTGGCCCAAAAAAGGATAGTCGTAATTTATTCCTATGAATGGTTTTCATGCCAACAAGCCCGTTATTATAGGGCACAACAAGTGTGCGGCACGAAGGCACACCAGACTGGCAACGAAATATATGGTATGCTTAAAAATTAACACTGCACTCCACTGTGACCTCAAGCAAAACACACTCTAATGGCGTGAGCAAACTAAGGAATACACAGCTAGTTAACTATGTGATACCACCTCGATACAGAGAATAATTTGACGGAATTTTATTATATAGTAGAGGCGCACTTAAGACACAAGTGAAAGAAGTGTGGCGAATTCATATGTTCTGACTAATAAGTCGCAATGCACTTATAAGCTATCATCTGCTCCCCGAGTTCAGAGTAAGGGCTCATTTTTCTTAGTCACACACAATATCAGTGAGAACTATAGGAAACATTGATGCCAAGGAAAGTATAGTGGGTGTTATTGGGGAGTCATTGTAATGTAAATGTACACTCTAAAAAAAAAAGAGCGAGTAAAAAGGGTGTCTTTTTGTTCCACAACAATAATCGTCATCTATATTGCGTTCCCTCCTTGCGCTATCGCCCCACGCCCGGTACATTCCGGTCACGATCGACATGCCCATTATCAGGGTTACATTTCATTCTCGATAGGAAAGTGGCCAGCGCCGAGTTTTCAAGAAAGGAAGCGCACGCAAGCTTGATGACGATTATTGTTGTGGGAGAAAAAGACACCCTTTTTACTCGCCATTTTTTCAGAGTGTAGAAAGAAAAGTGGATCAAAGGATAATTTGCCGCCATCAGATACCGTATTTGCAACCTCCGAAGTCGAAAATCGCAGCTTCGGGCCTTGCCGGCAGTAAGCTATATTTTCCTGTCTTGTATTCAGTTTCTCGTAAAGACGATGCTCGCGCTTTGTGTCAAGACCTACGGCACGATGCAGCTTGTATACGGTTCCTGGGTTCTGTTCAGGGGCTGGTTGCTGATGTCAGACCAGACGCGCCACTGCTCGCGGGAGTCGAGCCAAAACCCTGTGCTGCCAAGAGTCTCGCTGTTTGAAAAATGGCTGTAGCCAGCTTGCTGACTGCACGGAAGCGCTCCTGATCGAGCCTCGTGGCAGTTATACTGGACAAACTCACGCCGCGCTTGTTAATGCTTGATTAACGGCGTCACGCCCAAATGCTACTGCTCACATGAGTTGGGGACAATGTGAAAGCCTATATAGCACAATGTGAAAAGCCTATAGAGAGACGAATTATAAGTGTC
This sequence comes from Rhipicephalus microplus, assembly GCF_013339725.1. Classification (NCBI taxonomy): domain Eukaryota; kingdom Metazoa; phylum Arthropoda; class Arachnida; order Ixodida; family Ixodidae; genus Rhipicephalus; species Rhipicephalus microplus. The sequence goes on along the minus strand of NC_051171.1, from coordinate 161,689,523 downwards.
GTTGACAATAAGTGCTCTGACAGAGAGAAGAGGAAGAGGGTTTTTCTGGCGGTACGCCTATAGCATGCTACTTGAGATAGGGATGATGAAGGATGAGGATACTGCGCGACAAAGACAGGCCATACGCAAAACACAACTCAGCATGCACTGAAGAAACTGAGGTACTTATATACGACCAGAATATACAGATTCAGAATGGATTTGCTGCGTTGGATGCACAGGCGGTGTTTCTCCGTGGGCTGAGCTTTGTTTAGTTTGAGAGATGACTCTCGATGATGATGATGATATTTGGAGTTTAACGTCTCAAAACAACCATATGATTATGAGAGACGTCGTAGTGGAGACCTCCGGAAATTCGACCACCTGGAGTTCTTTAACGTGCATCCAAATCTGAGCACACGGGCCTACAGCATTTTCGTCTCCATCTAAAATGCAGCCGCCGAAGCCTGGGTTCGATCCCGCGACCTGCGAGAGATGACTTTCGATGGTAATTTGTTCAGTCCGGACATCAAGGTTCTTAAGCGAAAAAAAAAGAACTCATGGTCTCTCATGCATTTGTCCAAGACGACTCCAAGGAGAAAGCCGTATATACTCGTATTTCTCCTTCCTTTGATTGACTCGCCCCCTGGACATCTTTATTCTACGTATAGCATTGCATTGCCTTTGGGATAGGAAGCATTGGAAGCATTATGTGCCTCACATGGATTTTGCTACGACTACGGGATCGGCCTGCCGTTCGCCAAGCGACGATATCGTGTGATGACGTCATCACGGGATTTGACACAAGATGGATCACGCTAGGATTTGTTGCATCACTCCTGCTCACGCTGACGGTCGCTTTTCACGCTTGGTGAGCACCTAAGGTCTCAACGAATATAAACTGGAAGTAATCGGGTCACGTGTTACCATAAATGGTGTTTAGCGAACACGAGTGCTTGCGTATACGATGGGGAACCGGCGCGCTTTCAGACTGCAATGTGTGATTTTAGTTGAGAAACAATAGAAATGTTCAACGTCAAACGCCAACGTATGCGACGGCGAAGATGGCTGTTGTTGGGTGTTGGTCACATTTAGCTGGCTGCCCACTACGGTCGAGAGGATTTTGACAGCCGCAAATACTGAAATCTCGTGGACACGTCCACCGCTGGTGCTAGTAAAACTCACGCAGCGGCGCAGTTTAAGTGTGCTGACAACGTACACCATTTATGAGTCTACATATACAGTCGCAACTTTCACAATGTACAGCCTCTTTCCCGTGCACCTTCCTATGAATGCGCAAACGGGAGGAGGGCCTGTCTTCTTTTTTTTCCATAAAACTCAGCAAAACGTAATGTTCGTTTAGTCATTAATGACACTGTGTATATTCATTACAAGATAGAGGCAATGAAAAGAGGTCGTATAAAAAACTTGCTGATGGTGGGTAGCGAACCGACAACCTCCGCATAAGTGGGCGATGTACCACCAGTTGTGTTACGGATCGCCGTATCTGCTGACTTCATATAGTTGCTACAAGCACGCCGTTGTTTAAACTATTATCTCACTGTTTTACGGAAGGCTTACTCACGCCGGCGACAAGCAAGCATCGGTCGCGTGGACTGGCGGCCAAAAAGCGAGAACTGCTCGCATTGCCATAACCTCGCAAGGCACGGTGGCGTCCTGTACCTGCGCATCTTAAAGGCCTGACCACACAAGCGCGTCGCAACGCGTCAGCGTGGAGCTTTCTGACGCGGCGTCGTGCTCTCTCACTACGGAGGGAGAGGGCGCGCTCTTCCTCCAAAAAGGAGGGTGTACACACTCCTTTTGGAGGAAGAGCGCGCTTGGAGGAACAGCGTGTCAGAGAACTCCGCGTTGCGGCGTCTGCGTCGCGCCGTTTCCCTCCATCGGTAGAGGGCACTGCGCCGCGTCTTAAGAGCCACGCGCTGACGCGCTGCAACGAGTTCATGTGGTCAGGCCTTTATTGCTTCAAAGGTTTGCGGCTGAAATCTCACGACCGAGAAATAGAGCAGCGAGGGAAATAGTCGGCGGTCATTTGCGAATAACATGGTCACGTCACCGGTGCTTACAGGTTGGCGGGAATGAGCATTAACTCAATTTAACAGCTAAGCTGTTTAGGTCACCCGCAGGAACTTTGAGGCACATGCAAGTGTGGGCGATAAACAATAATCATGATGAGTGGCTGTGGACCGCAGAAATTGGTGAAATCCTACTACCCGCCGCTGGTCGGGCTAAAAATGGTGAAGACGACCGGTAAATAACTCCAATTAAAATTTCTGGACAGACGTAACCAATAGTTGACAAAAAGCTTTAATTATTCGTCGGGAATAATCTAGTGATGGACACCGTGGCCACATATTCTAGTTTCGTTTAGCATCTGTATGGAATGGTGCATAACACGGGAGAATACTTGGGAAAGGAAACGGTGGCTGCGAGAGGATACCGAAACGATCGAAACCCGACGCGAACAACGAGGGGCCCATAGGGAGGTGCGTACGCTGGGTTTCAGTGCGAGTTTGTCTTTCTAAAGTTTGGGCGTTTCTGTCGTGTCTTCGACTACTGTTTGAATCGGGCCTCTATGCGATGAGAATCAGCGTAGAAGCAACCTGGCATCACATAGCTAAAGCCTGGAAAGAGCCTGTGGAGGCAACCAGACGTTCAATTTATCATCGCCCAGCATCGTCAATTCAAGCGTTGCGCCACTTAGTGCAAGCTTCGCCACTTATTTTATAAGTGCTGGTCTGAATTAGTAATAATTAGTGATGTTTTACATGTCAAAATCACCATATGATAATGAGCCCTCCCGTAGTGAAGTACTCCGGAAATTCCGACCGCCTAGGGCTGAATTCACAAAACTTCTCTTCTGTATCTGCGTTCTCCCATTGGCAAGCCGGCTCCGCTAATGATATGTAAATAATATCTGGCGTTTAACGTCCCAAAACCACGATATGATTATGAGAGAGGCCGTAGTGTAGGGGCTCCGAAACTTTTTACCGTATGGTGTTCTTTAACAGGCACCTAAATCTAAGTTCAAGGGCCTCAAACATTTTCGCGGCCGCCGAAAATGCAGCCGCCGCAGTCGGGATTCGATTCCGCGACCTCGGGTTAGCAGCCGAGTGCCATAACGACTAGACCGCCGCGTACGGGGCGCTAATGATGTGTCATACAGAGTGATCGACTAAGGCGTTGTTACGAAAATTTTCAGCTAGAGACAGTTATGTGAATACGGGCCCTGCTGTTCTTCAACGTGCATGACATATAGCACGGCACACGTCCCTCTGGATTCATCGAATTGCGACTGCCAAGATCTAACACGCTACCTACGGCTCAGCAGCCTCGTAGCGCAAGCTGTAGTCTGAAGGCTTCTTGCACCTGTTCGCTCTTGTATAGTTCGCCGGAAATGTGAAGAGGTGCTAGCTGTGTGCCCGCCTCCCAAAGGAGAGGCGTCGTCGCACTTTGGTTCTTTTTTCCGGGGCACACACACACATCTCGTCACGGTCCTTGTTCTCCTATTTTAGAGCTCGTACCGCCATCGCCACCAACAGCGGCGACTGCCCTGCGGGGGCATTCACCTCGGGCAAGGCGCGGCTGTTCGAATGCTGCAGCCTCAGACGGAAATAGCGGCGCCGAGGCACTTGGCGAATTTTTTTTTTTACTTCTCGCTTTTCACTGCGCGCTTCCTTTCGTCTGCAACGCTTCGAATCCCAACCCCCTTCCCCCTCTTTTTTTTTTTTATTTGTGGTGCCGAATACGTCATATTCCGACTCTTTTACAGGTCACACCTGGCGGTGACGAGAGTCTTAATTAGAACCGCTTTCTCGATAGTTTCAGAGAAACGTTGAAAGCGAGAGTTCATTTGTCGAAGAAATCTGCGTTTCCGTGATGTTCTGAACTGACGGAAACTGAAGATACAACATGAGAGGGCAAAATTGTTATCTGTTCAATCAAAGTTTTTGAAAGTGTTGCAATACCATTTCACCGCAGCATGAATCATCATCATCAGCATCATCATCATCAGTCTGACTACGTCCACTGCAGAACAAAGGCCTCTCCCATGTTCCGCCAGTTAACCCGGTCCTGTGCTTGCTGCTGCCAATTTATACCCGCAAACTTCTTAATCTCACCTGCCCACCTAACCTTCTGTCTCCCCCTAACTCGCTTGCCTTCTCTGGCAATTCCAGTTGCAGCATGAATACATTTGCCCAAATGCGAACGCGCTGATTCACCATAAATCATCGTTTATTTATCGATACCATCTTTCACACACGTTTGGCTTTTGAAAGCCCCTTTGAAAACGTTTTTGAAAGCGGCCTTTGAAAACGCGCTACATCCCCATGCACGCACAGGCATTTAATGTAAAATAAAATGCTTCGAATGCTGACAAGATCCATGGTACAATAAAAGGACCACAAAGTAGCAAATTCCGCTCAATTTCGTCGCTCGAACACTTTGTTCCGTTTTGAGAAAAACCGATACTATCGAATCCCTGCGTGTTAAGCAGCATGCATTGGTTGGTTCAGTGCTGAAACTCATGTTTATTCGCATGCCTGATTATGTTAATAAGGGTTGCTGCGCAAGCGCGAAAGGGCTAGAAGAAAATCGTACGGAAGGCGCGAGGAACGTAAGGCAAAGAAGGACAACACGAGCCTCGCGTTCCTCGCATTCCGGTATACGATTTTCTTCCAGCATTTTCGAGGTTGCGCTGCAACCCTTATTAACGTGAAATTCAACCAACTATAGCCCGAATAGTCCGATTCTGTTCTCATGTTTCTTCGAGTATACGCTTTCTGCATGATGCGAACGCAGCATCGTCCAAGCATGTGGCTTTTCGTGACTACGAGAAGCCGTGAACGCAACTACTAATATTTTTAATAATATGGATTATTCAGCTTAGAAAAAAAAACTCTTGGATAGGATAGAGAAAGAGAGAGATAGAGAGAGAGAAACAGAGAGAGAAAAACTACTTTATTTATCCCATGTGATGGAAAATGGGTTGCGAGAAGGTGATGGATCCTACTCGCTGTAGGCCTCTTCTACCAACTCGCAGCCCACCTTAAGATACAGTCACGAGGAAAAACAGACTCGTACACGAGAGACGACTCGAACCTTCGCTGAGTGATGATCCTTCACTTTCTGTATTTCATCAACGTACGTGTAACATAATCTAATAAAATATCAAAATGTTGAATGTGACACGTTGCCTTGTCAGTAAGAACCAACGTTGTATTTAAAACTCCCCACGTCTCGCGACCGTTGCCATCAGCCCAAACCCGCCTCCTCGCCGTGTGCACTCCTTCTGAGATGCGATTTCACGCGCCACCGCTTCGAGTGAAGTCGACCGCTGCCGCGAAGAATTGATGGCGGCGGACCACGCACCGCATCGCGTTAGGCTTCGCGTCGAGCGTGCATCGGGCTGAAGCCGGTGCGCACGCATGCGGCATGCTGCGTGCGCTCTCACCGCATACACTCCATGGAACCGTTAGTGTGAACCGCAGTGGCCCAACATGCTGTGACAGGGTCACGACGGCGTTTCCCATGCGGTGCGGCGGCGGCGCGATATCGTCCACTCGTCCAACTCGTCGATTCACGCCACGTTCGTCACGGACGTCGGCCCGTTCTAAGTCATCGTTTTGGCGCATGCGATGCTCTCTTTTGTCTTTTCTGTGCAAAGAACAGGATCGGCATGGGGTTTGTTTTCCTTTTTTCTCCCCCGCCAAGTAAGGTTAAGGTCAGTATAACTGCGCTGGCTCTAAGTTCGTCCGATAGCATCGCCCGAGACGCCATTATAGGCTGTCTTTAGCCGGACTCCAGCTGCGGTGGGAACGGGGACACGAGAACTCCCTCGGCCGTATTTTCCGCGTGCACGCCGCAATGCAGCGCCACATTTGGTTGAATTTCCCAACGAATGGTGCACCGGTACCTTAAACATGTGGCCGCTGGATGGAGGAAAAGGTCAGGGAACACCTGGTAACAGGGCATACCAGGGCGCTTCCCCACCCCCGATTCATAGGGGGGGGGGGGGCACAAAGTCTGCCCTTCCTTTACTCTGTCGGGCTTGTACCGTCATTGTAAAAAAAAAAAAAACGCGAGGTTATGACCATGTAGGTCTTGGACGACACTGGCGGCTAAAGACCCCTGATTTACCATTCGGAAAGAAAAAGAAAAAGCCGGGGACCAATGCCAGGGCGTCCTGAGGAAGACGTCAACGCTTTATTTTCATTTTCGCATCCGAAGCTTTCGTTCGCACCCGACCCGTAACGGGGGTCCGTCTTAGGCGAAGCTATTTTGAAAGATTTGCTGAAATCACACATAGGTAAACATTAAAGGGGCCCTGCGACGCTATTTGAGCGTGTATTTTTCATCGTTTCTTCTGGTGCTGTAGAACGTGCCCATATCGTTGCCCGAATCGCAATGCCGAAATCTATGCCGCTATAATTTTTATTCACGGGACAAACTACCTTGAATTCAAGCTGTACGGCGACACACATCGGCTGTTTTTGTTATGGTAAGTGATGTCGTGTCGACAAAGATCGTTCGCCTTTGATTGGCTTGACGCGACAAATAGCGTGTAATATTCATATGGTGGTATAGCTAGGCCTTACGTGTGAATGCTAGAAACAGCAAAAACCATTTTTTTTTTTACTTTCTCAGAAAGAAATCGTTCCTGTTTCTCAATGATGTATCTTCAGAACAACGACCACAACACTTAGCCTGCGAACGTGGCTATGGTACGCCAGCGACTAAAGATGGAAATGCAAGCCGCGTTTTTAGCGAGCCAAAAATGCGACAGGCTGTGGACGCCGGCGTTGCCGTAGAACGCGTCTGGCAAGCAAGCCCAGACGTTAGGGAGCCTACATGATCACTTCTTTCCAGACGTGACCCCGCCCAAAGCGTATGTGTGTATCTCACACAGCGTGGCCGTGGGTGCGTCTGCTATCCGACGCATCTGGTTCGTATAGTATATCATGCTAACGACGCCGTGATTGATTGATATTGTCACGTTACTCTCGACAACTTGATAAAAAATGGGCTCGTTTAGTCGACTACTCAAGCAGCAGCTCAGAGAGATCTTCTTTGTCTTCTTTCACACTTCGATCTCACCCAAGCAAACCATGTGGCAATAGTCCCCCCCTTTGAAAGCATCGACTCGATGCTCGTAAATAAAAAAAAATGAAGGTATACACACGCAGATATAGAGAACCAAAAGAGGGAGAGTGCCACTACTCGCAGCGCAAATGAGGAAGTTTCGCCAACGCTTCCGCCAAGCGCAAAAAGAAAGGGCATAAAAACACACGAGAACACAAACAGCAGCAGCAACGCAATGTCACGGCATGTCGCAGCACGTGAAACAACAAGGGCTACTGTGTGAAGTAGGGCTTCAGCCGAAGGACATGCACGGTTTCGGGCCGAAGCTGTCGACGAGAAGACGCTGCGCCGTCCGGAAATACCTCGTAGGTAAGATCTGTGATTCGTCTAAGAACCTTGTACGGTCCAAAATAACGGCTTAGGAGCTTTTCGGATAAGCCTGGTCGCCGGACAGGGATCCACACCCACACTCGGTCCCCAGGGTGGTAGGTGACATTTCGATGGCGGAGGTTGTAACGTCGTGCGTCTGCATCTTGTTGGTGACTGGTGTTTATGCGAGCTAGCTGACGAGCTTCTTCGGCGTATTGAGTGTATTGCTCAGCATCTTGAGCAAGTTCATTGCTTTCGTCGCACGGAAGCGTAGCATCGAGCATGGTTCGCACGTTGCGTCCGTAAACAAGTCGGAAAGGCGGAAATCGCGTTGTTTCTTGCGTTGCCGTATTATAAGCAAACGTGATGTATGGGAGAATCTCGTCCCAGGTTTTATGTTGTACGTCCACGTACATTGACAGCATGTCCGCTATGGTCTTGTTAAGCCTCTCTGTCAGTCCATTGGATTGCGGATGATAAGCCGTTGTTTTTCGATGACTTGTGCAGCTCAGTTTAAAAATGTCCTCCATCATTCGTGCTGTAAACGACGTCCCTCTGTCCGTAATCACGCATGACGGGGCACCATGCCGTAGGACGATTTGGTGCACGAAGAACTGCGCGACTTCAGAGGCCGTGCCACGGGGTAACGCTTTTGTTTCAGCGTAACGCGTAAGATAATCTGTCGCAACTATAATCCATTTGTTCCCAGAGGACGACAAAGGGAAGGGCCCGAGAAGGTCCATTCCCACGAGGTCAAACGGTGTCCGTGGTGGTGCGATCGGCTGGAGCAGGCCCGCGGGTCTCACAGGCGGAGTCTTGCGGCGCTGGCACTCACGGCAGCCTTTCACATATCGATGTACACTAGTTGATAGTCGCGGCCAGTAATACTGTTGGCGTACTCGGGCGAGAGTTCTCGAATAGCCCAAATGTCCTGACGTGGGCTCGTCGTGGCACGCCAGGAGGATTTCATCACGCATGTCGGTAGGAACAACGAGTAGGAAGGCCTTGTCGCTACCACGGGCGTTTTTCTTGTAAAGAATGCCTCTTCTTAGACAAAAAGAAGACAGTTCGCGAGCAATGTGTTGAGGGACCTGAGAGTTGCGGCCTTCCAGGGAATCAATGACTGGGCGTAATTCATCGTCTGCCCGCTGCTTTGACATAAATTCAGAGTCACTAACTGCTCCGAGAAAGGCATCTTCATCTTCGGAGCCCCTGACAGCGTTCCCCACAGGTGCTCGAGAAAGCGCGTCGGCGTCTTCGTGTTTGCGCCCTGACCTGTACACAATCGTAATGTCAAACTCCTGCAAACGCAAACTCCACCGTGCGAGACGGCCGGATGGATCTCTGAGATTTGCCAGCCAGCAGAGCGAGTGGTGGTCAGTCACCACTTTGAAGGGACGACCATAGAGGTAAGGCCGAAATTTGGTCGTCGCCCACACGACTGCGAGGCATTCTTTTTCTGACGTAGAATAGTTGGTCTCAGCTCGAGAAAGAGTACGACTGGCGTAAGCTATCACATGCTCAACGCCGCCGTGTCGTTGTACAAGGACAGCGCCAAGTCCGACGTTGCTGGCATCTGTATGAATTTCTGTAGCAGCGTCCTCATCAAAATGGGCAAGAACAGGGGCTGTTTGCATTCTCTGTCGTAACTCTGTGAACGCTGTATCTTGTTCTGCGCCCCAAGTAAAGGGTACGTCATCTCGGGTGAGTCGCGTAAGAGGTTCAGCTATCTTAGAGAAGTTGGCGATAAATCGGCGATAATACGCGCACAAGCCGAGGAAACGGCGTACTGCTCTTTTATCTGATGGGACAGGGAAGGCGGCGACAGCAGCAGTTTTGTCTGGATCAGGTCGCACTCCATCTGCACTAATGACATGTCCCAGAAATTTCAGCTCTTCATAGCCGAAATGGCATTTTTGGGGTTTCAGCGTAAGTTCAGCTGTGCGAATGGCTTCCAGAACCTTTCTCAGACGCTTCAGATGTTCTTCAAAGCTCTTGGAAAAGATGACCACATCATCGAGGTAGACAAGGCAGCTTTGCCACTTCAAGCCAGCGAGAACTGTGTCCATCATCCTCTGAAAAGTGGCTGGTGCAGAACAGAGGCCGAAGGGAAGAACTCGGAATTCGTAAAGTCCGTCTGGAGTCACAAACGCGGTTTTTTCTCGGTCTCGTTCATCCACTTCAATTTGCCAATAGCCACTCTTTAGATCGATGGACGAAAAATACTTCGCACGTCGTAACCTGTCGAGGGAGTCGTCTACTCGTGGAAGCGGGTAGACGTCCTTTTTTGTGACGCTATTAAGCTTCCTGTAGTCAATACAGAATCGCAGCGTTCCGTCTTTTTTCTTTACTAGAACGACTGGCGAGGACCAAGCGCTGCTGGATGGTTGAATAATCCCGTCAGCGAGCATCTCTTTTACTTGTGTCTGGATAGCCTCGCGTTCTTTGGCAGAAACGCGATAAGGCTGCTGCCGGATGGGGCGGACGTCATCGTCGGTAATAATTCGATGCTTCGTGAGGTGCGTTTGACGGACTTTAGAAGAAGAGGCGAAGCAAGATCTAAACTCACTTAAAAGGTCGTGAAGTGCAGCCTTTCTTTCGTCTGACAGCGTGGAATTAATGTCCATGTGGTCTAGAAATTCCTTATCCTCATGCGTTTCCTCGGACGCGAAGCACTCCGTGACGTCGGCAACAGGTTCTCCATAAGCTAGGGTGGTTCCACGGAAAAGATGCCGGTGCTCGTAATTGAAGTTCGTAGCTAGTATCGTTGACTGTCCGCCACGGACGCGCACAACACTTCGGGCGGCGCATACACCTTGGAGCAGCAGAAGTGATAAGTTGCTTTCAGCCACCACGTCGCCGTCTTGGAAGTCTTCACAAGTGACTTCGATGGGAACAGTTGCTCGAGGTGGCAGCGTCACACTGTCGTCAGCAACACGCAGCGCAAGTCTACGGCAGTTATCGGCGTCTCGATCTGTTGCGCCTTGAGTCGAGAAGGTCACGATGCGCTCACGGAGATTTATGATGGCACCGTATTCCCGAAGGAAGTCCATGCCGATAATCAGCTGACGCGAACAGTCGGGAAGAACGAGGCAGCTGAGCACAAACGTTGACGCACGAATTTTCACTCTTGCGGTACAGCGACCCAGCGGTGTTACAACGTGTCCTCCAGCTGTTCGAATTCGCGTTCCATTCCACGGCGTGATCACTTTCCTGAGATCTTTCGCTAGCCTCCCGCTGATGATCGAATAGTCTGCACCAGTGTCTACCAATGCACTGACCTGAAGACCGTCAACCAGCACAGGTATGTCGAGCGACACGCGGTCACTAAGTTCAGATGCGGATGTCGGCGTTTCTTCGGCACTGCGATTATTCTCTGACGAAATGCCTTCGGCGCTGCGTGCAAGCATCGATGGGAGGTCTTCCGCACTTTGAGTTCCAGCGACCTTGCCCCCGAAGGCCGCTGCCTAGAGTTTTCCCGACGAGGGCTCGGGGAGCGTTCCCGTGCCGTCACCCCAAAACGTGGCCCAGTGGCTGCGGGTCTCCTCGGAGATGGTGACCGCGATTGCCGTCGTGTAAAGGGTGCACGCTGTTGCGCGAGATATTCTTCGATATCCCTTGGCCTTTGACCAATTCGGGGACGAGGGGAATTGACGGAAAATCCGCGCAGTCCAAGTTGCCGGTATGGGCATTCGCGGTAAATGTGACCAGCCTCACCGCAATGATAGCAGAGGGGTCGTATGTCTGGCGTACGCCAGAGATCAGACTTGCGCGTCGGTGTACGGCGACTATCGATGTCCAAATCAGCGTGCGCTGACTGAATCGCGACTGACGGCATCATTGTCTGGATCGGGACGTATGGCATTATCTGGATCGGGACGTGCGGCACTGTCTGGATCGGGACGTGCGGCACTGGCTGGATCGGGACTCCTTGACCCGAAAGAGGAGTGGCAGATCGCAAGGCTTCCGCGTACGTACGACGGCGACTGTCAGTAGACACAGGAGCCGTTTCCAGATCAACCGACGTGGGCGGAAAACGATGGGCGTGCAGCACCTGCTGGACCTCGTCGCGGATGACACTGGTGATAGAACCAACATCGATTTGTTTTGTCCCGTACATCTTTTCCATTTCTTCCCGGACGACAGATCGAATGATCTCGCGAATCCATTCGGGGCTCTTTCTCCCAGGGGTGGCGAAAATCTCGGGAGTTGAGGCAGCATTCACTTGACGGTCAAACTGGGCAGACCGTTGGTGCAGTACTCGCTCCATTGTTGCCGCTTCAGTAAGGAACTCAGCAACACTTTTGGGGGGACTACGCACCAAACCAGCAAAAAGTTGTTCCTTCACACCACGCATGAGGTGGCGCAACTTTTTTTCTTCTGCCATAGCAGGATCCGCTCGCTTAAAAAGCCGTGTCATGTCCTCGACGTACATTGAGACGGTCTCGTTGGGCATCTGGATGCGTGATTGAAGTGCACGCTCCGCCCGTTCGCGGCGGTCGGGACTCCTGTAGGTCTCCAGGAGGCGACGCTGGAACTCGCGCCAAGATGTCAGAACATCATCCCTGTTCAAAAACCACGTCTTGGCACCGTCTTTTAGGCACGTGTACACGTTCCGGAGCTTCGCGGCATCATCCCAGTAATTGATCGCTGCGACACGTTCGAACTCACTCAGCCAGTCGTCAACATCTTCATGCTGCGCTCCGTGAAAGGGGCTAGGCATGAGCGGGTTCTGGACGGTGCAGTAGATCGGCGTGGAAGGTGTCGGAGCTTGCATGGGATCTTGTGTTGAAGTCATAGTCGCTGCGTCAGTGGTTGGTGTCTCGGGCGGTAGGCCTCGTTGGCGGCGGCTTACTCTATGAACAGGAGTGTCCACGGGTGCAGGGCTTGTGTTCCGGCTGCTGGACGGGGTCTTGGGCATCGGGTGGATTGCAAGACGTTGTACCCAGCACCTCCACCAGTCTTGTCACGTTACTCTCGACAACTTGATAAAAAATGGGCTCGTTTAGTCGACTACTCAAGCAGCAGCTCAGAGAGATCTTCTTTGTCTTCTTTCACACTTCGATCTCACCCAAGCAAACCATGTGGCAATATGTGGCGTTCAACGTCCCAAAACCAACATTAGAGAGACGCCGTAGTGGAGGGCTCCGGACTACCTGGCGTTATTTAACGCGCACCCAAATCTGAGCACACGGGCCTACAGCATTTCCGCCACCATTCGAAAATGCAGCCTAGATTAGATCCCGCGACCTGCGGGTCAGAAGCCGAGTACCTTAGCCACTATAGACCACCGCGGCGGGGCCTAACGACGCCGTCAAAAAAAGCGATAGCGAGGTATTATGTGAATGTCATCATGAAGTGACATTTTCGGTATGTCTTTACGAGACGTGCGCTGTGATTGGAAACGGTTTTTGATGTCAACAGGCGAGTGAAATGCGAAAGAGAATGTTTCTCGTCGTTATATGGTCGAGTTTTGAACTTTGAGGACTCATAACTTCTCTTTCCGTGCATCAATATTCATAAATATTGTTGCATTCGTCTCAGTAGTCATCTCTACATGCGTTCCGGCGCTGAATAAAGCCGTTCGAGAAGTGTCGCAGGGCCACCTTAAGTGATGAATTCAACATGATAAGACTAATTTTGACGCACTCCAATATAACATCTAACTTACACGCTATGAAGAAGAAACGTCTTGATTTTCGCGCCAAGGAAAACAAACGCATGAGAGAAGACAAGACGGGCGCTTTCTTAGTGCAAGAATCAAGATGATTCCTATATTCTCTAACTCACCCAACTACAAGTTCTTATTACGAATAAACAAGTTTACCAAGGGTCTACTGATCAAAAACGACAGTTGTAAACGGCAGTGTGCAGAAATCAGCCAATGAAATTGCTGCATATTCTGGACACGACTATAGTAATAGTGACGGTATACCGATGATGACGCAATATCTGTACTACGGTCATGGCTGCGCATTGGTCGATTGTGTATGCATGTGTTCTGCGACCCGTTATAGCTCAGCATTCTTCGCCGCGGAGGCGCCAAGTTGAGATTCCTTCTCTCCTGGTGGGGAATCAGGATCTCGCTGAGCTCTGCCCCGCCTCCGTCGACTTTCGCAATCAGTCGCCATTCTCCGCTCATTTGGCGCGAACCGCAACGCGTTAGCAATCGTCGGAGTCGTTAGCGGCACCGCGACTTGCAAGTGTCTCCGCGTTCCGCCTTTCCTCGCCGGTTTGTTCCGCCCTTCTCTGCTCATTCTCCTCGCACAGCGCTTGGCTGTGCGGCGGAGATAGACACTTAAGCTTCCGTTTGGTTTCGAAAAGGAGAATAACAACACTGACAGGTCGCTAGAGGAATGCCGATTTATTGCGGCGGCTGAAGCCGCGCTGTTGTGCTATAGAGCGCGGCAGTCTCTCTGCGCGACAGCTGATGTGAATTGCCATTGGCGCGCCTCTTCCTTCCTTCCTGCTGGCGCGTTTAATCTCGCGTGGAGAGCTCGTTTGTCAGCGGCGGTGACCCACCCCAAATCGGAGAACGCCTGTGGGAGAAGAAGCGGTGGCAATTACAACACGCTGCGATCATCACATTCGGCAGGACTACTCCCTCCTTCTTCGAGAGGCGATGGCCCGCCGCCTCTGCGAGCGAAGCTCGGACTCCTACCGCGCTGCCTGTCACACACTTGAACTGCGTGGAGAAGGTTTGCTGGCGCGAAAGAAACACAACATACTAATAATGCTATCAAGCTCGCGTGGATACAGGTACACCGGCAACGTGTCACGACTTCCTTCGTCAGGCTGCGTGCATGCGGAAGAGTTGTACGGACGTGCAGACGCAGGCCCGCTCCGATTCTCTGCGGCGTGGTAACCGTAGAACGGCTGCAGATCGCGAAGGTATATTGCAGTGAACAATAACTACAGGACAAGCGAATATGTAAAAGCCGAAACCTTTCGTTGCACACACACAACACACACACACACACACACACACACACACACACACACACACACACACACACACACACACACACACACACACACACACGCACGCACGCACGCACGCACACACACACACACAGAGAGAGAGAGGGGGGGGGAGGGAGAACAGAACAGAACTGACCATTTCACGAGTTCCAAATTGAGACAAAAGAAAACAAGGCCGGTAAGATACATACCATATCTCGCTTTCGTTCATTCCTTGTGGTCCACCGTTAACAGCCGACTGATCATGGCGATAACGATGATTTAAAATAGGCAGCATCGAAATTGAATCTTGAACTTTCGGAAAACTTTCGGAAATCTTGAAGTCGTCTTAATCATTGAGCGATGCCCACAGTTCCACGTATATAGCATTCGTTCATCTCTTTCCCCCATGAGTCGTGCGCTTATTTCATGCAGTGATAGCCAAGTAGATTGAGACGAGGATCGTATTCGCTAAAAAAAAAAAAATGGGGCAAAGGGCATGTAGCAAAGGTTGTGTCAGCTTCCACTACCGTTAAACTTGGGGAGGCGCAAAGATTGTATGCGGTGTGCGCTTCCCAGAGCAAGAATCTTCACTTTTTATTGCTTTATCGCCATCGGTCCACCAACGCACCATCACATTACAGATATGCTTCAAGAAGTGGTGCTTCAACTAGATGTGTACCGTAGAAATGCACTTTTTTTTTCTGTGGTGTTAAAGTAAAGTGTAAGTCGAGGGACTCGTTTCCTTTGTTAGACACAATATTCGCAGGCTGTCTTTTCGTCCACTTTTCTTTCTTCGCATTTACACTACAATTACTTCTAATAACATCCCCTATACTTACCCACGCGTTATTGTCTGTTAGTTGCCATTAATGTCGTGGCTTTAGATAAGAAACCTGAATGTTCTGGTAAGATTAGTCGGGCATTTTGACACCGCTACTAAGGCAGTAAAGATGAACCTGGAACTCATAATATGCAAAGTGCGGAGTGGTGGCGAGGGCTCAATTTTAGTGGCACACACCCGTTTATGACGGGCCGTGACGACAACGTGATATCCGACAAGCGAAAACCTTTAGGTACATCGCCCCTTAAAAAACAAACAATAAACACCCGGAACAATTGACATCAATTTTGATTACTAGATTAGTGAAGACTAAAGTGAAGACTAAAGTGAAGACTAAAGTGAAGACTAAAGTGAAGGATTAGTGAAGACTAAAGGCCTGACCGCACGCGTCCGCTGCAGTGCGTCAAGGTCAAGCACCTGAATTTTCGTTCTCATCTACCGTGTCTTCTTAAAATACGAGTATGCCTACGGTACCATGAAATGATGCGAGACAGGTTAGCTGATCGAGTCGCGCATTACGCCATCCCCTAGACGAAACAGCGTCAACACGTAAGGGTATGCGTATTTCTGCTCCTGCACCATTTAGGTCGCGAGCCTCTCGGCCGTAACCACGTGAAAACGCACGAGTTGTATGTAGCTGGCAGGGAAGGCGCGCCGGGCGAGGACAGCGAGGTCTCGAGAGCTGCTTTGCAAGCTCAGCAGCATCAGCCATGCGGAACAGTTTATCCGGCTTCGAGGAACACGACTGTCTTCGCGACACTTCCTGATGGTCATGCTCCTGACGCCTCTACAAGCCAGACTTCATTTTGCTTCTTTTCTTTTCTTTCTTTCTTTTATCATCTTTAATTCCGTGCTAAGGGCGTGGCATCTAGTGCGGCTTGCGAATTCGCTGGGTGCGGATAGAGACGTGCCGATTCGATCAACTCATGCGCGACGAAGCAACGCCTCGTGCATCCAGTGCTTTGCGACTCGACGCTGTATCTTTTTTGCTCGCCTCGAAGATACGGAATAACAATATTGTTAAGTATGGAAACGAAGCGACAAGCAGCGGCCAGTGTGGGAAACCTGAAAGCTTTGCATAATGGAGAAGTTCCTTATCGCGTATACGGGGCGTTGTCTCTTGCTCTCGTCCTGGGCGCGTTCTCCCCCGGGCGCTCTCTTTCCTGCACTTTGACTTGCGTGCATAGCGACAACTTTTTTTTACTCTTTTAACGCGCACGGATCGAAAGTAGAACCAATAAATTTTCGACACGAGATCGTATTACGAACTTCGTTCTGGTCCTGAAGATCAACCCTTGGGTCGACGCAGGCGGCTCACGCACTGGGACAGTACGGAGTTACCTCAACGCCGTATCGGGAGCCTTCTGGCGGCCACTGCTTGATCTGCTCCACTGCGAAGAACTCTTTGCCACCAGTCTCTTTTCTTGTCACAGCCTATGAATTCTTGAATTCTTCTTGAATTCAACTATAATATCCTTAACCCCCGTTTGTTCCCTAATCCACTCTGCTCTCTTCTTGTCTCTTAAGGTTACACCTACCATTTTTCTTTCCATTGCTCGCTGCGTCGTCCTCAATTTAAGCTGAACCTTTTTTGTAAGTATCCAAGTTTTTGCTCCGTAGCTAAGTACTGGCAAGATACAGCTATTATATACCTTCCTCTTGAGGGATGGTGGCAATCTACCTGTCATAATTTGAGAGTGTTTGCCAACTATGCTATTGTAGACCCTTAGTACTGTATATTGGATTGAAGTTGTAAAACACAATTTCATGTATCTCACAGAAAAGATGCAAACGCAGCATAGTGCTTATCTGTACGTGTTATCGAGTTGCCGTGCTATCCAACTTCAATCATGCTTCAATAATGCACCCAGTCTCCAACCTTAACAACAACATATTTATAATGACTTCACGGTGGTTTAAGCGCGTCGTGGCTTCGCGGACTGCACGCCGCGTGCTCGGGTGAATCCCCCTTCGTCCACCAAGAGAAGCAACAGCGAGAGAAAGCGCCTTCCTTTTTGCGAGGATTTAAAGGGCATCCGCGCCTCGTCGCTGCATTCGCAACGCTGTTTGGGTGAGGATTAAGCGTGCCCCAAGGCGGAGGGAGGGAGGGAGAGGCGACGCAGCCATTCACCCGTACCGCTGCTGCTTCGGCACGTTGCGTGAACTCGTCGGCGAGACTCTCCGGTACCGTGTTTTATGGCCAATAACCACTCTCTGAGTCGTCTGCACGCAATCGCGCCGCTGCGAAACTTGCTGTTCTTACCTCTTTCCATATTAATTTAGAAGTGGTTTAAATAGTGTGCGCTCGCTTGTAATTTCGGTACGTATCCTACGAATCATATTGCTTGCTCTGTTTGGAAATCGTGCTGCCCCAAACGATAGTCGTTTGTATTCGGGTCTACGCTTTCTTTCTTTCTTTCTTTCTTTCTTTCTTTCTTTCTTTCTTTCTTTCTTTCTTTCTTTCTTTCTTTCTTTCTTTCTTTCTTTTCTTTCTTTTCTTTCTTTCTTGTCACAAATTCGGTATTGCCTTGATGAGTGCATGCTTGTTTTTAACAAACATAGTGGACGAGCGCTGTTATTCGAAGACAGTTTCAAAGGATCGAATTATGTTAGGGTAGCCATCTATACTTTTTTTTTTCTTTGCGTATATTACGCGAATGTTGCTGTACTTTGTACAGCCAATTACCAGGAAAAGGAAATAATATTTATTTCCTTCTCCTGGTAATTTTACGATTCACGACCTATATTCTGGGCTGGCTTTTTACGATATCCTTCGGTCATGAGCATGAATTCAGTAAGTTAACGTGTGCGTGTGTGAGTGGGGGGAAGCAAGTGGGTGAGTGGGTGGGTTGGCTTTAATCTTACAATACTACCTTCAGGATTGACGGGCAATTACGCTTAAAAACAATTCTAACTCGAGAGCATTTTTCGCTGTCGCGAGCTACACGCAACTCTACAACTTATGGCTCAATATCGCCAAGATACGCGCGACGCACTAAATTTCAGACACTCTGCTTAGTACTTTTAAGGCGAATTCCAGTGGGAGAGCAGGACAACTGAAAAACACGCCGAAAGCGGTCTCTTCCGAGCCGGCGTGTTTCTGTGGTCGAGCAGGTGCAAGAGCACTGTCATTCGTTGGTGTAGAGTGAGAGCACCTTTGCTGCACCGAGAGCAGCCAGGAGCAATTTGCAGTGCTCTCTTCTGAAAAGCGGAGTAGGCGCACTCAGCGAGACCTTTGAACGTCACAGTCCCCGAATTCTTCTTCAGCCGGCGATTGCGACGGTGGTGGTAGTGGTTAGAAGATGAGAAAAGGCACCTAATTTCTGCAACCCGGTCGGGAGCACGGCGCAGTGCCTATTGCGACGGCATGGGTAGCAACCACGCGTAGTTTGACACATGTTTGACACCGCTGTTTTGTACGGGTGGCGTGGATGACAGCTAGACGTCTGCCGAATGCGTAGCTACTGCACAAACATACTTAAGTATTAGGACAATGAAGAACAATTTACAGTGATTCCACGCGTATTTTCTTTACTGAGTGTTTCTTTACTTTGTATTTGTGTTATTTGCGACCAAAGCATGTCAGTAAGCACGCGTATTTTGCTGCTACCCCACAGAGAATGATATGGCTTGGAATGTTTCGATTACCCCGCCGTGGTGGTCTAGTGATTAAGGTACTCGGCTGCTGTCCCGCACGCCGCGGGATCGAATCCCGGCGGCGGTGGCTGCATTGTCGATGGAGGTGGAAATGTTGTGGGCCCGTGTGCTCAAATTTGGGTGCACGTTAAAGAACATCAGGTGGGCGAAATTCCCCGAGCCCTCCTCTACGGCGCATCTCATAATCGTATGGTGGTTTTGAGACGTTAAACCCCGCATATCAATGTTTCGATTACATGGTCACCCCACTCGACACCCTCTCACCTGCTCTCAGTGCTCTGCCCCCCTCCCCTCCCCATCTGCACTACCCATCTGCTCCTGTTCTCTCAATGGACGTGTGCGCAGTACACCAGCACTGCATTCGAGTCAGCGGACGTAGTTGGTGTAGCGAACAGTCAGCCTGATCTGCGCAGCTGCCCATACGCGAGTAAACGCGGCAAAACGCGGTGCACGCCGAAGTCGCCGGTTCGCCGCTGCCAACAGCAAGAACAACAACACTGCTGCGGTTCCGTGCCTGGTCTCGAAGGTGCGCCCCCACAGCAGCAGCGCCGCGCACGCTGTGTGATTAAATTACCATACACAGCTTCCCTCCCCCCCGGAGGATTTCCCCCGGTATGCGCGCGGCGGCGGCTTCATTACAGGGCACCGGGGCCTCGAAGAGAAGCGATGCTCTTCCACACATCGGCACCGGCTCTTCTCTTTCTTTTTTTTTTTGCCGCACGGGGCGGAACTGCCGCCTATCGAGGGAGGGGCGCCAACCTGAATGAATCTTCGTCGCGACCGTCACCCAGTTGCGCAATATTCTCTCTTGACATGCGTACGGGGCCGAGTCGCTCCGTCCAGCCTTCGGATTTTCAGGGCCACTTTGCGAGTACGTGCCATCGTTTGTGATAAACGTGATCGCCTTTTCGCGCGACGAGCCCTTATCGAAGGTGCACCTATATCGAAAGGTGTGCCCTTTGCGCGCATCACTTTCTGAACGAGGAAATCGTGGCGATACGGTTGACAGCGTAATCAAAGGTTGCATTGGTGTGCCGCTGTTTGAGGCAGTCGATACGTGTCAAAGCAAATGCGAAGTCTTATAGCGTAAACCAATGGCAAGTGTTCCAGAATCATTTCTCGGCTATAGTTGTCACATGCTTCGATTTCGACAATCCACCTGTACATCGCATTTTCTGTATCGTTTTCTTTTCAACTTTTACGATGAGTATTCATCTACGCACTTACCTCAACAGTAAGTGCGTCAATATGAAGTTTCAGTGCATTCCGTTCCACGTTCTTTCCTAGCAAGAGGAGTGCGAAGTTTGGCGCGTCCATGATTACGCGTTCATAACAGCTCGAAACGCACGAGGAGCCAGAAGAGAAAAGCGTCAACTCATGCTTCACCTTGCACAAAGTTGCACAGTCGTACAACGGTCGTGCGGAACTAAGGGGTAAGAGGAACGAGGAACCTGAACTTATTGCGGGCAGCACCTTATAAAGTGAAGCCTCGAAGTCAACTTACAATGTTTAATGTCTATACTCATGTTGTGTAGCTTTGTATGCTGTCAAGTGACTTTTTTATTTTTTTCGAAAGGAAGCATTGCTTATAAACCGAATAAGAACGTTATTTGCTTTATGCACAATTATTGGTTGCACAGCACCTGTCTAACCTTTTATGTCGTGGTGCCATAAATACCGTGACGAAAAGTACGCCTTCATTGAGGAGTTACAAAAGAAAAAATTACGCCATCTCCCGCTAAAGGAACCACGTGTAGATGCGAATCAGCGGGTGCTAACGCTTACACTGGCGGTGACGTTGACGCTGGCGCTAATCGCGGCGTTGCGCTGGGGAAGGGGCACAGCACGCAGCGATAGACCGGTGTTTCCTACTGAACACGCCAATTGCTGCTAATCGCAATTGAGAGAAAGAATACTCTGATTGGGTAAAGAAACCCGCAGTCCGATTTTAGTTTACGCGTACACTGCGAATTTCAATCGTTCACCAACGCACAGGAGAAATCCCCAACTGGCACTATCTTGGAGGCCAAGATCCAGTGCTTATAGACGAATTCCACTGGACGTTCGTCACATAATTGCGGTGGCCCTATTCGTCAGGCGTTTGGTTTAGCGTAGTAGGCAAAAGTTGCTGCGCCTGCCGCAGTTGCCGTTGTGTTTTCGCTGGTGCGTAAAGCTGTTTGTTAGCTTTCTCTGGAGTTGGAACTAGCCGTGGAATTACGCATAAAGAAAAAGCCGTAAAAGCGTATCGAGCACATTTACCTCAAAACACGTTAACGTTCTGGATATAATTGTCATATGCGAAAGATTTTTCACTGGTTGCCATTGTTGATACAACTGAAAAAGTCTTCGGCACGTCAAAACAATATCGTTATACTGGCGTGAACTAAAGGTGTCACTCGGTCATCGAGCCAACGATCGAGCACGTGTTTCTTTCTGCGTGGGTACAGTTCATTAAAGTAGCACCGAACCAAAGGATGACTTAGAGTATGCTTTTTTCTGATTATATGCGGCTCCGATGACACACCTGACAGAACTGTATCGGGCAGGGCTGTTTTGGCTGTGGTGCGCTTCACGATATTTTTACGCCTGTGTGAATTCACCGAAACACATCACTTGGGAAACTTGTCGAGTCTGTCTACGGTACGTACGAAATTCGTGGCGTCGGCTTGAGCGTACGAATTGAGCTGCTGACCTTACAGATAGCAACCGTATTGTTCACAGCATGATGTTGAAACATTATCGCAAGTGTATTGCGGATGAAAGTATAGCCGAGATCGCCCTTGTCGTTTGCATGAATAACTTCTCCGGCACATTTTTTTATATCCGAAGATTTACCGCAACGATTCGTGGTTATGTATTTTTAAACCTCGGATTCGCATGTTGTACCCTAGAACCTTTTGCTGAACTGGGTTGTCCTTGCATTGGTACAAATTAAAATGTGCACGTGTGACGCAGACTTTAGCAACGGCGATGACATTTTGCAACTGAGCTACATTTCTGCCGTTAAAATACTTCAGATATTTTGACGAGGTTATGAAAGCTAGAGCTATAGCCCAACATAGCTCATTTGTTCATTTCTGTTCTGTTTTAACTGTTTTGCTGAGGAGAGGTTGAGGTGCATATTGCCTCGGCTACTCCATATCACGAAGTTCTGCAGCGAAAAAAAAAGAATAATACAGAATGGTACCCAAAAATTAACAATACGAAAAAAAAAAACATAATAGCACACGGAAACCAGTTCAAATATCATGCCAATACACAGTTTTCTTAGAGCAGCCCCTCCACAGCCACTTCAACTTCCTCTGTTGCGGCCACCGCTTTTAAACATGCCAGAGGCATCCCAACGCGCTGTTCTCGAAGGCAGCTTGTGCACCTGGTGCGCTAGTTGTCACGTGATCATAGAGGCTGGTCGCGCGCTTTCAGAAGGGACGACTGGGGGGAGTCAGCGCGCCGTGACGTCACACGGCGCCTACCGAGTTTACAAACATGGAGAGTAGGTCTCTACTCCGTGTTTGCAAACGCGGTAGGCGCCGAATGACGTCACGCAGCGGCAGGTGCACAAGCTGCCTTTGAGAACAGCGCGTCGAAACGCCTCTCGCATGTTTACAAGCGGCGGCCGGCGTCCGCGCCGTCCACACCACCGCTGCGCATAATCAGCTCGTCTCGTGCCTCGTCTCCATCGAACGCGGGTGGTGTGTATACAGGGTGTTTTTTTTTTTTTAAGAAATGTGTCCAATATTGTTTAAAAATCAGCAAAAAACGCTATTTGCTCACTGTCTTCTCAGTTGATTTTTCTGTAGCGGCAGACATTTTAAGAAGGTTTAAGACATCATTTCGTATGTTAATTAGGAAAGTTAAATAAATAACTTTTTTAACTAGTAGAGTTCGGTAATTAAGTCAAACGAAAGAATACAAGTTCTTGATGTGAAAAAGCCCATTGCCGCTTTGAGATTGCAGAAAACCAACCTCTAATAATAACTACGAATTAACGAAGTTCTCCTGAATTCTGCAGCGAAACCGAAACCAACGGACCGAGGAGCGCAACAAGCAGACGACTACAATGACGTCACGGTTCAAAACAGCGGTCACGTGGGTGCAGTTCTTCCCCGTTCGATGACGTATGTGCGTCACGCATGATGCAATTGAGAGCGCAGCCCACAACCACACAGCGAAGTGTGTTCATGGTTGATATAACAACGCTCCGTCATATAAGTTGCGCTCTTTCGCGTTTCGGTTTCCCCGCACACTTGGGGAGAATATCATTAATTTGCAGTTTTTGCTAGAGACCGCTTTTCCGAAATCTCCGAAGCAACAATTCGGTTTTCGCATGAAGGACTTCCAGTCTCTCGTATGACTTAACTGCCTAACTCCACTAATTAAAAAAGTTAATTAGGTTAACTTTCCTAATTACCGTTACAAATAACATCTTCAACCCTCTTAAGATGTCTGCCAGTATATTAAAATCAACTATGAAAACAGCTAGCAAATAGCGCCTTTTTTATTTTTAAAGAACATTGGACACATTTCTTGAAACACCCCGCATGAGCGGATGATTGCGCGCTCGGAATTCAGTAAAGGGCGTCTCATCGCCGTCAAATACAACGATGGCACCAAGTAATAAAAACACACTTTAACTTCGCGCACCTTGCATTCGCTTCTCATTTATTCAATAAATAAGAATTATATAAGATAAGAATATAAATAAGATATTATAATGCCCCTTTATTTCATGTCCAGAACACTGAATGCAGCAGCCTCGTCACGAGCTCAGAGTCCTCGGCCACGCCACTTCGTTCTCCTCGTCTTCGCTCGCTTGTGCTTAAGCTGATATATAATAAAAGACAAAATAACAATTAACCATTTCTAATCCGTACAAAATTACGCAACATTCATTCAATACCTCCAACACTACGCAACGCATTTCCTCCTGTGGGGATTCGGACTGAGGCGAAAATTTTGTAGGCCCATGTGCTCACATTTGGGCGCACGTTAAAGAACCCCAGGGTGGTCGGAATTTCCGGAGCCTTCCACTACGGCGTCTTTCATAATCATATGATGGTTTTGTCATGTTAAACACCACACATCAATCAATGAATTTTTTGTGGAGAGCCTTCGGGTGACATTTTTTTTAATCAAGATATTCGCAAACTGATGCCCCCTGCGTTGGCGTTGTTAGGAGAGAAAGGGACGCGCATTCGCAGTCAGAGTGGTCACGCCGCACGCCGGATCGAGCTCGACCCTAAGCTACTCCGCATCTGAAAAAATCTACGCGTCCATATGACGACCACAAGTGTCAGAATAGACAGCAAGGGCACTCCACGTGCGTCTCTTTTGATTCCCGGGAGATGGTGATCAGGTAGCTGCTTGTAGTGTGCTTGCTATTCCTGAAATATTGGAAGTTCATGGTCCTTTGACTAGTCGTGCTGGGAAAAATAAATTGTTGGTCTTGATGGTCAGGTTAAAGCCGTCTGTGGCGGCAAACCATCACCACACATAGAGTACATTGATTCGGACAGCTAATTCAAGTCAAAGCTACTTGCGGTCAGGCTATATTACTTAAACAGTGGACGACTTTTTCTCGTTATTCCCCAATTTATATAGTGTCGTTAAATTGGGCCCTGAGTGAATCACACACGTATTACTTCCTTAGATGTGCACTTCAAGACAACACAGGGCCAATTAGTGTAGGCGGAACGATGTTGGTCAAGTCCAATGCAAGCGCTCTCTTCTATTCCACCCTCACCGGAATGCGGTCGCCTCGGCGGCCAAGTGAACCAATAGAGCAAGTCGGCCGTAAGGCGAATCTGAAGAATGTGAATGATCCTCGATGTTACCTTGTGGCCCCTCTTTAGTATTTGCTCTCTCTTGCAACGAGCGCACTGGTTTGTGCAACTCGTTGGCGGTGCACGAGGCGATATCTCCGGGTGCGTGACGCGGAGTGGCCCTCTCTCCCGGAGCTCCCGAGAGGCGGCGCTCTGTCTGGTGGACGCGGGGCCCGCCGATTAATCGAGGGTGTTCTGCAGCCAGCTTGCCGCGCAGGATGAAAGGAGAGGGCGGCGCACTCCCCGTGCCGTTGTAAATAGCGTACAGCGCTGCCCAGCGTGTGGTCGGCGTTCGCAATGTATACGGCCGCGGATAGGATTAGCAATGCTGTTAGCGCATACAGTTCGGTTACGTGACCAACCAGCACCCTCGCGGCTGTGTCGTTGACTCCCGCTAGGTGCGCCCCTATCGAACTGCTCTGCCTGAACGTTTGAGTGAACCGATGCCATGTGCCTTGCTGCATGCTTCTAATTGGGCGGCGGCGGCTACCGTGCCAAGAACGCAAGAAGGTAGGCCATCGACGCTTTCGGTCGCCGAGTTGAGAGAGGGCGAGACGTGTTGGTGTCAGGAATTTTCTTCCTGGACCACCGGTGCCCCTGCGGGAGAGCGCAATTCCTGCGGCGTCCTTTCCGTGGTGCTAATCGGCCAAGCGGTCGCTTGCGTAAGCTGTGCTGCAGGGCGGCCGTGTTTACGCTGCACCCGAGAGGAGCTGCTTTCGCGGCCGCTTGCATTTCCGGGCCATAGCTGGACGCGTTTGTGGCCACTTCATCCGAGCCGACCATTCGGCGGCCGACGAAGCCAAGCTGCGTTCACGGTCAAGGGTCAACGCCCCCGAGAAACGCTGGTGTAAACACCGCGGCTAACACTCATTCTGGGAAGATCTGGGAAGCGCACGCGCTGACCCCGCAGCTGATCATGTGATCCATGTGATAGATCACTCTTTTTCGTGTCTCGGGTGGCGATGTAATGCAACGATTCCTTTCGCTCGGTTTTATTCACTCTCCTGTCCGCCACTCACGGCTTCCCAATCCCGGTTAATCGTGGGCAGAGTGTAGCTTCTGACGATGAGGGAAACTGAATAAAATCGGAAGATAATGGCTACTTATCCGGGCTTGGTTTCAGGTTAACAAGCAGAAAGCTATAGCGAAGTCTTACTACGACAAAAAAAAAATGTTTATCTTTTATTATTTGTTATTTTCGAGGATGAAAACACTACGAAAAAGTTTTAAAAATATTGCACCATATGCAGACATGCTGCAGTGATGATTTGCTCGACTGCAAAAATTCGAGCATCAAATTACGGGTTGCACGGACGTGAGAAAGAATTCTGCCACCTTTCACCAGCTATCCCTGCTATCGATGTTTTTTTTTTTTTGTCGCAGTCAATAAGCACGTAAGAAATTCACGCGTAAGGCTCGAACGAGGACTGATCACACCGTACTTTAAGCTTGTCGTTTATGAAGTGATTCATATTGATGTTAACATATTCGACAGAGATCTGTCTGGTTGGGCGAAAATTTAACGGTGAAATTACGACAGTCTGTCGGTGCTATGAAAAACGCGCGCAGGCTTCTCGACGCGTTGGCTGGCAAAAAAAAAAAGAGAAAAAACTCTTCAGAAAAACCGTCAGCAATGTGCAAAAACGCGCCAAGCGCATGGACACTTGCACGAGACACTCGCCCGAAGAAAGACCAGTTAGACGGACCCTCCGAACCGCCGATGACAGCCGAAGAAATCTCCAGAAACGCAAGCGGAACAATACATGCCCCCATTTGCGAGTGTTCACTGTTTAACAACCCAATGTCACCGCCAGAAAGCAACGAAAATTCTGCATACGCGGTTACACAAGCACCCTGCAAAGCCAAAACGCACACGTTTGAGTGAGCTCAGGACTCCAAGCTACTCCATATCAGTTCCGTAAATTCGTAAACGTTATCTCGCTATCAGTAATAGTCAGTGAGCGAGAAGACCCCTATTCACAAACCAACCTTATCCTTATCTCATGTTTTCCTTAAGCTGTTGTACACTCTATACAGCCGTTATGAACGCACAAGAATGCTAACGGTAAAAGACAACTACAAGATTGATTTGTAAATACTATAGCCCACTTGGTTCATCAAGCGTGCTATAGGTGCAAAACCTGTGGGAATACGCGAGACAAAAGGGAAGTTTGGTTTATGAATATGGGTTAAGGTGCTCGAATATTTGTTTGCCACATGCATCCATACGGAGTGAGAACGATCTGCAACAACTGGTGTATAGTCGTCAAATGAATTCGGCAGGCGTACATGCGCAATGGGCGCGCCCTCAAGTAAAACCATCGACAGGTGCATGGATCCAATTTGGCAGCACTGCACATGTGGGCGCCTGTCCGGGGTGATATAAAGTGAGGGTGCACTGTACTTATTGCGCGTGGTAGCAGCTGTTCGGGTTTCATGCGGCGCCGATCCAGGTTAGTCAAGACGAAATCGCTTTGGCGAGTCATGCTTCTCCGGTAACGTAATCTTCAGTATACTCACTTCGAGTATCACTGAGGTATTGAATATGGTGTTCTGTTCTGACGAGTATAATACTCTGCATGTGACTTTGACTTGAGCGCGGCGAAAAATCTTCCAGAAAGATTCGACGTCCTCAGCAAAAAAAATGGCAGCATATCCACGGAGTGAGTGATGGGGAGTGGGGCGAAGCATTCGTCCGTCCATTCGTTCTTGCTTCCGTCCGTTCCTGCGTACGTCTGTGTAACCGTCCATGCGTCCATCCACCCGTCTGTGCGTGCGTCTGTTCGTGCGTCCGTCCCTGCGTTCGTCCATGCATCCGCGCCTGCGTCCGTTCATGCGTCCATCCATGCATCTGTCTGTGTGTCCGTTCGTCCATCTATTCAGCACTCCAAGTACCACCATCTCGCATCTTTTCATCATATATTCTCCATATAGAAGCACCGCCATCCAGCGGACATTTCAAGGACTAAACGGGAGGTGGCACATGCACACTTTCTTACGGCTTGCGCTTCGGTCGGATTTACTTCCCACCTTTAACCACCTCGAGTTCATGGTATATACTAGATCACTGTATTCATGGCTATGCGGCACAACGCTCGCTAAACTTTCCTAAAACCAAGGAGGTTACACCCAGCGAGTATAACGTAGCAACCCTTTCCTGTCAGATCGTGCTCAATGTACATGCCAATAGCTGCTAATGGGGATAGCAGCGTGCGCGTTACCTAAAGGCCGAATGCTCCTGTCTCTCATTCCCTCTTAGCAGCCATTAACATGTGCATTGAGCACTATCTTTTATTGTTCAACAACGCACAGAAGAAATCTCTCACCGGAACCACCTTGGAGGTCAAAATCGTAAGGACCGCTATTTCGGGTATGTGCCGCTGGTGGTTACGTACTACGAGGGACGCACAAGCCACGCCATGAGGAGCTTCGCCCCTAGAATCTTCCAGAAAGATTCGCCGTCCTCGGCGGCGCGGGCTCTGCAACGCAGCCCTCTTTCAGGGAGCATTTTCCTCGGTGGCCCGTCCGGCATTAGGCAGCGCGCGCTAATGATGATCTATCAGCGGACCGATCGGCGCAAAGGGCCGCCGTCAAAAGCGATGAGTGGCGGCGAAGCATTTTTCATTTCTCCGGCTCGTCCTTCTTCTTTTGCATCCTATGCACTGCATGCTGCGATGCCCGGCTGCGCGAATTCCCGCTGCGACCTTCCGAGACGGTTGCGCGTTATGCGATACCCCTCCACAACAACAGCACCCCCGGTAGAGCAGGAGCAAGTGCGTAGGCAATGCGCGAGTACGGTCACAGACGCTGCGCCGTGCTTCCCATAGAGTTTCCTAAATATACACTATAGAGGGAACTCTGGCGCTAGTGTCTGTGGGAACTGCAACGCATAGCGCTTCAGCGACCATGGTAATCATGGATGTCACACGGATTTGTATACTTTTCGCACTTTACGTTCGTTCATGGCTTTCGCGTGGCTTTAAGCTGCTTTGTCACGAAACGACAATTGGCAAATGTTCGGCAGTTACGCTTCACCACCTTAACCTTTTGGGCTTGCCACTTCAAATCGGGTCAAGAAGCTGAAAAACGGTTTTTCTTTCCTTCGAAACAAAACCTAAACGCAGCAATAAACGAAGCCACAAGTGTGTTAGCCGCCAGCAAGCACAAAGATGATGGGCAAATCCATGTCATACCCCATAATTTCCATGGTCGCTGAACTATTGCAGCGCCAGTGTCCTCTTTAGTTAATTTTAGGAAACCCTATGGTGCTCCCTATACCGGGCTGCAGAAATTAGGCTCCTCCTTCTTCCTGTAACCAACATCACCAGCTGTGGAGTGGCGGTAGTTGGCAACCAACATTTTATTTCGGATATTTCATACCCACCGCGGTCGCTACGCGGCTGCTGAGCCTCCGGTCTTGGCTTCAGTACCGTTGATGTCAAAATCGTGACCTGGTATACCCAATTTTTGGAGAAGGGTGAACGGGCGCAGAGACCTTACCTAAGTAGCAACGCTATATAGGCGCTCTAAATTTCTGCGAAGACCTGCACGTCGGAGGCCCTCAAGACACAACGCGCGGGGCCTTCAAACCACGTAATTTAAATATTTACTACAAAGGCATATCGATAAAGTGCAAATATTTATTTTTTCTCATCAACTGTTGCTTCATTGGTTATATGCCCTTCTAGAGCTCATCAAGGGAGCAATTGTCAAAGCGTATGGTGTCGGTATTGACGTTGGAAAAAAAAAAGCAAGGCAGAAAACAGTTTATCAGACAAGTTTGTGAAAGGAGGCGCTTGCTTGAATTGCAAATGTGGCCGATATCAGTTATCTTATGTTGCATTCAGTGCTGCCAACAGATTTGTACGTTATGCTTATCTCCGAGAGCGGATATTTGTGATGTGTCCTGATATCTCTATCACTTTTTCACGTTACGTATACTGAGCATGCTGGATAAAAGAAGGGAAACAAACCTTGCAACGCCTCTACAGAAGTAATCCACCAGAGGAGTTTTACAGTGTTTTAGGATAATTTGTTGGAGATCTATCAGCTGAAGCCGCCAATGGTTTTCTTACCGTACGTTGGCTCTACGTTGAGTTAAGCCAAATTAAAATGGCGGTCTTGCGATGGTGACGACGCATAGCGCAAACTTATTTTCGGTTTATCTGCGCACTCCGGTTTATAGGAGTCACCATTACCCGTTCAAATGGTCTCACTGTCGTGCTGATCTGGAGGCGTTTAAATCATCTTAATGATTAGGCAATATTATGGCTCAGATTCTGACGAAGGTCTGAGCCTGAGCCATAGTATGACGGGTTCCGTACGAATATATAGTCTGCAAAGGCTGGACGTCTGAAATTCGCAAGCCTTGGAATCTCGTAAAACGTTGAGCTTCGGAGCAACTTGTCCCATTTACCAGCTCGCAGCACTGTCATTCGCGTATACATGGCGGCGTGCTCTAGAACTGGAGAGTCTATTTGTACCTTTGCAGCTCTCGGTCACGCGACATGAGAAGTGTCGCGTGTGACGCCATTTGCGGCACGTCGCTGTCAACGTGGTCTCTCGAAGTAGCAATGGCAAAATAGCGAAAACCTGGTACGGCGTGTATACGTTACTGCACCTCCCTGTGATACGGGCCAGCCACATGCACTGGAAGAATAGCGACACACGTGCAATGCCAGGTGCAACCTTGGCTTTCATTCAAATTGTACGGGGGCGGTACGACGTCCTTTTTGACGCAATGCTCAAGTAACGCTATCCCGAGCTGTTGAGGAGCAATTAGACTCTCTCCTTTGGTACACGCGATGGGTATACGAATACAACGTTGCTACAGTACTCAACTTCTCAGAACGCGTGACCCATATACATTTAACTCTGATTGGCCGAACACAGCGCGAACTAAAAGCTACATTATTTAAAGCCAATGGGCTGCGTAATATGGAGTTGACGTCTGTTGTCTGAACCTCACATTGGGAAGTGCGTTCGCAACTATCGCTTTACGGGTTGGGTATGCATATCGCTGGTACATGTATTACCTAGACACGTTCAGCTGCTAACACCATAGTGGGATGTTTACACTACGCCCACGACATGAATTAGCACCAGCCGTTGCACAACTGGGCCACATCATTTCGTGGGACGTGGATGCGTGCTGTGCGTCAAGCCGCGCACCGGAAGAGTGCAAGCCAAGTACACAGTGCCCAATTGATCTTGGTCTGAATGGCTGATTGAGTGAGCAATTCGTGTACCCGGCTTCTGGTGCCCGTGTATACTTTCCCAACTTGCATTTCAAGGTAATTTTCGTGTTTGGCCAATAGCCTTTCATTGAGCCAATATTTTCGTTTCTCTCTTTCTGCTGTTTTAATTGTTAGTGCCTTTTGGTCTGCACCAGTGATGCGTGAACAGTGACTATTGGAACAACTACTGTAACAGTGCAGCAGGGCGGCCGCATCAAGTCGCTGTTGAAACTGCTAGTGGAGCAGTCCGTGGTAAGGCGGCCGCATTGGTTCATGCTGCCGGCCTTCGGTTGTTGGGGGATGTTCCTCGGATGCGGTTTAAGATAGTGCAGACCGGGGAGGCTCTGCCGAGTACCTGCTCCGGAGATCGGGGGCGACCCGGCCCCAACTGTGCCCGTCGCCGCGGGGGCAGCGAGGGGGATGCGCGCAGCCCCACTTCTGCCGGCGCGGCATTCCAGCCAGTTCAGTGACATTGCGGCAGCATGAAACCACCGTCTTCTATTTTTCTTTCTTCGCCGAGTCCAGGAGTCGGAGAGCGACCCCCCCGCCGCTCCGATGAGCGCCCTCCATCGTAGCCCGGAGCCATCCCTGATCTGAGGGGCAAGGGGGGTGATTGCCCCTCCTCGTGGCACGTAGACAGATTTACCTCCCTGAGCCACGCCGCAGGCACGACGCGCGCTCAGATCGCTCCTCGGCTGTATTGGGAAAGCTTCAACGGAAAAAAACTGGCGCATCGGAGAGTGTCACCTTGTCGATCACGTGTTACCCGCAACCACAGTGCCGTCTTCGTGTTAAATTAGACGCAGTATGGCGCCGTTGTGTGACGTGCGAGTGGAACTTCGCCACACTGTTCTTACAGTTTGTAATGTGCAGCAATGCCGAGTTTATTTATTTATTTATTTATTTATTTATTTTTATTGCCACCGGTGAGGAAAAGGGGTTTAGGCATGCTCCATACAGTAACTGTGCCAGACGAAGAAAGCTGGAAAGAGCTGTCAGGGGGAAAGATGCTTCGTGACGTCACGGGGCTAGCACGTAGGACTCTACACGCACCTTCGCTCTTAAGGATTGTACACGAACGCGTACTTCCAGTGCTACTTAAAATGTCTCGTGGAATTGATCTGCGGTGTGGCGAAGGAATACTTAAAGGCCTCCTTCAATGAACAAGCCTCTCCAAGACGGGCAGAACATCAGACTTTACTCTTTGATAATCGATTACCCTGTATCACAGATGACAGGCTGTGTTGCAATACTCTGCCCCACATCGTCACGAACTCTCGGAAGGCTTGACAAAAAAAAAACCGAAAAAAAAAAGAGAACACGCTTTACGAGATTATATAAGTATACAAGTCATCTCGTATATAGGTGTCAACGTACCGTTATTTCTAATTGAAGACAGGTGTCGCTCAGAGCCCGGATACCCCTTGCGAAGTGCCGATAATTGCACATTTACCTATATTAAGGGTAATTAACTAATCACACTGGTTTCTTGCGCCCACTGGTGGATTCTCGTCTTCCCCCCCCCCACCCCAAAAAATTGTTAATAAGACAGGACAATCTTGTTTTCGACACCTGTCAATATTTGACTTAATTTTTCGGGTCATTCAACACACGAAGGGGGATGGGCGTTTTAGTTTTTCTTCTTTTCATTTCCTTTCTGCTTCTTTTTTTATTTTCCTCTTTTTTCTCCTTCTTTTTCTTCTTCTCTTCTTTTCCCTCTTGTGTTGTTTCTTCTTATTATTATCAGTGGCGACCATACGTAGAGCTTAGTAGAGCAACGCAGAGTTGGGCTCATCATGTTCGACCATGCGTGCGAACATAAACCCAACTCTACGCTACCCCTTTCTTTTCATCCTCAATATGTAACATTAGTGAGTCTCGTCAATCCATACCGTCATCCTAACTACGTCTCTCAGTGTTGCGTCAGTGATCTTTTCGTTCGTCATAATTGTTAAATTCTGGCTTTTACGAGGAACACCGTACTGAGCGACGTCAGGTGGAAGCTTGTCAAAGGGCACGTAAAACATAAATGCGCGAACACGGAATTGAATGAAAAAAACAACTTTATCGGGTTCTGCGAAACAAGACTGGGTCGCGCACTCGGTACATTCCTATATATATATATATATATATATATATATATATATATATATATATATATATATATATATATATATATATATATATATATATATATATATATATGTATATATATATATATATGTATATATATATGTATATATATATATAAAGTACGTCGAATACTGACAAGTACTGCCGTGTGGGCGAGTAGGTGCTTGATAAAGTGATACTGTTTTAGCGCAGCTCAGCTTGAGCGTGAAGATGCTATATACATGGTCAAGAAGAGGAGCGCTCACCCCGTCGTCTGTTTTTCATTTTAGAGCAATGCTATTAGGTGGTCGTTTCTGGTCTGAGCGGCGTCGCGGTTGCTATCGCGGTTGCTGTCGCGGTCGCTGCTGCTGGCGCAACCGATCCACATAAAAAAGTAACCGACAGGCATGAAAAACTCAAATGAGCAACAAATGGCCAGGATTGAATGGTATTTGAACCTGGGCCCTAGCTCTGTGTGGAAATCGAGTATTCTACCACAATGTTTCGCTGGCTGTGCAATAGAATACCTTCAAACACGGTTGGCCGTTCCCCAGTGCGATATCACGTTCAGGATCCGCATTAGGCAGTGTTGCACGTTGGAAAAAGATCGAAGAAGATGACGACGATCTGTTCTGGCCTTTGACTCACGCGCTGCAGCAGCAATTCACGGAGTCGGGCTGCGGTTTATTGTAAATAAACCCCTTTTTCGACGCATCTGGAGGCTCAATTTTCTTCATCGTAATCATCGGTGATTTTTTTTAGTAATGATCACGAACGTAAACCTGCGTCGCTTTCATGCAGTTTATGTACTAATTTGTTCCCACAACAGTACTTTTTATCTGAATGAAGTTCGCATTCCGAAATTATTCAGCATTAAAACGTCTCTGCAGAGTACGCCGGGTCTCAATTTGGCGTACTCGCCAGGATCCGCCTACTCTGCCGCAGCGTACAACCACTTGACGGTGTCGCGACCCTTGTTCTCTCTGAGCCGCAAAGACGAGTCCCCTCCCCCATCTTCTTCCTCTCAAGGGCTTCCCTGCCCGCGGCGGCGAACCGGCCCGACTGGTTCCCGCTGTTTTTAAGCTTCTCCGCTGTTTTTCTCTTTCTTTTCTCTCGGCCGCCCCGGAGCTGTTTTCGGATCCTTCAATGATTGCGTGCGTGCGTGCGGGCCAGCAAGGAGGCTCGATTTATGGACTTGAGGCGAAGCTTTTCTCTTGTTTCCCAAACATTCGTGGCGCATCGCAGCGGGGAAACAGGCCGTGCACTTCGACCGTCTGCGAGTGGAAAAAAAAAAATAAGTCGAGTGAAATAAAGTTTGTGCCTTGGGGAAAATTAAGGACAGTGAACCGATATGCCATGAACGGGTTTTCTTCTGTTACGCGGAAAACTGTAAATTGTGTTTCTGCCGTACCTGTACATACGTGTAGCTAGGTTGTTGTGTACTGAAACTTGTGATACTCGAGGTTCAATAACTTCTGAAGACGTCATAGCAAGATGGTATGGAAACATCATATGAAAAAACGTATGTGCAACATGATATTGAAAAATGGATGTCCACTGGGCATCTATACTATATTTAAATTTTAATCGCGCAGAGATAGACTTGCTTGTGTCTACGAGAAGAAGTACAGGTCCTAACTTAGGTAGCAGAAAGAGAAACTACAGTAACGCACGCCGAATAAAAATGGGAACTTGCTCGGTGCATTAGGTTCACGTGTGACGCATCATTAAGGGTAAATCACCTGCTGCTGCATCGATTTGCTTTTACCTTTCTGGAAACTCAGCTCGCGAAGTCTGCTAACTAGAGAAATGTCTATGCTCAGGCAAATCGGAAGTTTACCTCTCTTGGTGCCTAGTCGTGATAATGTCGTCGCTAGGAAAAATATGATGAAAAAACAAAACACTAAACGCCGCTTACAGTAGGTTTGTGAAAAAGGTAAAGACGGAAAAATATTGGCGACCTTAGTGTTCACCTAAGTGCCTTGAATAGAGAAACTCATAGCGTTTGGTACGTTCGTGATGGCTAGAGTTATTGTGTGTGCTATCTTTAAGTAGCATATACAGTAACCTTTACCAAGAGGACACTGGGACACCTACAAACGAGTGCCGCACGAAACGTACGGGAACGCAGCGGAGAGGACGGGGTAGGTGAGGTGATGTGCACGCCAACCCTGTACTGTACATGTTGCCTATACCCACCAAGGGTCAATTTCTTGCAGAGTCACTTAGAGTGAACCAATATGTTCGTTTGTGTAGTTTAGAAATGCTATCTATCTATCTATCTATCTATCTATCTATCTATCTATCTATCTATCTATCTATCTATCTATCTATCTATCTATCTATCTATCTATCTATCTATCTATCTATCTATCTATCTATCTATCTATCTATCTATCTATCTATCTATCTATCTATCTATCTATCTATCTATCTATCTATCTATCTATCTATCTATCTATCTATCTATCTATCTATCTATCTATCTATCTATCTATCTATCTATCTATCTGTCTATCTGTCTGTCTGTCTGTCTGTCTGTCTGTCTGTCTGTCTGTCTGTCTGTCTGTCTATCTATCTATCTATCTATCTATCTATCTATCTATCTATCTATCTATCTATCTATCTATCTATCTATCTATCTATCTATCTATCTATCTATCTATCTATCTATCTATCTATCTGCCTGTCTGCCTGTCTGTCTGTCTGTCTGTCTGTCTGTCTGTCTGTCTGTCTGTCTGTCTGTCTGTCTGTCTACGACATTTAGCTCTCCTGGCCGTTAGATAATGGTACCGATACAGAAATTGGTATGGTATGACATGACTGCATGGTGAACACAAGTGACAGACCCTAACGTGGAAATGGTGACATGTATGTCGTGTAAGTCGTGACTACACGCCACGCTCATAGCACTCGCGGCCGTTCGCTGGCTCCACGTATACCAAATTTGGTATCGCGTGACGCGAACAGACGACGAAGGTAAATGACACGTCCAAATACGATAACCATGGCGTGCGTGTCTTGTAAAACATGACTACATGCTACGCTCGTAGTGTGCTCGCAGCCGTTTCGCTAGCTCCACGTATACCGAATTTGGTATCATGTGACGCGACGGAAAATGACACGTCCAAAGATGTTAATCATGAACCTGTTTGTCATATACGGCATAATTTGCGTCCGTCACGTAACGTTGTGTTGATTTTAAAGTGACATATGAACCTTCTTCATTCGTGTTTCGCATATCACCGATTCCCACTCTACGTGGGATCTACCAATTTTTTTTTCTACCAAACATTTGCTCCTGTGTCATACCTATCATATAAATTAATAGACACCTACCTTTTATGTCGTTTCATTTCTCTTTTAGGGAATTTGTGAACAATGTAAACCTGTGGTGAATCTTCGGCAGGGCATTTAATGTCGCCAGGTGCAAGCGCCTTAAGAGGCCACTTTGACCTCCTCGCAATTCTTTGAACGCCACGCAACGGACAACGCTTTCGTGCGTGAAGCTTTCCCTCCCACAAGACGCCCTCTGTTGCGGTCTGCAGAAACGCCGGGTTCGCATTCCTGCTCAGCGCGTCTTCAGCGAGGCCTTATACGTAATCCTGCTTGCACAGTCGGTCGACCCGGCAGGATGGAGACCTCGACCTTGGCGCACGTTCTTGGCTAACAGAGCCAACGCGTGCAGCACCTGAGGTCACCGTTAAATGGAGGAGGGGCGCGTTCTCTCACCAATGTCGCAGCCATCTCTAGCCGTTGCTGCGGCTTGAGACAAAACGGCGGCGGGGCACGGAAACGGGCGTCCGTCTGACATTGTACTCCGCTACTTCAAGCGCTAAGGCTCTCCACACTCACGCGTAACTTTGAACGCTTATCAAGGAGCTTTCCTTAAACAATAATTATTCCTCTATGAGAGGAGGAGGAGAGGATGAAGTAGCACCCGAAAGCAGCGCTACAGCTCACGCGTGAAAAATGCCCATTCTCTCTTCATTCTTCTGTATGACGTCGTGGCCTACATCGCGACACACTATATATCAATCACCAGGGGCAGCGCCAGATTTTTTTTACTGCAATCTGCCCCCACGAAAGAGGGCGCTGGTGAGAAGGGCGTTGCTTCAACCTCGCGCCACCCCTGCTAATCGTGGTGGTTGTTGACCAGTCTCTGTATTATCTAACGGTTTTGTATATATTATTTCCATTATCAGTTAGGATGAAGCCACCTGCTGAGATAGTTGCCGATATTTGTGTACCCAGTAAGCTGGATAACCACAAATGAATAAAATATGGCAGAGAGAACCCTTTAGTAATACAATAGGCGGATAACACCTTGACAAGTGCCATTTTTCACTCAGTGCGGGGAATTAGGAGACATCTCGCCTTGTGCGCAAAAGTGCCTGTACATTGACGAGGTGCTGGGACTGTGAGCTTCATTGCAGCGCCGCCAGTGCTTAATCCTGCGCCAGACGCCGTCGCGTGCGCGCGTAAAACGGCAAAGCACGTTAGGTTTGCGGAAACTATTAAACACCCGTCGCGCACGCGCCTAGCTCCTAACTACTTCCGCCTTCAGCGTGTTTGAACAAGTTACACGGTTACAGTGGTTGCAGCGCAAACACGACAGTGCTGGAAGAAACGCGTATGGAAGGCAAAGAGGGACAATGAACAAGTTACTAGGAAGCACCGGCGTCCGCAGTTTCGTCTAAGCCGTGCACCACTGTGGAAACTGCACAACAGTTCTCTATCCTAGCCCATGCTAGTTCTCTATACAGGTCCACATGTATTCACTTTATTACGTGCATGGTGACTCTGAGCTGAAAACTCGAGGCTATTTCGCTTTACGCTTCTTTATCATTCCCCTCTTCCCCGTGTAGGGTAGCGAACTGGACTTAGTCTAGCTAACCTCCCTACCTTTCTGATGTTTTTTTTTCGTCTCTCTCTCTTATCGCTGCAATCAAAGTAAATCACTTTTCGCGCGTCTTATGACTGGACGCGTTTGCGTGACATATCTGTGATTAACGGTGAGGACTGTTCACTCGGTGTTTTCATGTTTCAGCCACGCCTCGCTTCAAATGTGAACTGGTGAAGCTCCGTCATAAGCATGTATAAAAGTGGCTCGAATCACTACCTTTTATCCAGGTTTCCGGAGCCGCCACTGTCGCAGAGAACATTACTGGCACAGCAGGTAAACTTCGCTTGCCATAGCCTCTCTTTCTTTAGGCCAAGAAATATATACAGGGTACATACAATAAGGCGAGTACTTTAGATGCCTCATCAAACTTGAAAAGTAACCGTCGGCGTAAGTGCGAGCGACACGAGAATCATCACGAAATGACGGCACCCTCTGCTATCATTGCGACGTCACAGAAAAACTGGGACGTCGTGTGACGTCACATGGTACCGTCACACGACGTCGTCGCTTGGTGAGCCGATTCCGGAGGCACGTGAGGTGCAGAAAGCTTCCAATGCCTACGATCCCCGAGGCCGTGGAATGCCACCCTAAGGGTGCAGAGAAGTTTCGAGGCCGGGGAGGATCAATACAGTCGACTCATAAAAATTGTTTTCGCCTTTCAGGCGAATACATACTTGGCTGTGTGAGCTTTTGCTGTGCCGTCAGAGGTCTATCGAACGTTAATTCTTGACAAGAAACCAAGCAAGCGTTGTCGCCAACATATTATGCAACATTAGCGCACTGCGCGTTGACTTACTACGTCAGGATACTGTGAGGAGCTTAGTGCACCTCCAGCTCGTTCGCAGTGCCGACGCAGTCTCCATCTGTGCTGCAGGGCTTTAACGACTCTCTGGCCTCTTCTATGTGGGAGAAAAGGCGTTATCGCGCGGTAACTAATAGCTTCCCTTCTTGGTGTGTCGGAGGCGACCTTGCACCGCGGGACGTCGTTAGTCTACGCCGGCTCCGGGTGCGGCAACATTGTCTCTCTTTCCGGGTCATCACTTATGCGCCGGCAGCCTCGGCTTGGAACACTGCGGTGCTGCCGGAGGTTGCTCGAGCTATTCGATGCGTACAGCTCCATGCCCGAGGCTGCTCAGTGTTTGCGGAAGCCTCGCGGATGACAGTTAAGGTAGGCGCTATATATGGATAACTCTTCTTTCATTTTCTTGATTTTCTTTGTTCCTTTTATAAGAACGTTACGCAACGTGGACATTCGCGACGCCTGCCGCCCTGGATCACTTCTTGACGCCACAATGAAGATAGTTATAGCGCGAGAACAAACGACGACTCAGAGACAAGAAGGGCATGAAGTCCTTCTTGTCCCTGCAGTGTGTCGTCGTTTGTTCTCGCGCTATAACTATCGTCATGCCATACAAACTAGCCCAAGCTGCCACACTTCTAAGCGACAATGAAGGCGAGAAGCTGTTTTATTTCGCTGGTGTTCATGCACCACGCAGTCAGGCTCCGTCAAGGTGTGCTTTTTTTTTCGTTTATTTCTGTTTTGATCGAACGTTGTCGTGGATGGTTGCGACGCTAGGTTATGTACAGGCTCGTCCACTTTTAGGGCCTCACGGCACGGCGTAGCTGCGCTCCGCAGAGCGCCATTGCATCCGTCGAGGCAGCGTATACCGAACCGAAACGTGTCATGGTCGCACTGCTCTTGCTGTACTTTGCTGCGAAGCAAGCCTCGGCACAGTAGCAGATTCGACGAAGCACCCTTTGTGCCTGCGCCAGGGCTGTCAGATGCTGCAGAGCCAGCGAGCGAATAATCCTCGCAGAGGAAGCCTTTTTTCGCAAAGAAGCTCACGAAAAGCGGAAACAAAGAATTTTTGTCACGCTTGGAAATATTTTTCAATGTAATAAAAACAAAATGTCACTTAGTTAAGAAAGAGAGCTGAAGAAGCCATTTTAGTTATACAACGAAAATACGCCTATATATGAAGGAAAGCACATATTTAGTTTTTATTATTGCTTCAACAGTACTTTCAATGAGGCTGAATGCATGTTTTGCCGGTGCATTATTAACGTTAGTTCATTATTTATCTAATGTACGTTTAACTTGAACACTCAGATACTCAGTCATGGACAATCGACTATTGGCGGACGTGCTTACAAAGATAATAAAATAAGTGAAAAATGCAAATACCACCCCCCCCCCCCCCACGACAACAACAACAGCATGAAACAGAAAATACGTGACGCGCGACTAGAAAATTTCGTAGATGACTCGGCAAAAAAAAATCTGTTCGAATCCGCTTATAATAAGCGGAACCGGCAACGCACCGCTTAGCTTCGATTTGTGGCCGCGCCAGATTCACTGGCGTTTGGCGGAGCTAGGCCACGCTGGGCCGTGTTCATCCTGAAAATGTATGAGTCTGTACACCACAGAGTTTCATAACAATAGACTAGCGGGAAACCTTGTGCTGTAGTGTCCAAGCGAGCTGCGCCTCATGATGCTTCAGTTAGCTAAGGGTAGCACAGTGAACTCTCGTTGATATACGATTCTCAGGGGCATCAAATATAAAAATTGTAATGAATCTGAATAACGGACGCCCTGCTGGCAATGAAGAAGACGATGATGATCGGTGGCTGTTGTAGTAGCTCGCGCTCGCCGCTCGCCATTAGCCAGGCCTGCCTGATAAAGCACATTTTGCCAAGCTGCGTCTGAACCTTTCTCGACGTACAACACCTCTATTTTAAGTGATGGAGGTGCGGGGTAGCGTCCGATTACGAAGTTCCAGGTTGATGGGAACCTCGGCTCTGAAAATCTTATCTGAAAATCTTATCTGAATATTATCTGAAAATCGCATTATTCACAACAGAGCCTAAGAGGTCACAAATAGTTCAAATTTGTCACAGAACTTGCTTTTAATAAGACTTCGGGATAGCCCGCTCGAAGCTTTTCCAGAAGTCGTATAGAAACGAGTGGCAGTTTCACCACGGAAGTCCTTGCTTGCCTCAGGGCTACGAAACGCTTGGAGTGCGCATCCAGCCGTTACTGGCCGACGATTGCCGCTGCATCCTCTTCGCTGTCGTCATCGCAAGCGCAGGGCACCTCGGTGGGCCAGTGCTGCGTTGGCACGATGCCCCTTGGCACGAAAATTGAGACCACGTCACCTTTTTAGAGGTCTTCGTAATTATATTATTCAAACTCACACAGGAATACAAAAGTGTCAGCCGTACGAATAAGCCATGCCAACGTCGGCCAAGAACAAAGAAGGGACAAAAATAAAATTCGGCAGATTCCACGTAGCTTGAGAATCTACGTTATTCGAAGCATGTGCAGGGAAGGTGACCGTGCTGTAATTTTTTTATTGAGTGAGTCGTCGTGAAATGACGCTATAAATATATGTATAAACTTTGCACGCGCAGACACATGTTGAAGAACTGCCGATGTTTATACAACCAGCTGTTTGCACATGCGTGACGATGCCAACGGCAAAAAGCTTATTAGCAACATGAGAAGCGATAAGTGACATGAAGTGCTATTTCCCACGAGCATGGTAGCCCTGGACACTGCTACGTAACTCAACATCAGCGCACGGCGCCCAACTACAATTGACGTTAACCTGACGTGAGGGCTTGTAGGCCTGTGTAATCAGATTTGGGTGCACGTTAAAGAACCCCAGGTGGTCGAAATTTCCGGAGCCCTCCACTACGGCGTCTCTCATAATCAAATGGTGGTTTTGGGACGTTAAACCCCACAAATCATCAATGACGTGAGGGCTTTATAAAAAAAAAGAGTACATGTGTAAACTTTATAAAATCAGATCACGAAAATACAGTACGTGTCAGTCTATTATCTGTTCAATGCTCCCCTAGATCTAAGTTTCTCAGGACTCAAATAAATATCTTATCGTGCCATGTGATGCAACTTTTCTAATGCAACGTTACTATTCTAGTAACGTTGATGTGATGTGGATAATCGGAAATGTCGGCCCTCGTGAATGTGGCCTCTGTAAATAATTATAACACTCATGATATCTTCAAATGTACATCTTAGGGGGGAAAATGGGGAAAGAAAAGGAACAAAACACCCAGAGCAGTGTGTTTAAATAGCGGCGCAATTCAATGGAAGATCTAAGGTTCACTTTATTAGGCAGATGGGAGTTGCGTCACGTGTTCGATTCGTTGTCACAGCAATCGCATATCAAAACAGACAGAAAAAAAAAAAGAGAATGCCCGTGTACTACGCCTCGTGTGCACGTTAAACACCTTGATGGAGTAAAGTTAATGGGATCCCCTGACTGCGCTGTTCTTTATAACCCAGAGCAGTTTCTATGCAGGGCAGCTGCACCTATACAGGCACTATTTATTTTTGACGTAGCATTCCATTAGGTCGTACGAATGTGGCTATCCAGTGGTGTGCATCTTTAAGGTTCTCAAACGTGCTCAGAGCTGGTAGTGTTGCTTCCACCCTTGCTAACAGGAACTACGGTGGAATGAACAACTGGACCGCGTTGTTGGTGCGGCCGTATGCAAAAAGAATCGCGCCGCCTTTGAAGTGGCCCAGGGGTAATTAATGAACGGTCACGCTCCGTTCATTGTTCCACACCGAGGTGCGCCTGGAATGCCCTGCTCTCTTCGAATAGCTTCAACGCACCTCGGCACCCTTCACAGTCCGTTCACCACATTAGTGCATAGCTGCAGGCACTGCTAGAGAGCAGACGTTAGTTGCCGTCCTGTTGCTAAAAAGCTTGCGGGTGCATAAAGTGGTCGATGTTCTCTCGACTGGTGTTTTGTCGAGGGGCAAGGGGAGGACTTAACGGCTTCAAACTTTTTCTTGTCGCACAGTTACAGTCCACTGGAGAAGGCGAAGTCACAGATGCGAACTGTATACAGGATGGGTGCTGCGCATAAAATGGGTTTACTGCACCGATGCTTACGTGCATCGAATGCACGCTCACATAAACGCCTCACATGTGTTGCGTGTACATGTATGATGCCTGTCTTTGACTTGACTGGATCATGCTATGACCCAAGTTGCCCACGATGCTCGTCTAGCCCGTCATCAAGACACCTTCTTGTTTGTCCAAAGCAACAGTTGTCGTAGGAGACTCATCGTACTTGAAATACAACCCTTTCCACGAACAGCGTGACGCTCCTCTTTTCACAGGCGTGAAATCTCGATAACGAACTTCCTCGTCGCAAATGACTTGGATTTCAGCCTGTCGCATTGGATCGTGCAATTTTTTTACAGACATGTATGTTTTCTCTTGTTCTTGATTTCCCCCCCTTTTTTTTCGGCTTATTGCCAAACTTGTCTCCCCTTGGCATGATTGGGTATTTTTATTGACCTGATTACTTCACTGCGCAGGTGCAATGTTTGTCATGTGTATACGCTGGCAGCTTTGTATGTTTATGTGCAAAAGTCCGGTGGGGGGCCTGATGGTAAAGCTCGGAGAGTTGACGAACCCAGCCTTCAAAGGCGCGCGCTCCGTAAGATATGTATTTATGACCACACACGCTGGGAACAATCAAAAGTGTAATGAAATTATTTCAATTTAATAAATACGAAAGTTTAGTGAAATGACAAAGTGCCTTCAAATAAAATCTACGGCGCTCGTGTCGTGCGTTTCTTGGTCTTTTCTAGCATTTTTGTTTTTGGCATGACGAATTCTAACCAATGTATCTCTTC
This sequence comes from Rhipicephalus microplus, assembly GCF_013339725.1. NCBI lineage: Eukaryota > Metazoa > Arthropoda > Arachnida > Ixodida > Ixodidae > Rhipicephalus > Rhipicephalus microplus. Next base: position 161,645,860 of record NC_051171.1, on the reverse strand, counting down.
TAATGCATTTTTTTAGATAGTGCAGCAGTTGGTGCCCCTATAGCACAGGTGGGTGCTACTTTGGACGGGCACTCGTTTAAAGCGACTTCCTTCCGCCGGATATTTCCTCTTCTATGAGACTTTTCGGACACGGACAACAAGCTTGGCAGGCTGTTATAAGACAGATGGTTGATCGCTGCAGTTAACTCAGCACTGAGGACAGAAGGAAAGTACTTTTTATAGACTCGCAGAGAATTTTCCTTCGTTCGCTACTTGCCAAGCGACCACACAGGCTTGTGCATCTCGCCAAGTGCTAGAGGAGGAACTGGATCATGTCAAACCAACGACATGCACCGGGTGTCAATATTTTATGCAGGGTATCGACTCGTATACTGCCACTGGTAAGGCGGAAGTCTTCGATGCCTCACCAAACGTGAAAATTGACCATCTGCATCAACACCAACGTTGCAAGAAAATCGTCAAGCGATAACGTCACCTTATGACATTATCACGACGTCACTGTTAGCGACAAATGGTGACCTGGAGATGACGTCACTATGAGCACAGATAAATGACGCCATCACATGACATCGTCTCTTGGTTAGGGGTGGGCCGATCACGGAGGTAGTGCATACCACGTTAGCTGCAGAAAGCTGTCGGGGGAGGGCCAGCATGAATGAAAGGAAGAAGGAGATGGCCTTCGCCTCCGAGTCGTCTATGGGTTGTGTAGTCATTTGTAATGCGGTGGCATCACCACCACACTCGCATCCGTACATGGCTCGTGGGAGGCGGCTCTTTTTATGGGGCGCCGCGAGATTTCGGAAAGGCAACAGTTGGTCTCGCACCGAGTGAGAGTAGGGAGAGGGGTGGAGGAGGTGTTTCTTGGTCGGGCAGCAAGGCTGTTTGCTACGGTCTCAACTCTACTTGGGACATCAGCGGCGGCCCGTCCCCGAAAATACCCGCCGTCAAGGTAATTACCGGGCCGAGACGGCCGACGAAGTAATAGCTCACAAGCCGGCTCGACAACGAGCTAAAATTAACGGGCAGCTTTGGCTCGGCGCCCCCACCGGGCACGCGTACGGTGTGTTCCCGTGAGACTGTAACCCCAGATCCGTAAGCGTCAGGCTGCTGCCAGACATCAAAGGCAGCGCGTCGGGATACACAGGGGTGCCCTGTCCAAACCACAAGGGACGACGGTGTGACAACATCCGACTCACGACGCGATTATATTCTGCTGTTGTTTGTCAGTCAAGGTATAGCTATATAGAGTGCATTTCAAATGGACAAAACGGTTCACACTCGCGTTAATGTAACTTGGCATAATTCCGCCTACAACTGAATTCACGAGACCATTACTCTACAGTGTTTCGGCTTCGCTATTCAATGTTTTAACACTGCAGGGTTATCGAGAGAGACAAAATTTATTGGAAACAAGAAAGAGTGGTTCATTGTGGCCGGGGCCCTTCTTCCAAGGATATTGGCTATAGCGGTATGGTGGGCCTGACCCAGGGTCGCAAATTGGCTTCATAGGGCCCGTTCAGCGAGTCGCGCCTCACACGCCCACATCTGTATTGCGTTCGTATACCATATATCAACTGTGGCGGGTTGCTCTGTAGATATGTATTAGTGTAGGTGAACCTCCGCACTACGGGCATGCGTTAGGATACCTCTCCAGTTATGTGAAGCTTGCGCAGATTCAGGAATGTATTAGCCTGCAGGGCTATCGTGGCTTGGCCATTTTTGACCATTCTTTAAGCCGGTGTCGCACGCTAAAGCAACTGCTTTAATGGTTAGGCACCTCCACTCCACCAACGAAAAAGAAAAGGAAACCCTGCTGAAGAACAAACGTGGAGAGTGCTTTAAAACATGCAGCGTATCGCGAGGAGGCGAGGAGGCGTATCGCGAGGAGGCGATAATGATCACCATCATTATCATCATTCACGAAGCACGCGGATGGCTGTATGACATTCTGCCGCTATCAAAAACACAAATGAGACGCACAAACGTGATGACATGGGCGGCACTTCCAACTGGTAAGCAATACCAACTATAGTCCAAGAAGAAATTATTCCCAAGTATACGCGCATGACGTCTCGCTTAACAGGTCTCTTGCTTTCGTGAGTGTGTTGGCAGACGCCACGTGTTCAATTGACAATGCCCGGTCGTTGGGCAAAAAGAAAACAAACGAAAGCTGTCAGGGAAACCGTAATGGATTCCTTTTGAATACTGGTGACATGTGTTTTTTTTTTTTTCTCAGCAAGGTCCTTATTATGTTCTGCACGTGGGTGCTTTCGCACACCGACACCACCTGAATGCTTGCTTGGTGTCCGGCAGTCAAGCTATTGACCTCGGAGCTCAGTTTTAACGCGGAAGAGGAGACAACTAGAGTGCTTGCGCCGACATAAACGCCCGTGCCCGAAGCCAGCTATATAGCTGTCTCGGTGATTAGCTGCGGTCCACCTCGCTCACTGAGCGAGCTATTTACGAGCTCAACGCAAGGATCGCTACCTGCGCGCATTTCTCAGTAATGAAGTCTGCACAGCGCCGCATTAATGCATCGGAGGGTCGCGCAAATGATGGCTGCTGGAAGACTCCACCGCGGTGGACTTATACGTAAGGATTGAATTGGGGCGCTTTGTTCCTCGCGTAGCTCGTAGAGGCTTCCATGAACAAGGAAGAACCCTTGTGCCTCTGCAAGTTCTCATACCGGAAACCCGGAAACGGGAACGTCGGGACACGGTAAATTAACGTCCGTTACTGCTCGCGCGGGGCGCGTGTGGGACTTCAGAGTTTTTTGTTTTCTTTAATCTCCTGGATAAGTTCCAAGACCTCAGCGGAAGAACAGCAGGTCGCTATTTTCCCTTTCAATCTATACTAACGGCCTGAGGTACGCCTCTTGTGTGTTTCAATGGTGATTGACGGAATCGGGTTAAGTATATGAACCGCCGCGCTTATGTTTTCTATAGCCCCGAGTATCACTACGCGTCTTTGACACGGTAAAGCAAACTGCTGTTTGTACTCTCCACCTTTGATGTCAGTTGATAGCAATCTGCTGAATTTCTGGCACACATATTTAGGAGATCAGCCGATTAAAAACAAAAATTGGCTGCTACGCACAGGCGGTGCGAAGAGTGTACAAGCAGAGAAGCTGAATGCCTCGTCCTCCTCTTTTTCTTGGCGATCGTCCTCGTGTTTTTCACCCTCCCCTTGCTTTCGGGCGTGTTAGTGTGTCATACTGAAGTTCTATAGCGCACGAAAAAAACACGGGTTAAAAAAAATCGTGACACACGGGCGTTAACTTCTAACAATGTGTATTCCGCAAACAGAGAACAACATATACAGGCAAGTTGCCTATCTGTGTGGTTCCCAGTTTCCAGAATAAACATTGCCCCGCCGCGGTGGTCCAGTGGCTAAGGTACTCGGCTGCTGACCCGCAGGGCGCGGGTTCAAATCCCGGCTGCGGCGGCTGCATTGTCGATGGAGGCGGAAATGTTGTAGGCCCGTGTGCTCAGATTTGGGTGCACGTTAAAGAACCCCAGGTGGTCTAAATTTCCGGAGCCCTCCACTACGGCGTCTCTCATAATCATATAGTGGTTTTGGGACGTTAAACCCCACATATCAATCAATCAATCAGAATAAACATTTTTTTTCTCAGTGTTTTTTTTTTCATGTGCTATAAAACTTCAGAACTTGCTGTCACTGTTACCGTTATTGTATTGTTTTTTTTTTTTTGCCCTGTCGCTCTGACTCAAACCCACAGTAAATGGTTCAGGTCCGCCTTTTGTGGACAAATCCTACACGTATCTCAGGATTAATTCTATGAGGCATTGTGCCCTCCGCAATAATGCCTAAAATGACGCTGCGGGTAATGTTTCAAATAAAAAATGAAAATAAAATTCTGAGTGGTATAGTAGTGACACGTGACCGGATTCGGGAGCGTGTTTGTCTGCGAGAGGCGCCATGCCGTCGTCTGCTCTTTTTTTTTTTTTTTTTTTTGAGGTTTGTGCCAGGGGAAAGCAGGCCCTTTCTGGCCTGTAGCATTTCGTAATTCCTTCATAACAAAATTTTTTTTTTTGCGGGGGCTGTTTATCCGTGGGTCAATAAACCAAATAGGAACGGAGTTGGTTCCGAAGTGGAGCTTATTTTTGTGGTTGGAGTCATTCGATAGTACGAAAGAACTACGCAGGGCCGTCGCAGTGAAGATGAAAACACACACACACACACGACTGCATGTTTCGCGTATGACTAGCATGTTAAAGAGACAGTAAATACTCGAGGGGGTTTCTCCTTTGTATTTTTTCTCTCTCCTTCTCGGTCGTCAATTATTTATCCAAAAACACCATAATGAACATTGCGAAAGTCTGTTCACCATAGCGGAAAGAAAAAAAAGGCATCATGGGAAACGGGATGTGACGAAAATGTAAATGATAAAGCAAAATATAAATAGATGTTATCAAGCGTTAAGTTTCAACTTTGGTGTGTCATATTTCTACATTAGTTAGCGCACATATATTCCGAGAATTTGAGACGCAATCTTACGAAAACGCCTGTTTTGTTCAATACGTATCCGTTGCGATATCCTCCTCCTAAACAAGCGAAAAATTGGGGGACTGCTTCTTTGAGAGTTGAACGCGTTAGCGATATCCTGTCCCTAGCGCGTATTTCAACCACTTAGTGCATACCTTTTATTGTAGAATCTTACTCGACAAGCTTAAATTGTGGATGGATTGCCCCGCCGCGGTGGTCTAGTAGCTAAGGTACTCGGCTACTGACCCGCAGGTCGCGGGTTCGAATCCCGGCTGCGGCGGCTGCATTTCCGATGGAGGCGGAAATGTTGTAGGCCCGTGTGCTCAGATTTGGGTGCACGTTAAAGAACCCCAGGTGGTCAAAATTTCCGGAGCCCTCCACTACGGCGTCTCTCATAATCATATGGTGGTTTTGGGACGTTAAACCCCACATATCAATCAATCATTAAATTGTGGATTACTACGATGCAATCAATAAAGTTGAAAGTGGCTTGTGTCAATGAAGCATTCGCACGTGGCTGCATTCTGTGTAATTGGGTAGCATGCTTTAAACCACGAGTAATTATGTTCGTAAAACGTTTCCGAGCTTGCTATGCACCCACTACGTGGTCATAAGAGAATGTACCCAGAAACGTGTGTGTCTTCTGTGTGACCGCTTGTGAAGCTCAAAGTCGTTATGATAATTGCATATTCTTACGCCCGATGGCAGTATGCGTTTTAGCATGACATTGTTACGGAAATGAAGTAAAGGAAGGGGGAAGACACATTCAGCTGAGAAGCGCGCGAACTTGCCAATCAGCCATTGTGACTCTTGTCTGTGGCTTTTCCTTTGTATAAGCATTTTGTACAGAAGTCACCGACTTCGTAACATATTGGGGGGGGGGGGGGGGTGCTTGGTAGGAAGAGGAAAAGCCACAGGCAAGCGTCACAATGGCTGATTGGCAAGCTCGCGTGCTTCTCAGCTGATTGTGTCTTTCCCCTTCCTTTACTTCATTTCCGTAACAATATTACACGCTGTATTCTGGAGCCTGTATACAGGACGTGTGGGTTTGTAAATTGTGAAAATGATTTTCACTGGATTTTTAAGTAGACGCGTGAATGAATGGCAAACTACAGCTTTCCACGAAAGTGGACTGGGGTCCATCCTCACTGGCACCCAAAATTGTTCATTTTTAATTTTATTTGCACCTTTTACTACTTTTTCGGTCACGACCAACGACCTCCGCGCTGACACCGACGTCGGAAAATGAGTTACATTACCCTCATATCATCATATCGATTCCGCCATATCAGGAGCAGCATACGGGCTGATGTATCAGCCATAACTATTTGTACTGTTCGATGTCAGTGCCCGCTGAAGAACACCAGGTGGTGAAAGCTTCAGGAGCCCTGCACTATAGACGTGCCTCATATAATAACCTTAACCATGCAGTTCGCTAGATGTAAATAAATAAGTAAATGGAAGAATAGTTTAGAAAAGCATGTTTACTTCGTCTACCTGTATCTTCTAGCGTCGGTAAACTTTCTGGGACGTGCCATACGCGAATGCGACATGCTTGTTGCAATGCGGCTGAACCGGTTTTCAGAGGATTCAATGAGCTCGTATACCTATCCGCATATATAGTTGCCGCCAGAGTGGCTTTCTCTTTTGCTTATTTCTTCTCGGCGATTCTGCGTATATTTTGCATCTGCACGTGTACGCGGCCTCGAGATCACTGCACCGCGCGCGACACGGCCCATACCGATAGTGGCCCGGAAGTTGGGCGCACCCGTGGCTGCCTGCATGACGCGCAGAGGTGTTTGAGCATCCGGTCCCCACCGGCTCGACGAACTGGCCGCCAACTGCAGAGGAAACGCCCATGTATGCATACACGACGTGTGCATTGGTCGCTGTGCTTCCTGCGTTTGCCGTTTATCTAGGGGGCGCCGTCTTGTTTTCAAACGACACGTTTGCACTCCTGTGTGCACAACGGAAAGGTCGAGGCGCGACAAGGGTACTTAAACCACTAGATGAGCGAGTTGATGAAGGCAAAGCAGGTTTCTGTGTATATATACTGTCGTGTGTGCCAAACGTATACTATATATATAGCCCTATGTTGATTGATATGTGGGGTTTACGTCCCAAAACCACCATATGATTATGAGAGACGCCGTAGTGGAGGGCTCCGGAAATTTCGACCACCTGGGGTTCTTTAACGTGCGCCCAAATCTGAGCACACGGGCCTACAACATTTCCGCCTCCATCGGAAATGCAGCCGCCGCAGCCGGGATTTGAACCCGCGACCTGCGGGTATATAGCCCTATGTTAAAGAAGAAAAAAGAAACCAAGGCACCCCCGCATTAGGGATGTCATCGTATATTACAACGTGGCTCACGACAGATGATGTGAATCGTTGTTCTATAGTTCTGTCCCGTGGCACTGTACAGAAGGAGCGCGGCTTGGTATTCTCTGGCGCGGCCAGAATAACAACAACAGCAGATGTAAACCGCACCTGAGCTGCCCAGAATCTGCGGAGCACCGACGTTGTCCGCGTCGTCTGCGTACTGTTGGCTTCTCCGCAGTGCAAATGAAGCACCTATATGATTACGTGATTGCGCTCGACCGGCTCGACATTGCTGAAATCGTCAAAGACCGAGTGAGCGGCACCAGAAAAACAGTGGCAAGGTGGCATTTACAGTTACTCTACGTACTGCAACAACCCAGCACCATCTAGTGAACATTGTGAGAATTAAGGGTGGCTACGACAACGGACGAGGGACTGAGCCATAGCGTAAGGAGGTTCGCCCCTAAAAACAGGCCCGGCAGGCTGAGTTCCGGCATCATCTACGCACTGCTGGAGCAATGTATGGGCGGCGAGGCCTTAATCAGACAGGCCATGTTCTGCCTTTTGACTTGGCATCCAAAGCTCACTGTGTCTGAAATAAATACGTATTATTATTATTATTATTATTATTATTATTATTATTATTATTATTATTATTATTATTATTATTATTATTATTATTATTATTATTATTATTATCATCATCATCATCATCAAAGATCCGGCAGCCTTCCAAGCCGTGCTACATCGCGAGTGGCATCGCAGGCGCTGGTGGCGGGCAGGAATCCTTCAAACCACGCCGTCGAGTTAGGTCGCGATGCCAAGCGCTTGCAACAACGCCGCGACCAACAAGCGGCGTTGCGGTGTCAACAGGATGATTGCGGGAGTGCGCTCGCCCGGGCGAATGGCCGTTTTCGGCGGCAGTTTCTCCGGCGGCGCATTGGCTTCGGATGCGACGTCTGTGACTGTCTGTGGTTCGGGAAAATTTAACCGCTCGTTACACTCCTCCATGACCGTGATCATGCGAGACACAATGCGTGGCATGCATTTGAAATCAACACTGTGGTAAACCCGATCCAAACGTGTGTCTAACCTCTTGAGAAGCATGAACATGTAATCAGTAGTTGCGAAAGGCTTTATTGCCACGTAGGGTTGTACCCACTGCTTAACACCGGGACCGCACGTTTCAGCTTTCGCTCGTTAAATATTTGTACGGAGTGCTTGGGTGGTAATTTTTTTTTGTATTTACATGACTTAAAGAGATCTCGGTGCACAAACAGGGCGCCGGCTACTCCTTAGCTCTTACAATTGTCTAGACATAGAGCCCGCAGGGTCCAAGTCTCCAAGCGTAACAAGTCCACAGCACATACAATATACAATTTAGCATAACAGTTAGGACATGATATTTGGAAACAACGTATACAACAATCACATTATGTGCGGTGATGTTAACCAATTGAAGAGCAACGGTTGCATGCAGTCAACAGTCACATAATTTTCAACAATATAGTCAACAGTCACATAAATACATAGGCGCTGTCACGTTAAAAAAAAAAGGGGGGGGGGGGGAGCTTACATGCGCTAATCATGCATTGGCCAAGAATGCCACTTTCCTCAAGAAAAGCTTTAATTGCTTTTACTCCGCAGGTCTGTAAAGCTCTTGTTGGCCACGGGCCCAAAAGATTCTTTAAAAAGACTGAATGGTCTTCTATCTAAAGTCATTAAGGATGATATAAATCGGCGTCTTGGTGTTTCTCGTTTGGGGCCATTCTAGGAGGACGTGGTAAATGCCCTCATCTAGAAATTCGCAATCACATTCAGAAGTTCCAGAGAGCCCGATTTCCGCGTAAAAAATGCTTGGTGTGGGCAGTTCCTAATCTTAATCCGGGAACAAGGGTTTGCACACTTATGTCTAATGATAATAAATTTTCAAATTTAATTAGAGGATCTTAATTTTATAAATAAGAGCTTTTGGTGTTATGTAAGTTCTACGAATTCACTGCCGTAGCTTCGGGAGCTGGTCTTCTGGGGTCTCAGACTGAGATCATCGGCAGGAAAAATTGTCACCTTAAAGGCAGATTCTATGGGTAGTGGCTGTGTGATGATTCATGTATTCTTACAGCGTTCATTTGGCATCTGTCTCCGTTACTAAACTTAAAGTTGTGTATCTTCCTACTTATATTTTCGTGCTCAGCGCCTCTCCTCACTTCGGCCGTTTGTCTATCGTTTTGACGCCCTTCTTGAGGTATGCACTGCGTGTTTATATTTTTGTCTTGGTTGTTGCACTCCTGTGCACACATGTGATGATGTGCCTGATCTTTATTATTAGCTCGGCGTTGTCTGAACAAATGAACAGATGTCGGCATTGTAGCGTGCCATCTTTTTGTGAGCTGTTCGTTTTGCGATTACTCTTCATTAATCTACTCTACCAAGTTCGGTCTGCGGCTCCAAGCACAAATTATTTCAATGTTTAATGCTCCTAACGAGTTTGGAGGAAATTCAAACAAATTTCTGCTTCTAGCGGGAACTTGATCTATTCTACGGAAGGTATACGACTGTATTCATTATAATTTATTAACTTTCGCGTTATATTTGGTTGAGAACCAATAGATATATGTATTATAGAGAAAATCGGGGTGTTGTTTCTCTGGTCTTGCTCATTCAGAAGGTAATTGCTACTGATAAAATACCACTTCTTTTTTTATTTGTCTAAATATGTTGCGGTAAAGGTTAGTGTTATGGCAACGTTGGATATTTTTAACCTGAGTTCTGTGTCATTTTCTAACCCACCTAACGGCAACCTTGGTGTTGGGGTTTGAACCTGGTGAACCTGGAGCTCAATAGCCGAGGGTCAGACGCACTTGGCCCCACAACGGCCTTCAGAGCATGAAATATACGCATATTCAGCATGTTGGTGCCTTGTGTTGACTGTCCGCGTTCAACTCTTACGCACGTATTCTAGAAAGTCCCTTGACTCAACGCTTCGCCTTCACTTGATGATGATGATGATGATGATGATGATGATGATGATGATGATTAAAGGCCTCCCCTTTGAATCGGGGTGACGGCATGCGCCATCTAGCCTACCTTAATAGTTCGAGTTTAAATTTTGTCCCCTCAACTCGGATGTCTTTTTAATTTTGCCCAGCCGCTACTCTTGGCTGGGATGTTATTTTATCGACTTCTCTGCCTTTCCTCCACCAATACTCCAGCCACTGCTTAGTAATACCTACTGCTGACCAGTTAATGCTTCCATCAACCGCGAAGCCCAGCGCCTCAGGAAGTGTGACTTTCCCCCCATTTCTATCCGGCTGAATCTTTTGGAATTCCATGACTATGTGGTCGATTGTTTCTCTATTTATGCCACAACCCACACATGTCTCATCCTGTGACGAATATTTGCTCCTGTAAGTTAGAGTTCTCAAGCAGCCAGCCCGTGCCTCAAAGAGCAACGCACTACCTTTATTGTTGTCATAAAAGTTCTCTTTCCGGATCTCTTGTTTGCCTGCCCTGTAGATTCCCAGCGATCCCTTCTTTTCCATCCTCTCTTTCCACATGAGCGTCTCTGTTTCCCTCACTTGCTTTTTAACTGGCCCCCTTTGCTTATTTGCCGCGGTCAAGTTATATTTAGTCGCCAGCTTTCGCGTCCTCTTCCGCCATTGGGTGTCCACACTTTTCAGGTACAGGTACCTGTGTACTCTGGCTGCCCAGTTCTTCTCATCTAAATGTCTAAGTCGCTCCTCAAACCGTATTTTACTTTGTGCTTCCCTCGCCTCAAATGAAGCCCAACCCATATCGCCTTGTATGGCCTCGTTTGTAGTCTTACTGTGAGCTCCCAGAGCTAACCTGCCGACTGCCTTTTGGTTAACCTCCAGCCCCGACAGGATATCTGACTTTAAGCATAATACGGCATTAGAGAACGTGAGCGCCGGCACCATTACCCCTTTCCAGATGCCTCGTACTACCTCGTACTTATTGTATCCCCAAAGTGCTCTATGTTTCATTACTGCTTGCTGCATTTCGTCTCCCTTTCAGTTTGAGGTGTTCTTCATGAGCATTCAGGTAGCCTTTTCCTTCATTAAGCCAGATCCCCAAGTATTTGTACTTATTTACTAATGGTATGGCTTCCTGTTGTATCCTTATTGGTGCTACATGAGCTTCCTCGTTGAACACCATGACTCCAGATTTCTGTGTGTTAAAATGTAGGCCTAGGTACGTTGCCTCATCACCACAAATGTCAGCCAGCCAGCCAGTGAGAAAGCCGATGGGAGCGCCATCTCTAGGCACGGCAACTCACTGCAAAGCAGCGATAGATAGTCTGCTGCGATTGTTGTGTAGCGCAGCGTCATTTGCAGCCGAGTGGTGGCGCAGTGCTCAACTCTGTCAAGTGAAGGGTGAAAGTCGAGTCGAGAAGCGTTTGTGAATTCGGGGGTTAAACGCGAAACTCGAGGGCCCGTAAACCACACCATGCTCAATGTCGAGGCACGTTTCTTTCTCTCCTTCGCTAACCTCCCTATAAGCGCCATTTGCTCCTCGCCACATATTTCTTCAGAAAACACGTGAAATGTCAGAACTAAGCAGTGAGGAATACGTGCGTTTCGACTACGCGCGGCTGTTATCGCTTGCGCAGTCGCAAACGCCGAAAACGAAGTAAAGTCAATCTATCGCGCGCGATATAGTCAAGCGAGACAAGGGTATAAGCAACTGCATGCCAGAACAGGATATTCGACAATTCACAACAGATACGTCTCGTATATCGGCCAATCGAGAGCTTATTTCATTCTGACGTCACGTGAACAAACTGCTGACGTCATGAATTGTGCCGCCAAGACTGGAAATGCCGGGTGATAATGACGCGTTCGTTCTTCCTATTTTCAGGGATAGTTTTGAGGGCTCATTAAGCGTCCCCGATTTTTAATTTTTTTTTCTGTCCAACAGTGCCGGCGATGGATTGCTGACACACATGTTCCACAGTGCAGCACTCTGTTAAGCTTCTGTTGTGGACCTTCTTAGTTAACGCTTACTACTGCCTGTTGTTTTGTCGGACTGAAAGAGGTGTTTGCTCATGTGTACACATGTCATAATATATATTTCCACGTGATGCATATTTTTGTTCTGCCTTTTCTTGGTCGTACAAGGATATATGCGCCGTTGCGTTCGCGACCATGAACTCTCGCTCTCTGTTCTTTCCTTCTTTACTATTTAGAACTTGTGTCGCATTTCTCTCTCCCCCTCCCTCCATTTCTTTTTCTGAATTCGTGCAGCGCACGCATGGTTGTTGCTTTATGCGCTAGAGCTTCTTGCATTCCGCGCTGCTCACATATCGTATGAGCGAACAATGCGTCGCTATCTCAAAATTATTATCAAATATTTTTTTCACATTCTTGTAACTACTCAAAGTATTGCTAGATGTTCCTTCCCCGTCGAATATTATTGCTAACGCTGTTTTACTAGCGCGATATTCTATGGCTGTCATATTATTCGCTTCATTTTTCTAACATCATTTGAGGCTGTCAGCTCAGGTTGTGCACCGTTCGGGTAATGAGGGCTCGTCAGTTAGTGGTTAGTCCTCAAAAACCTGGCATTGCTGGCTCACTCAACACGCAAAAATATGCGGGGCAGTCGATATTGTTCAGGAAGGCCCTATCATTTCGAGCAAGAGATACCCAATTTTCATTTTTTGTTATTGAACTTTTACCCTGCTTTGAGTCCTTATATCATTTGGCCTTTCTCATATGTGGGATTCTCGTAAATCCATACTTCTATGTAGCAAAAGAGCCTATTTGGGCTAGTAGGTACGGTTCATTGTGAATGCAATAGGAGGGGCACAGTAAGTACGTAACAGGGACTAGACAATAGAAGGATACATGGAGTGCGCCTGTGTCGATCTTCTCTTCTCTATAGTCCATGTTACGTACGGCGTCCCACCTATTGCATTCACATACGTCTATATGCTTCGCGCTGCACATTTGATTCTTTCAACAAACTGGCGCACGACGTTGTTATTAAGTGACTAGGTGCATGCACAGGAATGCGATGTGAACGGAGTAAATAAGCACTGTTGTGCAAAACGCGTTGCCACAGTTCACTGGACTGCTCGCTGTAATCCAGGCTTTGCAAGGATAGTATTTTAAGTTACCAGAGTTGCCAGCTTAAGCAGACATGGGCTTCTTTTCTCGCCGAGTCACTTGTAAAATATTCCAGGGGCTTGTCGCGTTCTTTTCGGGACTTATTTGTATTCATATAGCAAATACGGTTACCTTAGTAGTCAACACGTTTACTATAACTATATAGTTTGTCGATGGCTTTGAGACTATAGTCTTCCGTCTGAAGAGCGTAAATAAAATGGTTATTTGATGTTCTGCGCGAGAAAATTGGTGAATGGGATTCTGGAGGCGCTGCATAAGACATGAGCGTCATCACTGTACTCTTGAAAAACGAAAGTATGGCTGTATCCATTTAGCAAACATGGTCGACACGCTCACCATAGCTAGTTTATCGATGGCTTTGAGTAGCTTAGTTTTGAGGTCTGACACACGTTGGAGGAGTCGAAAAGTAACGTCGATAACGCACTTACAAACGCGCATTAAACCGAATGAAGACCACCTGCAGAGTGTTGAAAAGGAACATGTGCTTTGATTCATAGTTCGCATATTTTCGCTGCAATTACTAGGACATTTTAATTCCCCCTCGTATTTGAGTCACTTTTTTATTTTAACTTAGAATATTTTCAACAAAAAAAATTGATAACATTTCCGCTTTTTTTTTTGGGGGGGGGCCCCTTTTGTGACAATTATTTGCTTGTTAGCTCGGTAGCTGGCAACTCTTATTGTAGCTCTCTCCGGCTCTCGTCGTTTCCGAACGCCAGTGCATCGACCTTTTGTGGCAGATAAACTTGCATGTGGCCGCGGCAGTGTACTATCCTGACGAACACCCAATGTAAAACGTATACGCCACACGTGGTAGAGCTATAGCTGTTTGTGCAGGCCCCGTATAGCTGACCACCGCCTGCAGGCGTTTCGTGCTAGAGAGTCCGCAGAGAGACCACGCCCAAATTGATACCAGTGATTTGCTTCGGCGCAGCGCCGTAGTGGAGACGTGCGGTGCGGGTTTCGTCTTTGAACTCGCTGCACTTCGCTCCCTCTCTCGGTGCTCCTGAAGTGGTTGCAGCAGGTGCGGCTGTTCTTCGTGCGTGCGCTGTTGTTATGTGTGCGATACGTGGGTTCACCTTTCGGAAGCTGCACTGTGTGGCCGCCGAAGGTGCCTATCTGCAGGCGTATACCTACCGCGTGGATTCGGTCAGTTCACTATAGACTGCCGACGTTTGCGGATGCGATCGGCATTGTTATGCGTCGTGCGAGGCGCTGTCCGAAAGTCTGAGCACAGCACTTGCGGGTTCGAAACTTTGCCCGAGAGTGAATTACACGTTGGAGCTAGGCGGTTTTGCAACACTGTTCTATTTCGACCCAAGCTTGTTCATGGAGAGTGAACCTGCATAGCCTTTTCAATATGCGTTCTCGTCCTCGTAATTGAAGACAGTAATGATGGTTTAATGCAATTACTATGTAGTGTAAAACAAGCAAGAGTTGTGCGTATATTGCAGCACTATTCTATTTTAGAGTTTTTCGAAATTGCAAGGTGATTTCTTTCTTTCCTTCCTTAACTCACCTCTCACTGGAAGTAACCATACACCCACCAGCTCTTGTCTCATAATAATCATTCAGTCAATGATTTAATAATAATAGCAACCGAATGAGGAAGAAAGACAATATTGGCTTTGATTTCCTCATTCGACATTTGGCTTTTGCCGTTATTTCTGAGGAACGCAAACGATGATTCCGAGCATGTAGTCTATACCAATTACAACTATATTATTGTTTGTCGTTTGTGGACTTCATCGTCCACTAGATTTGCGTGATAGCCCTTTCAATTTTTCAGATAATCGGTCGTTAAAGGAGTTTCCCGGCCATTTCAGTGTTTCGGAGCACACGGACGTGCAGTGGCACGCCAGCGGCATCAATCAGCAACACAACCTGTGTCGCAATGTAAACTTTTAAGTGCCGAACACTTTAGAGGGCCGGGCTGTCGTGGGCTGTTGTCGTCGCTAAGCGTATAACGCGCCATAAGTAGCATGTTGAGCCCGCGCCAAGAAGTCATCTTGTTTTTTGAGCGCCTTGGTGATGATCACTCATCATAAGCAGAAAAAAACAACAACAACAATAAAAGAGCCAGTGGGTTTGGCGTAACGCAGGCAGAACAATGTATAAATGTAGAAAAAAAAGAGGAAAAGTTGTGACTGGCACCTTGTTATTCTGCAGGTGTTATCGCACATTCGTTATAATTGCTTTTCGCTTCGTTTCCAAAGCGATGTCACGCATTCGCAACACCGTGAATGTATCGATTTTAAACTGGGCGAGTGTGACGACAGTAAGCAGTTGGTGCTCTTCTTTTGTGCGCGTCAATCGTAGCGCTTCTTCTTTCGGTGCCCCACTGGTATACCTCTGCACATGCGCACAAAATGAGAGGCGCAGCGTCAGACTTGGCTGCTGCGAAACGGAAGCTGCACAGCCGGGCACGCGCAGGCGACAGTGCGTCTGCCGCGGCTATGACGTCACTCTAGAGTGCGCAGACCGGTGAGCAACGTTACTAGTTTATTCTGGTAACGTTGCGGCGAGGCCCGCGCGGCGGACGGTGTCGTTAACTTAGAGAAACTCGCTAAATTTAGCGTCTTTTCAGTCGTCCAAGTGACATTTTTATCTCTTTCGAGTCTTAGCGACTGTTTTGGAGGCTTTCAAGCGTAAGTCTGCCATTCTAGCTTTATGTTATTACGCCTTCGAAGTATGATCAGTGGATCACTATTGTATAGAAAAAGGTTGGGCAATATCTGGTCAAGTTTAAAGCGGCAGTACGTCATGTGGAAAACTAAAAATAAAAGCACAATGTGCCTTCTTCTGGAGAGGATTTTATGCGAAGCTTTTCGCTATAAAGGAGAATGCCACCACCAAGCACAAAAAGGTCATCCAGCCCATTCTGCAGTTCTCAACAGAAGAAACTCCACTTTTCAGCCGCAGCCAAGCCTTACTGTACCAAAGTGAAGTCGGTCTCTGCCAGTTAATATGGGAGTTACACAACCTTCCTTATCGCTGACTAACTCGGTAGGCCCCTTGATAAAATTTCAGTACCTTGATTAAGCGGACAAGGCGTGGCGCACGGAAAATTTACCCACACCCACGTTCTTCATCGTCACAATAAAAAGTAGCTGATTGATTGATTTGTGGGGTTTAACGTCCCAAAACCACCATTTTATTATGAGAGACGCCGTAGTGGAGGGCTCCGGAAATATTGACCGCCTGGGGTTCTTTAACGTGCACCCAAATCTGAGTACACGGGCCTGCAACATTTCCGCCTCCATCGGAAATGCAGCCGCCGCAAATAAAAAGTAGCGCTAGAAAGTACTTTTATATATTTCGACAGTTGACTTAACTCGCCACCTTATTGTTTCAAAAATAATTCATAGGGCAAAAACTGAAAAGAAAATATTTAGAAAACTTATCATGGTCATTATGATGATTTTCATCAAGCATCGACTTTTCTCTAAAGCTGACGACTTTTAGGATGTGTCCTGGCGACTTCGCCAAAAAGGAAAAAAAAAAAAAGTTAACAGTACTGGGTGGCGGAGTGTGCCAGGTGTGCGCCGTAAAACGTCACTGCTTTTTGCGCATGTGCAGCACTGTTCACCGTAAACCACGCGAAGCTGCTCAACGTCGGTCAGTAGCTCACGCTACAAAAAAAGCGCCTGCCAACGCCCCTGAGTTGCGAATATACGCACCGATTCCCTACTGAAGGTCGGCGCTCTCCCGCGCTTTCTGGTGCTGTTATTCGCACTGTTTCAGAGTTTCGCATCTTTGCGGTTCACTGAACAGCACTTACTAAAGCCGCCGTGGCCCCGCGTATTACGCCAAGTATGAACAGCGGCGGCAAGAAAACACAAGCGACCAGATAACGAAACAATGAACCTCCTCGGCCGAAAACGCGCGGAAGCTTGCCGACCACGCCGTTGATACGTACATACACGCACGCTCCGCCGACGCCCAAGCGACGGTGTCTGCGGCTCGGTCGACCGTGGCACCCGCGCACGGCTCTGCAGTGCGGACGCGGTAGTTAGCACTGCAACCCGTGGAGATCGTGGGTTCGAACGCCGGTCTGTACGGAGCCGGCCTATGGGTGCTGCTGATCGCTTTTTGTTCTGGGGAACGTGCGAGGACTTAATGAATTATCTCGCGCCCCACTTATTTGAATGCATCGTAGATGCGTGATGCCGCGCGAGCGATCGGCCAAAGCGCTCGCACCGTCCGTTTGGGGGCGCACTGCTCCTCCAGCGCGGCCACCGGATCGTGCACCGCGCTTCGCTTGACTGCGACCACGAACGAGCCCCGCTTGCACCTATCTGTTGCTGGCGGTGATGAGGTACCTCGAGCAGATTGTGCATTCTTTTTTGACATCTCTTCTTTTCTCTTGGATACGGCAGTCGACCAAGTGCATTTCGCGCTGGCGCGTTGAACTACAAGGGAAGTATTCCATCTGTGATAGGCATCCGTAGTGACGTTATCCTACGTGGGAAGAGAGATTCACGCTCGGGTCAGTTGCCGAAAATGGCGTCGACGAAATTTTTTTTTTTTCGGGGAAAAGGAACGGATGATGTTCAGCCATCCTTTGTGCATTTTTGTGCGTGTCTTTTGAGTGTGCGTGTACTATGAATTTGCAAAATTGGTTAAAAATATGAGAAAGTCACCTCCTCGCCCCGGGCTACGTCAGTGGTTTCCGGCCAGGTCTGCCAAGCCAACTCCGGCCGTAACAACGTCTATACCCCTGTATACCACCACTTCCGCTCAGCAACGAGATGCAGTGCCACCTATCGCAAGAGCTTACAGACACTCCAGGACTGGTTTCGCTTGTGAAAGCTGGGATCGTTCTTTAGTTATCATTACGCGAAACTCGTATGCAGACGATGGTTACGTGATCCATACTAATTTCTTCGGCTCGTCTCGGGTATTCGCGAAGCTGCTCATAACCGGCGTGTATGACCCCCCCCCCCCCCCCCCCCGAGGAGTCCTTCGTCTTCTCGTGACCGCTGGGTCATTCTTTCCTTGGCGTCGGCGGCTCCTCCGGGCGAGCGAACCTCATCGTGTACGTATTTTACGGGAATCCGGAACAGCCTCACGCTGAGTGCCTATTAGACGCGCCAGGAGCCGAAACGGAACGCGCGCAAGGCAGCACCGAAAAGAAAACAACAACAAATGTGACAGAGACGCGAATCGTCTCGCACGCTCGATTACCCCATCAACGAGCCGGTGCAACACTCCTCTTCCACCTGTTGGGCATGTCCCATTGATGGATGCTGATTGCAGGGCGGCCCCTGTGTGGAGTAGCCGCTTCTGCCATTCAGCTGGCCTCCGGAGAATAAGACAAAGCGGTCGGTCGTCGTCCCGACGTGTCGCCGCCATTTGAATACGAAAGCGAGTCTGACGCGGTAAGCGGAAGGAAGCCTCCTTCATCTGCATTTCGAGTATATACGGTGGAGCGTGAGCCCTGACGGTGGCCAATTTCCCACACGTCATTCGAAGAGAGGGGTGGTGGAGGGGGTCACGGTTTCGCCGAGCGACACAGAGAAGTTGTGGCGCCTCGTTTGGGAGGAACAACGCTTGCCGACGACAACAGCGCCGCACGCTCCGCAGACACGCCGCAGGTGTCGGCGGCGACTGCAACTGTCATCCGAGGCACCGTCACGACGCGTATGAGGCGACGCCGCCCGTGTATTGACACGCGCGCGCGCGCACCTTGTTTCGGAGCGAGCTGACACGCTCGGTGTCGGGCCGTGTAGAGTTTCCCCGGGCACACCAGAAAGCGCTCGCTGACAGGCGCGACATGTGCCATGCGCATGCTGAGCTTTAAAGGTACGCAATCCAATCTACACGCGCGCCTCACTAAGTGCAGTGCTTGTGACATCAGGAAGGGAATAAATGAAAGGCAAGGTAGTCAAGTAGACGCGCGTCCGGTTTGTTACCCTGCACTGGGCAAGGGGTGCGTGAGGGGGTTAAAGAAAAAAAGAAGAAAGGAGAGGTCATTACGCGCTCATAACGGGATGATGAATACATTTCTTATTCAAATGCAAGTAAAATGGGGAGGGTCCCTATCCTGGGACGCCTATGACCACTTCTACGACAGCCCGGGCCCGCTGAACGAACGCCCGACAGAACTCAGGGGTGCCGTCGCGAGCGGTGCCTTCCCTTCTATGGGGAACAGGGGGACCGATGGATCGGTGGGAGAGGAGGGAAGTAGGCAGTGGTGCGCTTTATTGTGACCTGAAATGTTTTAGGGATAGCGCCACATCCTGGACGGGCGTCGGTATAGAGATATATTTTATGCACGAAGTACATATTCGGGAAAGTTCGCGTCTGGAGCCGGGGAAGTGCGACAGCCTCCTCTCGTGTAAAGGTAACTGGTGGGAGTTGTTATCGCGGTCGTTGGCGCATGCAATGCTGTGTGACGTGGAGCTTGGTTACTCACTTCTCACATATCACTGAGTCGGCCACCTCACTGCGTGGGGCTGCTCGGAGGGTGACTTTTGGGGCGGCCGCATGAGCGCGTTCATTACCCGCATGATCAGCAGTCCAGAGCAGCTGTATTATGTGGCTGTTATGTGAAGCCATTCCGGATGTGCGGAAAGAATAGTATGTGATGTTTTGGGAAGGCATGCAACGACCTGTTAGGTAAACCCGACATGCGGCTCTTGAATCTGTGAATATGTAATACGTTTCCGCGGAGAGGCTCAAGGTGCGTTGGATGGGCCAGGGTAACGGCCCAGAACTCCACCGAGTCGATGGCTGAAGATGGGGAGGAGATAAGGGCAGCACTTACTATATCATGAGAGCCGCTCATCATGCACCACCGCCGTGTGTCTGTGTGCCGCGCTAGCGGCGTCCGCGGGATAGAACCTAACTTTGTCATCCTCTCAACGTGTCACGGCCACAGGGTACGATCTTCTAATAGTTCCGAGAGCGAGTTCGATTTCTTTTCCGAACCGTTACGACAGCACATGTTCCCTTACTTGAACAGGCTGTTTTAGTTTTCTACTAAAAAAAAATTGGCCCCGTATATGCATGTTACACTGCAAATGTCGTCGAAAGACGATATATTCTTGCGTCTGGAGAGAGTAAACAAGACGTTTATTTGATGTTCTGCGCAAGAAAACCGGTGACTATAGAGTGCCTCGAGCGTGCAGCGGCAAGTCAAGTCACACGTGGGACATGAGCGCTATCTGGCAGTTCTCTTGAATAACGAAGCGCGCGGCATGCGTGCCCGTCCCGCAGGTGATTAGGGGTAGAACGCAAGGCGACGGGTAGGTGCCGCCACCGTGTCGTCGTAGCAATGCGTTGGAAGCACCTGCCTTTTCATGCAAGCGTTGCATGGTCAGGGCAGCATGTATATGGTCCTTCTTGCTTTGTGATCCTGCTAAGTTCTGGCGACACTTGTCACCTAGGAAGCAACAGGCATGTAAAATCCTCATTAATGGAGAATTGGTAACTGATGAATCTCTCCTTGCGTCATTGTTTAACAAGTTCTTCTGTTTAGTCTACACAAATGACGATGGAAAACAACCAAATTTTGTGATTTCTCAGGACGTACCTAAAATTTCTGACTTAAAGATAACTGAAGAGGGTGTGTTATCACTGCTGCTTAAAATAAAGATAAAGAAATCACCAGGAATTGATTGCATACCGAACGCATTTCTAGTAAGGTATGCAGAATGGTGTTCAAAGTATTTATCTATTATATTCAAAAAAAAAAACATTGTCCACTGCAGAACTCCCGAGAGATTTGAAGCGCGCGAAGATTGTTCCGATCCCTAAGGCGGAAGATCCTTCACTAATTAGGTCATACAGACCAATATCTTTACTGTGTACCTGCTCAAAATTGCTAGAACATATTATTTTTACGCACTCGTCAAAGTTTCTGCAACAAAATAAATTGATTGATTACCGCCAACATGGTTTCCGTAAGGGAATGTCGACGGTTACCCAACTCCTTAAGACAATACACGAGTTTGCCTCAGCCTTAGATAAACAGAGTCAAATCGATACAATTTTTTTTGGACTTCCAGAAGGCATTCGATCGCGTCTCCCACCATAAGCTTTTGTTAAAATTAAAACCCATATTACAAAATAACTCGCTTCTCTCATGGATAGAGTCATACTTATCGTCTAGGAGTCAATGCGTATCAGTTGGCGGCCAGTGTTCACGCCCGGCGCCCGTGCAATCAGGCATTCCCCAAGGGTCGGTTCTCGGGCCACTATTCTTTTTAGTTTATATAAATGATATCGTAAACGATATACCTGTCAAGATCAAACTGTTCGCGGACGGTTGCATCCTTTATCAGGAAGTAAACACACCTGCCGACTAGGCATTATTAAGTAGTGCCCTGGACAAACTACATATTTGATGTGAAAAATGGCAGATGAGCATAAATACTACAAAAACCGTCTCAATGACAATTTCAAGAAAGAAGGCACCACTTACTTTCCAGTATTCAATAAATGGTCGCTGTCTTAGTGCTGTAAATTGTTATAAAAACTTAGGTTTAACAATCAATTCAGACTTCCGGTGGAATGATCCTATCACTTTTCTAGAAATGAAAGCCATGAAAAAGCTTGGATATCTTAGAAGATCGTTACGACAGTCAACGCAAGAAATAAAACTATTAGCATATAAAACCTACATTCGTCCCCTTTTGGAATATGTCTGCGTGATCTGGGACCCATACACAAAGAAAAATATTGATAAACTAGAAAACCTACAAAGAAAATCTGCTCGATTTATCTTTCGCTCATACAATCGCCTTACGTCAGTCACTGCTTTGCTTCGGACAGCGAACTTGGAAGCTTTACATTTGCGGCATATCGCGAAAAACTAAAATATATGTACCTGCTCTATCACGATAAGCTTGGCATTGATTCAAGTGCGTATATAGAAAAAGTCGTGCGACGACCCACGCGGACGGATCACTCAAAAATATTACAGGAATTTTCTAGCAGAACGAACTTGTACATGGGCTCTTTTTTCCCATGAACTGTACGCGAGTGGAATCGCCTCCCTGGTGGGATTGTGGAGGCGGCGAAAGTGGCGTCATTCTTATCGGAGCTAAAAAACTTATAGCATGTCTTCCTGCCATATTTGTACTTTTTGTTTTGTGACGTTGCGTTGTTAGTACACAAGCGATGTTAGTACGCACTTATATAGGTATTATATGTGTAATTGCATGTCATGCACTGTATATTTTTTCTTTTTACCGCGTTAAAACCTGTGTCTCCGCGGCATTCTCTGTGCGTAATATATTGTGAAAATGTTCATTCAGTGTGCTATATTTATATGTTACCCACTCCTGCTTATGGCTTCACTCTTAAGCCAACAGAAATCCTGTAAATAAATAAATAAATAAATAAATAAATAAATAAATAAATAAAATATTCAAAAAAGCAAATTAATGGACGGCTACCGCAACATATTCCACCGTACCAGGGAAATCGAATCTATGGCATATCATTTATTTTTATTGTGATTCATCTATTTCAATCAAATTGCTTCGGTCTTCTCCAGGGGTAAATTTTAGAGGTAACAGCATTTTGTCCACATTGCTTTCTTGTCACTAATAACATAATTACTACAAATTACATCCTCTATACTTTTTTCGGTGTTACCGTTGCTAGTTGTTCATTATTATTGTGTCTGACAACAAAAAACGAGTCATTTAAAGATTACCTTCTTTAGTTTCATCAGGAGAAAACGTGAGTCAAAGATTAGTTTCAGATGATACGGTTAAGATGAACTATTCCAGTGATTTTTTCACTCGAAGCCACCAGAACAACAAAGCCCTGAGGTAGTTGGTAGCCATCCACTACGAAAGAGAGTCCAGTCGTGCAGACACAGTAGGAGACAACTCGTTCACATCCCCGCGTGCCTGCACACTCGCCGCATTTCGTGATGAATCGCCACACCAAGTTATTCACAGGATGTCAGCTCCCCAGTGTTCGAATATTTAAATGGAACGAAAGGATTAGCGTTTTTTTGTGTGTTTTTTTTCGTTGTTCCTTATTGATTTTGTTTGAAATGATTGTCCGTGCACGTACATACTCAGACCTTACACCACGTCTTCCGCGATTAAATCTTGCATATTTTTTTCCACTTGTCAGCCTGGCTAGTCGTTCTTTTCGTCTGTTCGTTTATTAAACATTCTCAATGTGTCCAAGAAACATTCTCATTGTTTCCTCTCAACTTGCATGGATCATTGTTATGCGCATCCTGCCACTCGACAGCTTGTCCCGATCCCCTTAGTGGCTGCGCGTCACGAGGAATGAATTATCGCCACCATCATAATCATCATTTCGTAGTGAAAGAAGTAGAAGAAGCGACAACGGGCCGCTGTTGAAAGATAGACCTCCTGTCTTCGTCTAATGACGGAACGTGTAGAGGAAGGAATGCTGGTTGTGGGTCCCGAGGATGGAGACCACACTATTGCTCAGGAAGGAGACCACACCATCCGAGGCCGTCTTGTCCTCATGGCCGCGTCCTCTGAGGAGAGCGTCCACCATGGCAGTCAAGTTCCCCCGCTGGACGTCAACCCTCTGGTGATGTCCTAGCGCTCGCATTCATGCCTTCGTGTGACGCACTTCGTAGCTGATGTGATGTAAAACGGCGTGTGAGAGATGTCACGGGGAAATTTCATCGGTGTGATCGCTCGCGGTGATGCTTAAAAGCAAGTTTCATGCGAACGCATCTGCAGTGGTTCCGGACGTTTTTATCCGCCCTCCTCCCGCAGAGTCATGGTTCAAGTAGCTGAAGTGTTCTACAACATTTCCCGTAAATACCAGCGCTTGCTTTCAATCGCGACTTTATTTCTGTGAGTAATCTAGCACTAAAAATTACCCATACGCAAGACAGAAGTTCAGGGCAAGATCTATGGAAGAGATGCAATATTCGCTAACACGAGGTGTCGCTGGAGACAACGTTTCGACAAGCAGACTTGTCTTCTTCAAGGCAGCCTTGAAGAAGTAAAGTTCATTTCAGAAACATCCCGCGTCAGTCGAACTCTTCATCACATAACACAACAGACAGGGACTAGTTGTTTATGTTCTCCCTCGCGTATGTGCATTTCTGCCAGAGTATGGTGCAAAAAAAAAAAAAAAGTTGTCAGACGAACTATCCCGTCATAACCACAGCTCGATCTTTGTCTCAAACCACCGCACGACCGGATTGCTGACGATCATTCAATACTAAGCGCTGGTCCTACGCTTTGACTTTTCTGCGATGGTTGTAGGTTCGCTTCCCATTGCTGGTGTTCAACCTCACGCTGTGCCTGGCTGGCGTCGCGTTGAGCGCCGTGTCCGCGCTGTTGCTGGTGCAGACCCTGCAGTGGCGCGACGACATCGAGGCCCTGCGACTTGGCGGTCTGGGCGGCCTGCTCATGTCGCACCTCGAGCTGGCCCTGCTCGGGGCCGGGCTCCTGCTGAGTGCCGTCTCGTGTTGCGGCTGCGTCGGGGCGCTGCGCGAGAACGCCTGCCTGCTGCGCGCGTACTCCTTCTCCTTACTGGGCCTCATCATGACCGCCGCGGTGCTCGGCACGGTTGTGCTTGTCATGCCAGGTATGGAACCCTGTTCTTTCTGTACCCACAAGTTCTCGGTAATCTTCGCACCAAACGCCCGTGAGATCACAGACTTTAGAACTACAGGAAGAATTGCACAGGGCTATAATAAGTACACAAATGGCACGGGGGCCGCAGATATATGCAGTCCATCGTACTGCAATGTCCCTGGTCCTTGGTGTAGTGTACCACTAAGCTGAAGCAAATATGCAGCACTTCGTACGGCCTATAGGTCCATTGAACTTGGCCATCCAGCGTCTATAAATGCAGCAGTGCCCTACGGCGTCAGCTAAGCCGCCCTCAGACGTGTGCTTCTATAGAGCGTTTGATCTAGAACGAATTGGAACGGCGTGCGGTTTGGGATGCGCTTTCGAGCACAAAGACAAAGTGATGAAAATATGCTCTTTTTTCTTTCTTTTCCACTCTTCGAAAACGCAATCTTATAGCTATAGGCTTGTGAGACTCGACGCATCAAGTGCTAATGTGCGACTTGTTCAAAAGTTATCAAAACGCACGCTCTTGCAGCCGGAGCCAAGAGGGCCGTGCAGAGGACGCTGTCGTCCACGTTGGTGGTGCACTACCGCGACTCCCCGGACGCCCAGCAGCTGGTGGACGCTGTGCAGCGCCACCTGGGTTGCTGCGGCATGACGAGCAAGAACTTCCGGGACTGGAACGACAACATGTACGTGTCCCCTTCTTCTCCACTGTTACATATATAGTTTGCTGTCGCCATGTGTCGATCGTGACTTGACGGTCAAACAGCGGATAACTTTTGCATCGGATTCAGTAGGTGAACACTCATATACGAATGACTGTGCCCTGGGAGTTCGGTTTCCTTCAGCTAAGTAATGAATAAATCAATTAATCAATCCAGTCGATCATTCAGTTTGTAAGTTTATCCATATCAAAACGGAAGACAGTGTCTCGTATTTATACAGTCTGGAACCAAGAACTCAACGTGAATTGGGGAAGGAGCACCTATCACGGATGATGTTTTATACATCCGTGTTATAATAGTATATCTGCATTTTTGTTGTACAACTCCTTTGTTTATATGCTGTGTTTCGTACATACCTTTTAGGGGCGAAGCTCCTTATGGCGTCACCCGATCGTCCCGTTATCGTTTGTAACCACCGCTGGCACATACCCGAGAGAGGTATGTGCCATGGATGGAGAGACAGACAAGCAGACGGATGGATGGATGGACGCACAGCCACACGAACGGGTGGACGGATGGATGCACAGACGGACAGACGGATGCACGGATGGACGCATGGACGGACGGAAGCAAGAACTAACGGACGGGCGGAAGCGCGGGTGGACTGATGGACGCTTCTCTTCACTCATCACGCACTCCGTGGATATACTGTGATTTTTTTTTTGCTTACTTCGTGTAAAATTGTTTGTACGTTTGGTTTACACAATTTCTGTCGAGCCCCCTTACTCAATGTCCATGTGGCCGTGCAAGGTACTTTCACATGAATACCTATTTATTTATTTGTAATAAATAAACAAATGCATAAATAAATAAAAGTGTTTTATAAACTGTCCGTCATGGGCTCAGCTGCTGACCTGAAGGTCGTCGGTTCGATCCCGGCCGTGACGGTCGAATTTTCATGAAAGCGAAATGGTTGAAGCCTGTGGGCTGTGCAGTGCTAGCGCACGTTAAGTAACATCAGATGGTCGAAATACCCGGAATCTCTCACACACCGAAACCGCGTCGTCATCCTGGGTGCCTCTCTTAACGATACCTAACGGACAATGATAAAGCGCACCGGACGCGTTACGTTGAACTTTTGACCCCGGTCAGCGGCAAGTTATCTTTTAATGCACTTTTATTCTGCACAATAACATTGCAAATACTACTAAAAACATCCTCATAGTTTCCTGGGCATGACTGTCCCTATTTTCCCATTGACATTGCGTCTAACAAAAAAAAAAAAAAAAAAAAAAACGCGCCCCTTCTTTGACGCCTTTCTTGCTGCTTCAGCGTGAAACGGGTCGTTCAGTAATATATTTCAGCAGTCAAAACTGGTTCAGTGTTTGTGCTTATAATGTTGCATAGACCTTTGGCGCTGTAATAGAGTCGCACGCAGTCCTGCGTCCGCGTCTGCCAACTCTGGCGCTCGTCTCGCAGCTACTTCAACTGCAGCGCGGACAACCCGAGCCACGAGCGCTGTTCGGTGCCTCACTCGTGCTGCAAGAGCAACAACGCCAGCTTCCAGTGCGGCCGGGGCGTGCTCAACATGAGCGACTACGAGGCCTGGTTCCACATCAACTGGAACAACTGCGCCGACGCGGCGCTGCACGCGCTGCGCGCCCACGCGCTCGCCGTGTGCGGAGGCTGCCTGGCGCTCTCGCTCTGCCTCGCCTTCCTCGACGCGCTGGCGCATACCACGCGCTCCGAGATCCGCCTCATACGCGACTACTACGCGCGCCACGGACTGACCGCGTAGCGTCGGCGCACTTCGATTGTGCATGCTCTTTGCCGATCGCATGCCAGAATGGATGAATACGCGAGAACCATCTGGATCCTCAGCATCAAGCCAGTTCGGAGCGATACAGAGACCTTTACTGGTGTCAGAATCATTTATTTCACGTCAAACAAAAAGGACAAATACACAATAAGAGGTCCTGTAAAGTTAAACTGAAATGGGATCTCCTATGCGTGATATATATGCACAAAAAAGAAATCTTACGAGTTTTTTTTTTTTTTTGTAAGTGTAGCTGACAGCGTATTTGAATTAGATTTAAGCATTCATGCGGGCCTTCGTGATTGTGCTTCGAGAGTAGAAGAAAAGATTGTTATAACAAGTACAACCAACGTCAAACAGCCGTTTTGTGCCGCATACGTATTTAACAAGTGGCTGTAACAAGTTGCCGACCGTGGGATATGTCACCAGGACACGCAAACTTGGCTGCATTAACCGCTTAACAGATGTATACGAAACGCTCGCGGCGGGTCGAGCGATTCCAGAGAAAAGAGCGCTTCATATTTGGTTTTTATTGGTTTTTTTTTTGGTTATTCGGAACGCATTATTCAAAACTATACTCCGACGATTACCTCAACCATGAAAATTCGCATTTGCATACAAAGGGCGCAGGGCAATATGTCGCCGCAAATCTTTTTGAGTGATAGAAAACGCAGCCTAAAAAAGATAAGACCACGATGAGAACCAACATGGTAGGACGCAGAGGGTTTCCGTCGGTTTTATGTGCCGTTTCCCTGCACGACAAATAATTGGGGTCGCGAGATTGGATCCCGGCCACGGCAGCCGCATTTTTGATGGAGGCGAAAATGCTTGAGGCACCCGTAGTTGTATTTAGGCGTACTTTTGTATTTAGGCGCACTTTTGTATTTAGGCGTACTACAGGACGCAGCAAGCCTGCTACCCACAGTTGGCGCCCAACGTGGGGCCCAACTGTGGGTATCGCGGGGCCCAACGTGGCGATATATTTCTTGATAGCCCGTGCGCGAGGTTGCCACAGCATCTCGCACATTTTAGTTCACACCGACTTGATTGATTGACTAATTGATTGATTGATTGATTGATGTGTGGAATTTAACGCCGCAAAAACCATATGATTATGAGGGACGCCGTAGTGGAGGGCTCCAAAAATTTCCACGACCTGGGGTTCTTTAACGTGTGTCCAAATCTGAGCACACGGGCCTACAGCATTTTAGCCCCCATCGAAAATTCCGCCACCACAGCCGGGATTCGATCCCGCGACCTGCGGGTCAGTAGCCGAGTACCTTGGCCACTAGACCACCGCGGCGGGGCTTGCGATCAACTCATCGGTACTCTTTTCGATAGATTGTTTTCGCCACGAACGGCGATCTCTTTTAATTGGCTGATGTCTACGTTGAAGTCTATAGTAAAATCTGTGTGTGTGTGTGTGTGTGTGTGTGTGTGTGTGTGTGTGTGTGTGTGTGTGTGTGTGTGTGTGTGTGTGTGTGTGTGTGTGTGTGTGTGTGTGTGTGTGTGTGTGTGTGTCACATGTTTCGATTATATACCAATGGTTCTGTACCGTGAACACAACGGAAGACTCCTAATGTCCCGACTCCTAAGGAGCTTCGTTCCTAAAGGTTGCAGTGATTTCACAACTTTCTGAATGCGATGCTTCCAGGAAATAAGTCTCGGTCGCTACAGAGAGCATGTCCGCGCGCTGACTCACAAGAGGCACCGCCCCCGTCGTAGCTCAACTTGTTTTCAGCGTGGCGTCGCGTACGGACGCGCACTCCGGAACTCGCGTCCCCTTGCACAACCGCGCCGATGCACCCACGCCGAGAGAAGCGTGAAAACACGCGTGGTTTTCAAGGCGAGTCCTTGTGGTGTGCCGTGTCCGGAGAACAATGCGACGAGCGCAGCCAGCCGGGCCAGCTGCGTGACGCCGAGTCGTGTCCGAGCAGTTGGCCAACTTCGGCGGCGGCAGCGCCGGTCCGTCCTGTGCGAAGCCGAGCCCGTTGCGTCACGTTAACCTTGGGAGACAAAGCTGCTCCGTGAAAGGCCCATTCCGGGCTGCTCTTTCCGCCGCCCAGCTGACGAGTGCGTGTGACAACGCATAGCGAATTTTGGCTCCCAAGA
Source organism: Rhipicephalus microplus (assembly GCF_013339725.1). NCBI lineage: Eukaryota > Metazoa > Arthropoda > Arachnida > Ixodida > Ixodidae > Rhipicephalus > Rhipicephalus microplus. The sequence continues at coordinate 161,616,749 of NC_051171.1, read as the reverse complement.
CTTCGGCTGCGACGCGACCGAGCGTTTACCTTTGTCGTGGTTACATCAGTAGTTTCGGGAAGCGGACCGTGAGGTTCTTTCTTCTTCCCTGAAGACGTTGCATTATCGAATACCGAGCGGGGGAAAAAGTTCCAGCGTAAAAAAAAAAAAAAAATCTATTGCTTAGTTCTGCTTCTTTCCTTGTTACAGATGTCGAATAGCGTCCTCTCTAATTTGATGCAATTGCCGCAGACACAGATAAATCTGATCGCTAAAATCTTGGACATCATCATGGTTAAATGTACGTGTTTAGGCTTGTCACTATGAGAAAGGGAGATAAGTATAGTCGTGACTTTTTAGGCGGGGGGGGGGGGGGCGAAGCTCCCTAAGCCGTGGGTCGTGCGTTCGCGATGTATGTAGCAGTAGTAGTAGTTGCAGTAGTAGTAGTAAGTAGCCACTTCCACGGCCGGGCTAGAGGAGCTGCACGTGCGCACCCTTTTGAATTGAGCGCACGTTAATCATAAATAAAAAATAAAAATATAGGTGTTTCTGATGAAATAACTCACAGAGACGAGTATTGGTGACATAATCTCCAATAAAATTTGAGTGGGAAGGGATAGCGGTTAATCCCACCTTCTCCAACCTCGCCCAGTGAAAACTGCTGGACTTTAAGTTCATTCATTCATTCATTCATTCATTCATTCATTCATTCATTCATTCATTCATTCATTCATTCATTCATTCAATTTGATGCTTACTATGAAAAAACTAGTATCAGCAAACCGGACACGGAATGTCCGCAAGATGGTGGTATTTCCATGTGATGAATATATGTTGGAAAGATGCAAGATGGCGGTACATGGAGTGTTCACTAGATGGACGGACGGGTCGAGAAACGTAAGGACGAATGGATGGATGGATGGATGGATGGATGGATGGATGGATGGATGGATGGACGGACGGACGGACGGACGGACGGACGGACGGACAGACAGACAAACAGACAGACAGACAGACAGACAGACAGACAGACAGACAGACAGACAGACAGGCAGACAGACAGACAGACAGACAGACAGACAGACAGACAGATGCATGGTTGGACCCACAGATGGAGGTAAGGATAGACGGACGCATGGATGGATGGACGCGCAGACGGACGGAGGCACGGACGGAGGCGCGGATGGACGGACACACAGACGGACGGATGGACGCACGTATGATCGCATAGACGGATGGACGGATGGACGCTTCGCCCCACGCATCGCCATGCACTCCGTGGATATGCTGACACTCGTATCATGCATAAAGGGCGTGATACTTCGACCGCGCATTCTCGATTGCTCTTTGTGAAACTGGCATGTCATCGGCTGCCTCAACTTCGGTTTATGGTGCAGACACATGAAGGGTGGTGGGCTCAAGCCTTTTGCCACCCCCGTTGTCCCGCAAGAGCAAACAGTCAAAGACAATGCATACTTTTCCCGTCTTTCTGCCCCCTGCAAGAAACTCGCCTTTCGTTATCCCCCCCCCCCCTCCTCAGTAAAAAGATCCTGGCCCCGCCCCTGAGACATACACACAGCACGCACCCTATGATGAGCTACATACTGCACGATGCAGTGAGCACTGCCATTTAGAAGGAACGCGCAGAGAGACGACTCGTATACCCGGTGGTGACCCTTTGCTGCTTGGTGCAGTGACATGTGGACTTCAGCGTATCATACTGGCACGAACGCACGCAGGTGCTGACGCAGTGTCAGCTCAGAAAGAGCGTTTAGCCGGCTGATACCCCAAATCCACAAGATATCGCAAAAAAACGGCCGGATCTTTAAACTTCTTGCGCTAATTTTGTCTCATCTTTTCCTGCTGTATTTCATTTCCACGCTGAGGCGTTTCCAGCCGGACCTTGGCCAACTTGTGTCATTTATGCTCCACTTTACATTTCCAATACCCAACTGAATGCAGGAACAGCGCAACCTAGAAGTAGTTACTTCGTAACTACGGAAGTGAAAAAAAAAAAAACAAGGACAGAAAAGAGAGCTCTTTTCTGTCCTTGTTTTTTTCGCTTCCGTAGTTACGAAGTAACTATTTCTAGGTTGCGCTGTTCCTGCATTCAGTTATGTCCGACCAACTTGCCCAAGTTTCCACGCTCCAATACCCAAGTTTTATCGCCGTAAGAGAAATGTAGAATGACTACAAAAACTGTCACCATGGTAGAAACAAATGAGCTAACGATCGAATGTGAAGGAATGAATGGATAGATAGAAAAAATTATTCTCCGTTTTCCTCATTGCTTACTTCCTTAGTTTTTCCTGTATCTTTTCTGGACACCTATACTTCGATAGCTCGCTCTTTCCTGCCCTTTTCCACTGCAAAAAGCAAAAAGCTAGATTACGCAGGGTGAGAGCTAATCACCTCTTGCCCTTCAAAATAAATAAATAAATAAATAAATAAATAAATAAATAAATAAATAAATAAATAAATACTGTATGCGACAATCCATATTTCCGAGGGCCTGTCTACCCTCGTACGCAGTAGAAAGCAGCAATGGCATCCGTTGTAGACAAACTCACAACCTTCGTGAGCAGCAAATGTCGTGAAACTGCCCAGACAACACTCGATGTCCTGAGGTCGTCCTCATATGGTACAATCGTCCTCGCACAGTTCTCATTGACCTTAGTACTTACTGAGGACGACACAAGCTGGTTTGCCCCGAAAACGTCTTTTCGAGTGCTTTCTGAGGACAACAATTGGTCCGGAAAAGGTCCTGTTAAGGATCTTTTGGGGATGACAAAAGCATTGCACTGAGCACTTAGATATAATTCCTGAAGACTTTTGCGCACCAAGTAAATGCATTTCATGCGTGAAAACTTTCTCCACACGTTTGTTTCTTACAGTCATAAAGTTAATGAATATTTCCGCCTCGTTTTTTTTTGCAGAACATTTTCAAGTTATGCGTCGCGCTTAATGAGACACACGTAATCAATTGACTTAGGTATCGAACCTGGTATTGCGAAATGTCTATTTGAAACAGTGTGTTCTTAAATGTCACAGCCCTAAATTTGTCATTATACGTTGCTGTAGCGCGTAGTAACAAACTAGCAGCTGGCAACCATTTACTATGTGGCACCATTCTAGATAGTCAGGTAGCCAAGCCATTCCAAGCCAACTGACTGTTAAAATGGCAGCGGTGGTCTTGTCAGAGAAAGTTCTGTGAACTAGTGAAGGTTCGTGTCCTTTGTTGTTTTTGTGCGTGGTTAAAAGTGAGATATGTGTGAGAGTGTAAGTCGTAGATGATGACGCTAGGTAAATTGCCGTGTTGATGGGTGCACTGGCCTGCTCAACGTTCCGACTGATCATGGATGCATTGTCACCAGCCGACCGCGGCGAGGTGTGGTTCGAAGCAGCCTGGAACAACAGCCAATCGCGATCAATTGGGCTTCGAAGCAGCCTGGTCCCAACGTGAAAGGATCGACTTCTGCACCTGACACATGACCCGACCTCGGGCAAGTCAAGTCAACGCCCGTGTCGAGTGTACTGATAGGCTGTCATGCGGAACCTCTAGCACTAGTGAGTGCATTGGGCACGGTACACGTGGTGATGAGGACACTGTGTCAAACTTTCGAAGAAGATTACAAACGTAGTTGATTGAGCTGTGTTGACTGCCTTGATACTGCTTTTCTTTTTTCAGACTATACGCGGACTGAATGCCTGACAAAGCTGTCTATTGTGATTAATTACTGTTAAATAAATAAATTTCAGTCAACAAGCTTTGTTTGTTTTACTCTAAAAGTCCAGCACTGTCACCTATCTGTTGATTGATACAGTATATATACTCGAGACCTCGCAGGTGTTTTTGTTTTGATGTATGAAAATGTCATGAAAAGAAGTAAATCCTAAGTAGTATCACTGCCCACAGTACCGAACCGGCCACGCTATCGTTCTGAAAAGATACTGAAAAAGTCCTGAATTGTTGTTTTGAGGATGTGCTGAGGTTGTTATGTGTATGGACAAGGGGACGGGATTAGTGCCTTTCTAGTACCATAAGAGGACATTCTGAGGGCGTCAGATTGTCCTCACGGAGGCATACTGAGGATGTCCTGAGGTTGTGTTTGTGTTGTCTGGGTGGTTTACAGGCAAAATTTAAGAAAATAGGGAGGAAGCCAAAGCTCTATCCGCAATACATCCGCGATGAGCAGAGCCTCGTCTCTTATGGGTGATTATCGCCGAGAAAGTCTACGACGGCCAGTGCTCATACAGACACTTCTCGCTTACATACCTGATCTTCTTTGAGAATATACAAGAAATGTTTTAGTATATAAATATAAGAAGGAAGTTTGTTTTTAGTGGTGCCTCCGCTACAATGCTGCTGAGATATGCGGTAAAGCATCATTCGCAATTTCAAGACGCGCACAGTAAAGCAGTCTAGCGGCCGACCTTAGCGCCATCTGTCATTGAAAAAGAAAGAGACGAGTCGTGCTCCTAACGGCGCGTCATTCGAAAATTATTTTCGCTAGATGCACCGTTGAGTTAACGTCGAATGCAGCCGCTGGTTGTCGTTGCGTGGGTTTTTGATCGAGCACCTGCTCTTCCCAGCATCTTCATAAGACACAGTAAAGGAAATAAGCGGAAATTTAAGGACTCGCTTTCATTTGTATGGAAATAATATCAATGGGAACTAACGGACACTGATGCCGAGGGAAGTAAAGGGAATGCTATTAGGAGTAAATGTAATGTAAATGTTAAGAAAGAAAATAGTCAAGTTATCCAGCGATAAAAAAGTGTAAGGGCTCGTTTTCTTTCTTTGACACAGTATTATTGAGAACCAACAGACAATAATGCCAGAGAACGTACAGGGGATGTTATTGGAAGAAATTGAAATGCAAATGTGAAGAACAAAACGTGGACGAGAAGATGACTTGCCATCGGTGGAATCCGAACCTGCGACCTTTGAGTAACGCGCCCGGTGCTCTACCACTGAGCTACGGTGGCGGTCAACCCTCCATGCACTTTACGGGATATATATGTGTATTTAAACGTGGCAGCTTCAGTCAGCGCCATCTGATGCCATTACGGCAATATATGGACGGAGCGATGACCACCACCGAAACTCAGGAGTAGAGCATCGGACACGTTATTCAAAGGTCGCAAGTTCGGATTCCACCGATGGCAAGTCATCTTCTCGTCCACTTTCCGTTCTTTGCATTTGTATTACAATTACTTCCAATAACATCGCATGCACGTTCATCGGCCCCATTGTCTAAATATCAATTATAAGACAGTAGTTGTTTCGCTGTATGGTGTCCGCACAACACTGCAAAATGGAAAATACAGATCTTGTATGACAGCGCGAAGAGGTTTTCTCAGCCTTTCTATGTATTTATTTATTTATTTATTTATTTATTTATTTATTTATTTATTTATTTATTTATTTATTTATTTATTTATTTATTTGTACTTATACCTACAGCGCCCTCTGAGGGCATTGTTGTAGGGGGGTTTACAAATTCAAAGTATATTTAAATCAGTGGGGACAAGTTGAATTGCACGACACTCAAAAAATAAAAACAAATAAAAAATACCTAAATCACAGCATACAATATCATTGTGTGACCACATACTCCTTCAAAAGGGAAGGAAACGCTGTGGAAGCGGCAGTCACAATGTTTTTTGGAAGACTGTTCTATTCGTGAATAGTTTTAGGAAAAAAAGTACTTGCATACGTTGTTGTTCAGCACATATATTCACACACTTTTTTTTGTTTCAACTTTACAACACACCTTATGTAAATGTGAACACGTTAGTAAGACTGATTACGCGAGTAAATGGAGGGTGTGTTTCTCATGATGACGGCAACCACAACAGTACATTCGGCAGCTGTTCAGCGATACACAAGGAAACTGGCACAGCCAACTCATCATCATCATCAGCCTGGCTACGCCCACTGCAGCGCAAAGGCCTCTCCCATGATCCGCCAATCAACCCGGTCTTGTGCTTTCCGTTGACACGTTATACCCGCAAACTTTTTTTTTAATTTCGTCGGACCACTTAACCTTCTGTCTCCCCCTAACTCGTTTGCCTTCTCTGGGAATGCAGTCAGCTACCATTAATGATGTCACAGAACGAGCGCTAAAAATAGGCGCGCCGCAAATTCTTGCGGTAACGCGCGGAAGAAACGCCGCGAAGTCAAAAGAAACAAAAAAGGGAAAGAAAAAGAAAACAAACGGCCAAGGCTCCCCGGGCGCGCGCTCTCCCCGCAGAAGCGTGGCTTCCTCCACGAACCTCCTCACCCCACAACGGTGGCCGAGCAAGCCCGCGATTTTTCTAGAACGAAGGAGGCGTGGTCAAACCGAGTTGAATCATCCTCCGGGGAGGGCAGTCGAACCGTCTCGCACCTCTCCCCAGCTTTCGCTGCGTATCGCGCGGACGAAATGACGAGAAATTTCTGGAAGGTGGCGCGGAAGGTATTTAATCGAGCGGCCGAGACGAGAAAGCAGGAGGAGACGGAAGTTAACGCCAGAGCGCGTAGGGATTCCGCCGTGTAGTCGGCGAAGTTTTTGGTCCGTAGGGACGAGGCCGGAGGTGAAGAAGATTTCCACCTGAGGGGTGACGACTCGAGCTACCGGCAAGAGTGTGTGTTTACCGCTATCGAGCGAAGACGCGTGGCGACAGCTGCGAGTGTGAAGCCGACGTGTTCCGGCGAAGAAGTTTGAAGCTTGGAGAGTGGCCTATTGAAGACGGGAGTTTTCCTGGAAGAGAAACTCCGGCGAGGTTTCCTGGAAGAGAAACTTCGAGGGCTGCGGAACGACAACAACGCTGGACTTTGAGTGAGTGATTCTCGGAAGAGTATCATCTCGACTTTGGTTCCAAGAACTTTGGACTGAATAGGTTTTCTATCTCTTTAGTCTTTAAGTGGCTTGGTTGTTCAATGCATGCGACTGCATTGTAGTGCGTATTGTTGTCCGTGTCCGTTGTTTCAAGTGTGGCTGATTGAATTGTGTAATACGTTGATTGATTGGTTTGATTGGTGACATATTGTATGCAACTATTGTGGAGTGTGCATTTTTGTGTATTGTTTTCGATCTGCCATTATTGAGAATATAATTTTGTTTGTTTATCAACTCTCGGCTCTGACTTGTTCTTTGGGCCATAGCCGGCGTCTGCTGGCGCGCCAATAAGGACCACTCCTAAATTGTCCACGCTTTCGTGGTGCGGTTCGGAGGGCCGATACTTCGGCTCTTAGAATTAGCCCGCCGATCGCCTCCCTAATTAACGGGACAGGTGTGACAATTAATCTGGCGTCCGCGAATCAGGACCTTTTGGTGCACAGTGTGTCCAAAGTAGTGAGAAAGAGCCTCGAGTTGTTGATAGTGCTATCGGAACGATTTTGTGTGTTGTTCAGTGTTCTCGTTAACGAGTGCAGGAGAGTGTTCCGATAGACTGATTTAGGCAGATACTTTTTGCACGCGGCAAGGTTTTAGTTGCGAGTTGCGAGACACAATGGATCTCGAAAAGTTAGTTGCTCTTGGTGAAAAGATGGGTCTTTCTGGCGCCGAACTACGGAAGTGGGTCACCCAGAAGGAAAAAGAAGAAAAAGAGAGAGCCAAAGAAGAAAAAGCAGCCGAGCTGGAAAGAGAGAGGTTGGCAGCTGAGAGGGCCAAGGAAGAAAAAGCAGCTGAGTTGGAGAGAGAGAGGTTGGCAGCTGCGAGAGAGAAAGAAGAAAGAGAGACACAATTGAAGTTAGAGCTGGAGAAAGAAAAGCTGGCCGCTGAGAGGGCGAGAGAAGAAAGAGAGGCAAAGGAGCGACAGCTGAAAGAAGAAAGAGAGCAGCAATTGAAGTTGGAGCTGGAGAGAGAGAAGTTGGCAGCCGAAAGGGCGAGAGAAGAAAGAGAAGCGAGGGAGCGCCAGCTGAAAGAAGAAAGAGAAGCGGAGATGGCTGAAAGGGAACGGCAGCGGCAGCACGAAATTGAACTCGAGCGGCTCCGTTTGCAACAGCGAAACGAAACTCCCGTCCAAGCTAGAGTTGAAAGCAGCGAACGGGAAGACCATGGCTTCCGCTTGAACCCAAGCAAGCTGCTCGTAGCGTTTGATGAAAGGAAGGACGACCTTGACGCGTACCTTCACCGATTTGAGACGATTGCGAAGAGCCAGAATTGGCCGGAACATCAATGGGCAACTGCTTTAAGTACCTGCTTGAGTGGTGAAGTGCTCAGTGTGTACGGTAGGCTGACGCCGACCGATGCAGCCAACTATGCAAAGGTGAAAGCTGCTTTGCTGAAGCGATTTAGATTTACCGTGGAAGGATTCCGGGACAGATTTAGGACAGGAAAGCCAGCTGATGGGGAGACTGCTACGCAGTATGCCGCTCGACTTTGCCATTATTTCGACAGATGGATTGAACTTTCAGGGACAGCACAGGAGTACGATGAGCTTAGAGAGCTCCTAATTAGAGAACAATTTCTTACTAGTTGCCACCCAAGTCTGTCACTGTACTTGAAAGAGAGGAAGGCTGACTCACTTGAAGACATGCTCGAATTGGCTGATCAATTCCTGGAAGCGCAAGGTGGAACTAACTTGGCTAAGGTAAAGAAGGAGTGTCCCGACGATTCGAGGAAATTGGCTCCCGAAGAAAAGAAGCGTGCACCAGAGAGCATTCCGCGATGTTTTCTGTGCAACCGAGTGGGTCATCGCGCGAAAAACTGTCGAACGATCTTTACGAGCCCTACGGTTGTAAAATGTTTCAAGTGTGGTCAGACTGGGCACAAAGCAGATGCATGTCGGAACGGAGTGAGTCAAACTCACCAGGTATCTTGTGTGCAAGCGGCACCGAAATCTGATAATAATGCCGTCACCGATGGATTCGTAGAGTTGAAGAATGGGGAAAAAATTCCTATTGTGGGTGCTGTAATGTCAAAACAGCCAACCGGTGTTACGAAAGGAATGCCAACACTGCCTGGAAAAGTTGCGGGCAAAAAGATTACGGTGTTAAGAGATACCGGCAGTTCCACTGTTATCGTGCGAAGAAATTTGGTACGGGAAAGAGAGTTGACAGGCAGAACGAAACCGGTTTGCCTAATTGACCGTACGGTCCGGATGCTTCCCGAAGCAGAAATTGAGGTTGAAACACCGTACTTCAGCGGGAAGGTTACTGCTTTATGCATGAAGACCCCCCTGTATGACCTTGTCATCGGAAACATCGACGGGGCGCGAGGGCCAAGTGATCCAGAATGTTTGGGAGAAGACCCGAAGTTAGAGCCCTCGCCGACACAGCGGCCGCGAGATACAGTGGAGGAACATCCCGTGACGGATCTCACTAGAGCCCAAGGTGAAGCTGCGGCGCAAGAGACAGCGAAGGAGAAGACGATCGTGTCGAATAAGTTCACGGGCCGAGCAACCGGACTTACGTCGGCACGACCTCAACCGACCGACAGTGTAAAGGAGACGGAGTTGGCCAGCCGGGCAAAATGTAGAGGCATGATCAAGCGGGTAAATAAACAGACAGGACCCGTCGAATGTAATGACGCGTTAACGGTGTCGGAAGAGACAACGATGGCTGAGGCGACGCCTCAGATATCGTCGTTGGAAAGGGCTCGCCGAACGTGGAAACACAAGAAGAGATCGAGCGAGCACCGCAAGAAAGGGCGCAAGCGCCGCGCAAGGTACACAGGATAAGTGCTGAAGTCGAATCAGAATGTGTTGGGCAGTGCTGAGTGCCATACGTTGTGTTAATGTTGTGTTACCCTGTGTCACAAGTGTCGAAGTGTTGTGCTGTGATGTGATGTATAGTATTGTACCATTGTTGTAATGAGAGAACTTTGTACATTTGTATTATTGGGAATGTGTAGTGGAGTGTTGTACTCATGTGCTTGTGGTTGTGTTTTCACGTGTTGTGTAATTGAATTACAATGTACAATTGTATTAAGTGATCTATTGTGAATGTGAAGTGTCATGAGCGACTGATGGTGTTACAGTCTGTGAGAGTGTGTGGTGACTCTTCGCGCTCGTTTGTGTGGTTTTGAATATTATGAGATAATATTCTTAAAGTGGGGGGCAGTGTCACAGAACGAGCGCTAAAAATAGGCGCGCCGCAAATTCTTGCGGTAACGCGCGGAAGAAACGCCGCGAAGTCAAAAGAAACAAAAAAGGGAAAGAAAAAGAAAACAAACGGCCAAGGCTCCCCGGGCGCGCGCTCTCCCCGCAGAAGCGTGGCTTCCTCCACGAACCTCCTCACCCCACAACGGCGGCCGAGCAAGCCCGCGATTTTTCTAGAACGAAGGAGGCGTGATCAAACCGAGTTGAATCATCCTCCGGGGAGGGCAGTCGAACCGTCTCGTACCTCTCCCCAGCTTTCGCTGCGTATCGCGCGGACGAAATGACGAGAAATTTCTGGAAGGTGGCGCGGAAGGTATTTAATCGAGCGGCCGAGACGAGAAAGCAGGAGGAGACGGAAGTTAACGCCAGAGCGCGTAGGGATTCCGCCGTGTAGTCGGCGAAGTTTTTGGTCCGTAGGGACGAGGCCGGAGGTGAAGAAGATTTCCACCTGAGGGGTGACGACTCGAGCTACCGGCAAGAGTGTGTGTTTACCGCTATCGAGCGAAGACGCGTGGCGACAGCTGCGAGTGTGAAGCCGACGTGTTCCGGCGAAGAAGTTTGAAGCTTGGAAAGTGGCCTATTGAAGACGGGAGTTTTCCTGGAAGAGAAACTCCGGCGAGGTTTCCTGGAAGAGAAACTTCGAGGGCTGCGGAACGACAACAACGCTGGACTTTGAGTGAGTGATTCTCGGAAGAGTATCATCTCGACTTTGGTTCCAAGAACTTTGGACTGAATAGGTTTTCTATCTCTTTAGTCTTTAAGTGGCTTGGTTGTTCAATGCATGCGACTGCATTGTAGTGCGTATTGTTGTCCGTGTCCGTTGTTTCAAGTGTGGCTGATTGAATTGTGTAATACGTTGATTGATTGGTTTGATTGGTGACATATTGTATGCAACTATTGTGGAGTGTGCATTTTTGTGTATTGTTTTCGATCTGCCATTATTGAGAATATAATTTTGTTTGTTTATCAACTCTCGGCTCTGACTTGTTCTTTGGGCCACAGCCGGCGTCTGCTGGCGCACCAATAAGGACCACTCCTAAATTGTCCACGCTTTCGTGGTGTGGTTCGGAGGGCCGATACTTCGGCTCTTAGAATTAGCCCGGCGATCGCCTCCCTAATTAACGGGACAGGTGTGACAAATGACCACCGGTTATCTTGCCTATACTTGCTGCGTGTCCGGCCCATGTGCATTTCTTTTTTTTTTATTTCAACTGTGATATCCTTAACCACGGTTTGTTCCCTGACCCACTCTCTGCTCTCTTCTTGTCTCTTAAGTTTAATTCTATCGTTTTCCTTTCCATCGCTCGCTGCGTCGTTTCCCTCACTTTAAGCTGGACCCTTTTTGTAAGCCTCCAGGTTTCTGCTCCGTAGATAAGTACTGGCAAGACGCAGCTGTTATATACCTTCCTCTTGAGGGTTAGTGGCAGATTATCATTCATGATTTGAGAATCCTTGCCGAATGCGATCCATCAAATCCTTATTCTCTTAATTATTTCACTCTCACGGTTCGGCTCTGCGGTTACTACCTGTCCTAAGTAGACATATTCCTTCGCAACTTCCAGCGTCTCTCCACCTATCGCAAAGGGCTGTTTTTTGCCGAGATTGTTGGACATCACTTAAATTTTGTGCATACTAATTTTCAGACCTACTTTTCTGCTTTCCGTCGCACAGGTGACTACCATTACAAGAATATGAACAGTGATATCGCAAACAGCAGCGACGACAGCCACCGAGCAGTCGCCAAGAATCTTATGGGTACACATAGCTCCTGTTGTTTTTTTTCTGCGTTTCTCATTTGTTTATTCTCTTTTTTTTGCGTTGTATATATTATGATTACAGAATGACTGCCGCTAATTTAGGCTACCTTCTATGTTTTTTCTTATGCATATTAAAGAAAAATGGTGTTCCTTTTATCTCATTATTTCTAATCGTTGCTTCTCACGCTTTTCAATGATGTTCGTTCGCGTTCTTTTATAGAAATATTGTTACGCCACGTATGTGCCGGACGAAGAAGGAAAAAGAAGCAAGGGGTGTGGAAGAGGAAGATCATCATCATCTGCCTGCGCCGATACGGCTCGTCCCTCGAACCGTGTATCAATAAACCCCCAGACGCCTACTGAGGCCGTAACAGAGTGGTGGAAGGTGCTGGGTATAGGAACCAACGACGGGACCGCTACCCCTCGGATTTCGCCGGAGTCGTCGCCTCGCCGGCCTGCCTCCTTCTTTGGCCATCATGCCTGACGAAACAGAAGCTCGGGAACCAGTCCCCAGCAGTTCTTGGCCGTATCACAGAGAGCCACGAACCTTCTCCGGGAGGGCCAGTGACGACGTGGACTCATGGCTCAAACATTTCAAGCGAGTAAGCAACTGCAACAAATGGGATGCTGCCTCCCAACTGTCACGCGTTGTTTTCTACCTCACTGATGTTGCCCTCGTTTGGTATGAGAACCATGAAGATATTCTGACAACATGGGAACGCTTTGTTGAAGAAATCAAGAAGTGTTTCGGCAACTCAGCTGCAAAAAAGAAGCTTGCCGAGCAGAGTCTTGCACAGAGGGCCCAGCTATCCGGTGAGACCTGCACCGTGTATACTGAAGAGATTTTGAGGCTGTGTAGGGAAGTCGATTCCAGCATGTCGGAAGAGGACAAGGTGGGGCATTTGCTGAAGGGAATTGCAGAAGATGTTTACAACTTCCTTATTAGCAGGGAAAGCCTGACTTCAGTGTCTGACGTTGTACGGCACTGCCGCACGTTTGAAACCCTGAAGCAGCGCAGAATAGCGCCTAAGTTTGGTCGTCTGGCAAATGTCACCTCAGTAGCCAGCATAGAAGCGGCCTCAACTGGTGACCTTTCGGCAACCATCCGCCAAATTGTTCGGGAAGAGTTACTCAGACATGGCGAAATGACACGTGAACGGGCAGCTGCCACGTCTCCATCCTATTTCCCGCAGGACACCACTGCCCCACAGCTTACAGTTTATGAACATCCATCCGTCAACGCAACGGAGGTTGCAGGGCCTCGGCGTATTCAGCAGTCAAGTCCGGTTTTTTACGAGCGATCACAGTACCCTCAACGTTTCCGTTCCGTACGCCCATACCACCCACCGACAACTGATTTCATTGAATCTCGGGCTTACGCGAACGCTCGCAGACGTGAACACTTCGAAGAACGGCGACGACCTCGTCCTGCGCCTGTGTGCTACAACTGTGGTCTGACTGGTCACATATCGAGGTATTGCGATCGTTCGCGCATACCACGCTATGATCAGTGGACAAGCTTGACCGATAAACCTGCTGTCCCACCTTTTCAAGGACACTGGCCCACCGACTCAAGACCCGGCAGCAGCTTCTGGCACGGACACTGGCGCAACAACTCCCCTGCCTCTGATCGAAGTGTGACGCCACCTCCTGCGCCTCGATCCCACCGGTCTCCATCGCCACGGCGCCGCCCATCGTCACCACATCAGGAAAACTAAACAGTGCGGCCGATGGGGGTGAGGTCGCTGGTGACTTGCTGCAAAACGAAATATCCCCGTCTGTGTTGATGTTCAAGAACAAGGTAGAAGTTTTTGTTGATGGTGTGTGTACGATGGCTTTGGTGGACACTGGTGCTACAGTTTCGATTATGAGTGCTGCTTTTAAACACCGTTTAGGACAAAAGGTGATGTTTTTGTGGGAGAAGGCAACAACATTCTGTGGCGTTGGTGGTAACTCGCTGTGTCCCATTGTGTCTGTACCGCAGAAGTGTGCTTGGGTGATCAAGTGTTTGTCACAGAGTTTACGATTCTTCCAAGGAGCACACACGACATAATCCTGGGGATTGACTTCCTTCGAATGTGTGGCGCCACTGTTGATTGTAGAAATGGAGAGGTGTACATATGTGATGCTGCCCCTGGAGAACTATTAGAGAATTCAGACAGGGAGCACGGTGCGCTCCGGGTCAGTGAAGATAGCATTGTGCCGGCATTCTCTGCAGTCTGTGTTCCTGTATACTCTTCACGCATTGAAAACAGTGACAGTGCGTTCGACGCATTAGTGGAGCCCTTTCATCTCAGTTGCATTAAGAAGAACACATTGGTGCCGCATTGCATAGTGTCACTCGTTCAAGGACGCACAGGACTATGGGCGGTAAACTGTTCAGCTGAGTCGGTGGTTCTACCAGGAGGACTGAAGCTTGCCAAGTTCAAAACATACTCACCGATGGCAGTGGCTGCCCTCAGTGATGCTCCAGGTGGGGCCTCAGCCAATACTTCTACGGCCGATTCAAAACTTTTACCTATGATCGACAAGTCACTTACTACTGACAAACGCCGCATGCTTCTGGACGTTTTGTCAAAATACGTGGCGATTTTCGATTTTTCCCATGACCATGCGCCCTCGATTCCCGCGTCTCGGATTCTCCACAGGATAAACACGGGAACAGCACAGCCCATCCGCCAGAAACCCTACCGAGTGTCGCCGTCTGAGCGCAAGATAATTGATGAACAAGTGCGTGATATGCTGCAGAAGGGTGTCATTCGAGAATCATCGAGTCCTTGGGCGGCTCCCGTGATTCTAGTCAAAAAGAAGGATGGTACCTGGAGATTCTGTGTGGACTATCGCCGTCTAAACTCCGTCACAAAGAGAGATGTCTACCCTCTCCCACGCATTGATGACGCTCTAGACTGCCTCCATTCAGCATCCTACTTTTCGTCCATAGACTTACGCTCAGGCTATTGGCAAATACCTGTGCATTCAATGGACAAAGAAAAGACGGCTTTCGTTACTCCGGATGGACTATATGAATTTAACGTGATGCCTTTTGGTCTATGTAACGCGCCCGCTACATTTGAAAGATTCATGGACACCATTCTGCGCGGCCTGAAGTGGAACATCTGTATGTGTTATCTTGACGACGTTGTTATCTTCGGGCGTACATTCAGTGAACATAACGAAAGGGTAGAGCTGGTTTTTGAAATGTATTCGAAATGCTGGCTTGGTTCTTAATGCAAAGAAGTGTCATTTCGGAGCTCGACAAACACTGGTGCTGGGACATCTCGTCAACAAGGATGGCATCAGGCCCGACCCGAATAAGACGGCGGCTGTTAGAGCTTTTAAACCACCTGGCTCAGTGAAGGAGCTTCGGAGCTTCTTGGGCCTCTGCTCTTACTTTCGCCGATTTATTCCCGCCTTTGCAGAAGTTGCCTTTCCACTGACCTGTCTTCTCCGCCAAGGTGCTAGTTTTGAATGGACTCCTGATTGTGAAACTTCTTTCAACCAACTGAAGTTCTTGCTCACGTCGCAGCCTATCCTGCGGCACTTCGATCCTTCTGCGGCGACTGAAGTTCACACCGACGCAAGCGGCATTGGCATAGGTGCAGTCCTGATACAGCGATGTAATCAAGTGGAACACGTAATCGCATATGCCAGTCGCACTTTAAGTAAGCCGGAACGCAATTACACTGTGACCGAACAAGAATGCCTTGCACTCGTCTTCGCTGTGCAGCGATTCCGCTCATACCTATACGGTCGTCCTTTCCAAGTAGTTACGGATCATCATTCTTTGTGCTGGCTTATCAACCTTCGGGATCCGTCAGGCCGTCTAGCACGCTGGGCCCTCCGGCTGCAAGAGTACAACTTCACGGTATCGTACAAGAGCGGCAGGAAACACGCGGACGCGGACTGCCTTTCAAGGATGCCAGTTGATGCTACAGTTTGCGACGCTGACGATTTCGATCATCTGATTGCGTCCGTAGCACCAGCGTTCCCGGATAAGGCCACCTTTGAAACTGAGCAGCGGAAGGACGTGAGTTTGAATCCGTTATTCGTGATCGCACAAGCATCCACTCCGGAAAGCCGCTTTTGCGTCCGTGATGGTCTACTGTACAAGAAATCCATCTCCGGCACCGGTTCCCGCTTCCTGCTGGTGGTTCCAGAGGCACTACGGTCATCTGTTTTGTACGCCATGCATGATGACGCCACTTCAGGTCACCTCGGAACGACGCGCACTCTTCATCGTACCCAGGAACGCTTCTACTGGCCACGTATGCGCCAGTCAGTTGAGTTGTACGTGGCCAGTTGTGCGCAATGCCAGGCGCACAAATCTCTCTCAGCAGCTCCGGCCGGACATCTACAACCTGTGACGCCTCCCAGTTCTCCGTTCGAACAAATTGGCATTGACCTGGTGGGCCCTTTTCCGCGTTCATCGAAAGGCAACAGATGGATTGTGGTATGTGCTGACCATCTTACTCGGTACTGCGAGACTGCTGCCCTGCCATCCGCGACTGCTGGTCAAGTGTCGTCCTTCCTTCTCCATTCTATCATACTGCGTCATGGGCCCCCTCGCGTCATCATAAGTGACCGTGGACGTCAATTCACGGCAGACGTTGTCGAACAACTTCTCCGTATGTGTGGCTCAGAGCTCAGACACTCGACGCCTTATCACCCGCAGACGAATGGTCTCGTCGAGCGAACAATTCGAACACTGGTGAATATGCTTTCTATGTACGTTGCCTCGAACCACAAGAACTGGGACGATGTCTTGCCGTTCGTCACATACGCGTTTAATACTTCCCAACATGAGACCACCGGCTACAGCCCGTTCTTCCTCCTCTATGTTCGACCCCCCCGTTATACTCTGGATACAATATTTTCCTTCTCTGATCGGGACCAATCAGAAATCTCCCTAGCAGAAACTCTTTGTCTCGCCGAAGAAGCTCGTCGTCTTGCTCGTTTACGTACAATAGCCTCGCAAGACAGATCGAAAGTTCGTTATGACAGCAAGCACCGGCAGGCCACATATATTCCGGGAGATCTCGTGTTGGTGTGGAAGCCTTTACGCAAACGTGGCTTGTGCCAAAAACTGCTCGCGCACTACATCGGACCTTTTGTTATCCTTGACCGCCTGAGCGCAGTCGACTACCGCATCGCACGTCTTACAGCTAGCGGGAGACGTTCCAGAAAGACAGAGGTCACGCATGTCGCTCGCCTGAAGCCTTTCAGTCAACGCGACACTGCATGAAACGCGCGGCGCGCTTTGTCTGCGAGGGGGGAAATGTTACGCCACGTATGTGCCGGACGAAGAAGGAAAAAGAAGCAAGGGGTGTGGAAGAGGAAGATCATCATCATCTGCCTGCGCCGATACGGCTCGTCCCTCGAACCGTGTATCAATAAACCCCCAGACGCCTACTGAGGCCGTAACAATATTAAGGCGGCTTCGTGGTAGTGGTGCCAAGCATAAGAAGTGCAGAGCTGGGCAGCCTTATTTGCTTCTTTTCGGTTTTCTCTTCTTTCCCTCCTCTCTTTCCTTCTTTTTTCTATTCGCCATCTTATTTATGTACATTTTCCTGCCTTTATTTACATTTATTTATACTTTTTATTTCTTCCATGTTTCTTATTTTCTTCCTTTTTTTCTTTCTATTTTGACACGTCGTCATGCCTGCCTTACACCACGCCACGACAGAATATGACAACACGGATCCTGTTACGACCGGCCCTGGGGAGCCCAAGCAGGGAGAGTTTGGGGGAGAACCGGTTCTTGACCTGACGGTGTCGTCCACCCCCACCTCCCCATTCGGGTTCCTCCTCGCCGGGAGAGCTACGGGGTCTGCTGTGCGTTCGTGACCATATTTGGTAACATTTTGGGGCGCCGGGACCATATATGGACCTCGTGTTGGGTTGTGCCACTCCTTGTGTTGTGAGAGGTGTTTTCCCCTCCCTCGTGGCCGAGGTGCCGGCGACACCGTATTGGCTGACGATGCGGACAAGGCGCCCAGTGTCAACAACGTGGCGCTATAAAATGCCGAAGACGTTTTGTATCACACGCACTCTTCTCTCTTTGGGTCAGTTGACCACTTCTCCACCTGTAAATAAATCTCTGTTGTTCGTTCGGGCGCTTCTTTCTCGCTGAATTGTTGGACGATGGATCCTGCGACGGGGCCAGCTACCGAAAACGAGACCGGCAGGACCCGGAGTCACAACAACTGGATGGCAGCGGTGGGATGCCGATAACCCCGAAAGCGACCACTGGACGGAGTGAGCCCGAAGTTCAACAACGGGACGACAGGAGAAGGAGGACACGAGCTCATCGACTTCCAGAGGGAATCGAACGGCACTTCTGAGAGGCACGACGCCGGAGACATGACTGCGAACTGGGTGAGTGCCGGCTTTCTCTGTTAAATTTTACCAGGCATTTACTCTAGGTGTTAAGTAAAAGCTGGTAGAGAGGGGCTGTCTTGGTCATTGGGTTAACAGGTAACTTGCGTCAGGCAGAAATTGTGTGATAGCTTGGTTAAGCTCTTTCTGTCAGTGGCGTCAAGGTTAACAGTGACAGGGCAGGATTCCGTGTAAGAGCTTTTGAAGCCTTATTTGTAGACTAAGTTAACGGAAAACTTGAGGCAAGGCAGGTATCTAGAGCTGTCGTTGCCGTCAAGGTTAATTAGTTGCAGGACAGGAATCTTTGTGGAACAGAGACAGCGCTACTGGAAGCAGCCATGAATATGAAATCCCTGCGAAAGTCCATGTTGTTGCTACTTGCAAGGGAGTTGAATCTGGAGGTGTCGGACTCTCAAAGAAAGCCAGAGCTGATAGAGGCGATTCTCGCATTGGGGGCGGAGGATGACGAGCTGTCAGAATGTGTCGAGGAGATTCAGGAGAGGCAAGCGGCAGAGGCCGAACGAAAGGCGGCCGCGGCCGAGGCCGAAGAAAAGGCGGCGGTGGCCGAAAGGAAAGCGGCAGAAGCCGAGGCAGATAAGATGCGAAAGCACGAGCTTGAAATGAAGCGCCTCGAGCTAGAGATTAGCCATAATAGTAGAACAGGAGGCAGCGAGGCATCCGGTACAGCAGAGCGGGTCAGGTTCAAAATGACGGACCTAATGAGATTGTACAAGCTAGGGGAGGACATTGGGCTGTTTCTCGTCAACTTTGAGAGAACTTGTGAAAGGCAAGGTTTCAGCCAGGATACGTGGCCTCAACGCTTGTTGTCCCTACTTCCGGGGGAGGCTTCAGAAGTAATCGCGCGCCTCACGAAAGAGGAGGCTGACGAGTACAATGAGGTAAAGTCGAGCCTTCTCAAGAAATACAGGTTGTCAGCGGAAGGTTTCAGACAAAAATTTCGCAACGCCGTAAAAGAGAACAATGATTCATACCCGGAGTTTGCTTACAAGTTAATGGCCAACATGGGGGAGTGGCTGAAAGAGGCAAAGGCGTATGGGAATCATGACAAGGTGCTCGAGTGTATCGGTCTGGAACAATTCTATCAAAGGTTACCAGAAAAGGTGAGGTTCTGGGTTCAGGATAGACCAGACGTGAACACCGTAACAAAAGCCGCAGAGCTCGCTGAAGAATTCGTTACGCGCCGCGCCCTCGGGGCAAACAGCGAGCCTAAAAGGGAAAAATTCCTACGGCCGAATAAGGCGCCGTTTAGAAAACAACCGACAAGTCTCGCACAAAAGGGTGAGGAAAACAATTCATCTAACCATGGGGCGTCGGCAGAGGCAAGCAAAAGGAAATTTGAGGCGAGAAAACCGGCTGCTTGTTTCAATTGCCACGAAACAGGGCACTTCGCGAAAGACTGCCCGAAAGAAAAGGTGGCCTTTTTATCTATAAATGAAGCCGACGAGAACATGAAGTTGTTAGAGCCCTATATGTACGACCTTACCGTGAACGGCAAGCAGTTTCGGGTTCTTAGAGACTCCGCAGCCACTATGGACGTAGTTCACCCGTCTTTTGTGCAGTCCGGACAGTATTCAGGAGACTGTGCCTGGATTAGACAAGCCGTAGAAGCAAACAGTCAGTGCCTTCCCTTAGCTAAAGTTGTCCTTAAAGGCGCATTTGGAACATTGGAAACAGAAGCCGCGGTATCGCCATATCTACCCCCTCAGTATCCTTACTTATTTTCAAATAAGTCAGATCAAATGCTGAAGGAGAAAGGTCTAACGTTGGGAGAAGGCATAGTGCAGGCACTGACTAGATCGAAGGCACGTGCGCTGGCTGCGAGAGCAACATTCACTGAGGCAAACAAGCCTCAAATCGACAGCGGGCCTGGTTGCGAGTTGGACACCACGGAAACAAATCGACTTGTGCGAGAACAGGCTGCAGAAGCCGTAGTCGCGGAGGCAACCATTACTAAAGGCGACGTTGAACCTCCTCCCGAATTGGAAGGGGTCAATTACGCCTCGTTGACCGAGCAAATAGAAAATGCCGTTGCTCCCAAGCCGATTCCTGGTAGTACAGAGGATAGCACAGAGGGTGACACATTCCAGGTACTAGGAACTACAAAGGAGTTGTGTGTCATGCCAACTTCGGATAATTTCAGTCGGCTGCTGCAGGTTAGCCCCGCTTCATTAATAACCGAACAAAAGGGTGACCCAACGCTTAAGCAATTCCAGGACAGGTCGAAAGAGGGAATCGCCAAACGAAATGTGAGATTCCAAGAGAGGGGCGGCATACTCTATCGAAAATATCTAGATAGGCGAGGAGTAGAATTTGACCAGATAGTCGTACCTCAGGCGTATCGTCAGGATTTGCTTAGTTTGGTGCATGGAGAATCATGGTCAGGCCACTTAGGCTTAAAGAAGACAAAAAATCGTCTTTTACAGGAATACTACTGGCCTGGATGCTTTAAAGATGTAGAGAGGTTTGTAAAATCTTGCGATGTGTGTCAGCGAGTGGGTAAGCCGGGAGATAAGGCGAAATTTCCAATGAAGCTGGTACCCGTAATCACTGAGCCCTTTCGTCGGTTGGTAATTGACACAGTAGGTCCTTTGCCCAAGACAACTTCAGGCTACCGTCACATCCTGACCTTAATCTGCCCAGCTACTAAATTTCCAGAGGCGGTCCCGCTAAAAGAGCTAAGTTCCGTCGAAGTAGTGAACGCACTTCTATCCGTGTTTGCCCGGGTAGGCTTTCCTGCCGAGATACAATCAGACCAGGGCACCATTTTCACGAGTGCCTTAACGACAACCTTTCTAGAGCGGTGTGGCGTGAAATTATTGCATAGTTCAGTCTACCATCCGCAGTCGAACTCGATAGAAAGCTTCACTCCGTGATGAAGCGAGTGTTAAGAGCCTTATGTTTTGAACGTAAAACTGACTGGGAAATGTGCTTACCTGCAACGATGTTTGCACTAAGAACTGCACCACATGAGACAACAGGGTTTACGCCAGCGGAACTTGTTTACGGCCACAGACTGCGATCTCCTCTTCGTATGCTGAGAGAGTCGTGGGAAGGTCAGGGTGATGATCCTGTAGTAGTGGAATATGTCCTCACCTTATTGGATCGTCTAACAAAAGCCCAAGAACTGACCGAGAGTGCGATGACCAAAGCACAGCAGAAGGCTAAGCTTTACTACGATCGGACCGCTAAAGCACGACACTTTGCTGTAGGAGACAGGGTCATGTTGTTGAGGCCCTCCCAAAAGAATAAGCTTGAAGTGCAATGGGTCGGCCCGGCCGAGATTACTCGAAAATTGTCTGACACCAACTATGTGGTAAAATTACCAGGAAGTCGTAAGGCACACCAGGTGTATCATAGCAACTTACTCAAACCCTACAAAGGGAGGGAAGCCATCGTGAACATGACTTTAAATGTTCCGGAAGAGGTTCCGGCAGAAATTCCTGAATTAGCTCCCGAATCGGACGAAGTCCCGATCGAGAAAAGAGTTGAGGATTTAGTATCAAAGTCACAACTAACAACGAAGCAGAAGCAGGAATTGCGTGGTCTTTTGACCGAGTTTCAGGACAGATTTGTAAGCGAGCCAGGCCGGACATCCGTCCTCACTCATGACATAGAGGTTACCTCGTCGGAACCGGTAAGATCTAAGACGTATCGGGTGTCACCTCGCCGGCTTGAGCTAATAAAAGCAGAGGTTAACAGGATGCTGGAATTGGGTGTGATTGAGCCGTGTGAAAGTGATTACACTTCCCCGTTAATTCTCGTGGAGGTACCCGGCAAAGATCCGCGTCCTTGCGTAGACTATCGTAAGTTAAACCTCATCACCAAGGATCAGACATACCCAATTTCCCACATTGAGGAACGCGTCGAGAGGGTAAGCAGCGCGCAATTTATCTCAACGCTAGACCTAGTGAGAGGTTACTGGCAGGTTCCGCTCACCGAGAGGGCGAGCCGGTATGCTGCATTTATTTCACTATTGGGGACATTCCGCCCTAAAGTGTTGAGTTTCGGCCTAAAGAACGCGCCTTACTGTTTTTCCAACTTGATGGATAAGGTTTTGCGTGGTCAAGAGGACTTCGCATTGCCTTACTTGGACGACGTCGCCGTGTTTTCCTCGTCCTGGCCAGAACACTTGACGCATTTGAGAGCTGCAGTACTGACACGCCTACGCGAAGCAGGTTTAACGGTAAAGGCGCCCAAGTGTCAGCTAGCACAAGCAGAGGTACTCTATCTCGGGCATGTTATCGGTCGAGGGCATCGCCGTCCCTCTGAAATGAAAGTGGCAGCTATCCGAGACTTTCCCCAGCCCCGAACGAAAACCGATATTCGGGCTTTTCTTGGAATAGCTGGTTACTATCGTAAGTACATCCCTAGATATTCCGACATTGCCAGCACTCTTACTGACGCGTTGCGCAAGACCGAGCCCCAGATGGTCGAGTGGGATGAGGAGAAAGAAAAGGCTTTCCGCGTTTTGAAAGCGGCCTTGTCGAGCCAACCTTTGCTTAGTTCACCGGACTACTCGAGGCCTTTCATAGTCCAATGCGACGCTAGTGATAGAGGCATGGGGGCAGTTCTTAGTCAAAGGGATGAGGGGGATCAAGAGCATCCCGTCCTATATGTTAGCCGGAAACTCACCCTTCGCGAGCAGGTTTACAGCGCTAGCGAAAAGGAATGTGCGTGCTTGGTTTGGGCAGTCCAGAAACTGGCTTGTTATATTGCCGGAAGCAAGTTCATTGTGGAAGTGGACCACTGTCCTCTCACCTGGCTACAGACCATGTCCTCTAAGAACGGCCGCCTGCTGCGTTGGAGCCTCGTTTTGCAACAATATACATTTGAAATACGCTACAAAAAGGGTGTACTCCATGGCAACGCTGATGGCTTAAGTCGATGCCCCTGACGCGAGAGGATGTCTCGAGAACTCTGGCATTTTTTTTCCTGACCTAGACAAGAGCTAGTGATTGTTTTTTTACTCTTTTAGGTGTACTTGTTTGAAAACGTTGAAGACACGGCTATCCAGGGTTTCGGGTTCGGTGTTCTTCCAGTGTTGTTGTTTTGTGTCACCTTAAAGTGTGAGTAACATTTTGAATAAATTGTGTATTTCCTTTAATATCAGTTAAAGGGGAAAATTGCCTGATGGAGTTTGGCGGAATTGTCCGGCGCTCACCGGCTGAGTAGTTGTGTTTTCATGTGCGTATGTGACGTCTGTTGAGCCCTCAATGAAGCAGGTGTTGCCCTCTACTTCATCAAAGACGGTCGTCACCAAACCGACTGCCGGCGCTGATCTCTCCGGACAGTGGCTGCAAACCTCAGCCCATCGAGATCTTCACCCCCCCGCGCGAGAGACTGTTACGACCGGCCCTGGGGAGCCAAGCAGGGAGAGTTTGGGGGAGAACCGGTTCTTGACCTGACGGTGTCGTCCACCCCCACCTCCCCATTCGGGTTCCTCCTCGCCGGGAGAGCTACGGGGTCTGCTGTGCGTTCGTGACCATATTTGGTAACATTTTGGGGCGCCGGGACCATATATGTTGTTGGGTTGTGCCACTCCTTGTGTTGTGAGAGGTGTTTTCCCCTCCCTCGTGGCCGAGGTGCCGGCGACACCGTATTGGCTGACGATGCGGACAAGGCGCCCAGTGTCAACAACGTGGCGCTATAAAATGCCGAAGACGTTTTGTATCACACGCACTCTTCTCTCTTTGGGTCAGTTGACCACTTCTCCACCTGTAAATAAATCTCTGTTGTTCGTTCGGGCGCTTCTTTCTCGCTGAATTGTTGGACGACGGATCCTGCGACGGGGCCAGCTACCGAAAACGAGACCGGCAGGACCCGGAGTCACAACAATCCCTACAGTGCTTCGCACTTGATATCATCGTCAAGACCAATATGAAGAAGCCTACTCCTGGGCGGGAGCGAGAGTGTGCTAGTTACGCCTCGAGCAGCTTACGTTACGGCAGCAAGATTAAAGAAAACTATCCCTTTTTGAGGATTCCTTAAAGATTGTTACACCGAAAAGAGAATTATCGCACTTGCACTTTGCATGGAATAATAAACGGTGTCCCACGCGTAAGCTGGAAGTCTCCATAAAAAGATCACGATTCCGTATATTACCGCTTAATTTCTACTTAAACAGTTATGTTCTGGTGCCATGTCCTCTGTGCTCTATCCGTAACGAACCTGAAAATATCGACCATTTTCTACTTACATGTTGCCGTTTTAAAAATCAATGGTAAAAATGTTTCAAAATTTCATTCAAGAAAAATGGGAATTCCACTTGGCATTCCGAATATCCTCTCCTTCAGCGCTGCTTCACTGGAATTTAGCGACAGTAACGTCTGCGGGGCCCTCTGCGAATTCCTCTGTGACAAAAGGAGACTACCTTACTGAGTCGTTGATCACCTCTTTTCAAATCAAGCTTAAAGAAAAGCTTTCTATAATTTCTGCTCTTTCTTTTTTTTCTCTTTGCGTCAAAATTATAGTATTATTTTGAGAACAAACTATCACTTTTTCTTTTACCCTGCATGGTCCTTAACTGGTCACTTACTTTAACCGCTGGCTTCTTGGCCCATCGCTCTTGGTGGGCGAGTGCCAATACAGAGCAAACCAGCAAGCAAGCGATCGCTAATTATGCTACCAATGGTTAAGCGACACGTTTTTACCTGCGTTACGCCAAGTGAGGACAGCACATGATGATGGCGTACAACAGCCCGGAGGCCTAAAATGCTCCGCACTTAAGACTTAACAACGTGAACGCATGGTGTATTGTCATTGCCTTCAAGGGAAGAGTAACTTCATGTGGCGGCTGAATATCGTAATGATCACCACAATCGTTGATCACTATCGTAATCAACCGGCTGCTGATAGCTGAAGAAGAAAAGGAAGTGCGGCATGGCAGGACGTACTGCGACATGGGAGCGGGACGTGGAACTCGATGTCGACCCCATGGTGCGTGTCTTCAGCTGTCTCGAGCATCTGATTAAGCACGTGTACCTTATAGATCGATGCTCAAGCAAATGGCGCTGCTGTGGACGTCTTAGCTGAAGTCAAAAGATGGACGCGTTTCGGGTCAACTGCAAAAAGAGCGTCACAACTACGCACGATATTCAGCTGCATGTATTAATGAGTTAACTCAGTTTGTGTTCTTATTTGGTCTTGATACGCTGCCTTTGAATAGGTCATATTAGCGGCGTCTTACACTTTTGAAGTTCAGCGGGTGTCTCGTAAATTCGGTCCGTCTAGATGTGTTGTAGTTATAAGGAAGAGTTAACTCTGGGGCAGCATCTCAGTTGCACAGAAACACAGAAATCATTTTTTTAGGCAGTCACTGCGCCATAATTGGCGGGGTTGTTCCTTAAATTCAAAACAATAAACTAGAATCTCGTCAACGCAGGCTTTTTATACGCTGCAAATTTTTGTGTGAAAAAAAAATGTTAAGCACAGCTAAATCTAGAAAAAAAAAGGGGGGGGGGGATACTTGCAAGTTTCAGACACTAATGCAAAAATAAAAACTGATAACACGATTCAGGAAAAGTTGGTAATATGTGTCAAGCTTGTAAACTTGTGACGCATCACTGAGTAAATTCCTCAAAATTACCTAGAGACCATCGTAAACATAATAAAAAATTCACCTTAACTGTCAAGACTCGTCAAATTTGAGTGCGAATGCAGTTCACATCACTGCGATAAATGCTCTTTTTGTTGCTCAACTATAGCTTGCGCACTTTGGGTCAAAATTATACCCTCAGCTATATTTCAACTTTATGAAATGCAATGAATTAATTCAAATTGATTGAATTGTTGTCTCAAAGTCATTTTCGTGTTTTACGTGAATTTATTTGAGTACAAGTATATGGCATCGAACTGGGCCACAGCTAAACCGTTAAATGAAGCGGGATTTGGTATGAAGCGATCTTTCTCACATATTTTATATGCTACTGATATCCACATTTCAAGCACTAGTATTTGTACCGCTGTGAAGTCCATTGTTGCTGTTCTTTTACAACTAGCAAGCCCTTTGAGGCGAACCATTTACCCACTGCCCGCTACGACATCATTGAATTATGATAATTTATGAAGTCTGGCGTCCCGAAACGATCATGAAACTATACGATCGTGAGAAACGTTGTAGTGGAGGGCTGGTCACCTGTGGTTCTTGAACGCGCACCGCAATCTAAGCGTGCCTTCTTGACCTCCATCGAAAATGCCACGGCCGGGACTCGATCCCGCGATCTCCGTGTCAGCAGTCGCGCACCACAACCACCATCGTGTCGACGTCATTGAATGAATGAATCGATCAATCAATCAATGACCTGCAGGTGCGCTACCCCCTGTTGCTGTTCAACCTGGCGCTGTGGTCGGTGGGCGTTCTGCTCATGTCGGTGGCCACCGTGCTGCTGGTGAACTCGGAGCTGAACGCGGCGGACGCGGCGTCGCTCGCCAAGCTGGACCTGTCGCCGCTGGTCGTGTCGCGCGTCGAGATGGCCCTGTTCGTCGTCGGCCTGGCGCTCTTCATTGTCACCATCTTCGGCTGCGTCGGGGCGCTGCGCGAGAACACCGCCCTGCTCAGGATGTACTCGTTCGTGCTGGTCGTGTTCGTGGTCGCCAGCGTGTTCGGCGGCATCGTCGTCTTCTTCGTGCCCGGTCAGTCGCTGCGTGTGGCCGTGCCCTCCCTTTGCAACGCGACATTCGCCATAGGAGACTTGAAGGCAAAAGACATCCTCATTAGATGTATTTACATACTACCACTCCGAGGACTTTTCTGCACAACTGGTTTTTTCAGGGACTCCGTTATCAGCCCGCTTTTTTTGTTTACCTATCGACGGTGTTGTCATGATATCGTAATTATGCAACAACCTTTTTTCTGCGACGTGATGATGACGTAATATGGTAAAGTCATCACGTGATTATTTTTGCACCACTCGTGTTGACATGCCGACGAAACCGATGGTCAACTTTTGCGTTTAGTGAGGCACCTAAGGCGTACACGCATTTGTATGCCTTCTAAATAAGTAACTGATACCTGTGCGCGAGCGTGCCTTGATCGGGAAAAGCAGCGGTTTACGAAGCTCCCTAATAAGGGTTCATCCAATCACAACGCAAACAGTGTAACACTAGCACACGCGTGGACGAGTTGGGCTTGCTGTATTACAGAAGGAAAGAATTGTGACGGCTTAGCCGTCAGATGTATGCTCTCATAATTTGTTACCTTTCGCCGTGTCGGTGTACACTGACTGCGTCCGGCTTAATTGATTGACAGAGTGCACGGTGCCGACAGCGTGCGACAAGTTTGGAAACGAATTTCATTTCTTGAGAAAAAAAGAATCAGTATAGGCTATAGCATTCTAATTGTTCTTGTTGCAGGAGACGTGCGCAGGATGATCTCGAAGACGATGTCGCTGTCCCTGGTGATCGCGTACCGCGACAGCGCCGACTCCGAGCAGATCGTGGACGCGCTGCAGAGGCAGCTTCACTGCTGCGGAATGACCGACCTCAAGTTCAGGGACTGGAATACTAACATGTGCGTATTCGCTTGCGACAACATCGAAGAATGTTGCGGAGACGTTAACCACACTCATCTGAAGAAAAAAAAAGTTCTTTTCTTTTTCTTCAGAGTTATCGGGAATGAAAGTCGCCGTTCCAGCAGGCGTGTACATCAAATGAGACCCGAACCTCGGAAGGCATTCCTGATGGCATAGTGGCGCCGTCCAGTTGTCGCAATGACGCGCATTGTATGCTTGTCGGAGATGCCTGGAGGGCGCGAATGCTTGGCGCTGCGCGGGTTGAATTTGGTGGAGATAGTACGTATTGGTTCATCAATGCCTGTTAAACGTGTGACGTTCCCGAAGCTGCACAGATGGTGCTACAATTACCGTGCACAGAAGGTGCTTCCTTCTCGTGCTGAAGGTGTCAACAACAGCTCAGAGTAGACGAAGCAGCGAGACTTGAGTATTCCGAGATGGTATGCGGTATATAAACAAGACGGTTTGTTAGCCACGTTGTGTGATACAGCCCTTCATTTCGGAGCAGTTGTTAAAGTAAGGGCACTCGAGTGCAATAAGAGATTCTCTAGATTCTCTAAAATGTTCTCTAGATCGCGGCTGCCTATAGATTGGTCTCCGACTGATGTCGTGTAATACATCGCAACGTATGCTCTGCTATGTAGAACAGGGCGAATTGCAAGAAGTACTTTCACTGGTGGTCATGTATAGCTGGCCGAGTACATCGTGCGTAGTTGGGCGGCATGCTGGAACGACTTGACCTGTAATCGCCTGAACAGGACTGCTTCTTCCAGTGCTGAGTTTCATGTAAGACCACGCTCCACTCCTACCGGGACACAAGTTGCCAAATGCAGTGCCACCACCGATGTCCTGAACTACCGACGCCACCCGGCAATGAAGACAAACAAGTCGTCAGCTCTGTCAGCAAAATATGTTCAAGCTGTTCTCTAATAATGATAATAGTTGTTCGGATTTTCAATCCCAGAACCGTGATACGATTTAGGGTCGTCCATAAAGAATGGCTCCGGAAATTTTGACCATCAGGCGTCCTTTAACGTTAACCACTCGAGCGCGCGTTAGAGTGTGCTAGAGTGGTTAATGTGCGTTAGAGTGCGCGTTAAACTGGGGCCTGTAGCGTTTCGCCTCCATCGAAATGCGTCGGCAGTGTCTGGAATTGAATACTTTCATGCCAGGAGTCGAGCACCGTGCATGACCACCGTGGCAGGTCGCGGGTTCGAATCCCGGCGTCGGCGGCTGCATATCCGATGGAGGCGGAAATGCTGTAGGCCCGTGTGCTCAGATTTGGGTGCACGTTAAAGAACCCCAGGTGGTCGAAATTTCCGGAGCCCTCCACTACGGCGTCTCTCATAATCATATGGTGAATTTGGGACGTTAAACCCCACATATCATCATCATCATCATAACCACGGGGGCGGGCGTGCTCCTCTCTGTGATTGGATGTCGTCACTGATGCTGCGTCGTGCGAACGGTAATTCCACATATACGTGCCCGTGGTTCCACGCCTGCCGATCACCGCGCGCTTGCAGGTACTTCAACTGCAGCGCGGGCAACCCGAGTCACGAGCGCTGCTCGGTGCCGCACTCGTGCTGCAGGCGCAACGCGAGCGGCATGCAGAGCCGCCACTGCGGCCGGGGCGTGCTGAACGAGACGGACCACGAGGCCTGGCACCGGGTCTACTTCGAGAGCTGCCCCGAGGCCGCCAAGCGGTACATTAGGGAGAGCGTGGCGCTGATCGGCGGCTGCTGCCTCATCGCCGCAATCGTGTTCTCCTTCGTCGACATGATGACCGAATCGGTGATTGCCGAGATCGAGGCCATCCGGAGAATCTACGGCCGCGTGCGCGGCGCCACGTTGCAGCAAGCCTAAACGGCTGTGCGCGACAATATATGCGGTATTGCAATGTGGACAACAAGGCCCTCTGCCAATGGTTACCCTGATTTGAAAGAAATAACAATTAGTTTATACCTATATTAGCTTTATAGTCTCTTATTATTGTCAAATGGTCACGGTCGCCTTGATTTGAATGTAAAAACAATAAGTTTATACTTAGCTTTATACTTATCTACAGTAGTCTCCTATCACTGTCAAAGGGTCAAAAAGCCATTTTTTTTATTGTACTGACGACTGTAAAGCTCTGCATACAAATTGCCTATACATTTACTTTGCGAGACATGATTGCAAAAGCTCTGCATACATATTGCCTATACATTTACTATGTTAGATATGATTGCGAAATCGTGAACATGTCAGGGAATATCGACATGAGTTGCTTGCTGTCGTGGTTACACCATGGGATTAATCTCGATCTCGCAATAAAGACGTACATGTAGCTCGCTAGGACCCTGCAGGGCTGCCTCCGCTGACGGAGGGAACCACTACTCGAAACTGGCCACTTGATTCCGGTGATCTTAACGTGAGAGCGTGGAAAAGCTGGTTTTTGTGAAATTTCGGCGTCGACGTCATTGGGTTTAAGCAAATAAAGAAAGAAAAATATATTTCGGAACTGAACCCAGAAGCGTACTTATTGCGTAGCAGCCAGGTGCTATACCACAAAGCTACGCCCGTGCTCAAAATTTATTTTGTTAAGAACACTAGCTGTCATTACCACATGTGCTAGAGCTACAGAGTGGAGTCGCACCAGGCGTCAAAGCATGTCCATTGCGCAAGCTAAAGGCCGCCCAACTGTACACAGGCGTAGTTAACTATTATTACCAAGAACAGTATCGACAACGTGCGCGGCGGCGCAGGTGCACATAATTGTCTTACAGACGTGTAGGGGACACGTCGCCCATTCGCAGAAGCAAGATTTATGTCGTAGTCGGCACTTCGCAACTGTACTTTCTGTATAAGTATTATAGTATAGTTTGAAAGAACCGATTTGACAGGTGCGCACACGTTTCCTTGCGGCATGATTTAGGCGTCCACGAAAAAGCGTAGCCAGCAAGCAATTCAGAAGGCGATCCGAACAGGATCAGATTACGCTATCACGTTCTATTCGTTAAGGTAAAGCTCAACCGTCCTCCAAGTTTCTGTCGGCGAGTTGAGTACTTTAATCTGCAGTGAACCGACGCGCCACCTGGACGCTACAAGCGGAAACACACCCCAACAAGATTACCGCAACATATCACGCGAGTTTCCTCGGTGAGAATGAGAGATTCCTTAATAATTGTCGAAGGGTGTTCCAAGGCCGCCTTACTCTCTGCAGTATTTGAGTATGCTTGATCATCGCTTATGACGAATAATGAGTATTGACGTAGTGGGTCATTCAGAACTGCATTTGCAGTTGCGAAGGTGATCAGATAGAAGTCACTTAATTGTAATCGCTATATCCATTTATATAGTCGTGAATAGCCATTACTACATATGCTTTGTTGTGCTGTGCACTCAACGTAAAAAAAAAAACGCTGTTACTGCTTTCGCACGTTAACTCTCTTTTGGAGAATGTTTTCGCCATCAACTCTTTAAAGAGAGTGCAATGATCACCAAAAGAGTGTTAATGTTTACACTCAAAGAGGGTTACATATGTCCCAAGTCAGGACTCATCAAAAACAGCAGCAGCAGGGAATGTTTTTTCGTTATTCTTTAACTTCAAGTGTATCATGAAGGGTCAGTGCAAGGTTTTGCGATTCCCTGATTATAAGGGAATATTGAAAAAAAAACACAGCGAAGCTATTGCGGACTTTGACAATGATCTGCAACGATTCTCGCCAAGTTTTTTTTTTTCCGTGAGTCTTTTTGTGCGTTGCCATGATATATGTGTCACCTCATACACGACACCATATTCGCAGATTTTTATCGCATTTAATTTTTAAAATTTATCCTGAGAAAAAGTTTCTTCTATATAGGCACCAGAAATTGCAAGTCTGAGACGAGTGAGTCGTCTCTTTTTTGTCGAATCAGCGCCCTTTCGGCGGGTCTCGAGCGCAAGAAGCCAGCCGTCCAGCTGTGATGATCGACGAACCGAAAGTAGCACGCTTACTGTGAGATCCACCTTGCCTGCGTATAGAACAAGGTCGGACGTTTTGTCCGTGATGACAAAGTAGAAGGGCTTGTTGACGACTACGGTCACGGGGGCGCCCGCGTACGAAGTGCGTTCAGAGCTCACAGCGGGCCAGTGCCCCTCGTCGACTGAGAAACGTCCCTCCTGCCGCAAGTGAAGAAAACGAAGCCGCTCACTGTCGTAGTTGTTGGCGCTCGCTACGCTATTGATGACGTCGGTCATGTCGAATGACGTGGACAGCTGGAACTTGGGAAAGTGGAGGGTGACCAGCGTTTCGACGGCGCCATGAACGAAGCCTCTCACGGCGTCCGGAGTGAGCTTGAGGGAACCGGAGCACGACGACCGCTGCGCGATTAGCGCCATGGACAGAGCGCCGTCGGCGTAAGGCAAACAAACGACGTCGGCGTCGAGGTCGTGGTAGTAAGAGTACGGCAGTACGCCGGTCCTACGCATCACTTGCACCGTGACCTGAAATTATAGAAATGACGGCAACGTTTTATTAGTATATCACCTTATTATCGCCCTACGTGTCGAACTAGATTAGAGATTTCTAGTTCACGCTTTCGTCACTTCGAGCTACGGAGCTGAAGTTCTGTTCCAAATATGAACACATCGAGCGCGTTGCGTACGGAGAGAAGAAGCCCTTGAACATCACGTGATTATGGCGCACCGGGGCATTTCTAGGCGAAGTAGTTTTCGTAATATTGCTTCGAGGCGGCGGACTCGAAGGCGTATTACGAACCTGTAGTACATGTTCTGCATATATCGTACACTGCTGCACACGGTGGTGAAGGGCGTCCTCACGTCCCCTGTCGACTTCTGTAAGTGTACTTTGAGAATGTTAAGCATACCCGCTACGGTGGTCCTTGTGGAACTCGACTGCTCACCCGAACGTCGCGGGATCGAATCCCAGCCGCAATGGCCGCATTCTCGATTTAGGTGAAAATGTTTAAGTCCCGTGTGCTTAGATTTAGGTGCACGTTAAACAACCCCAGGTGGTCAAAACTGCCGCAGCCATCCACTACAGTGTCTCTTATATTCATATGGTGGTTTTAGTATGTTAAACCATCCAACTGTTAGTATTAAGTTATAACCATAAGGTGGATTTGAAACGTTAAACACCGCCCCGCCGCGGTGTTCTAGTGGCTAAGGCACTCGACTGCTGACCCGCAGGTGGCGGGACTGAATCCCAGCTGCGGCGGCTGCATTTTTGTTGGAGGCGGAAATCTTGTAAGGCCCGTGTGCTCAGATTTGGGTGCACGTTAAAGAACCCCAGGTGGTCGAAATTTCCGGAGCCCTCCACTACGGCGTCTCTCATAATCATATGGCGGTTTTGGGACGTCAAACCCCACCTATTAATCAAAACGCCAAACACCAACAATTATTATATTGTAACGGGGTCGTGACAACGGCTAAGGGAGCAGACAGTAAGTTGAAAATCAAACTGCTTATTCAGGCCAAACTTGTGGCCAACAAATGAAAAGTAAGCTTACAGCAAGGCAATGGCACCGATAGCGGCGGGCAGAGTGTCGGCCGTCGATCGACTGACAAGCGGCGAAGCGCGTCGGCATTTATACACTTGCCATCGAATGTTCTAGCATTATCGCAAGCGGTGACGTAGGTTCCAGAATAATCTGTACTGTTCACGATGTGGGTGTAATCTTAACACAACAATCTACTACAGTCTCGAAGCTTTTCGAACATCGTAGTGTAACGGGGTGATAACAAAACTTGAGGAAATGAACGTGGCAATACAGATAATGTAACCCCCCTATTCACAAACGCTCCTCGACTCGACCTCTACCCTTCACTTGACAGAGTTGAGCATTGCGCCACCGCTCGGCTGAAAATGACGCTGCGCTACTCAAGAATCGCAGCAGATTATTGCTGATATGCAGTGACTTGCCGGCGGCCGCTTGGCCTGCAGGAGCAGGCCAAGCGGCCGCCGTCCTTGGCCACTAGAGCGCCGAGCTTCAACGTTTCTCTGAAGCTCGCCTTCGAGTCCGTCTAATGGGCGTCGATGAGAGGAACGAGAAAGAAAAATGCGTAGATGGAGACGGCGCTCCCATCGGCTTTCTCAAGTGAAGGTGAATCGTTGAGTGAAGGGACGTTCTAGAATACGGGGGTTAGACACCGAACTGCAGTGCCATATCCGATTCGCACTGGCTGTAAGTTCTGTACTATTTAAGTATTCGGTAATCGTTGTCCGTCAACCTCATATATCTCTTACTAGCAAATATTAGAGCACCTCGATACGCCTCCTCCTTGTTACCCGAATCTTTAATTAACAGAAACATTTAATTAAGAGAAGCATTACTGTACTACTAGTTCCTTCTTTGCTGGCTTAAGCGGCACTTACCTGGTCCGACCCCTTATTGAAAAAACTGCCGGTGTAAGTGGAACTCCTGCTGAAGGGGCACTTCCACAGGTTCTCAAAGGAGGCTGTGTTGAAGAGTATGTCATTCCAGGCCTGTTTCGCTGACCGGATCATCGGCAACCAACTCTGCAGTCATGATGTGGCTCATGCCGTTGCGCGTTGAATCTGTCCCACATCCGTGATAGTAAGGGTGGAGGTAGGTTTCGGTGTTCACTCTAACTTCCCCACTGGCTGCCTCCCTTCGCCTGAGTGTCGTGAGCACCTCCTTGCAGGAGCAGGCCAAGCGGCCGCCGTCCTTGGCCACTAGAGCTCCGAACTTCAACGTTTCTCTGAAGCTCGCCTTCGAGTCCGTCACATGGGCGTCGATGAGAGGAACGAAGAAAGGAAAATGCGTAGATGGAGAGGCACACGTTGCGGTCTTCGGGCAGAGCGTTGAAGACGCTTAAGCCGAGGTAGTTGCTCTCGTCCTGTGAGTCTCCTGCACAGGCCGTAAGAACGGCATTTCACGTTATTCTTGACGGCAATGCGCTGCAACGGCAGTGCCGTCGGTAACTCTTTGCATTCTGGGCGTGGCTTCGCAGCGACACTTCCCCACCTCGTCCACGCGCACTCTTTCTTTCGGGGATCTGCTGCCGGAGTGTGCTGGTTGGTAGACATCATCACACGCGGGATCGCTTGCTTCGGAAAGCTCTTCGCGGCCAGATGGTCTGGAACTGCTCGCACCTCTTTTGCTGCAGTCACAGGTCGCGCAAGTTATTCGCTGCGATGCTGCAGGGTGGCCATTGCTTTTTATTTGTGGCGAATCTGGCCTCCTTTCGGGGAAACCCGTCGAGTGGGTCGATTCCGTAAAGTGAACGTTCCGTCCTGCTGGCGCCGCGTCGTGCTCCTGCACAGCGGAAGACTTCTCCGTCGACGAACAAATATCCCGAAATCTCGACCATATGGACGGCGGCTTCTGGACTATGATCGCGATGTTCGGTGGCTTCTTGACTTGCACGCTGGCCAACTTTGGTGTTGCCTGTGCCACATTCCTTGGCGGTATGTCCACGTCCACGAGCAGGTGTCTCACTTTCCGTGGAGGTGGCTGCGTGTCATCGTCACTGCTGTCCTCGTCCTCAGAGGTATAGACCTGCGAGATATAAAGTATTCACTCTATAGCGGCTTCCTGGTGAGGTTCCGAAAGACTGGTAGCGACGATTTCAAAGGAACCACGATACTTGTCCGTAAACTGTTAAAGGTTGAAGGTCTGCAAAGAGAATGTTTATTCACATTTTATTTTTTCCAAGAGCGAAGATCTTCAAAAAGAACCCTCCGCGTCATTGCTCGTCAGCCGGGCCTATATTGAAGAAGAACCTATACAGCCGGGTCTATACTAAAGTCCGCGCAGTCGCCGCGCCGAGTTTGTCCGCCGCGGGCGAGCCGAGTTCGAACGACAAGAGGCCCGCACTTCTACCGGGGTTGCAATAGCCAGCTTTGCACGTTAGTTCTGGCGCTAGAGTTTCGACATTCTTGCGTGGTCCGTGACAGGCTGTGACTCGACTCTACTTTGTCTTCGCCAAGGGAAGCGCTATAGCATCAGCCAAGAGGGATAAACCCTAAAAATCAAACTGCTTAGTGTAAACGGTTTTTTGTAGTAGTTGTTGTTGTTGCTTTTGTAGCTGGCTGCGGATTCAGTATGGCATTATGAAACTTCAGTTCCACTTCTTTATAAACGGTTTTATCACTGCACTAATCGCAACGCGCTGGAAGCGTGGCTTTCTATACGTCATCGGGGAAACTCGCATGACGACCGAATAGGGAGCACTTGTCGAGGGAAGCTTGATGTAACCATGACTACACCGGATCACGCGGACTGTGTTTTTTTTTCAATTCGCCTGAATAATTTAGATAATCTTAGTGGAGTGTTGTGTCACCGAATTGAACGCCATGCCGCACACTACTATTCGAATGTCATCTTTTACCGCGTTAATGAGAACTGAGAGACAAAAATGTTAAGCAACGTATACGGGGTATTATTCGTAGTATACACCTTTTCACAGGAAGGAGAAAAAAAAAACACCGCCATGATGGGCTGTGCACGGGAGTGCAAAGGCCAATTGTAAGTGCGTTTTCGAGGGGACGCGCCGATTTGCACAGCCCAAGGAGGGCTATGGCATAGCCCAGGGAGGCGTTTATGAAAAGGTGAATATTTACGATACAAATGTGCAGAAAGTAATGTGCAGGCTTGTTTGCTAGCGCTGAATATGTTTTCAAATTTCGTTTAGCAACACACCGAAAAAATCACAATGAAAAGAGAGCTTGCCACCGGCAAGAACCTTCCGGCGGAAATTTATTTTTAGGTCCGTCTACTTTCGCCACTTGTATATCACAATGACTACAAATAAAATCCCCTATACTTTTCTTGAAATGATTGCTAGTTGTATTTCTCATTAAAATTGTGTTCAACAAAGAAAAAAGCGAGCTTGTCGTTGTCTTTTTCCCGTCCGTGTTTTCTACCGCGTAGTACTCTTAGATCATGTATCACCGACTGGCCCAATCGTCCACCTCGATTAGCCATAAAATACGCTGTATTTCGATTTTTTACCGCATGACATGTGTGAGGCCCACAAGCATCGACTGCTTGTTGCTTATTACCCTAAACAGTGACGAACGTCTGTGAAAAGTGCCCTCAAACAGGACGCCAGCGGAGAGAACTTAGCAGTATAGATATGCATGACTATCGCAGCTATATGGGCCGCGGCCGAGCATGCAGTGTGCACGACGCGTGACTACGATGACAGGAAAGTTACCCTCAGTGAAGACGCCAAGTACTCCAGCGTGAATGGACACCGCCGCATGCTTTTCTGCTCAGTTGTTGTCGAATGTCATTCTCCTGAGGGGCACTATATACGCTGCGCACGACAGAGAGTATTCTAGAACTGTCACTTGTGTTGGCGCTGTTCTCGTTCGGAAACTGATGCACCGTTCGCATGATCGATGCATGACTCATATCAGTGGCTCATATTTGGATCGTCACCAATCTGCCTTGCGCGTCAACTAACCTAATTTACCAGCCCCGCCGCGGTGGTCTAGTGGCTAAGGTATTCGGCTGCTGACCCGCAGGGCGCGGGTTCGAATCCCGGCTGCGGTGGCTGCATTTCCGATGGAGGCGGAAATGTTGTAGGCCCGTGTACTCAGATTTGGGTGCACGTTAAAGAACCCCAGGTGGTCTAAATTTCCGGAGCCCTCCACTACGGCGTCTCTCATAATCATACAGTGGTTTTGGGACGTTAAACCCCACATATCAATCAATCAACCTAATTTACCATCACGTATGCAGCGCGCGCACCTTCAGTAAGATACGTGTGGTCCCAAATATAACGAAGCAGGATTTAAAAAAAAAAGAGGGACCTCGTTACGCGAAGCACACCTAGTGCACATTGTTCCCACTATACTGTTTTAATTACTCAAATTACTCCAAATTATGCATCTAAATCGATAAGTACTCACCTACTCATTAAAATGTCAGTGAGGCATATGTAGGGATGTTCAAGTGATATCTTGCGCTATTTTCAGCAACGTACTAATTACGTGTTCATCTTACCCGGCCGACTACTAGAGCACGTGAAATGTGAAAAATAATGGGACAATGCTCCCACCAAAGGGAGTGGCGTATAGTCTTGATTTGCTACATAACAGTGATACTGTTTGGTGGCGCTGCTCCCTGATGCGCGCTGCAGCCTAGTCACGTGTCAATTTTAAGATTACATAAATTTTCTGTCTTTGCCAAAAAGAAAGCGAGCACGCTATTAGTACGTTGCTGAAAATACCGCAGTTGGATGTCATTTGAACATATGCCTCATTGACATTTCAATGGTTAGGCGAGTATTTCTCGAGCAAGGAGCATGATTAGGACTAATTATTTAAACTTCATTCATAAATGAAAGCGGCTACTATAGTTTACTGATCATAATGTTCACTAGGTGTGCTTCAAGTACCGACCCCCCCTCCCACTCCTTTTTTTTTATCATAGTATGCGACATTTCGACGTTGTACAACCGTATAGTTGCCAAGGCAAACTGACCTCGTTTCTCGGTGTCCTTGCTGCGTTTCATTGCCGAATGCGCGCACTTCTGACTCTTCTTCAGTCTGAACAAAACAGAGAAAAAGAAGACAAAAAAGAAAGCGCACTATTTAAAAACGCGCGTAGTTGTCAAGCGTTTTTTTTTTTTTTTTTACGACGACGTACTGGCATGTAAGCTGCTCTCGTCGTTTGCTTAATTACAACCAAAATCACACAACAGGCTGGTGCATGTATGTGGATTTCTGAGCAATGAGTTGTCGTTGAGGTGGCAGTGAAAATGTCTCGAATTACCGCTCGACTTCCCTTCTCTGTGTCACATCAAGATATTTAGGAGCGATTCATTTTATGCTTGTCGGCGTGTCGTGTTCATCATTAGCGGGTAAGCGTCACGAAAATTCGGCAAGTCCCACTACCCGCCACTGATTTATACTGTGTATATTATGAGTTGAAAATTCGAACTACTGGCTAAAACATTACGTTCGGCTTAGCTGTGGTGTCAGAATCACTCACGAAATTGGCCAAGGCGCTTAAGTTTCTTATATAAAACCAGACACACAAACGTGCATCCGTAGAGTGACGTCATGTATTTGAAACCACTACTTTAAACATATCTCCAAAGGGGTGGTACGTTAGTGGTCCAGTAAAGCAGTGCAGGGTGAAGATTTTTCTAGAAGAAATGCTTTGCCACAATTTTTCAGCTTGCTCTTCAGAACACGGTGTTTTCTTGTAAAGATCTGTTTGATTGATTCTGAAAGAATTAACGTAATTTTAATGGTCCGTGCGGTCGCCCAATCGTCTCGAATCAAATGATGTCAGCTAAGCAATCGCTAAAAACCAGGATCCGTGTTCACGGAAACGCCCGATGATACAATGCTCCCAAGTAAATATTTCAGCCAATCCTGTTGCCCCATATCTTTAGCGAACACGTTTCAGCCAATGGCGAAGAGTACTTACGAATTACAAGCGTTGTAATTTTTGTATAAGCTCAGTTTACTCTCGCACCCACGTCTACAGATAGCATACATAACTTTGTACCCAGTTATCAGCTGATGATATTCTCGAACGTGGGTTGTCGCTGGTGCTCCAGGGATGCGACACCCCGTCTTCACTGACAACACATTTTCAAGATTATACGTACCTCATTTACTTGAATGTGAGACATGCTTTTTCCCCCAGATGTTCGCTATACTTAAAGTCGACCCTCGCGTTACAATGGAATACCAAAATCCGCTGAAATAAACTATATTTTGCGTTTGGGTACAATAAAAAGACACCCATCGCGTTACATTGCTGGTTGCGTTGCGGTCCACGTTACATTGCTGGTTGCGTTGCGTTGCGTTGCGGTCCAAGCGTGGACTCTGAGAATAAAATTTAGTTTGAAGTTATCGCTCGTCTGGTGCACGTGTTTCTCGCTTGTGTCGTTGTTCTTTCGGGCTTCCTGCTTTGCCAGGCATTCTTACAAAATATCCCTGCTATCCGGTCTCGTAAATATAGATAGACTATCTTATCGCTATGTAATTCAAGCAGTGAGCAACGGGAGATGCAGTGTTTCTGGTAAAGTATTATGGTCTCTGTAGCCACAGAAACACCAGAGTAAATATGAACACAGATTAATATTTCCGTTGCACAAAAAAGAAAGCTATATGGCCCGTGTCTTCAAAACAACCATGAACTCGACCGTGTTCCCTGTGGCTGAAGTACAAAGCGATCGAATGGAATCTGAAGGCGCCAGGCCTGAATGTTTTGGTGCCCGGGCAGTACATGCCAAATTTGTAATCACCGGGTCAGAACTGGGCCCGCGGACTCATGAGCCGGGCGCCGGCCAGGAAAAAAAAATCGTTCGTGCTGTTCTTTAACTTAAGTTCTACAAGATTACACTGGAAATGTTTGCCGTACAGTAGCATGCACTTACAATTTGGGACAACCCCTTCAGAAACTGCTTCCCTTGTTATCGTCTTCTTCTAGCAGCCGTGCTAGACAGGCTCAGACAGACTGGCTGACGTTCCGACAGGTGAACCTATCTTGGTTGCATGCACCTTGTCATCGTTGGCGTGCCTGTTTTGACCGTTTCGGGACTGTTGACGAGCATTATAAAGTCATCATGAGATTTCCTAACAAAATGATCGATGACGACTTTACTCGTCGTCAACAAGAATTGGTTCCGCACAAAACTCATGATTTATTTATTTATTTATTTATTTATTTATTTATTACCTAATTATCTATTTATTCATTTACCCATTGAAAACTGTTTTGAACCATATGCAGATTACCCTGGGGAGGGGCAACATAACGAAACCAATGAAGAGCATACTCTTCATACTTCTGTTTCTTGACGCTATATGGCCGGATTTGCCCATGTCAGGACATTTGTCTCTCGGATTTCATATGATTGCCATTTTTTTATTCTAGCGTCATGCGGTGAAGCTACCTTCAAAATATCTTTTTCTACCCGATTAGTGAGATAAATGAACTCCAGTCAATTGAGAGAAAGGTGTGGTTTTATTCAGAAAAAAAAATATCTACAAAACTCAACGAGAAAACGATGTTCGGTGATTTCGGAACCTTTTTCTTATTTTTTAACGCGTAAAGGCTAATATGGTTAGTTACCTGTGTCACGTCACGTGACGGCCTCACATGTTCATGGAACAAAGTTTCATATTAGTATTGCATTAAGATGTGCGCTCTACATTCCCACTGCTCAGGTGAATTTGCCGCAGCGCTGCTGAT
This sequence comes from Rhipicephalus microplus, assembly GCF_013339725.1. NCBI lineage: Eukaryota > Metazoa > Arthropoda > Arachnida > Ixodida > Ixodidae > Rhipicephalus > Rhipicephalus microplus. The sequence continues at coordinate 161,575,849 of NC_051171.1, read as the reverse complement.
GCCATCGCAATCATTGAGATCGTGGTACCAAAGTCGTTTCAGCTGTATATATCGTTTCAGTTGTGGCTCGCCTTATTGTGCCATGATGTAAATAGAGGAAGATGTGACGCAATCACTATCACTATCACCATTGCTACCACCATCGCCGCCGCAATTATCATCATCAGTAGATTTAAAAAAGAAGCTTGCGTGATGAAAGACTTAGTTTCGGAACTTGAAGGATAATATCAACTAAATCTTTAAGGAGTTACTCCTTCGTCTTACGATTATTTATGCATTAGCACTGTTATCCAATCAGAGCAGAGTGCGCGTTCTGCGCGTGCATTTCAAACGGAAGCACGCTACTATAGTATACGAGAAGAAAAAGAGAAAACATTGGTGTGGAGAACACATCGGTCTTTTTCAATTCGTTTACCTGACTTTGCGCTTATTTATCAAGTGGAAGCTATTTCTCTCAGTATCCTATGTTTTATGCCTAAAAATTTCATTTCAAGTCAATGTGGACTTCTTGCTCGGTCGGTCCGCTGTATATTTTCACGTGGCTTTTAGCATCGTCTTGATGCTAGAAACCACCTTAAAATGGGCGGCTGTTCCCCTTTGCTCACCCAGAAGGGGGGGGGGGGGGGATCTGCCCCACACGCTGACCTAATAGGGAGGGAGGGGACGCTGCGATGATTTTTGCCCCTCCCCCTCCTTTTTTCTGAAGAGTAGGACTGCGTACGCCTATGCCAGCAACATCTTCGAAAGGACCTATAGAAACAACCCAGAAGCAACCATATGATAGCTTTCGGAATTGTCCAGTTTTGCAGTTTCATGCATTGTGTGACTTAGTGCAAGCTTAATGATGAAGAAAGGTGAAATCACCTATCGAACTACACATTCTAAGTGCTTTGTGTGTTTTTTTCTTCTACGCTCTTGTGTATCTTGATTTGTTACGTCTCTTGCAAGTTTGCAAAGTGTAGCATTTTCTTTAGAAGCCAAGCTGTATGCATTTTCAAACAGAGGTCGTAGATTTCGTGATGCTTTTCTTAAAAACACAGAATCACTGAGCCGCCTTTCGTTGATGGTCGTATATCTTTATTTCATGATGATCGTGCAGGGCTGGGACCGCAGCTACAACTTCGTCGCCGGGAAACAACACTCCGCTGACCGTGCACTCATCGGCACACATTAGCTGCGCATTCATGACACATTGTCGAGGAGGCATTTCTGTGATGAATGATCGTAAAAACAGGTTATAATCCCGGCTGCAATTAGGGTTAATTGCAAATGCGTAAACGTGTACGCCTATCTCATGTCGCGTGGTACTACGTCTCTCTATTAGCCGAATGCTATTCAAAATGCTCACTAATGCGAGCAGGGAAAGCCACCTTAAAGGAAAACTAAAACGAAACGAGGTTTTCCTCGTATTTGTACATTACTCTTTCGTAATACCAAAATCGCCACGCTTGCCTCAAGGATATCCATGGTGAGCGAGAAAACGCAACTAAAGAAAATGCGCCGGGCGCCCATCATCTTCGTATTCCCACGCCAATAACCATGACGTAATTGATTCAGAGTATGCCTCAGAGTACACTTTGACGGTGTACCTTGAGGCATACGTCATTTATAATCAGTAAAAATAAGGTGCAGTCTTGGTCAAATGTTCCTAGGCCACGCCTCAATAGAAACACATGGAATAGTGGCCTGGTTACTTTCGACCTCCCGCCCTTTCATACGCACTCATCTGTGGGGTAATAGACTTGACATACCAAGTTTCAGGAAGTTTCTGCGAGTCAATATGGCCGAAATTTGAAAATGTACACTTCGTAATCCATGCCGTCACGGACGAAAATTTGAAAATGGAAGTTCGACCTTGATTTTGCGCTCTATTAGTGAGCGCGTTATGGTGAAATTAACGCCATTTGAGGTTTTAGAATAGAATTTACCACCCTAAACTGATTAATTATTTCAATTTATTCTTACTTAAGGTACCTGTACACTAGCACCGAGAAGTGCTTCTGAAAGTGTGGCAGCAGGTAACGTCGCGTTTTCCTCCTTAAATAGCGGCCACAGCCACAATGAGCAGCCGAACACTTGTCTGAGACATTTCTCTTTAGGAAAGTGTACGCTTGCTTTGTGGCACTGAGAATCTAACTTGGTAACCCCAACATCGGAGAATAATGCTGGCTCATTCCGTAACCATTCTCGCCTTTCCGAATGATAAGTTCCTAAATGGATGTCTGCAGACCACAGGAGCTCCGTGAAGTCATTTTTGAGAGTCTTGGAAACTCGTCATCGAGGAAAAAAAAAAGCGCGGTTTCTGGAGGCACTATAACCTATAACAACAATCCTTGCCTAATTTGTTTTGTTTCACTTCAGCACAGTAGTGCAATGCGGCGAAGCTTACTTATATTTAGCTTTTTTATAAGGTGGTTGTAGAGGTTTTGTGGCATTTATATTCTAAGTATACAAGCGAGCACTTTTCCTCGACATTAATACTTGAAGAGCAAATAGAGATAGAAACAGGCTGAATGCGGCTGCCAATCACACACCTCATGGACGAGCAATTGAAGTCGAACAAGCGTTGCACTTTAGTTTTACCACTCTTTGCTAGGGTGAATTAAAACTCGCATATTTCACGCTGCGTTTTTTGTTAATTTATGAACCGCAACCCCCGCCCCTCGCTTTGCTTGCTGCAAACTGTCCCAGATCCGTTGCACGGTCCACAAGGGTTTCCCCGAAACATTCATAGCCGAGGACCACTTCTGTAAGCTTTAAGCAGTTAGTGTTCGCCTTGGCGGCAAGGTTAGGCTGCTCGATGCAAAATAAAGGCGCAATTGAACTGTTTCTAAATCGCGCAACAAAGAACCTATCTGAAAAAAAAAATTGCACAATTCTTCCTGAAATCCTTTCTTTCAATGCGTAATCGAGTTTTGCGACTAGGTCTGATAAGCTCTCTTAAAGGTTTATAAAATAATTTCTCTGTAATAAACCTTTCAGATGATACTCAGTACAATTTTTTTTCGTTTGTTGACTTGTCGCTCTATTATTTTTAAATATTTGTCAAACAATTGCAAATATGTACGTCACAGAAGCGGGAAATTGTACTTACCACCGCCCTCTGCACTTTTGGTTTAGAGATTCCGAAAAGATTCTGTTATGAGCGTAGAGATGGGGAAGATAAAACGACAGTGAACATGCAGAACACAAACAACGTACAAATTCAATGTCAGTACTTCACTCTACTGTGCAAGAAAAAAGAGAACAAAGACAAACAACCTGTACGACATCTTATCAAGGCTCCCTGCCTCTTCAGGCTGCATTGCCCGCGCCCGGCACTTGCATATTTCCGCTTTGTCTACCAAGGATCATAGCTCACGTTTGACAATCATTACCCACAATCATTACCCACTTGCACAGTAGGTCTATTGATGCGGAAAGCGGGCGGCAGCAACGGACTCAGGAATCACAGCAATCGGGGCTAACGCTCGCGCTTCGCTCCTCTTGCTAAAGGCGTGACCCACCGCGGCACATATTCTTCTTCCTCTCTACATATTCATTATTGCGCCAGCTTCGATTTCCACTCAGGTGACTGATGGTCACCTCAGTTAGAAAAATTAACAAAAGCCTATAATCGTAACTTTGGGAGCTCGTTTTTGTTTGCTAGACACAACATTAAATAGAACCGACAAGAAAACCACGGGAAGTATGGGGGAATTTATTTGTGGTAATTATCATCTGAAGCAAGTAAAGTGGAAGAAAAGAAAACTTGCCGCTAGCAGGAACCGAACCCGGGACCTTCGAATAACACGTCCGATGCTCTACCACTGAGGCATGCTGGCGGTCGTCCCTTCGTCCACTTTAGGGGGTATCTATGCTAATTTAAACGCTCAAGCGTCAGTCAGCCCCACGAGTAGTCATTGCAGCGAGTGGTGTGGAGCGCTTTTTTGCTTCCTGTTGGCGTTACGGGGCACGCGTGATCATATTACGAGCTGGCAGCTAACCAAGTTATCTTTTCGTCCACTTTTCTTTCTTCCCACTTACATTACAATTGCTTGTGATAGCATCACCTTTACTCATTGTCTGTTATTTTTTTTATTAATGTTATGTTTAACAAAGAAAAGGAGCCTTCAAGTTTGCACAAGTAACTTGATGCGGAAAGCCTCACGAGGCATTCGTAGATCAAATAACGTCTGCACTGTCAAAATATTACGTGTAGTGAAATAAACAAACGCTCGATGTTTGAAACAGGGCTGACTCGTATGCATTTACGTGATAGGCCGAATGACCGCTAAGTCAACCTTGGTTCGTTCCCGTTTGTAACGAAGGAAATCGCCAAATTTGTGGGCTTCACCAAATAAAGCCTTTTACTGGGGACAATCAAATATTGGCGAACAAGTTTTTGGGGTTCACTAGGCAGACTATCTATCTATCTATCTATCTATCTATCTATCTATCTATCTATCTATCTATCTATCTATCTATCTATCTATCTATCTATCTATCTATCTATCTATCTATCTATCTATCTATCTATCTATCTATCTATCTATCTATCTATCTATCTATCTATCTATCTATCTATCTATCTATCTATCTATCTGCCCGCCCGCCCGCCCGCCCGCTCGCTTGTCTGTCCGTCTGTCCGTCCGTCTGTCTGTCTGTCTGTCTGTCTGTCTGTCTGTCTGTCTGTATGTCTGTCTAACTGACATTACCAATTTTAATTAGACAGCGTATATACATCATACCACTGTATTATTTGTCATGCGCTTAGTCAACAAATTGTCAAATATCTTGTTCCACAGCACATGAATGTTATAATCATGAGTAGATTTTAAAAACATGGACTAATTCTGGAATATAGCTTTTTTCATTGTTCCTAATGTCCTTCCATGTTTTAGATTGGGAAGTCGCATCATATATCACATCACAGACCAACCCAACGCTTCTGTACGCGCTTCGTACAAAAGACGCAATGATATAGACAAGAAAAAGAAGCTAACTCACCGTGACATCGTCAGACAGCATACATTGTACAGACTGAAAGGGAATGCAGCATAATTCAAGCGAGTTCAGGAGTCGAAGAACGAAAGCTTTTTGTGGACATTCTGTTTCTCAGGACGCCACTTTAACAAAAAGAAAGCAAGAAACGATAGCAGGAAACTTATGCACTGAACATAGACTGAATGAACGTAACGTTGCACATTTTTACTATTCGTCAGACATTGACTGCCGCCTCGCACAATTCAACTAGATAATTAATGTTGCTTTCCAGTAAGCGTATTTAGAGATTTCGATAATATCACGCAAACATTTCCTTTATGCGCACAAAACGTTCCCGCTTTAACTTTGTCATTCACGTTGCCTGTGTTGAATGTATATCCAAAAAAGGTCTTTATTTATACATAAGACAACTGTCGTGATAGTTGAATTTGGTTATATGTTATGGCCTATATACTTATTTAAAAAAGTGAGTAAAAGAGGCTCAGGAAAATATGGCTTTCATAAAAGTATTAGGTTATAACAATTCTGCGCTACACAAAAAAAAGTCTGGGGTGAAAAGAAGTTAGACAGCAGGTCAGTTTTTTATTGAAACTTTAAATAAAACATGGGAAGGTTGGCTACATTAGACCCGGCTACATTTTAGTAGTTTGTTAGAAGTATTGAAGAAAGACACCAACAGAAGAAATAATAGAAATAATAAAAAATAATGAAAAGAGAAAAAATAATCAAAATAGTTTTTACATATCCTAATATCATTTGCCTATTCCTGATACCCGATGGTTTCGGGCTTTTTTTTTTATTATTAATGAGTCTCTTCCAGCTTCCGGTACGGCAAACTTCGAATAGGTCCATTATGTGCACTCTAGGACAAATCGAAGGTTTCGCCGCAAGGGTGAATCGAGTAATGCAATAACAAAAAATTGCAATATGCGGAGCGAGTTATTTAATCCGCTAGTGTTTCATTGGCGTAAATAAACAAAACGCTCGCGTAAAGAAACGCAGTCGCTGTAGCGAGCGAAATGACATTCGTGCTTTCGGTCCAACACAAACCGAGCCGGTGAGGGCACTACACGTACAAGGTATACGATCCGTCCGCTTACCTCAGCAGGACAGTGCGCGTGCGCTTTCGTCCGGCCCATGAAAGTACGCAGCTCCTACTTAACCCTTTTGGCCAGCCTCCATTGGGCTTTCGCACGATGAAAAACGTTTGAACCTCTCCGCTTAGCCCGTGGTCGCAGGCTTTCCTCACTCATTTCCACTCGCCCACATAGTACGACGCGCAGGCTGGTATTAACGCCCTTGCACTTCTTTAAACGGAACCTTAAGACGTCGGCGACGGCGAAAATGTGGGTCCGTACGACTGCCATAGCAATAAAAATATTACCTGTTAAATTGTTTTTATGTGTCCTGTTTTGTCGCATATAAAATACTTTAAACAAAACTCACAGGGTCTCTTATGCACTCATCGATGACTGACTGGAAGGTGTAAATCATTATTTTATTTTCTGAGTCGATGTGTTATCCTCCCCCATCACTCTTAAACTATTCGTAACGTAACGTGGCTTTCCACTGCCTTTAAGATTGGAGGCACTTCACCTGGCTTTGCACTGCCCCCATGATCGGCGCACCTTTTGACTAAGCTGCGATGTCAGTGGGATCATCATGCGGTTGCGTCACGTGACGTCATGATGAAGCCGAACGATGATGCCACGACTCCATGATTTTTTTCCATCACTTGTATCGGCAACACCGACGTTCGGACGGCGAATTTTTTTTTTGTGTTGTTTTCGGGAGCTTTCAGGCTTATTAATGCACGTTTACTCACTGTCTAGATCATTGTACTCTCTTCGTAGAGTTGTTGGAGGCACGACTCTCCAACAAAGAGTAAACGCTTCCGCGGGGAGTCAGCACTAACCAAAAGAGAGTAACGGGTAATATTTTTTTTGCGAAGCTTATGGCAGCATCTAGAATGAAACGGCAACGTGACTCACCTTCTCGTATTTACTTGCTTTCTGGCACTCCCAGCTGTAATTGGGGAAACCCTCGTCAAATGCGCCCTTCACGCACGATACAGCCTGGAAGAAACCGACGAATTCAGACGTGCAGACGTAGCCAGGTATATATTCTGAGTGATAGAAAACTTTACTATGATGATTAGCCTGCAAAGACTCAATATCTTATGCATTTGCCGATGACGACTTGGAGGTGAAAGCTATATGGTATGGCCATTTTACCGTGGACTTTGTATCGACGTTAGACTTTCATTAATTATCGTTCCCAGTTAAGCATCACTAATTACTCATTGCTAATTTAACCCTAGCCGATTAGCTTTGGAGAGTTATGACCCACTAATTAGCTTACTGCTCTCTCAATTTTTTCATTATCATTTATACGCACCGCTATGCTTTCGCTCACTTTATAGCTCTCTCTCTACCAGATGTGATGTACTCTTTGTTTCACTTATGTAATTAATCCTCCCAAATTAACGTCCACTAATGCACTCAGTACTCACTTTAATCACTTGGATTATGATCATATCGTTAACTTTTACAGTATAACTGAGTGCTAATCTAATTACTTTATTTGTAATAACAATAATCAAAAGTAAATTCAACCAAGTAGCTTTCCTACCTACTCGCTCAATACTCGATTTACATTCATTGTGTTAAATAAGTGCAGAGTCGTGCTTTCACTCGCTTTTGCGTGGCTTTTGCTCCACTCTCTTAGTCAGGCCCTGCCTAAAACAATGCAGATAACCAGTTATCCCGGTTATATGCGTTCTTTCAGGGCAGACCTAACCAAGCGTGTAAATGTCACGAGGTTTTTGTATACCGTGAACTACACTGGTGGAGGCTGCGCAGTCTTGCGCGGCTTACTGGGAGCCGTGGGAGTGACGTCACAGCCGTGGCAAACGCATTCTGTTCGTGCCTCTTCTTTGTTCGCGTCGGCCGCAGTGCGACATACGTATAGCGGGGTGTTTGCAAGCGTGGTATACAGCCGCCAAGAAGGAAAGCGAAATTGCTGCTCAGGAGAGCAGAATAGGGGTGAAGCGTCGGCTCCAGGGATTCGCTCGCAGGATTTCAAGCTGGACGGTTGTGCCCTCGCGATCTCCGACATCAGCGTAGCTCCCGCCGACTGGTTCGCCCTCCGCGGTCTCCTGACGCCGTGCAGCTCTCGCATTGTGGCACCCCGCCCTTGGACTGCTTCGACCGGATCCCCACTTTCCTATCTCCTTCTTTTTCTCTGGCTTGGCTGTCTTCTTCTCCGTCTATTTTCCTTCTATTCTTTTTATCCCTCCTTCCCCCCCACCCCTATAAGGCACTGCGCCGTGTCGCCTGAAGGCAGACAGAAATTAGGTGCCTTTTTCCTCTTCATTCTAACCACTACCACCATAAGTAGTTCCCTGGCAGTTCGTGGTTGAGTGTAGGAAGAACGTACAGAATAATGCTAGACGTGCTGCAGAGAGCAAAGTGAGGAACGTGTAGCAAGGCGGCGTTGCTAGGAGTCCTAGTGACGTGCCAGAATATCTCAGCAGCACCAACAAGACTACGTCGATGACGTCAAGGCTCAGGATGCGTCTGTATTGGCATGGCCGAACTAAGCCACTGTTAATCTTTTTCTTCCCTTCCCTCGCGTCCAATTTTCGTTCGAAACCACGTTCGCACGAGGTGCATGAGGTTCTATAGCCTTGATGAGTGTTAATATTGCCTTCAAGCATCGCGTCGCGAAATAAACAACGTGCGCTAAACTTGCCTGAAATTGGTCCCAGCTCTTTTCCAGTTTCAATAGAAGAGGCATAAGAGCAAACAGATTGGGCGCACATTGTCGGAACACTAAACAAAAAAAAAGGAAAGAATATATAAATATGCGAAACAAAGAAAGCAATGTGGAAGAGTCACTGACTTTTGCGGTATTTGTTGATAGCAGATGTTGAGTGGCCTTGTATTTGGTACCGACACCATGTATTCTACCTGTGATAGAAAACATTGGAATACCTATGCCCGGCTATCGGCTGCCCTATATATACGTATTCTAATACCTAGGGTAGGCAATAGGGCATAGGTATTCTACCTACATATTCTACATATGTATTCTCCCCATGGTATACTATATACGTAGAATACTCGTGATGTATTCTACCTGTGGTAAAATGCATCAGGAGGGTCACGCCTTTTTTTCCCTTTTGTTTTTTTTTTGTTTATTTCTAGCAGTCATTTCATTCACCGTTCTAGTACGGCTGAAAAAAAAAGCTTACTACATCGCTACACTCCTTAATGAGCTGCCTTTGTTTTGTCCAGAAATAGATGGCGTTATTGACATGACGAAGCGGCAAGAACAAGATGAACTAACACGAGCGCTAACATGTAACATCTAATTAAAGGCACCGTTGGTTCCTCTTGCTTTGTCAAACCGTCGTGAACGTGTGCCTCGAAGTGTTTTCGTGTTCATCGTTTGTTTTACCTTGACGCTATAATACATGACTTAGGTATGATGTTAATTGGGCTGCCTTTCAAGTATTATTAATGACGCCGCGGTGGTCCAGGGGTTAAGGTACTCTGCTGCTGACCCACAGATCGCGGCAGCTGCATTTTCGATGGTGGCGAAAATTCTGTAGGCTCGTGTGCTGAGATTTGAGCGCACGGTGAAGAACCCCATGTGGTCAAATTTTGGTACCCCTCCACTACAGCGTCTCTCATAATCATATGGCTTTTGGGACGTTAAACCCCACGTACCAGTCATTCAAGCAATCAAGCATAGAGTTTCAGCGTGTGTCTTGATTCTTTTTGTCTAAAAGAAAAATGAACAGTGGTATAATAATTAGGCACTAATCGCGAGCCAATTAAGGTTAATTACATTATCGTTCGCAAAACAACATATTACTTCACATTCTTTTGACGAATGTAATATCGAGTGCTTTATCAGCACGTATGAAGTTGGTGCATTTGTATGCATCGCATTATAGTTTGCGCCTCTATGGGATCGGCGTCGACTGGCAAGCGGCAGTTAAACCGTATGCGAGGCTCTGCACTCACGAAAAGTCGGCTCATTTTTCGCTTAAGGTTGTTTCACTTTCGGAGGGAAAAACCTTACGTGTCTTGCACGATTCCGGTAGACTTTCCTTCTTGACGGCCAGTAGCTTCTGCTTAAACACCTGAAACGTCATTTTTTGCGCCGAGCAGCTTAAAATGAAAAGCGTTGCGAAAGCGAGAAACGCCACCGACGACTTCATGCTGGGTCTCGCTGTCGAAGTTGTTTGGAGAATCGAATCGGCCGAACAGTGTCAGTGCAATAAAGGTGATTTTATAAAGCGCGATGTCTTAGCGTACGCTGGTGCTTTCTGATGTGCGAATGGTCAGATGTGCCAGCAACGAGTATACAATAAAAGCTGTCAATGCGTCATCCTAATGTCCGAGTTCATTCTTATGGGCGAGGAAAAAAAAAAAAGGAAGACATACTCCGATCGCCTGAGGCGAATCAGAAAACAAAATCTGGATTGTTTAATGAAAGAACTGCGAAGAAAAAAGTCTGCAAAGCTGAATCAAAAGATTTCTTACGAAGGCAACCTGGATGAACTGTAAAATGAGGTGACTATAAACAAAATTCGCGACTTCGGAAAATGAAGAGTCGGTTTTATGGTAAGAGATCTTGACGTCTAGTGACAGCTGGCTTGGCGTTAACTATTTGTCATCTTATGAGTGTGCTTATACACTTTTTTTACTTGTTTTACTTGTCATTAAAAAACCTTTCATCTTTTTTTTCTTTTTCTTTTGTTTGCAAAGGCTGACAAGTGATTCAGGAGAAGACATGAGGGACAGTTTTGACGGTGGTCACGTTGTTTTGCGAGCGTCTTTGAACTCCAAAATAGCCTCATCAAACTTCAGACTGGCAGTTGTCTTCGACACAACGGCCTGGCACCTATTCCTAGACTTACTGAGGCATTGATCCTTCTCTTTGAACAAACCAAGACAATTGTTTAGTACGTCTCACATTCCAAGTCGCATCGTGTCCATTTTTTTCTTTCGTTCTTCAACTAGTGTTGTTCTCGCAAAAAGGCTGCTGAGCTCAGTATTTCATCACAGCGACACTCCATACTGCCTCATTATTATCGGCGCTATAGAAGTCGATCTTAGGAAATATTTTTAATGTATTTTGTGACGTATAAATGACACTACCGATAACTGTCGATTTTCAGACCATGTCGTATCAATAACAAATCATGACCGCAGCTAGAGCCTGCATATTTGCACATGACCTAGTTTTTTTTATTACTTTCATTGTTTTCATGGACTGTGGGAGAAAAAATATTCGGAATGAAATGGCCGGATTTCAAAGTGGAGTTTTATTAACCTAGTTCTTATTATTTGGATTGACATATTGCTGAATAAGCTGAGCTGGTTGGTAATTTCAATGGGATAATGACATGTTAGTGATAATTCCAATATGATAATCTCATGTTAAATCAATTATGTAGATGGTGTAACCAGAGCTGGGGTCACTGCTGTCTAGTATACGATAAGTTATGTGACAAGCTACGTTACAAGCTATACGTTGAAGCACTTGCGAGAACACGATACGTGTTATCAGGAGTGCTTCAGCGTAGCTTGGTACGTGAGCTGGTCCGACTTGCAGTGCAGTCGCAGACGATAAGCGGCTAATTGCGATAGTTACTAGCAGTCGCCGTAGAATGCATGCAATTTTAAGCAATAAGTCGCAGAGACTAGACGAGAAGAACGAAGTACGAGTGCTGTCTGAGAACTGAAATTTAATTTTAAAAAAAGAGAGAACACTAAACTGGTACCATGGAGGCGTAGGAATTTCAAGTAACGTGAAAGAAATTGTTATAAGCGTGCGTACCAGAAAGATATGCAATATACAAACGTTTTATTTTAATTCAAACAACGCTACCGTGAGTTGTTTTGGTTCCTCGAAAGATAAAAAAATAGGGGTAGCTTCTGCGGCAATTGAGAAGAAGGCTAGAAGAAGAACAGTCGTATAGGTCGCTCGCTGAAGCATCGCAACGCTGCCGCTTCCTGCGCAGTTGGGGTTGTTTATATGGGTTCCCGACTCCTGCGGGGAGGTGTATACAGGCCTGTCCACTAAATGCATTAATGCCAGACTTTTTCAGCACCGAAATTCAGCACATACCACGTACATACCTTGGGAATCGATGTTACGCGAAGCATGCGGATAGAAGGTGACTGTGTTGCAATTTTTCTACTGCGGCGAAATGTTACGAAGTGGCGCCAAACATGTGTACAAATGCACGCACAGACATACGTTAAACCACCGGATATGTTTATATAACCTGTTGATTATAGTTGCGTAACGATGCCAGCAGTAACATGGTTATTAGCAACACTGGAAACGGTAAGCTGATGTGAAGCGCTGGGGGTCGCGAGTATGACAGCCCCTGGAAGCTTATACATAAATCAACTTCAGCGGATGATGCCTAGCTCCCATTGACACTATAACCCAACGTGACGACTGTATCATATAGGAGTACACATTTAATGTTTATAAAATTGAATAGCCAGCACTGCAACCGCAATGGACGATTAAGCTCTATTTCAAAAATAGTTCCGAAACCTGCCGTGGCTCTGCAGGTAGAATATTTGATTGCCTGGCAGAATGCCGGGGTTCGATTCGTGCTGGGACCCTGACATTTATTCTTCGCATTCGTCGGGACAACGCTGCCGATGTCAGCTTTTCCTCAATGCTGATGCGTTAAAATTACCCATTTCTGTTTTTGCCGCTGCTGTGTAGATACAAAATATTTATCACCCACATGGCTGTTGCACATACCCGCCTGCCGCACGTCTGGCGAAAAGGGTTTAACGACGTACGCCACGGGATTGTGACATTATTCATGTGATGATCATCGAGTCATATTCGTTGATGATATTGTCGCGACGTGAAGACAGGTGTACTATTTGAAGAAGCTGAAAAAACAGCAGTGGGTCAGTCTTTTTATTTACCGTGCGCCAGAGAGTTCCTTGTCTTTCTCGTTGTTGCTTTCTGCATAAAAGTGTGCAGGTGCGCGTATGCATTGTCGCCTTCGTCTTTCTCAAAACGCACGTGACAATATCATGATGATATGTGGGGTTTAACGTCCCAAAACCACCAAATAATTTTGAGAGACGCCGTAATGGAGGGCTCCGAAAATTTCGACCGCCTGGGGGTTCTTTAACGTGCATTCAAATCTGAGCACACGGGCCTACACCATTTCCACCTACATCGGAAATGCAGCCGCCGCAGCCGGTATTCGATCCTGCGACCGGCTGGTCAGCAGCCGAGTACCTTACCCACTAGACCACCTTGGCGGCGGGGCTAGTCATAGTCGTCAATTAAACCAGTCAAACTGTCTTACCCTCCCCTACAAGTTTTTGTTTACCCCAAGCTCTAGATAGATAGATAGATAGATAGATAGATAGATAGATAGATAGATAGATAGATAGATAGATAGATAGATAGATAGATAGATAGATAGATAGATAGATAGATAGATAGATAGATAGATAGATAGATAGATAGATAGATAGATAGATAGATAGATAGATAGATAGATAGATAGATAGATAGATAGATAGATAGATAGATAGATAGATAGATAGATAGATAGATAGATAGATAGATAGATAGATAGATAGATAGATAGATAGATAGATAGATAGATAGATAGATAGATAGATAGATAGATAGATAGATAGATAGATAGATAGATAGATAGATAGATAGATAGATAGATAGATAGATAGATAGACTAGATAGATAGATAGATAGACAGACAGACAGACAGACAGACAGACAGATAAATAGGTAGGTAGGTAGGTAGGTAGGTAGGAAGGTAGGTAGGTAGGTAGGTAGGAAGGTAGGTAGGTCCTTCATCAAAAAAAGGGCGATGATTGAAAATATATCTGAGCATTCTGCTTACTAGATTGTGAGGTTTGCAGACTTAAAAATTTCTTTCACTCTACCTAAAATTCCTCTGCACGCACGGCGTTGGTTTTTCGCGTCGTTTTTCTTTTTCGCCTCAATAAACATAATTTGTTAGACAGCAAACTTTAGAAACACCACAGCTTCCGTGATTCTATATTATAAACACAGTATTGTTGTTGCGCACGTAAACCCCCGGTGACGATGAGGAAATATTACGTATGCTTCTGATGAAAATTGATTAGAACTCGTGTTGCTTCTCACTGGTCTGCGTGAGAGGTATGCTTAGTATGGTGCATCATCCTTTATTCGTCAAACCTCACTCAAGAAGACGAGCATGGTCTTGGTGTCAGTCCTTCGAATTTTCCCACACGCATTCCTGAAAAGAGAAAATAGAAAGACGCCAATTCACATATAATTTGGGCAGAGTATAGTCGAACTTGCGACGCCATTTAAACGTATCTTAAAATGAAAAAGAAGAATACCAGATGCAAAGCAGAAACAGAGTTGTTATGACAAAACGTTGTCTCTGGCTTTTTCACACAAATCTCGCCGAATGCCCGTCATGATTCCTTAGAAGGAATTGCATCGTGACAGCTTGTATCTGTTCTGGCTGTAACACTTGCAGCTGCCTATATTTTATCACTATAGTGGTGTAACATTTCAATTTCAATTTTTTTCATAATTGAGTAATTGTGCCTGAACAGTGCCTTTACATTTCAACAGCGAGATTCGAGCGTCTTTATTAGAAATATCAGTGATTTAATGCATTTGGCGACTCTCAGGCCTTAGTTCTGAACTCTGCCCGAGTCCAAATGGTTGAACGATAGAAATAACTAACTTAAATACGTTAGACATAATATGGTGGATGTGTAATTAGACACCTGGCCCTCTCAGCTTCATGAAGGGAATTTTAAGAATTACCTAATATTCTAAAATATCACCTCTGTCATTACGTGTGAGCGCCCCACTTGAATATGCTGGCATCTTTTATTAACATTACGCATTTATATTTACAAATAAATTACAAAACATCCTCGTCATGGTGCACTCATTATATGCTAAATAGTTAGAGTTTAGAGGTTATGACGCTAGGCTGCTGACCCAAAGGTCCCTGGTTCGATTGCGGCCGCGGCGGTGACATTTCGACCGAGGCGAAGAAGTGGCAGACGTTTGCAGTGCATCCTGTGACGTCATTGCACGACGCCCTCCACTACTCCGTCTCTCATAATCGTGTAGTGGTTTCGGTACCTAAAACCGTTATATTATTATTATTATTATTATTATTATTATTATTATTATTATTATTATTATTATTATTATTATTATTATTATTATTATTATTATTATTATTATTATTTAAAGATTAGAATTATAGATTGTAAACTTAAACTACCGCTTGAACTCGCAACAACAGAGAAAAGCATGACTTAAATTTGTTTCGCTACATTTATTATTTCGTAGTCGTCATTCATTAAGATTACTAGATTAATTAACCAACGCATGAGCAGCAACCGAAATTCACAGCATATGTTTCCTTATAGAAAATTGGTACCTATAAAATTTTGCTTAGTGTCACTCGTTATAGGCTCTCTGGTTATTTCTTTCATGTTCTATCTATGAAGCGTGGAAACTTGGGCAAGTTGGTAGGACATAACTGAATGTAGGAACAGCGAAACCTAGAAGTAGTTACTGCGTAACTACGGAAGCGAAAAAAATAACTAGGAAAAAAAAGAGCACTGACTTTCAACAAAGATTTATTATCGGAGTGGTTTACATATATAGACGGGGAAAAAAAAGGAGAAAATGGGCATGCGTAGAAGGGTGCAGGAACAACCACTGCAATACAATGTCAGCAAAACTCCTCTCTCTTGTTGAATGAGCTGAAAACGAATACATATGTAACTTAAAAAAGATCGAGATACGCAATCTCCTTTTGCAACAACGCAACCGATGGACAACCTACACATTTACCGTCAAACTAATTTATTTGATAAGCTGTGTTATTGGTGTCGTATATCTTATTCCACTATCGTGCGGAATGATATACATAGGGCAAACCGGAAGGTGCCTGAATGATTGTTTAAGAGAACACAATAATAATGTGCACAATGTGGTTTAAGGACACCTCGGAATCCACTGCCGAGACTGCAGCTGCGTGCCCCTCTTTGAGCGTTGCGAGGTATTAGGCAAGCACCACTTGCAGGCCACGCGCGAGATAATTGAAGCCTATCAAATAAATAAGTTTGACGGTAAATGTGTAAGTTATCCATCGGTTGCGTTGTTGCAAAAAGAGATTGCGTATCTCGATCATTTTAAAGATCCATGTGTATTTGTTTTCAGCTCATTCAACAAGAGACAAAGGTTTTGCTGACATTGTATGGCAGTTTCTGTTCCTGCACCCTTCTACGCATGCCCATATTCTCTTTTTTTCTTCGTCTATATATGTACACCACTCCGATATTAAATCTTTGTTGAAAGTCGGTGCTCTTTTCTGTTCTTGGTGTTTTATTTTTTCGCTTCCGTAGTTACGCAGTAACTACTTCTAGGTTTCGCTGTTCCTACATTCAGTTATGTTCGATCATCGTGTTCCTAGCTTTCAATGCATGTGCGGGTATCATTTATGTATGATTAAGTAATAAATATACATAGGCCTTTATTCGCGTAACTTGAATATTCTTCCCAAGTTACTGCATATTTTACGAAACGAAACTGTTTAATGGGCCCGGAAACACCCAACGGTTTGCTCTAAACTTGCACGAGAGCACGCGCTAGTGAAAAGTATAATGCCTGTATTGACCCTGTTTCCTACAAGTAAAGAAAAAGAAACCTATAAAGATAGTTCAGTGATAAAAAAGACAATCATGGCGAAGGCCTCAAATAACGCGACAAACAATAAGCGATTTTTGGCTTTCGGTTTTATTCAACGGACTAAAATTGTCGTAATACCCCTCTAAGTACAATCTAGCTCATTGAGTAAAGTATAAGATAAGCCGTTTCGATATGACGTCCGCAAAATTAATATTCCTCAGTGTTATAGTTTGACTACTGCCAACAACGAATGCATACCGCAGCTCCGCCGCGGTGGTCTAGTGGCTACTCGCCTGTTGACCCGTCGGACGCGGGATAGAATCCCGGCTTCGGCGACTGCATTTTGAATGAAGGCGAAAATGACGTAGGCCCGTGTTCTCAGATTTGGGTGCTCGTCAAAGAACCTTAGGAGGTCTAAATTTCCGGAGCCCTCCACTACGGCGCCTCTCATAATCATATGGTGAACATAGTTTTGGGACGTTAAACCCCAGATATCAGTCGAATACATACCACAGTGAATAAACTTATAAGAATACGCTAACTCGTTTAAGGCATATTGAGACTTGTGCCGTGTGCCATTGAGTCCCTGTGACTTTCAAGGTAGCTTTCATCATGTTATGGCTTCATTCTAACGACATTGTATGATTATCGCAAGTGGCTTTTTTTTTTTTCGCATCAGTGCAACGCTGTACACGACGTTGAGTTAGGTCAACATTTGTTCTACGGAACTAAAAACAATGTTCTTGTTCCCAAGTGGGGTTCGCAACATAAGGGGGGACGGGAAAATAGCAGCCACGAGAGGAAAGTGGCATTATGATGTCCATATCTGCACAGTATAAGGCACAGGTATTTTTTAAATAAAAAGTAATAACATTACGTGCATCCGAAGGACAAGGTGTGCTGCGAAAAAAAAAAAAAGGTTTTCGTGCATGCGGTATTTGTTTGTGAATGATCTCACGAAAGCGTCGTGGACTTGTGTGCTGTTCTCCTGCCCCATGATGGCCTAGAAGAAATAGAAATAGCTAGTTTCGTAAGAATACACAAAGAGAAGAAGGAGACTTACGAATATTTCAAAGAAAGCGCATGTAAATTGACTGCAGCCGTACATTAACGGCGTGTGAATTCCCGTCCTTATCAAAAACGACTGGTGAGATTTCGCAATTGCACCTTTAGAGGGCCAAGTCCGGGCCATTCAGCAGGCCCGCGGAACGGCCGAAAGGCTTGACCTGGCAGTTTCGACGTGATAGTCGCACGCTATACGTGCTGACGTTCGTCTTGCCGGACATCAATAAAGCTTTGCACCAACCCACCGACCATCAAAGGGGTTCTGAACCATTTTTCCAAGTTAACATATAATGCAGCATCGCATTCCATTGTCTCAAGGAACGATTGCCGCTAAATTTTCTAGAGTCCGTCCAGAATGAGCAGCATTGCAGGGATTTGCCGGCAGCCCCAATGAGAAAACAGGGAAGGAGATTGCCTGAGAAAATTGACACCTCGCGCTCCGCATCTAAACGCTCCTTTCCCCACACTACTGCGAGATTTGGATTAGCTGTACAGCTGCGTCCCGCAGGATGTGCCTTTACACCGAACACGAGGGGTGGTCTATGACGACTTTGACGTTAGTGGGCATCGGACAGGAACAATTACTGCGAAGGCAGTTGCGCCTTTTTGGTTCAATTATGGGTAACAAATATGTCGTATAGAAAACGCCGGATTGTACGTTTAACCAACGCTTCGTAGAAACTTTGGTCCAGCTTTATAGACAACAATGCGTGGATATTCTATATCACCACAAAACACTTCAAACATTGAGGAAGCAAGAGTTTTTTTTTTTAATTGAGAATATATTCAACAACTAGAAGTATGAGTTCTCTACTACATATATGACAGAGCGCTTGATGTACCTTTTATAACCAGCAAAATGCGTGTGGGGCTGAATTGTTTCAATATACTGGCATTTTACTTGATGTTCTGCACAATTTACATCTTACATTCACGTATACATCACATTCAACACACAGAAGCGGAGACTTTAGATGCTGAGAAAGCCCCCGGTATGAGATCATACGGTGGACCGATGTGCGTGCCTACATGAACTGTGTTTTATTGATTATGTATCTAGCCCTTTTCTTCAACCACCTCAATTGTGAGGCTAGCTGTATTTTCAAATAAATAAATAAATGAATGAGCAAATTAACAAATAAATAAATAAATAAATTGATGTTGCACGCCGTATTTTCAAGGAGTTCTTTTTAGCGGCATTATATCCAGTGACACATTCCAACCGACAAAAACATTTTGCTTCTCACCAAGGTCTCCGGCTTTCTGAAGCATTCCAAATTCTGAAGGAGAGAGAAAACACGCGTGTAATTAGCCTGAACCATATGCGTTTATTATATGTACAGTAAGATTTTACACAAACATTTCAGGAAGAGCATAATGATTCCCACCAGAGTTCCCAGTTCTGCCTATAACAAGTGATGATTATTAGCTTACCTCGCTGGCATCTGGCAACGCTGATAACCACGCACTCTCCAAAAATCTAGCACCTTTTATCGTCTGTTAACATTGCATTTAAGGGATACCAGTGAGAAAAAGTGGGGTACAATTTTACAATCCCGAAAACACCACTTTTGCTGCGAGACAAGGCTTAGTAAGCGAGAAAACGTGCGAACAGAGAACGCAAGTGGCGGCGCCACCTTGAGATTCTACATCAAACACCATGATGGAAGAGATTTTGAAGGTGCCTGCTGGATCCTTCGTATATATGCTATAGCTTCTAATCGATAAAAAATGAAGTACATTGTCATCTGTGGGTGTCATAGACCTGTAGCATATACGAAGTTTCAGAAGTTTCACGAGCCAATGTCGCGAAAATACGAAAAGTAAATTTTCCAATTCGCGATGTCACACGTGGAGATTCAGTGTTAAAATGAGATTTCAACATTGATTTCATCCATTCATGATCAACCTATGATAGTGAAACTTATGGCATTAGAGTTCTCGCAGTACAGTTTATAAATCTAAACCAAGTCACTGTTGCTCTTTAGTGTCCATTCAAAGAGTGTTTTGGGGGGCCGTCATCATGATACTTCTGATACGACTGTTTACGCATCTACTGGACATTCCTGTGAAAACTGCCCCGAAATGTTTAAAGAGACACTAAAGAGAAACAATGAATTGTTTTGCACTAATAAACTGCACTCTGAGAACTCTAATGTGATAGGTTTCACCATCAGAAGTTCATTATTAGCGGAGAAAATCGAGGTTGAAGTTGAATTTTTTAAAGTTTGCGCTGTAATCTTCGCGCGAGACGTAAGAAATTCCACATTGTATTTTTCGTATTTTCATGACATTGACTCAATGAAATTTTCCGAGACTTCGTATTCTAAGCCTTCGGCACCCATAGATTACAAAGTACTTCAATTTTGTCGATTAGAAGCTACGAAGAACTAGTAGACGCCTTGAAAATTTGATGACGTCACAGTGTTTGGAGCGGGAACCTCAAGGTGGCTTTTCCACCCACAGTTTCTTTTCGCGCGTTTTCTCGTTCATCAGGCGTCGTCTCGCGGTAAAAGCTGTGTTTCCGGGATTGTGAAGTTGTACTTTACTTAGACGCGAAAAAGCGTTTTGCTCTTGAGTGTCTCTTGAAGAGCAACTGTGGAATACCGCACAACGATGGTCATTACGCTGGAGTATATGCAGAAGATATTATGAAGATAAAAAATTGACATACATAACAGACTATATATTCATTACTTGACCTATGCATCCTGTGCCACTAATTACAGTTTACAAATTTACAAGGCTCCGAGTTAAAATTGCTATGCTTTGATTATTTTTTTAGGTTTCAAGGTGCTACAAGAAAACTGCGAGTTGAAGGCTGCGTGTTTCATTTCACAACGTTTGTACTACAGACATCCGCAAACATTCGCTTCGGCGAGGATTTCTCTGCCTTGGTTCTCACGCTCGTTTTTTAAGTTCTACTTGAGGATCGCCTATGTAATAAATTATTAACTAGTATAGAGTTACGCTGTATATTAGGCACCCAGATAATGATATTTCTTGTCAGCTATAGGGGCGACGACTTGTTCTTTCGTTTTTGTCTTGGTGAAGAAAAACTGCTCGCACAGTCAAGTTACTGGCTGATTGAGCTTCTTATCTCCGTGTGTTGACATCCGGCAACGATTTGGCCCGCCACGGTTCTCGGCTGCTGACCCAAAAGTCGCGGGTTCGATTCCGGCCGTCGCATTTCGGCTGAGGCGACACCGTAGAGGCCCGTACTGTGCGACGCTATAGTGCACGTCTAAAGAACACCAGGTAGTCCGAATTTCCGTAGCCCTCCCATGTATATATGGCGTCTCGTTAAAATATCGTGGTTTCGGGCCGTTAAACTCCGCATATTATTATATCGCAACGACTTACTTCTATTTCCTTCCCTCGCGAGGGCATGTAACAGGTTTTGTGACTTACCTTTCCGAACTTGTTGGATCTGCTGCACTCAACCGAATAATCCGGAAATTTCTCCTGCAGCGCCTCCTTGGCGCAAGGTATTTTCTGCAAGAAACGTGCACGTGACAATTGTGCCCGAGGCCTGCGCGTCGGGTCTATAGACCGTTCTGACACACCCCTTTGACCGTTGCAGTTCCATTTGTGGGATAACAGAGAGCTCAGCTATAGTTGGTATAGGCATTAAGTGTAAAACAATTAAGGCAGCTTCGCACCATACTGGTGTCAAGCCTTTGAAGGAACTGCGGTGCGGGGCACTCCGGTTCTTTTCCCCTCCCCTTCTTCTTTTCTCATGTTCCCTTTGTTTCTTTTTTTTTTTTTATGAAGATTGTTGTAGCACGAGCTCGTAACGATGACAAATGGACAGAAGAGGAGCGCTCGTCTTCTTGTCCCCTTGTCGTCGTTCTGAGCTCGCGCTATAACTCTAGTCATGTCCTATCAACTAGCGCGAACCACCGCTCTTCTAATTTACATATCTTTTTATCTTTCTATTCATTTTTTTCATCTTTATCTATTTCTTACTCTGCCTATTATGCGCCAAGGAGGTTCTGTAACCTTCTTGTTTCGCGCTCGCTCTTTTTTTTTTTTATACGTGGTTCTGCCTGCGTCACGTTAAGCGCATTAGTTTTCCTCTATTTTTTTTTTGCCGATGACGATAAGTGATCATCATCACGGCGTTACAAAAACAAGATGAAGAAGACTTGCGTTTGGCGCAAAGTACGTGAGACTCATGGAGCGTTACACCAAACAGCGTACTACAGCACACGACTGCTTAAGCCCGATCCCCTTAAGGGAGAGAGAGAGAAGTGAAAACACTGCAGATCGCCTGGTCTTCTCTTGCACCCGTGTTTTACACGTCCATGGCAGTCTCTCTATAGCTGGCATTCATTGGTGTTTTAAAAGCCAACTCCGGCGATTTTTCTACAGTCAATGAATCTAAATGAAGTTATCTGGGTACGTTCCTCTGCACATTTCTGTCATTTATGCCAAATTATATGCTCGAGAGATGCGCTGATGATTATTTGCGAATGAATTTCAAAGATTGCCTCGAAAAAGCTCACATGACTTGCCGGAATTATTGGCAACACTGTCTGTGTGACGTCATGTTTGGCATGTCAACGGAAGTGACGCACCCGATGGCATCGCTAGCTTTGGCCACTACAGCATTTACTGTGCGTTTACTGTGTGTTTGCAAGGCGGCTGTGTTTAGCACGGAAAAGCTTCCTTCCTTCATCTTTGGTGTTTGGCCGGCTCGGCTCGGCGCACTCACCTCTGTCTGCTCCCAGTGCCTGCTCGTCCCGCCTTTCGCACTTTTCATATTCCGCGCCGGCGGGACAAGTCAACCAGTTCTTACCAAATAATACGTAATATGTAGACAGTTCACTTCGGTTAGGTTTTGGTTTCGGTATTGCACCCTTTCGTCTATTAAAATTTATTTTTGAGTTTGCTGAGCATTTCAGCTATCGCACTCGTGACAAAAGTGCCTCGGGAACATAGGAGCACCATTACCTTGACATGGTCGAAAAATCACCGGAGTCGGCCTTTAAATCAAGAAGGCTGGAATGTGAGTTGACGGGGGGGGGGGAGGGGGTAAGGGGGCGGTCAAGTGTTTTTTTTTTTCTGGTATATTAAGTGTAATTTTTATGCACTTGCAGTATAAGCTACACAGTTTGACCGAAACTTCCCCATTCCGCATATTGGTGTGAAACGTGCTTCAGCACTGCAAGTAAATTTTTCTCGTTCATGATTGATCGTGTTGGTCGATCAAGCAAGCACCCCTTCCCTACGAATGCTCCTCTTAGTTTATTTCGTATTATCCTACTCCTGTGTAGCATTCATCTTCATTTCAGCGAATGACCTTCAGGCGAAGTAGCGAGCCCCGAATAGGAAAGCACGCACATCTCGAGCTTTTTTTTTATTTTCATCCCGTTAACTCTGTATTTCTCTCTCGCTTCCTATGTCAGAATTTCAAGTTGTAAATTTTACCGCTGGAAGTTTCTATGAGGCTTGCCCGGTACCGGTGGATTGAACAATGATCCGGTGGCTAAAAGCAGAGTGGATAGAAAAAAAAAATTGCCCGCAGCTTCCCTCGGGGGAACACTGAGGAGGATGCGGACCATATAATTGGTTAACGGGGTGTTAAAGTGCGACTTACTTGGGTCGATGGCTAAATTGGTTAACGTGGTTGTGAAATGGGGTGTTAAATTGCGACTTACTTGGGTCGATGGCTAAATTGGTTAACGTGGTTGTAGGAGGGGGTGTTAAATGAGTGAACACGTACACACGTATGCGAAAGGGCGGCGCTGGTCGAAGGGACGTCGATCATTGTGTTTGTGGATTCGTTGGAATTCATTTCACCGCGACCTTGGACGTCGACGCGCCGTACAAACCAACCGACGAGCGGCAACTGAGCGAGCGAGCGCCGACCTTGAGTATATATACAGCTCGACGGCGCATGCACTGTCAGCTGTTGAATGTTCTCGAAGCGCGACGCCACATGCGCGTCCACTGGAGAATCAGGAGAATTGTAGATGTCGAACGCGGTGTGTAGAGGAGGAAGGGTGCACAGATGGTGGAGGAGTGAAGCGCGCGCGGTGTGTAGAGGAGGAAGGGATGCACAGATGGTGGAAGAGTGGGCGACGGCGCGACGGCGCATGCGCGCGCGTCAGCTGTCGAATGTTCGAGAAGCGGTGCGGACGGCGCGGACGGCGCACTACAAGGCGCGAGTATAAGATGCTCCGCATCTAAAACTTGAGGCATGGTAATGTACCCTTGCGAAAGTAAACTTGAACGACCTGTGGGCTGCTGAAAAACGCGTTTAGACAATTTACAGACTGTCCATATTTTTGTAAGGGTAGTTCTTCAAATTGCAAGCTTTCATATAACAAATTAAAAACAGATCTTCTTTAACTTATAAGTCGATGGCAGGTTAACTAAGAAGTAATGTTTTCAGGCATGACATAACGAAGAAAAACCCTCAACAGTTTCGCGGGGCAAACACTGCGAAAAAAAAAGACGATGACAAAAAAGTGCCTGGTATTCAGTGGGCGAGCGCTGTAGCAACACTCGTCCACTGTACCATGTCTTCTTGTTTTTCCACTGCTCCTCCCCGGCCAAACCGTGTACAGACTCGAACAAATCAAAGTATTGCCGAGAAGTTCGCCACGCGACGCTCTCTCGCTCCCCAACGAACGCACTAGGACTTGTACAATTGCATTGTGAAAGTTCATTTTTCTCTTTCTTTTTTTTTTCTCTTTTCGGTGTGACCATCACGTTTTTTTTTTATCTTGATCAGGTATGACCCTCCACGATGGTATAGTGACTAATGTACTCGGCTGCCGACGCACAGGACGCGGGATTGAATCCCGCGGCCGTGGTGGCCACATTTTTTGATGGAGGCGAAAATGCTTGAGTTGCCTAAATTTAGGTTCACGTTAGAGAACCTCAGGTGGTCAAAATTTCTAGATCCCTCCAATATATACGGCGTCTCTCATTGTCATATGATGGTTTCGGAAATGTTAAACCCTAACAATTATTAAACTTTATCAGTATTCTGCCTCAAATCTCGCTATGCTTCTTTTTTTTTCTTTATCTGGCTATTGTGCATTACTTTTATTCTGCACAAATAAAATGTTCTCGCTTGTTAATTGACTGTTTTTCTTTGCTCTTGGCCACACGTCCATACGTTACGTTGTGCTGCGCTCTATATATTCAAGCCACCTATCGCTGTTTTGTTTTTTTTTTTTTCGGTGTCCATCTGTGAGATTGTACATACTGGAAATAAATATTTGATTATATTTGATTTCTCTGCCTTACGTCTGCACTGCTCACCTTTATGTCTTCCCAGTGCCGGCCCAGTGTGTCTAAATGGCGCAGCAGGCCCATCATTCTTACCACGCAGTTTTTCATCACTGCACATACACGAAAAAGCACGGCCATTCTAGAAAATTGCCGGGAATATCCAACACGTAAGTGCACTCTTTGACGTAATAATCAATTCATATACATGCTCACGTCCAAACGTTTGAAAAAGGCAATGTCTTGTAAACTTCTCATAATTTAGTGCTTAACAATCAACTCTATTTAAACACTTCTTAGTGTGCGAAGAGAATCCAACAGATATCTAACACTGATACGAACTTTTCTGTTGTTGTCAAGTGCCACGTAGTTGCGGTTGACTTCTTGTGACAAGAAAATGGGTATGTAAACGCAAATTACGCTATATAGTTATTTAGGCTCAGCGAGCCGCTTCTTTGTGGCCTTTACCTAACAACCTCTTCAGCGGGTGACCTAATTTTGTCATACATTTAAAGTTAGCTTTCATTAGGCCTGCTTCACGCCACACTAAATTGACCAACCACAAAATGTGACTAAAATAAGAAAATCCTTAGCTTCACTGATGAGGATTTCGAGACAAGCGCTTGCTGCGCCACCTCTTGGTGGCGGCCGCATGCCTCGCCCTGACTTGGCGGTAAACAGGCGGCAAAGAACCATATGTTGAAACTAAACAATATGTATATCGACATTGACAGTCGTTTACACATATTAAATACCCAGTGAAAGATTTTGTTAAAACTGTGCTATCGTACGTGCCACAAAGCACGTCATTTCTGAGGGAATTCCGACGCTCTTGTGGAACTAACCAAAAGGTATTCAAGTGTCTTGGGAAATAAACGAATTTAGTGGTACTGTAGTGGAAGTTTACCTGAACTTTCCACAGGGTATTTAGTATGCACAAGCATGTGTCGAATTCTGTAACAACTCTTGCTCAACAGGTATGATTTTCAGTTCGTCGATTTTTTTTTTCATTCAATTGAGCTGGGGCTAGTGGCTGCCACCGAGAAATGCACGGCATACAATCAAGAATAATGTGAATAATACATTTGCATCGAAAGAGCATTGGTAATTAGGTCTAATCTTTTACATGACTAAAAGTGTTTTTTTTTTGCTCTACATAAAATTCAAGATTTTGCACCATGAATCATCAGAACTCAAGAGAATATACTAGGTTTTTCTTTAATTGTTGCGTTTGATAATCCGTACCCATCAGTGCGGCAACAATAACCGGGGCGTTCACGCGATGTAGTTTAGCCTCAAGCCTATATCTGTCTTAATTTTGTGCGACGTATACAATACTTCAGGTATAATGCTTTTAATTTCGCGGAAACACTGGAAGGACAGGTTCTGCTGCGGCATGGTAAAATTTGTGCTAATTGAGTTTAGCCTAGCTTCCATGACTACCAGCGGCGTCTTTTACTCGCTCAGCTGGAGGTTCTTGTTGCGACACTTGCAGTAGCCGACTATGCTATAGCTGCACATTGCTGAAATGAATAATGTTGCTGTAAGTAGCTCAGGTAAACATTCCTTAATATGAACACAAATACCTCATGGTCATTTTATAATTCAACAACACTTGTCTAAATAGATAATTAGGTACACAATTGGCGATTCGAATGTCATCAATCGATAATTACTAATGAAATCTCCGTTTTACTAGGGACATTGTGTACTAAGTTGTATTCGCGCAACATAATACTTTTTTTCTTATTTAAATCTTCGTGCATGACATTTGAAACATCCAGCCTGTGTAAACGACGATTCTATCAATCTCTGCGTTTTTTTTTGTTTTTTGTTTTTTCACCGAGTACCACGTTCAGGTTTCTCATGGCTCGCCGTGCATATATTTCGACACATACCTTTTCTGCACTGGACCGTCATCTTGGCAGGGTTCAGGACTGAAGATGGTCTTTCCGGAATTCCTGCGTAAGCTCAGTTCCTCGGCATTCGAAACGAAAATGGAACAGCAGGCGAGGGTTAACAGTAGGCCTAACGTGGTGGACTTCATGGTACGGCTCTTAAGCAGGCGGTAATGTGTTCATATGTCCTTGCAACTGGTGGCCTCCGATATCTGCAGGTACGATGCTTCTGAATAAAATGGCATCGCGCGATGCCGCTACATAGGCTATAGTGGCAGCTGTTCGGACACGTAGACGACGGAACCCTTGTACGTGTACACACAGAAGCGTCGGGAATAAATGACCTGTATTCTTTATGTACGCAGCCTCGCGTGTGCGCTGTGAAGATGCATAGCATGACCTACGCTTCTCACTAAGAGAGCGAGAGAGTTGGCGGGAGGGCCCGTGGATATGACTTATCGTCATTAGCCTACATGACGCTCGGCCGTTTCAGGTGCTGAGCGTTGTAACTCTGTTCGGGCCCCGACAGTGCGCAGCTTCTAAGGAATGTTTTTTTTTTTTTGGCTGATGTTTAAAAAAGAAATAAAGAAATCGCCGTCCACAGGTGTATATGCACCGCCAGAGGTATGGCGCGGGACAACTTGCTCTTGAATTTGTTGTCACAATATAGATGACATCTTTTAGTTGTTGTTTTTTTTTGCACTCATTGTGAATTTTTTCTAAATGTCACTGTGGATTAGATTAATACTGCTTGTAAATCTCTAATTGGTACGCCCCCTAAAACAAAATCACGAGTGAGCTGCTGAAAGCTCTTCCCGGCGAATAGATGCCATACACGCGTCAAATGCAGCGCGTCAAGAACACAGATACTCAATTATACAGTCTGCAAACTATATAATAAAGAACTTTGCCTCTAAGTTTGCTGTGTACATTTACGCGCCTGATGCGAACCAAAAAATGACTATTTGGAAGCAGGCGAATGGTGACGCATGCACCGAATGTCATACTGAAAACGCCTTTCGTCTGCTTCCTGTCGTCTCTCTTCATAGCTTGTCTTATAACTATCTTTCTTGCGATTTCTTCATTTCATTATTTACGCTAAAAAGGCCTTATGTTGATCACCCCAGCTCATTCAACAGCAAGCCTTATTGTAGCAACACTTCCAGGAAAATTGTTGGAACTTTTAGAAAAGCGATATCCTGGGCTATTTTTTCTGTAAGTTATGTAAATGACAACTGCTGTTACAAATTCATGTTTATATGCCTTTGAATTGTGAAATAAGAAATACATATAGTTCGTTATGGATCAATGACACCGTTCAATCTGGTACAACTCAACATCACGAGATCGGGACTCCAACTCCGATGCTGTCGTCTACCTCTATGGTTGGTGAAGGTTGCGTAACTCGTTGCATGAACAAGCTAAACACGGCGACGGCACATGGTGGCCGAGCCGAAATTACACGTGCACCATATGGCTGCTGCTGAATGGTCTCAACCGTTGTCAGCCACGCTCTGTGCCAGCCCTCGGATAGAAGGGCGTGGTGACGGGCGGCGGCTCCCGATTGGCCAAGGCCTCGTCGCGCCACAGGCGGGCCCACACGATCACCAGGATGAGCACCACGCTAACGAACACTATTACCGAGGTGGTGATGACGCGGTTCTTGGAAGCCATCTGATCGTGGCGCAGCTCCTCGGCGATCTCGGGAACTCCCGCCTGGAAAGCGGGACTGCCGGGGCTCATCGTGCCACTACGGGGTGACCTGCAGGCAATGGCAGCATGGGGTTTGTAATCTCAGGACGCTATATGCTGTAGCCTGTGAAAGTGTGTTGTATACGGCCGATTTCAGGGCAGTTCACTTCGCTGGCACGTCGGTAAGCGTCTCAAGATAATGACGCGCCGGCGTTGAGTTTCTGGCGTGAAAAATGAGTAGAGAGTACTAGTCTCTGAAGAAATGTTTTGTATGAATTAATCGTAGTTTTTCACCAACTTTATCGTGTCTTTAGCAACAGCACACCCTAAGTGAATATGTTATTTGTATTTTTTTCAGTAATTTTAATTAAACATATTGCTTATGAGGTAAGACGCAAAAAAAAATATGCATGACTATGTCTCTGCGCTTCGGTACCCTACGTTCGAGATGCCGTTAACTATGAATGATGAGAGTCATTGCTTGGAAAGCTTCCATTTTTATCGGCAAAGAAAGTTACTTTAATTTTAAAAACTGAGTAGAGAACAGGTGTGTTGCATTATTTTAGGAGAGCCCAACAGCGGCTCATCATCACGCCGTTGGCTGGCCCTTGAGTCATATGCGGTCATGACGTCCACATATGACGCCATCGTGACTTGACATAACGCCAAATTGTGTGACGTCATCATGGCACCACGTATCGTGATATTGCATGATGAATTCGTCACGTTACACTGTCACTTGGTCAAATGTATACAGGTCGATAACGAAGGCTGCGTAGAATCAGGTGACGTGCACAAAGTTTGCAGTGCTTCCAATCTATAGAAGTGGGATGGAAAGGCTTTCGGAGGGGGCGGGGTAGGATAAGATCGACTGAAGAGAAATAGATTTGCCCTCGAGTCGTGTTAGGCGAATGCCTTAGGATCCGGGTGAGTTTTTTGATGCCCTTGACATCACATAAGGGCATCGTAGTCGAGATTCCGTGGTGAACATTAAACGTCGATCTTATATTTTTTTCGTGGCCCACTACGCTGGTGTAACGGTTACGGTGTTCAGCTGTTGAACCGAAAGGTCGCGGGCTCGATTCTGGTGGTGACCCGTGTGCTGTGCGAATGTCAGCTCACGTTAAATAGTCAAAATTTCCGGAGCCCTGCACTACGGCATGGTCGTTTTGAAACATCAAACCTTAGTATTTTTTTTTTTTTTCACTTGTTTCGTGACCGTACAAGTAAGGAGTACATCTATAGATCTGCCTAACCTGTTTCCTTTCCTGGGTGACATGGCGGCTGGCGGCGAGTAGATGAGGTGTCCAGCCCTGATGGTGGGCGGTGGGGTGCCCACGTACGGGAAGCCCGCCTGTACCGCCGACGAAATCCCGCGGCTGTGCTCTCCGCTTCCCGGCGGCGAGAAGTGGGTCTTCCCGGTTACCGGAGAAAAAGGGGCCCTGGCTGGATCTTCCCTAGGCGGCGCCTCGCTGTAGCGGTGCTGTTTCTTGTGCTTACTCTTGCCCATTGTCGTTGCCGCAAACGTAGCTCTTTTCTGGGTGGCAAAAGTAGTCGTTGCGCCCACTCGGTCGCTCTCTTCTTCTTCTTCTGTTTTTGGTTTTGTTGCTGGTCACATGTTAACTGCGTCTCGCGCTCACTGTGGGGATTGGGCAAGAATTGAGGGGTCTTACTAAATGGCGTAGAATGATAGAATAAAGGGGTTTATACGTAGAAGCACTACAGATTATATTAGAAATTCCGGTGCTTGATAAAATGTATAAAAAATGGCAGCATATCCACGGAGTGAATGATGGAGAGTGGGGCGAAGCATTCCTCCGTCCATTCGTTCTTGCTTCCGTCCGTCCATGCGTCCGTCTGTGTGACCGTCCATGCGTCCATTCGCCCGTCCGTGCGCGCGTCTGTTCGTGCGCCCGTCCCTGCGTTCGTCCATGCGTCCATCCATGCATCTGTCTGTGTGTCCGTTCGTCCATCTATTCAGCACTCCAAGTACCACCACCTCGCATCTTTTCATAATATATTCTCCATATAGAAGCACCGCCATCCAGCGGACATTTCAAGGACTAAACGGGAGGTGGCACATGCACACTTTCTTACGGCTTGCGCTTCGGTTTTACTTCCCACCTCGAGTTCATGGTATATACTAGTTCACTGTATCCATGGCACTGCGGCCCAACGCTCGCTAAACCTTTCTAAAGCAGGGAGGTTACGCCCAGCGAGTATAACGTAGCAACCTTTCCTTGTCAGATAGTGTTCAATGTACATGCCAATGGCTGCTAATGGGAAATGAGAGACAGGAGAATTCGGCTTTTACTTTCTTACGGCTTGCGCTTCGTATCTACTTCCCACATTTAACTACCTCGAGTTCATTCATGGTATATACTAGTTCATTGCATTATGGCACTGCGGCTAACGCTCGCTAAACATTTCTAAAACTGAGGAGCCAGCGAGTATGACGTAACAACCCTTTCT
Organism: Rhipicephalus microplus; assembly: GCF_013339725.1. Classification (NCBI taxonomy): domain Eukaryota; kingdom Metazoa; phylum Arthropoda; class Arachnida; order Ixodida; family Ixodidae; genus Rhipicephalus; species Rhipicephalus microplus. The sequence goes on along the minus strand of NC_051171.1, from coordinate 161,544,746 downwards.
TGTCAGATAGTGCTCAATGTACATGCCAATGGCTGCTAATGGGGATTGCAGCGTGCGCGTTAACTAAAAGCCGAATGCTCCTGTCTCTGATTCCCCATTAGCAGTCATTGACAGGTACATTAAGCACTATTTTTATTGCTCAACAACGCACAGAAGAAATATCTCACCGGCACCACCTTGGAGATCAAAATGTTATACTTGTTACATACTACAACGGCTACGAGGGACGACAGGTGTCGCTATAAAGAGCTTCGCTTCTAAAAATCAAAGCAGTGTTATATTAGTAATGGATAATGAATAAATGAATATCTTGGCTCGTATGTATGTGTGCGTGTGTGTGCGTGCGTGCGTGTGTGTGTGCGTGCATGCGTGTGCGTGCGGGTGCGTGTGTGTGCGTGCATGTGCGTGTATGTGTTTGTGCGTGCGTGCGTGTGTGTGTGTGCGTCCGACTGTGTGTGTGTGCGTGTGTGTGTGTGTGTGAGTGTGTGCGTGCGCGTGCGCGCGCGCGCGTGTGTGTGTGTGTGTGTGTGTGTGTGTGTGTGTTGTGTGTGTGTGTGTGTGTGTGTGTGTGTGTGTGTGTGTGTGTGTGTGTGTGTGTGTGTGTGTGTGTGTGTGTGTGTGTGTGTGTCTCGACACAAAGGGATCGCCAGTTAACCGATTGGTTACATTGAGGTAGTTCCGTGCAGCCAAGCATGGCTTCGCATTCAGAGGTGCAAGAAATGAGGCTGGAAACGATAAAATGACTGGTACAGATAAAACCATTCGAACATCACGTAAAGGTGTTCCTAACAGGTTTCTATAGCTCAGCAAAGAATGCGCCCAGGAAAGAAGGTGTCCGAGTAGACCAGTGTTGGCAGAAATTTAGTTTCGGTACACGACAGCACGGCCTCGGGAGGGACGCTTCCACTTTACGGGTTTCACAGAGTGATCTTCGCCAGCGATATAAAAATTAGGGGACCCTAAGGCGTTGAACCTAAGGCTGACCTTTAGAAGTTGAACGCGATAGCGACATCGTGTTCGTATGCACTAAGTGTTTGAAGTATACGGTACTTCAAACACTTGGTGCATGAAACCTTTTCTAATTTGCTATGCACCCACTACGTGGCCTTAAGAGAATAGGCACTCTATTACGTGTGTGTCTTTTGTAGTGAGGTACCAACTTTCGACCATGGAGCCATTATAATAATTACATTTTCTGACGCCTGTTGGCAATGGACGCTTGACCACCTATTATTACTGCAATATTTCGTGTTGCATTTTGACACATATATACAGAACGCGTGTGTTTGTAAAGCATGAAAGCTGCTTTCACTATATTTCCCAGCAGAGAAAGTTAGTTACCTTTATTTGCGTCGTTGTCGATTTTCGGTCATGCATAAAATGATGATTTTTCGCTCACAACCAACGACGCCGGCACCGAAATTTCTCCGAAATGAGCTCTTTAACGCTATCGCGTTAACAAGCGCCGATATTAGGTGGAGCTTGTCAGTGATTTGTCTGCGCACACTCGCATAATATCGCGCCTGTGAAAATTCCGCAGCTGTGTGTCACGTGTGAGTGGATGACGGCAGGTACGGTAAGATCGGTCCGTTTATTGACGACATAGTAAAATAATCCCAATTTCATTTAGGAACAACCATTTATGTCCAGACACGCGCATTAATCGAACTTTTAAATGCGCGGAGTACGCGAAAAGCCTCAAGTTAGCGTCAGCACCCATGTGTGTGCGTGCGTGCGTGTGTGTGTGCGTGCGTGCGTGTGTGTATGTGGGTGTGTGCGTGCGTGTGTGTGTGTGCGTGTGTGTGCGTGCGTGCGTGTGTGTGTGCGTGCATGCGTGTGTGTATGTGGGTGTGTGCGTGGTGTGTGTGTGTGCGTGTGTGTGCGTGCGTGCGTGTGTGTGCGTGCATGCCGTGTGTGTATGTGGGTGTGTGCGTGCGTGCGTGTGTGTGGGTGTGTGCGTGCGTCGGTGCGTGCGTACGTGCGTGCGTGTGTGTATGTGGGTGTGTGCGTGCGTGTGCGTGCGTGTGTGTGCGTAGTGCGTGCGTCGGTGCGTGCGTACGTGCGTGCGTGTGAGGTATGTGGGTGTGCGTGCGTGCGTGTGGGTGTGTGTGCGTGCGTGTGTGTATGTGAGTGTGTGCGTGCGTGTGCGTGCGTGTGTGTTTGCGTGCGTGTGTGTGTGCGTGCGTGTGTGTGTGCGTGCATGCGTGTTTGTATGTGGGTGTGTGCGTGCGTGCGTGTGTGTGGGTGTGTGCGTGCGTGCGTGTGTGCGTGTGTGTGCGTGTGTGCGTGCGTGTGCGTCGGTGCGTGCGTACGTGAGTGCGTGTGTGTATGTGGGTGTGTGCGTGCGTGTGTGCGTGCGTGCGTGTGTGCGTGTGTGTGCGTGTGTGCGTGCGTGTGCGTCGGTGCGTGCGTACGTGAGTGCGTGTGTGTATGTGGGTGTGTGCGTGCGTGTGCGTGCGTGTGTGTGTGTGCGTGTGCGTGCGTGCATGCGTGTACGTGCGTGCGTGTGTGTGCGTGGGTGCGTGCGTGTGTGTGTGCGTGCGCGTGGGTGCGTGTGTGCGCGCGCGCGGGCGTGTGTGTTCGTGCGTGTGTGTGTGCGTGCGTGCGTGCGCGTGCATGTGTGCGTGCGTGTGTGTGTGCGTGTGCGCGCGTGTGTTTGTGCGTGCGTGCGTGTGTGTGTGTGCGACTGTGTGTGCGTGCGTGTGCGCGCGTGTGTTTGTGCGTGCGTGCGTGTGTGTGTGCGTGCGACTGTGTGTGCGTGTGTGTGTTTGTGCGTGCGTGTGTGTGTGCGCGCATGTGCGTGTGTCGACACAAAGGGATCGCCAGTTAAACGATTGGTTACATTGAGGTAGTTCCGTGCAGCCAAGCATGGCTTCGCATTAGAGATGCAAGAAGTGAGGCTGGAAACGACAAAATTACTGGTATACAGATAAAACCATTCGAACATCACGTAAAGGTGTTTCTAACAGGTTTCTATAGCTCAGGAAAGAATGCGCCCAGTAAACAAGGTGCCCGAGTAGACCAGTGTTGGCAGAAATTTAGTTTCGGTACACTACAGCACGGCCTCGTGATGGACGCTTCCACTTTACGGGTTTCACAGAGTGATCTACGCCAGCGATATAAAAATTAGGGGGCCCTAAGGCTTCACCTTTAGGAGTTGAACGCGATAGCGACATCGTGTTCGTATGCATTGTTTGAAGTATACGGTACTTCAAACACTTGGTGCATGAAACCTTTTCTAATTTGCTATGCACCCACTACGTGGCCTTAAGAGAATAGGCACGCTATTACGTGTGTGTCTTTTGTAGTGCGGTACCAACTTTCGACCATGGAGCCATTATGATAATTACATTTTCTGACGCCTGTTGGCAATGGACGCTTGACCACTTATTATTACTGCAATATTTCGTGTCGCATTTTGACACACATATACAGAACGCGTGTGTTTGTAAAGCATGAAAGCTGCTTTCACTACATTTCCCAGCAGAGGAAGTTACCTTTATTTGCGTCGTTGTCGATTTTTCGGTCACGCATAAAATGATGAATTTTCGCTCACAACCAACGACGCCTGCACCGAAATTTCTCCGAAATTAGCTCTTTAACGCTTTCGCGTTAATAAGCACCGATATTAGGTGCAGCTTGTCAGTGATGTGTCTGCGCACACTTCCATAATATCGTGCCTGTGAAAATTCCGCAGCTGTGTCACGTATGAGTGGATGACGGGAGGTACGGTAAGATCGGTCCGTTTATTGACGACATATAGTAAAATAATCCCAATTTCATTTAGGAACAAGCATTTATGTCCAAACACGCGCATTAATCGAACTTTTAAATGCATGGAGTACGCGAAAAGCCTCAAGTTATATTCAGCATCCATAGAAAATGCAACTCAGTCTGTTGATGATGCGCCTCGTGTGATTGGCACGTACCCACTCAGGGGGATCAGCCAAGAGGCCAAGAGCAGGGTGGATCGTATATGTGGTCTTTTTTTTTTTCATACCCTCGTATATGTTACGGTGTCAGTTAGAAAGAGGAGATGGTTCTTTCTCTGCCAGAGATGTTTCGGCATCTGACCATGCTGGCAGAGCGATAGAGAATGGCGAAGACGAAGAGCGACATCCTAATTCGAGTATGAAAAAGAAGAAAAACTTGAGAGAGATATACCGTAACTTTTTCCCTGCCACTTGCAGTGGTCGGTATTTTAACGTACATTACTCTATAAGAAAGTATATTCAGTGCTTGTCAGTGCAGCGTGGAGAAAATCGTCTTCGAAAACAACTGCAGTATCAACTCCAGGGCCACACTTGAAGTTTTCCACTGCGTATGCCCATGCCACTATTAGATTGCGCTCCAGGAGGGGGGGGGGGGGCGAAGGTTAGTCGCATCGCCCTCTCCCCACCATATCATGTCAATGTATGAAACTGACTTTGCGCCCCCTTGCACCCTCCTCGTACGCACGCCAATGAGATTAAGTTCATCTCTGATATAGGTATAATATAAAGGTCGGGGCACATCTAAGTACGTTCTGAAAATTAACGGTGTTTCTAAAATTATTTCATCTGTGTGATGTTGGTGGTGAGATTATGATGATGCTGTCGATGATAGCGGCGGACGAGATGACGGTTGCTGTCATCGTCAGTTTTATACCTGAATTTCGCGATTCCGAAATTGTATACCGCCATCCATTCTTGTTCGTGTTTCGTCAGCTTTGAACGCCCTTCGGACCAATCACTGACAGTGGCCATTCCACAACGGCATCGGCCGTTATAGTTGTGGTTTGGTGGCGTTAAGGTCAACATCATTAACCTGCCATTTTCATCTAAAGGTTATGGGGCTTTGCCGCTCACCTGAAAGTCGCGTTTTGGAACGTTAAACTTCACATATCACTCAATCAATCAACCTGAAAGTCGTGGGATCGCATTTCGGCCGCGGCGGTTATATATATTTTTGGTGGCAAAAATCCTTGAGGCATGTGTACTTAAGTTGAGGCGCACGTTAAAGAACCCACGTGGTTCGAGGTTTGCAGCGCCCTCCTCTACGGAGTTCCTCAATAATATCGTGGTTTTGGGACGTTAAACCTTAACAACTCTATTAGGTCAACATCATTGATATTCTCAGCACGTAACGTAAATGATGTCGGTTATAGTCATCCTGTCAACGACGTTTCGTCATCGTATTCGTTGCTACGGATTCCATCTTCGCTTTCGTCGTCATCGCATCGGCAATTGAACTTCCTGGCCGCATTCCCTCTCATCACTTCGACCACTTTGGCATCTAAATAGAGAAGTTTATTTACTCGTTCAAACGGTATCGAAGGTGTAAACGTGAAAGCGTGCGTGATGAGGAGTCCATGCAGCTTCATCGCAGTCGGGTGCGGTTCCCGCCGAGCACGGCTCCGATCAGGCGCGCGTCGGCCTCGCCCACGGCTTCGACGTCCGATTCGTTTTCGGACATGGAGCGCCGACCCGGGTTGGCTGCCGACCGAGCGCGTAGAAGTGGGGGCCTGCGGCCGCCTGGCGTCTCGTCCAGCAGTAGGCGTGCCAGCACCACCAGGACGACGAAGCCGATGGACAGCGTCATGAGGACGAAGCCGACGAGCACGCGGCGGCCGTCACGCTTTTGCTCGCGTTGGAGCTGCTCCAGCACCTGCGACAATGATTGGCGCTTAAAGTTACTCTTGAATGAAGCGATGAATCGGAATAATAAATTATATTCTGGGAATTCTATAATGTCGCTAATTTTACGATCCTATAGGTTCACTACGGGACAAAAAAAAAGTCAATTTTTTTTTTTTTAATTTTTGCGCCTGTCCCGCCGCGGTGGTCTAGTGGCTAAGGTACTCGGCTGCTGACCGCGCAGGTCGCGGGTTCAAATCCCGGCTGCGGCTGCTGCATTTCCGATGGAGGCGGAAATGTTGTAGGCCCGTGTGCTCAGATTTGTGTGCACGTTTAAGAACCCCAGGTGGTCGAAATTTCCGGAGACCTCCACTACGGCGTCTCTCATAATCATGTGGTGGTTTTGGGACGTTAAACCCCACATATGAATATGAATTTTTGCGCCGAAAACTATACGCGCGTGAGGTCACATTATTATTTCAACGCGTATTACTCGGATTTCAATGACACTGGCTAAACGAAGTTTTCTGAAACCTGGTATGTCAAGTATATGGCACCGCAGTGGACAATGTGTACTTCATTTTTACCGATTAGGAATTATACACGTATGACCTATCGTAGTCCCGTCAAAATACGTTATGCCATGGCGATTGGCGCGATAAATTCAAGGCGGCGTCACCACTCGTGTATTTTTGTTTTATTTTCTGCAATTTTTTTACTTACCGAGCGTTGTCTCGTGGTAAGAGCGCTCTTTTCGGTGATGTGAAATTTCAATTAACTAATACGCGAAAAATCGTTTTTTTTACTTTTTATAGCACCATGAAAAACATAAATAACTGCCGCTGTCTACTTACGCTCCATGCAACTATAGTTACGTCTTATACTATAATTATAAGTCGTCTAGCTTTCTATTATACTAAGCTACAATCTGCTTTAATGGGGACAGCAAGTTGGCAATGGGACCAATAACTAAAGGAGTTTTACAAGGTACTACGAGCAGATGCGTAAGGTTGATGAAGCCGAGAATGATGGCGAAACGTAATGTAATCGCGTCTGTTCGGGATGAAACTTCAGTGAATATTTTTCATCCTGCACGGCGTTGCTGTGCGGTATTTACGCAGGCGGAGTGGAAGGGTGTGAAAGGGACAGTTAATTATTGTGATTACTTCTTCGTTGTTGCTGTTAATTATACTATTTTAGACAATGTTCCTTTATTTCATCTCGGTTTTGAGAATTTATAGCCGTTTTTTAGGCCTGCATTGCGTGTTCTATTGTGAGCGTGACCATACCACATGAGGTCTATAGACGGATGACAAGCAGGGCTTCTAAAATAGCCTGATTGTCTATTCGCAAGCATACTCGCGAGGAGGAGAATTTGGCCGTTTGACTCATCAAATGCGTGTAGCTTATTAGATTCGCGGTACCGTTTCACAAAATTATCGCGGCTCCACGTTGGTGACTTGCGCAAAACTGAAACACCATGACCAAATACTGACCTCTGTGGTCTATAGGGGCCCTTTAACGTTCGCACAATTACCGGCTCAATTTATATCAAATGTACGAAGGTCATGAACTTTGTGTAAATAAACATAAAATTTGCGTGTCTGCATCTCTCCTGCAAACCCTGCTCTCTCCCTTAACTTTTTTAACTAGGAATGCGTATACGCCTGGGATAACAGCAGCCAAATGCTGAATTGGCGTATTTGTGACACCAACACAGACTGCCTTCGCCTGTTTGGCTACGCCATGCTTTTAGGACACTGAGCCACGCTCTCTGCGTGGCAGTGCAGCAGTTTTCCTCGCCTCCTTCAATGTACACACCTATGTACCTTCCGACACTGACGAAAGATACTTCACTTTTACTTGGTTACATCACGCACGCCGTGCCCTGAAATGTCTTTCAAGAACGCTTAGTGTTCTAAGGTATCATGCATGAGACAACCATGGCGTGCAATGTACAAGGCATACCTGTTCCAGCGAAGGACTAGCCAACGTCGAACACCGCAGCGCTCCTCCAGCACCGCTAGACCTGGTCGTTGGCCCATACTGTGGGGAACTGTTGTTGGCGTCCATATCCGCTGGCGCAATCTGCTTAGAAGTCATGGTGCCTGCTTTTTCCTCTTCTTCTCCCACAAGGACGCCTGCTTGTTATTCTTAAGCACCCTATTCATCATGGCTTACATCCGATGTTGATGAATAGTTCATTTTGCAAATTGTATAATATACCATTCCCGCATTCCTGGGGGAGGGCTGTGCCACAACCATCAGAGCGCCTCAACTGCTTGTGCGACCGTCACGAAGAAGAAGAAGAAGAGAAGAAGGAAGAAGAAGAAGAAGAAGAAGAAGAGAGAAGAAGAAGAAGAAGAAGAAGAAGAAGAAGAAGAAGCAGAAGAAGAGAAGAGAAGAAGAAGAAGAAAGAAGAAGAAGAAGAAGAAGAAGAAGAAGAAGAAGAAGAAGAAGAAGAAGATCACTTTATTCTTTTTTTGTTATGATTATGTATCACTCGAAAGGCCTCAAATTCCCAATTCTCGGCCAACTCCCCCTGAGCGGGCGAGAGCCATAGTGGAGGCATCATCATCATCATGTTCTAGAATGAGTGTGAGACATACATATATGCCGTCATAATCATCATCGTCATCATGAGAGCCCTCTCGCGAACTGCATGATTCATTTCCTGTGAAGCATTAATTTCGCCTTGCCTGTTTTACTGCACTTTCAATACAGAAACTGCCACTAGCGGTTTCCTAAGTTGTGCATAAATGCCTCTAGAGATGCTACTGCTTTCGCGCGAATGAATCAAAATGCTCGCTTCCCACTAGTGGTGTCATTCATTTCATTTATAGCCTGCCCAGTACAGTCGTTGGTGGCAGCAGCTAGTGGTTAATTGAGAAAACATACGCAAAAGATAGGCAGAAAAAGGAACTTCAGTATCGATATCCATGCTGTAACTGTCTAGGTGAAGAGATGACACATCATCCAGTGCCAGTGGATGAGGAAGTTGCACAGATATTGGGATTGTAGGGAAGTTGGAACAACAGGACATTTTCTGACCTCTTTTCGAATATTTACCGCATTAAGAATGCGATACTTTGAAACATCATCACGCATAAATGCATGAGATCTAACTCAGTGGTGCAGCCAGGCGAGAAAGGTCAGTGTCTCCCCCACCCCGTAATTTTTTTCATTTTGAATGTGCATACATTCACATGCATAGATAGTGGTCAATGCTCCCTTTGCTTCTCCGAAAAAAAAAACACACACACACATACATATTGTCACGTCACTCCAGGGGGTGTCGACAAGGTTTACTGACGCCTGATCAACAGGGCTCTAACCAAGCGCGTCGGTTGGGCTTGTTTTCCAGAGCGAGGGCCCACGTGCACTTCTTTCTTCTCTGTGGTGTGTGCCTTCACCTTGGCATACGACCCACTACTAGAAAGAGGTGGCAATATTCCCCCTCAATAACAAAAAAAGAGCATCGTCCCGATGCTGTAAAGTTATTGAAAAAAAAAACAAAGTAGTTTAAACAATGAAAAAGGGCACCAATAATCAAATGTTAGACGCGATAAGTTCACCAATGATGAGGCAATTGTCGGAGCACAAATAAAAAAAAACACAGGAAAAGTGGTCTTTTAGGAACGCGCAAAATAGGGCTTCATGCGCACCACGTGAACTATGTCAGAGGTCGGTTGTTTTCGTTGTACCCATCGTGACGACGTAGCGTCCGGAACCACTTCGTAGTTTACGTCGCTCACGCGGCGTAATACTTTATACGGACCGAAGTATCTGCTGAGCAACTTTTCGGAGAGGCCACGGCGTCGAACAGGGGTCCAAATCCAAACTTGGTCTCCCGGTCTGTAAGATACGTCATTGTGACGCATATTGTAACGTCGTGCATCAACCTGTTGCTGCTGACCAATGTGTAGCCGGGCGAGCTGGCGAGTTTCCTCGGCACGCTCTGCAAATTCTTCTGCGTCAGTTGTTAATTGATCGGCGTCTTCACAAGGAAGCATCGCATCCAGCATCGTCTGAACTTCGCGGCCGTAGAGAAGGCGAAACGGTGTAAATCGGGTTGTTTCTTGAACGGCGGTGTTATAAGCGAACGTCACATAAGGCAAAATGCGATCCCATGTTTTGTGTTGGACGTCGATGTACATGGAGACCATGTTTGTGACTGTCTTATTTAGTCGCTCGGTTAAGCCGTTGCTCTGCGGATGGTAAGCAGTCGTCGTTCGATGCCTAGTGTTACTTAGTCGAAAAACTTCATCAATAAGCTGTGCAGTGAACGCCGGTCCTCTGTCGGTTATCACTGTAGATGGAGCACCGTGGCGCAAAACAATGTGGCACATGAAGAACTGTGCTACCTCAGAAGCCGTGGCTCATGGTATCGCCTGTGTCTCAGCATAGCGGATCAAATAGTCAGTTGCAACAATGACCCATTTGTTGCCGTCGGACGATAAAGGAAATGGGCCGAGAATGTCCATGCCGACTTGGTCAAATGGCTTGTGGGGTGGATCAATTGGCTGAAGTAATCCAGCCGGCTTGCTTGGTGGCGACTTTCGACGCTGGCATTCACGACAGCTTTTAACGTACTGCTTCACGCTTGCCGAAAGTCCGGGCCAGTAGTACGCCTCACTTACTCTGGCGAGCGTTCGCGAGTAACCTAGATGACCAGATGTGGGCTCGTCATGACACGCAGAGAGGACTTCGTCCCGCATGTCCTTCGGAACGACGAGGAGGTAAGCGCGGCTCGTAGGACGGGCGTTTTTTTTTGTACAGGACATTATCTCGGAGGCAGAAAGATGTCACGACGCGAGATAGATGGCGAGGTATAACGGCGCTATGACCCTCCAGATAGTCGATGAGCGGTCGAATCTCTTCATCCTCTCGCTGGCGTCTGCTCAAGTCAGATGAGCTAAGGGCGCCCAGGAAACCGTCATCGTCCTCTTCTTCTTGATTGACTAAAGGTATGGGTGCACGTGACAGCGTATCAGCGTCTTCATGCTTCCGTCCAGACTTATATACGATGGTAACATCAAATTCCTGTAGACGCAAGCTCCATCGGGCCAGTCGTCCAGAGGGATCACGAATGTTTACCAACCAGCAGAGGGCATGGTGGTCCGTCACCACTTTAAATGGACGACCATAGAGGTACGGGCGAAACTTGGTGATCGCCCACACTACTGCGAGACACTCTTTCTCTGTGGTCGTGTAATTCACCTCGGTACGGGACAGTGAGCGGCTGGCATAGGCTATGACTCGTTCTTTGCCGTGTTGATGCTGGACGAGCACTGCGCCGAGGCCGATGTTACTGGCGTCAGTGTGCACCTCTGTGTCAGCATCTTCGTCAAAATGCGCAAGAACAGGGGCTGATTGCATCCGCTGTCGTAGCTCGGCAAAAGCAGCCTGTTGTTCGGTAGCCCATACAAACGGTGTGTCGTCGCGTGTAAGGCGAGTCAAGGGTTCCGCTATCTTCGAAAACCCTCTAATAAATCGTCGATAGTAGGCGCACAAGCCCAGAAAGCGCCGAACAGTCTTTTTGTCTGTAGGATGCGGAAACGCGGCTACAGCGGCAAGTTTGTCGGGGTCGGGTCGTACTCCATTCGCATTGACTACATGGCCAAGGAATTTGAGCTCTTCATAACCAAAGTGACACTTCTGCGGTTTGAGTGTAAGATCTGCTGATTGAATAGCCTGTAGCACACTCCTGAGGCGGTGAAGGTGTTGCTGGAAGGTTTCAGAAAAAACGACAACATCATCAAGGTATACGAGACAAGTTTGCCACTTCAGACCAGTAAGCACAGTGTCCATCATTCGCTGGAAGGTTGCGGGCGCTGAGCACAAACCAAAAGGAAGGACTCGAAATTCATACAGGCCATCAGGGGTCACAAATGCCGTTTTCTCGCGGTCTCGCTCGTCAACCTCAATCTGCCAGTACCCGCTTTTTAAATCCAAAGAGGAAAAATAGTGGGCGTGGCGTAATCTGTCTAACGAGTCGTCGATGCGTGGCAGCGGGTACACGTCCTTTTTAGTCACGCTGTTCAGCTTCCGGTAATCGACGCAAAAACGTAGCGTTCCGTCTTTCTTCTTGACTAGGACGACCGGAGAGGACCACGCACTGTTGGAAGGCTCGATGATGCCGTCGTCAAGCATTTCTCGAACTTGCGTACGAATGGCTTCTCGTTCCTTCGCTGACACACGGTAAGGCTGTTGGTGTACTGGGCGGGCGTCGTCGTAAGTGATGATTCTGTGCCTAGTGATCGAAGTCTGGCGCACCTTAGAGGAAGCAGCGAAGCATGACTTGAATTCAAGCAAGAGTTTTCGCAGTGCTGTCTGGTTTTCTGGTGTGAGGTTAGAATTAATATCGATATTGTTTAGAGACGTATCGGCGGCCTCCACTGCTTCCGACGAGAAGCAGATGGGAATGGTTCCTAATTCATCTGCAAACGCTAACGAAGTGCCACGGAAAAGGTGTCGGTGTTCGTTGCTGAAATTTGTAACGAGCAGTTGAGATCGGCCATCACGTAGCTGTATGATACTCCTAGCCACACAAACACCTTGAGTCAGCAGGTGTTCAAAATTACTTTCTGCAATCGCTTCACCATTTCGCAATCCACAGCATGTGACGTCGACAATAACACTGGCTCTTGGAGGAAGCGTTATACTTTCAGCAGAAACACGAAGAACGTCAGTACGTTGTTGGTAGTCCTGCTTGTCGATTGCTCGGTCGGCTGAGAAGGTGATGCGATTCTCTTGAAGATCAATGACAGCTCCATATTCCTGCAGGAAGTCAACACCAAGAATAACGTCGCGTGATCATTCACGGAGCACAAGGAAACTTCCTACAAAAGTATAACCGCAGACCCGAACTCTACTCGTGCAGGTTCCAAGCGGAGAGACGGTGTGGCCACCAGCCGTTCGAATCACGGAGCCATGCCAGGGCGTGATTACCTTCTTTAGTAGTCTGGTCATTTTCCCGCTTAGTATCGAATAGTCAGCCCCGGTATCAACTAAAGCACCTACTGCATAGCCGTCTATCAGCACCGGTATATCCAGAGAAAGCCGCACATATCGCTCAGTCGAATCTACACCCTTTACTGTTAGCGTCGATCGGAGGTCTTCAGCACGTCGACTGCCAGCGACCTCGCCTCCAAGGGTCGCTTGCGTTAGTTTTCCCGGCGGGGACTGGAGGACCGTGCGCCAGCATGGCGCTGTGGCGAAGATGAAAAGCGCCTCGGCGACGGTGAGCGCGACTGCCGTCCAGAAGGCGGTGGCATGCGCTGTTGAGCCAGGTAGTCCTCAATGTCCCGGGGTCGCTGGCCATACCGAGGAGGCGCTGAATATACTGAAAATCCGCGCAGCCCGAGGCGCCGGTATGGACACTGGCGGTACAAATGGTCCGCTTCACCGCAGTGGAAGCACAAAGGTCGGCGATCAGGAGTGCGCCAAACATCAGATTTCCGAGGCGAAGCACGTCTGTCGTCAAGGTAGTGTGCTGGTTGTTCCGCAAGATGCACAGGGCTGGCGTAAACGAGGGGTGGCGGTGTGCGTGTGTTCTCGTAGTACCGTAGAGGCTGCGTCGACTGAAGTGAAACCGTAGGAGGTGCCTGAACAAACAGCGGGGAAGAGGAAGCTGGGCGCTTCAAGGCTTCTGCATAGGTCGGACGGTGGTAGTCAGCCGGGGCGGGTGTGGCGTTATTCAGACTCACAGGGTCACGAAGGGCATGATGCAGCTCGTCCTTGACGATGCTTGCAATGGAACTCACCGTAGGTAGTGGTGGTGTGGCAGCCTTTTGCAGCTCCTCGCGTACTATGGAGCGGATAAGGTCGCGCAGACACTCGGTGTTGCTCCCAATATTCGTTAGAACTTGAGCAGTGGACGTGTTCACTTGCCGCTCATACAGGGTGGATCGATGCTGAAGCATCTTTTCCATCGTGACAGCTTCAGACAAAAACTCGGCGACCGTGTTCGGAGGGCTCCGTACAAGGCCAGCGAAAAGCTGCTCCTTAACTCCCCGCATCAGGTGACGCACCTTCTTTTCTTCTGTCATACTCTGATCGGCTCGTCGGAACAGGCGCGTCATATCTTCCACATAGGTCATGACAGTTTCATTGGGCATCTGGATGCGGGCCTGGATCGCTCGTTCCGCTCGTTCGTGGCGATCAGCACTTCTGTAAGTATCCAACAGCCGGCGGCGGAATTCGGGCCACGATGTCATCTGTTCCTCGTGATTCATGTACCAGGTACGTGCTCCATCCTCCAAATAGAAGTACACACGTCGTAGTTTGGCCGCGTCGTTCCAGTCGTTCAAAGCAGCCACGCGCTCGAAGTCGACCAACCAGTCCTCGACGTCTTCGAGCTCGGTGCCATGAAACGGTGTCGGAACCTGTGGACTTTCGAGGGTGTACCGAGTCACCGGGGGGTTTTCCGTACCTGTTAGAGTGGTTTGAACGGACGTGCTCATCATACTGGTGTGAACTGTAGGGTCAGCTTCGGGAGGCAATCCCCTGATCCTGCGGCTTGTCCGATGAACGGGAGTGTTGACTCGCACTGGGCTTGTGGTGCCGCTTCCAGGAGGGGTCTGAAACATCCGTGAGGGGCCTACCCCGCACCTCCACCAATTGTCACGTCACTCCAGGGGGTGTCGACAAGGTTTACTGACGTCTGAGCAACAGGGCTCTAACCAAGCGCGTCGGTTGGGCTTGTTTTCCAGAGCGAGGGCCCACGTGCACTTCTTTCTTCTCTGTGGTGTGAGCCTTCACCTTGGCATACGACCCACTACTAGAAAGAGGTGGCAATATATGCCATCATAATCATCATCGTCATCATCAGAGCCCTCTCGCGAACTGCATGATTCATTTCCTGTGAAGCATAAATTTTGCCTTGCCTGTTTTACTGCACTTTCAATACAGAAGCTGCCACTAGCGGTTTCCGAAGCTGTGCATAACGCCTATAAAGATGCTACTGCTTTCGCGTGAATGAATCAACATGCTCGCTTCCCACTAGTGGTGTCATTCATTTCATTTATAGCCTGCCCAGTACAGTTGTTGGTGGTAGCAGCTAGTGGTTAATTGAGGAAACATACGCAAAATATAGGCAGAAAAAGGAACTTCTGTATCAATCTCCATGCTGTAACTGTCTAGGTGAAGAGCTTACACATCAATGGATGCCAGTGCCAGTGGATGAGGAAGTTGAAATATTGGGATTGTAGGGAAGTTGGAACAGGACACTTTCTGACCCCTTTTCGAATATTTACCGCATTAGGAATGCGATACCTTGAAACATCATCACGCATAAATGAATTAGATATAACTCAGTGGTGTAGCCAGGCGATAAAGGTCAGTGCATCCCCCACCCTGTAATTTTTTTCATTTTGCATGTGCATACATGCACATGCATAGATAGTGGTCAATGCTCCCTTTGCTTCTCCGACAAAAAAAAAACATACACACACAAAAGGCCCTCTATGCATTCTCCTAAAACGAGTCGAAGGTGAAAGCCATGTCCACTGCTTTCTCTTCACAGTCGTTGTATTGGTCCACCCCCTTCTGAAAGCTATCTGCATCTAATGTGGCTTTGCATTGCCTCCAATATTGGAGGCCTTGCAAGCTTTTTGCGCTTCACCTCGTTTCACTGCATGCATCCGCAATCAACCCACTTCTAACGGAGTGACGATGTCCTGAGATGACGTCATGTAGAGATGTCATGATGAAGTTACATATTTTGGCAATCGGTGGCGTCATATGGTGACGTCACCACGAGATGTATTCTTGCACCACTCGTCTTACCCGCCACCGACGTTCAATTTAGCATTTGATGAGGAATCTAAGTTTTTCAGCTGCCTGCACCAATTCGTGCGCACTATACGGGGCCAGTGTTTGCCGTTGGTAGCTACATTGCGCCAAAATGGCCACCTTACTACCGCGTCTGGCGGCGAAAATTTCAGGTTGGCGCCTTCACTTTTTTTGGCTATACGTTTAGCTTCTGTTTTGGCGCATTATAAGTAGCCATTTTTTCTAATCATTCGCAAATCAAACAGACTGTTTTCACAGCTGTGTTCAGTCAGGTCAACCGGTAAGTCATGGTGCGCGTTGAGACCACACCAACAAAACTCATGGTGCGGCCCGCAAATTCGATGTGCCGAAGTTAGATGCATGTTGGCAACCGTGTAACTAGCACGCTGCTGTCCCATGCTGTCCTGAACTCGTCAACTGTGCTACGCGAAAGTTTCCAATTCTGATGTGTAGCGCGTGTTCTCGTGTGAGCTGGACAAAAGCAATGATCTGTGACAAAATGATGTTGTGCTGCCTATCTTAACCAGATATGACTGCCTGAAGCTGCACTGGCATTATGTAAGCTTCGCTAACAAATTCAAGAAAAAACTGAGTCAGCCGTTGGCGTTCTCACCGACTTGTTAATGTTAAATTACTCTGTACCTGGCAAGAACTCTGTCTATACTACATAAATAGTACGTGCATGGCACAGTGAATTAATCACGCTATATTAGTACATAGTGTGATTATTTGAATATACTGATTTATTTGATATACTGATATATTTGAATATATTGATTATTGGAGTATATAGTGTGATTATTTGAAGTGTATATTGTGAATATACTTTGGTATATTATTTGCAACTTATTTCTGTCTTGAAGACCAAACAAGAGGGGGAAACTTCTTATTTCTATGGGCTTTCATATTTGTAATTTTAATATTTGTTCAACACTAATTATTCTGCTCATAATACCACTCCTGTTTCATTCGGCTACAAATTTGGCTATAAATTTAATGACATGGCTACTTTGGCTACTTTAGCTTGAGTTTCAGCTACTTTTCAAACCCACTCAACGGGATTCTTTCTACGGACCGTTTGACGTATAGAAGCCGGGCCACTGGTAACTCCGCTTTCAGAGAGCATTGCTGAGTGCGTGAGTGGAATGGTCCTTTTTAAATAGAGGAAAGATTACTAATGTTATGCCCTTTATATTAGTATATTCTTTTTTACCCGATCCGATTTCTGGCCAATCCACCAAGAATAACGTCGCCGTGAACATTCACGGAGCACAAGGAAACTTCCTACAAAGTATAACCGCAGACCCGAACTCTACTCGTGCAGGTTCCAAGCGGCGAGACGGTGTGGCCCCACGCCGTTCGAATCCGGCAGCCATGCCAGGGCGTGATTACCTTCTTTAGTAGTCTGGTCATTTTCCCGCTTCGTATCGAATAGTCAGCCCGGTATCAACTAAAGCACCTATGCATAGCCGTCTATCAGCACCGGTATATCCAGAGAAAACCGCAATATCGCTCAGTCGAATCTACACCCTTTACTGTTAGCGGCGATCGGAGGTCTTCAGCAAGTCGACTGCCAGCGACTCGCCTCCAAGGGTTCGCTTGCGTCTAGTTTTCCCGGCGGGGACTGGAGGACGTGCGCCAGCATGGCGCTGTGGCGACGATGAAAAGCGCCTCGGCGACGGTGAGCGTGCTGCCCGCCAGAAGGCGGTGGCATGCGCTGTTGAGCCAGGTAGTCCTCAATGTACCGGGGTCGCTGGCCATACGCGGATGGCGCTGAATATACTGAAATCCGCGCAGCCCGAGGCGCCGGTATGGACACTGGCGGTAAAAATGGTCCGCTTCACCGCCGTGGAAGCACAAAGGTCGGCGTCAGGAGTGCGCCAAACATCAGATTCCGAGGCGAAGCACGTCTGTCGTCAAGGTAGTGTGCTGGTTGTTCTGCAAGATGCACAGGGTGGCGGTAAAACGAGGGGTGGCGGTCTGTGCGTCGTGTTCTCGTAGTACCGTAAGGCCTGCGTCGACTGAAGTGAAACCGTAGGAGGTGCCTGAACAATACAGCGGGGAAGAGGAAGATGGGCGCTTCAAGGCTTCTGCATAGGGTCGGACGGTGGTAGTCAGCCGGGGCGGGTGTGGCGTTATTCAGACTCACAGGGTCACGAAGGACTGATGCAGCTCGTCCTTGACGATGCTTGCAATGGAATCACCGTAGGTAGTGGTGGTTGTGGCAGCCTTTTGCAGCTCCTCGCGTACTATGGAGCGGATAAGGTCGGCAGAGGACACTCGGTGTTGCTCCAATATTCGTTAGAACTTGAGCCGTGGACGTGTTCACTTGCCGCTATACAGGGTGGATCGATGCTGAAGCATCTTTTCCATCGTGACAGCTTCAGACAAAACTCGGCGACCGTGTTCGGAGGGCTCCGTACAAGGCCAGCGAAAAGCTGCTCCTTAACTCCCCGCATCAGTGACGCACCTTCTTTTCTTCTGTCATACTCTGATCGGCTCGTCGGAACAGGCGCGTCATATCTTCCACATAGGTCATGACAGTTTCATTGGGCATCTGGATGCGGGCCTGGATCGCTCGTTCCGCTCGTTCGTGGCGATCAGCACTTCTGTAAGTATCCAACAGCCGGCGGCTGAATTCGGGCCACGATGTCATCTGTTCCTCGTGATTCATGTACCAGGTACGTGCTACATCCTCCAAATAGAAGTACACACGTCGTAGTTTGGCCGTGTCGTTCCAGTCGTTCAAAGCAGCCACGCGCTCGAAGTCGACCAACCAGTCCTCGACGTCTTCGAGCTCGGTGCCATGAAACGGTGTCGGAACCTGTGGACTTTCGAGGGTGGTACCGAGTCACCGGGGGTTTTCCGTACCTGTTAGAGTGGTTTGGACGGACGTACTCATCATACTGGTGTGAACTGTAGGGTCAGCTTCGGGAGGCAATCCCCTAATCCTGCGGCTTGTCCGATGAACGGGAGTGTTGACTCGCACTGGGCTTGTGGTGCCGCTTCCAGGAGGGGTCTGAAACATCCGTGAGGGGCCTACCCCGCACCTCCACCAATTTTCACGTCACTCCAGGGGGCGTCGACAAGGTTTACTGACGTCTGATCAACAGGGCTCTAACCAAGCGCGTCGGTTGGGCTTGTTTTCCAGAGCGAGGGCCCACGTGCACTTCTTTCTTCTCTGTGGTGTGTGCCTTCACCTTGGCATACGACCCACTACTAGAAAGAGGTGGCAATATATGCCCATCATAATCATCATCGTCATCATCAGAGCCCTCTCGCGAACTGCATGATTCATTTCCTGTGAAGCATAAATTTTGCCTTGCCTGTTTTACTGCACTTTCAATACAGAAGCTGCCACTAGCGGTTTCCGAAGCTGTGCATAACGCCTATAAAGATGCTACTGCTTTCGCGTGAATGAATCAACATGCTCGCTTCCCACTAGTGGTGTCATTCATTTCATTTATAGCCTGCCCAGTACAGTTGTTGGTGGGTAGCAGCTAGTGGTAATTGAGGAAACATACGCAAATATAGGCAGAAAAAGGAACTTCTGTATCAATCTCCATGCTGTAACTGTCTAGGTGAAGAGCTTACACATCAATGGATGCCAGTGCCAGTGGATGAGGAAGTTGAAATATTGGGATTGTAGGGAAGTTGGAACAGGACACTTTCTGACCCCTTTTCGAATATTTACCGCATTAGGAATGCGATACCTTGAAACATCATCACGCATAAATGAATTAGATATAACTCAGTGGTGTAGCCAGGCGATAAAGGTCAGTGCATCCCCCACCCTGTAATTTTTTTCATTTTGCATGTGCATACATGCACATGCATAGATAGTGGTCAATGCTCCCTTTGCTTCTCCGACAAAAAAAAACATACACACACAAAAGGCCCTCTATGCATTCTCCTAAAACGAGTCGAAGGTGAAAGCCATGTCTACTGCTTTCTCTTCACAGTCGTTGTATTGGTCCACCCCCTTCTGAAAGCTATCTGCATCTAATGTGGCTTTGCATTGCCTCCAATATTGGAGGCCTTGCAAGCTTTTTGCGCTTCACCTCGTTTCACTGCATGCATCCGCAATCAACCCACTTCTAACGGAGTGACGATGTCCTGAGATGACGTCATGTAGAGATGTCATGATGAAGTTACATATTTTGGCAATCGGTGGCGTCATATGGTGACGTCACCACGAGATTGTAATTCTTGCACCACTCGTCTTAACGCCACCGACGTTCAATTTTAGCATTTGATGAGGAATCTAAGTTTTTCAGCTGCCTGCACCAATTCGTGCGCACTATACGGGGCCAGTGTTGCCGTTGGTAGCTACATTGCGCCAAAATGGCCACCTTACTACCGCGTCTGGCGGCGAAATTTCAGGTTGGCGCCTTCACTTTTTTTGGCTATACGTTTAGCTTCTGTTTTGGCGCATTATAAGTAGCCATTTTTCTAATCATTCGCAAATCAAACAGACTGTTTTCACAGCTGTGTTCAGTCATGTCAACCGGTAAGTCATGGTGCGCGTTGAGACACACCAACAAAACTCATGGTGCGCCCGCAAATTCGATGTGCCGAAGTTAGATGCATGTTGGCAACCGTGTAACTAGCACGCTGCTGTCCCATGCTGTCCTGAACTCGTCAACTGTGCTACGCGAAAGTTTCCAATTCTGATGTGTAGCGCGTGTTCTCGTGTGAGCTGGACAAAAGCAATGATCTGTGACAAAATGATGTTGTGCTGCCTATCTTAACCAGATATGACTGCCTGAAGCTGCACTGGCATTATGTAAGCTTCGCTAACAAATTCAAGAAAAAACTGAGTCAGCCGTTGGCGTTCTCACCGACTTGTTAATGTTAAATTACTCTGTACCTGGCAAGAACTCTGTCTATACTACATAAATAGTACGTGCATGGCACAGTGAATTAATCACGCTATATTAGTACATAGTGTGATTATTTGAATATACTGATTTATTTGATATACTGATATATTGGAATATATTGATTATTGGAGTATATAGTGTGATTATTGAAGTGTATATTGTGAATATACTTTGGTATATTATTTGCAACTTATTCTGTCTTGAAGACCAAACAAGAGGGGGAAACTTCTTATTTCTATGGGCTTTCATATTTGTAATTTTAATATTTGTTCAACACTAATTATTCTGCTCATAATACCACTCCTGTTTCATTCGGCTACAAATTTGGCTATAAATTTACATGACATGGCTACTTTGGCTACTTTAGCTTAAGTTTTAGCTACTTTTCAAAGCCACTCAACGAGAATCTTGCTACGGGTTGACGTAGAAGCCGGACCACTGGTGACTCCGCTTTCGGAGAGCATTGCTGAGTGCGTGAGTGGAATGGTCCTTTTTAAATAGAGGAAAGATTACTAATGTTATGCCCTTTATATTTAGTATATTCTTTTTTACCCGATCCGATTTCTGGCCAATCCTCCAAGGTAGGTTGAGCATTTTTTCCAAACTGCCTAAGGATCGACATCATTCATCACGAATCAAATATTGTGTAGTACATATCTATATAGTTCCCCTCCACTATGAAGATGTGTAAGCCGTCATAATAGAGGGGCACTATTTACATATGTACACAGCAGGACGCAATCCGTCAGAGAGAGAGAGAGAGAGAGAGAGTAAACATTGATGAATCAAAGCCGCGGGAGAATGCCTCGCAGTTCGACTGTGGAGACAGTTTTAAGACCGGTCATACACACCGAACTTTTCTTCGCCGTTATTTCGATTGAGATAATGAGGAAAACAACGGTTACAATACTGAATTTGCGTGTCATTATGATGAGGAGGAGAGAGAGAGAGATAAATGGAGAGAAAGTCAAGGAGATTAACCAAGCTTGGCTCGGTTGGCTACCCTACACTTGGGGTGGGGGAAAAGGAAAATAATAGAACGGAAAGAGATAGAAAAGAAGAGGAGCAAGAAAGAGAAGCATGAATAGTCAGCTCGAGACTACACAGCACGGTCTCGCACAGTTCTTTCACAAACGGTCGTGAAGTCTGGTGGTCCTTAAAAAGTACAAGAGGGCTTTCGTGGCTTTGCGCGTATGGGAAGCCGTCGGCCAAGGTCTCAGGATCTTCTCTTCTGTAAGCGGCCGTGAATCCAGCTGACAGAGCTTGGCTTCCATAATACGTCGTTCGGTCTGGTATGCTGGGCAATGACATGGAATGTGCTCAAGCGTTTCCTCGCAGGCGCAGATGTTGCATGCCGAAGTGCTCGCCATTCCAAGGAGACGAGAGTACGAATTCGTAGACGTTGTAATCTAGGAGGAGGGAGGGACGAAATGAAAGGCAGGGAGGCCAATCAGACGCACGTCCGGTTTGCTACCCTGCACTGCGGGAAGGGGTGAGGGGATTAAAGGAGAAGAGAGAGAGAAGTGAAGGGCAACGTGTGTGTAAATGTTACCTTGTCCATTGCACGCTTATAAGCGGTCGCGTAGTCCGGTCGTCTTTAGAAAACTTAGCAAAGCTCGCGTTGCTTTGCTGGCCTACGACGCGTAGAGCCATCAACCAAGGATCTTCTCTTCGGAAAATGTCTACTTTCTAGTGTCTCTAACGTTTCGCGTAGCAAGTTGTCATCTTCACTGACGAGCTCTATGACGTGGCGATATAGCTGCAGTATATCCGCGTGTGCTGTATCCGGTATTGTTGGTATAATGCCGTGGTCTGAAGGGTGCTTATAGCTTTTGAGCACCAGCGGAGCCTCGCGGAGCAGTCCACCGGAGTCCCAAATATAGCCGGATCCACCGACTCCTTTTTCGCACTAATTGCAGCGTGCCATTTAATGTTCTACTCATTCATTCTACATCGAGAAAGCTCAGGAGGCTTGCCCCCTCTGCAGGACGTCATCGGTGAAGCCCACACTTGACATTACACCCGGATGGAAAACACGCTTCAAAGTCGTCGCCTTCTGGCCTGCGATTGTCAGTGACACGATGATGCATCCCTTCCTAATCAGTCCTTACCCCCATGGGAAACTCCGATAGCCACAATGATCATCATCATCATCATCATCATCAGCCTGACTACTTCCACTGCAGGACAAAGGCCTCTCCCATGTTCCGCCAGTTAACCCGGTCCTGTGCTTGCTGCTGCCAATTTATACCCGCAAACTTTTTAATCTCATCTGCCCACCTAATCTTCTGTCTCCCCCTAACTCGCTTGCCTTCTCTGGGAATCCAGTTAGTTACCCTTAACGACCGGCGGTTATCCTGTCTACGCGCTACATGCCCGGCCCATGTCCATTTATTCTTCTTGATTTCAGCAATGACATCCTTAACCCCCGTTTGTCCCTTAATCCACTCTGCTCTCTTCTTGTCTCTTAAAGTTACACCTACCATTTTTCTTTCCATTGCTCGCTGCGTCGTCCTCAATTTAAGCTGAACCCTCTTTGTAAGTCTCCAGGTTTCTTCTCCGTAGCTAAGTACCGGCAAGATACAGCTGTTATATACCTTTCTCTTGAGGGATAGTGGCAATCTATCTGTCATAATTTGAGAGTGCCACAATGATACTGCCCGCCAGTTTCTTGCCACGCGACAACTCAGGGAAGCGAGCTTAGATACCACCGACACATACATGGACGCTCCGACGGCCAAACATGTACAGTACGCATTTGCGCGCAGACCGCCGAGTACAGTGGGGCCTACCTGCAGGTGCCAGCTTCCCTATTCGTGCCGAACTCCTTGCCAAAACACGTTGGTGGGCTAGTTGCTTTTCATCCATGAAGTGTGAGTAAGCGCGAACAGACAAGGACGTAGAAGAGACTAGCACGGACAGAGCGCTACATTAACTGGCCTTTTATTTTTGCACGAAGCGACAGATATATACCAAGCGAGCGGAGATGAAATGAACATAAAGAACATTTCGCGGAATCACATCGTTGAACTGAGCACGTGTACATTGCATTATCGCGACCTAGAGAAAATTGTCAAATCAAGGTAATGACGCTCTTTTTGAGAAAGCGATACTGGTGGTTGGTTAACACACATGTCTGATGATCTCGCAATTTCATATGCCTTTATAATCTTCTTTGTAATTTCGCCAGGTGCCTTAAACAAGATTTCCGGTTTTTTTTCGAACAGGGGCTTGCATCCACAATCTTGGCAATCAATTCCCAAATGACCTGAGATTGCTTTCGTGACATTATAATGATGTTCCTTCAATCTCTGATTGATACATCGGCCGGTCTGACCAACATAGGTTCTTCCACAGGAAAGCAGAATAGCATAAACAACGTTGCGAACATCGTTTACAAAAAAGTGTTCTATGATTAACGAGGCAGGCGTCTGCACTTTTACAATGTGAATTAACGCGTCGACACAAATTTTGTAAACGTTCGGCAGCTCAAAAGATCACATCCAACCCTGACTTTCCCGCGATCTTTCTGAGATTATCATGCAAGTATGGCACGACGGCCACTTTTTTTTTTTTTTTGCTGTAGGGAACTTGTTCGCCGGATTCCGTGCCGACCGGTTGTGCCCTCGCGATCTCCGACGACAGTGCAGCTCTGGCCGACTGGCTCGCCGTATACGCCATCTCCTGACGCCGACAAGAGCTCTCGTCGAGTGGTGCCCCGTCCTCGGACTCCTGCGACCATGTCCATCTTTCTTATCTTCTCTTTACTTCCGTCACTCGCTGTCCCTGCGCCTCGCTCTCTCTCTCTCTCTCTCTCTCTCTCTCTCTCTCTCTCTATATATATATATATATATATATATATATATATATATATATATATATATATATATATATATATATATATATATATATATATTGTGGTGTACACGTATCCCGAAGGAGTACGGCCACCAGCGTGGGTCCGGTCTTAGCGAGCCGCAGGGCACGCGTTAACCGTCGCCGTGGCGGGAAACACGATACTGCTCAAGTCGCAACACTTTATTGTGGCAACACCAACGCAGTACAGCCCGTTGCAAATAGGCGCGGCGGGAAAGCAAGTAGGCTTATCCACGCCACGGGCACAAAGTACTACACAGGGGTGCCACGAGCACGTCTCCGCGGTAAAGCTGATCCACGGAGACACCGGAGCAAAGGCCCGGTTGCTCGAGCGAGGGCAAAGGCGCTCGCGTTGGCTTCGAAGGGAGACGGGTCGGCGTAGCGAGGCCACGCACTAGGACACCGTACCGCCCTTCGGCCGTGCGTACGCAGCGGGGCAAACAGCGGGTGAGCGTTCGCCTTGGGCGCGAGGCGCCGTCAGCGAAGTCCGACGAGCCCCCGACTGACGGGAGTCGACGGACGAAAAGATAACGTGCTCACCGTTTGCTGTCCCGGAGAGTATCTGACCGCTCCCGACGCAGCGCGCGAAAACCTCTCTTGGGAGTCCCCTCGCGCGGCGCCACCGTCAACATCCGCTACCGGGTGAGGGAGTTAAACGTCATTCCGCTCTCCCACCACGGCAGACAGCGAAGGAGGGCAGACATGTCGGGACATGAGAACGGCAGAAAAGGCGGCAAAGCCCGCGCAAAGGCAGCGGGCTAGCCTCAATTCCCACAATATATATATATATATATATATATATATATATATATATATATATATATATATATATATATATATATATATATATATATATATATATATATATATATATATATATTAATTCTATTTTTTTAATCCCTCCTTGCCCCCATCCGTGGTGAGCTACTGTTGAGGTGTCGCACCTGATGCAGACAGTCAGGGGCTCACTTTTCTCTTCTTTTCCCCCTAAGAACCACAAAACCACAGAAATTTTTTGCTGTTCGACCACTATTGCCTTTTTATTAGTGTTTTAGCTTTCTGCTCAAGCCGTCTGCGACCGAGCTCAGCACACGTACTGGGTAACCTGACCCTGCCAAGCGCTTGGCTTGGTTCAGAAAACTGCCTTCAACCTTGTGGTTACAGGACTTTTTAAGGGAGTTACTGAAACAGGATTGTACAATGGCGCATTTTAAGAGCTTTGCATGGGCGGAGAATGTTTATTTTTAGTACATCGGGCATTCCTTCGTCTATACTTCGTTGAGCCTTGCTGCACAGTGCCGCTCCTTGCAACGGCAGCTTACATAGCTCGCGTGCTCGGCTCTGAGTCCGTCACAAAATTCTGGCACCCGAAGTTCTCGTTTTATTTGGGTGCTGCCAGCCTTCAACCAGCCACGGCATTCTTATCTGCAAACTAATGCGCTCCGAACGGCAGCGACAAGTGCAAATGTACAGAGATATCTTGAGACTGCTCCTGAAGACTGCAGGATCTGAAAACGCTTGGGCACAGTTTTCATGGATCATCGACGACAGGATTCCTCTGGAATCACGTTTTGACCTGAGGCAGAGCCTTCGAAAGAAAACCCCTGTGTCGACAAGCCAGGTGAAAATCATCGGCAACACTATACGCTGCCAGACAACACTCGCAAGGTACTCGAACTTGGGTCAAAGTTCGCTGTTGAACCCAAGAAATCTGCTCCCGAACTGTTGGAAATGGTGCTATCCAAGCGAGTGGCTGACGCCGAGTCGGAAATGTGTGTATCAGAAGGAGTGGGTGTGCGTTCCCTTGCAGGAAAGGTTTCCTCGTTCAGAATCGTTAAGTATATGAAGGAGCATTCGCTCGCACTTGTTCCTGCGGACGAGGAAGACGGATTTGTTGTTTTAGACAGGACTACGTATAATTCAAAAGCTAATGAAGCTATTTCTTCCACGACGCTAAAAACTTGTGTAAAAGCTTCAAGCTCAATCATTTGTTTCGATCCATTGCAAAGCGCGCGAAAAATCACCTTGATGTGTTCTTTTCGGCGAAAACGCGCAGACCATATTGCCCGTTCCATGTGATAGTGTCGGAAAACGCAATCTGGGAGAAACATGTAGCAGTGTTCTTAAAAACGTTCTTGAAACTTTTGCAAGTGAAGACCCGTTTCCAGTAAGCAACTCTGAACATGTTGATTTCTTTAAAAACAATCATGGCAGAAATCTTGTGCCCTTCTCTAGTGATCTGAAGGATCTTACTATTCTCTCCCTCTAGACGGCTTCATGACATGTGTAGGCCGTTGCTTAGATAAGTTTGGAGCAGTGCGTTTTCAAAACGCTTCCGGTCTGACATGCGACCAATTTTTGGAACCTCTTTATTATATGTTAATTCCACTTACGCCTTATGGGATGGCACTGTTGTTAAACAAAAAAATGAAATCTGTACTGGGTCTTGTATTGCTCCCTGCTTAAGCGACTTGTACCTAGCCTATCGTGACCAGGCTCTTCTCGATCGCCTCAAAGATCACCCTGACGTTGTGCGTGTGTTCAGATTTGTCGACGAACAAGGACAGATGTACTTTTGACACTGAGGTTGCTGAAGTCGTAATCACATTCACGGAAACCGTGTCCTCATTGGTGTTGACGCATGAAGTGCCCAAGAGCTATTTCATCAGGTTTTCAGGCTTAAGAATCTACTTTTCATCACAGAAATTTTGCTCGAGTTATGAGGCAAATGACGTGCAATCACGGTGGGCTGCGCTACCGTGCAGACCTTGACCACTTATGGTGGCAGTGTTCCTAAAGGGTGAATGGCCATGCAAGCTTTGCACTCCACAAATTAGCGTGAAGCGCTCCTTATACAGATCAACCCGGATACGCAGTTTTTATTTGCGCGATTCGGAAGTCAGAGCGGCCTGATCAAAGTGATTTAGGGGGTCCGACAAGCCACAGTACAGACCGCATACTGCCTCAATACCAGTGATATGGTGAATACAATAAGTGCAAAACATACGACACCGTGAAATGGTACTGTAGTTCGAAAGTGCCGCTTTCACCCGCAAAGGTCATTGCGCTTACCCCCCCCCCCCCCCCCCATTTTTTTTCAATAAAGAACTTTTCATATTCATTCATTCTACAACGAGGTGTCCTCATGTCCCTCTGTTAAAGTTGCATGAAGGTGATCTATTAACACTGGAGCATTTAAGTTTTTTTTTTTTTAATTATTAACGTCAGCGTAGTTGTTCGATGAAAAAGGAGTCACGAAGTACGGTAGACCACCCCGATAGCGAAAACGAACGTGCAAAAAGGGCCGTCAGACCAAAACTTAACGCAACCGTAATATTAAAGAAAAGTGGCAAGCCAACTGATACACACGAACGGATCCACTTATTCACATCTGTGTCAACTTTTACTTCTGTGAGCAAAAAAAAATCGTAATTTGCACGCTTTATTTCACTGTACTGCGTGAAAATTGGGCGCGGCTACTGCGGGACATTTTTATGCAGACAGGTGGCAAAGTTATTTGCGTCCACATTTGTTTTTTTTTTTTTTTTTAGTACAGATAAACGCCATGCATCGTACGCGAGTTGAGAAACCGAAACAAGAAGAACCACCTGCAGAGGGCGCCTCGAGCGATTTTGGCTGTTCTCTTCCATTGCATCAAGATGGCCAACGAAGTGGAAGTCGCACCGCTTCGAAGCTTAGATGATTTTCTGCTCGAATCAGCCCGCTTCCAGCTTCCAAACATTAAGGATCTCGAAAAATGGGGAAACAGAGTCGTCAACAATCTCCTGTACTACCAGTCCAACTATTTCGTCCTTGCCATCCTCGTATTCCTCGCCGTTGGGTGAGTCTCGGCTGGTTGACACCACCCTAATTTTAGCACGAACAGCTGCGTTCGCGTGCTCGGCGAAGCGCCGTAGATGTTGCATAATAAAGCCCCATAATGCTATTTGCGGGCCTTTGGCTCTCCGACGAAGTGCAGTTGCTCTCAATACTGGAAGCCCTTCCCGCGTGTCATGTCATGTGAAGCGTAACCGCGCATGCGGATGGAGACGTAGAAATGCGGCTAACCATAACACAGGTGGTTCACGATCTCTCAACGTCCCCGTATTAAGCATTCGTCGTGGCCTGCGTCATTTTACTCGTAAATAAGCACATACGTTTTGTCGCTGAAGACGTTGTATCCTAAAGACCAATGTAGGTTGTCTTGATGGAGAAACAGAAAAGAGAGAGAGAAAGGAAGCGCATGCAATTATTACCGTAGTCACATGGTCTATTTTGACCTCAATTGATTTTATTGCGTAAAGGAACCAGTTACGGTCGACAACGGCAATCCTGATCGGATGCCATGCGTTGCGTGTCTAAAGGGTGCGTCACCATCTAAACAGCAGCAACAAAAACATGCCTCGAGTCAATCAGGTAATAGAGAAATGCGTGTAATACAAACAACCCTTTTACATAGCCTTCATAGATTACGAGAAGGCGTTTGACTCAGTTGAGATACAGTAATACAGGTACTGTGGAATCATGACATCAAAGAACCCTACAAAAACATACTGGAAGAAATCTACAGTGGATCCACAGCCACCATAGTTATCCATAAAGAAAGGAACAGAATCCCAATAGAGCAAGGGTGTAAGCGAGAGAGACACAATCTCTCCAATGCTATTCACCGCGTGTTTACAGGAAGTTTCCTGGACCTTAGATTGGGAATACTTAGAAATAAGAGTTAATGGAGAGTATCATAGTAACCTGCGATTCACTGATGACATTGCCTTGATTAGTAACTCGGGGGACGAATTACAGTGCATGATTACTGAACTGGACATGGAAAGCAAAAAAGTAGGTCTGAAAATTAATATGCATAAAACTAAAGTAATGTGCAATAGTCTCGGCAGAAAACAGCACTTTGCAGTAGGTGGAGAGATGCCTTGAAGTTTGTAAAGGAATATGTCTACTTAGGATAGGTAGTAACCGTGGAGCCGAACCATGAGAGTGAAATACTAGTAAGAATAAGGATGGGGTGGATCATGTTCGGCAAGCATTCTGAAATTATGAATGGTAGATAGATAGATATGTGGGGTTTAACGTCCCAAAACCACCATATGATTATGAGAGACGCCGTAGTGGAGGGCTCCGGAAATTGCGACCACCTGGGGTTCTTTAACGTGCACCCAAATCTGAGTACACGGGCCTACAACATTTCCGCCTCCATTGGAAATGCAGCCGCCGCAGCCAGGATTCGATCCCATGACCTGCGGGTCAGCAGCAGAGAGTACCTTGGCCACTAGACCACTGCGGCGGGGCAAATCATGAATGATAATCTGCCACTAACCCTCAAGAAGAAGGTATATAACAGCTGCATCTTTCCGGTACTTACGTACGGAGCAGAAACCTGGAGGCTTGTAAAGAAGGTTCAGCTTAAATTGAGGATGACGCAGCTAGCAATAGAAAGGAAAACGATAGGTGTAACCTTAAGAGACCAGAAGAGGGCAGAGTAGGTCAGGGAACAAACCAGGGTTAAGGATATCGTAGTTGAAATCAAGAAGAAATGGGCCGGGCATGTAGCACGTATACAAGATAACTGCTGGTCTTTAAGGGTAACTTAATAGATTCCCTGAGAAGGCAAACGCTCGAAGGGGAGACGGAAAGTTAGGTGGGCCGATAAAATTTAAAAGTTCGCAGGGATAACGGGGCAACGGAAAGCACAAGACCGGGTTGATTGGCAGGTCATGGGAGAGGCCCTTGCCCTGCAGTGGGCGTGGACAGGCTGATGATGATGTGTCGCCGCGGCAAAAGGTCTTCGTCAGAATAACAACTGCCATATCCGAGACTTGGATTTTGGATATTTCAGTATCAGATCCAGAGACACGCCGTTTCGATCACTGTTGATCAAAGACAATTCTGCACAAAATGCGTACATGCCAGCCTACAGTTTCTGGCATCATTCTGTTCTCCGCCACAGGATCCTGCACCCGTCTAAAATGTTGTGTGGAATGCTTGCAGTCACCGTAGCCTTTGGTCTCTTCTATTATATCACCAACTCCAAAAGAGCTGCAATAAAGTTCAAAAGAGACCACCCGATCCTCAGCATCCTGATTATTCTGACAGGTATGTAAACGCCATGAATTGTGAGTGTGTCCAACCATCCAAATCGCTGAATGGAATATTTTCTTAATTCTAGGTGGCTACTTCATTGTCCACGTTCTCGGTTCCGTGGTGGTGTTTTTGTTTGGCATCCTCTTGCCGATAGTGTGTAAGTATAGGAAAGTTCTGTCTTAAATTTGCTCATTTTGGTCCAATATATACACTACTTATTCATGTATCCTCAGCCATATTTCTTGTGTTCTTCATTATTTGTAACTACTGATAGTTTAGTCTCCTAACAAATAACTACCATCGGATGGAGGGTCATTGTATGCAACAATCATTGCTCGAACAGCACAGTGTCAGTGTAATGTCAGACCTACAAAATTCCGTACATGATTTCTTGGTTTGACATTATGCAGCTGCACGTACACTGGTTTCTTAAGGAATAAGTGTATGTTTGATGAAATTTCTGTAGAATGAACTTGGATAGCTCAAAAGACATCATTACATGTCAAAATTTATACTCTAATATGTGATGACTTCCAGTGGTGTTCATTCATGCATCGATGCGTCTGCGTAACATCAAGAACAAGCTGACAAACAAGATTGAGACCATTGGACTGAAGAAGACTCCGATGGGGCTCTTCCTTGATGCATTGGGACAGGAGCAGGAGGCTGGATCGTAAGTCTTCTGCACACACAGATCTTCCTGAGCTGCCAACATCTTAATGAGAACTGCCGCCAACTCTGTGCTACATTTCATCTAGTCTGACAGCTTAGCTTCGTTGAAGTATGCCGAGTCTTTATTTAACACTCTCTAATGCCTCAACCATGTCTGCTAAGCATCACTTGGCGTCAAGTATTCTAGCTTCATGAAATATGCTTACGCTTCGTTCCAAAGAAAAGGCATTGCTGCATCTCAATTGCCGTTATCTGTTGTGGGTAGAAAGCAGTGCAAGTTACATTTTGTGAAGTCTATTTGCTGCATTGTAATCGTCCGTATGTGTCTAACTGCTCTGTCAATAACAAACTTCTGCTGTGATAATAAACTATGCTTAGTGAGTGCCGGGAGGCCGACACATGCTTGTTGCTATTAAAGAAGGATTTTAAAATTTAAGTTCATCACTTCATATTTTGCAATCTTTGCAGCCTTTCTTTCAAATATATATATATTGTTTTCTTGTTGCCTAATAACCGGTATATTTGTTATCTGTTATATCTTTATTTTTTCTGTTGTTTTCTAAATAACACAAATGTTGCAAGGCCTTGAATATTAAAAGAGTGATGTAAGAAATGTTCTTATTTTTGTTTTTTTAAGTATCTTTTTTTGTTTACGACCTTTGAGTTCATAATGATGAGTGTTGCTTCCTTGGCAACATTTGTGGTTGTCTTATATGCAGATGCTCATAACTAAATTTCTTATCTATTTTATGACCCTAGTTGTAACAAAACAATTGTTAGTTTCCAGAATTTCCTAGATTATTTTAGATGTACACCACGTCTTCAATATCTGAAGTCATTTGTCCAGCTTGTCTTGCTGTAACATGATTATATTTGTAACCTTTGGTGTACTAAAGATCGAAACTCTGCGTGTGTATGAATAGGCTTCTTTTTTTAATGATTAAAACAGTGCTTAGTTGAATCATCTGATAGTTAACATCTGCATATATAAGCAGAGGCTTACAAACTGATTGTAGTGTATGCTTGGTAATCTGCGAAAATAAAAGATCTGTCCAATAACCTTTTTATATTAGAAATAAATACCTGTCCCACATATCACACCTTGCTTGTGTAATGTGTGCTTACCCCCAGGCATAGAAGTCGGCCAATTCAATGAGTTGCGTAGTGCCAACAATGAAGCCTGCTCTTTTGAGCAAATAATGTGCCCAGCAATAGAAGAAATAAGTGGAAAGACAGTGCCGCAGCTAGGAACGATGTTCATTATATAAAAAATTTGTATGCTATTGGGTTGTTAGAAATGCCATGAATATTTTGGCCATTACTAAATAAAGGCATTTGTTAAGTCAGACCATTGTTAAACGACATGAGAAATTGCAGAAATGTTGAACATCCATCATTCAACTGTTCACATTCACCTCAAAACTGGACACATATGCATGCTCAATAAGAGGATTCTTGATGAACTCGGCAGTTCATCTGATGGCATGGATAGACATATGCAAAATACTCTTCATTGTCCGTAAAACAGTGGGTTGGTCGTCACATTGCCTAGTGTTGGTGAGACGCACTCCTCCTTTCTCTGCAGTTTAGAGCAGCTCCACGTCCTCCTCGCCTACTGTTATGTCTGGCAGGCAAGGAGGTCATGGAACCTATCTTAGGGGCTCGGCACAGCACTCTTACCAACGTCACTACCCGTGCAGTTCGAAATTTGAGCATTTTTCGCAGTGCGTAGTCGTGTAATCCTTGGCCGACAATCATGAGTGCACAATGTAAGCATTTTGTTTGTATGCCCAGTTATTGGCAGACCAGGCCAGGGGCCCTTCGAAGGAGGCATTTGTTTCAAACTTCGCCTTAGGAATGAGACAAAAAGTTCTTAAATATACTGTCAACAATTGAACAGTTTGAATCAAGCCATCATTTAGAAATGGCAGGAATTTCAGTCCGAAAAGGAGAGTGTTCGATCATCATCACGTGAAACCACACGCGAGTTTGGTCATTTGTCATTGAGGTTTGGATGTGCTTCAGACTGGAATGGCCTGCCCTATGACATGGTCAACGTCACCTCATCATCTACTTTTCAAGAACGCGTCACTGATCATCTGCAATGTTAATCGAAGCATTTCTCTTGACTTTTGCCTGTAATCTCACTGCTTATGTAACACCCCCTGAATAAGAGCATTTAAAAAAATAAAACTGAACTGAACTGTGTTGCCACACCCACCATAATTGCCTGACCTTGCACCATCAGACTTCCACTTGTTTCGCTGTTTGGAACAGCCCTTGCCTGATATCACATTCATTTCCAATGTAGCTATAAATAAGCACCTTTTTAAATTTCCTACTAAATCAATACAGGTGCTTTTATATATAAGGAACACTGCAGCTTCCTGTGAGTTGGCAGAAGATGCTAAAACAAAATAGGCAGTGTATCATTGATTGACATGTGTTCTTAGTGTCATCAAATACACATAATGTAACATAGATTAAGTTTCCTGACTTTTCAGTCAACCCAGGGATAAAGCTGTCCTAGGCATATGCTGATAACTTTTGTGAATCATAGCACAATGAACTGGAAAGATTTAAGGATTTCATAACGATGCCCGAACTTCCTGCTTCTTTCTTCTGGTGTGCACAAATTAATGCACCCCAACTAGCCCATCTACAAGTTCCTCTATGAATTAATATTCAGCACAAATGGTAGTCCGAACAGCCCAAACGACTCATTCGCGCTTTACCACGACTTAGCACCAGGTGACCGGACATGCCGGTTTTTATTACTTCCAAAGCAGTTTAATAATTCAAATCCTGCTGAAATCACAAAAAGAACGCGTGATGCTGCCACTATTAATTCACACTCTTTTTTTTCTTTCAACAATGTCCTGTGACATGTTCTGACCGTTAGTGAGTCACTTTGATGGGTACACGCAAATGCTCATGTACTTTTATGTATGTCTTCCGTACATTCATAATACTTGTCTAGCTGAAAGTACTTCATGCAGTTTTGCATGTCTCAATTTTCATTGGTCATATTGTATAACATGATGGTAAACTAACCTGCTGTTCTGCCAGTCTCACTCCTGAAATCAAGCTCAACAAGTACTTCAAAATGTTGGCTACATATGTCACAATTTTTAAATGTTGTTCTCACATTACTTTCACAAGTTTCTCCATGCAGTGCTTTTAAATGGTTATTAAAGGGACCAACAACTGCCCAGAACATGAAACGAGACGACTCTCCTGATGAAAAGATTGACCCTCATAGTAACTCAAACTAACTCTGTTTTTCTCATGAGAAGTACAGTTATATTTCGATTTCTAAATGAAAAACTGTGAAAAATGGCCTGTGGTGCCATTTAATGGCAGAAACTTCAATTATTCGGTGTGGCCTGTCTCGTGGCTGTAGTCTGGTGTAAGCGGTCAGCAATTTTCGTCCTAGTATTGAAATATCATTTGCTTCTTTAGAGTAACAGATAGTACTCCATAAAAAATGTACATATAAGGCTGCACTATTAGTACACAGTTAAGTGGCACCACCTTCGCATGAGATAATTATCCCATGCTTGTCAGCAGCGTCCTTAGCAACTTTTCTGCGGATTCATAAAACCGTGCATGCAGTTTCAGGTCGCTAACATTTGGGAGTGACGTGGTTTTTCTACTTACACTTAGACTCAGAAATAACATGTACTGCTACTCGGCATGGCCATGCACGCATATGCGCAGTGACAATTTCGGTGACTTGGCTTGGATCATATCAAGAGAGTAATGACAATGGGACTAGCCATCTACGACACAGGTGCACCAACCTTTGGTTGACGCACCTGTGTCGGTACAAATACAGGGAAGCTGTGCTAAGCCACATAATCTCATTGTAACGGCTTATTATTTTCAAAAATAGTCGTAAGGCTTAAAATAAGCATGGTTAAGTATAGTTTCAGGAACTCTTGTGAAAGCAGAACAGCAGCATGCACGAGTCGCTAGAAGGGCTACCAGAATTTCTATCAATCTTCAGAATTGCTGCACAAAAAGACACATTCATGTTCAAAGCTTTTCAGATAAAAAAATGCTTCTTATAAAAATTACTAGGTGTTTTTTGGATTAACTACTGCAGCTACGAACACTACGTAGGGTAAGCTTTCTGTCGCGCTGGAAAAAACAGGGTCAAAACATATTAGTTATCAGTCCTTTAACTCTTTCGTTACCGTGCGAAAATGGTTATTTTTCATATGTCTTGGGAAGATTGTTTTTGCCAGTTGGAAAAGTATTCCATCACGCACTGCAGCATTCCATACTGTGCACAACAAAATGCTCTTTCCAATAAATGTATGTTGTAGAGCAACAAAAATATTTTAGAATGAATAAAAAAGTGAACAATGTGAAATTTTTGGTCACAAGCTGGTAAACAGTGCATTAAAGAACACTATACAGGCAAAAATATTCAAAACAAAGAAAATTCAGAATATACATTTTGCAGATAAATGACCCAGGAAAAGTTTAATGATGATGAAAGTTTTAAAATGATCAGTGTTGTACAAAAATGTTTCTCATCACATAGACACAAAAAATCAGAACCGAGGTGCTGCTTCATTGCTCGTGCCATGCGGTGAAGCATTGCATGATTTTTTGTGAGACACAAGTGTACTTGTACACTTTTTCTCAGTAAATTTTTGTTGTGTCTCCTGGTGTTCTTATAGAAGTAGATGGATGCCCGTGATGTCAATAATCCCTCTATAAATAAGATACCCAATGAACTTTGCTATTTCATCTAGCGTTGCCTCTTTCCATGAGCCACCTTACACCACATAGGTTGGCATTCCAGTATATGCATCCAAGCATTTTTTTTTAATTTCGCACATATCGTATTAAAAAAAGGACAATATCGCCGCAGTTCTAAAACGTTTAGCACTGCTTCGTAGTCAGGGCAAAGATGTGCTCCGGTGGACTTCTAGTTGTTAGGAGAAGTTCTGCAGCCAGCGCCAGCACGCTGCGCCCCAACGAAGTGCAGACCACGCACGTAACCAGAGTAGCTATAAGATTGTGTGCAAAGGTCAGAAACAATACGCACTTGCAGCGGAGGAAACTACTTGAGAATGTAAACAAAACAAACCCATGAACGGATGTGAATGTATCAGGCTGACGCAAAACATTGTCCCCATAAAACTTGAAGCTGAGGGGCTGTCATCTTCGAACGCTAAGCTCATCATCACTCAATTCGGGTGAGGTTGCAAAACAGTTTTGAGCAGCGCATGTGTTTTTCAGCGCTGATTCGCACCCATACGCGCGTGACAACGACATCATAGGAGTGAATATTGACGCAAGATGTGACCCTGTGTCTGATACAATGATGCAAGCAAAACGAAAGCGGCTGGAAACTGTCATAGAAGGCCACCTCAACACTTTAAACATGCAGTGGACCTTCGCAAATATTTTTTGTAGAATAAATTTTTCCTGACTCTTAGGGACAGCTTTCTATTGAATATATGGCATAAATATCTGGCCATCATTACGTCACAAATAGTAAAATTGCAAAGCTGACAGTTTAATTCGATATTTGGCTTGCAAAAGCTCTTTTCATTACAGAACTTCGATGTGACTACCATAATCACGAGGTGCACATACCTTTGTCAAGTTCGCCAGCCTACTACACTTTTCCAACAATACACGCACATCGGTTCGTGCAAAGGTCTGTCAAAAATCGCTATGTTGCCGAAACGGGCAAATTCAAATTGATTCTGAAAGTTCAGTGCCTAGACTAACTACTAGAAAGTGCTGGGTGCACGAGAAACAAATTTAACATGCCAAAATTGATGATCCAAAACCGTTGATCACCGGTGATCGATTTGGATAGGCGTAATGAAAGAGTTAAGGTATTTCCTACAAATGCAGTTATTCACCGTCACACATTTCACTTCACATTGACGTAAGAGATCATGTTTTTCCATTTTCTCTAAACTTAATCTTAGTGGCCTTTATAGTTCTGCAGATCTGTGCCACAAATCAAGCATTGTAGGAAAAAGACACAACATTTGGTATCAGTTGAACATGTAACATATTGCTGAAATCATGTTTAGTTCACATACTTTGAACATTTACTGCAATCTACTTATAACCCACTGTTAATTTATTAAAATACAAACAATGTGTCTCTGGAGAAACGTACTATTTGCATGATGCAATGCATAAAATGGAGGAGAAATGAAGCTTCTATAGCATTTTGGAGTATTGATTTGATGAATAGCATTACACTTAACATGACCTAATCATTAAACATAACATCAATGCAACAATGTGAAGTTCTTCTGATATACTGGGGAATAGAAATACAGCCGTCAGCACCTTTGCAGCGCCCTCTTCAATGTATGGTGCAGACTTTGCTGCCCTCCTGCCCACACCCACCCTTCTTTTTGTGCGTGCGCCTATGGTTAAAGGCTCAAAGGTGAAGCAGTGAATTGGTTTATATTGTTGCGTGAAGGCACAAGGGAAACTAGGCGTTTTAAAATATATTTACACAGCGCCAACGCGCAAGCCAAGATGGCGAACAAGAGAGAGCGCGCGCACACACAAGTCACCTCGTCTTCCTCAGCGCCTATCTCACTGTTTAAGTGGGGCATTGTCTCGTAACAATATTGATCGGTTGCCCTCTGATGTCGTTAATTTCACTATCGCAACGCTTCTCCTTCGTTCAATAAGTAAAAATAATAAAGGCGAAATAACAATTGAGCATTCCCAAACCATACCCAATTGCACCACATTCATGCGATACCTCCGTTACACTACGACGCATTTACTCGATTTCCCCCGTTTTTGTTCTGTATTTTCGCGACATTGGCCGAGCGAAATTTCCAGTAACTTGGTGCGGTTCCGCGGTGAGCAGTGCACTTTTGCTGATAGACGCCGTCAAAATCTGTGATGTCAGACAGTCCAGTGGAGCGTCGTAACACGTTTTTTTTCTGTTTTTCTTTTTTATTCGTTCTTTTTGTTTTGTTATATTTTGTTCATATTTATTTGTTCCGCATTTTCTCACAGCAAGATTGGTGTTTATGGTGTCGTGAAGGAAAAGATTTTCAATATGCAGAAAAATATATTTTTTAATTTCTTTATTGTTCCCTTAATGTATTATTTTCCAACAGCCGTGTTATGTCCTCATTCATTCAACTTTGCATGCATGTTTTGTTAAATGAGAATTGATCTAGGTTTTCAATTTTGTTATGTCTTGGTAGCGAGCTAAACCTTGCACTACACGCGAGAATCACTTGCATGCGCAATTGCAAAGGCTGCATTGAGCACGTGAACTTTGCTCATACACAGTAGCCTTGTTGTATATAGATGTTCATGTAAATTGCCCCCCCCCCCCTTTTTTTTTAAAACTTATTGCAGGCCCTTGGGGCACCTTATTTATTTCACCCAGGACGTAGAGGAAGCCTGCTGAAAACCTTGTACATTGTATGTAGAGAATGGTAGAAACGGTATGCAGTCCACCTTAATAAGCCGGAAGTGCGAGATTTTCGCCACAAGTCACATCTATTGTCCTCCCTAAACTCACTCTCTAGAGAGATTACTTTCGGAATTAAGAAAAAATTTAGGTTAAAGAGATTATAACCATTTGCAGTGCCTGAAAAATCCATTTTCGACAAAAACAGAGTTATCCGTCACAAATTGATCATTCGATCACAACTCACATTGCACTTTTTGGATGGAAACATGAGGGATGTGCATGTCATGCTTCACTGAGAAGAAACATGAAGGAGCCACAACTTTTTTTTTTAATACTATTACCGTAAGGCAGGGGTCGGCAGCTTGTGGGCCGCTTGCAGCCCACGTGGCAATATTATGCCGCCCCCACCACAGCCTTTACCCTCCCCCCACCCTCTTTCTCTGGCCACTTCCTGTATCTGAAAGCTGACATAGCCGTTTTGACAAAAAAAAAGTATTTGCGCTTGTAACCTATGTTTGATTGCAACTTTCTGAGAACCGTGCTTAAAATGCACGTGATATCCAACCCAGTTTTACAAATCAGTGTCAGTTTGCTGAATGTAATCGCTTTGCCAGCACACCACCCCCCTCCCCCCCTCTGATTTTTCGTCCGGGCCCCACTGTGTAGGTTTCATGCATTGTCCCTCGGTCTGAAAAGGCCGCCGAGCCCAGCTGTAAGAGATTGAAACAACGATATCAACAAGCTTCTGTGTAAGCTTTAGAGATTGTAGGCCCGTGTGCTCAGATTTTGGTGCACGTTAAAGAACCCCAGGTGGTCGAAATTTCTGGAGCCCTCCACTACGGCGTCTCTCATAATCATATGGTGGTTTTGGGACGTTAAACCCCACATATCAATCAAGCTTTAGAGATTGTCAGCAGGTTTTCAGCAAACAGTAACGGGCATGTAATGGCAATGAAATCATGAGTAAAACGTGTTGGCTGCCCTGCCCTCAATGTAGCCATGAAGATTATTTCGGGGTAATGTAATTGATGTACACTATGGTCGATTCAGACCGTACACTTGGTCGATTGATGTACACCGTCGATTCAGACCGGAACACGAAAATTCAATGGAGTAACGCGAATTTGACTCTGCGCACTTTCGATCGAGGTCGTTTCTTTGTCTCTATTTGCGGAAAATGCAGAAGCGAACCGATTGCAGATCATTATCGCCGCTCGATCGCACTCGAAAGTGCCTGTATAAGACTGCGCTAAAGTGCGTGGCTTAGGTTTATTACTTGGAGTTGGCGATGAGAGCCCGTACTATACGATCGCAGCGAAGAACTTCTCCCGCCTCCCAGGCCGTTCACTGGCGACAAACCGCCCCCATCGGAACGCGACCGGGAACCACGAACCTGGGTGTGTCGGTAGAGCGCCTCCTCTCTGGTCGGTAGAACGCTCGAACGATTCGAATACTCGAAATTTTCGAATTACGAATCGAGTAGTGTTATTCGGCACTCGATTCGAATAGCGAATTTTCTATTCTAACTGAATATTTCTTCCTACATTTTCTGAGTAACCGGCACCGAGGGGAAAACCCCCGAAAGAGCAACGTGTTAAAACAGCGAAGGATCATTTTTGCTGTTTTAGTTAT
This sequence comes from Rhipicephalus microplus, assembly GCF_013339725.1. Classification (NCBI taxonomy): domain Eukaryota; kingdom Metazoa; phylum Arthropoda; class Arachnida; order Ixodida; family Ixodidae; genus Rhipicephalus; species Rhipicephalus microplus. The sequence continues at coordinate 161,504,745 of NC_051171.1, read as the reverse complement.
TGATTTACGAAGGTACCTGCGGGTCAAGCTTTTTACGGGATCGTCAAAGCTGTGCTCGTCACCGGATGTATAGGAATTCTCGCTTTAAGCTCTTGTGTCGCCGAAACGGCTATGTTCATTCGTGGAATATTATTTAACGTTTATGCTTTAGTTTTAATTAAAAACTGGTGACAAAAGCACCACCGCAGAATACCGAAGTAGATGCTGTATCAAATTTACACTTCTAGTTCAAGAAGATATTACGAAGACTTAAGTCATTCATTACCAACATGAACTTACTTCATTTTACATAATTGTGGTGTCTTTTCTTGGATAAGTAAATGTAACTGTAATGTTACTTTGTCAAAGTTTGCGAATGTTTCTTCGAAATGAAAGGCTGTAGAGTTCTAGGCCTGTCATGAACATGGTTGCCTTACTCTTCAAAAACGATTCGAATAGCGTTCGATACCTATCAGATTCTAAATTTCACTATGCACATTTAGCTAACCTTGGGTACGCTGCAGGAGTGGTGCAAGAGAAGGATGTTACAGCGCCGCATCTTTCTTTTTTCGTCTCCCACGCCCAGGTGGTTCGTTATCCCCAACGTCCTCTGTTGTGCTTACGCGGAGGCTGCGGATGCGTGCAATGGTTAACTCTCGTCCCAAGAAGCGAAACGAGAGTCTTTGTGGGCGCCTGCTATCTAAGCTCGTTATTATTATTATTTTTCCCCTGACTGGCTTGCAATGCCCTGACTACACGTGAGCATATGTGCGAGCTGCCGAAAAAAAGAAGCGGAGAAAACGTCCTCTCTGCGATTGTACTTCGTCGTACTTGTCGCCACATGTGTCGGCAGTGTTTCCGAAGCACATGTGTTCCGCATTTCGTTTAAATTTATCCTTAGCTCCACGCGCCTTCTGCATCCATATGTGGGCGCCCAGGGCAGGTACGAGATAACAAGGGGCGGAAAAGCAGTACCTTCAGCGTTCGGTGTCTCAAACGTTTCGAGCCTGTAACGGAAGTGGACGTTCGTTTCGCACCGTCCTTAACTAATGGTTCCGCGTCGCTGACGAGCACGGGCCAAAGTGAACGGCCAAGGTGGCGGCGATAGCGTAATGGGAAGGGGGCCAACAACCCCGGGAAAAGGGCGACTGCAGTGCGCCGCTTGTTTCCCCACCATGTGTGGGAATAGCGGGACACCTTTCTTTAGTTTCCCGCTGTCGTTGCCGGCGGAGATGGGTGTACTGCATTGTCACTGCCTGCCGACATCTGACCGAGTGCCCCACAGCGGTTCATGAAAAAAAGAAAAAGAGTGTTTTCAATCACTGCACCGACTCCAGGCTGCGGAAGGATTACGGGCACGCATTGTGGGTGGTCTGCTTTAAATCGCGGCACCAGCGAGCTGCGTTTTCACTTTTCTTAATTTTTTTACGCGAGCACCGTCGTCCCTGCTGTTTCTTTAAATGTCTGTCTGTTTTCCATAACCGACAAACAACGTTACCTGTGGCAGGAAAGGCCCGAGTATTCGGTTATTGGCTCACGTAGCCGTCGACCTCGCGCTGCCCGTACGCTCGCAAGCTGATTGGTCGTGTGCGTCCGCCCGCTGCAATCGCAGACGGCGAAAAACTGGGAGGAAGGAGAAGCGGGAAGGCGTTTCGTATGAGCGCCTGAGACAGCTTGGTCGGCTCTCTACCCCCTACATCCTGTTTTCTTTTTACATCTTCCAGGCATCGGTCGGTTCGCCCAGCGGCCAAAGAAGCTGCCGCGGTTGCGCGTGCCATGTTTTGCCAAACGTGCTCTCTTCAGAGTCCGTCTGCTGCAACCGAGGCGTTGGAAGCTACACGAAGTTTTTGGGGAGCCCTCTCCTGTTTCCGTTCTTTCTTTTGTTGTTTCCGTCGCCACGCTACGCACGCTGGCGTCGGCACGAAAAGCAAGATGGAAAGCGCCCTCGGTGCCCCAGGCACGTTCGTCCGATGAGCCCGCCTCCCTCCGGCCGTCGCTTCTTCCCGTAGACTTTATAATTAGAGCCAGCAGCGCCAACTCGCGCTACGCCAACGCTGCGCACTTGGTGGTGAAGAAAGTAAACAAGAGGTTTGCCCCTCCTTGCCAAAGCTATCTGTTGCTCTTCGCACCACCATAGCTCGTGGCGCAGCGACGTGCACCGCTTCCCTGCCGTGCACCCTCTCTCCTCTCTTTTGCATAGCGGGACAAAGTTCAGAGTTCTTCGCGTTGTTGCTATTGCTGCTGCGCGCGGTGGCCCCTCCCTGCTGTGGACTCTCCTCCTTGGTGCTTAAGAAGGAATGAAGAAAAAAAAAAGCCGAATGAGAGACGCGTTTAAAGAAAAGGGAATGTGGCGATGCTGAGTTCAGAACTTTAGTCGGACACGGGCTGGCACGCGCGCACACGTCAAAGCCGCCAAGTCCTCTCTGTCCCGGGGATCAGCGAAGAAATTAGGTCCTCTTCCATGTTTGCCGACGGCGAAGCTTCGGCTCCGGACGTGCCCATGGTGTACCAGCGGCATTATCAGACGCCCGTGGCCTCCACCGCGGCGACGACTGCGTACGAGCGCTGCTGCGTCTCAGCCGCGGTCTTGATGCGCCGCCCGCCGTATCCCGAAGTCGCCACGTCGGCCTTCTACCCGCTGGAAGACGTGCCGCTGTCCTCGCTGGCCGATCACCATCATCGCCCTTCGTACTCAGTGTACGACCGCAGTTACGTCGACGCCCCGCCTTCTTCGTTCCTGTACGGCGCTGCCGCTTACGACTGCGTGTACGGCGACTGTCCGGACTGCGCGGAGGTTGGCTACCCGCCTGCGGCCGCAAGTAGTTGCTCAACCGCCGGCAGCGGCGACGCCAAGTCTTCCGCCTGCGCGTTGCAGACGTCGCCCGCCATGTCGCGGCGCAGCATGGTTCGCAAGCGGAGTCTCTCGCAGGCTGAGCTGGAGAGGCGCAGGTCCTTGGCGAACCACCAGGAACGCCGTCGCATGCACCGACTCAACTCGGCGCTGGATCGACTCCGGAGCACGATACCGCCGCGCCTGCAGAACGGCAGTCGCCGCCTGTCCAAGATCAAGACGCTCAAGATGGCCATCAACTACATCCTCGAACTGAAGACCGTGCTGGGCCCGACGACCGTCCCTGGAGTTGGCGGTGGTTGTGCGCCGGCCTCCCCTTCCTGGAACTGAACGATACGCGCATTTATTTTTTTCTCATCGTGCAGTGTCACGTACCGACGGTCGTGCATGCCAGCCAGCTATGCGTGGAACGAGCGGTGAGGTGGCGGCCTTTTGAAGATTGTGATAGTGTGATTGCCGCAGTGGAGAGTCTTGCGAGTGTGTGTTTATTTAGCTAGCTGCGATGCTTGCTTGCTTCTCCAGTATTGTTACAAGGCCGTTTGACGAAGGCCACTTTGCAAGCGACTCATTTCGTAGCGACTTCCATAAATACAATTACATTTTTTCCCTCATCTCGTGATGCTGTCTTCAGCGTTCCTGATTGTCATTGTGATATTAGGTTCCTTGTCGTCGAATAAGCCTTATTTGTGGGACGAGACATGAGAAAGCAGCGGCACGGGGCATAGACATGAGAAAGCAGCGGCAGTATATCAGTGTTGACTTAGGTGAGTGGCATCGTTATTTAGCGTTTACTTCTTACCGTCTTGAGTGTTTCTTTTGAGCTATACAGCCGATATAATTCAGGCTCTTTATAGCTTACGAGCGCGTGGTTAACTCGTCAGAGTAGGCTGCTCTAAAATACGCCTCAGATTGATTCAATTTGTATTCATGAGCAGGCAAAAATAAATTAAATGTGCCAACATTTATTCATAATCAAGCTTAATCTAGCTAGTCGCTATTCTTCTGTTTTTCGGGACGAATGTGTCGTATCGCTCGCGCTGTCCTCACGCCTGTCATTTTAACAACGTCTGTGCGCTGTCTAAGTGTGACATTCAGCAGTAGCGTGTAAGCCCAATGATCCCATAAAAAATGAAGTTCAAAAAAAACGAATGGAATACATATTTGATAGCTTGATATGCAGTTTTTGCGACTGTCGCCGAACTTTCAAAGTTCTGTTTATATACACTCGGTAACGATAAAGTAATCTTCGAAGCGCCCTCGTGCATGTAATTCTTGATTAAGTTAACTACCTTCAAAGCAAGCGTTAACTTCGCGAAATATAAAAATAAACATTTCTTTGTGATTTCTAGTTACCTTGCTGCACATCGTATGTTACTAAGTGTGGCTAATAAAATTGATAATGAGGCCAATTTAGACCGAATTCAGAGGAGGACATACCATCAGTTTAGAGTCATTCAAAATCACCGATGCTCAAAAAGATGTTTTGTTCAAAGAGTAAAACGAAATAACCACATTTTTTACCACAAGCATAACACCGTTTGTCTAAAAATTGCTTGAATCTTCCAAATGAACTTCAGGCGGATGTCCCTTGCAAAGTAACGGGCTCAAGTTTGTACACATGCAGCTGGTTAATTAGTAAAAAAAAAATGGAATCATGAAGTTTGTTTGCTCGTAACTTGCGCATTTTAATTGCCGGGGTCCGCTGTCTCCCAGCGCAATCAGCAGGTTCGTGCCCTATGCCAAAAGAACAGGCGTGTTTAGTCACGGTTCAACACACAAAATTTCTAGTTATTTTTAAAGACAATCGGGGAGTGTGAGAAATAATCACATTTTGCTTATACCACCAAAGCTTATATTATGTTCTTAATTCCACAGTACAATACGGTTAGCACGGACAATGAGATCTTTGCCACATGTCCTCTCCAATATTCTGAGTTTAGAACCGGCTGTCGAAATCCGTTCGTTACATTCTTGCACATGAATGGAAAATTTCGTTATCGGAACCAGAATGGCGAACCACAATTTCAAACCGCGATCGCAAACCAGGAAGAAGATAATTTCACGAAACGATGCCCGCGGCATCAGAGTTCCTGCAATATTTGGGTACGGAAAAGGGTCTATTGTTTCACGCCACGTAGAACTATATATTCACCTTGTGAACGCATGAGTTTGTAATTATAGAAATTGCAAGCGTGTGAAATGATTGTCGCAGTCTTTTGTGAATGACCATGTGCTATGAATTTGCCGTGCGTTGGCGGTGAAAAGTTTCGCGGCCGGACACGCTTGTATGCAAGAGAAATTGCTTAACTGCATCATAACTAATCCAAGGGTTAACGCAGTTCGTGGCATGCACATGTATACATTCGCATTGTGTTCATCACCTGTGTCGTATAATATTCCGCTCAACGTCCATCAGTTCGTGACTTTTGTTCTTCATAAGAATGGTTTGCGCATACTCGAACTCGATAAGACTGTATTTGAGTTCCGTTCATGCGGTAGCCTGTAGCCTGTAGCCTGTAGGTTTCTTTATATTTTTTTCGATGTATGCGTTGTGATTATGATAAGGGCATTTTTCCTTTCTCTCTTTTGTTTAGTTTATCTTTACCGTACGTGCCAGTGAAACTTGTGAATTGTCCCTTTTTAGTTCGCTTGTTTTCTTGTGGAGCAATAAAAGCTTCTAACATATCGATGGCTTTCTAGATCACTTTAGACGACACGACGCCCTGGCTTAGCTGTGCTTGCGGAATGGACGCCTTTGACCGCTATGAATGAATGGTGGTGTATGCACGTCGCGTTAGCCGGTACATTAGTTTTAATATGTAAGTAATATGCGTATTGTAAGGTCGCGGATTCGATACCACGCCGCCGCACTCGCATTTTGCCCCGCCGCGGTGGTCTAGTGGCTAAGGTACTCGGCTGCTGACCCGCAGGTCGCGGGTTCGAATCCCGGCTCCGGCGGCTGCATTTCCGATGGAGGCGGAAATGTTGTAGGCCCGTGTGCTCATATTTGGGTGCACGTTAAAGAACCCCAGGTGGTCGAAATTTCCGGAGCCCTCCACTACGGCGTCTCTCATAATCATATGGTGGTTTTGGGACGTTAAACCCCACATATCAGTCAATCAATCAATCAATCAAGCGCTCGCATTTTGCTGATGGCGCAACGCAAAAAAGCTGCGGCGTATGTCCTTCGATAACTCCACAACGGGCGAATCATTTTAGCTACTCAGTCGCGGCAGATTCACAAAACGGATCAAATTCTGCAGAGCAGCTTGGCGTAACAACCACAATCACTTGCGCCGCCTGTCGCTTGTCTTAGCAAATTACGTTGCGGGGCTACATTGTGATTTCACATTTTTCTTCATATCCAGCGCTAAGTTTTGCGACACACACAGAGAGAGTTCGAGTAGCGCGGGTCCTCTCAAGACGAAAAAAGAGAAGTTGCTTATCCGCTTCGTTTTTGTGTGTGTATATATATATATATATATATATATATATATATATATATATATATAATTAAGAATGAAGGAGCTCACTTACGAAAATTTGATAATTGTTTACTCTACGTTTCGGCCGTGGCACGGCCTTCGTCAGGATATATATATATATATATATGACGTCATTGTGTGGCGCCTCAGTCATTAGCCGTCGTGTGAATAACCTATAACTAGAGCTCAGTGTTTTCGGATAAATTAAAAAAAATGAAGCACTCGCCTGTAAAATGTTTTTCAGTCCGGATTTGTCCAATAAACTCCGATTTTAAAAGGGTATTTTCAACGTTCAAAGTGCTTTTTCAGAGCTGACAACTTCATCAGTCGAAAAAAAAAAAAAAGAGCGCACCTTTGTCATCGGCAGTAACCATGTAAAGTATGCTTGCGTCATTTACAACAAGCTTTAACGTTAATGAGAACTGACAGACATTGATGCCGAGTAAAGAATAGGGGATATTATTGGAAGTAATTGTAACGTGATTGTGAAAAAGGAAAAGTGGACGTAAAGGTAGCTTGCCGTGCACGTATAGGAACTGAACGTGTGACCTTCGAATTCGCGCACCTGACTTAGCCGTGAGCAGGAACCCAACCTGCGACCTTCGAATAACGCGTTGAGGTCGGACGCGTTATTGGAAGGTCGCAGGTTCGGTTTCTGTCCACGGCAAGTTATCTTTTCATCCACTTTTCTTTCTTCACACTTACATTACAATTGATTCTAATAATATCCCCTATACTTTCCTTGGCATAATTGTATGTCATTTCCCATTAATATTGTTTCTTACTAAAAAAACGAGCCCTTAAACTTACTTTTTTTCCCCTTTCAGGCATTAAGGCTGCAGTACGAGCAAAGGTTGAGTGTTTTCGATTCAAGTATATGTGCGTGCGTGTTTGCGTATTCAGACCATGCAGAGATGCAAAATACAGTTAGTGTGTTCGCATGCTGTCGTGTTTAGACGTCATTTTAAGTGAGATTTCGGGGTATTTAAAATGATGATGAAAATAAGTCCATTAATTTTGATCAACAATAGGAGGCAGCCTGGGAGGAAAAGCAGATAAGCAGCTTGACTATTGTCACCTTCCCCCACCAAAAAAAAAAAAAACTCTGAAAACTCGGAGGCCCGCTTATGACGCCGGTGTCAACAACTGAGTCACGCCACTGCAACGCGTATTGATCTCCTGTTCGTGGTCCAGTTTACATAAGCCTACAAGCTCACGCTGCTGCTGTAACAATGACGCACGCGCGTAGCCAGCACGCACAGCGTTACTAACCCGCGGCACCGCGAAACCCTTCCCACTTGCAGTCACGCCGCCGCAAGTGTTGTTCAGGCCGGAAGCGACCTTGCCGACAAGCTGGAAGAGAGGCTCACCCAATTTGGACAACGTACGTCGCCGCTGTGCGCACTCTGCTGTGTCACATCTCTGTCCTGATCATCAGCATTCGGCCCGGGAACTCAGGCTTCCTTCCACCAGCATGCAGCATGCATCCCGGCGCTGTATATTCCCGTTTGTGTGTACTCGTGAGGTCGAGTTATGTAGTGTTTTGAAGGAGCGCGCACAGAAAATGAGGACCTCCCTTCACCCCCCGAATCACCTAATAGGTAAGGTGGAGGGGGGGGGGGGTAAAATTCGCCCTATACATTGACTTCCCAAAGTCTGGAGGGGAATTCTGAGCACGGGGAATCTTGTGCGTCACGTAGCGGTGCATATCACAGCTATTAGTACAGTTACATTCACGTTTGCGTGACGATAATGATTATTGAGAGTTAAGTTGGTTAAGCTTGCAAAATACTAACTAAAATCACAGCATATCCACGTACTGAATCATGACGGGCTAAGCGTCCGTCCATCCGTCCGTCTGTCTGTCTGTCTGTCTGTCTGTCTGTCTGTCTGTCTGTCTGTCTGTCTGTCTGTCTGTCTGTCTGTCTGTCTGTGGATATGTTGTGCTGAGTTATCCGGAGGGATGAACTGCCCTAGACCTTAGAGCTTCGCCCCTGAAATGCTTAGCAGCACTAAACGATGGAAACGGAAAAAAAAAAGTAGTATGAAAATGGACTGCAACAGCAGCTTTCCATGCATGTGGAAGTACAAAATGAGGTTATATATAAGCGCGGGTCTGATTCACTAACATTGTAGCCGTATTCCGATGGGGCGTGACATGCGAGGATGGCTTGCGCTAAAACATTTACTATTAACCGAGCTTTCAGTGCACTCTTTCTTTTTAATTCTCCCGAGGTTCACTAGGAAACCGGTGACTTGCTTCGGATGCAGTAACGATATACGGGACCTGAAAACACGCATACACAACCTTATGGATGTGCCTTTGGAAGCTTGAGTTTCATTGTCTTGGCAATTTTATGGCGTCGGAACAAGCAGTACACCATTAAGCACGCACCTGGGGCGCGCGCGTTTCTTCACTCGAGGTGTGCTTGCTCTTTTGAACGTGGTCGTCAAGCCTTCTTGTACGTAGTTTTTTTTCCCGACCTGCACAAAGTTGTATTGAGATTGATGAACGAAAGAAAGAGTCGCTCAATGTTTTAATGTGTCTGTTTTGTCTTTCACCCTCCAGGTATGAAGATTAACAGGAACCGGTGATGATGGCGAACGCCCGCGCCATTTTCAGAAGGACCAACGTGAACCGGCCCTTCGTCACTATGCATTTGAAGACTGGCATGCAACTGGAATGTCGTCCCATTGCAGATATCTTCGCCTTGAATCTGAATCAACTTCGCTTTTCTGTTTTATACCTCAGTTTCACTTTTTCTTTTGCTTTTTTGCTTTCCTAGCTCTCTCCCTTCTTTCTGATATTTATTTATATATATATTTTTTTGCAATGCTCTCGCACAGTCCATTGCCACTCTGATCTCTGGCACAATTTTGTTGACCGCGTCTTTGTAAATTTTTATGCTCCGGTGCTCGCCATGCAAACATCATAGAGTCAAAAGTGAACACTTGGCAGAAATCAACATCGATAGAGTGCTTTTGGTGCAGCTGATGTATGTGTACAGACGTCGCATATATTTATACGAACCTAAGACAGCACGGGCGAGTGATCAACGACGCTGTAACAACGAATAATGCAAATGAATAAAGTTGAGCTTTTTTACTAGATTTCCGACTTGCGTGTTGCTTCAGAGCAAACTTTTATTACCGAGCAATTAAACGCATGTTTGTTGAGAAAAGCGGCGAGTTCACAAACTCCCAGGTGATCCGTTGAATAGCGCATCTCAGCTACAACTCAAACCGACACCCATTCAGAAGCATGCGTGCCAGCCCCAGCTAACTGTCATCGTCAGCAAACAATCAAAAGCATACGTGGAGACTAGACAAGGCTGCTCCCATGTCGGAATTGGGAGGCCATGCATCTCCACTCTTTCACGGGCCCTCTGGAAGGCTGTTGACTGCCAGGTATTCAGTGCTGTACTTAAGATGGTGTCTTCCCAGTCCTGTTCACTGATGTCTGACGTGTCTCGTAACGCTGGACAGTGCCTGAGCGCTGGACAGTGCCTGGACAGTGTCCACAATCTGGGTAATGTGAATGAATATCTCGGTTCATCCGGCAAAGGGCGTAAGTGGATTTTTTTTTTTTTTTCGTGGGAAGGGGGCGAGGTTGCTTCTTTAGTGGCAGATGTAGTCGAGTGTAATTTTGTGCTCATATCTCGTGTAAAAAATAAAATAAAATCAGGAGGAGGGGGTGGGGGGGGGGGGGAGGAGTCCGCGGTTTCACACCCCATGGCTACGCCACTGAATCCTGCTTACGTACCCTCGCGAGGGATATATGACCTCGTCTATGATTGGTGCGCTTTGGATTGCTGCTCATGGCCCGGTAATATTAATAATTGCAGCGTAACACATCCGCACACGAAGTGTTGGGAACGAACAAGTTGGTTATTCGCACGCGCATTACCCTTGAGGGTGCTCGAACGATCCGCAACACGTAAGCTCCCACGCTTTTAGCCGGGCCGCTGTTGCCATACTTCTGCATCGATTCGGGTGCATTTTGATACTTCGAGATATGCGTACGCTTCGTCTATGTTCGCTTAGATCGTCTTCATAATGCGCACTTCCCTGCGCTGCATACTCGCCCAACTAATGGCCGCACCAGCCGGGTTCGTAGTGGAAGCGTGGTCCTGGCAACACGCGCTGGGACTTGTCCTCTATGCGTGCTCGCACCAAGAGAGCTGCGTCTACATTCTCCGCGTCAAACTGCGCCTTTCCACGCTGTTCGCAGAAGTGACTGTCCCCCATTAGTTCGGCTAACCGCATCGCGGGAAAAATGGCTTTACCGTCACAAAAGTGGTCTATTTACCAAATGCGGCAATTCGACTCGATGTTCGAACTCTTCAGCTCTTCGCACACCGCTGAAAAACCTTCGTGCATCCGCGCTTTTTTTTTTCTTTCTTTTTTCCCGTGCGACGTAAGGGCCTTCGTGTTTGGTCCACAATGAAGTGTTCCGAAGAAGGAAAGGAAGAAAGAGAAGCTCTGACGTGAGCTCGATTGGTCCACGTGCGCGGCTGCGCCGTGCAGGCACGCTTAACTCGTCTTCGTCTCACGTGCACAGACAAGCTCTCGCAATTCTCTCCTGCGCATGCTTTCGGCAAAGGCCTGAAAACGGAGAGAGACGTGCAGAGTGTCTGTCTGGGTGCGTAAAGAGTTAAGAGGGAAGGCAGAGATCTCTCCTTTTGTACTTACACGCGGTGTCGGGTTTCGTCGGGACGTGCTCCAGACGCCGAGGAAGGGCGACCTCGCCTAAGAACCGCTTCAGTCCCAAGTCTACCCTCCCGGCATCATTCGCATAAAAAACAGCGCCAATAACGAGGGACAAGAGAAAGGAGGAGACAGACAGCAACCACGTTAGCTCCCGGCATCGCTGCCCCACGCTTTCCAGGCATTAACTAAAACGAAGCTTTCGCAGAGTTCGTGTGCATGCGGCGATTCAGATGTTTAGCATAGCCGACGAAACTAAGCGTACAGCCAAGTTCTTCGAGGGAGAATAATGGCAGCTAAGCGAGAGGATTGCGAGCCCATTTTCTGCGAACATGAAATATATAATAGAATTGTAAGCTGCACGGGATATTTTGCCCATTTATAACGAATGGTGCAGCATGTGGGCTCCTCTGCACAACGCCGAAGCATTCAGCGCTGAATGCACACAGGATGCAAGAAACGCCGCTATTTCCATTAGGTTGAGGCATATTCTTCCGATGGTGGAATCTTCGGTGACAGATTGAGGGGTAAGCTACCATTCGGGCAAAGTGTATGACTGCTAAAAGCGCTGTCTATCGATCGTGCAGCATTATTTCTCCCACTTCAATGTTCCGGGGCGATGCGCCTTCGGGTGCCGACTCCCGTTCACTTATGATAACTGCAGCATAACGGTGCTATGAGGCAAAAAAAAAAAAAAAAATCAGACTTCATGGTAAAAAAAATAGTAATAAATAAACCAAACATGTCGAACGAAATCACATTGACAAATAACAGATCATCGCGCCTAGCCTTGTTTGTATGTTGCCTTTTGCTGTACTGCCGAACTCTCTGACAGTGATACCGACGTTTTAACAATATAGAGGTTATAACGAATAATTGCTGCGCCATGAAACAATGTGTTTCAGTGGTTCAAATAACCCGCTTATAACAATGCCCGCATTATTGGTTTTAACTAACTTCTGGATTTTGGCTGTCTGCGCCGAAAGAGAGCGCGAAATTTCGGAAAAGAAAGAAATTCAAACTGCTGAATCCCCCGCCCACAATCCAAGTATCTACCAGCGCACCTTGCAGATACTCGGTATGCTTTACCGCATAGCGACGCAGTATTGCTACAAAGCTGACTTTTGAAATCCGCTACGACGAGGGAGTGTTGACATGCAGTTCGAGTAAAAGTTGATACTTGGGGAAGCGTTCCGGCGTCTTAAACTTGAGACGTTGTCATACATTGGTTCTATGGGACTTGAGGCGGTCCCGTAAAAGCGTACGAATTTTCAAGCATGGCCCTGAAATCGGCTTATCTTATACTATATTAAAGCTTTCTCACAACAGCCCGCCATCCCCATTTTTTGTTGTGCGACCCATTCGTAGCAATTACGGTTATAACAGTGAAATATTTGTAGCACACTATTTTAATAAGTGGGTTCAACTGTATTAGCTGGCGTATTCACCGGTTTTACGTGGTCATGCGACTTTATAATAAAATGCACTCAGTTTAGACATGCTTTTCAATTGTCTCAACAAAATCACGACGACTTGGTTGCGACGTATTTCATTCCTGTAACCGTCTCCTTTATATTTGCCCAGTTGTTTCTTCCATGTGTTTGACCAAATTTATTCTTTTATTTCTCTATATTGCCAATATACAACAGGCACAAGTTAATGCTTGAGGGACAATGATCAAAGTGTTTTTCAGTGCATTTGGCATCCAACCCTTTTCAGCAAGGTCGATCAACTGCATTTGTAGGGAGTGCTGGCAAAGCAGAGCTCTGCAGCTCAGACTCCGGTGACCCACAATGAAGAATAACCTCTATGCAAGTTTTGGTGATGAAAAGAAATTAATTGTGCACATTTAACTGGACTGTTCATAGGCTAACATATGAATATGGTCAACATGCTATTATTGCATTCACAAATTATTTTATGCCTTTTTACCAGAATACTACTGAATAATAGTGGGACTTTGAACTGATTACAACACTGCCAGTCATTGGAAAAAATTAAATGTTAAATTATATTAACGAATAAATGTAATATCTAAACTCTTTTTTTCTTTTCATGTAACAATGTTATAGGTTCTCTTTGAAGACGGTAACATGTGAAATTTACCCACACATTCAAACGACCGTCTTGCAAATTGTCTCTGGAAATGATACACCTCGATATCTGAAATTCGTAACTTCAATAGCTCTTTAAAAAACCTTGTCAAGTAATCCACAACAAAATCAAAAATAAAATAAATGAAAAACACTACTATTTACTGAAGTAAAGGACATACCACCTATTGCGCTTCTGTAGAAACAGCTACTTTTCAACGAATTATTCTGAGGCACAAACACAACAGGACAACTACTCCATTTCCTTTATTAGAGTTGCCGCTTATCCACTATGTGGAAGTGGCTCTCTCTGGAAGAAGTCTTCATCAGTGAATTTAAATATGCACATGAAACCATGCTCATGGCTGCCTAACTAACAATATTTTCCAAAAACTGTGGCGGGTTGAGCGGCTCTCCACTGCAGGTGCTGCTGCACAGAATTAGTCCTTCACACACACCGAGTGCGCAGCCTGTTTGCATTCACTGGTACTGTGAACTGGTGCCGAACGGTGATGCTCCTAGTTGTGATGGGTCTTCCATTTGTGGATTCACTGCAACAAAGGAAATGACATACATGGGTTAGCCATCTTGTCACGACTGTGGTGATAATGAACACCAGTGAAACAAAGCTTTTTTTTTTTGAAATTTATAAAATAAGTGAGACAGTTTTACAATTGTCCTTTGAAACTGATGATCCAAAATGAAGCCACATGTATGCTAACAAATTAAAAAAATATGTCTGAGTTATTCAAAGGTTGCATGTTCAGTCCTTGCTGGTGGCAAGTTATCTTTTCGTTCACTTGTCTTTCTTATTTACCTTACAATTACTTCTAATCATCGTTATCAGCCCGACTACGCCCACTGCAGGGCAAAGGCCTCTCCCATGACCCGCCAATCGACCCGGTCTAGTGCTTTCTGCTGCCACACGCTATACCTGATAAATTTTTAATCTCATAGGTCCATCCAAATTTTTGTCTTCCTTTCGTGCATTTGCCTTCTCTGGGAATCCAGTCGGTTACTCTTAGTGACCAGCGGTTATCCTGCCTAGAAGCCATGTGCCTGGCCCATGTCCATTTCTTTTTCTTGATTTCAACTATGATATCCTTAACCCCCGTTTGTTCCCTGACCCACTCTGCTTTCTTCTTGTCTCTTAAGGTTACGCCTTTCCATCGCTCGCTGCGTCGTCATCCTCAAATTAACCTAAACCTTTTTGTAAGCCTCCAGGTTTCTGCTCCGTAAGTACCGGCAAGATGCTATCGTTATATGCCTTCCTCTTAGGTGTTAGTGACCGATTACCATTAACGATTTGAGAATGCTTGCCGAATGTAATCCACCCTATCCTTATTATTCTAGTTATTTCACTCTTATGGTTCGGCCCTGTGGTTACCATCTGTCCTAATCAGACATATTTCTTTACAGGTTTCAGCGTCTCTCCACCATCCCATATACTTTCTTTGACATCATTTTCTGTTAGTTCTCATTTGTGTCTAATTGAAAAAATGAAACAAAAAAAACGAGGCCTTAGATTTCTACTTGTTTTCTTCAAACCAAAAAGTTGAAAGTTATGTAGTTGCATTACAGTTGTATTCAAGCTCTGTAGCATGACTGTAATTTGCCAATACCGAGCGATTTCAGCCTTCATGCAATGCAAGACCAAACATATTGACCTCCAGCAACATGCTTTTGCTGCTATATTCATATTATTTCATCCCACATTACAATATTTCATTTTTAAGACAGAGGGAGCTTACCAGGCTTGAACTGCTCTGCAGAGTACCGTGTAAACAATATTCCTACACCTTCGATGAGCGCCAATAAAACACCCCCTGTAAACAAGGTACACACAATTAGGGGCTGAATACAGGGCACCTACTCATACACTACAGCAAATCCATAAACTGCCGAGAGGATTCTGCAAACACACACAGATGTTGACTCGATATCTTTGTGAATTAATTTATACAGAAATGCTGCCGACGCACTGCGCGCTGCTAACATCAATGAGTGGAGGTGCCAGGACTACCACAAAGCTTTTTTTTAGCATGTGAATTGAATAAAGCACAGTTAAATGAGTAAATGTGGCACAATTCACCAGTGAACATGAACTTACCTATAACCGCTGATCCTACCATTGCTCCTGCACCATCTGTAGGAAAGGTGCAACAAAAACCTGTCAGTGCATAGAGACACCCGCTTGAAAAATATGTTAGAAGCTGCAGGTAATGTGCTTTTAAGGCTTAACTAAATTTTTTGTAGAGTGATATGTGGTGGTACAACATGACTTGTCTTACTGCAAGCATGCATCGACTATGAAATGGCATAATCATGTACTAGCACATTGAGAAACTGTATAAACAAAGCATGACAGATGCCCTTTGTACAAAGTCACAAATCAGCAAATTATAATAATCCAATGAAAAATGGTCACCATTAAAATTAAAACAATGTGCATCCAGAAACATGGTGTCACCGCTATCATGTCTTTTTGAGCTAGCACAATGGGAAGATGCCCTTGTGGTATCACATAAAAACTCCATGTACTGCAACCAGTTTCTTGCAAGTTTAAAAAAGAAAAAACCTTGGACTGTGCTTTAGTATGTGCTTTCATCTTTTAACAGCAACACGGATATTAGCTGCGTCACCTTCATTGCATGCTAATCAGTTACGTGGAGCAACTAGCTGATGGAATGTAAACAACCACACCAGCCTAATAGTGGCACTGTACACAATGGATGCATTTTTTAAATACGATAAAATAAAACATTTAAGAGCAGACATAATGTGTAGCTACATACATGCAAATTTATTTTAAGGTGTGCTTTTTAGAATTCCAATGCATACTCTTTTGAGTTCAGACAATTTTTTGTACCGTTGTGATTTCTAGTGACCTGCAATTGGTAAGTGTGAAACGGGTGCTGTGGTTTCAGTCACAACATTGCAGGGCAAGCATATTTAAAAAAAATGGCTTGATCCTTACTTCTGACGGCCAAGATCGCTCCAGTGAGAGCACCGCTTGTGATGGAATTCCACGGATCTTCTTTCTTGCGAATCTTTACCATAGTGCAGTCTATTGTTGAGAACAGGCCACCCCACACTGCAAAGTTTCCTGCACACACAGCACACGATTTATTGTTAATTATCAGCAACAAGTACCATTATTCAATCTTAGCTTCTTCTTGCAACAAAAAAAAAAAAAAAACAGGATTTAAGCTTTATGCTTAAATCCTGTTTTTTTTTTTTTTTGCAAAAAGAAGCTAATGACCCGCTTATCACAACTGGAAAGCTTTTTTTTTGAGCATGTGATGGTTAATTGTTTGGAAAGGATTTTATATCAACCAGTTGCAGTTTCAGTGAGCGTCAAGTCAGACGGGAGTCAGAGTCATTTTCGTGTAAACATAGCTGGCTATGCAAGCACACAATGCAACTTGCAACCACGTGTACAGCTCTTTTCGACGCAGGCTCCCTCCAGGACATGAATATGTGTGACCCCCAAAAATGCACTGTGCAACAAGTAAATAACCTTTAGCATTCCTACGTAAGCCTGGCCATCTTTGTATTGAAAAGGCTTGCTAGAAGAAAATGCCTGGGCTGTCTTCTTTCTGTGTTCCCTGTGTTATCAGTGCTACAGCTTCACTGAGCGCTAGTGAGGATCGCGCAAGCCAACACAAACTCACAATGCAGGTGGTAGAGTAGGTTGTTTACACGGAAACCAAAAGGTGCATTTTGCAGGCAGTTTCGCAACACGCACTTTGAAATTGATTTAAATATGTTCTGGGCTACATTATCCGTTCATATTTCGCAGATGCTGCGTGTATGCCCATGCAAATCTATCCTACAAGTTACATCTCGCTTTCAAAATTTTGTGTCAGTATTTCTTCAATACCAAATATTGCTTTTTTAAGCAAATACAAAGGAATGTGGCAAATATGTAAAAATTGCCTAAATACTTCATTTTTTTACAAGAGTCAAAACAATTATAGAAAGGTTGCTTTTTTCTCACCTCCTATGATGGGAGCTCTCTCCTTGATTGCGCCTAGGCTGCCGAGAAGTCTGCGGTTCACGCCCTTAAAAAAATTTGGCATTATTTTATAAGAATGCAAGTCAACGCACACAAGAGAGAAATGCATACTATATGCTAATTCACTGGATTCCAGTTTCTTCAGCTTTCAAGGTATATTACAAGAGAGAAAAAAAAAAGGAAGCCGTGCTAAAGCTATCACTAAAGGTAATTGTGCTATATACGATCAGTCTACTTAGTGCGATTATATGTAAGTTTATTTAACAACTTCTTGTTCAGAACATATTAAACTTCATTGTGCATTAGGAGCCAGTAATAATATGCTTCCTACAGAAGATGCCAAGAGCAATCTGCTGAAACAGCAACAAGTAAGTGCATGTTTGTACGGAAGTAGCACAAATTCAACCTGCATAGCAACCTTCAGGTGCAAAACTCTTCACCTTGACGTCAGTGGTAAATTATATATATATTTTTTCTCTTTTCTCCTGTGATATTTATGAAGTCAAGGAAGCAGGTTGCTTCAGTGACCGGTGTTACAATGCTGATGGATAATTTATAAATGGTATGCATTTTTGCAGACACACAATGAATACACCTCATGGACCTGGTAAATTGGCATCGCCACTAAGTGAGTATTATAGGTAAAGGGTAGCAAAGATGAATAGTGGATAACGACTGGCATCCTGACTCACCGATGGTGCGTTTCTGAAGCCCTTTATGCTTTGAAATACAGCCCCACCTATGGCACCCATGGTGAAGGCACCACCGCAGTCATCTACAATGCGCCATGGGCTGGAAGAGAAAAAACACAGCGTGTACCCAAATATCTCAACACCTGAGCTAATTTTATCATGTTGGTCATCTTACTGTGGCTGGAAATTGAACCTACAACCTTCTGCTCTACCGAAGATAATTGCATAACAAAACCGACTGCACGGTTGACACCCCATTCACTCGGACGCAGCAAAAAAAAAAGTGGTATTGAATTGACATGCATGTGCACTAACAATGCAGGGTGGTGCAAATATGCCACATCAAGTAGAAACTGCCCTGGCACAAGCCCAAAGTATAGTCTGCTACATAAAATGCTTGAGAGCAAAAGCAAGTAGACTTCTAAGAACTCGTGAATATGGATGGGCGTCAAACCGTTGGCTGTTTGTGGATCCTTACAGTAGTGTGAGAATCATGGTGAATATCTAAATGTCCAGGATGAAAACAATGTGAAAACTGTCTAGCCTAACTTAAAAAATTAAGTATTTCAAAACTTTTACACAAAACAACAAGTAGACTGGAGAGTGAAAGTGGAACATAATACAGTTGACTTGAATATTTTTTTTAACACGAAAGTGTTTTATGTCTGGGTCCACCAAGATTTCAGTGATCGCAAAAATGACATTTATAAATAACACAACCAGAAGGCAAAGAAAAAAAAAATCCGTCAATGAGAGTCGCACCCATGACCTCTGTGGACATCAACACCTGCTGGGCAAGCCATCCACTGCCCCACATTGACAAGCTTAGCAGATTTTAAAAACACGCCTTCTATATCTACCGCTGCAATCTAACAGTACTCTTGGCAAAGTGCGATAATGCATCATGGCCATGGAATCCATGATTAATTCCTTTAACGTGCCATTTCTAGCGTCCATATAGGAGAAGTGCAATTTCGCCAACAGCTTAAATCACTGCCAAGAGGCGACTTTACCCAAAGCGTGGACGCGGCTGATAGCATTCATCCATGCCAAAAATAATTCTGCAACGCACAGAGAAACTCGTGTGTTTGACTTGGATGTAACTGCTTGTTCCCAACTTACGCTTGCTAAGTTAGAAATTGTGGGCGACCAACAGCAAAGACAGAATGTGTGTTGCATTTCCCTCTAATTGAGCAGTGGCATTCAATAACTCTTACATGCCGCAAGTAGGCGACCTTAGCCCAAGTTTGGCGCACAATCAGTCACGCTCTTTTTCCTGCCACAGCGCTTTCTTTGGTGCTTCTCTCACCATTAGCTACTACAGCTACCACAAGCATCCATGACCACAAAGGCATGTTTAATCATTAATCAGCCACTAATCATGAATGTTAGTCATCGGGTAACAGATGCATCACTAAGTGTCAGATGTACGCATTTACGAAAAACAGTGCTTTAACTGTCAAATGCCAACATACATTGTATAAGCTTTCTTGTATTAATGTACCCTCTCAGAAGACAATCTACTTTCATGTTATACCGATTCCTATGACGGAGGGGTCAATCATGTGTTTTTTGCCCATTCCTTGCTTTCTCGGCAAAATAGTGCTAATATGCTCAATCAATTAGTTCACCAGACAGTTTTTGTAAGCTTAAGAGTTCACCACACCCAAAAGTATCCCTCAGGCTAGTATTGCATTTGTCTTTCTTTCTTCGGGTTTTCGTTAGCGAACTTTGCCACAAGAAAATGTATTACCAACTTGTTCAGCAAACCATTCTTCTAGATTATGAAAGAGGCAGTAGTAGGCAAGGTTATATTTCCCATGCCCAACGAAAGTACGACAAACTAGGGTTTCCGCATTACCCTGTTACCGCGGATGGGGATCGAACCTACGACCTCGTGCTCAACCACAGAATGCTCAGCCACCTCGGTGGGTCCAGTCGGATACTTCGTCTATAACTTTGATATTGAGTTATACACCATCGCGCTGATCTGTATCTGACAATCAAAATGCTTTTGTTATGACGGACTATATCTTAATTTCATGATGAGGCTGAAAGGAACAAATGAACGATAACTAGAACAAGACAGAGAAGTCAAACTTCTTTTCTCTTGCACATGAGGCAACCACACTGAAACCACGAGCCAATACAAAGGCATGCCTTTGTCTTTATGTATGTTTTTCATTGCCTGTAAGGGGATCAAAGCCAGCGACGACATACTTCAGCTGGTTCTGAGACAGGGCTATTGATCCAACTTTCGACCTTGACAGGTAGCGGTCGCTTCCGGAGCCTAATGCCAAGTGTTTGCGGTAACAACTGCTCAAACGCATTTCCGGCGTAAGGGTCGACTTAACTGAATCGCATAATATAAGCCGCGAGAACATTCACAGCTAACCACAACTATCAGTTAATCCGCAATGCGCACCAACAATCAGCCCAGCTTTCAGTGAAACGACAAGACAGCTTTCAGCTTAAAGGCTAGCCATAGCCCGTAAATTTTGCTGAGAGGAATATGCAAAACTACTGATCATTTACGAATGACTTTTAACCGCAGTGCCTCAACATCTCACAGCTTTCAATGATGCAATAGCGGCTTCTCGCTTAAGCTGAGAAATAATCGACACTTAGCACAGATTCCACTGCGGTTGGTCATAGCGACGCATTGAAGCATCTCGAATTCCGGTGAATAATTTTCGGCGCCTTTCGGGAGTTAAATAACGCAGAAAATAGAAAATTACCATGGTTCACGTGCGTATTCTTCCATGTTGTTTTCAGAGGAGGAGAGAAGGAACCATGGAAGGAACAGAGGAGGAGGATACGACAATGTAGCCAGAGGCTTGTGCGTTTGTGCACAAGGCTGCCGCTAAAACTATTCGAACACACACAAAAATTTCTGCAAAAGTACAGTGACGTAGACCTATTTTGCTGACTTAGAGCTTACATTTAGGTATTACATAAGAAACTGTTTAGTACATTTTAAATTATTTTACAAATTGTTCTGAGTGCAGCCATGATGAACCGTTAACCTTCGTTTTTTTTGTATCTTACCTTTAACAACAAAATAAACAACGTTACAGTCGACGAATATGCATGAAAACAATTGAGTTTGTGCAAACAATGTTTTATGTTCTCTTTATTCACGTCATGTTATCCAAAAACAAGCAAACTTCGGCTTCACAGCCAAGCATGGCGGCGCTCAGACGTTTTACGAAAAACCGTTTGTTATCGTCATTGTCAAAACGTCAGTTAAATAAATGTTTAAAAGGCACGCGCGCGCGGTCACGCAGTGTTCGAATTCTTTGCGTAAAAACTGACAGATATTTTAGCTCTTAAACAAGCGTGGACGGTTTGCTTTATGACTAGATTTGCTTGGTTTATTATCGGAAGCCTCTAAAAGTTGTGAGAGGTAAGTGCATTCTGCCTGTGTCATCGGCTTACTGACTGTAGCGGCGCTTTTCAGCCGAATTTCAGTTACCCATGGCCAGTTTCAGTCGCCTTTCGTAAATAATGGCTGTGTGCTGCTGCTTTTTGCCATCGTTTTCTTGATATTGCCGTATCTCATGAACACTGCATACTAGAGGTACCGTGTGAAGTCGTTGCTGCTGCGAGAGGTTTCTCACGTCTAAAGTATTCCGCCTTCGGTGTGTGGGAGGGGTGGTGGTTTGTTGCCTCTGCACACAATCCCGGGCTCTGAGTGTTTGCTCTTGTTCTTGTAATGCCTTGTGAAGCTTGGTCCCCGAATTCGGTTAAGCTGAATTCGTTATAACTTAACTTGCTTCAGCTGTCATCGTGCTAATAGTTCTTGGGGGAAGGATGGTGCAGAATGCACCGTAAGTTGACAGTCAAAAAAGTATAAGCGAGCGTTTTTTATATATATATAAGGTTCAATGTGTATGTACAAACGTTCGTGGTTTCCTTTGTTGACTTGTGTGCGTGGCTTTTGCAAGTACTGAGTGTTGCGTGGTACGTAATGCTTTGAACTGGTACAGCAGTTTCACTCGTCATTATCGTTTTTCAGCAGAAATGTAATATAGGCCCCGTCTGTCACAACTGCCACTTACACTGCATTTTTTCAACACTGTGAAAGCGAAACTAGTTCATTGTTTACCAGGTTCGTTGTTGCGAATGTTGGTTATTTCTCTAGCATACCCTCTCTTTAGATTAGATTTATGTTACTTACAATTTTTACTATTGTAACCCGCCTGGTTACATGTATTACCCGATGATGGCACATGCAGTGACGCAGTCAAGCACCTGCTTATTTATTTAAACCTCGTATGTCTCCGAAAAAAAAGAAAAATGCCCAGCAGAAAATTTTTTTTTCTGCCACACTGTTCATGATAGCTCGATAGGTGAGGTATTTAAAAAACTGGGCATGCAAACACTTGCACAAGAAGTCGAAGCACCACAATTGCGAAATTTAATGTTTTGCGCAGGCCCAGGAATGAAGGAATGGGTACGGCATATCGATAATAGTAGTGGAGCGCCTGTGAGTAGATGATTAACTTGCATAAAAAAGTAATCAAATGTCTTAACCGTTGCCTTTCACGTAGACCCTCCACGCATGCTGATTGATAGGTTTGCCTGCTGCCTGGGCATGCTCAGATCAAATTTCTTGCCATCTTACTTTTCTGCCGTTATGCACCTTTGCAGTTTTAGCGGCGTTCGTGGTGTCCTGGTTTCTTCGAATTTGTGTTTGCATGCTCAATCTTTTAGAATGAATACTTGACAGCTAGCTCAACCCTCTGTTATTCACTTCTCATTGTTAAGCTCTAAGACGTGGCTTTCATTCCAAGCAACTGCAGTGAGAAAAGTGTTTTGTCCTAACTTTAATAAGAATAAAATGTAAAAGCTCCTTTATGCTAGGATTTAGGTGCACATTTGAGGAACCTTAGTGGTTAGTAGTAAACCACTATACTCCACTGTGGCGTGCTTGTAATTGTATTGCGAGTGTGGCCCTTCATTCCCCACAGATTATTTCATAACCATATGCTCAAACTGAAATTGACTATAGCTTTGGAAAGTCCTCAATAGCAAGTTCAACCCAGTTTCAAGTTTAATAAAGAATGGCTTCAATTTAGAATTGCTCTTAACTGAGTTGCACGCAAAACATTGAAGTACAAAGGAAGACACCTGAACACAGCGCACTGTGCTTCTTTAGAATTGCCGGTTTACATAGGTTTGTTCGCATGTGAGTTGACACTGTGGAGCCTGTGTCGACATATTTGTTATCATGCATATCACGCATTATGATGACTTCTGCCCTTTTGTTACTAATTGGTGATTAATCCCAATTTTTTTTTGTCAGTGGATCACCATGAGCAAGGCTAGTGATGATGGCCTTGAAGGCGCTTCTGGAGCAGTGCTTCAGCGTCCGTGTCACTCGTCAGGAGTTGGAGGCCCCAACGACAGCTGTGGTGATCCGTGTACTTCACGGAGCCTTTAGCATCTTCGGCTTGAATGAAGTGGCCTCTGGAAGTGCCTCGCTCGCTACTGCCCAGTGAGGCCATGCACATTGAGGGCTCGATACCTATAGGCCACTACTTGAAGCTGATGCAAGTTGTTCTTGGAATTGTGGGCGTTAACGATGTGGGCCTGCAGGACCTGACCAATCCAAAGCCGCGACGCACTCGTCGGCTTTTGAAGATTCTCGTCAACAAATTGCTCCAGGCAACTGCAGTCTTCAGCAAGTACACGGTTAGCTACACCCTCTTCCCTACTGTTTACCTCTCAGCTTTGTTGAATACATTGGGAGAGCGTTGTCAGTGTAGAATGCAATGCCATAACAGAACATCATGAAGCAGCTGTTTGACTAAAGATATTTTGTTCAAAGGCATATAGTAGGGTAAACAGGTTGTCCTGGATATTGTATTTTAGGATCTGTGCCAAATTTCGATGTGAAACGTTGCGTGCTTTATAAGAGAGCTAAGTGTCCTTCAGTCTGTTAAATTTTGACCCTGCAGCTTTTCTTGCTTGCTTTTGGGGGAGTTCCAAAATTTAGACTGGTGTACAAAATTAAATGTGCCTTTTCTCTAAACCCAAAAACAGTATGCTCAGGATATTTGGCACAATAATTCAACATAATGTTGGTATTACTTCAAACCCATAAAAACGGCCATTTATATTTATCTCGCAAGAAAAAAAAAATATTGTCCTCGCATGTCATGTGCCGGGATAGAAGCTTTGTATTTAATCTTTCTTATCTGAACTATACCCACACAAATTTGAGGCACAATCGGTTGGATAGATTTTCAAGATAGGTACATCAAGTTCGGAACATTTTTAGAAAACTGATTGTGATAAAAACTCACCTTTATGTTTTGAAATACCCATGAAACATGTTCACAAATTACACAATATAATTACGCTAGAAATTCATATCGGTGGGAATATTTGTGGTATGACAATGGTAGAAAGTGAATATTTTCAACCAATTTAGCCATAGTTATGGTATATAAAATGAATACATGCAGAGGACAATGGTGGAAATAGCCCGTGTATCTGTTAGGAGACGGGGTTTTTGGCGCCATTTTTAAACAGCCTGGAGCACATCGGAGCACTCCAACACATTCATCAGTGCTGCATAGTTTCGCTTCTCAAAGTGTGTCTTATTTTTTAGTGGTATAATAAAAAAATAGCTTTTTTGGTTTATCTAACATACCATATTTCCTGAATACTGGCTTGAAGCTAATATTTGTAATGAATTTAATACAGCATATCTTTCTGTGTTTTTATCCACGTTAGGTGTATGACTGTAGTCACAACCATAAGTTCGGAGACCTTGGTACTAGCAAACAAGAAGAATTTTGCCTAGCTCACTTCAACAGCGTCATATGAAGAGCCACACTTCGGCAAAGCCGCTTTATTTCGACCAACATACTTGGGCTGCAGCCTAAGAAAGTCTTTTATTTTTTTCTGCGACAGCTATTGCTCTCCAAACTTTGTGACTACATGCACTCAAACGCATGGTCTAGCTGACCGGAGTTGGTGCTTTGGGTATGGCAGTTTTTCAAACTTTTCAAATGAACAATGTTCCTTTTGAACAATGCTAAAGGAAAGACAAGTTCTGCCAGCAGGCAAGTCTAAACCCTGGCGGTCTTGTTGTATTTGTTTTAAAGGGAGATGAGCGTAGGTTTCTCACGTGAGGGAACTGCCAGCATTCGTTTACCTGCCTCGTAAGTGTCTGAATTAGCGGTGCTGTGGTTTGCACAACAAGGCTGTTGCTAAACCTTCCTCAATCTCGTTATTGATTTCTAGGCAAAGATTCAAAAGCAGCAGGCTGCCAAAGCCAAGGGAGAAGACGCCCTAGCCGAGCTCAATGCAATGACTGCCAAGGCCAACCGGATGGCAACTCTCCTTCACTGACGTCGGTGAACAGGACGAGGCAGTCGCTAGTGAGCTTTCGGCCTGTAAGAAGACACTGGCTGCCTACGCCGAGGAGAAGGCGGTCATTGTGTCGGACTACCAACAGCTCAAGACGACCCTGTGCGACTCCGCTGAGGCAGTAGAGAAGGCAAAGTTGCAGATTATGGAACTCAAGGAAGCTCTGGAAGAGAAGCGTGCCGCAGTTTGCAGGTTGGCTCAAATATACTGCATGTGCAAGCTTGGGTTTACTCTGCAGTTATTGAAGCACCACCTGTAATTGGGCGTTGGTACTGCGAAAGGCTGTAGATATTTTGGGTAAAGCATTCACGGCAATGTACTTCAGTTACTATGACCACTTGGATTGTAATAGATTAATAGATTGATCACACGTATCAACCATAAAGGTTTGTTGCAATTGTTGCAATTTAAGTAGTAATAGATTGGTTCTTAGTCCCAAGCTGTAATGAAACATAAGTGCCCATCTGTTACTGGATGCAGTCTTGTAAATTTCTGTAGCCGCATGTGTGACAAAAGATGAAGAAATGCATGCAACAATTTTCAGCAACCAAAGTCGGGCACTGCATTCAAGAGCGTGCTTTTAGAACCTGCTTTTCATTATTCTTTTTTTTTTACCCAGAAATAAGTTCAGGAAGTCAGTTTTGTTGCTACAGAACAGACAAAATATAATTATTTAATTAAATCACTGTATCATCATCACTTTCAGTGTATTTTTTTTTGCTTCTGTAGACAGTTTTTATTTAAAAAAATTTTCTTTGAACTTGTGGCTTAGGCACTCGGCTGCTGACCCGCAGGTCGCGTGATCAAATCCCGGCTGCGGCGGCTGCATTCGCGATAGAAGCGAAAATGCCGTATGCCTGTGTGCTCAGATTTTGGTGCAAGTTAGAGGTGCTCGAAATTTCCGCAGACCTTCACTATGTGTCCCTCGTAATCATATGGTAGTTTTGGAATACTAAACTTCACATATTATTATTATTTAAGCTTGCACTGACAAGATCGCAGAACTAATAGCACTAGATGGGGATGTGGTGACGAAAACTTTCATCACCACATTGCCACAATCTATTGCAATAAATTGATAAAATTAGTCGTGCATATGTGATTTCTTGTGCTTATATGATAGCTGAAATAGATTTTGAGCACTTTATTTGATTTTGAGCATTTTATTTTCAATTTGTCTCACTTGATGGACTCTTGCTGACTTAATTAGGCACAATTTTGGCGATTTTTACACAAGAATATTCACAATGGCCCGTTATGTGCAACGAAGCTATTTGCTTATGTTTTTAATGTTTAAATAGCCACAACAAAATGTTTGGAACATCTTTGCGACTTTTGCAAAAGACCAAATATAAAGATTTTTTTTATGCACAGAAGAGAAATTGAAAGCTTTGTCACACTCTTCAATCTTTCTGGATTTAACTGCAAGAAGGAAAAAAATTGTATTTTGTTTTCATTTGTTGTGAAATCGCTCTAAGTTGACTGGTAGCAACCGCACGAAAAAAAATTGTTGCAAAATTTTGCGCACAGCTAGCAAAGCGCAACTCTGAACTGAGCTGGCATTGCTTTTTATTTAAAAAATACTGAGGTGCGACCTCTCCTCTTTACAATGATGCCAAGATTACAGCGCAGCAACTAGACTTTTTTGTAGTTTTTGTACTGTACACTGGTAGGGTGCTGCTTTCTCAATTTCTGCTACATAATTTGCTTGTTCTACTATTTCATCATAATGTAATAGACACATCTAGGATAGCAAAAAAAATAATAAACATGAGAAATAGAAAGTTTTGACCAAATTTGTCATGCCATCAGTAAATGTGTGACCAACAAATTTGCCCTCCTGACTTCCCCATTAAGCAGCAGAGTACGCATCCCAACAAAATATCTGAAGGGGAAAAAAAGGTACTTGGCAGAGAGGCGAGAATGCCGGAAAGCTACAAGTCCTCTAACTGGAAGTTTAGGTGATGTTGACCAGTTAAAAGCAGTAGTCTAGTGTAGCACAGCTGCCAAAAATGTGGTGGTTGTGCCTCTGTTTGTACTGTCTGATCAAAACAGGGCTAAGAAATATGAAGTGTCTTTTCCCATTGCTTCATTCTAGGGATCCAGCTTCTTGGAAGGAAAATATTTCGGCGGATGTGGAAACTCTGGCTACCTTAGAATCCGAAATTGAGAAGCTGCGTTCTATTGTGTCGACTGTGAATGAAAAGGTCAGCCTGTCTCCTCGCATAAGTGAGGAGTATAGTAAATCTTTGGAAAGCTTGGCTGGGATGGAAGAACACGCTGCAGAGGTGGAGATGTTGCAGCAGACCAAAACGGCCCAGGAGAAAAAGCGGTAAGTACAGTTCTTGAATGTAGAAGCAGTAAAAGATGGTCGGGAAATAAATGGAGCCAGCTGAAGAATCTGTTGCTGGGCCTGTTGATACATACTTGAAGAAAAAAGAAAGGCTTATAGACACACATATACATGGGAAGATAACACACCCAGGCATGCTAAAACTAGCAACATGTTTAGTCCTGTTGCTAGTTCCAGCATGTGTCTGTTGCCGTCTCTTGTGCTCATGTTCATAAGCTTTTCTTTCTTTTTTATTCATTTCTTCAAATGGTGCTCGTGCTATGTCACGAGCCACGAAATGACAACGCACCTTAGTGAAAGGAATAGTGCAATGTTGTGGCATATGTGCATAGTTTAACATAGTCTACACCGTATCAACAAAAGATAAATGTTCGAGAGGGTATATACCAGAAAAAAAAGGGGGAAGGCTAGGCTGGTAAAGTGTGTGTCATTACACGTACAGAAATTGCCTTCATGGGCAAAACAGAAATGCTCATTTTGTGAATGGTTAAGGATGCTACAAGCATGCTAGCAATAGACTGCATTTGCCAGGTTGGCAAAGTGCCGCAGATGGTGTGAATGCTCTAATTTAGTCGCTAGTTGTTTGTGTCAAAAGCAAATTGGAGAAATTCGGAGCCAATGAAGATGGATGAGAAAAAGCGCACAAGTACAGCCTCACCCATTTCTGTGTATAGTGCGCAGAGCAGCCGACCTTGCTCTGCAGGATGACACCTTGTGGCAGTTGCATGGCTCTGACATGGTGTACCCAGGAGCACATGTGGCCTAATAGACATGCTGACTTTGTTTGCGCGAATGACAACATTGAAAGGTGTGCTTGCGTAACTAACCGAAGCTTCAGCCTACAATGGAACATTTCTACGAAGGCTCGTGTGCTTGAAATGTTGTCCTCTTTCCGAGGTTCTCCTCTTAGGCTTAGCTATGAACTTCTTGGAATCTACATCATTTCATGGTTAGTTGTCGTTCTTTGGAGAAAACGGCATTATTTTCAAGTACTATGGCCATCAAAACAGCAATGACCGTGTCCTTCAATGAGTAGAATTCCATAATGCCTTGTCATTCTTTAAACTAAATAAAGAAACACACAAATGGTTTATTTTTGTGAAACTCAAGGGTGGCCATAAGTATCTGTCTCCTAAAGAAGCGGGTCACCCAGTTTCGTTTCACACTTAAGTATCTTAGTCAAAAGCAAAACTTTCTTTTAACCACAAAGCGTTTTAACCACAAAGCTCCTTGTCAAAACATTTACTGTAGGCTAAAGCTTCTCCTGCCCCCCCCCCCCCCTCCATGTACTGCCCCCCGGGCCATTTGGGTATCCTAATAGTGAAATTGCTGACCACGCTTTGTACTGTTCATAAAGAAGGCTGTGCCAAAAAGCACAAGAACATGTTGTTCATTACTGCTGAGGGTAGGTAAAAGAAAAAAAAAAGCATCTGGGACTTCTTTCTGCTTACTTGTTGCCATTAGCATTTTTTTTCATAGTCTACTCTCAAACTTCATTATAATGAAGTTATATATTAAACAAAGTTTGTTATATTAAAAAGTTATTACAAACGTGAACTTCTAACATCATCGTTTGGCAAGACTATTCTTCCTTCACTTCATTATAACAGATATTATGTTTATCAGTGTTCGTTATGTTGAGGTTTGACTGTAATCGCACACCTCAGGAGGGCCAGACTTGCATACTTTGTGGCTAAATGGTCGGGCGCGTGTTATCATTCTAAATGTGTCATCTTTTTGGAATTGAGATGCTTCAAGAGCTATAGGGAGCACGCATTTTCGGCGAGTACACATTTCAACTTTGTCACTTGTGCAAAGCATGACTATTCGTTGGAGCCCTCAACTGCCGCACGGTGTTGCCCTGCAAAGCGAGGTAGGTTGCTCGCATGCTCTACAGAAACTTGGACGGGGCTGTACGATGTCCATATCACTGGCCTTTAATAAGACAGTAGTTGTAAAATTATGTATGTATCATATTTTCCCTTCTGGACAAGCAAACAAAAGCAATGCTTTGCTGGCATCAGATTTTTTTTCTTCACATATTTATGAATTCTGCAGATTTTTATGTTTTCTTTTTGTTATACTTTTTCATGCTTTGCTTATCACATCTTTGAGTTATCGTTACATCCAAAAAACAAAAAAAATGGGTATCACCTATATATATATATATATATATATATTGAAAGACGCAGGCAGACTAGGTACGGCGAGCAGGCAGGGCGAGCAGAAGCGTTTATTCTGCGATGTCTGGCTCGGCTCAGACCCACACCAAGAGAGAGAACGATGATGATGGGTATGTGCAAGTGAGAACGATGATGATGGGTATGTGCAAGTGAGAACGATCAAATGCTTGGAATGTGCTTACAATTTCCCCCCCCCTCTGCGAAGCGGCCAACCTGGCCGCCAGTCAGAGATCGGCCGAACGAGTAACAAAAGGCTTCATGCGTGAGACGTGAACTATTTCCGTGCTGCGCAGACGGCGGTCAGTGACAGACTGAAGCGGGGTGACGAGGTAGTTAACTGGAGATGTCTGTCGTACAACGGTGTATGGGCCAACATACCGGTGAAGAAATTTCTCGCAAAGGCCCGACGCTCGAACCGGGGTCCATAGTAAAACCTTATCGCCAGCATTAAAGGCCACGTCGCGTCGTTTTTTATCACAGCGATGTTTTCTCTCCTTTTGGGTTGCTTCCGTGTTTTTGCGAGCAATTTCACGGCATTGTGTGACTCGGGCTGCGAACTCTTCTGGGAGCGAGGTACTGCTTGGAGCCGGTGCAAAGAAAAATGCCGTGTCGAAGACCGAGGAGGCAGATCGGCCGTACACGAGAAAAAACGGGCTGTAGCCAGTTGATCGTTGTACCGCAGTATTGTATGCGAAGGTGACAAACGGTAAAATGTTATCCCAATTTTTGTGGTCAGGATGCAAGTACATCGATATCATGTCAGAGAGTGTTCGGTGGAAGCGCTCGGTAAGGCCATTCGTTTGCGGATGGTATGTAGAAGTGGTTTTATGCACTGTATTGCACGCCTGCAGGACTTCATCCAGGACCTTGGAAAGGAAGGCTTTGCCACGGTCACTCAAAAGGACGCGAGGGGCTCCGTGGCGCAAGACGATGGAGTTCAAGAAAAAATTGGCGATTTCTGTGGCGGTAGCAGAATGAAGAGGTGAAGTCTCGGCGTATCTTGTTTGATGGTCGACTGCAGTGACGATCCAACGGTGACCGGAAGGTGTCAACGGCAAAGGACCATACAAGTCTATTCCGACAAATTCGAATGGTGTGGTGGGACAGGGAAGAGGCTGAAGGAAACCAGCAGGCGGGGATGTGGATCGCTTGCGGTGCTGACACAACGCGCACGAGCCCACGTATTTGGCCACCGTTGTGGACAAGCCAGGCCAGAAGCAGCGCGTCTTGATGCGATCGTAGGTCTTGTGGAAGCCTAGATGACCGGCAGCAATATCATCGTGGAATGCTTCCAAAACTCGAAGACGAAGGCAGCGGGGAAGAACTGGCACCCACTTGTTACCGGTGGGATGGTAAATGTAGCGCTTAAGCACACCGTCCTGAAGGCGAAATTGTCGAAGCTGGCGTCGCAAGCGGCTGTTGGGTGGTTTAGTGACACCGCGAAGGCGATCAATGAAAGACCGACAGTAGGAATCTGCCAGCTGAAGTGAACGTAAATCGGAGTTCGAAGATAGCTGCATTGGATCCAGCGATGCGAGCGATACGTGTTGTGAGGCAAGCTGGGTGTCAGAGTCATTCGAACGCGATGCGGTGGACGTATTGTCACGAGAGAGCGAAAGTGGGCACCGGGACAGCGCGTCGGCATCATGATGACATTTGCCAGACTTGTACGTAA
Source organism: Rhipicephalus microplus (assembly GCF_013339725.1). Lineage (NCBI taxonomy): Eukaryota > Metazoa > Arthropoda > Arachnida > Ixodida > Ixodidae > Rhipicephalus > Rhipicephalus microplus. The sequence continues at coordinate 161,473,326 of NC_051171.1, read as the reverse complement.
CTGTAAAGTCGTACTCTTGTAAGCGCAGTATCCAGCGCGCAAGACGTCCTGACATATTCTTCATTGATGAAAGCCAACAGAGTGCGTGGTGGTCGGTGATGATGGTGAAGTGCCGACCGTAGAGATACGGGCGGAATTTCTGTATCGACCATACGATAGCCAAGCACTCCTGCTCCGTGATGGTGTAATTCCGCTCAGCTGTTGACAGAGTCCGGCTAGCGTAGGCCACAACCTGCTCTTTAGAGGTGGAATCACGCTGCAGAAGGACTGCTCCAATGCCTTGTGCGCTTGCGTCAGTATGGAGTATGGTAGGCGCTCTCTCATCGAAGTGGCGCAGCACTGGTCCGGAAGTCAGGCGTTCTTTCAAAATTTCAAATGCAGATTCGCAGTCGTTGGACCATGAGAAAGGAGCACCAGTGGCCAATAACTTATTTAGCGGAGCCGCTAAGGTAGCAAAGTTGCGTATAAAGCGACGAAAATAGGACGCGAGACCAAGAAAGCTGCGCAACGTCTTTTGGTTGGACGGTCGAGGGAACTGTAGCACAGCTGCGATCTTCTCGGGATCTGGTTGGATTCCGTCTTTGGAAACGACGTGACCGAGGACTTTGATGCTTTTGCTGGCAAATGTACACTTCTTTGTATTTATCTGAAGGCCAGCCTTGGAGAGACATTGTAGCACCTCGTCTAATCGTTGAAGATGTTGGGCAAAGGTACTTGAAAAAACAACGATATCATCTAAGTAACAGAGGCAGGTCTTCCATTTTAGGCCACGAAGAACAGTATCAATCATTCGCTCAAACGTGGCTGGAGCGTTGCACAAGCCGAATGGCATTACATTAAATTCATAAAGGCCGTCCGGTGTGGCAAATGCAGTTTTTTCTTTGTCAGCCTCGTTCATGGGGATTTGCCAGTAACCTGATCGTAAGTCAAGGCTCGAAAAATAGTTCGCCCCTTGCAGTGTGTCTAAAGCGTCATCAATTCTAGGCATAGGATATACGTCCTTGCGTGTGATCTTATTTAACGCGCGGTAGTCAATGCAAAAACGAACAGAGCCATCCTTCTTTTTAACTAAAACGACTGGAGATGCCCAGGAACTCGAAGAAGGTCGTATTATATTTCGCGATAGCATCTCGTTCACTTCTTTTTCAATTATTTCTCTCTCTGATTGCGAAACCCGATATGGGCGACGGCGTATCACACGAGAACCGTCGGTTTCAATGCGATGTACAGCCGCGGAAGTCTGACTCAGTGTTGTGGTACAGCTATCAAAGCAGGCTTTGTGCTTAGCCAAAAGGGCCAATAGTGCTTCAGACTGTTTTGGTGTGAGGTCTGAACCAATGACAGGTCGAAAAGGGAAAGAACGTGAACCTGGAGCTGGTACTGGTGACGAAGACGGGCAGAGTGTCGCGATGGAGGTCAATGGAGAGAAGTCAATCTTTGCCACTGTCATTCCCTTGGGCAGCAGCACAGATTCTGCAGTTGTGTTAGAAACGGGCAGAAAAGCGCAGCCAGAGGAAAACCGGAGGAGGCAAGAGGCGACGAGAATTCCACGGGAGGTGCAGCGAAACGAAGGAGCCACAAGTGCATCACCGTCGGTTACTTGGGTAGATGCGACAGCTATCACGTGTTCGTGACCAGGGTGCAGGACGCAGTCTTCAACAATGACCAAGTTGGAGATCGAGGGTGATGAAACTGGAATGGGCGCATCCGTTGTATCCGTTATGTGAATGACGTTCTCTTTAAAGGATATAACAGCGGAAGCAGAATGCAGAAAGTCCCAACCAAGGATAAGTTCATGAATGCACGTGGGCAACACAATCATCTCGATGTGGTGACGTATACCATCAATAGAAACACGAGCCGTACACTGTCCGTCAGGTTGAATCAGCACGTTATTTGCCCCACGCAACACAGGTCCCACATAGGGCGTTCTGACTTTACGGAGGCGCGAGCACAAGTCACTACGCAAAACAGAAGTGGTTGCACCGGTGTCAACGAGAGCTTGCACAGGAATACCTTCAATAGTCACTGACAACATATTAGCTGGGCGAACAGGAGGTATTTTTGTTGGTCGACGGGACGCAGTTTTCCCTCCAAAAACTGCAATCCTTAGTTTTCCGAAGATTGGTCAACAGGACGGGAGATGATTGGACGAAGTGGCGATGCGGAGCGGCGATAGGGCGATGGAGAGCGTCGTCTGGAGGAGCGGTATTCCTGATGTTGACGAGGGGACACTGGAGGAGACGGAGACCGGTACTGCGCGGACGGGTAGGTGTCTGGAGCATAAAGATCTGGTCTTCGGAACCGGTCTCGTTCGAACTCAGCATAGCCTCGTCGTTCCTCTTGCTGGCGGCGACGGCAGTAACGAGAAATGTGGCCTCGTATACCGCAGTAAAAGCAAACAGGACGGGATTGACGCCACTGAGGATACAAGGGTGCAGCAGTCATTCCACCTCGCATAGCAGCCAAATGGCTACTAGCAGTATCCGTAGAGCTAGATGCCCCGGGAGCAGGCGGAATCGCAGCGATCTCCGCATATGTGGGCATTACCGTTTGAACAACCGGTGCTGCCGGTGTCGACCTGGGCGTCACATCGGCGTATGTGGGCATCGGGCGTGCTGGCGGAGCGACCGGGGATGTCGGTGTCGCCATTGCCGCTAACTCCTGCTTAACAAGATTCCGCAGGTCGAATGGTGGAGACGGAGCGGAGGCGACAGTGGACCGCTGCTGTTCAAGGTCTCGAAGTTCTTCCCGGATAATTGTGCGGATAAGGGTTTTTAATTCAGAGGGAGGCATCAGGCGTGGATCACTGTCTTGTTGAAGCCGAAGGGACTGCAACTGGTCAAGGCGTTGGCATGTCGAAATGACGTCGTTAACCGTAGCGGGATTGCCAACAGCCAAGGCGTTGAATGCGATTGGGCCGATTCCTTTAAGGATGTGGCGAACGCGCTCATCTTCCGTCATGTCTTTATTCGCACGGCGACAGAGGGCCAAAACATCCTCGATATACGAAGTGTACGACTCATGTGCCAGTTGTAGACGCACAGCCAGCTTCTGTTTCGCGGCTTCGGAACGACCCGATGAGCATCCGAATATTTGTCGCAGTTTGTTGGCAAAGGTCGACCAATCAACGAAGTCAGTTTCGTGATTAAAATACCAGGTTTTGGCTACGCTGGTCAAATAGAAAGGAAGGTAGCTCAGTTTCTCTGCTTCGGTCCATCGATTGGCTGAACCCACACGGTTGTAAAGGTCAAGCCATTCCTCGACGTCGTCACCGCGAAGACCCGCGAACACGGGCGGTTCGCGCTGAGGGCTGGTGACAGTAGATGAAGAGCGGGCAGCCGCCGGCGTAGGGGCTGTAGCGTTAGGGCTAGGCGTTAGGTCCGATGTCTGCATACCTGTGTGGGTGGCTGGGTGCAATCGGCGACCAGATCGGAGCTCCAGGTGGGAAATGAACGTAGGAGGACGTCGGGATCTTACCCCGGCACTTCCACCACCCTGAAAGACGCAGGCAGACTAGGTACGGCGAGCAGGCAGGGCGAGCAGAAGCGTTTATTCTGCGATGTCTGGCTCGGCTCAGACCCACACCAAGAGAGAGAACGATGATGATGGGTATGTGCAAGTGAGAACGATGATGATGGGTATGTGCAAGTGAGAACGATCAAATGCTTGGAATGTGCTTACAATATATATATATATAATGTGAAGAGGTTTTTTAACCGTTAAAGACAGCGACGAGACAGCGTGAAAAACCGTCCAGCGATCGGCACAGCAACGAACCGAAGCACGAGCCAAGAGAGTCGGGCGTTGGCGATGCTGCTTGCTGCAGGCACACCTTCTTCTTCACAATCGCCCCTGCTGAAAAAGGAGCCATCCTGGCAACCTAAGAAGTTTCAGAAAGAGGCTCATGATACGTTTTTAGGCGGGAAACATGTACGATGTCACGTGCACGCCGGGGCATGTCATCCGATCGGGAAACTGGCTCAATTAGGTAATTAACTGGAGAGGTTTTCTCTAAAACGATGTAAGGCCCCTCGTACCGGAGGACAAGTTTTGATGAGAGTCCCGGAGTTTGGTATGGAATGGCAAGGCACACGAAAGACCCTGGGGCATAGCTGGGATCCGGAAGAGAGGTGCAACGGTTTTATTTCTGGCGTTGCTGCTCGTCCGAGGTGAACGCACGAGCGAGCTGACAGCACTCTTCGGCTTGTCGAACAGCATCAGAGATGGGTGGACATTCGGAAGCATCAGGATGGTAGGGAAGTAGAGTATCAATTGTATGGGAAGGGTCACGTTCATAAAGAAGAAAGAAAGGTGAAAAACCCGTTGTTGTTTGTATTGCAGTATTATATGCGAATGTGACGTATGGGAGAACACGGTCCCAGTTGCTATGATTAGATGCCACGTACATTGAGAGCATATCACCCAGCTTGCGGTTAAACTGTTCTGTTAGCCCATTAGTCTGCGGGTGGTATGCTGTCGTTTTCCGATGAATGACGTGGCATTCCGAAAGCAGAGCTTCGACGACCTCGGAGAGGAAAGCGCGACCTCTGTCACTAAGGAGCTCTCGAGGTGCCCCATGTCGAAGGATAAAGAGACGTAAAATGAAAGAGGCGACATCCTGAGTGGTAGCGCTTGGTAAAGCGGCTGTTTCGCCGTAGCGTGTTAGATGGTCGACCGCCACTATAATCCACCGATTGCCATCTGGTGTCAATGGAAGGGGGCTGTAGAGGTTAACGCCAACGCGATCAAATGGCTTGGCAGGGCACGGAAGTAGCTGCAATTCGCCAGTCGCACGTAGCAGTGTTGATTTGCGTCCCTGGCAGCCAGGACAGCACTGCACAAATTTGCGTTCAAAATTGTACATGCCGCGCCAGTAATAGCGATGGCGAAGGCGTTCATATGTTTTGAACACCCCGGCGTGGCCACATTGTGGATCGTCGTGAAGAGAGGCGCATACCTGCTATCGTAAAGTGCGTGGAATTACCAGTAGCCACCGGCGCCCATCAGGAGCGTAGTTGCGTCGATGAAGAAGTTGATCGCGGATGGCAAAATGGAAAGCTTGACGTCGGAAGGATCGAGATACCGGAAGGTTGGGCATACCGGATAAATATTTGAGAAGAGATGCGATCCACGGGTCACGACGTTCTTTGGTGTCAATTGAGTCAAGATTTAACGATGACAAGGTCTGGAGGCACGTGTTTCCGCACGTCGGATCTGGTAGCAAAGGTGAGCGGGACAGGGCGTCAGCGTCAGAGTGTTTGCGTTCGCAGCGGTATACGACGCGAATGTCGTACTTCTGGATGGGGAGTGCCCATCGCGCAAAGCGGCCAGAAGGGTCTTTCAGCGTGGAGAGCCAGCAAAGCGCGTGGTGATCTGTTACTAGATCGAACGGGCGGCCGTATAAGTACGGCCGGAACTTTCCAAGCGCCCACACCAGAGCCAAACACTCTTTTTCTGTCACGCTGTAATTAGTTTCGGCTTTCGTCAGAGTGCGGCTAGCGTAGGCTACAACGTATTCTGAATAGCCGGGCTTTCGTTGAGCGAGGACAGCGCCTAGCCCGACGCCGCTGGCGTCGGTGCGCACTTCGGTAGGAGCCGTCAGGTCGAAGTGGCGAAGAATAGGTGGGGAGGTGAGCAGACGGCGCAGAGTAGTGAAGGTAACGTCACATGCAGGGGACCAGGAGGAAAGGTTCACGTCACCTCGAAAAAGCTGGGTTAATGGTGACATGATGGATACAAAATTGCGAACAAGGCGCCGGAATTAAGAGCATAGGCCTACAAAACTGCGAAGTTCCTTCATGGTTGTCGGCTTGGAAAATTCTGCAACTGCTCGAAGTTTTGCTGGGTCAGGTAATACGCCGTGCTTCGACACGATGTGGCCTAGGATGACGAGCTCGCGTGCAGCGAAGCGGCATTTTTTCAGGTTAAGCTGCAGGCCAGCGTTGGTCAGACAAGTCAAAACATGCCTGAGGCGAAGGAGGTGCGTAGGAAAGTCGTGCGAGAAAACCACGACTTCGTCGAGGTAGCAGAGGCATATATTCCACTTGAGGCCACGTAGCGTGTTATCCAAAAGTCGTTCAACCGTGGCGGGCTCGTTACAAAGCCCAAAGGGCATGACGTTAAACTCGTATAGTCCGTCAGGTGTAATAAATGCAGTTTTTGGCGATCGGCTTCAGCCATTGAAACTTGCCAGTAGCCAGACCGCAAATCTAGCGACGAGAAGAATTCCGCTCCGGGAAGGGTGTCAAAGGCGTCATCAAGGCGCGGCAAAGGATATACGTCCTTGCGGGTTATCTTATTCAAACGACGATAGTCCAGGAAAAATCGGATAGATCTGTCTTTCTTACGCACCAGGACGACAGGAGACGCCCAGGGACTGTGAGATGGTCGAATGACGTCTCTACGAAGCATATCTTCGACTTGATCGTTGATGACGCGGCGCACTTCAGTGGAGACACGGTATGGTCTTTTACGCAGTGGCTGGTGTAGGCAGGTGTCAACATGATGCTTGACTTGCGACCTGCGGCCTAGTTGAGGTTGCGACACATCGAAAGAATTCCGGAACTCATGCAGAAGATCAAGCAGGTCGGCATGTTCGGTGGGTGTGAGGGTGTCGGCGATGGCGCTGTAAAACGTATCCTTGGACGACTCGTCGAGGGCTGACAGTGATTTTGGTTGGTCGCAGTAGTCATCCGGGACATCAACCAAAGACGAAGGGTCGAGATCCTGCACGCGGCCGAGACATTCCCCCGCAAGCAAAGTGACAGGTGTGGAAAGCGGGTTGAGTATGAACATATTGCTTCTTCCGGCGGCAAGGTCAATAGCTTCGAAAGGCAGCGGCAGAGCTCGACGACTCGTGAAGATAGCGGAAGGCATAAAAAAGACTGTAGCATCAGTGTAGGCGTTGCATGAAACTGGAACAAGTGCGAAATTTTCAGGTGGAATATCGGTATCTTCATGCAAGAACAACTTTGGCGGCTGATGAAGAGCGTCAAGTAATGGGACATCACAAAAGAGTGAAAACTCAACTTCAGCGTGTACGCAGTTGATAACGGCATTATGGCGGGATAGGATGTCCCATCCGAGGATGACGTCATGCGAACAGACAGCGAGGACAATAAACTCCACAATGTAAACAATGCCTTCGATGGACCCTCTTGCAGTGCAGGCTGCAAGAGGCTTTACTTGCTGTGCACTTGCGGTGTGGAGTGACAGTCCCGAAAGCGGCGTCGTGACTTTACGTAATACATGGCAGACATTAGCGGCAATAACAGAAACAGCGGCGCCGGTGTTCACAAGGGCGAAAGTACAATAACCTTCAACAGTTACCGCGACCACGTTAGCAGGAGAGGGGCAAGGGCTTAGACAGTTCGAATATGGCGCAGTTCCTGCCTCTTGAACTGCGGTGCTTAGTTTTCCTGGTCAGAAGGTCTGGGCTGATGACGCATGAGGGAGGGCGATCGCCGACGAGGAGAGGGTGCGCGCAGTGTCACGAAGTCGGGGTCATTGGGAGGGGCATAGCGAGGTGACGAGACCGGCCCGTATTGCACGAAGGGTTGGCTGCCGGGTTGTGACGATCGGACATAGTCGCCGAACGTCTGAGGTCGACCGCGGCAGTAGCGGGCAACGTGTCCGGGAGTGAAGCAGGTGTAGCATATTGGTCGGTTATCGGGCGTCCTCCAAGGATTGGCGACTGGTGGTGCCACCCAAGGTGCAGTATAAGCAGCCGGGTGTGCGGGCTGTGAGCGCGAGGTGTAGGGTGGTTGCGGAAGCCTATGCACAGCGTCTGCATATGTGAACGGCGCTGCTACAGGCTGCATCTCTTGCGAACAGGCGACAGGAGGAGCCACAGGCTGCGCTGCATACGTCAGGGGTGCGGCCACAGGCTGCGTGGCTGGCGTACAGGCGACAGGAGGGCCTACTGGCTGCACGATACGCTGGCAGTGAACACGGCTGGATAGAAGCGGCTCGTGGTGCGCAAGAGGAACAGCTTGGGCAACCTCTTCCGAAATAGCAGTGAGTGCAAAGCGGGGCAGGTAGACGGGTGGTGGTCTCGTGAGTGAAGGCACTAGGGAAAGTTCACGGGCGACTTCCTCACGGACGAAGGCTCGAACTTGCTGAAGCAACGGTGAATTGTCAGGCAGGGTGCCGAAACTGAACAGTGACTCACCATCACGCTGAGGCTGCCGAGTCAAAGTGCGTTGCTTCTTCAATTCGTCGTAGCTCTGACACAAGCTGACGACTTCGGAAACTCTGCTCGAATTTCTTGCCAAGAGCATTTGAAATGCGCCGTCGTCGATGCCCTTCAGGATGTGTCCTTGACCTTGTCAGATTCGGGCATGGTGTCATTCGCACGTCGAGAAAGGTCGACGACGTCCTCAATATAGCTGGTAAAGGTCTCGCCAGTCTGCTGAGAGTGGACGGGCAAGCGCTGTTCTGCCCGCTGGTTGCGGACAGCCGGCCGACCGAACACTTCAGCACATGACGCCTTGAAGACGCTCCATGTGGGGATGTTGTGTTTGTGGTTGTTAAACCACAATTCGGCGACGCCAGTGAGATAAAATATGATGTGGCCCAGCTTGTCGGCTTCATCCCACTTATTGTTGGCGCTCACCAGTTCGTAGTGCTCGAGCCAAACTTCGACCTCGGTCCCATCCGCACCGCTGAAGACCCTCGGGTCCCGTAGCCTAGGATGGCCAGGGCAATTGAACTGGGGCGAAGGCGCTGATGTAGTGGCGTTGTCAGTCATGACAGGCGGTAGCAGCGGCTTTGCAGCTCCAGGGTGTAGCAACGAGGATTAACAGCACCTTCCACCAAACGTTGTGAAGAGGTTTATTAGCTGTTAAAGACAGCGACGAGACAGCGTAAAGAACCGTCCAGCGATCGGCACAGCAACGAACCGAAGCACGAGCCGAGAGAGCCGGGCGTTGGCGATGCTGCTTGCTGCAGGCACATCTTCTTCACGATATATATATATATATATATATATATATATATATATATATATATATAATCCAGGTAGTTAATATAATGTCAAGGCTGAGCCTGGTGTGTTTGGCTAGAGTTAAAATGCTAAAAGACTATCATGACTATCATAAGCAAACTGCGCTTAGTTTCGTTTTTTAGTCATGTTTATTTCAATATATTGTCTTGTATTACATATTGATTATGTGAAAATTTCATATTTTTGATGTATAGAAGCTGTCCTTGCCGAAAGTTTTTTTTTTTTTTTCATCTTCATTGTGGGGCGATAAGCAGTTTTTTTTTAATTTTGGTGTTGCTTTTCTGTGTGTGGGTCTGAGGGTCTGTGGATCTGGTTGTTAGACTTGGCTGTCCTGATCAGCTTGTATTTGTTCTTACTTGTGTTCCTGATTGTTTGTCTCGGCACACATGAAGTTGCCAGCCGGCATAATGGTAAAGTGCAGGGCCAGCATGTTGAACTGTAGAATTTTTTTGCCGCTTTTGTAAACGGTGGTCCCGCGTAGTGAAATATGTGAAACCTCTAAATAGAGGTTGAAAGCATTGCGAGGGAGTTGAAAATGTTTCGGCAGATTTTGCTGATCCACCAAAGTAGCTTGCTAGTATTCTGATGGCAAGCATGAGGTTGCAAGTATGCTTAGCCAATAACAGTGCTTGCATTTCATTTGGTGTCGAGTGTGCTTAAAATGTACATTAATAAATCTTGAAGGCCCATGTTTAATTTGCTACTGTGCATAATAGTCTTTTGAAGCTTGCAACAGTGCTTAAGTAAAGTGAACCTAATTCAGAAACCCACTGGCGTCCTGTTAATAAGCCAAACCTGGAGAACAGAGTTCTGCAGTTGGACCAGTGATTAGTTTGACTGGATAATTCTGTATGCAGTCTACTGGAACTGTTTAATGGGTTAATGTAAGCAAGCATAGAGATTTCTCTAATAAGATGGGGAACTTATTGAGGAGACCTTTTTTTTTTTGGTCACGTGCATGCAAGGACAATAAATAACTGGGAAAGTGTAGGGATCACGTGGGCTTGCATTGAAGAGAAACCTGTAGTAATGTTACTTTCTTGTCTTGTGCTGAATTGTTGCTTTGTGTGTGTGTGCAGGATTGAACTTGAGCAAGCATACTACGCATTGCAAAAGAAAGTGGAGCTCGCTTCGGAGGAGCTGAAGCGTCTCGAAGAGAAGCAGCCATTAGACGCTGGTCTTCAATCCCGTGAGGAGCGCAACAATAATGCTCGACAGACGCTGCAACAGCTCCAGACAACTATGAAGCAAACAAAAACCAGTGCCATTGCTAAGGTACTCTTTTAAAATGAATATACAGTAAAACCTCATTAATTCAGTCAGTCTTTTAAAATGAATCTACAGTAAAACCTGATTAATTCAAAGTCAGTTTTTATGTGAAAATTTTAAAATTAAAGTGAGTTTTTGAATAAACAACACTTGCAAAAAGTGGGATGCAAGGAATTTTGAATTATAGAAAGTGATTAGAGGTAGTCATTTGTTATGCCAACTAGTTTGTGACTACAGCGGTTATGTTTTTACAGCAATGCCTGGGCCAAATTTTGCTGCAAACATGGGCGAACAATGGCTTCACTGGTGCCAGTGCAAAGTAAGAAAAAAAAAAGGACACTGTGTCATGGTCAACAGAAATGTGCGCCTGTGGTAAAGACGTGCTTCACTGCAATATATTGGTGACGCGTGGGCAGTATGCCGTGTGCTTCTTGAAGCGTCAGCCCTTCGTGATGCAACCATTCGCCCATTCTTTCTGGTAAAATAGTTTAAGAATGGCCAATGTAACGGAATTGTTTGTGTTTTGGCTGGAAAGCATGATCTTCAGTTTTCTAATTGAGTTTCCGAAGTAGGCGTTGCAGGCAAGAACCCCGCTAGCAGTGCAAGTCCGTCGTACTGGAACTACTGCTAATCGCAGCTTCGCACACATCACAAATGCCGTCAGTGTGTCCTTAAATTTTTTTATATTCCAAGGACAAATGGGTAAATCATATGCGCTGACGTTGTTAGAAGCATGCGGCTTGCTGCCCACATGCCGCTTCTGTGTTGCAGTGAAGCATGTTTTTCTGGCTGGTGCAATGCTTAGTTTATTATGAAAGAAAGATGCAACATTATTAAAAAAAAAGGTCCAGTGAGTTGTTCAGGGATCTGGGCAAATATCCTCGCCTAGGTATCCTGCTTATCTATTTGTTAATTAATAAAATTATTTAATATTTTTTATTTTTGTACTGGCAGCAATGAAGCTGGGATGCTTCATTTGTCACTCATTAGTATCGCTGCATTGCATTGCCTTGTGGCTCCTAAGGGCAGTAGTTTCTGCATGTGTGCGGAGAAATCGAGATCGGGCATTGGCACATGGAACCCAATGTTTTCGAATTAACCATGCCGGTGCCGACTGACACTTGAAAGTATCTACTCAACTTGCATTGCAAAATAGGGGACAGCAGGAATCCTTCGAATTAAGTATATAGTTTGAAATAATGAGGTTTCACTGTACACTTTTAGGAGTTGACCCTGTAAATGGTACATTTATTAAAAGCAAAATAGTGTTGCTCGTACGTAGTTTGGCTCATACTTTATGTATGGTTGTCCATGCGTGCGGGTATATTTACGCAAGCAAAATTGTAATTTTTACAGGACAACAACCGTTGATTTGATCCAACTTTTGAGCAGCTACTGTGTGGGCACACATGAGTACTAAAAATTTGATTAATATAAAAACATAAAAATCATGAGAAAAAGCTGGATGCACAACCGTCGTATAAAATACTGACAAGTTGTGTGGAATTTTTTCACAGCAGAGCTGTCATGCCCTCCGTTTGTCCTACTTGCTATGTAGAGAAGAAATAATCACCATGCCATCGTGGCGAAGATAAAAAGCCAAGCAGAATTAATTGTAGTCAAGCCTAATTAAACCTGATTGAGCATGACGAAACCTTGTTAGTGATACATACTTAAGGTAGTAAAGTCATTGTCTAATTAAGCAGAGTTGAGATTCTTGTGTGCCTACTCATGCCGAGCTCAGCAAGGTTTGCCGAGCTAATCCTAGTAAAGACTGATCTTGAATATTTCTAATTACGTAATTAAGAAAGGTAGACTTTAGTTGTAAGCTAATCAAGACCACAACTTGGATGTGCAGATTGGGCTAATTAAGTTAATGTTCTTAATTAAGTCATATTTAAGCCTCGGGGTGCAAGCTAATCGAGATCATGTGCCGAATTTGTGAAGTAGACAAATTAAGCTAATTATCACAATTAAGATACATAGTCTTGCAATCGCCAAAGGAATCCCAATCAACCTGATCAATACCTAGTCAATACCTGTTATTCACAATGGGATAACGTAAACATGTCATGCTTCGGCATGTGAATGCAAGTGTCCCTAGTCAAACCAGGACCTGTTCTGCTCTGCCCAAGCTTCGCACGACTTGGTGCAAGGGGCACAAATTTTTTTATGCAGCATATTGTCACAGGGTCATGAAAAAAGCAGCAGCAGATGCTTTGAAAACTTGAATTTTTTATTTGGGCGAACCTGGGTCCAGCAAATGAAACATCGCGCTACGAGAAATATACTGTAGATTTATATCGGCGAACAGATCGTTGGCCGTCAATGAAACTGACAAGTAGTGAAATGCGTTTTTGAATGACTTAACCTTGCTGAGCGCTGAGGAGGTGGCAGAATGTACAATTCTTTATTTAAACCAGATTCATTGTTGTATAGTTTATAAAAGAAGACTAACCTTGCAATTCTTCGCCTACATTCCAGTGGTTCCAGCTCACATTTATTTAACATTTCTGAAACGGAGGAGAGGCGCCTAAAGTCTGAAAAAATGAACCGTGCGCTTAGCCGCTGAATCCTTTCCACTTTATCTATGTCTTTCTTTAAATATGGGTCCCACGCAATGGATGCGTATTCTAGCACTGGTCGAACTAGGGTTTTATAGGCTGCAAGTTTAACTTTCCAATCACATGACCTCAGCTTCCTTCTTAAGAAGCATAGCTTCTTGTAGGCCTTGGCGCAAACTTGCATCTTGTAGGCCTTGGCGCAAAATGCTTCTTGTAGGCCTTGGCGCAAAATGCGTCGTTATTTCTACATGTGTCATCAAATATTCCAGCATTATCACTAGCAGCCACGCGAGTTCAAGAAGAAACTCTAGTCTGCATTATGCACGTAATCTCATCAGAAGGTTCTAAGATTATCTAGGAAATTCTTAATCATTTGACACGGTTGCATGTGTAATAGGTTCGTAATTTAAAATCTAAAAAAAAAGGAGGGTGTGTGGCACTATTTTACTACCTGCTTTACAAAATAGACATTTTTTAACTTCGAGCTTGTTTTCAGCATACTTTCGTATGCTGAAAACAAGCTTGAGTATGCTGAAAGGAATTCGTGTAATTATGCTATAGTAAATGCAAAGCTAACATACACATCAGAAAGTCTCAAAAAAGCACTGACACAAATTTATTCATGTCAAGATGTTTGAGTCATTGAGTAGCTATCGACACTCTAATCGGAATTTGCGACCTATAATGCAACTGCTGGATGAATAACTATCACTTTTATTGATTTATATCACTGGTATTAAGCACGATTCAAAACGACTGGCAATATTGCCATTTTTTAGCTCTGTGGGGCTCCCTCGCTGTCACCTCCAGATCGCGCCACAGCTGACCACTTCTCCACAAAAAAGAGTGAAGTGAGGCTCAGCTGATATGCAAATATTTTGTCTGGTAGGCGCACACATTCAGTCATGCATTGTCACCTGCATTGCTGTCGTCGTTATACGAAGTGACGACTAGGATTGAATACGACAGTCTGGAGCTTGGAATCATTTTTGCTTCGATTGACCCTTTGCAGAACAGCGATTCCAAAATTGACGCCGTTCCAAACAGCAATGAAGAGCTGCCCGAAGATGCTTGTTTCGACCGTGCTCGCTCGTGTGTCTCAATTAGCTATATTGGTTTGTTTTGGCGTGCACAGCATTCAATGGAATATCGGTAGAGGGAATGTGAACCAGGGGAGAAACATGATACGTTCCCTGCTTGCCAAGTTCTTCTTTGCGCCCTCAGATGGCCCACCTATCTGGCCTCTCACGCACTCTCACAGTTGCGGCGACAGTAAACTGGTATTACGTGGACGCAAAGAAGTCAATGAAGAACTAAAATTCACTATTAATGATACCTGCATGTTACTTGTTAGCGATGATATCTCTCTATACACTACTCCACTTTGATAGCTTGTGGTCCTGTTGACATGTAACATAATGTAATGAAAAGACGCCCTCATTGCGCTTTCTCCATGCTTCGAACCATACAACTGCCACTTGCAACGGTTCTCCGACATGCTGATTAACGAGCACCCATTGAACTATCTTTTTTTTTTTCGCCGATCTTTATGGGTGGTTTGCATCTTGGTAATTTCACGAAGTCATTCAAAGCAGTGCTACGAAGATCAGACATGACGTGCGAGTTCGTTTCTAGGCTTCGGCACCATGATAAAAACACTCGAATCATTCACGTCATCGCTACTAGCGCATCGTCACTCAGGATGGTATTTGTGAGATGTATCACACCGAACATGTAGCACTAGTGTCAATGTCGCAGGGGTACTCCATTTTTCATTAAGCTCTCGTACGCTGTTTGCCGTTGAAATAAGATAACTTCCATGCGACGGACACAATCCAAATTTGGGCAAGAGGACCTGTGCACATCGAGCAATCGAATGAAAGGGGCATTTCGATTCTGAAATTTTATGTCAGCGCTTCTTCAATAAGGTATATTAACAGTAATATAGTGTAAATAACTCTTGGCACTCCAGTCCTGATAGAGCATAGTGTGACCATGGTATGAAATAATATTAAATCTTGTTTAACTGGCCACAAAGGCCATAAAGAAAGGGGGAAAGAGCCCTCTTTCACCTCTTCCGAGCTCCTTTCGCCGATTTTTACTAAGCTGTACTACTGGCGTCAAATGAAACACCAGCGGCAGAGCGTATGGCCCAGGCATTAGCATGTGTACAGTGCGTGTTGTCCCGATGATCACCGCTGACAGATGTGCACACCGGGTTAGACAGCACTGTACGATTGAGCACATGCATGTGGTGCACAAGCGGAAAATCGCACGAGCGTATCCATCTCTAAACATGAAGATGCAAACGCCACCTTGCAGACCACTGTTGGCACTTCATTCGATGACGATGGTATGTGTAACAAGAGCAAGGGTAGGGTTCAGTTGATTGTACATAGTGTACACTTTTAGCATTCTACAGTGAAGTGAAATAAACGTAGAGCGAATTACATAGGACAACGCAATCGTGCTTGTGTTGTGCCATGTCGTTCTCTCTGGGCCGCTTTTATTTCTCTGTAGTGCACTAACATTTATACTATATGTGTAACAGTTTTTAGCATGCATTGCCAACGCACTCCCTCTCTATGCTAGTTATCCTCAACTACCTGCTAGTCTGTGAATCTCTAAATTTCATTTTGTCAGCAAACTTCTTGTGTAGACGGGTCCACATGACTACAATTATAAGGGAAGTGAAAGTTTTCGTTAATGAACTACTGTTTGTACTACACCAAGTTTTGCAGATAAGCCCTAGAATTGATCCCTTCAATTTCATGCATTGTGAATGAACCATTATGAAGATGCAGCTAATCAAGCTAGAGCCTAGCTGATTACCAAAACCAAACGCTCTCTGCTTGCATTGACGGAGCATCGTTCATAGCGCCTCCATTGATGGCACACAAGCCTGATAGCAACTAGCTTGTGCAAAAGCTCAGGTTAACCGTGCTAGGTTAGGCAAACGGGCCATGAAAAATGGTGGTTTTGACGTAACTGTCCATGCCAGTGTTATGCCAATGCAACACAACTGGAAGACAAAATTTATAGCAGCATGTGCATTACTTGGCCCTCATTTTCTGAGCACTGTACATTCGGTGGAGCGATTTGTTTCGGATATCATATGGGTATTTAAATAACAAATAATGCTTTTCTTAATATTTCATTCAATTGCTGTGGCTCATAACACCATTGATATTTCTATGTTTTTGCAGTTGTCCGAAATGAACACAAAAATTCCAAGCACACAGGATGAAATTGACATGCATGAAAGGGCAATGGAGCAACATGTTGCAAGAAACCAGCAAGTTTTGGATGCAATATTGCATATTATGGAGGCTGTTGCGGAAAGCTTTGGAAGAATTTGCAGTGAAGACAGTCTTGCGCAGCCGTGCAGTGTAGATGAAGCATCACAGTCGAGCAGTGAGGACAGAAGACCCAGTGACGAATAAGAAATAGCTACTTTGCTGTGCAGTCTCTTTATATTTATTACAATTTTAAAACTATTTTATAAATAATTCACGTCCTTTATTCTTGTACTTGCTTGGAAATATATTCCTCGGTTGTACTTGAATGAGTTCAGTATTTTATCTTGAAGCGTACTGCTGCCTGCTGTACTCTTCTTTTCATTCATTCTTGTGCTGCTCATATTTCACATTGGGAGTGAATTGTTTAATAAGGCCAACATCAAAACTTCAGATTGCAAAAGTAAGCCTACTACAGCAGGCTCTACGCAATGTTTTGCAATAAAAGGGCCCTGAACCTCACCTTGAAGAAAGCCTAGCAAAGTTGCAGTGAAGATGGAGCGCCACAGTTGAGCAGCAAGGATGATGGACCAGTGGTGAAAGAAATATGGCTGCTTGACTGTGCAGTTTCTTCGGGTTTATTACGATTTTATATACCTATTCTGTTGCTGTTTCATGTCTTTTATCCATGATGTACTTTCGCTTACCCGTTTCAAATGCCACCTATGAAGAACTGTCTGTAAATGTGTCAAATCACTGCAATGTTACTTCAAGACCCTCAATATTTTGTTGCAAAAAGAATAATGAGATAATTGTAAAATATATAGAAGAAAGGAAAAGAACTGCAACCACCACTTGTAGCATGAAGCCGCAATAAATCCCTATGAATTTCTCTGAAAGAAAAACCTCTTAGTTGCTCAAAAATTCGTCCTGGTTCAGGGTTCGAGCCTGGGACCAATGCATTTCTTACGTGGTCGCTCTACCAATTGTGCTAACTGGGAAGCTAGCAATTGGCAGCGCGAGGTTGAATTCATTGACAACTCGAAGTGCACGGACACAAGCAATGCAAATTAGTTCTGGGGAAACTGACAAAGTGGTGGAAGTGTTAAGAAAGCAAAGAAGATGACCACCTGTTATAACACGAAGCCACAAGGAAATGCGTACAGATTTCTCGGAAAGAAAAGCCTTTGGGTTGCCTAAAAAACTGTTTGTCTGCCTTCTTTATGTTTTTTCACCCATCCGCCACCTTGCGGCTTTTCGCAAAACTCATTTGCAATGCTTGTGGCCATGCGCTTTGAGTCATAAATGAATTCGCCCTCGAGCTGCCAATTGCTAGCTTCATGGTTAGCTAAATTGGTAGAGCAACCGCCGTGGAAAGGTGTTGGTCCCAGGTTTGTACTCCGGACCAGTACAAATTTTCTTGTGGCTTCTTGCTACAACGGGTAGTTGTCTTTTTCCCCTTTCTTAGCCCTTGCGCAACCTTGTGGATTTCCGCAGAACTTATTTGCATTGTTGAATGTATGTGTGTTAGAATAACTCGTATAATCAAGTTGTAACTATATATCTCTTTATTCTAAAGTCATTGATGCTTACTTTTGGCATAAATAAAATCAAATCTCAAGCTAGAGATATAGTGCAAATTCAATTTTCGTTATATCGGTATTTAGCAAAGAAACATTTTGCTCTTCACATTGTTTTCAGGAAGCGGCACGTCGCTTGACTCGTCGAATGTGGTATTGTCTTCATAAAAGTGATCATTTGTATCTGTACACTGCAAAATAAGTTAAATGAAGACAAATTTATATGTAAGAGGTTAAATTCATTCAAAGTACAATAAACCTTGTCCTTTCTTAGCCTCTACGTGATGCAGATATCAAAAACGAGTGGTGCACACAATTGTGTACACAGCGTCTAAATGGGTTAAAAATATATTTCTTTGTTGCACTTGTGCACAGTGGCTTCTTACTTAAATTAAGGAGTTAGTAATTTTTTTCTTGAAACATAGTAGTACTGCATGAGAACAGTACCCTTCTTTTGGCTCGTCTTTGTGCTGGTCATGCTTCACATTGCGAATCTGTCAGATTCTCGCAAAGGGCTGCTATTGGCTGAGAAGACTGCACTTGGGCAGTAGGATATTTGGGTCAACAGGTTCCTTTCTACTGTTGTATATTACTCGATGCAGATAACAGGTTGTAATAGTCAAATTGCCCTTTTAGGCAACCCAAAAACTGCTTGGTGCCAACAGCACATATAAACACCGGTAAAGAGTGCCTGCTACATACACTTCCCTTTCTTCTAAATGTGTACACACTAACTTGTTTACCTGCACTCGCAAGAAACTTCGTTCAATGTATAAGGATGCACTCGTATATATATTTTAGATCTTGCAAAATTCAAAGAACATGTTTCTCTCTCCTCTATATGTTTCTTTATATTATTTGTCCTTTTATTCCACACATTAAATGTGCTTCATCAATATTATTTTGATGAATTTACGCTGTGTGTAGAAAGTGTAGATATTGACTTGTTCACTCATTTTCTTGTCTGTTTTCCTATGCAGAGTTTTTTCCCTCCCTTTTTTTGTTTGTTTTCACATGAGATGCTGTATGAGTAATAGTTTTGTTTTGAATTGTTTTTTGCTCTCGCCTTATGTACTTAGGAGCTGTAGCTTAGTCAAGCTGTATATGACAGCTTTTTCTGTAGCTCCTCAGTCACAGTGTTTTCTCGAGGCAGAAATAAATTAGTATATTAGAGTAGTGAGTTTGGTCAGTGCACATTGCATTCACCATCTGCTTGTGCTTGGCTACACCAATTGAATAGCAAAGAAACGGGATGTCCAGGCGAGGTGGCACCATTGGCACAGTCTTGCTTTTTTGGAATTAAGTTATGTGAAGCTGGAATGGCAAAGTTTAAAAGTTATAACAATGAAATGATGTTCATAAAAAAATGTTTCAGCAATATACTGCTGGAAGGCATCTTACAAGTTGTGAATTCTTATGATCTTTCAAAAAAGGTTGGTTCAGGGCCCCTCAAAATGATACGAGGTCTTGGAAAGTATTTGTTTTATCATTTTAATAAAATTTAGGCCTGCATGCTGCCACGGGGATAGTAAATACACAAGAAAGACAGAAGTGAGTATATTTACAATATTTACAAATAACTGCCACTGAATAGCCACTATAATCTCTTGTGGCACGCCAGCCTCCTATTTGTCTGCCAGGGAGGGCTCATGCACCACGCCCTGATAACAGTATGTATCAGTGAATGGAGATTTCAAGTCTGCAAACAGATTTGAAATATCTCTTTTAGAAAAGAAGCAATGAAAGATTTCCACATTATAATTGTGTACTTTTCTATGGAACATTAAAGTAACCTACAACACAGCTTGCTTTCAGAACTGCAGTGGTGGTTCCAAAAGGTCCATCCCACAGGCTGAAGCAAATTAATGTCAAGACAGCTATTTCTTTGATCATCACTGCAGAAAAAAAGAACGCTTTAGCTTGTAGTTCAGGTGTTCCTGAAAAGAATGATAGTACCAAGTTTGTTAAACTATGTTATTAGAAGCTTCCTCAAAACTTTCAAAGGCTGATTCACTTCACAACAATAAGTGGAGAAAATACAATTTCATATTTAAGAACATTTGTAATGTAGTTTATTAAGCCTGTAAGAAATAGAAGGGCTATATTTTGCCATAGCATAATACTTTTACAAATCACATTTATGATTATGTATACATTAAAATTGTGGTTTTTAATAATGGGGGGGGATCACTTTTTCCAATTTATTTGCTATTTTAAGACCCCCCCCCCCCCCCATCTTAAATAGGAGCAAATGTATTGCCAAAAGCTTGTGGTAAACACTTTGTAAAGAAAAAAAACATTTCGTGCCAAGAATTGTCAGACCAGCATTTGTACACTTAGAAGTGTGGCAGCTTGGGCTAGTTGGTATATAGTTGCTATACACTATAATGGTAGCAAGAATGGTGGCCGATTCGTTCGCATCAAGAAATAGTTCTGTGTTTACTCTCCCCTTTCCCCCAACAATTTTTTTTTTTCATTTTTGGCCAGGGAATAAGGACAGACGCTTTGAGTTGTGTAAATAAACAAACTCGTTATACATAAGTAAAGTGTGGGATTGGGCTAGTCGTATCGGTTGTATTTTATTATCAAGCTGCTCAGCGCAACATGGCCGGCGTGGGAGCGTGCGCAGGAGCATTGGCAGAACCAACGCCTCCTCTAGAAAGATGCCTGAGGAATGGCTCGCGCTCCCAGCGGAGTTGGCCTGCCTTCAGTTTTAAACAAGCTCCGCGCGGTGACGCTCACGACCGACACTATCATCACGGCGACGGGCAGTACCAGCTAAGCGTTTTTCATCTGCGGCCCATAGGGGCGCGTCAGTCGAGAGTTTTTTGAGACCTGCAACTGTGCATTACTGTTTCGGAGGCTATGCAAAATGTTGCGTTGTTGCACCGTCTGCCACAAGTGACGCTAGCGACCGAGAACATTTTCAAAATGAAGGAGGAAAAGGGTGTGGCAGCTGTTTTTTTCTCATGCAGCAGGCACCTTCCTAGAGGAGGCGTTGGCAGAACGCACTGCCGAGAGCGCAACCTACTGAACTCTTGACCTGTCCAGATGGCGGAGCGAGTGTCCCCGCTTTCATTCAGTAACCGCTCATTGTTTGTGGCGCTACCTATAGCCTGTTCGTCTGCTACTCTACGGCAGTTTGGACGTCGCTAGAGTAAAAACAGTTGCATTCTATGATGAACTGTCAGCATATGTGTGACTATTTATTCACTTAGATGACTTGTGAAGTGAGCTCTTCGGTGCGGTGAAGTATTTATTGCACACTGGTTGTAAACGTGGGAACCTGTAGGCCAGACTATGTGAAGTCGCGTCCACTTAATTGCAAAGAGTTTCTGAATAACTTTTAATTTAATATTTTCAAAATATTTTTATTTGTGTATAATAATTACCCAATACAAGTGCTCTTTTGGCCAAAATTTGACCATGAACGCTGAAAGTGAAGTCAGCGGACAGATGCTGACTCGCACTACGCCGCTCATAGGTTACGGCCCTAGCGGCAGAACGTACAAACCAGACATAGGCGCTGGAGAGAGGCTGTCAGGGCAGGCCATTACAAAAGTAGAGTTGGTCGTGGGTCAGAGATGCGCGGATTTACACACTTTGCTGACCGAATCACCTTCACTTCATGCACAACTTCCACAGCGTTGTTGTACTGTTCCAGCGTTACGCCGGTGACGCATAAGTCATACATCATCGGTCGCAGTGTTTTCCTACTCGTTCTAGTAGTAGCAGTTCCTTTGTCTGTTGTAACCACGATATCGAACGCTTTTAGTTTCGCAGCATCCGGAGCGCCCTTCGTTTTTCCATTTGTGTTCTTCACTCGACACGTCTTCGTTTCGTGTTTGGTGTGCCGACAGCGGCGACTGGTGCTTTGTGGTTCGTGCACGCAGCGTCGACCTAAATGTCTGAAGTAGAAGAGGCGACGGGCGACTGCGACACCGGTGAGAAATGCATTTGTAGTCGTGTTGCTTCACTTGTGCTGCCTAGTCATAGGGCACCATCACAGCGCGCCGGCTGTTAGGCCTGAATATAGTGAAGAAGTGTACGCTCTTTCGTTCTCTGCAATGAATAGGTGGAGATGTCGACTTCGCCGCGGACTTCTCGGGCCCGAGTGACTGGGATGGTGAGACGTCTCTCGAGCAAGCGTAAGTATTGTTCTGCGGATAAAATTAAAAATTAAAAAACTTCGCGAAGTTCTGTTTGGCGTCTCATACCCAGTTGCCAGACTGCCGCCAAATATGGCGGAGAAATTTCCTGTGACGGTTTGGTGTCGTCCGCGGTGCATTTCGGAAGTGCGTGAGCTACGCTGGCCGTTTTAATTAACGGAATGAACGTAAAACACCCCTTGCAGAAGTGGGAGCGCGTTCTCTTGCTGTGTGCGCTGCTGTGAAATCAAGAGATTGTGTCTCGGAATTAGGGAATCACCGACTCGTCGTCCGCCGTGCATTTCTGAGTGCGTGTGCCGCGAACTTGTGTGCGACGTAATTAACAGAATGAACCGTGCGTCGGGGTGCGTTCTTTTGCTGTGTGTGCAGCTGTGCAATCAAGAGATCGCGTCTCAGTATTAGGGACGACGGGGAAACTGAACGGAGTCGCAGCAGGTGGTGCGCTGCCCCCCCCCCCCCCCCTTTCTTTTTTTCACAGCTGATCATGCCGCGTCGACGATTCGCCATGACGGGGACGCTGCGCTTCCCCTAGCTGTGTCAGCACAAGACATATCGTTCAGACTCGTGTACATATGGAGAATAAACGTGCCAAGGCAGGATAATCGGAGTATGTCAGATATACGCCTGGAAGGCTGCTTTATCGTCGCAGTTGGAGCTAATTAAGCGCGACTCTAGCATACCTGTTAATGGGACCCCTCCTGACGAGCCGCCGTCGCCTGCAGGGCCCCAACCACAATAAGCACAAACGACCAAAATATAATTAATGAATGCTTATTGTCTGAGACGCGATCTCTTAATTGCACATCTGTGCATACAGCAAGGGCGCATTCTCTTGCGTGGCAGGCAGGTGATCTACCACACAGCCATGCCTCTGCTTGGAAATGAAGTGAAAATAACTTTCATGCTTTACAAACAAACACGTACTGTATACATGTTCCCAATACAACACCAATGTCACAGTAAATAATGCGTAGTACAAGCGTATGTTGCCATTGGGCATCATAACATGATTATCGTAATGACTTGGTTCAAAGCCGGGCACTCACTATAAAAGGCACACACATTACTGTACCTATTTCTTTACGGGCCACCTAGTGGGTGCATTGAAAGTTCGAAAAAGATTTCACGTACATCATTGCCCGTGGTTTAAAGCATGCTACACATTACACAGAATGTAGCCAATGTGCGAAAGCTTCACTGCCACAAACCACTTACAACTTTATAGATTACATTGTAATAATCCACGATTTAAACTTCTTGAGTAACATCATGCAATAAAAAGTATGCACTAAGTGTTTGAAGTACGCATTAGGGATAGGATATCCCTATCGTGTTCAACTCTTAAAGGCGAAAGTTAAGGGTCCCTCAATTTTTTCTTAATATTTGTATATTGTCAACACTTCATTTGCATTGTTTGCTTTGCAAATGCTTGTGTGGATGACTGGCAGGAAAGAACTGTCCTTACGTACCCGGAAACATCGTTGTTGCTTCAAGAGCCTGTTTTTTTACCCAGAAAAGAACTTTTGTATGTACTAAAACCACCCCTAAAGGGCGAGTACCAGTAGCATCTCCAGTTTTCGAGTTTTAACTGACAGCAGCTGTGTTTCACACTTAGTGAAAATACACTGTGTAAACTTGATTTATTGAGCTATAGGGACTCTTGAATTATTTCTATAAGTCGAAGTTCGTAAGCTTGAAATCTGAAATTGTAACGTAGCGTCTCGTAAAAGCTACCACAGCATTTGCCACTAATACATGTTCGCTGATGTAAAAAGTTCACGGAACAGGCTGACCATTAATTCCTCCTGTGTCTGGTTAGTACAGAAAAGGTGGATGGTCGCGTGAAGCCGCAACAAGCTTCTGCATTCGAACTCGAGAAAAAGCAGTTAATGTGTGAGCAGGCAGATTAAGTTCTAAAGAGGTGATCACTGCCATCTGTTCTATAAACTATGAAATGAGGAAAGCAACCATTGTGTTCCTATGGAAGTATTTGCAGGAATAATTAACCACCGACTGTGGTATGTTACCTTGTCAAAACAAAGGTGTGCATTGGGTGTCCAGATATTCTTATGCAATGCTGCTGCACCACACATCTTGAAAAAAGCTTTTGTGTAAAAAGAGGAAAGAAGTGACTGTGCTTTGGCCCACTAATTTCCGAAAAAACTAAATTAGGATCATTGCCATGAAAGCTTCATCAATTTGAGTTGATGACATTTAGCCCTGTCTGTATATGCTCGGGACAGGGGGGGGGGGGGGGGGGATTTTTTGTTGGATTAAAAAATTTATAAAACAGGGTTTTGTATAGTCGAGCTTTAACTGTATGCCTAATGGCTGAACTAAGGCCTTCCACAGTGGAAATTACTTGTTTTAAGTATATCTTCCCAGCATTGTAGCTTTCGTTGCACTTAACTCTTTTGTTACCGCGCGAGAATGGTTGTTTTTCATGTCTCGGGAAGATCGTTTTTGCCAGTTTGAAAAGTACTCCAGCACACATTGCAGCATACCAAACTTTGCAGAATTAAATACTCTTTCCAGAATATATAGGTTGTAGAGCAACAAAAATATTTTAGAATGAATAAAAATGTGAAAAGTGTGAAAGTTCTCGTCACCAGCTGGTAAACAGTGGAATAAAAAACACTATATAGATAAAAATATTCAAAACAAAAAAAATTCAGAATACACATTTTATAGATAAATTACCTGGGAACAGTACAAAAATAATTCATATTGTACTAAATGCTCCTCTTCACATAGACGAAGAAAATCAACCGAGGTGCTGCTTCATTGCACATGCCATGCGGTGAAGCATTGCATGGTTTTTCGTGAGACACTCTTTTCGGTAAATTTTCGTTGCCTTGCGATAAGAGTCTCTAGGTATTCTTATATAGATGGATACCCGGGATGTGAATAATCCCTCTATAAATGAGACGTTTAATGAACTTCGCTATTTCATCTAGCGTCTCCTCTTTCCATGAGCCACTTCACTCCGCATAGGTTGGTGTTCCAATATATGCAGCCAAGCATATTGCCTTGCATCTTTGTGCATATTGTAATAAAAAAGAAGGACAATATCGCGCGCAGTTCTAAAATGTTTCGCACTGCTCTGTAGTCAGGGCCAAGATATGCTACGGGCGCCTTCTTGCCTTTGAGGAGAACCTCTGCAGCCAGCGCCATCATATCGTGCCCTAGCGAAGTATGGACCACACACATAACCTGACTAACTATAAGATTTTGCACTTGGGGTGGAGGAGATATTTTGAGGATGTAAACAAACAAACAAAAAAAAAATTGCCCGCAGCTTCCCTCGGGGGAACACTGAGGAGGATGCGGACCATATAATTGGTTAACGGGGTGTTAAAGTGCGACTTACTTGGGTCGATGGCTAAATTGGTTAACGTGGTTGTAGGAGGGGGTGTTAAATGAGTGAACACGTACACACGTATGCGAAAGGGCGGCGCTGGTCGAAGGGACGTCGATCATTGTGTTTGTGGATTCGTTGGAATTCATTTCACCGCGACCTTGGACGTCGACGCGCCGTACAAACCAACCGACGAGCGGCAACTGAGCGAGCGAGCGCCGACCTTGAGTATATATACAGCACGATGGCGCATGCACTGTCAGCTGTTGAATGTTCTCGAAGCGCGACGCCACATGCGCGTCCACTGGAGAAGCAGGAGAATTGTAGATGTCGAACGCGGTGTGTAGAGGAGGAAGGGTGCACAGATGGTGGAGGAGTGAAGCGCGCGCGGTGTGTAGAGGAGGAAGGGATGCACAGATGGTGGAAGAGTGGGCGACGGCGCATGCGCGCGCGTCAGCTGTCGAATGTTTGAGAAGCGGTGCGGACAGCGCACTACAAGGCGCGAGTATAAGATGCTCCGCATCTAAAACCATGAACGGCTACAGATGTCTCAGGCTGACGCAAAACATCGTCCCCATGAAACTTGAAGCTGAGGTGCTGTCACCCACGAAATCTCGGCTTGTTCTCACTCAATTCAGGTGGAGTCGCAAGACAGTTTCAAGCAGCGCACGTGTTTTGCAGCGCTGATGCGCACCCATGCGCGCGCTTGACGACCGCGTAATAGGAGCGACTAGCGACACTACATGTGACCTTGTGCCTGTTATAACGATAAAAGCAAAACCAAGCGGCTGGAAACTGGCTGTGAGAGCCACCTGCACACTTAATACATGCGGGGGACCTTGAGAAATATTTTTAATTGAATTAATTTTCTCTGACTTTTAGCAACATCTCTATTGATTAGCTGGCATAAATTTGCGACAATTATTATTGCTCATCTCGGTCAAATTACGAAGCTAACACATCGATTCGATATTTGGCTTGCAAAGTTTCTTTTCATTACAGAACTTCGATGTTACTGTAGCATAATCACGAGAAGCACACACTTCTGTCATGTTTGCCAACCTAATGCATTTTTCTAACTACACAAGCACATTGGTTTGCCAAAAGTCTGTAAAAAAATCGCTATGTTGCCCAAGTCGGCAGATTGAAAAAAGTTCTGAAAGTTGAGTGGCTGAACTAACTACTAGAAAGTGCTGGATGCACGAGAAAGAAACTTACCATGACTTAATTGATGACCAAACAGCGTCGATCACCGGTGATCGATTTTCAGTTCAGCAACTATGTGGCGTAGAACGTCTGTTTAACATTTTCCTTGTTTCACAACTTGTAGGGCTGTGGAGAATGGTAAAGAGCAAAATGGTGATGCTGAAGCAGATGCGGTCGACGAGGAAAAACAAGCTGAAGCTGCCGAAACAGAAACTGAAATGGCAGAGGAACAAAAGCTAGATGAAACGGCTGGAGAAACTGAAACAGGGGCAGAAAAACAAAGTGATGCAGCTGGGGCTGCTTCAGAGAGAGCTGAGGGAGAGCCTGCAACTGAGGAAAAGGACTCTGCTGAAAGCAAAAGTGTATGTATCCTGCATTAGGTCAAGCATTTGCCTTTTTGAAGTCTGATTTTGAGGGTGAATACCTCTGTTGTTCAAAATGTTTCATTTAATGTAACCACTAGTGATTCTGATGTGTGTACAATGTGTGTACGTGCTTTTATTTCTATGTGTAAAAAACAGGAAATATTTAGCAATTTGAAACCAAATTGCAGCTTGGAAATCGCAGCACGCAATGAGTCGCTCAAATGAGTGCTTCCTGATTTTTTTTTCTATCTCAGATTTTTATTCTTTATGGGTTATGTGCAAGCCAGTGATGTTGTAAAGATGTCATTGCACATCTTGTGAAATCACAAGTTGCGTTCACTTCTTTCTTATTAATGTCATCAATACAGCAGTGTTATGAATGACAGACTGAGGAAATTAATGTTAAAGTTGTTCCATCAAGATGGGACCTACTCCTGAGCCAAGACATGTTATATGATTATTCTGGAAGCACAAAGATTGTGCCTTATATAACATAGAAAACACTGCAATATGGGTGTATTTTCAATACCAATCAAGAGACGGCTACAAAACATGCAGGATGTTAGGTTTAAAAGGACTCTGAAACAGTTTTGGCGATTTTGTACAAACACAATGGGCCGGTAGACCAAGTCCTAAGGGTCATGTGAGACCGATTTGAGCTCTCTGCGTAAACTGTGTAATGTATTATAACGCTTTGAAGCTGAAAATCTCTGCAGATTGCTGCAACTCTGCCAAACACGTTTTCAACCGCCCATTCAGAGAGCGACATGCTCTGGCCATTTGACGTCACCATGGCTGATGGTCTGACTGGCTGTCACGGGCTGGTAGGGTGGCGGCACCTGTCAAAGCTTAACCACTCCCCGATCTTCGTCTCTGTTGCCAGACTGTGTGCATGCTGCCGGGCGCACTGTGTGATGGCCCGAGAGACTGCGCGCAACCTGTTGTCGTGCGATCTTGGAGGTCTAGACTGGTAAAAGCTCAAATTGCTCAGTGCATTCATGAGAGCTCTCTGATCCCCAGTGATGCCACTGTACCTGATGAGTTGAGGAGGCCAGGCGGAGCTGAGAAGGAGGGTATGATATAATTGTCCATAGCGGCCTTGGTACACAGCGTGTCACTCAATTTATGCTGCAAATGGATTGGTGAGGCTCTAGCCTAAATGCTTACAAAACTTCAAAAAATCATTTCATGGTCTCTTTAACATGCGTCATCAGGAGCAATGTGAAAGCTCGTAATTTTTCGTTATCATGTGGTTTTTAGAGACAAGTAAAAAACTGATGATAGGCTAGACTTTATCCCATCCAATGTTTATTGTCTGCTGTTTCTTTTCTCGAGCTTCATTTTATTTCAAGTGCATTGCTACTCTATATGAAGCATGCTCAAATTCTTGCACATTTCAGACCTACACGTGTGACATGTGCAAAGAAACATTTGAAGAGACTGAAGAGGAGCATTTGAAGGGGCGGAAGCACCTCAAGCTGCTGGAGAGGCTCGAAAAGTTTGGCACACTGGAAGCAGTTGGTGAGTGCTACCAACTGTTCACTTTGTGTTCGCTTGGAGGAAGGGGTGCGCTATGATCCCACAGTTTTACAGGGTAATTTGCCTGCGATACGTGGTCCAGTCAACGTTTATTATTTAAGTGCATACTCTTGCCGCTGCACATGTTGCATGTAGTCCTAAGGCTATTTGTCCACATATCAACAGCCATGTCAATCCAATAAATAGGATGGAGAATTCACCATACTGAGGTGGACCTACAGCAAAATGTACAATTTGTGTCAGTTTCTTTTGCACCAATCTTCTTTAATAATTTTGTGGCAGTCACTATGGTTAGGTTTTGTTTGGACACTCGCAGAAAGCCATGATTGCTATGTTCTTTCTTGTTGCCGATGCTTTGCTGAAATACACATCTTGTATATTTCAGTCTGCCTTTTGCATTTTCATGTGCTGACTTCTACCGTACTGGTAGGGCTTTCTTTGTAGGGGCTGGGAGAAATGGCATCGCCAAAACGAAAGCCTCTGCTATGAACAGGTGTTTCATGACTTTCATCTAGGCGAAGGGACGCATGTACTGTGGCATCGTGAAAAAGGTGGATTATAGGCAGGGGCGGCGCCAGGATGTTTTTACTGGGGGGGGGCAACCACGAAAAGTGAGTTCCTCCGGGGGGGGGGGGGGCAAGCAAGTGGGGAGCTTATGCGTTGTATTTTCACTGTCTTACTCTCTTCCCCTTTTCTTCTTTTATAAACGCCCAACTTCTTCGATGGAAGTCTACGATATGTCCTGTTACATGTCACCTATGCTTCGTTCAGTAGCTCAACACGTCAATAAACAGGCGTATTGTTCTGCTTAGGTGAGTTCAACGTAATATATTATCTGAAAGATTTTCTCTTGATCTAAATCAACTCCTACACTCTTACAAAAGAAATCACCTAGGCGCTAGCTTTATACGGGTTAGAATGGGATTAGCTGGGCGAAAAACAGCTGATCTATAGCTTCCTTGATAATATGACCAGAACGATAGCAACTTGAGAAGTTGGGCGCAGGTGTGATGTAGTCGGAGGTAGCCAGCCAAGCCTCTGGGAGAAGTCGAGCCGAAGCAACGCCTCCTAGAACTTGTCAAGCCTGAGTGTCACGACGTCAGCTACGTCATCAGCGTTGACCGGTTTGACGCCGCTATGCTGCTTCGCTGTCTTTGCTCTCTAGTACACTGTAGCTGTATCTACAGCTATGCGCAGTTCACTGCAATCTTGCCAAGGATAGCTATCTATTAGCTCACCGGCAACTGCTTCATTTGCTGCACGCAAGTGCTGCATAGTCACGAAATACCACAATCTTTCACCACAATCTTCCGAAAACACAAGAGGACTCCAATTAGTCGGTGGCTGAAACCGTTTGGCTGGGCTAAAGGCCCAGGTTCTAAACACACCAGTGTAAGTAAGATATTCGAGCAACGCAGTAGGATACAACTTAATATTTAGCATGTTTACACAGCAGTTGTATTGCTAGTAAAATGAAAATTGATACAGTTTGTCAGACAACCGATATACAAAATGCAGTACCAAATAAAAGAAATTAAGCTTGGTAACCAGCAGCAACAAAATCACACGTGTTAACTAGATCACAATATAGCTTCGAAAGAGTCATTTCAGAGCATCAGAGATAACTAACACCACTAAGTAATGTTCATATCAATTCCAAGTTTCGTAATGATGCGCCAGATTACAAAATGTTAAAAGGCTGTTCTTGCGCCTGCTGGTGTTGCTAAACGTTGGAAATGGGAAAAGAAAAAAGAAGCAATGTAGCAAAAGAATAAACAAATGAAAGGCATAGATTTGTAAAACTGGATCA
The DNA here is from genome assembly GCF_013339725.1 of Rhipicephalus microplus. NCBI lineage: Eukaryota > Metazoa > Arthropoda > Arachnida > Ixodida > Ixodidae > Rhipicephalus > Rhipicephalus microplus. The sequence goes on along the minus strand of NC_051171.1, from coordinate 161,443,223 downwards.
CGCATAGGCAGGTAAGTCATTTCACATCTGACTAAACAGTACACCAGTTTTCACAAAAGTGTCAGCTCTCCTACTAGGCACTGTTCACCACACAAGCGGGGCACCGACGTGGCCTCAGACAAGCGGGGCACCTTTTGCAGTTTGTTTGAAAGCGAGGAAAAACGGCCGGAATTATTCGATAGCGAAGCGGGTTTCCGTGCCCGAACATTTTTCCCATGAAAGCGCCGCAAAGGTACTATAGTTTCATTTACCAGCATACTAGTGCAGACGTATACGCCGATTATTGTGTGCAGCATCGAACATGTCAACAACACACTGAAGGTCTATCTTATTGGCTAGAGACCGTTCTACCGCAAGCACAGCTAGGTCGCTCAGACGGTTGTTAGTCATTTTGCTGCGAAGATAAGTCTTCAGTCTTCGAAGGCACGAAAATGTGCGCTCGCAAGAAGATGATGATGCCGGTATCGTCACGGCGATAACACATAGCTTGTGCAGTTCGTGAAAGGCTAACTTATACTCTTCCAAGACGGTGACCAATTGCAGCAATGTTTCTATATTGCACTTCCTTTCGGCTTCGATGTGCTGAAGAAGTTTAATTACCAACTTGCATTCAACTTCAACGCTGTTGATGTCGCATGCATAGTGCTCAGCGAAAGGCTTGAGCAAGGAGACGTCCATAAAATTCTCACTTTGAGGGTGGAGGGCGCTGACTCCACAGAATACGTCATTATTTTCCGCAAATCGCCTTGTCAGTTCCACAATGAGGTGGTCCAAAACGGGCAGAAAAACTTTGACTCTGAAAGTTTCTTTTGAATCTAGAGACTCTTCTTCAACGGGCGTCCTTCACTTAATACAAACTGCTCTAAATGGAGCGGAAGGCGCTTCGTTCTCTGCTTTTCCCTTTGGGGGGACCCCGTTCTCCTCAGAAATAGTGCAGGTTTGCTCCCACACAGTGTCAAACGCGCTCTGCGAATTTCTGATTTCGGATAACTCGTCAATGACAGTGTGCGCCATGAGGCATGCCTGACTAAGGTTGCAGTCTGTACTTTGCAATATGTCCGAAAAAACCTTAAGGCGGCTGAGTAGCTTGGTGAATAGCCTTAAATGGAAAAGAAAAGAGAAGTTCATTTGCTCCAGCAGACCCCCGGCTTCCGTTGTCTGCCTGCTGTTTGTAGCAATGACTTCGCTGAGGCATACAAGAATGGCAGGAAAGCTTTTCATGGCAGCTGTGCAAGCCGTTATCTGGCAGGCCCATCGTGTATCGCTGAGACGCTGCAGCTCTGTCACAGGCAAAGACAACCTTTTTTGAACATCTACATACAGGGAGTGAACTGCAGATCCACTTAGGAATACATAAAGGCTTTCCAAAAGAGAGAAAAACTCCCTCACCGGTTTTATCGCCTTGTAGACATCCACGATGACAAAATTGAGACAGTGGTTCATGCAGTGTACGTACACTGCCTGCGGCACTTCCTGCCTGAATAGTGCCTGGACGCCTCGTGACGTACCGCTCATGACATTTGCACCATCGTATGTTTGAGCAATGCACAGTTGAGAATCAATGTCGCAGCGATTCAGCGTTTCCTTGACGTAGCTCAGGAGCGACTTAGCATCCAATTGCTCAGCGTTGCGGAATCCAAGGAACCTTTCAAAGACAGCCCCATTGAGGTAGTACCTTACTACCACTGACAACTGTTCCGTCTTACTTAGATCCTTGGTTTCATCGATGATAAGTGCAAAGCACTGGGAGCTTTTCATCTCTTCCTTTATACTTGTTAATGTGATGTGGCTGAGAATTTCGAGGATCTGGTCTTGTATCGAGTGATGAACGTACTTCGCATTCGCTGCTCCACCATTCAGTTTCTTTCCTATAATGTCGTCATATTTAGCAAACAAGTTCAAGAGCTCAACGAAGTTTCCTTTGTTTTCACTTCTGGCACTTTCATCGTGGCCCCTCTGAGAGATTCCCTGAACGGCAGTAAATCGCAATATATCGGCAACTCTTGCTATATAGAGGCGATTTTCCTGCACCTCCCTGGAGTACGCGTCGCTGAGATGTGTTGCAACCGACCTGCTTTGTCCTCCCACCTTCATCTGCGTGAAGGAAACCCACGATGCCTGGCAAGTCTTATGCACGAGTGAGTTTTCGTGCTTCCTGAAGCCACCGTCCCTTTCTAGGGCATTTTTCCAATTACTATATCCACCATTGACAAATGCAGATTTCTCATTGTCACCAGTTGAAAACATTCTGCAAGGGTAACAGAAAGCTGCGTCAGCCTGCGCGCTATACTCTAACCAAGGAAATAGGCGGTACCAGTTTGAGTTGAAGCTCCTGCTCAATTTGCCGTACTTCTTAGATGGAAATGGGTTCAGTATTGGCTGTGTGGGTTGCTCTGTCTTGAATTTCTAAATGTCCAACTGGCCTGCGTGGTCGACATCCACATCAGAGGCGGTGAATTCTGTCGCAGAATCAGGTTGATGTCTTGCTGCACACGATGCGGAAAGGTCATCACATTCGCGGTCCATGTGCCCTGACGAGGACTGGCAAGCATCATCAGACGCGATGCTACGCACAGTCTCTTCAAGCGGAATTGAAACAAAGCACTGAGCATTTTCTTGTTCCTGAAGCGTCTCCGAATCTTCTGCTGTGGAAGCAAAAAGCTCGGGGGAGACGGCTTTTTGCTTGGCCCGCTTGCTCGAAGGCGAAAAAAAGTCGGCAATAGACCTTTTCTGTGACATACTGAGGCAACCCAATGTTGACTGAACGTTGGAGGGATGGCAGGGGAGACCCACGCCGTAGAGGGCGCTGCGGGGTCGGCCGCTGCCGTTGAATGGGCGGGGGCAAAACTCGTTACAAGAATGTTGACCTCTCCGATGTTCCCTTCAACCTGTTTTTAAAAAACCTGTTCCTTTGCTCCCACGCTACACGCGTTCTGCACGTGTTTTTGAGAGTTTCGCCTCGCGCGCGGTCAGGATGTACACGCTTTTGTCGCGTTTAAGATCGCCGCAATTTAAGATTTTTTTCGTGGCAGCAATTTGGTGAAAGGTCAGCGATCTATCTGCTCAGCCATGTAGCAGATGCGGAGCAAGTGGTAGCAGACAACGCCATAATCAAACTCTATAAAAACATGTGCGATGGCAAAATGCCTCATTAAAAAAAAAAAAATTGCGATTGCGACCATCTGGTGTGCACAGAAATATGTCATACGAGAACTGCACGGAGATAGCTATGTATGGAAATTTATTTATCAAACATTGTGCGTAGTCCGTTGCTTGAATCATTATTACATTTAATGAAAGGTATCCAAAAAGCAATGCGCTTGTTGTACTCGTTGTTAGGCTAGTTGGTACATGTCTCAATTAAATAGTCAATTTTGCGCCAAAATCACGACCATACTGCAAATAAAGAAAACGCATAGACAGGGCGGGCGCGCTTGTTGCATAGACAAATGTCCTTGTTACTAACCGCGTTCCAATCTTGCCCTTAAAAAGTGGCGGTATGAAGGGGTCACGTTTATGATAAATACCCTTTTATTCTAGCTTTACTTGATAATTGCACGTGCGCGGAACAAATTTTCACTGAGCGTAAATTTTGGAATCAATAGTCTAAAGAGAATGCTTTAAAATGCATAGTCAATTATGCGCTTCGCTGCTTATCATACCTCTGCGCCGTTTCTGCGTGAGATCCCCGTTTCCTGTAAGCCGCTGGAACTATCGTCGGTACATAAGAAGTGTGCTCGCTTGAGTCACTTTGCAGTTTTCCACAAAATGGCTGCTACAAATCATTCTCGAAGCTTTTGGCAACCACATTCTTCCATCAGCGCTGCTTAGATATAAAAAATATATAATCACCCATCACAAATACCACATGTGTACACAACTTCAACTACTAGAATATCGAATAACAGTAGCAGCATAAACATGTCCTCGCAATTTTTTGACAGTGCTGAAAAGACGGAAGTTGAAAGTAATATGGCAATTTGCGCTTTTAAGATGCAGATATGTATCTCCATGTAACTCGAAAGCTTGGAGGAGTGGTGACGCAGGAATAAACTCCTGTCAGGTTAAATGCATCGTGCACGTGCTCATTTTTATAAAAAAATTTACTTGTCTCGGCGCACTGTTGCGATCCATGCTTGTCGCCTGCTTTTTCTGTTTGGGAATGTTGAAGTCGACCCCTTCGTGTTTACATGGCCATTGTCACAGTTGACGACACAGCTATGATTCCCTCCTCTTTGTCGCGTTGACATGGCGAAACGAGGGCTGTTTCACGTGCAGCGCGCGCTTCACAAGTATACGCGGGAACCAAAGGGAGCGGAGGCTGTACGCTTTTTCCGGCAGGGAAGCGTTGACATCGGCGGACAAACTTCTCGGGTCTTCTCTCTCACGACGGGGGGCAGGGGGGTCGCAGTCAGGTCTGCACATTGATATAATAGAGGCTGCGACTGGGGGGGAGCGCCAAGTCAGCCCCATGCATTGACATAAGAGGGAGGGGTGGCACTGCGACGAACCTTCGCCCCTCCTAAAGGGGAACCCTGCGTACGCCTATGCGTGACACGAAACACTGCTTGGGAGCGAGCACAGTGTAAGAAAATAAGAAAAAAGTGTGTGTCTTACACCGCGAGAGCTAGCAAACGAATGGAATACCACGGCAGTTTGTCCACTTTTTTTTTTTTACGTGCCGCTTTGGCATCGCCTAAAGACGACACGCATATCCGCGTGTTGTGTGTTCTAGATTTAGTGCCAGGGACCCCCAGCCGCCGGCGTACGCACGCTCTGGCGTTCCATTGTACTACCCAACTGCACCTGCAGAATATGCAAAGAAACGTACGTGGGCGGCTGGGATCTCCCTATGTCCAAGGTTAAACTTCACATGAAAAGGTATCGAAACCGGCTCCGTATATGAACGTCTACGGTTTTGAGCCCACGCTGCTTGCTGCTCCTGTGTTCTAGCCTGCTTATGGCAACACGTGCACAGGCACGCAGGCAGAAATTTGTTTAAGGTGAGGGGAGGGGGGGGGGATACTACCTGGATCCGAAGTTGGGGCCGGCCAGGCAGGCGTGGTCGAGCGTCCTTTTGTTTTGTGCCCTGTATGCGATGGCATTTTTGCAGGGAGGGGGGTCACAGGCCTAATGTGCCACCCCCTGGCTACGCCACTGCATGTGCACCCTGTCTAAGGTTCCCCAGCGCTCGTTGCCCCAGCAGGGCGAAGCTTATTCTCTGCGGTAGTGGTGTGTAAGGGGAAGGCGCGCCTCGAAAAGAGGATCTCGCACGAGCTTGTTGCTTCACACAAGCAGAGCAAACTACAAACTGTGGACTTTCTTGTTTCAATCTACTATCAGTCAGAGCCATTTCTTTTCTCATCGTGCCTGTTCGCACTGTATTTCAAGTGCCTGTTTATCACAGGCGAGAGGGTAATAGCCTGTGATCAGAAATTTCCAATAATTTGATACTTTATTTTGATACCGCATCCCTTGGGTAAGCTTTCCGGGCAGCATATATTGAAAACCTAGTAGGAGCAGAGCTAGCAACTGGCGACGAGAGCTGATTGGCTACTTGAGCCGAGGGACGCTGTGATGTCACGCCATAGCGCCGGCGCCGCTTCGGATCTTGGCCACTTTGGCCGCGCCACCGTTACCGCTGCTTCGTACGCGGTTTTGGCTTTCGCGCTGCGCGCGTTTGGCCGCCCGAACCGCTCCCTCTCTCGCGGCGCTTCTCGTTTTGCGCTGGGCCGCCGATGACTACTGAAGAACCTTGCCAAACCATGAGCGCTACGCGCGCCGTTATTTAGTGAATAAAGTTGCCTTAATTAGGAATGCATTCCTACACTTCTCCAGTGCATTGCAAAAAACAATAAAATGCTGCGCCGTTCATGGAGTTATTTGAATTCTATTAAGAAACTTCATGTAATTGCCAAAATTACGCATCGCAATACACTGGCTGTACTTAAAGCTCATAGCGCGTTGAAGCTATCTCCTATCGCGTCCGACGCGCGTTGTTTAGTGAATAAAGTTGCCTTAATTAGGAATGTATTCCTAGCTTTTCCTAGAGCATTACGCAATTTTGCGCCGAAAAATTGCTGCGCCGTTCACAAACTTTTTTGAATTGTATTAAAAAAACCCTATCAGCAACATTCGGTACCGAAATAACGGGCTGTATTTAAAGCCATGGAATACATCGTAAAAGCGCTACCACACAACACAAGGGAAGAAGAGACGAGCACAGGCGCATCGTCACAGCGATCCTTGGAACAGGAAACAGAAAAAACGTTCAAACAAGGCGCGTCAGAAATTGAATTTCGGCTTTGTACAGCGCAATGGAAGTGTCGCTGACACAATCCTCACCTGCTTTTATAATGAAAAACGCTTCTAAGGTTTCACGGGCCGTTTTTTGCCTACTTCTGCCAAGGATTTTTGCGCAGCGGAACCGTGGTTCACAATTCGAGCACGCCGCGCAGTGGTCAACAAGATGACTTCTCTCGTTATTGTTAAGATTTCTTTCGTGTTCCCTGAGTCTGTCATTGAGGCAGCGCCCTGTCTGGCCGATGTAGCTCATAGTGCATTGAAGGTGCCTCCCATCGCGCGGAGAGCTGCTTTGTTAAGTACGCGCAGTATCTGGAGCCAGCATGTGCCTTTATTATATCACCTAGTTTGGTCCACATGCTCTAAAGCGCCCTTTAAGTTATTTTATCGAACAGCAAATAATAATAAAATAATGTGTATTAATTAAAGCTTACAATGCATTGCAGGCGTTTCCCATCGCGCACAGTTTTGCAATAATGCGCACGGCGCAGTCTCCGGAGCCAGCACGTGCCTTTATGTCACCTATATCAACTTTAATCGGAACTGCGCAGAGCCTACATACACGCACTTTGGCCGATTTGCGACCCAATCATGCCACGTGTAATTCGTGAAATAAAGGAAACTGGTATACAGCATAAGCTGTGACCCTTCAAACACCACATTTCTATCTTACAAATAAATATCCGCAAACTTGAGCAAGAGGAGATGAACAGTTGGAAGTATTGTTTCTCTAAAATGTAGTTGATAGGTTTGTTCGTTTTCTTGTTTTGCATGACAATTTTGTTTCAGAGGTTAACTTTTTTTGCTCCGAACGGCCACGTGCGCTTTTCCTTCCCGCTGTCCACGGCCAGCATTTTTTAAGTCTTTCGCGAGTTGTGGGGTCCTTGAGGCTGGCAGAACGAATCTTTCTCCCTTCACACCAAACCACATTTCTGCGTGCTTTTGTGCAGCGGCCTACGCGGTTTAAGCTTAAACAAGGCCGTGCCGCTGGTGCGCTCTGGGTTCCACTGCCTACTGTAGTCTGGAAAGCGATCGCTGAAACGATCGAGCAAGCAGCCTCCATATCGAATTGCCACATCGAATTGCGTATGGCTTGATTCGATATGGTCGTGCAGCCCAGCTTCTCGACGGAAAAGCCCGCGCAACCAAGGTCCGGAGCGGCACCGTCACCGTTGCTATGGTGTGACGTCAGAGCGTCCCTCGGCGCAAGTAGCCAATCAGCTCTCGCCGTCGGTTGCTAGCTCTGCTCCTACTAGGTTTTCAATATATGCTTCCGGGCACTTGGGTGGGCATAGGGGGGACAGGCGAGCCCACCCTTGCCCCCCCCCCCCCTGGCGCCGCCCCTGATTATAGGTCCCCCAGTTTTGGGACGACCTCAACGAATCGTTTCGTCCTCTCAAACCGCCACAGAAATAATGTATTCGAAGCCTCAATTATATGACCAAATTTTATGCTGACCCTGCATCATATGACGACTCTCCAACACTTTTAACTAGCCACCAAACTCTTCTTTTGGATCCGTATATTCTCACTTCTTTCCCATGGAAAATTTTTCTGGTTGATATACCACTGAAAATTTGTTTGATGGCAGGCCTCGAGTATGCACAAAGGATGGGGCCACAGCTATTTTTACCATGCAAAGATCTTTTCCTTGGCGTGAGCGTTCGCAATAGCAGTGGCACAGCACCAATTGCACTTCACAAGGGAACAAACATGACATGCACAGCTCTATTGCACACTAAAGCATCCTATGAGGACATGCAACATGTGCTTTATCATCATTACGTGACGTCGATGAGTCTTTCTTACGAGAGGCTGTTCCCAACACAGTTTGTTTCATTCTATGTGCATGTAATTTTCAAACATATATAGGAAAAAAGATGGGTTTGAGATTGCATTTTTTTTTTAACTTGAAAAGAAAGATTCGCTCACACCTGCTTCAGACAAATAACTGGCTTTCATTTCTAGAATTAATTTATTCTATGTTCTTTTGGACAGTGCAGGGTCATGCCGCAGGCTTAATCAGGTCATTTGTGCCATTTTTTGGGCTATACAGAGCATCGCTGTCTATACTCTTAATTTTTTGATAGTATAATAGTTTTGTATAGTCTCTTTGGTCATTTGAAAGGGGCTCCACTATGGCGATGAAGCCAGCATATGGCGTTACTCCATGTGAAAAAGCCTTATTAAACTGCCAGTAAACAACCTGTGGTCCAAAATGGGCGATGAAGGGATAACTCCGCACTTGTACGATGTGAACTTGCTGCCGCAAGAATTTCGCAAATACAGGGAAACCTTGGTGATATGATGACGGCTTATTAGAATTTCGAGGTGATGTAGATTTTTGGGTTTTGTCCTAGCACGATCAGCTTTCACTGTAATAAAGTACGGTTGTTGAAAACCGTTTTTTTTTTTTTTTTTGCACCGCGATATTCGCTACGAACTTACACTATCGTGCAGGCTAGAAAAAGTGGTGCCTGCGCTGCTGCGGTAGACATGAAACGCGTCGCTGCGGAATACTCAAGCACGAACCTTCGCACCGTGCTGCCAGTTTGTCAGGATCGGCCATCAGCGGGGTGTGTTATCCTCTGAAATGGTGTGCGCAAATCTTCGAGGCCCTAATTCACCTTTGTGGGCCTTCTTACAGTAGACTCTCAATTCAATCTCTGATAACTCATACTTTCGGTTTATTCAAACAAAATTCAATTTTTTGGTTGGCCCTTTATTCTTTCAATGTATTTAAAAGCCTCTTAATTCAAACTCCATCATTCGGTTAATTCATACTTTTTGCAGGTTCATACCAAGAACTATCAGCTGCTTTATATAAATTTTTTTGCTTATATAATCGTAACAGTCTAAATATGAAAAATAAGCACATGAGGCCTTCAAGGAAAAAGGCTTCGCAAGTAAACAAATGTTTGAAACGAAGCACAAGCATGGTAAACTGTGATGCTTCTCAAGTGCTATGGACAGCTTTGTGCTGAAAGCACATGCCAATTGCAAAGAAGCCGTTGACAATTCATGATTTCTTTAAAAAGTATGATCAGCAGTAAATGGCAAATAAACTTGTGGACCTTACGCCTCTGCTTTCTGTTCATTGTGTGCAGTTAGGGTTTAAATATACTTGAAAAAATTTTAACTGTGATGAAATCAATGCCTAATCGTAATGCATGGTGTCACCTCACCAAGAGTCGTCTATCTGAGAACTTCCGATAATTCAAACGAAATTCGAAAATCCCTTAAAGTTTGAATTAACGAGAGTCGACTATATTAAGACTATAGATGCAGTTGGCAGTTTTTCTGAACTCCCGACGCGCTAACATGTGCTGCTTTGCTCGAGGCAGTAATATTGTACTGTCTTTTTTCTTTCTTTGTCCTCATTTGCCCTATAAAAGGCCGATGAGGACCGAAAAAAAGGTGACAGTGTTGGAGAGGGAAAGTTACATTCCGTTTGGTTCTTTCCACTCGCCTCTCGCTTGTTGAGCGACATTTGCTGCTGCCGCTAAGGAAGCCGAAGACGAGAACTTTTCATCTGCTGGCACCTTGAGGAAATGACCGCTCCGACATGATCTGGATATAGAGACGTTTATTCGTTTCTCTTCTCTTTCTTTCCTGTCCCTGCACACCTGGTTTTATCCCCTGTCTCCCTATTCAATCACTCTTACAGTCCAATCGTAACGCACCACTTTTACAGTCCAATCGGAACGCACAGATGTGTCTCTCCTCGCCACAACCTCGAAGACCCACCGCCTCTTGCCCACTCATCGGTTCTCCGCCGTCGCTCGGGTTTCTTTCACACCGGTTCCCGGAATGGTCGACGACGGGCGTTGCCAGGTCGTGGAAAAGCGCCTCCGAGTAAGTTCCCACGATGCCGGGTTGACAGGCCATCAATACAATTGGCCCCTGCGCCAATGTCGTCGCCTCCGCTGCTTCTGATTGTCCGGCGGACGCGCACGTGTACCTTCCACGTGTACCTTCCACGTGTACCGGCCACCTGCGGCCTGGCTTGGTCTCCTGTAAGGCGCCATAATTGAGCCCGACAGTGGCACGGGAGTTGTCGCGTCCTTTGTGGCCAGCAGACAATCATCGTCCCGCATTCCGGTGGCCCTGCTTCCTTGTTGGCGAGGGGTCGCCGGCCGCTGGGTGGGTAACATAAGGTATTCGGGGAACGCACGAAGTTCGAGCCCAACACCTACCCTCCAACTGTGTTGCACTGTATCTATGACATGCGACACAAACACAACCACATATGCACACATGTTCACTGGCTCGACGCGTGAGGCACCAACTGTCACTCGTACCTCGTTGACTCCGTCGCACGTACGGGCTAACAAAGCATACACCCCCCTTAACTCGCCGTCCCTTTTCTGCGTCATCGTTAGGAGTCACTAACCGTGACATTGCGTCGGCATTAGCGTTTAGACACCCCTTTTTGTGTTCAATTTCCAGGTTATACTTCTGTAGTGCCAACGCCCAGCGTGTCAGCCTAGCGCTCTGCGGAGTGGTTAGAGTCAGAAATTTGAGTGGGTTATGATCGGTAATCACCTTGATTTTAGCACCAAACAGCCAAACATCCAACTTCCCCAGTGCCCAAATGATTGCATAAGCTTCCTTTTCTATTGTGGCCCATCGGGTCTGAGCCGGGCTAAGCTTCTTGCTCAGAAAAGCGATAGTGCGCTCCTTGCCCACCAGATCCTGCTGTGCCAGGCACGCACCAACGGCGTAATCGGATGCATCTGTGGCGAGAATAAATTCTTTCCCCGGTTCTGGTGCCTGCAGCGCCGACGCCTGCACTAGACAGTTTTTCACCTTGTCAAAAGCTTCTTGCGCCTCTGTATTCCAAGGTAATTTCTGCGGAATACGTCGGCCAGTTAGGTTAGTCAGAGGCCTAACGACTTTGGAGTACTCGGGCACATAGTCCCTATAATAGTTGGCTAGCCCTAAGAAACTACGATGCTGTCCCTTTGTTTCGGGAGTCGGGATCTCCTTTATCGCCCTGACCTTCTCTGGATCGGCCCCGTGCTTGCCTGATCCCACAATATGCCCCAAGAATTTTACTTCTTGTTGTGCAAACCGACATTTGCTTACGTTGAGCGTCAACCCTGCCTTCGCTAGCGACACAAGCACCTTGTCTAAATGTTCCAGGTGCTCGTTCCAGTTCTCGGAGTATATCGCTACATCGTCAATGTAAGCGCAAGCATAATGTCTATGCGGAGCCAGTACACTATTGATGACCCTCTGATAGGTACTGGCGGCATTCTTTAACCCAAAGGGCATCACTCTCCATGCGTACTGGCCTGAGGGAGTGGGAACAGCAGTACAAACCTGCGCGTCCTCGTCGAGAGGTATTTTCCAGTAACCCCTGAACATGTCTAGCTGAGTTATGTACTTAGCCTTCGCTACTTGGTATAACAGATCAGTTGCCACGCTCATGGGAAATGCGTCTGTCGCTGTTATTTCGTTGAGTCTCCTGTAATCGCAACAGATGCGGATGCCACCGTCCTTCTTTGATACGCAGACCAGTGGATACGCGTGCGGACTTTCAACCGAGTATATCAATCCCCACTGCTGGAGCTCATTTACCTGCCTCTCTACTTCGTTCACCAGCGCCACCGGCACTCCGTATGGGTATGCGCGCCTCGGTTGCTCTCCTGCTTTGATTCGTATTTTATGGATTCCCACTTTGCAGGTGCCGGGTTTGTTTGCGAATACCCTTGGGTGCCTCGCGATTAAGTCTCGCAGCTGTTCTCTGTGTAGAGGCTCCAGGTGTGCTACCTCATCAAGCTGCTGCGTCGCCTGCGCCTCTAGCCCGCATGGTGGGACCGGAACCTCTCCAAATTCCTGATCGCCTTCGAATATCACTCCTACTGCAGTTACTCGGGCGTGATATGCGCGAAGCTTGTTAGCGTGAATGGTTCTGCGTGAACCGTCCTCGAGCTCAACTAAATAACTGTACGGTCGCAGTTTTCGACCACTGTGATCGGTCCCTTCTACTTCGCCACTAGCTTCCCCTCTCCTTCCTTCTCGAGCCATAGTACTTGGTCCCCTGTGACAAACTGTTTGTCTGTAGCCCTCAAGTTATAGCGTCCTACGTACTCCTTCTGAGTGACTTCGCTCTGTCGGGCGGCTCCTTCGCTAGCTTCTTCCAAACTACTTCGGAGCTTCGCAAGATATTTCGCTGCTGGCATACCCAATGAATCCGGCACTTCCCAGTCTCCTGACCAAGTCCTTTTGAGAATGGATAGGAGCCCGTTCGGCACCCGCCCGTACATGAGCTCGAACGGTGACCGCCCTGTGGTCGCATGTGGGACCTCACGATATGCCCATAACAAAAACGGAATCATCCTATCCCACTCGCGTCCATGTTCGCTGACTATGTGAGAAAGCATTCTTTTGAACGTGCCGTTCCAGCACTCGACTAAGCCGTTGCTTTGCGGGTGATCGGGCGTGGAAAATCTCGGAGTTGCCCCAAGTCTTTGCAACATCTCCTGTGTCAACCTCGACGTAAAGTTGGTGCCCTGATCTGAGCAAATTGTCTCTGGCACCCCGTGTTGAGAAAATATCTGCAGTAACGCGTCACAAGTAGCCTTTGCCGTTAGTGAACGGAGGCATACCACCTCTGGCCATCTGGTATGTAAGTCTACGACACAAAGAGCACAGCGGTGACCTCTAGCCGAAGGGGGTACCATAGGACCGATGCAGTCCATGTTTACTGTCTGAAACGGCGCGCTGGGCCTGGCCAGGGGCTTTATCAGAACCCTATCTATCTGCCTCGTCGGCGATTTCACCTGGCATCCATGGCATGACCTACAGTACTCCTTTACATCTCGCGACATCTGCGGCCAGTAAAATGAGCTTTTCACTCGTTGTAGTGTTTTCCGCTCTCCTAAATGACCTGCCCATGGTGAATCGTGAGCCATTTTCAGCACTTCTTTGTGCCTGTGTGATGGTAGCACTAACTGTTTGCAGATGCGACCCGCGAGGTGTTCCTGATGATACAATAGCTCGTCTTCAACGAGCATGCCATGCGTTCCGGCCTTTGCCTGTGCCCAAGCATCTCGCAAAGCCGGGTCTGCTTCCTGAGCCTCACGAAACTCCTGTCGTTTGCTTTTGACCGGCTCGGAACCTTCGCTGTTGCTCTCCGCGGTTATGACGCCTACCATCGCCCGTTGCTCCTCGCATGCCTCATCTGACAGCTCTACTATAGCTTCGGTCTCCTCGACTGCTGAACACTCGTCTGACACTATGTCACGTTTAACTCTTTCCTCTAGAAGCTGTGCGTAATCATTGGGCGTGATCAGCGCGTCGGTGCCGTCTAGCAGCTTATCTGTGATTGCACAAAGCACGGCCGACTGCAGTGCCTCGGACATCACGTAAGGACTTTCTTCAGTAGATATGAGCGGCACGTAAGTCAACTCAGCGGTTACCTGTTGCCCGAACGCTCCCGTCAACTTTATCTGCGAACCCGTACCATCGTACTGAGGTACCACTGCCTTTCTGATGACGCTCACCTCCGCTCCACGGCGTTTAATGATCGACCTGAGCTCTTAAGCGTTACAGTTTCCAGTGAGGGTTGTTTCTGCTCTTTGCGCTGCCACAACCTGTCTGCCATTGCTATTTCTGACCCGAATGCAGAAGCCGTCACCCTCGCGACCACTGGACCGTTTTCTTGTCCTGCTGGCCTAGTGCCTTGCCTTGCACCTGAGTCCTTATTGGGGCAATTCCTGGCAATGTGGTCGGCACCCTTACACTCAAAACATCGCCTTTTCCCTTTTCCATCCGTGTGTGTATCTACCGCTGTTTAGCTTTCTTTTGCCACTCCTCTACATTTGCCTTCTTTGTGCTGCCTTGCACTTTTCGCTCTCTCTCGAATCTCTCCGCGAGCCTAGCCACGCCACTGGGCGCCAAAAGGACTCCTGTTGATTACAAATGACATGGGCTCTCGCTTCCGGCTCAAACATTCTTTCAAGCGATCCGCGACGACTAGCGCTTGAGTTCCTCGAACGTGCCTACCTTTGAACTCTGGACATAAACAGTAGTCGAAATAATTCTCAAGGCGTACGGCAAACTGAATCCCCGGACATCCCTTCCTCCCTTTTTCGATCCGCAATACAGCCTCTTTACTCCGCCGCCGAAAGCCTGAGACCTTTCAAAATGCTTTACTTAGCTTAACATAAGCTTTGCGCTCCTCTGCGTAAGCCGGCACAGCACCCGCGTGCCCTTTTACCGCACTGTGGCAAACTTGACATGCACAGCTCTATTGCACACTAAAGCATCCTACGCGGACTTGCAACATGTGCTTTATCACCATTACGCGACGTCGATGAGTGTTTCTTACGAGAGGCTGTTCCCAACACAGTTTGTTTCATTCTATGTGCATGTAATTTTCAAATATACAGGAAAAAAGATGGGTTCGAGATTGCATTTTTTTTTTTCAATTTGAAAACAAAGATTCACTCACACCTGCTTTAGATAAATAACTGGCTTTCATTTCCAGAATTAATTTATGTTCTTTTGGGCAGTGCAGGGTCATGCTGCGGGCTTAATCATGTCATTTGTGCCATTTTTTGGACTATACAGAGCATCGCTGTCGATACTTTTAATTTTTTGATAATATAATAGTTTTGTATCGTCTCCTTGGTCATTTAAAAGGGGCTCCACTATGGCGAGGAAGCCAGCATGTGGCGTTACTCCATGTGAAAAAGCCTTATTAAACTGCCAGTAAACAACCTGTGGTCCAAAAGGGGCGATGAAGTGATAACTCCGCACTTGTACAATGTGAACTTCCTGCAGCAAGAATTTTGCAAATACAGGGAAACCTCGGTGATATGATGACGGCTTATTAGAATTTTGGGGTGATGTAGATTTTTTGGGTTTTGTCCTAGGATGATCAGCTTTCACTGTAATAAAGTACGGTTATTAAAAACCGTTTTTCGCGCCGCGATATTCGCTACGAACTTACACTATCGTGCAGGTTAGAAAAGGTGGTGCCTACGCTGCTGCGGTAGACATGAAACGCGTCGCTGCGGAATACTCAAGCACGAACCTTCGCAACGTGCTGCCGCCAGTTTGTCAGGATTGGCCATCAGCGGGGTGTGTTATCCTCTGAAGTTGTGTGCGCAAATCTTCGAGGCCCTAATTCACCTTCGTGGGCCTTCTTATAGTAGACTCTCAATTCAAACTCTGATAACTCATACTTTTGGTTTATTCAAACAAAATTCAATTTTTTGGTTGGCCCTTTATTTTTTTTCAATGTATTTAAAAACCTCTTAATTCAAACTCCATCATTCGGTTAATTCATACTTTTTGCATGTTCATACCAAAAAATATCAGCTGCTTTCCCACTGCTATATATAAATTTTTTTGCTTATACTATCGGAACAGTCTAAATATGAAAAATAAGCACATGAGGCCTTCAAGGAAAAAGGCTTCGCAAGTAAACAAATGTTTGAAACGAAGCACAAGCATGGTAAACTGTGATGCTTCTCAACTGCTATAGACAGCTTTGTGCTGAAGGCACCTGCTTATTGCAAAGAAGCAGTTCGCAATTCATGATTTCTTTAAAGGTGTGATCAGCAGTAAATGGCAAATAAACTTGTGGACCTTGCACCTCTGATTTCTGTTCATTGTGTGCAGTTAGGGTTTAAAAATACTTGAAAAAGTTTTAACTGTGATAAAATCAATGCCTAATCGTAATGCGTGGTGTCACCTCGCCAAGAGTCGTCTATCTGAGAACTTCTGATAATTCGCATAATTGAGGAACCCGAAAGGCACGTTAGTTTGTCGCGTCCTTGTGGCTAGCAGCCGTCATCGTCCCGCTGTCCGGTTGCCCTGCTTCTTTGTTGGCGAGGGTTGCCGGCCGCTGGTGGGTACATAAGGTATTCGGGGAACGCACGAGTTCGATGCCCACAGGTATCGCAATGATGTAAAATGTACTGGATTTTGGGAAACGCACACACCTGCCAACTCTTCGATCTTGCACGGGATACTCCAATTTTCAGCAAACTTTTCGATTGAGCCAGCATGGTTGTAAAGCTCCCGAAAAACATCGGTCGCAGCACCGTGATAAGAACATACAAGGCACAGTGGTTCTAAAATTATCTGGCCTTCGTCTGTCTTGTACAAAGTGCTCTTTAGGTCACCTTTGCCCAGTACTCTGTTATGTGGAATAGAGTACTGAGGTTAGGAAGGGACTACTGTCTTGCATCTGGTTCTGCCCAGGTGTCATATATTTACGAGTACAAGCATGATCGTTAACGTCTGAAAACTTCAATACCAATCATTCAGAGATCATGACGTTGCTGTAACCCCGAGACACACTAAGTGAAAATATAGCTAGTTTTTTTTTTTTTTTTTCTCGTGCTGATTTGTCATGTTTTTTGGTAATACAAATTTGGAAATATAAAAATAATTTCAATTATCCCGCGAGATTCCTATTGCTTGAGTTTCACTTCAGGTTTCACTGTAAGTGCTAAAAGAAAGTTACAGGGTGAAACATATCTGTGCTGATTTTGGTTTTTTGCTCAGTCTTTCAACAAAGAGAGGTAGGCATAGCCTATTGTTGCAACTATACCCCTTTTTGGTACCATAGTATGATGTCAGGGATTACATCATCTGCATGCTGCCAATGACCAAGGAAGGCTTCCTCCACTTATCACCCACATGTCACAGTGTCACCACAGTGGCATGGTGAAGAAGCAAGGCAAATGATTGGCCAATACCACATCATTATAGTGCCAAGGCGTTTTCTAGTGCAGAGGACCAGTCGAGGAATTTGATGTTACATAAAGTCCATGAGAAACCATGTTACTTTGTGGATGAGAAAGGTTGGCAGGCACTAGAGAAGGGCGCGTGGCAATTTCTATTCAATATGGAGCGTCTCTGCGGTTTGCAATGGTGCGATATTCCCAAAATGTGATCGCCACGGCTTTCTGCTCGATTTGAACAGTTTGTTTGAGCAATTTGAAAAAAAAGTTAGAGCCTGTTTTCTGGTCTTTTAATGTTCTTTGCTTCTTCGCAGCTGCTGAGTTCCAGGCCAGTGTATGCTACTTGTGTGACGTGTCGGCGGTCAGCAAGTCTCAAATGGAGATGCATGTTAAAGGAGCCAAGCACAGGTTGCGGTGCGCCAATCTCAGGCTTCCCCCTACAGCCTTGGATCTCCCAGGCACGAATCGAGCTGCGAAGTCACCCTCTAAAGCTGAGAGCAATTCTGCTGGGCCTCCCGACCCAAGTGGGTATTGAAATGTGCATATACAGTCTGGTATAGAACATATAGAGTGCTTAGTTTGTTGGGAGAAAAAGAGGCAATGATACTGGCCCTCAAAGGGATCCTAAACCACCCTCATGCACCCATGCTGTGGAAAGCAGGCACTTTTGTGAACTGCTCAGCCAAATGTTGCATTCATGTGCAGCAAGGATAGTTACTAGGTGTGCTAACTGCTCTGTAAGAGTCGCAAGTTGAAGTTGGTATGTGAAGTTCAATGTACGTACATGAAAAAAAAAAAAAGCTCTGACAATAAAGGGACACATAAGAGAAATACTGTTTTTCTCGCATTGGTCAAGTACTTGTCACAAAACGAAAATCACCATGCTTGCTACAAGAAGCCTGCTAGAAGACATTTGGCATGCAAGAAAATGTACAACAAAATAAGAGTTGTGATGCAACCTTGAAATGCCTGCACCAAAGGCTATGATGTCATAGTTCGACAGTGCCTAGTACGGTCTGCGTTGTCCCTAATCGGCAAACGTTGCGTAAATTGTCCTCTTAGGAGGCCGTAAACTTGACACACGAAGTTTCAGTGAATTTCGTTAAGCCATTGTCGCTGAGATGCGACGAATAAATTTTGAAATCTGTTGACTTCATTGCAAAATTTAAAAATGAAACTTTGACATTGAATTTATTCTCTTAATACACCTGTGATTGGAAAATTAATGGCATAGTGTTTCCAGAGTATGATTTATGAATCTAACCCAATTCATTGTTTCACTTTGGTGTCCCGCAATGCCATGAAAGGTAAACGTGAATTTGCATGTTGGGTAGACAGGGTTTTCTACCAAATAAATTGTTGTCTATTGTAGATGAATTGGCTTGTTTAAGGGGAGACACTGGTCTGAAGTTTTTTTTTTTTTAATTTTCAGTATTTCCAGCTGAAATTTTAATACAATATATATTTTTCACAGCTGAAAACAAATATACACTTAGTTTTTTGCTATCACTTTTAGATTTTTAAATATTGACTGTTACATAAACTTGCATTCTGCCCAGCCTTTTGACATCTTCCTCATAAAATATTGCTACAAATTTGATATGACAGCATTCCATGAAGGTCAGGGAGTGCAACAAAACCATAATTTTATTTTTAGCTTCATTGGTCCCAGAGTTATGGGCTTAACAAGTACTCATTAGGAATCTGAAACTGTTGCTTAAGTTTGTTGCTAATTAAATCACTATTGTAAATAAAAATATTACATTTTTTTGGTTTTCTTGCACTAGTCAATGTATAAGCTTTCAAATGCTGCAAGAATTATCAAAATCCGACTGCTACATCAAAAGATACTGTGGGCAATGGCTTAGGGTGTGATGAAAAATGTTGTTTTTAGAAAACGAGAAAAGTTTAGGAACATGCTGAGCGCTTATATTTAACAAGAAAAGGTGTGAATCGGTGTATTAACCATGTTAGAAGCCACCAGGAATGTAGTCATCATCATTCTCCTTGGTGCGCTTTCTTTTCATGGCATGCTTGAAGTTTTCAGCATGCTCATGCTTCTCCGATGCCACTTGTCGGCGACTGTCCTTTTCTGAGCATCTTTCAGCGGCCACAACACTCTGCTGCAAGTGCAGCTCCTTCAATATGGCGGCATCTGCTCTCCCTTTGCCAGCGTTGAACCTTGTGACAGCTTCGGTCACAGCAGCTTCAACGGTGAAAAGCGACGCGTGTTTGTTTTGGGACACGAGCGACCAGATGACAGAGTGCAGGCTCTCGCTTGGGTTCTGTGTTTTGCCTCGCTGACAACGCTCTAGCAATTTCTTGTCAGAGAGGCGCGTGTAAATAGGCCGCAAGGCATCAACCACATACTCCAGCAGGTTGTAGCGATGATTCGGAGGAGTCTCCTGCTTGGCAACAGCCTTGTTGTGCTTGCACCATGACTCTTCACCAGTTGGGCAGTGAGAGTGCTGAGGGCTTGCATCAGTAGATGCTACGTGATAAAAGGTTGCCCAGACAGCATTATTCATGGCCTCAATGCTTCCTTGGTTGATTTGTAAAGCCCATCCATAATATGACGTGAGCTTTGTGATCAGCTTGCCTGTCAGTTTGCCCTTGCCGCCAAGGCTTGGCTTTCCTTCGGCTCTTTGTTTTTGCAGGAGGTTTCGAAGTGCTGTGCCCATGCGCTTATGCACATGGTTGACACAGTCCTCTTTTTCTATTGGCACGAAGCCATATACCTGTGCCTCCTGCAGACTGTTGAAGGCCCGGCTGTCTCCATCACACAACATGGTTGTGTAGCGGAGCCCATGTCTCTCCAATGAGCAGCCAAATAAAATTTGTGCTGCTTCCACCTCCATTTGTCCTGGCTTACTGGAGGTATTCTTTTGGCAAGTGTGACCAGCTAGCCACTCGGCATACCTTGGGTTGTCCTCCTTCGGCCCTAGCTGGCAGCCCACACAAAAGTTTGATGGGACGACGAAGTCGAGTACATAACCCGTGAATAGTTCAATCACGGTCCATACACAAATATGGGATGAGTGGCCCCTGGTCAGCCAAGTCCCATCAAAGGAAACGACGATATTTCCAGGATTTCCATAGTTGAGTTCGGAATACACCGTTTTCACGGTGCTCGCGCAGTCGTCAATAACGCGCGTGGCAGCCTTCTGCGCGGCAGGGTTCATTTTTCAATTTCACATAATCCTGGTATGTCTTGGTGTGCAGGCCTCTCTGTGAAATATTTAGGCTGAAAAAAATATCGTTGAGCGCAGTTTGCCCGTTTCCTGTGCTCATTGCCATGCGAACCGCGAGCACGTTAATTTCGAAGGGGCGTCCCCCTCCTGCTCTCGGCGAGCTCCATACGGTCCTCAGTTTACCGCACTCGTCACATGTGAAAACAAGTTTCGCGACTATGCCATATTCGCGGTCTTCTTTGGAGATTCTGCCAGGCCCGCCACACACACCGCACTTCATACACTGAAGAACTTCGTTGACCAACTCCAAGCTAACGACGGTGAACGGCGTACCAGGCGTTGCGGCTCCATCCGAGTCTCTAAAAAACGACCGCTTGCGTTTTGTGGCAGACTTCGATGAAAGACCTTGCAGGACATCGCTCGCACGACACTCGATGGCCACTTTTTCAGTGTCGGAAACCAGGGGAGTGTCGACGTGCACAGCTCTCGTGTGATCTTGGGACGCCGCTATCGCGTCCGCGATCGCGGGTGCCGCGGCGGTGATAGCGCTGGCACAGCCTGCTTCTTCGGAGTTCTCGGCGGCAGAAGGTCTCGCTGGTGATAAGGTGCGGGCTCTCGGACGCCGTTTTCGCCTTTTTTCCGAATGCATGAGCACTCCGGAACTTCCGATGACCGCCTGCCATTGCACCCAATGCACAGCCGTTGTTAGGCCTCTACGCAAAATGGCGGCTTGCACGCCGCTGTCTAGCAGACGAATCCCTTCGCGTCCAATAGGAAACCGGGAACTGCCCCACGTGACAAAAACGCACCAATGATGTGCGAGTGTTCAATTTTTCTATATGCGCGATAGCTGCGTTGTTGCTAGACGAAAAACGTTCTTCTGCTAGGAACAGATAATAGAAAAATGCGTCTTTAAAATGAGACCAAAATGGCCGCGCTACTTGGTGCGGTTCTTGCGTGCTGCGGCGTTGAATACGACAGTTTTTGAGGTGGTTTCGGAAGCGAAAATGGTCGTCAAACTGACTTTGCGACCCAATAACTCGACAAATACGCATTACAAGGCTTTAATATTTTAGGAACAGCTTCCTTAGACCTTAATGATTATGAAAAAAAATACTTCAAAAAATCGGTTTTTCGAAAAATTTTCGGCCTCCCATACCCGTGTCTCCCCTTAAGCAGGAGCTATGCGAGCTTTGAAGAAAGATTCCGAGCTCTAATGTAAATCTGTTGTGATCATTTATGACAATCAAATAGCTAGAAATGGAGGGTTCTTTTGTTCACATTTAATGAAATTTCATAATGCTTTTCCACTTTTGTTATTACATGTCGAGAATTTCAGTTCCAAAAAGGGTTAATTTGTACAGAACAAATTTATGTATTAAAATTGCTTAGTTATTACGTTATACAGAAGAGAGATAGAACAAAATATTATATACTAAATTAACAGCACTTATTTTCACCCCGCCGTGGTGGTCTAGTGGCTAAGGTACTCGGCTGCTGACCTGCAGGTCGCGGGATCGAATCCCGGCTGGGGCGGCTGCATTTCCGATGGAGGCGGAAATGTTATAGGCCCGTGTACTCAGATTTGGGCGCACGTTAAAGAACCCCAGGTGGTATAAATTTCCTTAGCCTTCTACTACGGCTTCTCTCATAATCATATGGCGGTTTTGGGACATTAAACCGCACATGTCAATCAATCAAATCAGCATTTATGTTCATATTTCAGGTTACTCATCCCAGTAGGTTCTTGTACTAGTCAGAATGTTTACAAAAGTGAATCTTGATTCGTATAGCACCTAAGGGCCTGTGTGGTTCATGAACTTGTATTCAGGGTTTATGCAGGTTTCTGGATGGCCACTGCCTGCAGTGTGAGCCGGCCCAGCTTGGCCATGTGCTCTAATAGCGCAGTGCATACTGTTTAGTCACATGACACTCCACAAAACACAGCGTCTTCGAAAGTGATCATCCAAAAATATGACAAAAGTTTCTCAATGCATTGCTAATGAGATGAGCAGAATGAGCATGAAAGAAAGGCAGGGATGTTAACCAGGACTGAGAGCACACATGCACTTCCGTATGACCTTAGCCGTCCACAGTAACAATATTATACCAATGCAGTTTTCACACTGTTTGTGCTTTGTCTGGGGTCAGAGTGATGCTCTGTGTGAGTTAACTGAATAATTTGCCTATGAATGGTGAAGCTGAGTGGCACTGAATTGAACAGCATCATTGCGAAATTGCTGCCCATGTCTTGGCCATTGTTATGCAGTCACTACAAATAAATACACAACAGTGCAGCAGCTGAGCCAATTTGATATGATTCCACAGTTTTAACCCAGGTGTGCCAAAACCGTGAAATTCGCTGAAATTGTGCCACACTGCACCAAAATGTTCGAACAGCCTCAAGTTTTTCTCAGTTGCACTGATTTCAGCGAGAAATGGATGCCATGTTGGCCACCTGCAGCTTGCGTCGTCAGTCAATAACACACCGAGGCCCTAACCAGAAACTATGGTGGCCATACCGAAACCATGGTGTAAGATATATTGTGATTAGGTAAGGGCACTCATGAGACGCGATCGACTAGATAAAGTAACAACGCCTCACACCCATTGGTCTGCTGACCGCAGCCAATGCCTGTTGGTAGTAGGACGCAACAGCCAGACTAAAATGTGTTGCCGTAGCCGCGAATGCTACGAGGGAAACGTGAATTCTCTAGTAAACAAACGCGGCTATGACATGTTAGCAACTAAAGCAGAAAGTGTATGCTGCGTTTTTCGCGCATGTACGGGCTCAACGTGCTACGAATGCAAGCGTTAAGCACGCTGGTCACAGTGATAAATATCCTGTGCCGTCACCCGATCAAAGGGCACGCGGTTTTACTTTACCTCGTTGCATGCGCCTAGCAAGTGAGCCAAGTAGTTATGTCCTAAACCTAACTACATTTGGGGGTAGAAAGGGGGGGGGGGCACATGGTGTAGTAGTGTTGGAAAATTTCTAGGCTGTGTTCCAACCTGTGCAAAATGCTGCTTAAGCGACTTTCGCCGCAATACACCGGTGCCCTGTGAAAAGCGTATTGTGATTTGGAAGGGGTTAGCATTACTAGTCACAGGACTTTTTGTTTAATTACTCAGGCATGTATACGATGCATAAATGTGAGTACTAGTATGATTGCTGATGTCAAAAAAAGCTACTGGCAATAATTTGGAACAGTGTATGACATTTTTGCCACCCTAAAAAAAATGTGCACCAGTTTTTTTTTCCGCTTTTGCTTTTCTCAGTTTTATGATCCCCCGAAATTTAAGGTCAACATCTTGGCAGATCGACATATGAGTTCGCAGAGTCTGTCAAAGCATCTGACAGGCATGGTAAATGCTAATGTGGTCTTTATCATTGTTTGCTTGGTTGGTGGTTCAAAATACTACTTTTATTGAAAAAGCATTGCTCATGTTCACTCTGCACCATTTATGTTATGTTGAATGGTTTCTACATATATGCGATTTTTTCATGTAAGCTTTTTTATTCTGGTCCAACCATGATCATTCATGATAAAAATTGATGTTTTTTTTTGATAATCTGTTCTAATTTGGATTTTACTGCTCCAAAAGTAACACTTTACTGCTTTAAAAACTGCTTTAAATTCTATTTTGGCTGTGGCATCCTTGAATACATTATCCGTAACTTCATTTCTGGGAATATTGGAGTCTATCGCACTGGGATGGCTACTTGATCATGTACTTCTCAAAAGTTGACCATCATTTCACTTGCTGTTCTAGTCAAATATGCACATTCAGTGTACATTTGATGCAACGCTAAGCTGTTTGAAGTCTTGAAAATGTGTTCTATGCAGGACATGTAGATTAATCTACGCAGACTGTAGCTTGCATGACGAAGTGTTTTGAAATAGTACTGCTATTATGACCTTGTGGCTGAGCTTTGTTCTTTGTTCCACTTGTTACTTGTTCAGACTCCTAGGTATATTGATGGTTACTAGGTAAGATATGTAATTTCAGTTTTAAGGAAGTGCATATGGCATATCAAAACTAAAATAGTGCTGTTTCTACTCACACTATGGCTGTAGTAGCATGTAGCTGTGGAGCTGGAGTTTAAGTTATCACTTGGGGCAACATATTTTGTTAAATATGTTCGTCAGCCTAATTGTGGAGTCGCACTGAGAACAGTCCTCGTGGAATGCAGTGACACAGTTCAGGCTGTTGAGCAAAGGAATGCAGACATTAAATTAGTAGCCTTTACATACGGCGAACATGCTCGCTCAATCTTACAAGTAACTGCAGTTATGCCAAGTAACACCATAGAGAGCCAATATAACTCGCAGACACACGTCATGTAGTGTGAATTCAGCGCCGCCAACGTTCAACTCCACCCAGGAGTCCTTGAGAAGCTGCAGAAGTACCCGCATGAACCTTCAGTAAGAGTCGTTTGTTGCTGACTGCAGTACACCCGCCAAAAAAAAAAAGTTCTTCTCCTCATCACCCCGCGCAACCCGACTCCCACCTGGCAGCTCTACTGGCGCCCCTTTGGGGCAGTGTGCCATCTCTCGCTCACAGCGATAAGCTAAGACGTGTGGGCACAATGGGGAAAAAGTGACTTTACAGAGTGCGTGTGCACCTCCCATGTTGCACATTGTCTGCTGGGTGAGTGGCGGTGCCATGAAGCTTTCTCAATAATCATAAATTTGAATTATTGGCATCAGTGTTACTTGTTGGAGGCCTTCATATTAAGTTTACACTATGGGGATGCTAAAGTCTTATTCCTTTCTATTTTGTTGCAGATGCTGTAATGCCAGAGAGGCCTACGTGTGATGTCTGTTGTATAACATTAAGCTCTGTACACCAGTTAGTGCAGGTGAGTAGGTGGTGCTACTGTTTTCTTGGCTTGGATGGTAGTCGCGCTATTGATTTAGTATATTAAAGTAAGGTCTAAATAGGAGCTAGTTGGTAAAAATTCATTTGTTTAGTGAGTCTTGTGTCTAGGCTTTTGGGAATAGTGAATTTCAGGTTCGAAGCAAATTAGAAGTGAATAGGGATTTTGGTTGAATAATTCCGTATCGAATTTGAGTAGTATATACCGTATTTACTCGCATAATAGGCGCACTTTTTTTTCAGAAAATCTGGCTCGAAGTTAGGGGTGCGCCAATTACGCGGGGTAAAATTTTCGAAAATTTTTTCAGCTCGGTTCTCGCGCTTTAAATCTGCACACTTGTCAAGTAAAAAGCGACTTTATCGTTTACCAATTAATTCAGCATAAAACAAACATACCTACGTACCTTTTAATGAACAAGCGAAAGCCGTCAACTGCACACACACATGTAAAGTTTATATACACAAAAGTCGTAGCTCTTCCTCCTTTTCCCAATTCGGAGTCCGAGTCGGAGAGCCCGGTTGCCGTGCTCCAGCGCGTACTGCACTGCCTTCAGTTTAAACCCAGCCGTGTAGCTCGCGTACTTCCCCATGGTGGAACCAAAGTTCAATACCACAACATACGCACACCGCTTGCAAAATGGCGTTTCTTTCTTTTTCTCTGATGGTGGTGATGGCGATCGAGCCCCCGGCATTGTACACGTGACCTCCAAAAAGCACGGCGATTTGGGAGGTATCAGTAATTATTATTATTTATTTTTTGATGGAACAGCCGTTTTTTTTTTTTCGCTCATGAACGCTTTTTTTTTTTTCAAGTTTTATTTCGACAAACACGTTGGTTAGGTCGTTGCACTTCGAATTTTTTTTATTTGCTCGTCGATTTGCCTTCTTTTTTCCTTCAGGGTACGGAGACCGCGTTCCAACTGTACCGCTGGGGGGTAGAATCGTTTCTGATCACGGCCAAGTCGGGGTGCGCCTATTATGCGCGGAATTAAAAAAAAATAGAATTTTCCGCGACCAAACTAGGGGTGCGCCTATTATTCGTGTGCGCCGATTATGCGAGTAAATACGGTATATATATTTCAAATTTGAATAGTTTCAAATTTGAATTTGAATAATATTGCATATTATAAAGAAAAATGAGTATATTTATCATGATCTAACTAACCAGCACAATATTTTTAAAAATTGAAAGAAGACCTGTGCAAATGCCAATTTTTTTTTTAATCAAAGGAAATGGAAACATCTTTGAATTGTAGCAGGATTTGACTTTCGGTAGAATGCAAGTGACAGCCAGTAAAATAAGTTACGTAATAAAATTTACTATAGTTAGTGTATATAAGTAGGTATAACAAGATTTTAAACTTAAGAAATGAATCAATGTGAGTATAATACTTTCATTTAACCTTGAAGTGTAACTTCATGACAGTGCGGATTTTTCTCCTGGGTGTTTTCACGGCTTTGCACTCACCCACTGCAGTGAAACCACTTTTACAGGTTTCTACGAGCATCTATTTTTTATTTTGAATAATTTGATATTATCAATTATTTAAATTTGATTCCAAACAAATTAGAATATTGGGACAAGCCTATTTGTGTCCTTTCTTCTCTGTGCTTATTTCAAGCAATCTTCTACTGATCAGACTTGCTGGTGTTTTTTTTTTCTCTTTAATTTCTTGTGATATGTATTTAAACACAAGTGAATATAACCAAGTAATTTTGTTGGCAACATTATTGACAAGTGATATTGCACGTCCATAAACATTAAAAATTCTCATCTCACCTCTTAAACAAAGCACTGCTGGCCTTAAGGCCAGCAGTGCTTTGTCGTCAGCATTGTGTAGTCAGTCAAGTGCCTTAACTATTTTCTATTTTGAAATGTATTTGCGAGTCTTTTATGCAGTTTTAAATGTGCAATTTTAGGGGCTTGCCCCTACATTCAAGTCAACTTGCAGTCATGTAAATATGGTATACTAATGAAGGGGTCAATCATGGTGACTTAAAATCGCACAACTATAGTAGGTTTTCAATTAATGTTTCTTGTATTTTATCCTAATCTTCACAGCATTTATTATTATTTTTTTTTGCTTTGTTTCACAGCACCTCAGTGGAAAGCGACACAAGGAGGTCGTCAGTGTCTTGAAGCAGGCAGTGTTGGTATGACCCTTATTTTATTAGTTTATCTTTAATTAGTTACATTTGGTTTGCTAGAGGTGGGGAACACATGCTGTGATCTAGCAAATGTTCATGAATACCACTTTCGTCAGCAGCCTATATATGTGTTCTTCTGGCAGCCCCGCCGCGGTGGTTTAGTGGCTAAGGTGCTGACCTGCAGATCTCACGGTATCTAATCCCGGTGAATGATTGATATAAATCAGTCAATCAAATCAATTGTGTTCTTCTGGCCGTGGATCATTATGAACAGATTGCTACAAGAGTTTTAGGTGCAAGTGTTACGTTCTTCAATGTAGTAACGTAACAACTGAAATATAGCTCGAAATGAAAAAAAAAAAAAGACGCAATGAAAAGTCGACTCTCGTCCTATACCGTATCTACTAGATTCTACCGCGCCCTCAATTGTAACGTGCACTCTGTTTTCACAACGAAAAAAAAAAAGTAAGACATCGATTGCAACGCGCACTCATTTTTCTCGTTGGCCCGCACGGTCACACTACTCGGGAAAACGACTTCTTTTGGGAGCGTCTTCCGTTTAAATATGAGGTACGGGGGATGCTTGTGCCTATCTGATGTGCAACGGAGCATTGCCATCACTCTTGCTTTACCGTGGCCTGATTTCAGCAGGCGAACTTGCTTTGCCCCCTTCTTTTCGACGGTTGTGGTGCCAGGCATGTCGATGTAAAGAGGCGTCTGATCGGCATTCCCGATTTGCCCAAGCAGGTAGCCGTTGTTGTGCCGCAAGTTTAGGATGAACCTCTGAAAACTGTGAAGCTTTTCATCGTGCTCCTCCGCAAAACTTTTCGCATATGCCCGTTCACCTTCAGAGGGAAAGCCTTTCCTCTTCATAAAGTTAGTTAGCCAGCACCTGCTCGCTTTGAACTGGCTCCGCGTTATCCCTTTTTTTAAGGCTAATTGCACAACCCGCACTTAGAGCAGTTCTGTCGTCACGGGCCGCTGTGCCGCTCGCTGCTCAAGCACATACTTGCCGAGCAGCTCTTCAATTTGCGTAAACAGACCCTGCTGTAGTCCACTGAAGCATATGCGTGAGTCTTTGCTGTCGACAATCTTCTGCTTTTGTTTCCTCCAGTCCCGCATGCACGTTTCGGGAACTCCGAACGACCGCGATGCGGCCAGATTTCCGTCTGTTTCGGCACACGCAATGACTTTTCTTTTAAAATCGGAATCGTGGTGCACTCGTCGAGTTTTTGGAGTCGGCCCTTCCATGCCGTCGATGCTAATGAACTACAAGATGACGAACTCCTCAGCACACGTACGAAGTGCCGCACATGGGAAACGCGTAGGCAGAAATGGCTGTGCCGAAGCACGTAGGGGGCGGCCATTTCGGAAATGCCGATGGCAATAGAACGACCGTATTCATTTTTTTTTTTCGCACTCGATTTTAACGCGCATGCGATTTATGAACTCGCTTAACCGAAAAAAAGGTGCGCGTTAGATTCGAGTAATTACGGTATATCCGTCATTGGCAGAAATAAATGTGGAAGCCTCGGAACAATTGAAGTGGAAAGCCTCCATTGCCCTTGTCAGCATCAGAAGTGGCGCCACTGGGCAAGGCTAGGCAAGGCTTTATTAGCCACCATAGCAAGGCCTACAGTGTTGTAGCAACGCCATTTTGCCTCGATTATCTCCTGTCAGTCTGCTGTTTTCTTTCTGCTATTTCCTTCAGACTGGAGTGGTAGTTGACGGCAGTTTGAGCCGCTTTAAAGTAAAAGTTATCAAATGTGCCGAAGCGCATGGCAATCTGGCGGCACAACGGGAATTCGTGCTTCGGGGAAAAGCGTCGGGTACTGGAGGAGCCAAAAGCAGCGCATCACATGCTGCAGAAACCAAAACAAAACGAAAAACAGTTTCGTAGACGGACTGCAGTGCACCCTGAACTGGAAACCCTACTTGCTGAATTCGTCTGGTAGCTGCTTGCAATGTCGCCACCCATACCAGCTGAGTGTATCCGCGTGAAAGCTCTGAAGACAGCGCACGACTCTGAGTTTAAGGGTGCAGTTCGAGGGATTGCTATCGTGGGTGTAGCGATTCATAAAGCGAAAAGGCTTTGCTCTAAGGCGGCGTACTTTCGTCTTTTCCCAAATGCTGCATCAGTAATGCACTGGATAGAACGGAGGACGATGCACTATGGAACGTTACTAGTGAAAAACGGACGTCTTCGGACTCAAGTTCGGACGAGTCTGAGTGACAGTACTTTGTGGCCTTCTGGCGTTTAAGGGGGTACACTGGTCTTAGATATTTTTTGTTTATTTTTTCAGTGATCTTGATTTTTTGCCGATTTCAAATATTTAGTTTTCCTGTACCTCTTCTTGTTTCTGAAATAACTTAAGTTCACCCCCTATTGTTTAAGGCCACCATAGAAAAAAGGTGCTTAATTAAATGTGATATGTAAGATATCCCAACATAGACTAATGGCTATAGATTGAAATAATGCAAGAGTTTTTTGTTTTCAGGCCTTCCTTGGTTATTTTACAGCAAAATGAACTATCTATATTCAAGAGAAGTTGGAATTGTGTTACAATTTTGATGAGCAATTAATTAAAAAGGCTTGTTTTCTAAATTCTGCTCCCATACTTGCACTCTACACACATACACATTTCCGTTACAAAAAGAATTATTGTTGTACCGGGCCTAGCTGCAGAGATATTTGGGCTTCAAAATTAAGCAGTCGTAAATTTACTTTTCTAAAAAAAAAATGGAAAAAGCTTAAAACACACAGATTCTTCAAAAAGCAACAATTATGGTGCGCATGTTTTGAAATCCTCATAAAGGTGCTGATAAATTAGTAGCAGAGGTGCCGATCCTCATAAAGGTGCTGATAAATTAGTAGCAGAGGTGCCGGCATATAAAGAGGTCTCGAAGTTGGTTCTCCATTTTTTTTTTGCAGTTTCTGCATGTTAACAGCACCAAGAATCTGAACAGTTAGAATGAGATTACAAAAAAATTACCACTTCCTGGTGTGTGAAAATCTGCAGAGATGGCAAAATACTTGCAGAAACCAATATGTTAGTTTTAAGAAATGATTTTTTTGTCACTTTTTGGTCCCAAAGACCAGTCTGCTCCCTTAACTGCATGAGATTAGTGTCCAAATGAGAAGAAATGTCACCACCGTGCAGCTGGTTGCGTCGGATATTTTGTACCAAGGTAAAGGTGTGCTGCGATACTTCGCAATTTAAAAAAATTTTTTTTTGGAAATTAATGGTTTGAAGGGTCAACCTATATTCTGGTCTGACCTATATTCCGGTTTTTAAAGTAGTTGTGCTTTCTGTGAATTCAGTATGTCAACAAATACTGGCAATAGCCTTCAATAGCAAATAGCAGCAAACTTTCCAATACTGCAACCACTCAGGGGTGCGACAGCTGCGCCAATGGTGCCATTGATACAATTTCTTATTTGTGCGCCGAGCTTCGCCAAAACCATGAAATTCGCTGAAGTTGTGCCACGCTGCACCAAAATGCTTGACCAGCCTCAAAATTTTCTTGGTTGCAATAATTTTAGCAAGAAATGCAGTCCCCGTTGGCCACCTGTAGTTGGCGTCGTCAATCAATGTAGGGATCCGGGCGCGCAAACCATACTCGCGAAATGCAATCGACCAGATAATGTAACTACGCTGCGCGCCCATCAGTCTTTAACAACGCAACTTTAAGACAAAAATGTGTTGCCGTAGCCAGCAACACTTGATGAGAAATGTGAAGTTTCTAGTCTGGAAATGCGCCTGTGGCATGTGTGGAAGTAAAGCTGGAAGCGTATGTTGCTGTTACTGCGTGCGAACAAACTCTATGTGCTGTAAACGCCGGAGTTGCTGGTGACCCACGTTCATAGCGATAGCAATGGCACATGCGATAGATATTCGGTGCTATCACTTCATCATTTGCAGATCTTGGCACTCTGGAGAAATACTGTGCCCCATTTTCACACAAATACTTAGTGATAGATTTAGGGAGTGCCCAGGTTATGTGCTTCCCCTTGAATTTTTTTTTGCCACTACAGAATTACTCATCGCTATATCACCAGCTGCCATAATGTAAAGAAACTGCTGGGCATTGCTTCTGAAATTCAGTTGAAGAGTATTGATGTGTGTTAATTTATCTTGGCTACGTGCCATTGAAGTTCCTGAATTCTCAACTCTTTTGCAGTGGATTCCACCAGAGGTGCGACCTCCCCAGTTGAGGGCGTTGTTTCGAAAAAATGGTATTGTTTTCTGTTCTGATAGTTGCTTCTATTAATTGTACTGGAAAGAACTTCCTTATTGCTTATGGAGTCTTATGCTGTTGCAAGTTCAAGAAAGTTCAATGTAAAACGGAATCTCATCGACGCAATTATGTGTAATACATCTTTTAGAATAATTTTTTTTCTTCCTTTTCGTGGCCAGCGCCTCAAAGCAGCAGTGTATTTTCATGTAAGCGCAGTCTCATTTTTACCTAAATTTAAGTAGTATGACAGCAGAAGGGACTTTTGCTGGTACATTTCTAAAGCTAGTAGCTTGATATTTCAATTTCTATTCTAAATTACATTCCAATGACACACAATCAACATGTTATTTGTTTCAAGCTGCAAAGATTGCACAGTATCAGTGTGGAGTAATCACTACTGGTCTATTGCTGAATATAAGTGGAATGGCTTTTGTTTGTGTGGCATCAAGTGATGCTGCTGCAGTTAAGCTCGCAGTGCTTTAAGAATTGGTCAACAGGTGTCCACTATGAGTAATAAAGGTGATGCATTTTATTTATCAGCTCATGTGAAAGTCGTGCCAATGAGATTCCACTGTACGCAGTAATGCTTATTCTTAATGCTTATGTCTTTGCTTGTGTTAGTTATACGAGAGCAGCATCTACTTATTGTAAATGTATATGCATCTATAGTAGATTCTCATTAAACGGAACCTGAAGGGATCGGTAAAATGTTTCATTTATTAGAAGTTCCATTTACTGAGAGGTGATCATAAGTGCGGAAGCCCGAAACCAAGTTTAACAGTTTCCATTTACTTAAAATCTACTGTAGTCTATATATATATATATATATATATATATATATTTCTTGAAAGTCTTCCTGGATTCGGGTCGAGTTGTAAGTCACCAGAAGAAGCGAATGAGCAAACGAAAAACGATGCTTTATTGCCAAGGTTACGGCATCAGGGCATATATATATATATATATATATATATATATATATATATATATATATATATATATATATATATATATATATATATTAGTGCATGCCTGCACTTTCCAGTGTTTCAGGTCATATTTAGATTCAGCAAGCTGAGTGATCCTGCATTCTGGCATTTATTACAAAAAGTTTACTGAGGGCAATGAAACCCAATTTAGAAGTAACTTTTGTACCGCATAGCAAGTAGGTAACAATGAGCAAGTGGGTAACAATGAGTGGAAATAAGTTTTTTTGGGGGTGGGGGGGGCTTATTTTCGATTTTATGCTAGAAAAGCATTCATTTTCAATGTTTTTAAGCTCTTTCAGGTCACACTGGAGCTTCAAATGTCAAAGGCCTGCTGCATTTCAGCTTTTTTCCACTTGCGGTGTTATACTGGGATGGGGACAGAATGTTCAACTGTTGCTAGCATCAGAAAACTGGCCTAAATGCGAGAAGTGGTGTGCTGGCCTAGTGAGGCGACACAAATGGCACGGGTATTGATCTCTCGAGCTGCTCACTCGCCTCACAGCAGACTACATTCCAATTTTTTGTAGATGCTTGGCGGAACTACGACATCAGTGTAGGCAAAGCCATTGACAATACACAACAAGCCCTTGGCTATTATTATGCCAAGTTGCTGAGCAGTGATTGTGAAATTGTCCCTTTTGTATAGCGTAAGAAAAATCTGATCCCACATGTGGGGATTTCGGTGCGCAGCCAAGCATATAAACTTGGTTGCCCCTGCACAGCTGAAACAGCTGCTTAGCAAGTTGTTTTCACTTGCTTGCTGAGGTTACCCCATTCGCTTTGCTCATGCCAGTGGAAACAGAAGTGCACTTCACTGTGTGTTTCCACAAGTTAAGAAGCACCTAAACTCCATGTTCTTGTGTAGCGATGGTCACAGTAAAAGTTTTTGCACTGTCAATACAGTTAGGCACAGCATTACAAGCGGCAGTCTGTTGCTGCCCGACAGAAATGGGGTAAATACACTCTGGAATCTCCAGTATAAAATAACCCCTCAGCTCGCTCAGTACTGTTGTAGCTAATGCTTTGTCAGGTACTGAGCGAAACAAGCTTGCAGTATGTCTGCAATTACGCTAGAAAATCTGGACAACATGTCCTGCATATTCTACCTGTCCTGGAGGTTATATCAAACTGCCACTAAGTAATTGTGACTGTGAGTTTGCCTTCTTTGCTGCATACAACAAATAGCTGCAGCTTGCAAACTGCCCCAGTTAACACAAGAACAATTTGGAATTCAAAACCTGGATGTGACGTGACCATGACGCTTTTGCGGCCACATCCAGTGGCTTTATCGGTAGCACTTCTGAATGAATTACCATTTCTGCAACTCATTACTAAACCATGCATAAATGAGAAATTTTACCCAGCTTCCTGCAGAAGACAGTACTTGCTTCTTCAACGCCTGCAGTCAATGTGGCTGTCTCTTTGAGACGGCTGCTGCTGCTGCTGCACTTTTGCAAGAATGCGTGTGGGTCACCTGTACGGAGTACAGTGAGTGCACAAGCTGAAATGAAGTTTTCACGTGCCAACTCCTGTTGCTCGTACGTTGTGACCCACATCCCATTGACTGGGAGAGTAAGCACACGTGCCATCTGGCTCACAGATGGCAAGCCACCAACCGGCCCTGCCGTGAAACCAGCAGCTCCAGCTCCAAAGCCTGGCATTGCTGTCCAGGTAAATAAATGGTGATACTGATATATAGAACAGCTTCAGGCGTCCACCTCTGAGGGAGTTATCGCTTCCACAGAGCCAGTGGTGTGTAGAAGTTCTTCGTTTACGCAAATAGGAGAAGCTTGTTGCAAGCACCTGTCCGCAACTAGCTGCTTAAACTCGCCACCTATTTCTGTTGTGCGGCACAGACACTGTGGCGTAATGCCTACATGGCTTGCTCATGGTACATTTGACTGGTTACTTTCAAGTGCTCTGGGGGTGTGCTTCGCATTGAGCTGGTCAAAGCTGGGTATTTGAAGCCCACTGGCCTGGTTCTTTGCATTTGAAGGTTTTCTCGCCATTGATCTGGGAGTGTGACCAAGATCCAATCGAATCTTGGTCGTTTAGACCCCCTGATGACTCTGTGAGCAGCAATGTGTTTGTAGCGTTTGTTTCGAGCGAACTTCTCTGGCTCCCATTTTACAAGGGCCCGGCATCACTTCAAGTTAAGTTGGAGGGTGGTAAGTCAAATGTACCATGAGTGGCCATACAGCTGCTACATCGAATTACACTTAAAATCAAGTTCACTCGCTTTGTAAGTCTAAATGTTCTGTTTAAGTACCGTATTTGCTCGCATAATTTGTGCGCTTTCTTTCGTGATTCTGGGGCTATAAGAAGGGGGTGCGGTGCGCTAATTGCACAAGGATTTCATGAACGCATGCGAAGTAATGTGCAATAGGTCCTAATGCGTGAAGTATATGCATTCAACAAAATAAAATGAATTGGCACGAACGAAGTGCACTTGTTTATTTAACACAATTATCATGTACTTTAACCAGTGAGATCCGGTCACACTCCGTTTAGTCGGAATTGCTGATCTATGGGCGAATTGAGAATCATCGCGGCCGCTGCCACCACCATACCACAGCGCATCGCCTTCGGTTTTGTCCAGTTCGTTCGAATGTTCCATCTTCTTGAAACTCTTCTCAACAATGCTGGGAAAAACTACTTCCCACAAACTACTTCCCACAACACAGCGATGCTGTAGGACCTAAGGGTTTGCACATAATTAAAAAGTCCTTCTTCAGTGGCATTGTACCAGAAAGTTCGCACTTTCTTTCTTCCGTACTGATTGCGTCGATCGTCACACATTTGAGAACTTCACGCAGAAGAGACTGGCGGTAGCACGATTCCCTATTTTTTTCCGCAAAATTCACAACAGTGAGCTTGAATTTTGCCCTATATGTAATCACTGTAGCCCATCGCAAGAGAACAGTAAACGTGTAGGACGGATGGCGAAATCTTAACTTCTGAAATCTACCAAGCATGCGTTGCAGCGCAGACACAGAGAACGAGGGGAATAGTTTGGCGCGACAGGCCAACAGCAGGCCCTCGCACACCTCCGGTGCCGAAAGTTGTCCGTTCTGTGACGGGAGCTTGCATTCACACAGTGGTAGAGGTGGAGAGATACAGGGGGACAAACGCTCTAGCAGTTTCGGCAACCCGTCAACAGGTTTGAGTGGTCCTGCACGGTATTGTACTGGTCCTAGTTCGGGGGAAGTCTTAGAAGTGACTTCGTACTCGCAGTCCGTTTGACTGCGCTTGCTTGCTTGTTTGAAGGAGTGTGCACCCAGCGCGCCCGTCCAAAAAATCCAAAGTTCAACAGTCTTTTTAAGCGTGGGCTGGTGAGCTGGCTCGGCTGGGTCGGAGAGCTCTAATTATGCGAGAAAATTTTTTTTTCGTAAATCTGTCAAAATATTAGGGGTGCTCAAATTATACAGTGGTGCAAATTATGTGAGTATATACAGTATATATATGCAGTCCATCTTCAACTCTTGCGCAGGGGCCTGCTTTTTTAATTGACATCAATGAATTCTACAAGTGAGCGGTAGCTTAAACAGTTTCGCATTCAGATAAGCAGATAAATGTTGCTATACATAAATTATATAGTTATGCACATTCTGCAAAGGCCCAGTAAGGACAAGAATAACTGTAGGTAGTAATGTTAATGGTGGAAAGAGACATGCATTAGTTTTAAGCAACTACAAAACTATTCTATTTATGGCACTGCATCTGCGCAGTTGTGGGCTTGAAATGCACGATTTCCCTGTATTTATACGTTCTATGTACTAGTTAAAAAGTGCTCTTATTGTTAATAGCATAGAAAAATGTAAGATAGCCATATTTATGCTAGCAAGATTCAAGAGTTATCGAGCCAAGCCTTTATCGCTTGTCTATTCCTTATTGTGGAGGCTTGAAGGATTTCACTCCACG
Organism: Rhipicephalus microplus; assembly: GCF_013339725.1. Lineage (NCBI taxonomy): Eukaryota > Metazoa > Arthropoda > Arachnida > Ixodida > Ixodidae > Rhipicephalus > Rhipicephalus microplus. The sequence goes on along the minus strand of NC_051171.1, from coordinate 161,406,848 downwards.
CATTGTGACCAGCGTAGCATTGATGCTGTTAAGGCAATAGCCTGAGTAGCATAACAGCTGTAGATGTGTGTAGATGCCGAGTGTCATTGCACCAATTGTTAACCATATAGATGGTTAGCAGCAAGGAATCCTGCATCTGCTGGGAAGATGAATACATATTCATTAACTTGCCGCTCGCAGCACATCTGCATTGTCGTGCAATGGCGGCTGGACAAAGCAACACAACAACTTGGGCTGGTTGGTATTGCAATCTTATGGGAAAACCTGTTTTGTTCAAAACGTTTCAGTGCACTCTGTTCTATATAATTTTTTTCTGAATCGTTTTATGCACAAAAAGGTTTCCTTTAAGAAAGCAAAACAAATGATGCACTGTGAATCCCAGAAAATGTGAGAAATAACATAATTTAGCATGCTTGGCTGCATGCCTTAAGAGACTTCAGAGTGCCACGACACTTTAAAAGAAGACTGTGGAAGAGGCCAAAAGTTGTTCTAGTGAAGCATCGTTCACTTTGTTTCACAGGTTCAAGTTGAAAGTAAAAAATTGTCATGACACTTCACAGCACTGAGCTATAGGGGAAAGACATGGGATTTTCAGAAGAAAAACTTTTTTGGTGAAAGGTTCGTCCTGGCCCTGGTTCAGCTTGTGGGCTTGTGCAGAGCTGCTCTGCCGATCTGAACGTTCTACAGCCATCCTTACAACTGAGCCTCATGCCCCATATCCTGCAATACTAATTGTGTGGTGCCGAAAGGGGCATGTTCCAAACCGACTTGATTATAGGCACATTTAGCTGACTGATTTTGTGCTCCGTTCTCCGTTCTGCTCAAACGCTCAGTTACCGGAGCGCAACGTGTGTTTTCGGTTTTAGCCAAGCGTTGCTCGGTCAACGCAAACGTGATGCCACCGGTGCATGAAAGTTGTTGTAAAGGAAAATAAAAATTGTTCTTATCTTGCAGCAAGACAGAAAATTTTGTTTTAAAGGTGTGTGAATTAATTTACTGTTTGACGCATGAGCATTATTTTTTTTTGTCACCTTCACTTGGAGCTGGACTACAATAGAAGCCCTCGAGGCAGCCTAAACGCGTTTCGAATGCCCTGCCCTGAGGCAGCGCGTTCACGCCTTGTAGCAAATCAAACTAAAGAGCTTTTCTGAATATGTGGAAGGGTGGCTGCTGTTAAAAACTAAATTGTTACTATTGTTACATCAAATTGCTCACAATCAAAGATTTGTGAAGTCATTTTGACAGAAGTACCAAAGAAGCATCTCGAGATGCTCTTTTATAGTTCAATATGTCTGCTCTAGATCGTTTCGTGGAACTTCACCCCACATGCGCGGATTCTCGAAGGGATTGGCTGCGACAACTTTTCGGAGGAGGCACAGATCTTTGTGTGTCCCAAAGTGCCATCAGTGCTTGCATGTTTGCTAAACAACCACTGAGTTTCTCGAGCAGCGCCAACTCTCGGCACAAGAGGCTGCCATTTTGGTCGATTCTCCTCGAGTCATGTGATCCTTAGCTGACTATGACAGTCTGCTCACACGCTCAGCGCCGGATCATCTAGCGCATGTGCAGTGGTGCAACCACTGACTGGCTGAGGGGAGCGAGAGGCAAAATATGGTCAGCTAAATGTGCCTAATACGATTGAGCCTCATGCTCCATATCCTGCAATACTCTATACTAATCGTGTGGTACCCAAAGGGGTATGTTCCAATCCGACATGATTATGTTTATGCAGAGGTTATAGGGTCTATGGATAATTTAGTGGAGAAAAATAAGATGTCAGGCAACTTTTGTGCTTGCTTTCATTTCAGGGTCCAAAACATTTCACTTTTATTCTAAGTCCAGAACATATCATTTTTCTTCTGCATTGAGAAACTGAAGTGCGTATTTTGATGCTGAACTTCAGCAGGATCATTATTTTTCTGGTTGACTGCAATGTGGCTCAGAGGTGCAGCAGGAGGATGGAAGACGGACTATAGCTGCCGCTAGTTCGTGTTCCGTCTCGGCCAACTTGTTCCTTGTGTTTGCTTGACCGCCTTATGATGGGCAGCCATTTTTGGCAACTCAGTGCCAGGATGAAGCGTTTGCCAGCAGAAGCTTTGAGGGCACATTCACTTACATCTTGGAGTTCTTGACTCATACAAATTGTGAAATTCCCCTCAGGCTGTATATATGCAAGTCTGGACATGCCGTTGGTCTTAATTGAAGATGACTGCTGATTGTAGTGCCTCCTGTACACTGGAAAACAAGCTAATAGCATTTTGTGGGTTGCGTTGCACAAGGGTGCAAGCGGTGCCGCAATGAAGCAAACAGTGCGTTTGCATTTGCAGCTTACACTTTGCAGATTATGCTGCAGCCGTAGAACTATTTTACTTTCCTTAAAATTACTCCTATCTTTGCGGCAGCAACTTCTGCAGGTGGCTTGTCAGTTTGTTCTTCCGCCACAGTTTCTTTTCATTGGCACATCCGAGTTTGAATATGGCTATTGGTGTGACTAAAGAACCCTGCCACTACCAACATCACCACTGACACTATTTATCTGATGGCCAGTCCAAACTCTGCACTAGCAATCTCCTAGTTCGACCTTCACTGGGGTGACATGAGCTTAATTTCATGGTGCAGTCGCATCAGCGGTTTTTAAACTTTCTCCCCTTTTTGCAAGCTCCTTTCTTTGGCTATTGCAATATCAACTCTCTCTGCAGATACAGTTCATAACGCAAGTAGTAGTACTTTTGCCTTTTAAACAAAGGGGATGGTATACCATACCGCTTTCACCCTCCCTATTTTCTGTTCGAGTTTCTTACAAGAAGTATATGCATTAGGGGCCTGCTGCGAAAGGAGTGAAAAGGCCAGCCCCTCCAGCTGATGGACGTGCTACTGGACTTGTCAAGAAGCAAAAGCAAGGACCAGCTCAAAAGCCATCGGAAGGTTCTGAGCTGAAGGGCGGAACCAAAGCTGGCGCCAACAAACCTGGAGGCCCACAGCAGAAGCCTGGAACACAGAAGGTAGCATCTTGCAGCAGTAGAATTGTGCTTAGGCTAGTTCATACTGCTGAATCCCCCTTATATGGAGACATGCATCGAGACACAATTCTTGTCTGTTATGTCGTCTCGTAATGAAAGCCACCCCTCTCGGAACACACACTCAGTTGACACGGTTTGACCCAAAACAAACTACACATTTATTTAACTGCTTTTACAAGGACATCACCAGCCGAATGAATACATTACTCGTGATCAACACTCTAAACACAACCTTACACAATATTGCGATACACTCAAACATAGCAACACCAGGTTGCGTTGAGGTGGCGTCGCCAATGTTCGACTCTCTGCTAGGGACCCACGTGGTACGACCTGTAGTTGCCTCACCCCGTGGGGCCTCATGAGGAGACAATCATCTGCGCCAACTGCCGCACGCCAATGAGACTCTCCAGTCTTCTCTCTCAGGCCACCTCGCCTCGCCGCCAGGCATCATTGCTTTGCGCTACCGCAATGACCATAATGATGATGAAGATGTGAGCACAACTGCCACCAACCGCTTGATGGTTGTAAACACTAAATGCAGCCTATGCGCAAAACACGTGTGCACCATGAGGTGCAATGGACTTAATATGGGGTATCAGCACCTCCACATACTATGTCTCTTTTCTCTAATAATGTACCCTGTCACACATTGTCAATTGTTAAGAAATATGTTTGAAACATGGCACTTAAAATATCATGTCTTTATTGATTTTGACAAAACTTGGTGCTGACTTGTTTGTGCGCTATTATATATACAATTATTTATTCTGTAAAGTACAAAATATTTTATGGCTTTCATGGAGCGAAGTTTTTTTTTTTTCTAAACTGAGAGAGTTGCAAAGTAAATAAGTATACCACAATAATCTGGAACCCAAACTGTGTGCAGTGCAACAAGAATGGATGTTCTAAACCCATTCAAAAGAAAGGTTATGTTGAACATTTGGAAGGTGAAATCTCAATTTGTCAGTAGCTCTCTCAATTAAAAAAAAATCTTACTTTTCAAAGGCACAATAAATATTCTGCATTTTAGAAACTATTCATTATTCTGAAAAATAATTGTATATATATTTGTAATCAGCATACAAATATACATTAACATACCAAGTTTTGTAGAAATAAATTGAGAATTAAACCATTTTTCAAGAGCAGTGCCCCCCTTAAAATTGCCCTCCCCCCATTTACACTATTTTGTTTTATGTTTTAGGCTCCGTTACTAGGCAACAGATCTATCCTTGGAAAACAAGGTAAGATGCAGATAACCTGATAATAGTGTCTTAAGTAGGCAATACACAACACAGGTTCGCAGCTGATATATTCTGAAAGCAACGGTTCATAAAAATAGTTGACTGTGGTTTTTGTGTGAATTCAAATGGAATGAAGTAGGTGAAAGAAATAAAAACTTGAAGTGAAGTAAAGTTAAACATTGCAAAACAGTGTTGTCTCGGCGATTGACATGTGATGCTACACTAATGAATGAACTTATCTTTGAAGGCTAGTTATTGTTACCTTATGCGTCCTTTCTTCAGCTTGGTAATCCATGCAAGAATAACCTTATCTATCCAGTAAGCGCATAGCGTTCCATCTTCAAAACTGACATAGAGTTACACAAAACTGCAGTTTCATTTGACTTCTGTGATCTACTGCCATTCTACAAGCTACACTAGGAAAACTGCTTTATGGCCTCGCTTTGTTTTCTTTACGCAGTACAAAAGGGTCAGCAGCAACCAAAACCAGTATTCTGGTCTAATGTTGGCCAACGCTCTGAACTGCAGTATGCTCAGGTACGAACCACTAGTGTAAACAGCCCCCATGTTGTTGTAGAACCATTAAACTTGCCGTGTGTGTAGCCTATGTCATTGTTGCATACTATTTATAATTATTTTTTTTTGCTGATTTCAGTGATGTTCTTTCAGATGTACTTGCTTCAGATGTATTTGCTGTTACTAAACTATTTTGGGGTTGCATTGTTCCAATTGGAATATGGGCCCATGTTGTAATCATCTCTGATTGGCAGTAATTTTCAATAAGTGATCATGTACGACCTTCTTTTATTGAACTGGTGATACAGTGTGCCTTAAATGTTGTAACTGATTCTGTTCTCTCTCTCTCTCTCTCACTATTTCTAGCGTGTGGGTGGTCCTCGTGAGAGTGTACCTTACGTAAGTGCTTTTTCACATTAATACTAAAAAATGTAGAGCATCCACTAACTTTCCCACTTGTTGGGCTTATCATGGGCGTGTGCCTGAAAGTGAAAAAATAGGAAACCTGAGCTAGATATGTTAAGGTGAACAGATGACTTGTTTTGCGCAGAGTCATTGTTGAATGAATACACAGTAAAAGGTTTATTTCATGGCACCCTAAAAAATGTCTGAATTAACCAAATTCCAAATAATCAAAAGTAACAAGAAAATTATGAACAAATGCCTCTTATGTCAATGCAATTTCATTGTCTTGGTAAGTATGTAAATCTTGTGCTTACTAAATATATAAGCATTTTAAAAGCTGCAGTTTCCGACACTTGTGACTGTTCACTATGTGACCGCAGCTCAAGACTTTGTGTGAGATGTGCCAATTCGAAATATACCAGAAACAATATTACTGTACTATTTGCTATGATGGCAATGGCGGTGCAGACTGTGCCGGGTCGTTAAATTTAACCGTGAATGCCACCTTAGCTCCTTTGCCTCGCACATTTCTGGTATCTCACACGTAGTGCGCTCAGAGACTCTTCTGAATTAACCTGGTTGCAGCCAAATATAACTGAATTAATGAGATTTTGATGGCATAAAACAGTGCATATGCTATTCAAGACCTGTAAACACGTCCAAAATTTCAGATTTTTCCAAATTAATGGGTGTCGAATTAACAAGCTGTTACTGCCCAAAGAGAAAAAAAAAAAACTTGTATAAAGGAAACTATGGGGTTGCTAGTTAATAAGAGACTATTAAAGGTCGAACAGTAGAACTGTCGGAATTTTCATCTTGGGATGGCAGCGCGTTGATGTCGTCCCACAGGGCTTACTCATTGGCAATTACTAAAGCGCCTGTTAGAGAAATTGGCATACTTTGATGAGTGTTTTTCATTTTGAATATTTTTGGACTTCTTTGGTTCCTTGTATCGTGGGTTTGTTCTACTGGGCAGTTCTTATTTCACAGCTGAGTATCAATACTCCAAAGGCCTGTTGGCTTTGTTTTACAGATGCAACTCCTGTAGCTTCAAGACGAGCCTTCCCGTTTCTGAAGTGCAGTGCTTAGAACTTACTTCCACCACCTGTGTAATTATTAGCATGGTTTAGGCAAAAAAACTTTTGTGATAGGTTCAAGAAATCTGACTGCAGTGTCTTCAAGATTGGTATTATGAACGGCGTAGCGCCATACACAGCTGTATATACAGTGGACTCCCCTTAACCGAGACTCAAAAGGCCAAGAAAATTTGTTCTATTTATAAGAAGTTGCATTTAAGCAAAGCCCACAAAATGAATGAAATATGGCTTTATTTCAAAAACACCAACTGTGGCTGACTGAACAGAAACATTTTGAAGTACACAATACTACTATAGTTGAAAAATGTTTATAATATTGCTGACTTGGAAGAAGGAGGTGATAACATTTTGCTTGGCCTTGTTCAAGCACTTTCTCGCGTGGTAGGAGTGCATTGCTGAAAGGCTGGGCAGGAACTCTGTGCCACCATCGTGTTCTAAGTAGCGCTGCAACAGGATGACAGCATCTCTTGCTGGCACTGTCAGCCACTGCAATAGGCTCGGGATCACACACACCATCTCATTACCACTTGAGCACAGGTCCTCATTTTGAGTTTCAAGCTATAGGTTCCGTCAAGGCCAACTCCTGAAGTTCATGACTGAGATGTCGATTGCTTCTTCGCGTGCGCAGAATTGTGCAATCTCTGGATTGGCTTGTCCAAACTAGCTTTGGCTATTGTTTCATGGTTGCTAGGCTGCCATGGCCACTTTTGCCGTTCATGGATTTTGCTCGTTTTGGTTTTATTTAACTGATGTAGGCTAAGAAAAATGTTCCGATTACCCGAAACTTTTTATTGTTAAATATATAGGAGACCAACCAAATATGCCTACATAGTTTCGTTTATGCGGCTCTTCTGTTTAACCGAGTTTTGTTTAAGGGGGGGCTGCGGCTTTGGGATCGCGAAAAATGGCAAAGAAATCGATTTTTTTAAACTCAAGTTTTCAGTTTCTGGAACCCTTTTTCTATCTGGTTCCAAAATATCTACACTGAAAACCGCGCAGAAGTGCTTCGGAAATTCGTTTCACCCACCTAGGTAGCAAAAATTTTTCTGGAAATGGCGAGAAAACGGTGATTTTCAAAAAATTATAGCTTCGCGATGCTTGGGCCGGGAGCTGGCTTCTTAGGCTCATCGGAAAAAGCATTTCTCCGTGTTTAACTTTCCCGCCTCAGCTGGCTCCTCCCTTTAACAACAAGCGAGGAAAAAGCAAATGTTTGAAGGTCGTTTTGAGGCCCTTGATTGGCCGTGGCCGCCACGTTGCCTCAGCTCGCCTCGCCATTGGCCCGATGCTCGCTCCGGGAGATCGTCGTCTGCTGCTTGTGCGTCGCGAGGACATGGCTCTCGAAAATCGCCACTTCGTGACGTGTTCACAGCTTGATAATCACTTAAGATATAACTACGCTTTAGTTACGAGCAGTAAGCGGATGCGCGATCAGGTTACTACGAGCGTCAGCGCGGTCTACGAGCGCCGCGCGTCATTGGAGTCGTCTTAAGCCCCAACTCCGCCGACTGCAGGCAGGAACGACGCGCTAGTGCATTCGTGGCGACGTGCTTCTTCGCAAGCAACGAAGCTGTAAGCGGCGGCACTATCTGATTACTACGAGTGGCCGCACCGGATGCCGCATCGTCATCGAACGCCGCCGGCAAGTGCATTACGCGCCGGCTGCACTGTCCACGCGGCCGCGCACCCCACGGTCATATGGAGTGCTGTCAGTAAGCTTTTGTGATGCGATTCAGACGTGCTTGGAGCCGTGCTTGATATCGCCACGAACGTCTATGAATGTTCCGAGGTTAACGATTGCTGTAGATTAGTTTCCGCGACCGGCTGTATGATGATGCGTTTCACGGCTAGAGCGGCGAAAGAGCATGTGTGAATCAGGGGCACGAATTTTTATATGCCCGTTTCGCTGTCATTAATTATACTGCTAGAAATTCCCGTGCCACCAGTCTTCTGCCCATAACTTTGTTATTTAGAAAGAAGGCATAGGCCGTCATGGATGTGATCCATTTTTCTGATGCAATAAACTTTTCTCCAAATAAAAAAAAGTTCAGTGAATATTTGTAATCAAGTACTTAATTATGCTAATTACAACTTCAGCACAAAAAAAGTATGTGTAATAATTTCAGTATATGGTTTTATTCCATTACAATCTTTTCTGTCATACCTATCACACCACTCCTTCATACAAAGAACTTGGTTTGTAAATCCATACTTGTTCTTTGTAACTCATGAAAAGGAGTAAATCATGAAAAGAAGTCAAATATCACAAGACAAACCTGAGATCACAATTTTTAGGTGTCTTAGAGACGTAAAGAAAAGTTGAAACTTTAAACGCAGCTTTCTCAATACTGTTTTTTTTTTTTTTTTGACATTATGCTCAGCCCCTCCACATGGTTCAATGAAGAAATAATTTGTTTCTCAGTAAAGTATTCGTGGTATTGCTTCAAAATTTTTATGGAAGCACTGTGAGGTTATTCTTAGTGTCTGTGCCAATTTTCATCAATATCCAACGAGAAACAAAAAGTTCATTGAAAAAAGCCTGTCGAAAACTTCGACAAGCTTTTTCTCACAAGTGCGTTTTGGACATTGTGCATTGCTCATGGAAAGAGTAGCACGAGAATGACTGGATCGATTTTGATTCTTTTTTTTTTCCTGAACCTCTGAACACTGCTTGTGGGTACAGCAATCTTCAATTTCTGTTTTGTGGCCCTGTTATTTTTCTAGACGATGATTTGTCCGTGCCATTGTTTCTGGCAATGTGTGTCGGCAGCCATGATGATCTCTAAAAAAAAAGAGAGAACTTATTAAAAAATTCCGAGAGTGTCATACCCTGTAGCTTTCTTTTGAGTAAAGATCAACACCATTCGCAGCTTCCTGGCATGTTTTGTTGCAGCGCTAGGCTTTCCACGAGCAGACCATGTAATTGGATTGTGTAGCATTATGTAACTTGAGAACTACTGAAGCTATCATGATGAAACTGCATATTTCCCTATTCTAGACACTTACGAGTATGCATGCCAAATTTCATTGCTGTAGGTCAACAAATAAAAGTTTTTTTTCAATGCCACCTCCCCCTTTAATCGGAGTCCACTGTAACTTGTCTAAGGAAATCCAAAGATTTAGTGGTGCCATGTTCGCTTCTCATTTCCTTTTTGAATGTCGGTACTAGAGTGCAGTAATGATCTCTTTGATTTTGCATGACAAGGTGGTAGCAAAGTATGTTTTCCCATATGTTAAACATTTGCAAAGCCATGCTTTTTTGCTGTCCATGGACAATAAATTTCTGCCAAAGAACTTTAATTTGTATCTATGTTGTTTATATCAGTGGGGCACTTTTTCATAACTTTCATTATTGTTTTGAAACGTAAAACCCTGGTAATTATAATTTGGAGTGGTTGAAAATTGAGCTCTTCATAACGACAGAAATGTCATCATGGGTAGGTTGTGCACAGCTTTTAATAGACGGCAATATCGAATTGCCCTCAAGACCTTTGCAATAGGGGTGATGAAGATAATGAGTAAAGGTGTTGCATAAGTGTGAGTCCCGCTTGTGGTTTACTTCAGGCTGGAAGAGGACGCCCACTTCTTCCAGGAGGGCCTGGCAGTGGTGGCTTTGGAGGTTCACGTCATCAGGCCTTTATTGAACATGAATTTGCACCAAGTGGCAGGCGCTACCACGATGAGCCACATCCTGAGAGCAGATGGCAAGATCCTTCTGCCCAACCTCACTGGAAGAGCCCCGTATTACCAGAGCCAGCACCAAGTGCCGGCTTTGGTCTCTTGGACCCTCCTTCCCCAGAACCGAGGGAGCCAAGGCCGTATGGCTTGTCTTCACCACAAAAAATTTCAAAGGCTCAACTAGACCTGGCGTTGGAGATCAGCAAACTTTCTCAGCATTTGTCTAGACCAGAGTTCAGTAAGGAGCTCAGTCAGCAGCTGAGCCATCACATAAGCCAGGAACTGAGCCGCCAGCGACAGATGGCCTCTGATCGTCGAGGTCGAGAAGACTTCATGCGAGACGAATTTCCGCTGCCACGTAGTGAAAGAATGCCACTGCTTGGTGACGTGCTGCCGCTGCTCGAAAAGCGCCCACTGCTTCATGACCAGCCTCCTCTGCTGCCCGATAAAGGCCCGCTTCTGCGCGATTCTTACGAAGACCACGCACCAAGACGGCCACCTCTTCTTGGAGATTCAAGACCAGGCTTTGACGACCGGGAGCAGGCTTACCACTTTGACAGAAGGGATGAGAGAAGACCTGGACTTGATAGTTATGGCGAAAGAAGAAGCCATGACTACTCTGATGACTATGGGAAAGCCTATGCCCGTGATCTGCCTCCTAGAAAGCCTGCCGATTATCGTCGGAGTGATCGTTCATCTTCCGGAGGACTTCTTGGCAAACCTCCTCTGCTAGGCTCTCGTTTCTGATCATCAAATGCGTGTCACTTGATTTGAGAACATTTCTGTTCCTGCAAGCACTTTTTCATTTTTCTTTTGTTGATCACTGGGTGGCAAGCATTCTCATTTTTTTTTTGGCCAAAGCGAAGTTTGGTTTAGTCTGAAATAAATGATGAAACACATACCTGTGGTGGTGCTGTCTGCACAAACTGGAATGGTTAGTCACTTCACATGAACCAGTGTATGCATGTTTTAACAATAGCTTTGAAAAAAACTACACAAATATCAAGCAACAGGAGTCTTTTAGAGCACTAATCTGCTGCTCGCTGCATCTTTCCTCATGTTAGTGTTTGTAGCGTTTCATAACAGTGTCTTTAAGGGAAATCGGTGTTCAATCAAATCAAGGGAGCTATATCAAAAAAATAAAAATACAAAGAGTTGTTGGATTAATAGCCTTAAGTGACTAGTGGCTGGTCCAATACATTGTGTCTAGAGGATGTGCTGGTCGGCTTTAAAGGGGGAAACGGAAACGATTATATAAATACAGGCAATACACGTGTGCATTTTCTTTTGCACACATTCAAACTTATTAGGTTGCAACTAGCTTACTGTACACGACACTCATTAGAAAAACAATGAAAATCAATTCAGACATACACACAGGCTTGCATATTTTTTCTCTTTAGAAAAACTTATTTGCATGCTAGGCCGAAAAAACTTGCAAGTTTAATCTCAAGGGGGATTACGTTCATATTTTTCTTCCATTAAGTTCTATCGTTTTTTTTCTCAATAAATATTGTAACATTTGTGCAGATGGAAATTTACATTAGAAGGATGTTGCAGTGTTGGGTGTAGGAATCAAAACAATGTCAGCTAGCCAAGGTGAAATTCAATTGTTATTTATTAAAACGGCAATCTTGTAGTGGTGCAACATGACAGCCGAGAGAATGCATTGCGAATGGAAAATGTTACCTACTTGTTCACCTTGGTTTATGATTTTCAATATACGCTTTTTTGAATTTGTTCATAACTCTTGTACTTACACCCCACGATTTTAAGCAGTAATTCATATGACAGTGACACAATTAAAAGTAGAGTGTACGTAGCATGGCTTGTGGAAAATGTTGGTGAGCTTTAATTAGATTATAGCAGGCATTGCCTACCTCTGCGCACACACTCTGTTCTTGCTCGTGCCAGTGTAAATTCTCATCAAATATTACGCTCAAATATTTAAAAGAAATTTGTTGAATAGGAGTGCTGTTTATTGTTAGGTTAAAAAATGTAGTATAAATGTGTTTCTTGTACGGGTGAAACACTGTCTATGTTTTAGTACAGTTAACGATGAGCTAATTCTTGGCAAACCATTCTGAAATGTTTGACAAATCGGCCACCATGCCATTTTGTAGAGCTGCTAAGGAGCGTCTTGTAAAACCTAAACCGGTGTCGTCCTGGTACATTAATGCCCTTGACCTCTGTAGAGATTGCGGCTCTGTAGAAACACCATTGACATAGAGAGAAAACAATATGGGGCCTAATACTAAACCCTGTGGTACCTCGCATTCAATATAACTAAGATGAATTGATGTTACCAATGTCTACCTTTTGCTTGCATGCCAATAAATAGCTGGAAAAGAAGTCAAGTGAGTTGCCTGCAATTCCATAGAATGCATTTTTTCCAGTAAAATGGAGTGACTAATAGCATCCAATGCCTTCTTTATGTTAAAAAAAAATACTGCTACTACTAGGTTGTTTTCATGTAGCACGAGATTAATATATTGTGTAAGCAATGATATGGCAGTAGAAGTGGACCTGTTAGCAATGAAACTGTATGGCTGGGGACAAAGTACATTCTGGTCACAATGGAACCACCTTAGTTGCGACGAAATGAATTTTTCAAGTGTGGTGTTAAAGTACTATTCAGGACAGATTAAAAGTACTATTCAGGACTATCTGCAGCTGTCCGGAAGATTACAGTCACCAGATTTGTAAACTGTATTATCTTGTCAGTCTGTAGGTATGTATGTGAGGATAAGTTCGAAAAGAAAATGCATGTATGTGAGGATAAATTTGAAAAGAAAATGCATGGTTAAATATGCGGCACAATAGACTACACAAGACATTAATATTTTCCTTTAAAATTCTTGATGATACGGCATCATGGCCAACTGCCTGGTTCCCTGGTAACTTCCTAATACCTTGTATGTCTCTCTGTCGCGTCACATAAGTGGAAATTGAAATTACTAGCAACCGTTAATGGTGCATTTAAGTTGTTCATATGAGGGGGGAGTTTACTTGCAAGACCAGTATTAGTAAATTAATCATTAAAGTTATCAGCCTCTTCACATGCTTGGTTATCCTGTGTAATGTGCTCTTTGCTACACATGCCAGTGACATATTTAACAATTTGCCATATCTTTTTCGTGTTGCCTTCATTTTTTCTCATTACGTCGATGTAGCGAAGTTTTTTGGAAGAAAAACTTCGCTTACTATACTTAATACCTAAGTAATGGCTGTGTAATTTTATAGCCTTGTTTACTGCACTGTATTAGACATGAAAATAGTTTTACTTTTTTGAACACACACGACTACTATTGTCACTTGCATAATAGCTGCGAAGTGGGGTGATTGCGGCACACTTGGCCCTCGAGGCTATGTATGGTCTTAGAAGACGACCACTAAAGAGGCTGGCGCTGTGACGTTGAAAATGACATTACATGACTCGCCCGGGCCATCGTCACTGCAGTGCGCTTGCGTTCAACCCCGAGGCAGTACAGTTTTCTAGCTTGCAGAGTTTTTTTTTTTTTTTAATCGCTTGATGTCACAGTGCCGGACGTAGTTCGAGCGAGCCTTTTAGAACAAGCGATGCGTGCAGGTATTCCAACGTTCTCGCATCACATCAGTCATTACCCCCCGCGCAGAGAAGTACTGGTAGTGAAATCGAGGGTTCATGACATATATATGCAGGTGAAATTCTACTAATTGAAACATGTTTTGTATCAACCCCGTTGCCAGGAATTTTTTTCGGAATGGGGTGAAGTTGGGGCACTTGTTGAAGGCCTTGAAAAACACCCATTTTTATTTGTACTCCGTTTAACACCCCCTCATACGTATCTCCGGGAGGACGAAGTGCCGCTTCCCCTCCCCTTAGTTGCGGGCATGTTTCGTATAAATAATCGTCCAATAATTCTGGTGAAAGTGGCGCAGGCCGCACAAACCACGGTTGTTGTGTACTGTAATGTTATTGTGGCAAAAGAGCTCCTGGCACCCTCATGAAAGGTGATGTGAACTCCTGACAGCAAAAGTTTTGTTTGCAACCTTTCTTTTTTTTAGTGCAAGTTGTAGCTTTGCGTCAGTTAAAGCCGAAATTGAACCGCGAATGCTATCACGCATCGTATAATTAGCGCTAGCGCCGTTAATTTAAAACAATTTCGCGTCAGTTCATAACGCCCGCCTAAATACTGTAAACTAGCGCCCCACCATAGGGCGTGCCTGGAACTACGTGCGCTTGAGCGTGGCCTCCGAGATAACCTGTTGCGCCGCCAGCTAATCTCGAAGGCCATGGCCCAAGCACGACCGCCTGGAACGGGCGCACCGCCGCATGCGCCCGTTCCCGGCACAAGCTTCGGTTATACTGAACGCGCTGTTTTCGAATATGAGGACCAACGCTCTGTGAAGAATGGAGCGATGCCAGTGCTTTGAACGTGTGCCCCACAGAAAAAAATAAAAGCATTCCTGGCGTAAGCAGCCAGAACCGCCTGGAAGGGGCCCTGCAACACTTTTTTGAGTATTGCCAAAAAACGCCCCCGATCGGTAGTAGAGGTTCCCGAGAACTCGCGAGCAAATAGTATAGTGGAGCACGCGGCCTGCGATTCACAATTAACTATAAAGTCGGCTAAAAATTGCTTTCTCTTCTCACGACAAATGACGGATGGATGGACGGATGAAATAACATTTATTAATGTCCTGCCAGAAGCAAGCGAACGTGCTCAGGGCTCCCACGTTGGGACTGAGAGGCCTAGCCGCATCGAGGGCTTGCTGGATTGCCCATTTCTGGTCGGCTAGGCTCGAGCTAAAGTCGGCAAAAAATTGCTTTCTCATCACACGACAAATTGCGGAGAAAGCTACAAAAATCACTCGTAGAAGACTTTCTATCAATGGCGTGCTCGGTCGTAACTGAGATCGCCGCGACCTGTCCACGCGTACGCGCACGATAACACCGCAAAACCGGGGCACTGGAAGAAAGAAAAAAAAAAGTGCAGAAGGTCTCGAGGCGCGCGTGACGCATTTTCTTTGCCCATGCCATCACCCCCCCACCCCCGCTTAACTTCCAGCGCTTTTGTCGAAACGAGAGAAGAGAGAATGGGATTGCAGTGTGCGACAAATCTTTGTAACTCCACTCTTACTGAATGGATAATTAAAATTTTTGCGGTGTGGAATTCGTGAGGCAATAAGCTCTTTTAGTGAATACTTTCCGTGGTTACTTGAAAAAGTGCTTCAGGGCCCCTTTAAAGGGGCACTAAAGTCCAATAACTGGAGGCGAAAATGCTGTAGGCCCGTGTACTCAGATTTGGGTGCACGTTAAAGAACCCCAGGTGGTCGAAATTTCTGAACCCCTCCACTACGGCGTCTTTCATATTCATATGGTGGTTTCGGGACGTTAAACCCCAAATTTCATCATCATTATTAAATAACAATTTATGTCGGAGTGAAAGCTCACTGTATGACAACGCCTAAAACGACAATATTATCAACAGCAGCGTGACGCATTTTCTTTGCCCATGCCATCACCCCCCACCCCCTGCTTAACTTCCAGCACTTTTGTCGAAACGAGAGAAGAGAGAATGGGATTGCAGTGTGCGACAAATCTTTGTAACTCCACTCTTACTGAATGGATTATATAAAATTTTTGCGGTGTGGAATTCGTGAGGCAATAAGCTATTTTAGTGTATACTTTCCGTGGTTACTTGAAAAAGTGCTTCAGGGCCCCTTTAAAGGGGCACTAAAGTCAAATAACTGGAGGCGGAAATGCTGTAGGCCCGTGTACTCAGATTTGGGTGCACGTTAAAGAACCCCAGGTGGTCGAAATTTCTGAACCCCTCCACTACGGCGTCTTTCATATTCATATGGTGGTTTTGGGACGTTAAACCACACATTTCATCATCATTATTAAATAACAATTTATGTCGGAGTGAAAGCTCACTGTATGACAACGCCTAAAACGACAATATTATCAACAGCAGTGCCCTACTTACCGAGAAATTAAGGTAAATGTACGAGAACACATGCGCTATTATAGGACATTCGCAAAATGATCACGATAACGAGCGACACGTGATTGTATGACGCTAACTATATATGTGTACAAATGTCGCACGTACAGGCATATGTTGAAGAGTTGCAGATGTTTATAGAACCAATTGCTTCCACTTGCACAACAATGCCAACTGGAACATACGTATTAGCAACACCACAAGCTGATATGAAGCGCTGATGCTCGCGATGCTGCTGCTGCCCTGGACATTGCTACATACATCAACTTCAGCGCATGGCGGCTAACCACAATTGACGTCAACCCGACGTGACGGCTGTATCAAAGGAGCCCATATGTAATGTTCATAAAATTGGCTAGCCAGCACTGCAACCACTATTGACGTTTAACGAAGGTTAGCGTCTATTTTAAAAGTAGTACCGAGACCTGCATGGCGTAGCTCTGTGGTAAAATGCTTTATTGCCACGCGGGATGCTTCAGTTAGATTCCTGCTGAGACCCTGTCATTTATTCTTTGCATTCATCGGGTCTACGCTACCGATTTCAGTTATTTCTTAACACTCACACGTTAAAATTGCCCATGTGTGTTCTCATCGTTCCTGGGTAGATACTAAGTGTCAATCAACTGGGGCACATACACGCATACCAGTGGCACATACCCGCCCGTGAGTATGTGCCACTGTCTGGCGGGAAGTGTTTAACGACGTATGCGACGAGATTGTGACATTATTCATGTCTTGACCGGCGCGTCATATTCGTCATATCATCTTACCCTACCATGCTAATTTTGGTTCACGCCAAGTTAAGGGGGTGACCACGAGAGCACCCAAACGTAATCGGATAGATAGATAGATAGATAGATAGATAGATAGATAGATAGATAGATAGATAGATAGATAGATAGATAGATAGATAGATAGATAGATAGATAGATAGATAGATAGATAGATAGATAGATAGATAGATAGATAGATACGCTGAAAGTCGCCGAAGTTCGCTAAGGAATACTTCGCATTTAAAATAACCACCGGACGTTACTATGGGGAATGACGCGAGTGGTTCAAAAGTTCAATTTTGATTCACATGGTTTCTATGTCTCCCGGAGATTCTTTCGACGAGTCTAAAAGCGTTGTTAAAGCTCATCAATGCGTCTGTGCTCTGCCACTTTACCTACACCATTGCCATGCACAACTGGCTTAGGTCGGAGTGGGACAAGCTCGACGTGATTATCCGAAATATCAACAAGAAAGCGCTGGGGCTTCCCGTACGCACACACACCGGGAACTTGCTCGCGCTCGGTGTGCACAACTCTGCGGTCGAGATAGCGGAAGCGCAGCAACGCTCTTAGCTGGCTCGCTTGTCCACTACGACGGCTGGTCGGCGCATACTTGGCGAGCTAGGTTTTAACCCAATGGAGCTGGAAACAAATAACGTGCGTATATCAAAACATATACAGGAAAAAGTCATTGTTGCCCCTATACCACGCAACACTCACCCTGTACACTATGAGGTACTACGTCGTCGGGCAAGGGCGATGGCTCTACTGAAGCAGGGAAAAGGTGGCGTAAATTCAAGTTTTGTTGACTCTGCAGCATATCGAGACGGCAAGAAGTTCGCAGCGGTGGTCGTGGGCGAGACGGGCTCGACTACGAACCGCGCCACGGTACGCACAACGAACCCCCAGGTGGCCGAACTAGTGGCCATCGCACTCGCTGTGTTGAATGGTCAGTGAGAAGAGGTGTACAGCGACTCCAAATCCGCAGTCAGAGCCTTTCAAAAGGGCCGCATATCAACACAGGCAGCCAGGATCTTGAACAGGTCCACCAGCGATACGATTGTCCCTCACACCATACATTGGTTCCCCGCGCATGTCGGCTCCGTAAACGGCGTTGCACTGAACCCGACCGAGTCGGCCCACTCAGCAGCGCGCGCGCTCACTGACCGCGCTGCTCTCGACCTGGGCGACGGCTCCAGTGCCGACGACGTGGGACATAAAGACACACCTACTACACACAACGAGATTACGAAGTATTACTACATGGCGAGGCGGGCATTCCCAATGCCACATTCAAAACTCAATAGACCACAGGCCGTCTCGTTGTGCTTACTTCAAACCCATTCGTACCCGTCGTTAGCACACCTAAATGCAATTTAACCTCACAAATTCCCCGATGCCGCCTGCGTCGCTTGCGGGCAGACTGCTACGTTAGCACACGTGCTCTGGGAGTGCGGGTCGCTTGGGCCGACTTCGGAGTCATCGCGGCCTCTGGTTGGTTGGCGCCGCTTTACGCGTGGTGACGTAGCGTACGCGAGGCGAAATATCAAGCCCGGCTTGATCAAGCCCGGGTGACGCGTGGCAACCTTAGCGTCTGCACTGGACCATAATAAAGTTGTTCCTACTCACTCACATGGTTAAACTGGACAGGTCGTGCTATCTAGCAGGACCCAGTTGAAACAAGCATGTCAACCATCTCGCAGGCCATGGAAGGAAATTGTTCAATAGCTGTTGTTGCTGTGGCTCCCACTATTTTCGTTCTGCTGCTTTGTCGGGGGCCGCGCAGCAAAGCCGGGCAGCGTTGCACACAGCAACAGTGACGTGACACATTCCGCTGGAGGCGGGTAATTTGAAGTGCGCAAACCCGATGCGGATCATTTTATTTTGAAATAAGCACATCCTTAGCACAAAAGTAACAAAATGAAGCTTCTGGACCACTATTTCTTCAATCAACACCAACTTAATAGTTGCCTTTAGTGTCCCTTCAAGAGCAGTCCGACAACAGAGCAAGAGGAGTGACGAACAATAGTCTTATCTAGGTGTCAGTCGGGGTATTGTGCGTGCCCCGCAAATGTTCTCTGACGCCGAAAATACTTTCTCGACCTCTGAAACGTCACTAGGTGTCCCTTGTCTGCGTCAGATCATGGAAAATGTCGGTTGGGCCTGGATACTCGGGATGATCGAGCAAGCACCTTCGCTTTAAAACCAATTTAAAATATCTTATAGGCAACGTTCGTTACTAATAAACGGGCAGAAGTGACCCCGTATGCTATCAAACACAAGTACTTCAATTTAGAGCATTATCCGCCTTCGGCCCCTCGATACCGCTCTGAAAAATAGGGCGAGGTGTTGCCATGAATCGTGCGCGGCAGTCCACACAGATCAAAACGTTACAGTCCATTCGATTCATCCTGTACTTCCAGAACTAGTTCACGGTGGTGCCGTCTGGGTGCTGTCTTTGTGCAGGCGACGTTTCAGCAAGTGCAGCAGCGACGAGACGCAGAAACGAATAAGAGAATACATATGTACTCTCTTATTTAAAAAAAAATAAAATAAAACAATCCTTTTTTTCAGTTCCATCATACGTGTCATCCCGCATTGATCATCCGTTAAATGTTGGTGTGCCAAACTCCCGAACAAACCTCTACCTGAACTCGTTTGTCCCAACGACCAGCGTGCAGTGGAATCACCTTCCAGCCTCCATCGTCTCCATCAGCGACGCTGCGCACTTCAGGTCCACTGTCAGCAATCACTTTTTGTAACCACCCCGCTGTTGTCTTTTCTCTTGATTGTTTAATATTGTACCCCTCCTCTCTGTAACGCCTTACGGCATTGAGAGTAAATAAATGAAATGAATGAAATGAAATGTCGTGCAAGCCATATATGCTACTCGCCGGCTGTCTCGAGGGTTGCGGAGGCTGTGGTTCGTAAAAAACGGCGCTGCTTACGTCGCTTGGCATGAGTCTGCCGGAAAATTTTCACTGTCATACTTGTTGCACGTCGCTAAAACAGACACGAATGCAATCGGCTGCGTCGTCTGCTGTAGCTGTAGCCATCTTGTGCTGCACGGACTCGACACCACCTCACGAGCAAGTGCGGGGAATTCGTGAACTGGCCTTGCACGACAGCTGCACTTTTTCGAAACGAATACTGCTGTGCCGCTGCCGCCATGTTGAACTCGTGAAACAAATGCCAAAGTGCAGCGCCTCCGTGAACCAGTTCACGAAGTGCAGGTGAAACGAAAGGACCTTACATCTAGGCCGCATACTTTCGGTGCTAAAGCAAGAGAGAAGTGTGCGCCATCGCGCTTGCCTCAGTAACCGTGTTTACACAAAATGTGGGATACTTCAATTTACAGTTTACTAGAACACGTGAGCGAGGTGAGGTGCTTGAGCAGTAACTGCATTAACCCAGTTGGATGGATGCAGTTGGCAGTTCACATAGGCGTGCGTAGGATTCCTTATCGGGGAGGAGTGGGGTGAGCTATGGTTCATCGCAGCATCCCCTCTCCCTATATTAAGTCACAGATTTTGCGCCCCAGCCTCCTTTTAGATGACACCTCCCTCCACCGCCCCCGTTCTGCCCCCCTCGCAAGCCTATCGCAGTCGCAGTCCCGACCTGGCTTTGGAGAGTACACCCATCCCACAAAGCCGTCGCCATGCTCGGCCTCCTGGCGCCAGCGTGGGAGCTCAAGATCATAATTGAAAATTTTGTTGAAGCGCACGGACAGAAGAGGCTGACAAGGACAGTCCTTGTCAGTGCGCTTCAACAAAATTTTCAATTATGAACGTAATCCAATTAGCCCAACTTGCCACCTTGCTGCAGCTCAAGATCGGCCTCCTTGCAGTTATTTTCCAACTCAGCGTCATCCCATCTAACATGACGCCGTTGTCCACTTATGCGTATATCTATGGTATCCGATTGCGCAATTTTAGACTTACCAGATAATCCTTTATTTATCTGTTTTGAAACTCGGCACAAGACATGCATCAACCTTCTCGCCCGGATCGTTATGTCAGGGCCGCTTTGTAACCAGCGGTCGTGGCCTCGTAACCAAATCGCAACCAGTTTAGAGCATGCTTTTAAGAGCCATTACAACCCATGCTGCTTGTGGAATGGTACCTTCGCCTTTTTTTTTTCTTTTGTGTATCCCGTGTGCAATATCGTTTTTTTGGACCCTTGAGGAGAGATTTAAAACATGATATAATTATATTTCGTTTCATGGGCCAAAACCCCCATATGATTGGCAGGCACGCCGTGCTTTACGGCCACAGAAATGTGGTGTTTAACGCGCTCTGGCTTCTTAATGCCACCGTCACGGCCGGGATCGAACGCCCGACCTTCGAGACACCAGCAGAACACGGTAGCCATGCACCACAAGGAGGAGGACGCATACCTGGTTCCTTGCTGCAACGGATAAAAAAAAAGAACAAATGGCGGTGCGACAAAAGTTAACGCAATGACTGCAAATATAACTAGCTTCATTATTGGCTCAAGTTATTCACATAAGTGCAAGCCATTCCAGTTATTGGGTTGAATTTCAAGAGTGCAGGGTGTACGCGGAAAGGCGACCGCATGGAAGCGATCGAACTGCTTCAGCTCTGCTGTGCAGGGGCTTCCGTCGCTTTCTGAGCCCGAAGATCATGTGCCGCGTAAGCCATGTCCTGCAATTTTTGTGTGTGTAAATTTTTTCTTCAATTTCTTCTCTCCGCATCACGCCGCTAGCAGATATCGCTGATAAGACGGCAAAGAACGATCCCGTCACGTAATGGCGCGACAAGATGTGGCTGCAACAGCGCATGCGCGGATATCGGAGAATCGCCGTTAAATAACGTTACGCGCGGGCTGCCCGCCTTCATTTTTCATTGGCTGCCGGGCACGCTGCGCATTCTGCAGACGGCAGTTCACCTTCATTTCGTGCCAGTATTGCTGCCGGCGCGTAACGCGGCATCCCGGTGCTTAACCCCGGCTTGTCCCAGCACGTCATAAAAATGGCAACGCCTGAGCTTCAAGTCTGCACAACATGTCACGTCAAGAACCTGCTACGGGTGGAGCGCAGGTGGGTTTCTTCTTTCTTTAAAGGTCACTCATGTTGGTTTACTCGCCCATTCTAGCTTCGAGGTTTCTCGCGGTTCACGTGATCCGTTTGCACATGCTAACGCCTTGCCCTCTTTGTTTTGCAGCTTGAACTTGGCTGCTAGAGGCCATCCGTGCCCTCGTGCTCAAGCATTATTCGTGAGACCACATTTATTTTTTTACGTTTGCTTTCATCTCCTAAGAAGTGTTGCTTTCGTTCCAGGAGCGCTGACGTAGTGTGCGTACATACTTCTGCGTATGTTTGACGTTATCACCGACGGCGTCTTCAAGGTGGACGTGCTACTGACATTGCATCGAGTAAGCAGGACTCTTGTATTTTCGTGCGTTAAACAGCGCGCGATGGGCCACTTAGCTTCAAGCTTTGTCAATCGCAGCCGTCGTCCTCTGAAGGGTCCGAATGTGTAGGGGTGTTCAAAGAGGGATATACCATGCACCGTATAGTGACTTGGCGTCTTACTCGTTGCGTTAAGCTCGGATCCGAAAACTTGGGCTCTGCGATTGCCGCGGCCATGTTGGACGCGTGTATTTTCTTAATAGCATTTCGGTTTCTGGGTGCCGCTTATTGCTTTGCATCCGCGTGCGGCGCGCGGTATCTAGTTTCTAACTGAAGCGCGCCTAATATTTAATATGCGTTTCCTTGCTCGCTTTCTTTATGCTGGTCTACCATACTTCGAAAATAAGCGTTGTTAACTTGGCGTCAGCAGGTGCACAGCTTAGGTGACATACCAAAGGCCGTAGTCGAGTATGCTGTAATCGGTGTACTATTGTGCAATGTTTACATTCGACGGGGTTTTCATATGTCAAAGTGAGTTTTTCTACAGTGTTGTGTACATCTGTGCTAACAGTAATGTCGGCACCTGGCTCTGAAATGACAACTCTTCCTCTAAAGTTATGGCTCTTTAGATACGTGTTGCTGTTAAAGCGATTCTAACTAGTTTGTTCCAATTCGTGTTGTGCTTAACATGAAAAACGGAACCCATCAGCTTTTACTTTTGTTCATAACAAGGGTCCCGTTTTGGTAGACTGCATGTCTTATGGTGGTATACGATAATTTGTCAGCTACCAGTTCGTTAACATCGCGCGTGCTGCGTGATGCCCGCAGGCAGAAAGTTTTCAACAGCTGCGTCTAAGCTATCTGCGGCACTGATTAATGCCCCCACGTTTATCTGCATACATCTATTACATCAAGTGGACGAGAGGGTGATTCCCGCTGTAGGTCATTTGGTGGAACATCGGACACATATGGCCGCGTGTTAGATTCCTTCCGGCGGCAAGCTATTTTCGTCCACTTTCTCCAGATTGACATATAACTAATATAAATAACATCCCCTATGCTTCCCATGTCTCTTGTCGGTTCTAATGTTGTGCCACAGCCGGGCTATATACTGCACCTAGGTGCAGCTTAGCCCGGCCGTGGTTGCGCTTAACGAAAAGGAGCCTTTAAGGTTTCCTTCCGTTTTCTTTTTGTTTCGATGCGTTTTTGTTCAACACTATACCCACACGAATTCTAACCAACTGCCTTGAAATACCAAATCTGTCGAACAATTTTAAAGGCATTCGATATTAGTTCAGGAAAGACATTAGCTTTGCTTATTAAGGTATATTGATTAATCGTAATTTTACGCAGTTGGTCACCATTCCTTTTTACGTAAGCGAAAGCATAAATTCAAAATTAGTGATTTGTTTTAGGTTGTATGCATTTGGAGCAAGCAATCCATACTCTTGACATAGTAGTTAGGATGTGGCTCACTTGCGGAGTCGTCGAATAAAGCCGTGCCCTCGCTGACGTGGTTGGCTGCAGTCTTACGCAGCAAAAAAAAAAAAAAAAGTAAAGACAGAGATGTACAAGTTTATTGTTGGGCAGTATTGCAATCAGCATTGGTGATTTGATTCTTGTGTAGGTGTTTTTGTGCGTAGTCTTTTCAAATTAACATATACAAACTAGGGCTTCGCTCTGTGTTACTTTATCTTGCTCTTACTTGGCCACCGTAGACCCATGAATCGGCACAACATTTGCATCAGTATGTACGTTGAGACTCGAGTCAATAATTTCACTGACTTCTCCCCAGGAGCGCTGTATTCACAACACACCATGTGCCACTGGTTATGTCCTTCTGATGGCATCACCTGCGCAGGTCTAATTCTTTGTTATGCTCGTATTCTCAAGTCAATCTTATTATTAGCTCGTGATTTTCTGATCAGTTTTGGTATTAGTGTACCTAATAAACAAAGTAGGTTGGTATTGACTAATCGATATTTTAGTTACCTTTTATACCTGTTACCATTTCACTGTCATTTAACAAGCGTAGAATAGTATACAAACACACAAAAATTCGATAACTGAAATGGTTAGTAAATGCGACCATTAGTGTTTGCAGCGATTTCTATTATCCCTGTCACAATCCGCACGCCTTCTTGCTTGGATGCATCTGTCGTTCTGTTGTATCGCATTCTGTGGCATATAACAAAACGAGTTCCTCTTATTCTCACGCTTTTGCCCCTTAGCAAAATTTTTACTTCCATATTGCGTGGCAGTGGTGATATGCCGGGGATGACTTGGCTAAGCTTTCCATGTGCTCAGCAGCCCATCCTCTGTGACGTTCTTTTGAACGAGTAGGCACATAATCTTGAAATGCTTCTAGGTTTACGGCTTCTAATTTCTGTCCATACTGCCTTCCATTTTTGCCTCGGTATATGCATGCTCTTTGCCTCTACTTTAGCGCTTTCTCGCTTTGTATTCAGTCATCTTTTGCACTTGGCTCTCATCAGTGCTGAAGTAAACGGTATTTGTCACGCTTCGGCGTCAGCAGCTGTCAGCAACAGCTGCGGGTACGTGCGCTTAGTCTCGCCCCTAGTATTGCCTGCACATTGTAAATTACTTGAACATTCGCGGTTAATATAGCTTTCCATTTTTTTCTAGAACACTTAAATTATAAGCGCATTGAACAGGTGATTCGCTCTTCTCGTCGGTCCCTCTCCTCGTTTGCAATTTGGTTGCGTTTTTGGAGTAGTAGGGTCACCATGAAATAGGTTCTCCAAGTCTTTAAAAATGAAGGCGTGTTATAAGCGTGGAAGCCTTGCAATTTCAATTCTCGGTGTTCTGATACTGTATGGGTCGTTCATACTTCTATGTAGTCGCGCTAAACGAGTTGCTACTCAGTGGTCTTCCTTCAAGGCACCCACAGCTTCATCGAAACTGGCAGACAGTATACATTGGTTTATAAAATGCCAGTAATCTAAAGTTAACTGCTTGCAATGCTTTATCGGTGCCAGCTTGCCATGGGCAACGAGTTTCATCTCTTATTGGGCTCGATTGTACATTGGTACCCAAATGCATCATTGAGCTGTGCGTTAGTATAATTAACAGATATAGTTAGCATAATTACCTTCAAGACATTGCCATAGCACTTCACTTTTCTGATTTTGTTTCTCTGGTAGAGATGCATTTAGCATTACCGTACCGGTGCTTCCACCTTGATTTTTCAATAATTTTTAAAGATAACTATACTATTGGCATGTTAACTGTAGCTGTGCGTGCTTGCAACCAGTGCTATTTTACTTCGTACGCTTCCGATTCTTTTTTTCTACTTGATTGAATCTTTAAGTCAGTAGTAAGCCAGCCGGTGAGCTTGGACGTAACATGCAGTTTCTGCAGATGTTCACAACTTTTGCCCCCCACCTTCCTAAAAGAAAAAGGCCGTGAAATATTCTATGCACGTGCTTGTATGTCCCTACCAACTCTAGCTGGTTGCCAATTTCATTGCCCATACTTCTATTGCGGTCATTTCCGTGGTACTCTCCATTTATGTGTTCAGAAAGCATTCACAATTTAAATGGGCGAGAATTCATCCTTTATGGCGAGCCTGCAATCGCCAGCACAAGAGTGGTAGGCAATATGAACCGCATTTGTGTTCTTCGGTCTCGGTGTTTGCACACCCACCCTTTCACGACTAACCTGTTAAAATTCAGCTACTGCGTCTGTCAACTCGCGCATAGCTGAGTATTTTTTTGTCCTCTTAAAAAAATTTAGGCTCGCTCTACAGCGCGCTTTGTAAAGATATCATATTTTCCACTTTTCGAAACTTCAGTAACCATTACTTTGATGTCGTTGCAGCTCTAAAAACTCTTACCGCTGCCGGGACTAGCAACTTGGAGCTCGTGTCCAAAGTGTTTCATCGCCAAAACCTTCTCGAGTACCACCACAGGGATGAGCATTGCTGCGAGCTTCAACAGCGGCATCAAAAAAAAAAAAAATAGCAGGTGAACCCACTAACAAGATTTTGCAGGGGTACGTCGGGGGTCTTTCCCATGACTGCTTAGCGGACCCTAGGCAGTAATGCCATTGCACTCCCGATCACCATTCCCGGATAATTCATTTCCTGGCGCGAAATGAGGGTTGTCTTGATTCCACCGTGCCACCCGGAATCGGCCTGTTCTATTTCGGAGTTTGCATCGACTTCAACTGGAACATCATGGACGTATACCTTGATCAATGATTTAGGTATGGTTTCCACTTCTCACTCTTCTTACTTGTGTGCTCGTCTGTAGTGTTTATTTTAGTTTGCGTCAATTTGTTAATGATAAATCTCATTCCAAGATCTCGGGGTCAAATTAAATCTTTTAGAGCACGTTAAAGGTTGGAATTTTCCGAGCCCTCCGCTAAGGCGTGTTTCGTGTTCGCCAAGTTTCTTCTTCAGATGTAAATCCTCGAAGAATTATCTAATTAAACCTAGTTGTCTTTCACTTTTTTTCTTACCGCTACAATTGGCAACTTGGCAATCCCTGCTGCTCCCAACTGGTAGAAAGCACGAGGCCTTCGTCGAGTATTGCTTGCTTTTAGTTTGGTTCCTTCAATTGACCCTTGTAATGGGAAATAACTATATGCTCAGTGTCGCAGTTGATTACGGGTAGTTTTATTATAGCCCGCGTCTTTTCAGTTTTCGTGTCAACGCAGAGTAAACACTTGCTTGTTTTTCTTACGTAGCCGCTCGTAGTCTCTACCTTGGTCAAATTCTCTGACCTGATCCGGATCTCCGCACCACTTTTCAGTCTCTATTACGCTTCAAGATTTTGGGACTACTCGGTTCTTTGCTATAAATGACGCTATAATACTAGAAAGATGGGACATGTGCGTCCTGTCTTCTTTAGTGTTCTGTCTTACCAGCACTAAGACGTCACTTATATCGTGCCTCTCCTGTGCGCTTCGGTCTTTTAATGAGCCCTCCATTTGTTGCAGGTTGCATGATTCGGTGTTCTTCATAGTTTCTTTCCCTCGAGTGAATGAGGCGTATGAAGAACACCGCGTCTTGCACAACAGTCATGCACAATGTCGCAAGACACCTGTGCCTTTGTGCATGACTCCTTGCCCGATGCCGCTCAACACCGGCTCGCGTAAGTTGAAAATTCTCTTGCCACGCGAACTGTAGGAAGTAACGAGCTATTCCTGTGTAATTTCAGCCTGTCAACTTTCACTCCTGGCGAAAGTTGATTCGGCGTCCTTCCGGGTTCGAGTGATGCCTCCCACATGATCTCTCTTGTAAGTACAAATCGTACGCTTGGTGCAATGCACTAAAGCGTCACTTATATCGTGTCTCTTGTGTGCGCTTCGGTCTTTTGATGAGCACTACATTTTTTGCAGGTTGCATGATTCGGTGTTCTTCATAGTTTCATTCCCTCGAGTGAATGAGGCGTATGAAGAACACTGCGT
The DNA here is from genome assembly GCF_013339725.1 of Rhipicephalus microplus. Taxonomy (NCBI): domain Eukaryota; kingdom Metazoa; phylum Arthropoda; class Arachnida; order Ixodida; family Ixodidae; genus Rhipicephalus; species Rhipicephalus microplus. The sequence goes on along the minus strand of NC_051171.1, from coordinate 161,379,324 downwards.
CTTGCCCAAGTCATGCACAATGTCGCAAGACACCTGCGCCATTGTGCATGACTCCTCGCCCGATGCCGCTCAACACCGGCTCGCGTAAGTTGAAAATTCTCTTGCCACGCGAACTGTAGGAAGTAACGAGCTATTCCTGTGTCATTTCAGCCTGTCAACTTTCACTCCTGGCGAAAGTTGATTCGGCGTCCTTCCGGGTTCGAGTGATGCCTCCCACATGATCTCTCTTGTAAGTACAAATCGTACGCTTGGTGCAATGCACTAAAGCGTCACTTATATCGTGTCTCTTGTGTGCGCTTCGGTCTTTTGATGAGCACTACATTTTTTGCAGGTTGCATGATTCGGTGTTCTTCATAGTTTCATTCCCTCGAGTGAATGAGGCGTATGAAGAACACTGCGTCTTGCCCAAGTCATGCACAATGTCGAAAGACACCTGCGCCATTGTGCATGACTCCTCGCCCGATGCCGCTCAACACCGGCTCGCGTAAGTTGAAAATTCTCTTGCCACGCGAACTGTAGGAAGTAACGAGCTATTCCTGTGTCATTTCAGCCTGTCAACTTTCACTCCTGGCGAAAGTTGATTCGGCGTCCTTCCGGGTTCGAGTGATGCCTCCCACATGATCTCTCTTGTAAGTACAAATCGTACGCTTGGTGCAATGCACTAAAGCGTCACTTATATCGTGTCTCTTGTGTGCGCTTCGGTCTTTTGATGAGCACTACATTTTTTGCAGGTTGCATGATTCGGTGTTCTTCATAGTTTCATTCCCTCGAGTGAATGAGGCGTATGAAGAACACCGCGTCTTGCACAACAGTCATGCACAATGTCGCAAGACACCTGTGCCTTTGTGCATGACTCCTCGCCCGATGCCGCTCAACACCGGCTCGCGTAAGTTGAAAATTCTCTTGCCACGCGAACTGTAGGAAGTAACGAGCTATTCCTGTGTCATTTCAGCCTGTCAACTTTCACTCCTGGCGAAAGTTGATTCGGCGTCCTTCCGGGTTCGAGTGATGCCTCCCACATGATCTCTCTTGTAAGTACAAATCGTACGCTTGGTGCAATGCACTAAAGCGTCACTTATATCGTGTCTCTTGTGTGCGCTTCGGTCTTTTGATGAGCACTACATTTTTTGCAGGTTGCATGATTCGGTGTTCTTCATAGTTTCATTCCCTCGAGTGAATGAGGCGTATGAAGAACACTGCGTCTTGCCCAAGTCATGCACAATGTCGCAAGACACCTGTGCCTTTGTGCATGACTCCTCGCCCGATGCCGCTCAACACCGGCTCGCGTAAGTTGAAAATTCTCTTGCCACGCGAACTGTAGGAAGTAACGAGCTATTCCTGTGTCATTTCAGCCTGTCAACTTTCACTCCTGGCGAAAGTTGATTCGGCGTCCTTCCGGGTTCGAGTGATGCCTCCCACATGATCTCTCTTGTAAGTACAAATCGTACGCTTGGTGCAATGCACTAAAGCGTCACTTATATCGTGTCTCTTGTGTGCGCTTCGGTCTTTTGATGAGCACTACATTTTTTGCAGGTTGCATGATTCGGTGTTCTTCATAGTTTCATTCCCTCGAGTGAATGAGGCGTATGAAGAACACCGCGTCTTGCACAACAGTCATGCACAATGTCGCAAGACACCTGCGCCATTGTGCATGACTCCTCGCCCGATGCCGCTCAACACCGGCTCGCGTAAGTTGAAAATTCTCTTGCCACGCGAACTGTAGGAAGTAACGAGCTATTCCTGTGTCATTTCAGCCTGTCAACTTTCACTCCTGGCGAAAGTTGATTCGGCGTCCTTCCGGGTTCGAGTGATGCCTCCCACATGATCTCTCTTGTAAGTACAAATCGTACGCTTGGTGCAATGCACTAAAGCGTCACTTATATCGTGTCTCTTGTGTGCGCTTCGGTCTTTTGATGAGCACTACATTTTTTGCAGGTTGCATGATTCGGTGTTCTTCATAGTTTCATTCCCTCGAGTGAATGAGGCGTATGAAGAACACCGCGTCTTGCACAACAGTCATGCACAATGTCGCAAGACACCTGCGCCATTGTGCATGACTCCTCGCCCGATGCCGCTCAACACCGGCTCGCGTAAGTTGAAAATTCTCTTGCCACGCGAACTGTAGGAAGTAACGAGCTATTCCTGTGTCATTTCAGCCTGTCAACTTTCACTCCTGGCGAAAGTTGATTCGGCGTCCTTCCGGGTTCGAGTGATGCCTCCCACATGATCTCTCTTGTAAGTACAAATCGTACGCTTGGTGCAATGCACTAAAGCGTCACTTATATCGTGTCTCTTGTGTGCGCTTCGGTCTTTTGATGAGCACTACATTTTTTGCAGGTTGCATGATTCGGTGTTCTTCATAGTTTCATTCCCTCGAGTGAATGAGGCGTATGAAGAACACCGCGTCTTGCACAACAGTCATGCACAATGTCGCAAGACACCTGTGCCTTTGTGCATGACTCCTCGCCCGATGCCGCTCAACACCGGCTCGCGTAAGTTGAAAATTCTCTTGCCACGCGAACTGTAGGAAGTAACGAGCTATTCCTGTGTCATTTCAGCCTGTCAACTTTCACTCCTGGCGAAGTTGATTCGGCGTCCTTCCGGGTTCGAGTGATGCCTCCCACATGATCTCTCTTGTAAGTACAAATCGTACGCTTGGTGCAATGCACTAAAGCGTCACTTATATCGTGTCTCTTGTGTGCGCTTCGGTCTTTTGAATGAGCCCTACATTTGTTGCAGGTTGCACGATTCGGTGTTCTTCATAGTTTCGTTTCATTCCCTCGAGTGAATGAGGCGTATGAAGAACACCGCGTCTTGCACACAGTCATGCACAATGTCGCAAGACACCTGTGCCTTTGTGCATGACTCCTCGCCCGATGCCGCTCAACACCGGCTCGCGTAAGTTGAAAATTCTCTTGCCACGCGAACTGTAGGAAGTAACGAGCTATTCCTGTGTCATTTCAGCCTGTCAACTTTCACTCCTGGCGAAAGTTGATTCGGCGTCCTTCCGGGTTCGAGTGATGCCTCCCACATGATCTCTCTTGTAAGTACAAATCGTACGCTTGGTGCAATGCACTAAAGCGTCACTTATATCGTGCCTCTTGTGTGCGCTTCGGTCTTTTAATGAGCCCTCCATTTGTTGCAGGTTGCACGATTCGGTGTTCTTCATAGTTTCATTCCCTCGAGTGAATGAGGCGTATGAAGAACACCGCGTCTTGCACAACAGTCATGCACAATGTCGCAAGACACCTGTGCCTTTGTGCATGACTCCTCGCCCGATGCCGCTCAACACCGGCTCGCGTAAGTTGAAAATTCTCTTGCCACGCGAACTGTAGGAAGTAACGAGCTATTCCTGTGTCATTTCAGCCTGTCAACTTTCACTCCTGGCGAAAGTTGATTCGGCGTCCTTCCGGGTTCGAGTGATGCCTCCCACATGATCTCTCTTGTAAGTACAAATCGTACGCTTGGTGCAATGCACTAAAGCGTCACTTATATCGTGCCTCTTGTGTGCGCTTCGGTCTTTTAATGAGCCCTCCATTTGTTGCAGGTTGCATGATTCGGTGTTCTTCATAGTTTCATTCCCTCGCGTGAATGAGGCGTATGAACAACACTGCGTCTTGCCCAAGTCATGCACAATGTCGCAAGACACCTGCGCCATTGTACATGACTCTTGCCCGATGCCGCTCAACACCGGCTCGCGTAAGTTGAAAACTCTCTTGCCACGTGAACTGTAGGAAGTAACGAGCTATTCCTGTGTCATTTCAGCCTGTCAACTTTCACTCCTGGCGAAAGTTGATTCGGCGTCCTTCCGGGTTCGAGTGATGCCTCCCACATTTCTCTCGTAAGTATAGGGGAGACCCGCTCAAGTTTGCCCGGCGACGCCAGCGCTTGCCTTTCCCCGGCCAGAAAAAGCGCACAACAGTAGTCTTCCGACCCTTCCCCTCCCTTTGGCTTCCACGCATTTGCGAAGCACGCGCTGCACGTGAAACGTCCCTCGTTCCGCGATGTCACCTCAATAGAAAAGGGGGTCACATTGCTGCATCAACTGTCACAATAACTATGCAAACACGAAGAGGTCGACTCCCCCAGTGAAATTCTACCGATTCCCAAACCGATGGTACCAAACAAGCAGACGACAGAAATGGATTGAAGCAGTGCGCCGAAATAAGTATGTAAACATTTTTTTTTTCATAAATATTAGCACGCGCACAATGCATTGAAAATCACGGGTGTTAATTCCTGTGTCACCGTTCCTCGAAGAAATGTTTTATGCTGCTACTATTATTCGATATTGTTGGGGACTTAGTAGTAGTTGAAGCTGTGTGCACATGTGGTATTGGTAATGTGTTGTTATAAATTTTTAAATCTACGCAGCGCCGACGGAAGTGTGTGGTTGCAAAAGCTTGGACAACTATGAAAAAAAGAAAAAAAAATGAATTAGCCGTTGTTGCACGTCCGTTGGCAGATACAGTGAACTAGATGTTACTGAGCGTGCGGGGTTAGAACAACACGGTGCATTTTTGATACGTGACCAAGATAAAATGCATTTATAGCAATGCGCTCTTCCCTTGCAGATTAGACACGCACAAAAATTTCTCTGAAAGCTGGGCGCTCATCATGATGGTACGCACGCTGTTCGTGAACTCAAGGTACCCGCGATGAGAACGGTGATAATACAAGGAAAGACACGCAAGATAGATGTAAATTTTCGTTGTGGGTCAGAAAGAAGCCCCAAGTAGACCATTTAGTTTTGAAGTGCTGTGTATATACCGCCCGATAACTTGGGTGGGTGCTAGTAAATTAAGGTATCCCAACTAATAGCAGTCACAGTGCAAGAACCGTTTAACCTAAAGCACGAGAAGCGGCCTTACCCATGCATCCAGTAACAAACATAGTGCATAGTACAGAGTAAACCAAATAAAACAGGTATATAATTATGAACGTACAGAAAGTTTCATTCACCTCTAACGTCGTAAACAGCGTTGTCTTTCACTTGCGAAACGCACTTCGCTCTGACGAGGACGGCGTCGTCTGCTACAACTTGCTTCGCTGCCCTTTTACCAAATTGCTGCCACGAAAAAAAAAAAATTCAGCGGCATCCTATTAAATGCGTACAGAGCGCATACATCATAACGGCGCGTGACGCGACTCTCAAAAACGCGTGCAGAACGCGTGCAGAACGCGTGCAGAACGCGTGCAGCGTGCGAGCAAAGCAACGCGTTTTCAAGCAGGTTGAATGGGACAGCGGAGAGGCCAACACTCGAGTAACCAGTTTTTTCCCCACATTGACTGACAGCGCCACGCTCCGCAGCGCCTCCCTCGGCGTGGGTCTCCTCTATAAGCCCTACGCTTGGTGCAATGCACGAAAGCGTCACTTGTATCGTGCCTCTTGTGTGCGCTTCGGTCTTTTAATGAGCATTCCATTTTTTTTGCAGGTTGCACAATTCGGTGTTCTTCATGGTTTCATTCCCTCGCGTGAATGAGGCGTATGAAGAACACTGCGTCTTGCACAAGTCATGCACAATGTCGCAGGGCACCTGTGTCATTGCACATGACTCCTTGCCCCATGCCGCTCAACACCGGCTCGCGTAAGTTGAAAATTCTCTTGCCACGTGAACTGTATAGGAAGTAACGAGCTATTCCTGTGTCATTTCAGCCTGTCAACTTTCACGCGTGGCGAAAGTTGATTCGGCGTCTTTCCGGGTTCAAGTGATGCCTCCCACATGATCTCTCATGTAAGTGCAAGTTGTACGCTTGCTGCAATGCATGCAAAGACCCGTTCACTGTTAAAAGATAAAAAAATGCTCGAAATGAGCACCTTTCCTATTACTGGCCCCTTAACTGCAAGAGGATCGGGCGCTTTACTATTGTGCGCTTACTATGCGATGTGCGCTTTACTATTTCGTCGGAAAGAGTCTGAGCTGGCAACCACCAGTAGCCTTATGCCAATCTAAAACCTTGTTTTAGGGGTGAATCTACTTAAGGCGTGGGCCTGTACATCCTCCGATGTATGTAGCCACTGGTGGCACGTGTCCGCTATAGAGCGCATATGTGCCTCAGGGGATGCGACTTGGGAGATGGCGGGTACTTGAAGTGTTCACTAAATGGACGCATGGACGGGCGGGCACATACTAGCAGGCGGACGGACGGATGGGTGGATCGATGCGCGGAGTGGGTATGTGCCACAGGGGTGCGGGATAGCAGTACTAGGAGTGTTCACTACGAGGACGGATGGATGGACTCGCGGACGGATCGACGGTAGCAACAGCAACGGACGGGCTGACGGATGCTTCGCCCCACTGATAATTCACTCCGCGGATATGCTGTGATCTTTCTATGCAAGAAAATTAAATCGGGACATGATCTGCGTGTAAGCGTTCCCGTTAACAGTGGCCGCGTCTGTACAGTACTCGCGGATTTGAATGAGAAGTTTTCAATACGACTGGTGTGCACAATTGCTTCAAACAACCACGTCAGGTCGTGACAAATCTGATCTCTAAAGATGGTGTTGGCTGTGCTGTACGCATTCGAGTCAAAATTGCGTTGTTACCCGCGCTGACGACTGTGAAACAGGACAACTTAATGCAAGTAACGTGCACTTTTCTTTCCAATCTGAGAGTGCTGTACGTACGGTATCTTCACGGCTGGTACGCATCACAGTAACTGAGAAGCTAAGGTGTTGCATAGCGCTACTAAGTTAGAGGACATGGGTTCGATTACTGGCCAAGGGAGCCACATTGCCATGTAGGTAAACAGCAGCGCCACCAGTATACACATCTCGCAGTTTTCAACGGGACATACCTTTAGTATATGCGACTTCTATGAATAATGCGCTCGCTAAATATAAGCAAATATAGCTGCTCAAGCTAACTTCAGTCATTGTGCAAGTGTTTGACTGAAAATTACAGACACAAACTGTAAACGCTGTAAACGAAAGTGCCTTTAAAACAGATTTTTTTTCCAACTCTTAAATATTTACCCTTGAATTCGGAGCACATTAACGGGGCTTCAAGAGATCGCAAGTATTTCGTCCGTAGTTTTCTGCCACAGTGTGCTTTGCGATTGTACCGTGCATATTTTATGCGATACTCCAGAATTTGATTGCAGCTCTGCAAACTATACGCTCTGCCAGGGCAAAGGAACACTAAGCGGGGACCATGGACGAAGGACCAAGCTGTTTTCCTGGCTGTTCTGAAGAATGATTGCCTTGATGTTCTGGTGAGGAGCTCCATCGAATTGTTGAGAGAAACGGGGTTTGGCGAGGGTGGTTTGCATTTTACATCACCACACGCCAGTTTTCTCGCACAGTCTCATTTCAAGCTTAATTGTGCAGGGCATTGGTATAGCAATTTTGGTGCATCTGCCACTGCGGGTGTTCTTCGCGACGAAACCGAAAGGGGACTGGCTGAGGAGATGGCACTTCTAGCTTCGGACTTCACAAACATCAAGTTCTACGCGTCTTTAGTGACAGGTCATGGCCGCAGCAAAAGGATGAGCAGCACAACACGCACGAAATGTAGTTTTACTCTACGCAATTAGTCGCGAACAGGACGTTCTGGAGAAGCACAAGCCTGACTGTAAAGTTGAACGTATAGGTCCATATATTACTTTGTCCCTACTTGTTATTCTGTGGGTATAGTCCTCGTCCGGTGCCTTTCTTCTTAATGGTTCACCGATATTAAGTTATGCTGTGGCCACAGTCACTACACCAGTCGTGTAGCACACGGGATGTTTAGCGGACACTAGGCAGTCTTTAGCAGTTGAAAGTCTTTTTATATTTTCGTAGGTAGGCTGCCCCACTTCGTAGGCCGTTGCGCACCCATTCACTGTTTCGTGCCTGTTACTTCTAGTACTGAACGTGGTTTTCGCGGACGAAAGCGCAATTATCTTCCCTGCTTAGTTGTGCTCGCGTTAACCAATCTTCATAGTTATATCAGCAGCGCCGGCGAGTAGTGTCCATGCCGCGATGGATGTACATGATAGTTTTAGGGATGAAGCTCCTTAAGCCATGGGTCGTGCGTCCCCGGTAGTTATCCACCTCTCGTTTAGTCCTTGCAATGTTTCTGCATGACGGAACTTGTTTATAATGAATATACGATAAAAGGATACGAGATGGCGGTTAACAGTACGTTATGTTGGCTTAGTTGGTACATATTAGGCTTACTAGAGGGACGCACGGATGATCGCACGGACGGATGCTTCGCCCCGCTCACAATTCAATCCTTGGATATGCTGCAATTTTCTTGGTATTCTTGAACTCTCGGGTCTACTTGTAACATTCCCTGTTACTATATACCGCAGTACCTGTACCTCTACGGCTTGCGTTCCATTCCTACGGTCCCGCTTGGCCTCCGGTTCCGGTCTTCAAGCCTGGGCTTCTATTATGCTGAAATTTGAGGATATCATGCACGGGTCGTCCATGGGGCTTGCTGTTAAGATTGGTACGTGTTGTGCATAGTTTTCAGCTTTTCTTACTTCAAGAGTTCTCATCTACCTTTCAGTTCTTGGTGGCCGCACTCGTATTCCTAACTCGAGGTGACTGCCATGCGTTGGTGTTCAAGTGCTGTCGAGGAAGTTCGTGTGCCATCAAGGGATGCGTGTTCATACCTAGTGCAAGACGTCTGGACTTCATTGGCTGCTTAAAAGCCTCTTGTGAGTTTGTGCTATAAACCTGTACTAGCAGAAGTGTTATTGTGAACAGTAGGAGTGGGAACACACGGGTGGGTGGAAAACTCGATGCATGGGGATTCGGGGCGGCTCCTATCTGAAACTTACTGAAGGTGCTGTGGTTCCATTAAATGCCGGCACGCCCGCCTTGTTATCGCAGAGATTAAAAAAAAAAGATGTCGTCGGCCACTCGCTAACATAAGCAAAACGTTGCTGTGTGCCATCTTTAGCTATGCTCTAAATGTCGCGTTTAAATTCTCTTGCGGGCGTGCATGCATGCGTATACAAAATGAAAAATCGAGATACAGCAAAGTAAACTTCGAAAAGTCGCGCCTGACTGCGTATGCGTAGGCGGTGCACTGTCAAGCTTTCGTCTCGTTTCCCACGCACTAAAAATATGAACGCGTGGTTGGAGTGACGATTCGTGAGAAAACGTCGCAGTTTCCACCATTTTTGAGTGCTATAAGAGTATGTCGGACTCGAGGCTATCCACCGCATGCTCTTGCGTTTCTATAGTAGTGTTCGTGGTAATACAATGAGAATACTTAAGAATTACAACTGGCTTTTGTCATTACAGGGTCCTCAGATTGCGCAACCAATTTCTTTGGCTCTTTTGGTGCAAGCGCACATCTGACCAGCCCCTTGCATATTCCTTCTGGCTCTGAACGGGTCTGCGTGGTTGACATCCTCTCAACACTGCCTCGCGTGAGGGTCTCTCGTATTCCGAGCAATGCACAAGCCTATGCAGACTATATATACCGTTTCAAACGCCACATTTTGGGAAAAAGTACCGCACACTTTCGTTTTCAGTCAGCAGTTTGGATCGTGTCATTTAGACTCGAACTCAAAGACCAGAGTGAAGATTATTTTTTAGAGATGATCACATTAGTCTCGACATAACGTGGTTATATTGAGCAATCTGGTATACCAGCCGCTTTCCTAAAAAGCTTCATATTACGTTTGAATCCATGAGTATAAAGAGTTCTCAATAAATCGAGGCAGACATTCAGGGCTAAGTGATGCAGACAGTTGCGTTTCCGCAGTCTTCATCTCGCGTCATATTATGTAACGTACTTTCGACATGATCGCTTGAGTTAACGCTTTGATCTCAGCCAAAAGGCTGCTTGCGTTAGTCATCACTGCCTTTAGCAGCTGTATTCGAAGCGACATGAGGTTATCTCGAGCAATTGTGAATACCGCAACTGCATGTTTTGTTTCCATTGAAACGAAGGAAAAACTTGGAAAAGCCGTTGATGCGATAAATCACATTTGTCCCTGCAAGTGAATTAACTGCAATGCTGAAAACATTACTGGTGACCCTGTTTTTTTTTTTTCGATCAAGCGAATGAGATTGAACACTTCCATTATAGTAAGAGATTGCTTCATCATCTTGGCCGAATTTTACCAGTCTACTGCACTACAAAACACATTGCTTACAATTTTATAACTAATCTATTACTAATGTTGCGATTGCAACTGCCCTTGAATAGTATTTTCAGTCCGTTATGTACTTAATATAACTGCAAACTTCCTCCCTTGCAATGTGCAACAACGTCTACTATTATCACTTTCACGTGGTGGTATAATCAACTTAATGTAAAAACTACATACTGGCGCCCATCGGCAAACTAGTGCACATCGGTAAAACAGGTGCCTCGTGATTAACGCGTGCTTCCTTTCCTTTCTAGCCTGCCAATCTGTGTCTGGTACATCCAACGGACAACCTCGCCGGTCCTCTGCATGCTTCTTCCAGCCTTTGCTTCACGAACCTCGTCGAACATTCTTCGTAACAGTATTGGATCTCTCTGCTTGGCGGTCTATACAGTGACATGGGCAAGCACATTTTCTTTTTCTGGTCACTGCTTTCGTAGGCTGTCTTTGCATATCGCCCAGCATGGGTGAGCCTTCATGTATAATGAAATACTTTGCAGCATTTGGGCTGATCTCTTGGAATCCTGCCTTAGCAAAGCATGTTCAAGAAGAGTAGGGGAGTGTCTGCGCAAGCCAGACACTCGCAGCATTGTGGTATGCGTGGGTTCAGGCGTGCACACTGAGGGGTGGGGGCAGTCTACCTCCATACATTCACTTGATAGTCGGACGCCGCAACAAACCTCTCCCCCCCCCCCCCCCCCAAAAAAAAAAAAAACTCTGCGCACGCCTATACGTATCTTTCGCGTCAAGAATGGCTCGAAATAGTAGGCACGAAGAAGACTGACTACAAGGGGCACACACGGAGAGGGAGGCGCCTCCATTTTCGCCAATCTTCCCTGAGCCTACTGTTCCAAACCAATCTCGATGAAACATTTTGCAAGGAAATCGTATGGCCACCAGCGAACCTTTGCCCAATGAAACAATTCAGGAATTTTGATACGTGCCTATCTGATCAAGGACATTTTCACCAAACTCGTTCGCATTATCTTAAAACAGCAGGCACAGGTATGCAAACACATGGGCATCTTTCTGCAGACACACACGCATGCTTTCGAAATTTATTACAGGAGTGAGTGAACAACTCGGAACCTCCACCCTTACCGCTGAAGCGGAGCACTGCGCACACGATTGGGTAGGCCGTTTGAACCGTTCTCGGTGCCGCTTTCACACCGTGAAGTTTGAACAACGTACCCACTGGTGATTGCAGTGTTACGCTTCAGGGGTAAGAGTGGAGGTTCCCAGTTCACTCACTCCGGTAATAAATTTTTAAAGTATGCGTGTGTGTCAGCAGACAGATGTCCATGTGTTTGCATACCTGTGCCTGCTGTTCCGTCCATATCTACCAGGCATGCCCTTAAGATAATGCGAGCGAGTTTAGTGAAAAACTCTTTGATCAGATCGGCACGGATCGAAATTGCTTAATTGTTTAATTGGGCAAGGGTACACTGGTGGCAGTGCGATTTATCAGAAGATTCCTCAAGTTGAATGCCGTAACTGATCGCAGCACGACAGCCCACGAAATGGTGGGAAAAACATCGAAACAGATCTTTCAGACTTTCAGATCTTTCAGACTCTTTCAGCTTCGGGCAGAAGCCTGTCGGGATCGCATAATAGCTGAATTCCTGACGAATAAGTCGGATTAAACGACGCTCCCGTCACTTAACATGTTGCCGTGAATGCCACGAGGTGTCGCACACCATGTGCACCTCGCTTTCGGGGAGCCCTTAAAACGTGGTAATCGCGTTGACAGTGGCTGCCTAGGGGCCTAATGTGAATAAATTGATCTGATGTGGACACGCTAAAATTCTTAACAGACCTAGTCCCTCCATTTTACGGACCCTTTTTTCCACACCTGCACATACTATTTTACTCCCTTGCGGTGCTCCAGCAATTTTGCTCCGTACATGTGATCAAGTAACATGCTAATGCACGCTTTTTGCCTATATATTGGATTCCAAAGACTGCCTGTGCTCGCCACTATACCATTGCACTTGTGTTTCATCGGCGCAACTCGTCATGCGAAATATTCAACTGGCTATCTAACCGCCGAACTACGTCGTCGAAGTTGTGCACACTAGTGCACTTAGAGACGTATGCTTATTGGAAATAGACTCGACGCGAAACTGAATTTAAACTGTTAAATTGTGTAAGTTTCGGGAGCATCCAATAGCTGAAAATGGTTACTACTGCAAGACTAAACAAATATTTCGCTTTCTGTTGTGTCCGCTGTGAACTTGTTTTATGTATACCTTACCAAATGAAACTAAGTCAAGAAAAGTATAGGCGAAGTTATTTGCTCTACCACAGGGTAATCACTTAAATTAAAATAAATTAAAGTGGACAAAAATCGGGCATTCTATCTTTTGGATCTGACCCCCAGAACCTTCAAAGCACATTTCTAACGCTGTACCAATCGAACTTGGGCGAGTGTTCTCGTCGACTTGGGTCTGTGCAAGTGATTCCTAGAACTGTTAGCCAGATCTACTTCAGGGCAAGGTGACAGGTGTGGAAAATTTTCACTAGAGGATGGCACGTCACTTTTGCTCGAGACGGCTGATGGCTAATAAAACATCGGGTGCCAACCTAGGCTGTTAACTGTACCATATATGGCGAGCTTCCAGCTTCGAATGAACAAAAGGGGATCGTTTTCATAGGCTTATTGTTTTGTTAGAGGCAACCAAATAAATTGAACAATCAGTCCCACGGAAAGCATAGATTGTATTATTTAACTGTTGCGTAGCAATTATGACATTAATTGATGCGAATCGGAGTGCGCAAAATCTCCCTTTTGTCCGTGGTATTTGAACCCCCAAGTTCCGCATATTGCGTCTGATGCTCTACCAATTATAGAAAAAAGGCCCTTCTTTCATCCGTTCCTGGTATGGTGGTAGTAGAGGCAAGCATAAATTCAGCATTGTCTCAAAGACTGTGTTCTCCTTGATCTTGCATTACTATGTGCACCTTGTGTATATGTACAACACATAAACAAGAATTATTGGTGTTTTTACAGCTTCTTGACCTTCAATGTCGTCCAGTGGATTATCTGTGGAAACATGTGGCCATGCCATCCCTTCATCCACAACGAGTCGTCTTCGGGTTCCTGTCTCTTGCTTGCCTTCCTGGGGAATGTGCCATGCAGCAAAGCCCATCGATGTGGCCAGCCCGTCTGTCTTCATTTCGTTAAGGGACTACCTTCAGTGTAGCTGCCAATCACTGCGCTGTGACCGATGGCGGATGAAGAGTGGGCGACGGATTACATTTCACCTTGCCCCAGCGAGACATGCCAGAATTCTCCGAATCCACCCTGGGGCCTGTGAATCGCTGCGATACATCCTCACGTCGGTGTGCGTCAGGGTCACCGCGCAGCGCTGTTCAAAGTATAATCTGTCGTCATGTTGCACCTCTACACTCTCTGTATGACAGCTGAACAGCGCAACATTTATAGCGACTGTTGTACTGTTCGACCCATGTTGTTAAGTTGTACAAGCGTAACGTTTGAAGCATCGTTTCGCAATGTTCTTTCGCCACCATATACGATTGCAGTGCGATTGGTCAACCTATTTGAATTTTTTTCTTAGCCATGACAAAGGCATCAATTCAAATTGTGCTATGTAGTGGCATATTGATGCTCTTCTACTTTAAACTGCATGAAAACTTCGGAAACTTGGCTAAATTCATCTATCAATCTGTGTAACCGGGAGGCTCTCTTCATGCGTGCATGTGTTGCACGTGTTTGTTGCATATCTTGCGCTCTCCCATTTCACCCATTCATTACTGAGCTCGGTGCTCCTTTGATTCTGTCTTGAGGTTATTGTGCGGACGCGCTCTGCAGCTTCTCGTTTGTCCCTGAAATAGTGATTCAGCTGAAGCATCGTTACGTGCGGGTAATAGAATTAATTTCCTTAGAGTTTGTTTTCTTCTGGTATTCTGGTTGGAGGGCGTCCACAGAATTCGTGTATGGTTCGTTGCTAACGCTTGGTCATATGGTTCACCCAACTACCTGTTAAATCTTTCAGTCCGTTTCTGCTGACTTTCCAACTCGGAAGTGCGTTTTGCATGCTTCGGTGTTGCTTCGCCGGGCCGGTAAGCATGTGAGAGCATCAATATGCCAAAAAGAGCACAATGCGACTGGTGGGTGTGGAGGCGGGCCATAATCACGACAAACAAAAAAAAAACTTTCACTAGGATTAGTCTGTTTTGACATGTATGGCACGTAATGGTTGCCCCTTTTAGGGTCTGTACATCATCCGATGTTGTGCGTAGCCACCAGTGGCACATACTCGCTCTAGAGTGAGTATGTGCCACAGAGGATGCGAGATGGGAGATGGCGGTACTTCGAGTGTTCACTAGATGGACACATGGGCGAACGCATGGACAGACGGACGGATAGACAGACTAGCTGTTCACTAGATGGACGCACGGGCGAACGCATGGACGGAAGGACGGATAGACAGCCTAGCAGACGGAAGGATGGACGAACGCGCGAAGCGGATATGTGCCACAGGGGATGGAAGATGCGAGATGGCGGTACTTGGAGCGTTCACTAGATGGACGGATGGATGGATGGATGAACGGAAGCAAGAACGAACGGACGGACGGATGGACGCTTCACCCCGCTCATCATTAACTCCGCGGATATGCTGCGATTTTTATTTTTATTTAGCCTGTTACTGTTTTCTGTATGCTTTTGTAGAAAACAAATACACGGACACGAGGACAAAAAAAAACAAAAAAACGTGGGGTGCTTATGTACTTTGAGGAGACGAAGCTTTTTTGGTTGTGGGTCGTGTACCACGCAGTGGTACGTTGCAGTAGTAGCCACTTCTAGTTTCAAGAATTGCTCACTAGATGGCGTTGTTTATGGCCTTGGCAATAACATCATTAGATGGCGAGTGCTTTTCGTGTAGGTAACGATTTCTTATAGTCGATTGACAGAGAGACGCTTCGCCCCACTCATCATTGACTCCGTGGATATGCTGTGAATATTGAGCGAGTTTTTTTTTTTCTGGGGAAGTTCGAGAATGTTGATTGACAAGAAACATTCTAGAACTTCCCCGGAAAGCTTAGTCTCTTAGTTGTATTGAAGGGGGCGTGTTAATTTTTTTTGCCAGCTAGCATTTAGGACATTTTAGGTTGCTGGCGGAACTAGCCTTGCAAAATTTGTAGGCAATTGCCCCACCTGGTTTGTTACTTGCCTACAAACAATGGTGGGCATGTATAGCTTAGAAATAATAAAGATAAATGCAATGAATACATTTTCTTAACCCTGTTGATCAATATGTGGTCGGGAACAACTTAAGACCCGCCCAGATGACTAAAGCACGGTCGCCGGTCACCTGTGACTAAAGAAATAGCCCTGCTCGTGCACTTTGCGACGTCCTCGAAAAAGAAAGTGACTGGTTGTTGACAGCCGGGGCACATGCGCATTAATACTGACCTTTGCTACGTTCATTCTAATCCGTAGTACTAACACATGCAGTCTTTGCCCAGTAAGGTGAGTTCCCATCTAGCTTCCATATCTGACCTGTTTGCACGCGTAGGTTTTTGAACAGATTCTTTGTTAAGGGACTTGTTCTGTTGTGTTCATTTACATTGTTATAAATTGTGTGGTTATATACATAAAAATAAAATGCACATTGTGTGTGACGTTTTCTTACTTGAAGCTTGCTGGTGCTCGGCCAATCGAGTGCTTCTCTGCTGCCTTGACTGGTGGCGCCCAGAGTGCTGCTCTGCGACTCATTCATAAAATAAACTGCTAGAACGGCAAATGCAACATGTTCACAAGATGGAAATCCAAACAAAGCAGAAAAGTGGCACCAGAGATATACATTCAACACTGCGTGTTGCTGGAGTTTTTTTCGACAAGTGGTCTTGCCTTCATGAAGAGAAAAAAAAAAAGGGGGGGGGGGGGCTTGGACAAGATGGCTTTCCAAATTGTTTGTTACAGCAATTCCAAGAATTAATGATCTACCATCAAAATGGGCCATCAGGGTGATCGCAATATTTTGTCTGTTTCTCCCCCTATCGTTCACACAAGGAGGTACATATGACATTTCCAAAGTACTAATAGTAAAGGTTTGGTGGACAAGTTACAAACTTAACATGCAGATGCAATCTCGTCATTTTTGATTGACATCTCTGCCGTGATGAGGTCTGGTGTCCAACAATAGTTACTTGTAAAGCAGTAAAACATGTTTTCTGGACTGGGCGTACCTGAATACTCCTATTTTGCGGGCCATGTTTGCTGTCAAACCCAAGGTGTTCAGTTCGATACTTTCAGTAGGCATAAAGGAGCTGCTCGATATCGAAGTTGATGTTGGTGCTGGAAGTCAGGTTTCGTGGGCTGAAATGCCACAGAATCTTTCGAAGCTATTGTCGAACGCCCCGGAAAAGCCTTTGCAAAGGTAAGTCTTGCTTTACATACTTGCTGGATGTTACCAATCGAGGGCGCCGCCATCGGAGGGGTATAACTGTCCTCTAATATATAATACTGCCCGCCTCCTCTTGACTCCCCCCCCCCCCCAAAAAAAAACATGCTGATAACAGAATAAGTTCCCAAACTACCCCCCCCCTCCCCAGAATGAGCTTGCTTGAATTGGGTGCCCCACCCAATAAAAAAAAATATCCTCGTGTCACCGCTGTAACCAATTAACCGAAATTGTTCCTTCGCGTAACATGACACGACAAGGATATTATTGGCTCGAGCAAATATTTAGTGGAGCCGTACCCCCCCCCCCCCTGGTTCACGTTCAATTCAATTCAATTTTATTTTCCAGTTTATGCATACTGGATGGTGACGCCACCCTCGAGAAAACCGGAAGTCGAAATTCCGTCTGCATAGAGTTGAGTGTAAACAAAAAAAAATCATGTTCTGTACTCTGGCTGGCACTTCACTAACTTCTTAATTAGGAGTAAGTATTTGCACTGAAATTAATTCAATCTGTTTTCAAGTATTGCTGTTGGCAAGGTACAGTGTAGAACATTTGTAGTTAATCTTTTCCATTGCCCGGGACGCACAGACGAATCTTGTAGCTTATAGCGGTCTTAAGCCCCAACCACGCGTACCTGGTATACACCGCGCCAGCCGCGTGTGGCGTGTGGATTTGGCGTCGCGTCGCGTTTATATAAAAGGGACAGGGGCGCACATGGGAAGTGTGCAAGCCGTGCACGCGCTTAAGCGTGAGCAATAGAGACAGCAACAAAAAGATGAAAACACGGGAGCAATAGCGAGATAGAAACAGAGACACCCTGCACTCCCGAATACTTTAAGAAAAGCAGCCGAGCCAGAACAGTCAGGAATGGCGCGTTTGTAGAACGAAGAACACTAGAACACACGATAGGAGTATGTAACTCCAACCAAAACCACCCGGCACTGCTCCCCCCCCCCCCCTCTGACATAGTCCCCCAGCCAATCCCGCCCAATAGAGAGCAGTGGGATGTCTTGCTTTGCAGCTCCACCCTAAAAGACCAGCTGCAGCTCGTTACAAGGGGCCAGGCTGCCAGAAACGCACTTGGATTCTGTGAAGATGAAACCACTTCCTTCCAGCGCATTCGCCAGAGAGTTCATTAATAAAGTTTTTCATTCATTCATTTCAATATATAGCAGTGTATCCAGGACATCACACGAGCTCGCTAGACAGCCTATAGACGCCACCGTGTCAAAGACGCAGTGTTGCATTTCGGAGCCTCCGCTGGCTCTCGGCCTCCACTTCACGCAAGTTCACGAAGCCGAAACAACACGATAAGAAAGGGTTCATGATACTATTGAGGGCACATAGGGTCGCTGCAAGGAATGCCGCAAGGGGATCATCACGCATGGACAGTTTCGGTGTACGGCCACCTTCAGGCTGTGAATAGGCCATTGACTCTACTCACGACTCGAAAGAGACAGATGCAAAAGGATAAAGGTGCAGCACGGTTAAGCTATAGCACGTCTACTGCAATTAGAAACATTAGCAGAAACCACGGTGCATCCCGGATGGTCCACACACGTCGCCCGTACAGTGACACAAGATGCACAAAGACACCGCAGGAAGTATATTATCACCGGTAAGGTGCAGTTACCTGGCTTACTGGCGTTTGCACTCTGCAGGTGCCGGCGCATAGCTTAACGCTTAAGACGCTTGCGTTTTGAGCGGAGGGGCTAGGTTCGACTCCCAACACTGTATGAGAGGTAACTTTATTTTTCGTGGAACAATAAACAGTTAGAATAATAGTTTTTTATTGTTTATATTCGTTCTAGGTGACATAAACATGAACAGACAATCAATTTTAGTCATTGATTGCGTTGGGTGCTGATGCTCTACACATCGTTGATGAAAAATGATAGACCATTCCACAAGGTTTTCAGCGTAGCGAAAGAATGCAACAATGTGCCATGTTCGTTTGATCAAGCAAACGTCCGACGATATACCATTGCTTAGGGTCATCGGGGAAGTGGTGTTTACAATGCAAGAAACATGAGGCAAGGGTTCCCCTGATGTGCTGGCTTCCCCGCATAGATGGTCAAAACTAGTAAAAAAAGTTGAGGCCCTTATCATCCCTGTAAGGCTCAACTTTTGTCTGACGTCAAAACTTCTCACGTGGCTGTGCTATACGTTTTTCCCCCTAAAAAGTTGGCTTCCCGCAATGCGTGTTAAAAACCAGTGAAAAAAAGTTTAGGCCCTTATCAGCCCTGATAAGGCTATACTTTTGTCTGACGTCACAACTTCTCACGTGGGCGTACTGTGCGTTTGTTCCGAGCCAAAGGTTCCCCTGAGAAATTCGCTTCCCCACAATGCATGGTCAAAACCAGCAAAGAAAGTTTAGGCCCTTATCAGCCCTGATAAGGCTATACTTTTGTCTGACGTCACAACTTCTCACGTGGGCGTACTGTGAATTTGTTGCGAGCCGAAGGTTCCCCCGAGAAATTGGCTTCCCCACAATGCATGGTCAAAACCAGCGAAAAAAGTTTAGGCCCTTATCAGCCCTGATAAGGTTATACTTTTGTCTGACGTCACAACTTCTCACGTGGGCGTACTGTGCGATCGTTCCGAGCCAAAGGTTCCCCTGAGAAATTGGCTTCCCCACAATGCATGGTCAAAACCAGCAAAGAAAGTTTAGGCCCTTATCAACTCTGGTAAGGCAATACTTTTGTCTGACGTCACAACTTCTCACGTGGGCGTACTGTGCATTCGTTGCGAGCCGAAGGTTCCCCCGAGAAATTGGCTTCCCCACAATGCATGGTCAAAACCAGCGAAAAAAGTTTAGGCCCTTATCAGCCCTGATAAGGTTATACTTTTGTCTGACGTCACAAATTCTCACGTGGGCGTACTGTGCGATCGTTCCGAGCCAAAGGTTCCCCTGAGAAATTCGCTTCCCCACAATGCATGGTCAAAACCAGCGAAAAAGTTTAGGCCCTTATCAGCCCTGATAAAGCTATACTTTTGTCGGACGTCACAACTTCTCACGTGGGCGTACTGTGCATTCGTTGCGAGCCGAAGGTTCCCCCGAGAAATTGGCTTCCTCACAATGCATGGTCAAAACCAGCGAAAAAAGTTTAGGCCCTTATCAGCCCTGATAAGGTTATACTTTTGTCTGACGTCACAACTTCTCACGTGGGCGTACTGTGCGATCGTTCCGAGCCAAAGGTTCCCCTGAGAAATTAGCTTCACCACAATGCATGGTCAAAACCAGCGAAAAAGTTTAGGCCCTTATCAGCCCTGATAAGGCTATACTTTTGTCTGACGTCACAACTTCTCACGTGGGCGTACTGTGCGTTCGTTCCGAGTCAAAGGTTCCCCTGAGAAATTGGCTTCCCCACAATGCATGGTCAAAACCAGCGAAAAAAGTTTAGGCCCTTATCAGCCTTGATAAGGCTTTACTTTTTTCTGACATCACAACTTCTCACGTGGGCGTTGTGTACGTTTGCTTCGAGCTAAAGGTTCCCCTGAGGAGTTGGCTTCCTCGCAATGCATAATCGAAGCCAGCAAAAAATTTTGAGGCTCTTATCACCCATGATAAGGCTCAACTTTTGTCTGACGTCACGCCTTATCACGTGGGCGTACTGCACGTTCGTTTCGAGCTAAAGGTCCACCTGAGGAGCTGGCTTCCCCGCAGTGCATGGTCAAAACCAGCGAAAAAAGTTGAGGCTTTATTACCCCTGATAAGGCTCAACTTTTGTCCGACGTCACGTCTTGTCACGTGGGCGCCCATCACGGCAAGGTGTGGCGTCAGACAAAAGTGGGGCTTTATAAATTGTGATAAGAGCCTAAACTTTTTTTTTGCTAGTTTTGACCACGCATCGCGGGGAAGCCAACTTATCAAGGGAACGTTTGGCTCGAAACACGTACAGTACGCCCACGTGACAAGGCGTGACGTAAGACCAAAGTTGAGCGTTATCAGTGGTGATAAGGGCTTGAACTTTTTTCGCTGGTTTTGATCATGCATTCCGGGAAGCACACTTCTCAGGGGACACTTCGTCTCGCATCCGTACCATACATTTGTACCGAGCTGAAGTTGTGACGCCAGACAAAAGTTGAGCCTTATCAGGACTGATAAGGGACTAAACTTTTTTCGCTGGTTTTGATCATGTATTGCGGGGAAGCCAGCTTCTCAGGGGACACTTTAGCTCGGTACAAACGTGCAGTACGCCCACGTCACAAGGCGTGACGTCAGAAAAAAGTAAAGCTTTATCATGGGTGATAAGCAGCTAAACTTTTTTGCTGGTTTCGACCATGCAATGTGCAGAAGTCAACTTCTCAAGGGAAAATTTAGCTCGAAACAAACGTACAGTACTCCCACGCGACAAGGCGTGACGTCAAACCAAAGTTGAGCGTTATCAGGGGTGATAAGGGCCTGAACTTTTTTCGCTGGTTTTGATCATGCATTGCGGGGAAGCTAGCTTCTCAGGAGACACTTCAGCTCGGAACAAACATACAGCACGGATGCGAGACAGAGTTTGATGTCAGACAAAAGTTGAGGCTTATCATGGGTGATAAGGACCGCAACGTTTGTCTGACGTCACACCTTGCAGCGTAGGGCGCACTGTACGTTTGTTCTGAACTAAAGTATTCCCCGAGACGACGTTGGCTTTCCCGGAAAGTATTGTCAAAACTAGCAAAAAAAGTTGAGGCCCTTATCAGCTCTAATAAGGCTCAATTTTGTCTGACGTCACACCTTGCCTTGTATAGGGCGTACTATGTGCGCAAGGTACATGCAAATTATTAGCGTAACTTCCATAGAAGCCCATGGATCCAGTAGTCGGCGGCTCGTTGCCACCGTCGCCATCTACATAAGGAGGAGACAACTAACAGCAAAAAAAAAATAATTAAAAAGCTATGACGTCACAAGAAGAAGCGGTCGCGCATTTGCCCTACATGGCGCCAAATTGAAAATTTTCCTAATTGCTGTCCTGTTACACGCCTTTATCATTACGTGATTTTATTGCGCTTTGTGCCTCGCTAATTGCATGCGGGAGAGAAAAGAAACGAAAAACACGAAAGATTGAGGAAGCAAAGTTGTTTTATTTGCCAAATGACGTACCTGCAATATGCACAAGAAACTTCGCAGAGGCAGATGTGAGACAACTGCTCAGGAGCACAATAACATAATAGTTGGAAAACTTACGTTGCCCAATCGTCGAAAACCACTTGAATCGAGACAGCAACTTTGCAAAATAGCTCGCGCAGCCGTAGAGTACAGCGTCTCGTTCCTTTGCCTGTCGCGTTCACAGTCACCAGGCGAGGGCACGCCGGCCATGCGCCCATAGAGAAACATGTGCCCCAGCGAAAGCAGTCGGCCGTCACAGGGGCGGCTATCTACGCATTCTGTGACCTAGTTGAGCTACGAAATGTCACACCAGTAAACAGCACACAAAAATAAGTAAACTACCGAACGTACGCACGAAACCACCACGGAAAAGTGAGCGATGCCTCGTTGACTTGGTAATGCTCCGAACCAAAGAACACGCCCTACTAAACACAACACTGTATGGTCCCTAGAATATGCCTGTATTCTAGGGACCATATATCTATATATATAGGGTACATAGTAGATAGCATATTGCCTGGATACAGAGTATACTCTAGCCTGGATACGCCCCCAGAACTGTTGGCGCAGTTACCAGACTGCCTGCATGTTCCCGCTGTTTCTGAAACCAAACGAAAAAAAATTGGGCGAATGCGTCGTACTGACAAGGAAAGAAGAAGGACTTCCATCACCCTTTGGATCCGAACCTGGTCCATTTGCTTTGAAGGCGACGGTCTCAACCATTAGACTAAGCACCAACACTTTGTTAGCCCGAATGCACATCAGAACCACGTGAATGCTTCCTCTGGAGACAGAAAAAAAAAAAGAAATTGTTTCCGTTAGAGCACTGAAATTTGAACGCAGACCCCCACGCCCCGAAAGCAGGTGCCTTATCCATTGCGCTAAACACTAACTTTGACATGCTGAGTGTATATGGACCATTTGAATGCGTTCTACCGACAACGAAAAAAAATGCTTTCATTCTTCAGGATAGGATTAAAATATATATATATATATATATATATATATATATATATATATATATATATATATATATATATATATATATATATATATTATATATATATATATATATATATATATATATTAATGAGATCTAACAGACAGTAATGCCAAGGAATGTACAGGGGAAGTTATTAGAACCAGTGGAATGTAAATAAGAAGAAAGAAAAGTGGATGAAAAAATAACCAGCCATGAGCAGGAATCGAACCTACTACCTTCGAATAACGCGTTCGATGCTTCGAACGCGTTATTGACGTAGCAGGGACGTCATCTATTGTTCGCGACAGAGTCCAGCCTCCGGCGAAAAGCATGTGTCTCGAAAGTTATTTCTCGCGATCAGGAATATTAAACAGCCTCCGAGACCACTTGTGCGTGCTCGTCTCCGATGCCATACTTTAATAATTTTTCTACCGCGTCGTTTGCGGGCAGCGATTAGCTTCGTATAAGCTGCTCCGGCAGAGCGGCAAGCAAACGATGCCACTATGTGTCTATGCACGCATTTTAAATAGCCCCGCCGCGGTGGTCTAGTGGCTAAGGTACTCGGCTGCTGACCCGCAGGTCGCGGAATCGAATCCCAGCTGCAGCAGCTGCATTTTCGATGGCGGCGAAAATGCTGTAGGCCCGTGTGCTCAGATTTGGGCGCACGCTAAATAACCCCAGGTGGTCGAAATTTCCGGAACCCTCCACTACGGCGTCTCTCACAATGATACGGTAGTTTTGTCACGTTAAACCCTACATATCAATCAATCAACTATCTTGGGCCAAGAAACGATTTTCTTGCACAAGTGCTGCGCAGTATTCCAAACAGTTGTCTTCCTTTTTTTTTCCAGGTGAGCAATCCACGAAAATAATACTCAAATTGATAACCCAAAAAGCTTTCTGCGCCGAACAGCACGATGCGAGAAATGTCAGTTCAAGTATTGAATTCAAAGTAATGGTGGCGATCGTACCTAGAAGCAGCCAACCTGAGATGCAGACGAAACAAGCGAAGACCACGACGCACGCCGGGCACGTTATCGCACATACTTTATCGCGTCTTCTTACTGCTGTCCGTACTTCTTCATTGCCTTAAATGCTCATGAACACGGAGCGCTGCAACGTTTCCGTCGCGTCGACGCTTCTCTCGCATCCGATTCGCGCCAGATCTTGCCCCACCATGTGCATGCGAGGCCATAGAACACCTACGACGAGGCGGACGGATAAGAAAGGCAATAACCGCTATGTATTTTCTTCCATGACAATCGCAGTCGCAAAGACGTACACCTAGACGTATCATGCATTACTAAAGGTACTGTAGTTGATAACTACAATATAGCACGCATGTTGCATTGAAACATAGTTTCATACAACAATTATTGCATGAAACTCAATGCATTGAAAGCAGTGAGTGATGTGTTGTCATCTTACTGCCGACGTGAAGCTGCGTCGCCGCCTCTTATGGCACAATTGTGGTCACTCTTGATGCTCTTGATTTTTATGTTACTCTATATATGGACGTGGTGCACCATACAAGCCATGCGTCAGGGGGGGGGGGGGGGGGAGCGTTTATGTTTAGAAGAAGGAAAAGAAAAAAAGTGAGCCCCGCAACTGTCTGCATCAGGGTGCGACACCTGAGCAGTAGCTCACAAGGGATGGGGATGAGGCGGGATTAAAAGGATAGGAATAAAGGTGTAGAGAGAGAGGACAAGTATGCCAGAGAGCGACGACATATCGAGGGGATAGGAAAGATGGAAACACGGTCACAGGAGTCCGAGGACGGGGCACCACTTGCGAGAGCTCTTGTAGGCGTCAGGAAATGGCGTAGAGCAAGTCCAGTCGGTCAGAGCTACACTGTCGTCGGAGGTCGGCGTCAGGAGATGACGTAGGGCGAGCCCAGTCGGCCAGAGCTACGCTGACGTCGGAGATCGCGAGGGCACAACCGGTCGGCACGGAATCCAGCGAGCGAGTCCCGCGTCGACTGACGGAGCGACAATCCATGCGTCAGGGCCTCTCCTTAGTTTTTTCTTCCTCCATGGTGCAAGCAGAGAACCAACGCGTTGAGACGGCATTGGTTGAGACATAGCCTCATAGATTTCTCCTGCCTGCCGGATTATAAGCGGTAACTTGGGAAGCGACCGCCGTCGGAAGTATGGTAGTGGCGTCACTTAAGTGGGAGTGCCTTCAAAGAAGTTTTCACGTTTTTGGAGCTTATATGCAACAAAATAACGTACAAAAGTTTTTAAAAGCCGTAAACGTAATTATAACTAACCCTAAGTAAGCGCCGCCGTTATAAATGACAGGTGTTTTGCTCTTATTCAGCAGGCAACCCCTTCAATACAAGACATAACCTCTGAAATTAGCCTTCCTCCGTGGAAATTAGCAAATGCCAATCTCAAAGACCAAGTACAAAGACCTTTATTCCTACGTAGGTGGCGTCGCCACAAATGACAGGCGTTTCGCGTTCATCTGGCAGGCAAAAGAAATATAGGAGGCTATGGTTGAGAAATTACACAACACGCCTACGCACCACGGAGGAAGGAAAAGGTCTTCCTCCGTGCCCACGCACGGAGGAACGCGCCCACGCCACCTTTTCCTTCCTCCGTGCACCCACGCGATTTCGACGGCTTGACCGGCCTGCCCTTATTTCGACGGGTTCTGGCTGCTGTCAATCCTTCCTCCGTGGCTGTCACGAAACCATGACCCTCTGTACTCTTGACCTGCCCAGCGAGCGAAGCACCAGCACGCCCTTTCTGGTATTGGCGCCTGCCGCTATGCGTCTTGTGGCGCTGCAACTTACCCCATCCAAATTAGAGGGAAGTGGACTGGGCTTCAACCTCTATGTAGTCAAACAAGGAAAACGTATTGATCAGGCACTACCAGCATTAATGTACGCAGATGATATAGTGATAATGGCCAACAACAAGGAATATTTGCAGAGATTGACGGACATCTGTGGTAATGAGGAAGATAGGTTACATTTTAGATTCGGTAAGGAAAAATCAGCAGTCATGATTTTCAATGACAACGAAGGTAGTGAGCTTAGAATACAGGAGGTCACGCTAGAGATAACAGATAAATACAAATATCTGGGCGTATGGATAAGCAATGGGACCGAGTACCTGAGGGAACACGAAATATACGTGACGACTAAAGGTAACAGGAATGCAGCAGTGATGAAAAATGGGGCACTGTGGAATCACAATAGGTATGATGTTGTGAGAGGAATATGGAAAGGGGTCATGGTTCCTGGTCTGACGTTCGGCAATGCGGTCTTGTGCATGAGATCAGAAGTTCAAGCAAGATTAGAAATTAAGCAACGTGGAATAGGTAGGCTTGCTTTGGGAGCTCACGGGAATACACCAAATCAGGGAGTACAAGGTGATATGGGATGGACATCATTTGAGGGCAGGGAAGCTAGCAGCAAGATAAAATTTGAGAAGCGATTGAGAGAAATGGGGAAGGAGCGTTGGGCTAGGAAGGTTTTCAGCTACTTGTACATGAAGAATGTCGATACAAAATGGAGGAAGCGAACCAGGAAATTGACTGGTAAATACTTAGAAAACAGCAGGTGGCCAAACCAAAAAGAACTATCAGTTAAGAAGAAAGTGAAGGAAACGGAGACTGACATGTGGAGAATGGGCATGATTAAGAAGTCCGCACTAGAGATCTATCGAACTTTTAAGCAGGAAATTGTCAAGGAAAGGATCTATGATAATACTCGGGGTAGTTCTCTACTGTTTGAGGCCAGGACGGGAGTATTGCGAACCAAGACATATCGGGCCAAATACGAAGGGGTAGACACAGTATGCAGTGCGTGTGGAGAGGAAGAAGAAACTGCCGAACACTTGATAATGTTCTGTAAAGGGCTTCACCCCATAGTTCAAGATGATGGCGCAGAGTTTTTCAAAGCAGTGGGGTTTAGGGACCGGGAGGGCAAAATAGACTTTAAGCGGGTAGAGTTAACTAGAAGGAGGTTATCTGATTGGTGGCTAAAGTCAAGGCACGAGTGAAAATTCAACTCTTCACTGCAAAGTACGAATCCTCAAACTCACTTTTTAAAGAAAAAAAAATAAATCTAGTTTTTGGTTTATTAAGTATTACGGCTTAGTGGCGCTAGCCACCGCCCGATCTAAAGGGTGCAGCCATATCTGTCCATCCATCCATCCGCACCGGTTGCTGGTGCGGTGTTTGCTACCGTCTCCTCGTGCCGAGCTGCGACAGAAGCGTGCAGGTAGGTGGAGTTAGTACACCAGCGAAACGAGGTTTCTTGGTGCAAATGAACCATCACGATGGTGTGTGCTGCGTGCCTTTCTGCGAATCAAGGCAAGGGAAGACTTCTTATGTGACTTTTCATGAGTTTCCAGTGATCGAGGTTGGTGAAAAATGGATCAAGGTGATTTCTAGAAAGGGTAAGTCTGCTCAATAAGGCGTTGTCTGGCATGCTGAAAATGTAATATGGGTTGTAAATGACTACGTGTCTTTAAAAGAGTGAGTTGCTGGGCTGGTTGGTGGTGCATGACAGACTGAGACGCATATTAGCGCAAAAAAATAAAAAAATAAACCAACAACATCAAGAAAGTAAATGACGACGTGCTATACTCACAACTGTTTATCAGCAAAAAAAAGAGAAAAGATGGCAAGACTGCACATATGGAAGCCATGTCACTCCATGTGGTTATGCAACTAGGTTTTCAAACACACCCATTGTGGGAAGAAGCAGCTTCTTCGAGATTGCTTTGGTAGTTTAATTACATTACCAAAGAGTGCAGAGATCGTTGCATAAGTGAATATTTATCCTCTGTCGCTTAATTAGTTCGACCTCGAACTTGAATTTATGTGCTACCGCGTATGATATAAACATGTTAGTTTACCCGTCTACGCGCATGCATGACAAAAGAACATATACGTGAAAACTTTTTTCCTAATGAAAAGTTGTGAGTAGCATGTGTCCTTGTCTTCCTTCTTGTCGTTTTATTTAGTGCTAATGTATCTCAGCCAGTTACGTGTGTCACATGGTTAACGAGGTGAAGTCATACGCTCACTTCATAACTGTGTTTTATTCACTTCGCCACCATGGTATAAACTTCTAATTGCATGATATACTCCTTAGAAAAGAACAAGAAATTTTGTATTTTATTCACAATATTTCACTGAATGTTCATCTTCTTCCTTTCAAGGGGCTGGCAATGAAGTTTGGCTCCCAAATGACAGGTCGAAGGTGTGCAGTGTGCAGTTTGCTCCAACCGACAATAAGCCGGGACTAAAGATAAAAAGAATGAAAGCGAATGCTGTGCCGTCAGTGTTTCCACACTATCCAAAGTACATGGTGCCGCCCGTGGCGAAAGTCTGCCGCACCTTGAAACGTCCAAATGTTCAGGAACATGGACCCTGCCCAAAGAAAAAAAGTGACTAACAATGTTTAATGCTTGACGTCTCCCCACGGCTCTTGCATACGAATTGGACCAATGAAAACGAGTTTCAAGGAAAGGTGTATAACAGAACACAATTTTTTAATGCAGGAAGAAAGCAGGTTCAGCCCCGGCGCGAAGCAGAGCTTGACATCAAGCGACATATGTCATCAGCACCATCCGCAAACACAACTTCGGGACCATCCTCAGACTTTATGCACCCTCTCACCGAATTTGAACGCACAGAACCATCTGAAACTGCACCTGGCGACAAAGTAAAAAAAAAAAAGATCGACCGACGCTCATTGACCACGCAAACAACTATAACCAGCCAGAAGATGCGCCGTGTGATGAATTCCGCAAAATCATCGCACCGGAAATGCCAAACCATGGCAAGGAATAATGCTGAATTAAAAGCGCAAATAGCCAAGCTGAACCGTGAAGTTGCAGAGGTTAATCTGCTCTCCAAAAGAGCAAACGCTGCAGTCTTGCAGGTAAAGTTATTTGCTGTTGTTGTTTGCTGTTTCGTTTCAAAACAGTTGCAGAGTGTTTTTTATTGATTATTCATGTACCTGCGATCTACATTTGCCATTTGAGACGAAGGTATTTATGCGCAAAATTGTCTGTATTGGGTTGTTTTCTATGCGCGCTGGATGCCACTGTCAAATGTCATAGTCCTTGCACTTTCTTGTCCAGACAGTAAATTCAATCGAGCTGAGTGTGTGACAACAAGTCTACCAATGTATACACGTACAGCCGGTATCATGAGTTAAATAAACATTTGGTGGGCCAGCACTTCTTACAACCTGTCTCTGTCATCGTTCTTTCTTGTTTTGCACGATGATACATGTTTTTGTATCTTAATTGTGGTTTCATTTGAAAAATAATGCTCTGAAATGTCATGTAGAATGCAAAAGAAGATTCTTAAAGTCACATAAAATAAAATGATTCAAGATACCCGTCACATTTACTCAAACCGTGATGAAACTCTTCTCAAACCGGCGGCAACCCATGCATTTCTAGGCATCCACCGGCGCTCAGCTGGGGTAACTCGAGCGCCCCTATGCGGCGAAGTTCGGAATCCGAGCCGGCGCAGGCAGCTTCGTAGACCGCCGCCAGCTGGGCAGGTCAGGAATACAGAAGGTCGTGCACGAAACAAACGAAAGATCTCCAACATGTCCGACGCTTGCCGCTGACCGTTACGGTGAGAGCAAAAAAAAAAACCTTGTTTTTTTTGCTGCCAGCGAATTCGTATCCTGAAAATTGCTACTTATTGTGTCATAACGGTTTTTACTGTAGTTACGTTACAGTTGATGACGTCACGTCACTGACGTGTACGCGCACCGCCGTCTCGACGTTGGCTGACTACTGCGTGGAAGCAGAGTTAAATCAGCTGCATGAAAATTTTGATAGTGAAGCTCTTGTAAGGCATAAGAAAATCCAACACCACAGAGTTTCTTTTAAATACTTGCGATTTGCACAATGTGCTGGAAAAAATCCTAAACAAATCTTTTGCGATTTGCACAATGTGCTGGAAAAAATCCTAAACAAATCTATTCTCATCATCATCATCAATAGATATGGGGTCTTGCTTTCGAGCTATTTCCATGGAGACAGGAAACAAGACGTACTTTGTTCTCGAGGTGAAGTAGCGTGCTAGGTTCGTCGCCAGCAAGCTCGTGATCGAACCAAACGTAACGATATTATTTGCAGCTGTAAAGAGCTCATGCCTAGTGCCTTCTTCGCTATCTGGCCGCTGTAACCAAGGTGCGACGCGGCTTTCCATGGATCCGAGTCGTGAGGTTCAGCTGAGAAAACTGAAGTCCTTGATACGAAGCAGTGAAGCACAGTTAACAGCCGTACTAGAGAAACTGAAATGGTCGAAGGACGAGGTCCTCAAAAAGGTACGCATGGCATTGAATAACTGGATTTTTAATTTGGGATCGGGATTTTATTTCTGCGTCTTGAGAGGTGATTGAGTGATTAATAACAGGTCGTTCTAATTGTGGTGGCGTTTGCATTTTTTATTCTAGAAGGGATACGTCGTGTGCCCTCTAGATTCGGGGCACACAATGCCCGAGGCATCGCTAAGCGCCCACCTTGACCTATGTGCTTGGCTCAAGGAGGGATATACCAGACAAGATAAGGTGAGCGTTAATAGTTGGAGTGTAGTGGACTTTTCCAAACAAGGACATGGATGACCGAAAAACCGCGAATAATATGCGTGTGTTGGTGTGTACCCACGCGCACACATACGGCTTGTATTATATACACATTTATGCATGAGCATGCATGCATATCTGACCTTCCCCGCCACTGTTTACTCATAGGTGAACTACTCATCGCGTGGCATTTGAAATGAGTTTGAATGAAAGTGTGCAGGCACTTCTTGGTTGATTGATGTGTGGGGTTTAACGTCCCAAAATCGCTATATGATCATGAGAGACGCCGTAGTGGAGGGCTCCCGAAATTTCGACCACCTTGGGTTCTTTATTGTGCACCCAAATATGAGTGCACGGGCCTACAGCACTTTCGCCTCCATCGAAAATGCAGCCGTCGTAGCCGGGATTCGATCCCGAGACCTGCGGGTTAGCAGCCGAGTACCTTAGCCACTAGATCACCGCGGCGGGGCGTGCTGGCACTTCTCATTCAAGCAGTGTAGCCACGGCTTGCAGAATCGAATCTTGTGCAAACACATAAAACTTCGGTTTTGTCAGTATGTGCGTACGTGCTGGCATCCTTATGAAATAGAAATGCCTTTCAAAGGCTCTCTTACACATTAACAACTTAGACTCACAGATAGCATGAAATCATGACATGGTTGTAATGTCTTCAGCATCAAGGCATAAATCACAGAATCATGTAACTTGACCTTCTTTGTGTTTCCTCACCAAAAATTAATGTTGGTCCTGCAGATGTTTCAAAAGCTGCTATTGAGTCGCTGGCAACTTATGCTGACACTGTGGGTATATGACCACCTCTGAGGCCTATTTAATACAAAGTTTTTTAAGCTCATTAAGAATTTTTCTGTGTCCTTCGAAATACCATTTAACCGACTTGTGCATCCCGAAAGGACTTCTTTTTTGAGCGAGTTGATGCCTAAATTGTTTAGGTACACTTTGGCGCATAACACATTTCGTGATACAAGAGGAGAAAAAAGAAGAAAGTCAAATGTCGAATTTTTCGTGAATTGCTTCACTTTGCCCTCTTCTCTCCCCCCTTTTGACAAAATGTATATTGTGTCATTGTCAAGTGTACATAAGCAACTTGTGCATGTGTGGTCGTGTTTTGTCGTGCCTCCACTTTGGTAGGTATTATACAGTGTGGGAAAAAAAAGGCTGTATGAGGAAACATTGTATTGCTCAGCACTGATTCATGCCTCCTTTTAGTTCCATTGAATGTCTCTGTGCAGCACATATACCAAGAAAAAGCTTTTAATATTGTTAATACTTCACAGCTATACGCTTTTCTATATTTCCTTGCTGCGCCGTGTGTTTCTGCATCCTAAAGAAGTCAGCAGCAGAACTTCTAGTCGTCACATGCAGTAGCCACGTGACCTGGGCAGAAACGCCCCTCGTGACATCATCGCTTGAGCGGCACGACGCTGTCAACTATGGTTTTGGCTATAGTAATGCTGGCAAAGTAGTAAAGACCACTAATCGGCACAGCATAAGTTAGTGGTGCCTTGAAATGGGCCAACTATTGACAATGGCAAAAAATGTCTGCCATGGTTATGGTGACCGACTGCGCACCCAAAATTTGCGAGATCGAACACTGGCCGCGGCGGCTGCATTTTTGATGGTGGTGATAAATGCTAAAGGCCTGTGTGCTTAGATTTTGGCGCACGTTAAAGAACGCCAGGGAGTTCTCTGCTAAGGTGACTCTCATAAGCATAATGTGGTTTTGGGGCGTCAAACCATAAAAATCATTATTACGCTGGCAAAGTGGCCATACTTATCCATCGTCACACAGAAACTTGCCCTTTTACTCAAGTTTTTGCAGAATTATATGGGACATACCTGGTCTCTTACATGTGATGGCGACTGGAAGTTTTGCAGCTGCATTCTTTAGAGTAAGAAAACACACTGCAGATACATTATGAATACAGTGGAAGTGGGTGATATTTCTGCAAGTGTTTCTGTTGTCATATTGGCCATACGATTTGCTAACCTGTTTGTTCTGTGTTAAATGCAGGAGGCTGCCCCTCCAAGTTCGCACTTCTTTTATACAAAGTCCACGTCAGTTGTTCCTGTGTTAATAGGTAAGGTGCTGTGTGGTGTGGCCTGAATGAATCGGCCTCTAAACCTTTTTTCATCCTTCATTGCAGACAGAGAAACCCAGAACAAGATAATAACTGATGCAGCATTCAGGGGAGATGTTCCAGGTAAGCTATTATACGAAAGGAAAGAGACGAGAGAAATTTCCTTAACATATCAAATACAAATTGTGACCCCACCCCCATTTTTTTCATCAACAATTCTTGTCTAGTGCCCCAGCAACCGCTCTCCTTAAAGGGGCCGCACAACACATTTCAATGTAATATAGAAGGAACTCACTATGAAAGTTCATTGTTTCATAAATCAATCGCCGCAAAAATTTTTAATATCTGTTGAAGTGTGAGTGGAGTTAAATGATCTGTGATGTGCTTTAGGAACTTTCTTTTCTTTTGCCCGGTGAACATGCTTAAAGCATTGAGGATAAAAAAGGGAAAGAAGCTACGTCATTTCGCTAACTATGTAGCGCAAGAATGCCCAAATAAGCCAGTGGCTGTGTCCTTCCCAAGCGTGCGTAGTTGGGCCCATTGATGATTTAATTATTTGGGAGGAAAGTGAGAAATTTCTGTCTTGTAAACACGCTGCTATAAAATTTGGTCATGATATTTGGCTCATCTATTTACAGAAGCTTTAACTACCGATTGGCAGCGTTTTCCGACTGTGATAAAAAAAAAAGAAAATGTTGCAGAGTCCTTTAAACAAACTGTTCTGTTGATTTGATATAGCCCTCTTAATGTTGTGATTAGGCTGTCAACTATGTTAATCAGCTGGCAGCTGACCAAAGTGCTTTAACGTTACTATAACAGTAGAAACCAAATTTGCTTCTGTACTGATAAATGAGAAGTAAATGTATAAAACGACATGAAAGTAGGGGAAGTGATATTCTGTAGACAGGAGTGTACTTAAAGAATGTGTATATATTTGCTAATGTTTGATAGATAAGATTAATAATTATATAATTACTAGTGTTTTATGTCCCAAAATCACAACACGATTATGCCTTAGGGAGGTAAGGGATGCCGTAGCGGAGGGCTCTGGAAATTTTGACCGTCTGATGTCAATTGGGATTTTCCAGAAAAAAATTTTCATTTCAAGTTACAATTTACCAGCATATATATATTGTAATGCCTAGTTGATACAAAATTTTTTCACTTTTGTTTGGATACTTTTTAATAAAAAACAATGAAATGTGTTGAACAACAGGGATTTCCTAAATGCCATTTTACTTCATATCCTGTTATCATATTAGGCCACGAGAATTCACTGGGAGCATGCCTGTAATTCGTGTATATGAAAAAAAAGCTAACAAGATTAATGCAAGAAGAAACCTCCGTTAACATGCTGTAATTTAATTTAGCTGTGCAGTTTTTTCTTTTTCTGATAGTGTACATCAGTCATGTTTATGGTTCTGTTTTTAGCAAATCATATTAACAGTGCAGATTATTTTCAGCTCATCTTGCCTCTGCTGTGGCCACCATAATGATGCTCTTTGGGGCAAGACTTGTGTATCCTCGCTTAAGGATATCCTTTTATTCTTTAGTAAATGGTACCTTTTTGAAGCTTAACGCTAGTACTGTAATGAAAACATGCATCATACATGCCTTTGTTGGACTTATCCAGAGCTGTGTCTTACATTCTGTGTTATCGCAGTTTGTGAAACTTCTTGTCCAGCATTTTTCAGTGATAAAATTAGGTTAAGATCAGCACCATCAGAAACAGCAAATGCATATATTTAAAGCAATGGAGAAAGCTGATAGAATAATAAACCTGTAGCACAGGATTTTTCCTGAGCTCAAATTATGTGTGTTTTGCCATACTAGAGCAAGGACTGTACTGTATCGTTGCATTTTGTGCAGATTCTCTAATAAGTATTTTGAGAACTGCTGTATTGGTATGTACTGATAACTGGCCTCAGGTATGCATTTCCACTAAAGCAGCAAGTTCTGTTAGTGATAATGAGAAATGATCTTTGTAAATTTGTAGCATGTTTAGCTTAGTGCCAAAGAATGTAAGTCCTTTATCTCTGCTTCTTAGCTTTTAAAAATTAGTGAGCTATATATAGTGACCTACACCATTTCAAATGAAACTGCTTTCATATGTGGCACAGATGTCCACCGTGCCTTTCGGCCGCAGTTTCTGATTGCTGCTGATCATTGGGTTGATTGTTCTTGACATAATAACACTGCTTGTGCACTGTAAACAGCCGAAGTTTGCCAGAAGGTGAAGAGTGGTGTGCCACTGACAATGGAGCATTGCTTTTCGGAGCTCACTGCTGCAGAGAGGTTTGCAGTCTACGATTATGTGGTTGAGCGAGCAAAAGCAACAAACAAGACATCTGCTGTGAAGCTTGAGGACCTTCAAGTCGACTTTGAAAAAAAGACCAACAAAGGTAGGCTAGTTAGGTGTGACCTTTGGTGTGAAATGAAAGGCTAGTTTGTTAATATTGACTTGGTTTTCTGTGCAATGAAGGTTATTGTTGGATGATATTCTTGCTTAGAAGAAACATGTGTCCTAAAGCTCTTTTAGATTTTTTGTACCAAATTTTATTAAAGTTAGCATGTTTGTTTGGTTTCTTTTGATTTTATAGATCCAGTTATTTCTTCATAGATTCTTTATTATGTTATATAGTTATAATTGTCCTTTGTTCTTACCTCAATAAGCCATAACCACATCACAAAAATATAAAAATAATATATGCATTCATAGCAGAAAGAAGAAGGCTTCAACAAAGAAAGCCCCTTTATGATCACACCATCTCTTCTTACTTTACACCAGTACATTAAACTTCATTAAATTAATATGTGTCCACATAGTCTCCCTACAAAAAGCAAATTTTAAATGCTTATAACAGGAATGAATAAAATCTCCTTGCTATGAAATATGCTCCCGACCCTTAGCTTCGTGCTGTAACAAATATTGTTCATCTATTTGTGATAGCCACTTATATAGTGCTGTAAATGTATTGCAGATTCTAAAAATGCTATTTGTGAAAAATCATTTTTCCCATCATGTTTTTTTTTTATTCTGAAGACCCATGTCTTCACTTGAACTAGGTCAACAGATTAGTTACAGATGATATGGACATATATGCTTGCAGACATACACACCAATATACTGTTTTTTGTTAACTATATAGACAGTATGACAGCTAGAAATGAGGTTCACACGAGCACGTCTTGACATAACTATGCATGAAATCTGGACAGATCGCAGTTTTATCCTTCCACAATCTCAGTTTGCTTTTGTCATGTTCTGTCTTGTTGAATCTGGTTTTAAAGAGCTAGCATGGAGACCATAAATTAGTTCATTATATTCTATATTAATTGTAACAGTAGAGATAAAAATCAGCTCTAATAAATTGGCTATCTAACTTGCAGGAGAATATTGATATAAAAATGTGTTATTCTAGGCTTCAAACCAACTGTAAGTGAATCTTCAGAATTTGCTTGTTCGGCTCTTATGTCTTAGGTAATGCAACCAATCAAATGTGCTTTATTTTTTTTGCTGGATTACCAAAAATTTGTAAACATCTTTAACCACATTAGTTCACAGGATTTTATTGTCACAGCCATTGAAAAAAAACATGGTTTGGATCATCTCTTGATATTTATTTTGCTATTTATGTTACCTTTCTAGTTTTGAGCCGTGCATGGCTTGTATATTTCTTTGTTACAGCCTATATTACAGTGGCTCTCGCGTTTTTCATTTCGTAAATAATATATATCATTGTGAAATTAAATGTGACTAATAAATGTTCTTATTTATAGGAAGAATAAATCTTCTCTGCATTTATTTTGCTATATCCGATAATTTGTTATATCGGTGTTCATGGTAACAAGGTTCAACTGTATAAGCTTGGTTTTCTACCCATGGAAATTTGAGCATCACTTCCTTGTTTACCATGACGTCGTCATTAGCACGTGTTAAAGGCAAAGCTTAGGTGTCTTTGAACTTTTTGCTTGAGTAGACATGCTAAATTTAATTCTGCTTCTGTCCAGCAAATGTTTTGTAGCTATTATCAGGTAATATTAGTGAAAATGAGTGAGTGGAAATCAGCTGGGAACAGGAAAAAGTTTTAGGACACCTGCTGTTGCATTATATGCATGGTGTGTTGCAATTTTCAGATGAGCAACAGCCGCCCAGTGAATTAGAGTTGAAGCGTCAGATGCGAGACTACAAGCGTCGAAGGCAATCTTATCGTGCAAAAAATGTCCACATCACGCAGAAGACGTACACGGAGGTAAATGTGATGTTCCCTTCTTAAACCTACGAAAATTCAATACAGATAGTGAAAGTTTACAGTAGCATCTACTTTATCAGCTCAAATAAATAACTTAAAGAATTGAAGAGGTTTTAGAATTTGTTAAAACTTCGTGGTTAGCAAGGAGCGACAACATTGTCAATGATGACAGTTTTTTTCCATAGTTGTGGCAGCAGGAGCTTTAATATATGCGAAAGAAGAGTTTGTCTTGCTCTTCCCCCCTCCCCCCCAGGCACACCAAAACTGTGGGCGTAGACACCTATGTCACTTTCGTTTCCTCTAGCGAAGCCGTTCTGCACTCCGATATAAGGTACGGCTGCTCACTAGGTATGTTTAGTGGGGTGTCGCTCATATTCGACCATGAAAACATGTAGCGTATTGAGGCAGTGCTAGGAAGTGTATAGACCGCGACCCGACAAAACGAGCGCACCTTGTCAAGATGCGGTCTGCTTGTCTGCAAAACGATGGCGAAAGCAAGTGGACACACCTCCATCTTCTGCTCATTTGACTTCAAAAGTGGAATGAGAAATGCATTCTACATTCCCTGTGTTACGTGAGCAAGCGCCTGTCATATTTTCAACCATTGCCTCTGTGACGGACTCATGACGTGCTGCTGCTGTTGCAGATAATTCGGCACACCAAGAGCGATGTCACCCGTTCATAGAGTTTGCTATAAGTACACTTGCCCTTGGTCGTCAACTCATTATTCCTTGTTCACAATGACAGCTTGTCATCTTGCCTTTTCAGATCCTCAAAGAGGTGATTGAAAATCAGACAGAGTATCTCAAACAACTTCAAACAGGAAACGACAAGGCAGAAGATGCTTTGGCAAGGTAATGACTGTTAGAATTTATGCTATAAGCTTTTTTATGTACAGTTCCCTCGCTGTTTGCTTTTGAAATTAGAATTTTGGAGGCAATGGCTGCCCATGATTGCTATGGTGCATTGTACATTTGTTTTTAGAGGCTTTTATTGCCATGAAACATAGTTATTGTGTCATATTTGAATTCGTAATGGGCGCTGGATCACTTTTATACTTCAACCCACTGCTAAAGCTGCGGCAAAGCTCGGGTCCTAGGTCAATATTATGAGTAGTCTAAGTGAATTACACATGAACTGAACTCACTGGAACAGGAAGTACTAGTAAGCTGGGTGATCATTTCGGATTGTAATTTTTATCGAGTTGTGGAAAATTTCTGCATGT
Organism: Rhipicephalus microplus; assembly: GCF_013339725.1. Classification (NCBI taxonomy): domain Eukaryota; kingdom Metazoa; phylum Arthropoda; class Arachnida; order Ixodida; family Ixodidae; genus Rhipicephalus; species Rhipicephalus microplus. The sequence continues at coordinate 161,341,568 of NC_051171.1, read as the reverse complement.
CATTCTTTCATTTTTAATGAGCTCTGTGTTTATATGTCTTCCCAGAATGCATGGTTGTGCACTTTATTCTTTTTTGCATGGCCAAATGAAAGATACCCTCATGAAAAACCTTGTTCAATTCAATAAAAAGGTGACAAATTATTCAATGGTTTTTCTGCAAAGTTGCCTGGTGATTGGCAGCTTTTCAGGTTAAATTTAACCACAAAGTTAGTAAAACGTTTGAAATCAACCTTAAAATGTTTAAGGTTAAAATGCTAAAAGCCTTTTGGCAGCTGCTGTTGTCGTTAACCACATTTGGTCAGGTTTTTTATTTCTCTCTAAAGCTTATCTATTTTTGAATGATAACCTATTTTTCTGCACTCATCACATTGATAAATAAGGCTGTAATGCTGCATCTTCTGCATATGTCTATTGCCGCCTGGCTTTTAATAGTGTCGCGGATATTAAGATCAGTGGTAGGCAACAATCACAGTATGGTGACTGCAAGTCTGCAATCTGTTTTTTCGAGGTGATGCCGCGGGCACTCTGTCCTTCCCTAGCAGAAAAGTCGCGAAACGACTCCTGGTCTCAGAGGCATTTGTTGTAGCAATGCCAGTTTTTCCAGCCCCTACCAAAACGCCAGAAGGTAGCGCAGGAAAATGGAAAAGACAGATTGCATTAAACTTGCCAGAATGCATGTTCAGTGCAGTTGACGATTTTGAGTGATGGTGGCTGTCAGAAGTGTGTTATTGTAGTTTTTGAAAGTGATAACCAAGGAACTTGACTGTAAGACTGCCGAACAGCTGCTTTCTCAGAGTCTAAAAGTCATTAAAAATGTTGCAAACTAAAATGTTGACGAGGTTCTGTTATGTAAAAATCTGCTCAAGGAAGAGAGAGAGAGAAAAAAAAAAAAAACTCGCCACCATTACTTGGTGCAGCTGAGAATGAACTCCCTGAGGGTCTCTTTTTAGCAACTTCCAGGGAGCTACTTCCAGGTTTTTTGTGAGAATGTGCATTTATTTTGTTCATTTCAGACCTGAAGAAAAGGATGATACTGAAAGGCAGCCATTGTCCCGTGCATCAGAGAGGAGGGATAGGAGAGAGTCATCTGTGGTGTCATCAAGGTCATCCAAACGCAGGCGCAGTCGTAGCCCTGATAAAAGAGATGCCAGCATAGAGAGGAGGCCTTCAGATGAAGCCCACAGGAGACGCCGGTTAGTGTGTGCATTTGTACTCTCCCAGCGCATATGAAAATTTTTGCACTGAGGGCATAATTCATTATGAAGGAAGCCTTAATTTTAAATGTGGTTATACTTGTTCAAATTATATACAATTTTGCAGGATTTTTTAATATATGGCACATAGTTTACCAGAGAATAAATATGCACTTGATAAAGGTACTGACAACCAATTCTTGTAGTAAGTGCAGGAAAGCTTACTGGCCATAGTGCCCAATTGTGGAATGGTTATGTAGGAAATGCTGAGAAATGGCTATACGCTTTATTAGAATGTTTTTATCAGCAGTGCCGAAGAAGTGCACGCAAGTTCCAAAATACACATACAAGCAGTGCTGGTTGAGTGTGATAGCGTGCAAACAAGTCAGGCCCCGTCAATCAAACCTGGCTTCGGATGGTTCATGTTAGCTCAGTGCAGTATGCCACGCAAGTGTGCACTTAACATGGGTTTACTCTTCCACTAGTTGATGTGAAGGCAGCTTTGTTTCTCAGCATCAAGTCTTTTTACCTCGTAATAAGCTTAAAATGAAGTGGGTATGCTTAGTAATATGCATGCTGTAATTTTAAGCACGAATTATAGGTTCATCTGAACGACAGGAGAGTATGTGCATCTATCCAAATGACCAACGCTTGTTCACCAGGCATGCTAGTTTTTGAGACTTTCAAACTTGTTTTAAAAATCAAATCCTTTTCATATTATGAAAAGAATATACAATGCTATTGGTAACAATTCATGGTTTTTAAATTTTAACTTGAATTGCATTACACATTCTGGCCGGTTGTCAGTCCCCTTAAAATTCTGTGAACAATTGAATATATGCAGACCACGCAGAACGAACTGCAAAGCATCTGTGATAATTTTCTTACTGAAATGTATACCATAACAAACATTTTTATACCTGCAGGTCAGCAGAGCGTCATGAGCACAAGAAGCATCATCGGTCTCATCACAAGAGTAAACACAAGCATAAACACAAATCAAAAGACAGTGAAGCCTCTGAGTAGCTCCATTTTTATTTCTTGTGCTTGAATAAATTTGCATTTCTCCAGTGACACACTCCGTCTTTTCAGGATTTTTCATAATTTAAAACACTTCCATTGTCCTCTGAACTTCTACTTTGCTTGTATTGTTTATGTAGTACACGACGCCACTAAGAAGAAAGTATTGTCACAGTATGTGCAGTATTGGCAGTACTGTTCCATATTCACCACCATAGCTACGATAACCATTGGCTCTTTTCAATAAGCATTGGCTACTACTGCTCACAATGTTAAATATTGTGCAGCCAACCACAAAAGTTTACTGACCACGTGAGTAGTGCTAAACTGCCTGTCCACGCCACTTAGCAGTGCGCCACCAAACGTCAGCCAGAGTGCTGGCCCAGAAGTGGGTCTTGCTATTCACTGGTATATTAATTTTCTACTGGCATGCAGTGCGGTGCTAGTTTGTTGTTTTTATGCAAAGCGCTAATATGAAATGTGAACATCATATATTTGGGCTGTAGAATCGAACCTATTAGATCGTGCTCCAAAAGGTGCGCCATTGGGTTGCTATCACTTAGTGTGAAAAATTGTCGCTGATAGCACTTATGCTGATAGACTGCTTGCAAAACAGAAGCACGTAGTCACGGCTGCCACAGAGTGCATTGCGTAAAGTAAGTGAAAGGTGGAAAATATTTTTGCCAAGTGATAAACAGGCCTTCGAATAAGGGAGGAAATTCGTTTTGGGTGTAGCGCTGCTGTCAAATGTCATCGGCGTAATAGAAATGTCGCCAACAGCTTCTTGGCCAGGCTCTCGCATGGTTCGTAAACTTTTGTGGTTGACTGTCATTCTCGCGAAAGCACAACTGTTCGAATCAATTAATGATGTGCATCACTGTTTATTGCTTGAACCGAACTGATCGTTGTATTTGCCGACTTCGCGAAGTTTTTGACAAGGTTCTTGCGGCTTATTTATAAACTTGCACATCTTAACATAAATACAATTGCTTAGTGGATTTTAAAGTGCCAATATTTCTTCGTCAATGACCATTTCTTTCCGTTAATTCACGTCAAATCTGGTGTACTGCAGGGTTCCGTGCTAGGGCCTATCTTGTTTTTAGTTTATATTAACAATGTCAGTTACGGTATGCATTCCATAGTTCGGTTATTTGTGGATGACTGCGTGATTTTCGGACAAATTACTAACCCTCGAGATACTCGCCAACCTTGAAAATCTGCCTGACATAGAAAATCTCAGTAAGCGGTGTAATAAGTTGCAAATGCAAATTAACATAAAGGAAACAGAAGCTATCAGGTTCGAGACAAGGTCAGCCCTGTGTTTACAACTACGCATTGAACATTATACTCATAGATTCGATACCTTGGTGTTCATGCCTGTCATGGAACGCTCATATAGACGTAACTGTTAGTAAAGCAACCTGGTCACAGCTTTATAAGGCGAAATTTGCATCTGGCGAACTCGAAGACTAAACTTCTTGTCTATAAGACCTTAGTACGCTCACAAATTGAATAGTACACTTCCTTAATCTGGAATATGCATTAGGGCTACCTCAAACGGAAACTAGAATCTACATAATAAGGCTGCCCGCTTCTTCACAAAAAATTACTTGCGAATATCAAGCACAATTGATATCAAATCCTTACTAAATTTAGCTTCTCTACCAAAGTGCAGGTTGCTAGCACTATTGTACTTTTTCATAAGCTTCACTACAATCACTTGTCCTTGATAGTACATTCAATATGAGGCCAGCTCATCGTACATTCACAATTCGGATCATCAGCATAAAGCTGAACCAATTTTCACCTGTACCAATCTGTTCATTACATTATAGTTCGTTTTAAATTGTTGTTTTTAAGCATGAAATATGGTAATTATTAAAAAATTCGCACCGATACTTTGGCATGCCACATCAACGTGGCGGAAATTTCAATGCACATTTTTCATTCATTGGCAACTGTTGTTCGAATTTAGACAAGGCCAGTAATTTTTCTTTCTATGATCAACTACACGGTCAATTAATGACTTCTCGCCACGCACCCCATTTCTCCTCCCTCTCATCCACTCAATGTTTTTGTTTTTTTAAGAGCGTCTCTTGAAATTAAAAGTGTGTGCATGCAAACACAGATACAAAAGGGAAGTCAAGACATTCATGACTTCTCTCTCACTTTCTTTTTTGGTCCACCGCAGTGCCCTCGGTGTAAATAAGGGAAATAAACGTGGTTTCATTAATTCATTCTTTTTTACATGCACAGTTTTTGAGGCATAACTACCTAGAGCTAGCTCAGCTCTCTTTTTTAAGTCTTTCATGATATAGCCACTCAAAAATCTCGCTTGACTTTACTTTTTTGTCAGTGAACACTCCTAGATGTCTACGTGCCCTGTATTATTATAGTTATCATTATTATTATTTTTATTATAGTAGAAACAGACTTACATGCAAAAAAATATTGCAGAAGGAGCAGGCTGGCAAATGCCATCTAAAGGGGCACAACACCTGCCCACTTTATTGAGAAGAAGAGAGAATAGGAACAGGATATGGAATAGGAAATGACAAAATTACAGTAGAAACAAGCAAAAGTGATGTAGGAACACACACAACAATAAAGCGTGCATAGAAAAGTTTTACAAAGGGGAGATAGAAGCAACCAAAGGCAGGAAGGTTAGCCAGTCCGTGTCCAGTTTGCTGCCCTGCACTAGGGGAGACAGTAAATAGGGCGAAAAGAGAGACAGATGAGAGAGGTAACAGAATAGCATGCACAATCTAGGTGAGTGCATGAAGCCTACATTTAATGTTGACAGGTCGCTCGGATCATTCGACATTAAATGAGCCGTGCAACCAGTGGCGTACCAACTCTTTCACGAGTGGGGGGGGCAAGCTTACCCCACTCGTCAGCCGCGATATATATATATATATATATATATATATATATATATATATATAAAGAACACACAAGGAAATTGTAAGAATATAATTGAGTGATCACTGTTGTGATGGAAAACTACCCCTTGATTGTTGGTTTTCCCAGCGTGTAGTAAACAGTGACGACTGTCGAAAGTGGTGAAGCTCGTGCCACCCTTGCCGCCCACCCCTCCCCCGGCTGATATGCCTATGCCTGCAATGCTTTTTGAGCATGGTCAAAAAACGCCGCCGACTAGCAGTTGAGGCTCCCCAGTACATGCGAGCTAAACAAACCGCAGGGCGCGACCCGGAATTCACAATTAATTCTCAGAGTCAGCTAAACATCGCTCTCTTGTCTCTCTGCAAATTATTTCATACAGCCAAATTATTGCACCATATACACAAGGTCACCGGCACTACGGCTGATTTGAGTATTTTGACCTCAAAAGTTACCGTGATCTATGTCACTGTGTGCCTGCACACACGATCATACTCAGCCACGCATTCGAAAAAAAAAATTGCTCGTGTATCTCCGTGCTTTGCTGCAAAGGACGTCGAAAGTCTTCTGTCTGGAAGCCCTACACGAGATGTGGCGCCATCTGATGTGTAGAAATGAGTTCTTTTTTTTAAAACGCAGAGCAACTGCTACCTGGCAGCACCGGGCCTGTTTAGTTAGAGTAAGTGTATATGCTATACAGGGACTCTAGTTTTATTGGTTGAAGCCCCTGAATTTTTTAGCCACGCGTAAATAAACACCCGCTTTTTTGTTTAAAGCGTCACATTGTCAGTGCAGCATTGCCAGCACACTTTAGTCTTTAGAATTACGTATGTCTGTATTTTAAAAATAAAAGGACGCACTGCCTAACACTTGTGTCTTAATGTGGCACCACAAATATGCAAAATATTTGTTTTTTTATTCGCAGTGGTCACAAGTATGAACGCAGCCACCAGATCAAGATGGGTGGGCATTGAGCAAAGGGTTAAAATTTCGCCAGCTGGCTGAATCATTGGACAAACACCAACAGGCAGATGAAACTTTCGTGTTGAGGTATTATAGTCTTTAAAAAAGAAGAAAAAGAAAGCGCTCATGGTTGTGATGCACGCTCTCACAAAGGGCCTCGTCTTCCCACTTGTAACTGTAACTAACTATGTAACAATCGCAAGTGAGAAAACTGTTGCAGGGCACCTTTAATCAAGTATTTCGGTACTAACGCTTTTGTTACCTTCAGCACCTTCGAGACACAGGTCCATGGACCGATCACTTTAGCTGTGGAATGTCGTCTCGAGTACAGTTGGTTCAGAGGCATAAATTCGAGGTGAAGTGTGAAGGAATGTTATCAGGGCATGCTGAGCCGTCGAAAAGCACACCCACTGTCACGCCCTTTTCTTAATAATGAACTCACTGAGAAACAGTGCAATCATGGATGGGTGCACGGCGACAAATAAAGCAACAGGAAGCAACGAGTAGACTGGAAAAAAATGTTTATTTCTCTCATTTCTCTGTGTACAAAACAACCAGAACCGCCGACAAGCTCTGTACACGAAGAGCACCTCAAAACAAGTGGGTTTTTTTCCCCCTCATTTTTTTCGTCTCACTTTTTCTGGCGTTTCCCAGTCCATGCAATACTTCCACAATTAAAGGAAGTTGGCGACGCATCACTAATGCCACAAGACATCGCGATTTGGGTTCGCGATAGCGCGCTTTCGCGAAAAAACATTCACGAGACAGTACGAACACATACACTTATATCATGCGTGCTAGACCTTTTTTTTTGTATTTACGCATGAATACGACATAAAGAATAAAAGTGTTCTTCAACAGGCTAAGTTGCCGAATCGAGCTCTGTAAACATGATCGGAGCTGCCCATGCGCAGGGGTGGAGCCGTTCGACCCAAAAGCCTAGCCAAAGCAAGGAGCTCACGTTGCTTACTGACGACACTCAGTCACGAACAACGAGTAAATAAATAAATATAAATGTGCATTGGGGAAGGATATAGTACACTCTGCGGCAAGTGTGCACGATGTGTCGAGCTGCCTCACCATGAACGTGCGTCGAGGAAGAGAGGAACTTCGAGGACGGTGCAGTTAACGTGGAAAACTCGCACGAATCGGTGACAGCTACACACAGACGCTGGCAAACCATGAGAGGCAGCTTACTCGAATCACTCAGAAATGAGAAAAAGATCAGATATGGGAGCACGCTGCACGTAACAAATAAAGTTGGGTGCACAGGCGAACACTTCAGTATACGTATGCCCAACACGCTGCCTATCTTGCCGTGCACATTAAAAGACGCACGAAATCTCAACATTTTGATCTGTAGTTCAAAAGCTCACGAATGAGATACAAAGACGAGTGCCCAAACACTTGCCCCCACTTTGTAAGTTCCAATCACAGGAATGTTGTTTTGATCCCTTCATGTGCAGTGTCGTTCGTTTGACATCGAGGTTCACTATGTCCACATATGCTGTCTTTTCTTTTTGTCTCTCTCTCTATGTCGAGCTGTGCTGCTTCGAAAGGGCATATCCTACTGAAGTGCAGAGCAAATATCAAGGGCATAACAGCGACGCTAGTATAGCGATCCGCGCCAATGAGGATTTCGGCGAGGGCCGTTGTTCCGCCGTGTGGGTGTGGCTGAGGACTCCTCAAACGGCCCTGGCCCGAGGGCCAGTTCGTGGGGAACAACTTTTTTTTTTTTTTTCACCAACACAGACACCTTAGTTCCTGTGTTCAAGGGGCAGGCACACTAGGACTTTGGTGGACCCTCCGACGTGGAAGGCTTGCCCACTGACGAGTCACCGGAGTTGTTGCTTGCTGACGGGTCTGCATTAAAGAAATCATGTAAGTAAAAAAATAAATGATCCCCGGCCGAAATAATCGACCATGTTATCAAATGCAACTTTCAGATTTCTGGTATCAACAATATTGAACAACGCTAGAACTTTTTCATGCACAGAACTGCTATTTTGGCAAAAAACAGAACTTTATTGAAAGAATGGCAGAAATCTCGTAACGAAAATTGACAATTTTAGTTAAAAAAATATGAGGTGACCACCACACAGTAAAGGTCTACTGGTCACTTTCAGTGAAAGTACAACATGCTTTCCAGCATTATCAACATAGTAAGAAAAGCAGATATTTATATATCTGTAAAGATACCTCGGGTTAACCGTCTAGCGCACCTTGAGACAACGGCAGCCGGAAAAAAGCAACAAACATGTTGCATTGATGCCCAAACTAAGTATAGCTTCGTTTTCGTCAGATTGCCAAATGCTTTAAAACATGCATCATCAGACATGTGGGGCTCACGTGTTCCAAGAGAAAAAAAAAATGAAGGAAAAGATACCTGGGGTGACCACCATGCTGGAAAGAGTTAAAGAGTGTCGTACAGCGCCTCAGACACACGATCAAGCAATAAAAAATGGTGCTGTAAAGTATTTCGCACACGCGACGTTTTCCGTATAGTTCCGGTGAACTTAGCCACTTAAGCGGGAAAAACTGAATCTCACAGACTTCACAAGAACATGCTAGTTTTCATTATAAGAGGCTGAAATAATACGAACATCTATGTGCTGGTTTCATCAAAGATCTTGGCATAATCCATACATCCTGAATCAAAAAAATAAAAAATAATGCTATCATTAGAATGCGAATGAAGGTGAAGGTGATTTTTCTGAAGTGCCGACTTGTGCCAAGCTTTTGGCAATTAGTACAATCTTCACTAAATGATAGTGAACAATTGCATAGCTGGTAATAATTAGTTGTCTGCTCCACTTTCTTTCACCTGTTCGGCAATTCTTTAGGCTAGGGTCCTGTGAAACATGCGATCCTTGAAACTCTCCATCCACGCATGACAGTCTTGGCTGCGCACACACACACGCACACACATATTATATATATATATACACGTTAACTTGGCTGGCATTTAGAATCGCGAACATGCATCGTCTGAGATCGACCAACGCGTTGTGAATTATTGAGATTGCAAATAATCATCCTCTGGAAACCCGTAAAACTGAAGTAAATGGTACTCATTTTTCCCACATTTTATTTTTTGCTGTAGAATTGCGTTCCCTCTCGCAAGACACTAACTATATGCAAGTGTCTCATTCCTGGAGCAACCTCTTCTGGGTGCGCCGGCGTGAGCTGTGTGGCACTGTGCGGTCCAGTACACTATGAACACGATCTATTTTTCAGAGTGACCACAGCGTCAGAACGGACAGCTTACTGAATAAAAAGAAAGCGATATTGAGACGGACCTGGACAAAATAGAATGCCATGACCGCATCACCTCTCTACATGAATGGGCGAACTGTGGCCAGGTCTGAGGCTTTTCGGCATTTCCCTAGCGGCCAATGTCAGCGAACTTAGGACGGGCCATTGCGAGGAACTAGCTCCCTCTGGTCAGTGTACTGTAAAAAAACGCAGCACCAGAAACGTTCAGTAATGCAGGGACCACTATAGCTCTCTCTGCGTGTGGCCAGTTCATGTTGCTGATCCATAATTAAATATGGAAACAGCTCGAATAAGAGAGACTGTGTTTGTCGTTTACTTCGTTTACGTTGCAGGGTTGTCAGCAGCGCGGCGCGTCTTACCACTGCATGAGAGTTTCTGGAAGGAGCAGGGCAGGGACGCGGTGCTGACGTTAGTGGCGCCCTCCTCGAGAATGTCGGGGAGGGCGTTACGACGCCCCGTGCGACCCGTCTGCAGGAAGGCGTCGAAGCCCGGCGCCGTGCCTCCTCCGGTGGCGCCCGCGGGGTCGCCCACTGGCTGCTGCTCAACCTCCATCTCGATGCTGCTCACGCAGGCTGCACGTACACCGAAGAGAAGACGGTATGTGGAAAAGGCAGTGCAAGACATATACCATACAGGTATGGCCGCACAAACGTAGTAAGATACAAAGACACCCGACAGTGCGACGACCTCAACTAATACTTCATTTTTGGGTCAGCTCGCATACTTTTCGGAAAGCATCAATAACAGGCAATTGATACCACAAAAAAGAGAGCAGAAGAAACACAACAAAAAACTGAACCCTTTCTTCAAACAAATGTTACTGGAGTGCAAGGCATAATATCCCTCCTGTAGGAAAGACCTCACATACGCAGGTTCGAGAACTGATGGCTGTGCATTGCGAGTTGAGCGACAATAATTGTATGAAAAATTCTATAAACAGAGGTTGTGTGCTGGAGCTGACGTTTCGACAAGTGGACTTGTCTTCTTCAAGGCTAGGAACAGTTCTATAGAAACAGTCCTTGAAGAAGACAAGTACACTTCCCTTCCTAGCTGTCGTTTACTGAAATTATCGAGGTTTTAAGTGGTGAGGTTTCAAGCCACAATAACACGATATGACCATGAGAAACTCCGCAGTGGAGGGCCCCGGATTTTTTTAGACCACCTGGAATTTTTAACGTGCACTTAAATGCACGCAGGCCTCGATCATTTCCGCCTCCACCGAAAATGCGGCGCCCAGAATTTGATTCCGCGAAGTTCGGGTCAGCAGTCCAGTACCATAATTATTAGGCCGCCATGGCGAGTTGAGTTGGATGATACGCATGTGCAAAATACGTATCGAGCACACCGAGTCAGGTCCACCGCTGAAGGCACACCCTGGTCGGTTTCACCCATAGATTACCGCTGAGATATTGAAGTTTCTTTTGCTTCCATTACAGAAACAAGGAGCACGAGCAAAAGGCTACAAAGGGCTCCTGCTCCCGTTGGCCACTCAGCATCAGCAATACAAGTGACAATACATAATATACCACACACTTCATATCATATTAAATGTCACATTAGTAGTATATAAATCACACTATGCATAACAGGTGAAAAAAAAATAACAACAGAAAACTTGTAGCCTAAGTTAGTCCAGGTAAGCTGCCCGGAATACAATAGAAATATGTGCATTAAATGGTTAAATACAGATGATTAAGAATCTGTAGAATAAATTTCCTGTATCATCAGTAATTATAACAACACAGGAAACAAGAGTGAATTCGATTATTCAGTTCTAAAAAAACCATAACAGTATGACACAAAAATAGAGCAAGAAATCGAAGACACGTTCTTTATGCGTGAAGCCGGGCGGAGAAAATCCGCAAGCATCTTCCCACGGCGGGGAACTCGAGTACATGCGTTGCACAGTGGTGGGGTTATTGGGTGAATGTTGCGTAATTGGGTATGGTTTGGGAATGCTCAATTGTTATTTCGTCTTTATTATTCTGACTTATTGGATGACACGTCCGATTGATTACATCAGGTGCTTGACGATAGGATACAAAAATTGTCTAGTTATGTTCTACAGAATTGCACAGTTCACCGCACACTTTGCCATTCCTTCTCCCTTCCTTTCACTCCCCATCTCCCATCGCCTTAAGAAAAGTAGCAGGCCAATAAAAAGGGCGAAATGTTACGTGTAAAGCGTATTATTTCGCAATCGAAATACAATATATATAAGGTTGGACTGACGACAATTCAATGGCCAAGATTAAACACACTATAACTATGCTGTTGTACGGTTAGCGGTGAGGTCAGTTCTCCCCCAAGGTGCCGACGTCCGGTTTCACTCTGCTCTGTTGGGCCATACACCTGTTTTCGCGGGTTTTCCTTGAATCAACCCCCAGTAAAGTCGCACCGAAAGGTCTGACAGGGCATTTATAGAGATGAGGGAGGGAGGCAAATCAGTTGTCGGAACTGAATTCATTCACGATCCTTCAGATTTTTTAGACGGAGTGAAATGTCCTTGTTCATCGAGGTGTTTTGAGTTCATTTTGTTAATATAATACTACAACTATTGCTACTGCAACGAAACATTTATGATATCGGCATTTCTTACGTACATGTCCAATGCCGATTAACAACGGCCCCAACAACAATAATAAAAATGATAATGATGATGCTGACAGTAATATCAGAGGACGGTTTATCAGGTTAGCCCCATGACCTGTACCTCCGCATTTCAACAACAAAAAAAGAAAAGCTAGCCCCACTAACCGCGATTTCACACTCACGCAGTCAACACTCAAAAGACAACGCGGACGTTCTGACGGCTCCAAAGCTACATACAACGCGGGCGTCATGATAGTAATCAGCGCTATATGCGAGACAAAATATACGACGGTACATACGGTCAACGACAGCCGCTGACGCTAGTGCGGTTGTCGTTGACCGCACTAGCGTCGGTGTTGCGGGCATCGGCGGGACCCGAAACTACAAAGATGGCGTCGAAGGGCCAACAATGGACGTGCGCGCAATAGTGTTGTCCTTTGACTCGCATCACGGTCAGACAATAAGTGCCTGTTGGGTGGTCCACGTTACGACCACGGGTGAACGAAATTGGCGTTTAATCCTTAAAGAAGAAATAAAAGAGGCGGAAAGAGAGACGTCAGCCGCGCATCTTCGCTTAATATGCGCGCTTATAATAAGTTTAAGCAATAAGTTGTCTATCCCCCAACCCCCTCTCCGCTATTCCCCTCTAGTCTATCACGTACTTTATCGATTCCTCGACAGCAAACGAGCCTGGAGTACTCTGCCAACCACCAATCCTCGTTTCATCTCCTTAACCGCTGCTGTTACGCGTCTTGTGTCACACTTGCCCGACCACCGGGTCAACCTCCAAGCGAGAGGAAGGCTTCACCGTACGAGATTTGCACAAGCCGAAGTTGAACTTGCCGAGGTCGACGCCCTCCCCTTTCTTGACAGAAAAGCGTGCCCGAGTTTACTTTCGCAGGACTGCGCAATCTCCTTGCAGCTCTGCGGACGTGCGACCGCAAACTGCGGGTTCTTCGCGTGCACACAAGCAAAGCGTGATTCGACATATTTATTCTGCAGAAGGGCTTGTCCTTGGGATACTTGCTACTTGCTAATAATCATGGTGAAAGCAAGGACCCAAAACATATATAAGTGCCACCATCCAGCAGACATTCCAAGGACTAAACGAGATGTAGCTACCTACTACTACTACTGCTACTGCTACTACTACTACTACTACTACTACTACTACTACTACTACTACATACATCGGGTACGCACGACCCACGGCTTAAGGAGCTTCGCCCCTAAAATTCAGACTACCGCATCGTCAACGGCTGATCGCCCACAAGCCCGCGACAGAGAGAGCAACGGCGCACGCAAATACGCACGTGGCAGCTTCTAAGGCAGCATCTCCGCACGCTAGACGGCGCTGCGTTTCTCGCTTACTGCTTTCTGTTCCTGCTTACTGTTTCTTGCTTACTATTTTATGGTACGGCTTTTTCGGGGTCCAGTCACCAGGTATTTATTAGTTAGTGCGGGTGTGTGTGTTTAAATTTTTTTTGTTGTTTTTTTTTTCTTTTGCCACCCCGTGGGGGAGGTGCGCGTACATTGAACACGCAAATTTTTGTAGTAGAGCTTAGACTTTCTCTTTTTTTTTTTCGTAGTGCAGGGCTCGAGTTTAGTAATTATCGAGTATAGGGACAATTGGTGTCAGAAAGGCATGGTTAAAAAGACTGTAAAGTGTTCAGGATGTGGAGTGGGTTTGAAAGTGGACCCAAGCGTAGAAGCGGATGGAGAAGAGGCTGACGCGAAGTGTAGGCAATGTGAGGTCGAGGAAAAAATGGAGAAAATGATGGTTGCCCAGAGTGAACTGCTGATGAGAATCGCCCAGCTCGAGACTGCGTTGGCGACAGAGCAAGAGAAAACGAGGGCAATGGGAGAAAGACTGAAGTCCGCCGAGGAAGCGCTAGCGAAGCTGAACAAAGAAGCGACCTACCGAGAGAACAGTAAGGAACCGGCAACCAGAACGGTGGAGAAGGAAAAGCAAGCAAGTTTGGAAAAAACAGGTTTAGCCGGTTCAACTGTCGCAAGGCCCAGCTTCAGCGAGGTAGTGGTGGGGCAGGGAAGGAACAAAACAGCCGGCGTCACAGGTGCAAGTAGCCCCCAGGTGCAGAACGCTCCAGCTGAAAAGTCATAGCATGTGATAATCGCCGGGGACTCGAATTTAAATCGATGCACAGAAGCCATCAAAGAGAGGGTAAGAGGTGACAAGAGTGTTGCAGTGGGGGCGTTCCCAGGACGCAAGCTGGAAGCAGTCATGAGGCAAGCGAGTGCAAAGCTCAAAACGACAGCTGATAGACGAAACCTCGTGATAATTTCAGGCGGTTTAAGCGATGTCCTAAATGAAGATGCAGCAGGGCTAGCAGCCACACTGGCGAAAGGCGTCGATGACATGCGCGCCACTTCTCCTAAGGTACAGGTAGTGATATGCACGATACCGGAGGTACCGGTGCGTGATAGCAACCTGCAAAGAGCGGTGGTCAACGCAAACCAAGAGATATGGCGGATGAGTCGAAAGAAAGGCTTTGAGGGGGTGGAAATAAACAGAGAGGTGCATAGGTGGGAGGGTTTTCAACGAGACAGAATTCACTTCGATGGGCGGCTAGGTCATGAGGTGGGTTGGCGACTTGCAGGACGCGCAGTAGCTTTTTTGGGGGGCAAGCGAGCCCTTCGGGGTGCAGGATAGCTAGTAACGAGGAAAACAACCAGGGAGACTCTTCGACAGGTGTTATGGACAGATGCGATTCCAAAGTGGCACCAATATCTAAGATACGTAGAGTCCGGGGCATAAATAGACGTAGCCACGAGCGCCGAGCCAATTCAGACATAGGATATATTAACATGCAGGGTGGTAGGAACAGGCTGAAGTGGGAAGAGATAGAAGAACAGCTAAGGGAAGAGAGGCCGATGGTATACGGTTTTGTAGAAACACATCTCAGGGACATGGAACAACCTCCGAACAATCCGGACTACGCGTGGGAATATTGTAATAGAACAGAAGGCAGCAGAAAGGGGGGCGGTATTGGGGCATTCATTCATAAAAGTACAGACTGGCAAAGGGTCAAGCAGGAGTGCAAGGAACATTTATGGCTAAAAGGGAAAGTGGCAGGTCAAATGACACTTCTTGGTTTCATGTACTTGTGGACGGGAGCAAAGGCCAGAGAGGAAAACCCGGCAATGGTAGAGTGTATATCAAAGGACATTCAGGAGTTAGAAAGAGAGTGCGAGATAATTATACTAGGAGACATGAATGCGCATATAGAAGATATAGATGGGTATACCAAGCCGACAGGCAAAATGATCATGGATATGTGTGAAAGGCTTGATTTGATCATTTGCAACAGTACCGAGAAGTGTGAAGGGCAAATAACATGGGAGGTAGAAAGGCTTCAGTCGACGATAGATTATGCACTGATGTCACATAGGATGTATGATAAGCTCAGGGGAATGCACATAGATGAAGGTGGCTCCAGAAGTCTGGGTAGCGATCACAAATGTATCAAGCTAAATTTTCGAAGAGCAGTGAAAGTGGGAAGGAGACAAGATGCGCAACTACAGCAAAATTTTTATCCAGAAAGGCAAATTGAAATAGCCACTAAACAAATTGAGAAAGTAATCACGGAGGATAATAAGACAGTGTGGACATACACGAATCTAATTAGACTCTTAGAGCTAGAGCTTGCTAAGACGCGTGACAAGTCACCCCGGAAAAGAAGACACAAACCCAAAAGTTGGTGGGATGAGGAAGTTAAGAGAGCCATAGCAAAACGCCAGGAAGCCTCTAGGGAACACAGACATGCTAAGCAGCGGGGTGAACCGACAGAGGATGTTGAAAGAAAATGGGCAGCCTTTCTAAGCTGTAGAAGGGATGCATCCCTTCTGATCAATGAAAAGATTAGAAGGAAGGGAGCTCAGTGGCTGGCAGAAGTACATAAAAAAGATAGAAAGGCAGCTGCGAAATTTTGGAACCATCTAAACTCCCTAAGAAATGAGACGAGCCTAGAGCAGAGTTTTATAACTACAACCCAAGGTGCTAGGCTAGAAGGGGACGAAGCTATTGAATATATAAGAACAAGGGTGACAGAAAAATTTCAACAAAGAAGTACTTTATGCACTACAATAGACATGGACGAATCAAGTGGTGCAATGGCTCCATTTTTCACAACAATAGTGGGAAAGGGCTGAGAAAAGGGTTCCTAGTAGTACATCAACAGGCCCAGATGGCATTCCAATTAGGCTGATAAAGACATTAGGTCCGAAGTCTAAGCAGGCTTTGAGAGAGGCAGTGAGCACAATAATAATCGATGGTGAAGTTACATATGGATGGAAACTTAGCAGGATGAGCATGATCTATAAAGGAAAGGGGGACAAAGCTGACATAAACAACTACCGTCCTATAACAGTGACATCAGTGGTCTACAGGCTGGCGATGCAGATTATAAAGGAAAGACTGCAGGCGTGGATAGAGGATGAAGGGGTGCTGGGGGAACTGCAGAATGGGTTTCGGAAGCACAGGAGGTTGGAAGACAATCTGTTCTCACTGACGCAGTGCATCGAAATAGCAGAAAAGGAACACAGGCCCCTGTGGCTAGCATTTTTGGACATCAAGGGAGCGTACGATAGCGTGGTTCAAGAGGAATTGTGGGGAATACTGGACACACTAGACGTGGAACATGTAGTCACTAATCTTTTAAAGGGTATATATAAAGGTAACAAGGTAGTTATAAAGTGGGAAAAACAGGTATCTAAGCCTGCAGAGGTAAAACGGGGGCTTAGGCAGGGGTGCCCCCTGTCACCCTTATTATTCATGATGTACCTACAAGGATTAGAGGCAAAATTAGAGGGAAGTGGACTGGGCTTCAACCTCTCTTTAGTCAAACAAGGAAAACTTATTGATCAGGCACTACCAGCATTAATGTACGCAGATGATATAGTGCTAATGGCCAACAACAAGGAAGATTTGCAGAGATTGATGGACATCTGCGGTAATGAGGGAGATAGGTTAGATTTTAGATTCAGTAAGGAAAAATCAGCAGTCATGATTTTCAATGACAACGAAGGTAGTGAGCTTAGAATACAGGAGGTCACGCTAGATATAACAGATAAATACAAATATCTGGGCGTATGGATAAGCAATGGGACCGAGTACCTGAGGGAACACGAAATATACGTGACGACTAAAGGTAACAGGAATACAGCAGTGATGAAAAATAGGGCACTGTTGAATTACAACAGGTATGATGTTGTGAGAGGAATATGGAAAGGGGTCATGGTTCCTGGGCTGACGTTCGGCAATGCGGTCTTGTGCATGAGATCAGAAGTTCAAGCAAGATTAGAAATTAAGCAACGTGGAATAGGTAGGCTTGCTTTAGGAGCTCACGGGAATACACCAAATCAGGGAGTACAAGGTGATATGGGATGGACATCATTTGAAGGCAGGGAAGCTAGCAGCAAGATAAAATTTGAGAAGCGATTGAGAGAAATGGGGGAGGAGCGTTGGGCTAGGAAGGTTTTCAGCTACTTGTACATGAAGAATGTCGATACAAAATGGAGGTAGCGAACCAGGAAGTTGACTGGTAAATACTTAGAAGACAGCAGGTGGCCAAACCAAAAAGAACTATCGGTTAAGAAGAAAGTGAAGGAAACGGAGACTGACATGTGGAGAATGGGTATGATTAAGAAGTCCGCACTAGAGATCCATCGAACTTTTAAGCAGGAAATTGCCAAGGAAAGGATCTATGATAATACTCGGGGTAGTTCTCTACTGTTTGAGGCCAGGACGGGAGTACTGCGAACCAAGACATATCGGGCCAAATACGAAGGGGTAGACACAGTATGCAGTGCGTGTGGAGAGGAAGAAGAAACTGCCGAACACTTGATAATGTTCTGTAAAGGGCTTCACCCTATAGTTCAGGATGATGGCACAGAGTTTTTCAAAGCACTGGGATTTAGGGACAGCGAGGGCGAAATAGACTTTAAGCGGGTAGACTTAACTAGAAGGAGGTTATCTGATTGGTGGCTAAAGTCAAGGCACGAGTGAAAATTAAACCCTTCACTGCGAAGTACGAAGCCTCAACTTCATTATTTAAAGGAAAAAAAAAGATAAATGTAATGATTAGTTCACTAAGTATTACGGCTAGGTGGCGTTAGCCGCCACCCGATCTAAAGGGTACAGCCACATCCATCCATCCATCCATCCATCCACGACGCCGCCATTGAAATTTGCGAGCAAAGCAGAAGCTTCGTTTAGGACGTCCCGTATGCTGCATTCACACTGAAAGCGTCCCGACCGGCTGCCGTCTGCGGCAGTGGTGGGGTGTAGGGGGGGGGGGGGGGGGCATTGTTTTTGGCGTGACACTCGCAGTTTACGGGCCCTGAGCACGTGGCGACGGGCTGCCGAAGAGCTGCACGGGGCGTTCATTGAAGCAGCCCGCCACACGCCCCCTCAATGCAGGCATTCGCACTTAGACAATGCGAAGCGTAATTCAACGACAGAGGGCTTCCCTAAACGCCAGTTCGCACTCGCTGCCACAATGGCTCATTGTTTTTCTCGTTCGCGAGAAGCAGTGCTATTTGCGAGAAGGCGAGTTTGCCCACGGCAATGCGACGACTTCGCACGTCGTTCTGCCCCGAAGTACAGCGCGTGCGGAGGCGCAGAGCTCAAGTGGCAGTCACTCGAAACGGAACAAACACGGACAGCGCCGAAAAATGTGCGGTCCGTATAATTTAAGTTTCGCGTAGAGAAAGAAAAAAAAAAGCTTTCCAGCCTTCCGCGAGACACTGCAGATAAATATCACTTTCACTCGACTTTCTTGAGCGTATACGGTGCTCGTGCGCACTGGAACACACGACGTCCTTGAAGCACCGGTCAACGCAGGTAAAAAAAATATATAATGAAATACCGGTGCTTTACGCATCAATACTACGATATTATTATGAGTCACGCATCAGCGTAAGTGCATCAATACCAAGGCACACGACTTTGTTTTAAGCTGGAATAATAAAAAAAAAACAAATGAAGGAGTCGTCATTATTACCGTGACGGCTACCATTTCCCCCTTGGTTGTTACTTGTTAGGATATGAGCGTAATGCAATCCACGAGTAAGTGATTTCGCGATGTTTTTTTTTTTGTGTGTGTAGTGTTCTTCAGAAATGAACATATTACAAGTGAAATGAAGACCCTTGTGTGATGTTGATTTTTGGCGCAATATTGTTATTCCAAAATATCAATTAACTCTCTTAAAGCCATGTACTCTCGGAATACATTCCTTCTGTGTTGCATTGGGACGACTTGACTGACTAACTAACTAACTAACTAACTAACTAACTAACTTAATAAACCGAATCTTTGAGTAATGCACAAATATGGGCTGGTTAGTTCAAGATTAGAAGAGAAAAACAGTTCTGAAAAGGCGTGACAATAGTCAAATATAAGTACGTAACCTTGTTCCTGGCGCGGCGATCGGGACGTTATCTTCTCGAAGGGAAGAAACGGGAAGGCACTGAAGTCTTTAAAACAACCTTAAGGCACGTGTAGGTTAACCAGAAAAGTGTCCGGTTAAATACCCTGGGACCAACTTTTCTTTTTTGCCTTGGACTGTGGGAGAGGGCAATTGGAGTGTGAAGAAGCAACGAAATGAGCAACAAATGCGCGGACAGTTCCGAGATTGCACCGCTATAGTGGGAGCCATTCGTACAAGCCCGCCGCCCTCTATAAAGCTTGGAACATCTCTTCACTGCCTTGCGGGCCGACGAGCACTGGGGACGGGCGGCACGAGTTACAACTTGTGTCTTCCTGAAGCGAACCGAGGGTAGTGCGCATAACAAGTGTTTGTTTTCTTTTTTTTCGGTGCCGTAGATCTCGCACGCCGCAAAACTCGGTCACTCCAGTTAATGTTGCGTACGCCTTCCTGAAGGCAGCCCCAGACAAAAAGCAGACCGAACAGCGAAGCTTTCCGTAGATAAGCCAAGGATTCTTACGCCCTTCCGATATTGGACAGGTCGCCAATCCAGAAAATAGCACGTGTTAGCACGAGCAATACAATAGTAGCCTTACGAGAGACTCTAGAGAAAAAGAAAGACGAGGTGGATGCTTTTGAAGGGACCGTTGGCTGGAGTGGACACAGACGTTGAGTCGTCTGTTTTTTGTGCACAAGTTGGCCCCAACCACTTCGTTTCATTAAAGTGCACACTTTCATCGTGCGTTACAATATATATATATATATATATATATATATATATATATATATATATATATATATATATATATATATCTATAATCACAGTCATTATTGGTACTGCACTGACCAAGTATAGCCAACGAAAGTCAGCCTGTTCGTGACATCTGCGTCGTACGATACAAGCAAGCGGCGAGAGATGCCTGCATGTGTTTCTAACACGCATCGTCAACCAAGGAAAGCAGCGACGTGCCCCGAGTTCCATTAATCATCTCGGCACAGCAAATCCTTTCCACGGAAAATCCCTTGCCACAAACGGTGTGCGCATACGCGAGTGTGTGGGGAAAGGAGGGCGGAGGCTTAGGTTCCCAAACCACTGCGAAGGAGCGAGAGAAGAGTCATTAGGCTCACAATACGAAAAAAAAAAAAACACCACCAGCCGAGTTAATGACCTAAATAAATTACAGAAACTGTCACACGCATTACCTTCCCAAACGGACCGAATAGCGAGAAATAGCGGTGAGAAATGAACGCCCCCACCGGCTTATGACACTTGAGAAAACTGCTGAGCCATTCGGACGCCCGTTTCACAGGAACCGCCATGGTTTACGCCATTGTTCATTCAGACTTTTACTGTCTATTCATTTTTCTACTGCTTGCTTTTTGAGGAAGCGTAAAACTCGTAGTGGACCAACTCCATCATTATACCATCTCGCCAGATCTGTGGTGGGCTCTACAAACCGACGCATTCATTCACTAAATCAAGGGTCACTTTTTGCAGAGCACACAACGGTGTGACATTATGACGTCACTGTAAATTCCACGGCTGCGACATCTGGAGTATAAGCAAGCAAAACGACCAATAATGTTGCCATCTCTAGTATATGACTTAAACGCCTCTATATCTTACAACTCTCATCTGTTGTATATAGCACCGAGTTTCACAAAAGGTTGCAAATTCTTCGAACAACCGCTACATAAACAAAATTCGGCATAAACAAATCGCAGCTGACGTCTGATTGATGATTGGTATGTGGGGTTTGACGTTTCAAAACCACCATATGATTATGAGAGACCCCGTGGTGGAGGGCTCCGGAAATTTTGACCACCTGGGGTTCTTTAACGTGCACTCAAATCTGTGCACATGGGCCTACAGCAATGTCCGCCTCCATCGAAAATGCAGCCCCCGCAGCCGGGATTCGATCGCGCGACCTGCGGGTCAGCAGCCGAGTAGCCACAATAGACCACCGCGGCAGGACGCAGCTGACGTCTGTATGAGTTAGATTTCAAAGTACTGGTGCCATAATACACACACACTATGGAAAAAAAAGAGAGAGAAAAGAATTACAGCGGGAGACGCGAAGGAACGCGTCGACGGAGAGCCACGATAAGCGTCAGAGAGAAACGGGCACGAGGAGGAGGATACAACTTTATTTGACAAAAAAAAAAAGACTCGAAGTAAATGTGGTTGGGCCCCTAGACGTCCGGGAGCCCCCTGGCCGACATCTCTAAGCAGGCCCGGTGCACCAGCTTAAGTGGTCGTCCGAGCCAGTGACCCGAAGAGCGGCCTCCCACGAGGGAGGAGGAGGGAGAAGGGTTAGGGATAGGGTCTACCGCCACGGGCTTTGGCCAGTTCCACAAGCAGTGGAAAAGATCAGCCCGGGGTGCCCCGCAGGTGGTGCAATGTGGTTGGTGAAGAGTGGGGTAAAATAGGTGTGCCAGATGGGGAGAAATGAATGCTTTTGTCTGCAGCTGGCACCAAACTGAACTCTGATTAGAGGTGAGGGAGAAGTGTGGGGCAGGTAAATCTCGTCTGCCGTTAAGGTAATACCTCGTAATCTCATGGTAGGTACGGATTCCCTCTTGTGGTTTTCTCATGGGTTTGGGTGAGCGAGCCCCCAGGGTCCAGATGGAAAGACCTCGGACATGCGCATGAACGCGCTCATTCCCGGGGATACACTCATGGCCAGGCACCCACGTGATAGTCACCGGATGGAGAAGTGAAGGAATGTTGCTCAGTATGCGTCAGACTGTCTTTAGTGCTATGCCTTGACCGAAGTATCGATAAGCGCTCTGGGAATCAGTGCAAGTTTCTGTAATGGTAAAATCTGCGGCCGCACGCACCACTGCTAGCGCTATAGTGCAACCCCCTCAGCCACATCGGGGCATGCCGTTCTAACGGACGCGAAAATGCTAATGTGCCCGTCTTCTGTCATGGCAGCAGCCGTCGCCGTTCCTTCAAGTGGGCGTATACCGCAGCGTCGACATGGAGGACGTCTTCACGATTTCTGTACCGCCGTATGTAATAATCAGCGCGTGCCTCGCGTCGGCCCGAATGGCGTTGTGGATTCATGTTGCGCGGCAATGGTTTGAGTTGCATGTGTGCAGCGGCCCTTATTGGAATAGGCGACCATGCTTCTTCGTTACGCATCGTGTCGCTTGATTCAAGCCCCAGGGTTCGGAGCAGGTTCCGCCCTGTAAGTGTCCGACAAAGGCGCAAGAGCTGATTGCTTCTCTGTGCCTCTATTATTTCTTGGACTGTAATATACAGACCAGTCTCCAGGAGGAGAGTAGTTTTGGTGCGCATCGGCAACCTCAATGCGGTTTTAACCACCCGCCTGATTAGACTGTTAGCCCGTTCCATTCGCTTCTAAGAGGTGGTGATACGGAAGATCATAAGCGAGGCGACTTAACACCAAAGCTTCAACAATTTGCATGGTGTCTTTTTCAGATAGGCCATGATTGCGCGACGCAATCCGGCGCATCAGTCCTGAAATTTGCTTTATCTGCTTATCAAGAATGTTGAAGGTGTAGTTTGCGTCTGTTTGATTGTATGTGTAGACCCAATACCCTGATTTTATGTACTCTTGGCGCAGGTTGACCATGCACGTGCAGGTCAATGCTTGGGTCATGCATTCGGGGTTTAATTATAAGTAATTCCGACTTTTCTGGCGGACAGTGGAGGCCCATTCTACTAATATGCCGCTCGATGACGTTGATGGCAGATTGTAGAACGTCTTGTGCCTCCCCAATAGAGCCATGGCACACCCTCAAGTCATATCATCGGCGTAAAACGCATGCAGTAATTTAGGAATATCAGAGAGCTTTTTCGCCAATGGGGGCCAAGCCAACATTGAATAAGAGTGGCGATAGGACAGCTCCCTGGGGTGTGCCCCCTGTTTGGGAGGGAAAAAGTTGCGGATGTGAGTGTACCTAATCTTACCTCGACGGTGCGCTTTTCCAAAAAGGCTTTCACATAATGCCAGGTACTACGACCACAGCCAGTTGTGGCCAATGTGTTCGTGACCTACATTGTCGAAAGCCTTTTGTATGTCTAATGCGAGGATGGCTCTGGTTTGGGCTGTCTGCCGTTTGGGATGAAATAGAGTCTCTTTAACATGCAAGAGGACATCCTGCGCCGATATAGGTAGGGGCGAAAACCAAACTGGGTGTTGGGAAAGAAATTACTAGCTTCTAAATATGGCTGTAGTCGACGGAGAAGAACATGCTCAAAAAGTTTACCTTCACAGCTCGTGAGCGAGATGGGTCGTAAATTTTCGAGAAGTAGTGATTTGCCCGATTTCGGAATCAGCTTAATCTGTGCATGTTTCCAAACACAGGGCAGTGTGCCCTTGCTCTAGTGTTCGTTAAAGAGATCCGTGAGCTCATGTAGAGACACGTCATCTGTTTCGGGGGATCTTGTATGTTACACGATCCGGCCCTAGTGCAGCGTCCCGGGTAATACAAGAAAGGGCCTGTTTTACCTCTGCAAGCGTGATATCTGCATCCAAGTTTTCGTCCGGATCAGGGAGTGTTAAAGGGAGCGCGTTCGGATCCGCCGGTAGGGGCTGAGAAATGCAAAGGTTTTTTTATGTGTGTCATAATGTCTGTGCCTTTTTGCTATTCTAGGTAAATTAGCGGTTGGGTAGCGGTGTGAATGTGGTATTTGGTCGACGTGGGATCTAGAAGGGCCCAAAGTGAAGTTATCCGCCGGAGTGAGCGCCTACCGGTCTTCAGTATGCAGAGCAACAAATCCAATGAGTGAGTATAGACAATTCGGCGAACAGATGCCGTAAAGACGGTGAAGAGACGACATGACGCGAATGATACACGTGGAGAGGCTATTCGCCCTTTCTATTGGCTTAGGAGCCCTGTAGCCTCCACAGTGCTGAAGGGTGAGGCGCCAAGGCGTGTTGGATCGCCAGCGAGACGAAGCAGAGCAGCGCGAGCCACGGTGACTTGCATAACTTCGAATTTGGCCACGGGTGGCACCCTCGTGCGTTTGACCCATTGCAGCTTGCGTTTGGCACAGTTCTCAAACTCTCCTGATCCTGCGAACGCAAGAGCAACCTACGCAACCCAATGTCTTGGGCCCCCAATTCTCAAACTCTCATTGGTTGAGCTCCATCCGGTGCGCGGCGTGACCACCCTTACTGCGCGGGCACGTCCTCTCTCCTTTCTCTCCCCTCCTACGCTTCTTCCTCTATCGCCTCGCAACGCCGACGCAGGCAGCGTCTGTCGCAAACACCAGCGTCGCGTAAGCAGTCGCAAACACCAGCGTTACTCAGTGGTAGAATACTGGGCTGGCACGCAAGGGACCCGGGTTCAAATCTCATTGTGTGCTTGGTGTTTGATATTTTTTTGAATTTTTCCCCTTACTTCACGCGGTAGTGGTTACGGACGGCGGCAGCGGCGGCTGACAACTACAGCACCGCACGCCACTCTTGTTGTGATCTCATAACAGCTTTCGTTCTAAAACGCTTATTACTCAGGCAGTTTACCGAAGCTACTCTATACACGAGAACAACGGTACGAACGGTTTCCTCGTCTTCAACACATATCGGTTCTGCCGTATCAACTACGACTATATAGGCCTGGGCGACAGAGAGACGTGCGCTATGATAGGAGAAAAACAATAAAACGATATATCGAACAACTGCACAAGCGAATTATGAAATTACACAAAATACAGGGACAGCCATTTTTATGATATACTGACGAAGAGGGCTTATTATTATTTTTTTCAAAGCTCGACGCACTTAGAAATTTGCAGGGCACCTGTACGGTACGTGTTCGAGGCGTCCCGCGGCACCAAATTGAGAGGAGACGATGGCGTGAATGTAAGTTGACTTCCGATGGGTCGCCGAACGACACCGTGTTCCTGCTGGATTTCTTTTTCTTCCTCCACGGCAGTACATCAACGGACGGCGACGAGATCGGATTAGTCTCCTCGCTCGTTCATTTGAATACATCAGAATTAATGTCCTGATCGTTCTTCAACGACATTCTCTTCCTGCTGCTTCCACACAGACGGTGTGCAGATTTGGTCCGTGTGCCACGCAAGGGTACAAGTCGGAGCTAAACTTTCCAAGAGGTCCCGAGTGCTGAAATTTCAAAGGTTACTACCGCCTCCGCAACGCCAGCGCCTGTGTGAGTGTGACCAGTATGCAAGTGTCCTCCGCTTCGCCGTTGTCCCACATCCGCAGCCTGTACGAGTACGTGTGGTCCTTGCGCGACCCAAGGATCAAGGAGTGGAGCCTCCACCGTGATGCGCGGTTCATTTTTCCAGTGCTCATCTGTTACGTGTACGTAGCCAAGATCGCTGGTCCCCGCTGGATGAAGAATCGCGAGCCTTTCAAGTTACGAGGAGCTATCCTGACCTACAACTTCGCGACCGTCGTCGCGAACGCCTACTTCTGCATCCAGTACCTGCGACACTCCTATCTGCAGGGCGGCTACAGCCTCTTCTGCCAGGGCATCGACTACGAGTCCAGTTTCGACGAGCACACGACGGCCATCGTAAACTTGCACTCGTGGTACTCCTGGGTCCGAATCGCCGACTTCCTGGACACGTTCTTCTTTCTGGCCCGAAAGAAAAACTCCCAGGTGACCTGCCTTCACGTCCTCCACCACTTCCTGGTAGTGATGAACATGTGGATCTTTACAAACTTCGGCAGCGACGGCCAAACACTGCTGGGACTTTGCGTCAACTCGTTCGTCCACGTCATCATGTACTCGTACTACTTCCTCGCCGCCCTGGGACCTTCGATGCAGAAGTACCTGTGGTGGAAGCGCTACCTCACCGAGCTGCAGATCGTGCAGTTCGTCGGCCTCATGCTGCACATGGCCATCACGCTGTTCCACGACTGCGGCTATCCGCGGGCGCTCGCGATCTTATCATTAGCACAAGGATTTCTCGGGCTTGGACTTTTCATTAACTTTTACGTGAAGACGTACCCCGAGGCGGCGAAACAGAAAGCGGTGTGAAGTGCTCAGCGAAAACTAAAGTCCAATCACTGCCCTTCAAGAAAAGCCTGGTTGCTTCGACATTCAAGCGTGAACACTACTCGCGTTACAACCAAGAAAACCAGTCTTTGAATTGAACTTTGTGTGTCTATTGTGTTGTGTAGGTCTCGAAGCTAACGACCACAGATGCAGGTCAGATCCCCCGTGTTTATTGTAGGCAGACCGAACACTGTGTTGTAATGGCACAATATGTAGGAATTCCGTAATTTTTGCATCATTTTAGCACTTACTCATAATTGTTCACAAAAAAGGATAAAAAATAATAAAGAAAATTGTAAAATGAAATGATACAAAGTGCACGTGCTGCTGAATGCTGTATTCAGCATGAGGGCACAAAATTGCCCTTAATTAGAGGGAAATTACGTCCTATACGGTATAATCCTACATATTGAGTTAGTTATTTCTTATATATGTTAATGTCTAGGCCACATGTAATGATGGCGCCTTAAGTGCGAAACAACGTTACCATTACGATTGATATGTGGGGTTTAACGTCCAAAAACCGCGATACGATTATGAGAGACGCCATAGTAGAGGACTCCGAAAATTTCGACCACCCGGGGTTCTTTAACGTGCACCCAAATCTGAGCACACGGGCCCTACAGCATTTTCGCCTTCATCGAAAATGCAGCCGCGCCGCAGCCGAGATTCGATCCCGAGACCTGCGGGTCAGCAGCCGCGTACCTTAGCCACCGCGGCGGGGCTACGTAACCATTATGAGCGACGCCGTATAGTAATTTTCCGGAATTTTCGACCATGTGGCGTTCTTTAACGAGCACTGACATCACACAGTACATAAGTCTCTATCATTTCGCCTTCATGGAAATAAATGCAACCGGTGCCGCCGAGATTGACCTTCGGGTCGGCAGCCGAGCCCCGTAACCAGTGATCCACCGCGGCGCACAGCACCCTATTACACGGTTTCATCTACGTTCGGCTGATACGTTGTATAATTTGAATTATCGCACTCACTTATCTGGTTCTCATTACAAGCTTCAGCCGCGATTCGCGCGCGTCCACAGAGACGCACAAACAAACCAACACAGGCACATACACAAACGCACAAACAATCCCCCCCCCTCTCTCATGGTTGCAAATATGACCCTTCGGATGCTCTGCTTGTCGTTGCAGGAGCACGTGCACCATATGTCGCGAGTGTCACTCGTGCTACCGACAGCCAGAGGCAAGCAGTGTGTGACGGACGTTGTAAACGTACCCAATTATAGAGACGACGCAGTGGGACTTGTTTAAGCGTCAGGTTGTTGGCTAGTTGCAAGAGATCAAATTCATTGTACTAAGCATGAAACATCGATTACTAATGCGACACGTATTTGCTTTCACTGGCCTGTGGACGGAGCGGGTGCTGCTTACAGACGCCATTGCAGGAACACCAACGCCCACTCTCATCGCCCGCTCTCGCTTATCAACTGGCAAGTCATTTTCGAAAATCCCACCGTATATACGTTTTTAACGATGAAACTAGAATTTCATATCAATGCAGAAAATTCGCAAGAGAAATAAAAGCACTTCACGTCAATAGATAAAAAATACAAACGCCTCATTCAGGCGCAGAGAAACGACTGTCTATATCACATGTGCGCATCTTTGCGCAAAATAATGATCTATATATGTTACCTGCTTCCCAAGTGCTGTTTTATATTCTCTAACGTGTTCTGTTTTATTCTTTACCTTGACACATGGGCCTTTTTTTTTACACAGCTTGGAGTTTTACAAATAACGGGTCAGATTTGGGTGCACGTTAAGGAATCAATCCCAGGTGGTCAAAATTTCCGGAGCCCTACACTACGGCGTCTCTCATAATCATATATGGTGGTTTTGGGACGCTAACCCTCACATATCAATAAATCAATAACAGAATTCATTCTCAACAGAAGTTTTTGTTGCGTCGACAGTGCATGCCTAGTCCATTCACTGGTATCGTCCATTTTCGCAGATCGTTGCGACAGGCCTTCATTCTGCAGGGGACATAAAATAGGCTACAAAACGATTCACGACGACGATCCGAACAGTAGCAACCCCGTGAAGGTTATTGCTTCATTTTATGACGTGGCAATAAATGCGGCATATGCAACCAGAAATGCAACCCATACGTCATCACTAGCTAAGCATGGCAAAGGCGAGCGCACCGAGCTGATTATATAGTGAACGATGACTTGCGAGAAGGGAGATCGGAAAGTGCCGCGTCCTTCGTGAGCGCCACGACCAGTGCGAACGAATGATTGACCTCACAAGGCAACAAGGTTGAAATGAAGTCGAGAAGGTTTCTTTTTATCCACCTTGGCGCGGAGAACATGTTTTGACGTGTGATGAACTTCGTCCTTACTGCAGTATACTTTCCTTCACAGGTATCGACCACTATACACAATGCACGATGCCCGCTAGCGTGCGATATCTTTTTCAAGGAACACGCGCTATGACGTCAAAGCTTCGGTGCGAAGACTTAGGAATAAGCCATTTCCCACGCTGCAGCAGCGCGAGAGAAGCGGGAAACAATTTTTTTTTTGTCTCTCACGATCCTTCCCATTCAAAGGAGCAGCGTTCTTTACCGGCCACACGTGCCTCGTCGTCTCGGACTCGCCAGTGTTCTCGAAGTGTTCACGATTGGAAATTAGAAGGCAAAGAACGGGAAGTGTTACAAGCGGGAAAACCAAGATGAAATTGTTTTACTTTCTTTCAGTTTCGCCTCCTCACACGTTTCGCATACATCGCTATATATATATATATACATGTATCCTTCAAACCCCGATCAGATCCCACCTCGCCGGTATTCCACTGAAACGGCATTCGCTCCAAGTGACCCGTTCGCCGGCGCCGCACAGTGGACGCACATGGCATCCCTGCAAAAGCTCAGACAGGCGTCGCAGATGGCCGAATGGTTCGACTACTACTTCGCGTCGCGCAGAGATCCACGAACCAGCGGATGGGGAGGCGTACAAGATGCGCGGATTGTGTTTCCGCTTTTGATCGGCTACGTCTACTTCGTCAAAATCGCTGGGCCCCGCTGGATGAAAGACCGCAAGCCGTTTAACCTCAGGTGGGCCGTACTGACGTACAACGCGCTGACCGTGCTGGCCAACGCCTACTTCACCGTGAAGCTATTCGGACTGACGTACGCCAGCGGCCACTACAGTCTGTTCTGTCAAGGCATCAACTACAGCTCGCCCACCGAGACGGACGTGGCCATTCTGAAGCTCGGCTGGTGGTACAGCTTCGTGAGGATCGGCGACTTCTTGGACACCATATTTTTCGTGCTGCGCAAGAAGAACTCGCAAATCACCTTCCTGCACGTGGCACACCACTTCCTGGTCGTGTTCAGCGCGTGGTTCTACATGAACTTCGGTGGTGACGGCCAGACGGCGCTCGGCGGGTGCGTGAACGCATCAATCCACGTCATCATGTACTCGTACTACTTCCTCGCTGCCCTGGGGCCTTCAATGCAGAAGTACCTGTGGTGGAAGCGCTACCTGACCAAGCTGCAGATTGCCCAGTTCGTGGGCCTCATGTTGCACATGACGATTACGCTTTTCTACGACTGCGGATACCCGAGGCGACTCGCGCTGCTGGCGCTGTCGCAGGGCCTCTTGGGCCTGGGGTTGTTCATCAACTTCTACGTGCAGAGCTACGTCAAGCCTAGAAAGTCAAAGGCGGAAAGAAAGAAGACTGCGTAAGGCCGTTCAACACGACAATCCGATTCAAAGCGTCAGGGAGTGTGCGCGATTAAGTGAATTATGAACATTCACTGACATCATGGACCTGCACGGTTACACATAGGACATTATTGCGAGTCTTGAAAGCGGAGAACAGCTATAGTAGGCGCTGCAGCAAATAATGTTATTCAATGATGTGGACATAGGCACGGTGTCAAAGGTGCACTCTTTCAACGTTCAGACGTCCTCCAGACCTAAGAGACCGGCAGCTGCCATTCAGGCTGGTACTTGAAATAGACAGGATTGTTTCTATGTGTTTCCGCTATGTAAGTTCTCTTCCTTGTAAATAATGCATTATTCATACGTTTTAAATAAACGAGCACATTGAGAACTGTGGTTTTTGTTCTATAACTAGATACAATTGCAAATAAACCATTACACAATGAACTGAATATTGCATTCCTCGGGTGGAAAAGCTGTATTAAAGCGCAACGCTAATGGCACCCAGTTAAGCCGGGGAGAGATTCAAGACGTTCATCATTATAGATATATTTCCGACGCGGGGTCGTTGCAGAGATTTGACTGTGCTGTAAATAATTTTTCTGGTCAGCACCAAAATCCTAAATCAAGAAGAACGGGCGCTCAACGAACCAACGTGCTGCATAGAGTGAATCTAAGGCTACGCGAATGACCCTCCTTACTTTGTCGGTCGCACTTTTTCGAGAAAAATAAATCGTGATAAAGGGAGAGCCTAACCGGCTGACAAGCATCTATGTCGCTCACACTAGAAGAAAGCAAGAGATCAAAACCACTCGCTCAGGCAAAATAGCCATAGAGAGGTTTGCTTTACTAAATGTCACATATATTTGTTGCACATAATTCGTTAAAAAGTATTAAAATTTTCAAATGACTATGTTGAGGAAGAAGGGCACAAGATGGCTTTCACTGACGTGTGGTGTTTTTACGGTGACATTAAAAAAATTATTTCCATGTGGATAAAGTCGACGCTGGTAGGCTGGAAGGAACGGGTTTATGTGCGGAAATAAAAAAAAAAAACATGTATTGGTTCTAAGGTTGCTCCAGTTCTTAGTTATTTATACCTTAGCAAGATTAACAAACGTTTATAAGATGCTTTACGTAATTCTATTATTAAGGTTTTTCGTTATGTAGACGGTTACGTCTATGTAGACGATTACGACCGGTTGTGCTCCCGATCGCGGGGGCACAACCGGTCGGCCCGGAATCCAGTGAGCGAGTTCCCGCACAAAGCGATAGGAGGGAACGCGTCGTAGGTATATCGTACATTCATTGCGTATCCCACAGGCTAAAAGAAGAGAAGCGGATACGCCGATAATGTTATTTTTACGGATGTCAATAAGCTAGGAAACTTAACGTAGCTCATGGCACGAAAAAAAAAAAAAAACAAGCTTTTTCGAATAAATTTAGTTGATAGTTCGCGCTTGTCCTTATCTCGTGTGTTTTTTTTTCGCGCCATAAGCTACGTTAAGAGTGAACAAACCCGCCCAACAAGTCACTCTGCTGAAGCTAGGTAAGCTTTGTGCCATTGTGCAGAGAAGCGCATCAACATTTGTTTCATAAAGAAAAAAACACCAACAGTTTCACTGATTGCATGACATTCGAGTACATAAGGTCCCTTTACACTGCGGTCACTTCTACTTAAGACAGACGAGCCGCTGCATTAACCAGATATTATTGGAACATAGGAGATTGCTAACCGGAGGCTCCCCTTCCAACCTTTCTTTACATTGTAGAAAGTGTAAGTTCACGCCAACATTTGATGAGTATCGGCATACAGGAATGAATAACAAGACGCGTCTGATTATTGAGGAATGAACATATTGGTAATAGCGCCAGCGCATGCGTGACCCAACCATCGATTTGACTTAAATGAAGATTAATCAAAATTCCTTAACAGTTAGCTTTTACATTGACCCCCACGCGTGACAGGTTCGCATATTGCAAGGGCATGCGCAGTTACGCTTTTGTGCCTTCTTTCTTTCACACCGTTGTGCGAATCTTCAGTTGGTAGTGAACCACGTTTCTGGTGTCCTGATCTTTTTTTTTTCTTGCGTCCGTGTTTGCGCGCCCAGTCTCTCTTAGAATGAATACGTACCAACAAGCTCAGCTTCCCTCTTATTCTCGCTGAATAAATTCGCAAACATCAGTGTCGTCAACCAGTTCAGCTGTATAAATGGTAACTCAGATGGGGCTTATGTACAACGAGCCCCGCCGCGGTGGTCTAGTGGCTAAGGTACTCGGCTGCTGACCCGCAGGTCGCGGGATCGAATCCCGGCTGCGGCGGCTGCATTTCCGATGGAGGCGGAAATGTTTTAGGTCCGTGTGCTCCCGTTTGGGTGCACGTTAAAGAACCCCAGGCGGTCGAAATTTCCGGAGCCCTCCACTACGGCGTCTCTCATAAGCATATGGTGGTTTTGGGACGTTAAACCCCACATATCTATCAATGAATTATGCGCAACGATTATTAAGAACGCAGCCCTCTAAGGGCAGAGCTAACAGGAATTATGATCGTCACGAACCAGTAGGCACTCGTTTCCTTCTCTTCAACTTCTTCTTCAGTCACACAACACGTGCGCCGATTTGTTCGGCGTGGAATACCCAATACTATGACAAGTACGCGAGTCTGTTACGTGACTAAACATATCGTAACATCCCGAAACGAGTAACGGGACTGAAATCGCGTAACATCCCCGTAATTACTAGACCCGTAATAAGTAACGTGACTGACAATCACATGACATCGCGTAACCAGTCAAGTGACTGGAATTCTGTCACTCTTAGTCGCGTCGTCACGTGGCGCGGTCCCGTCGTAAACTACGTAAGAGATCTAGTCGCGTGACTAGAATCACAGCGCCCCGTAACAGGTAGTGAGGCGACATATCTAGCAAAGTCTAGCTAAGTCTGGCCATACTTAGTACGATTTGGAAAAAAGAAACTACCATATGTTCCAAGGGTTTGGGATTACTAGCGAAACTTGGAAATATTGAACACTATACCTATACGCTGATGGTTCTAGCCTCGCGCCACCATAGTTCACGTTGCCCGTCTTTTTTTTTTTTCGTTATATTAAGCACGAAAGCTTCGGTCCGTAAAAAACAACCTCAAAAATAGCCGAATACTGGGCAGCCAACGCTGCATACATGAGTCATAGTCGTTTAATTGCACGTGGATAATCAATTCATCAACGTTATCATTTGTGTATGACACCAAAATACAAGGCATCTGAATGAAGCAGGCTTCAAGTTTCAAGAAATAAAACACTGTCAGTCACATCGAGCACACAGTATGACAGTAAAACATGGCTTCAAGCTTTCATATGCTCACAATAAACAAAGTATACGTCGTACAAGTTAAAAAAAATCCTCATGCACAAAGACTTTTTCAATGTACACAATTAAGTTTAACGAACAGTTGACAGTTGCCACTATTGCTCTCTTTATTATTAATGAACATAGCCATGATATATGGGCGTGTATAGAAACCTATCCGTACGGAATCTATCCCCGGTAGTCTATGTGACCATTTTTTATGTACTGGACCTTAGACTGCTCATTATTTATGCGCGAAATATCGTATATATTACGAGCAATATTAATACCGTTAGCATTATTCATATTATTCACCTTCTCACCTGTAAATACTCATCATCACCGGTTGGGTCTCGGCAGACGGGCTTCGGCTCAAGTGTGAAAAAAGAAGAGTTTTGGAGGCTTCAACGATGTCTCTCAAGTGGTGGATTGTGCTGTCCGGTGACCGAGTCCTCTCGCTCTACCGTTGCCTCTAAGAATTTCACTCCAATACATCCCTGGAGCTCCGTTCCGATCACCGTTTGCCCCAACCGACCTCGGCAATGTCACAAGACATTGCCGAGGTCGGGCCTCTTCCGCGGCAGCGCTTA
Source organism: Rhipicephalus microplus (assembly GCF_013339725.1). NCBI lineage: Eukaryota > Metazoa > Arthropoda > Arachnida > Ixodida > Ixodidae > Rhipicephalus > Rhipicephalus microplus. The sequence goes on along the minus strand of NC_051171.1, from coordinate 161,307,549 downwards.
CGACGTCTGCCCCGGCATCACAACCTCCCTGATTGATCGCCACGCCTCCGAAGGATTCCCCGGTATTCGCCGGCCTTCGTGGTGACGACGTCGACGACTGGTTGCAGGAGCTCGACCGCGCGAGTGCACTCACCCACTGAGACGAATATGCGAAGCTCACGCGCGTCTTCTTTTACCTGACTGGTGTCGCAAAAAACTTGGTTCTTTAATCACGAGATGGACTTTCTGGATTGGGCCTCATTCGAACACCAGCTACGACAGATTTTCGCGAACTATTCGCTCAGACATTGCGAAGACGAAGCTAGCGGAGCGTGTCCAGCAAAACGGCGAGTCCTATACGTCCTATATTGAAGATGTCCTTGCCCTTTGTCGTCGAGTGAGCAACTCAATGACGGAGACCGGCAAGGTGCGCCATTTTGTCAAAGGCATTGGTTCTGCGGATTTCAACGCGCTTGCGGTACATTATTCCGCTATGCTGTTTCCCAAATTGTCGCAACATGCGCCTTGATGAGCTCCATCTGCTACCTCTGCAACCTGACACGTTTTATCTGAGCGCACCCTCTGACAGCGAGCCACGTGCATTGATCCGCACCGTCATACGAGAGGAACTGCAAACAAAAGCTGTGGCTTCGCCTTTTGAGCTCCGCACGCCGTAGCCCGGCAGCAGCGTCCTCCGCAACATCACCAGGAGTGAACTTGTTGCCATGAGGTCTACCGAAGTACACCACACGTCTCCAATTCACACACGTCCCCACATGTCTCCAATTCAGGCGTCGATGCCTGCTCTCTCACCACGACCGTCACTTCCTCCTCCCAATTCCTGGCCGCCACCTCGACCTGTATGCTATTATTGTGGGATCCGTGGTCATATTTCCCGCTTTTGCCGACGACGCCAACAGGACGAAAGGCGAGGTTACGACTACTGTGAAGGAGACGAGCTGCCTGGTTTGATACCACGACACAGTCGACCTATACCGACGGTACGAACACCACTCGCCATCCCCACATAGCTTCGAAGAAGCCGATTCTTCTCGTTTTCCGCGTCACCGCTCCCCGTCACCGATGCGCCGGTCCTCTTCGCCTCTACGACCAGCTACCTCGACCCCGGGCCACCGCCCGAAAAACTAAGAAGTGCAGCTTTGAGAGGAAAAGGTGCATGTTTCAGGACAAGCCAAACTCCTCCGCAGCGGCAGTCAAATGCCCTGTTAATATGTATTGAAGGTGTTTGAACTGAAGCATTGGTAGACACAGGTGCAGCGATTTCCGTCATTAATACTGAACTGTGTTCTCGGTTGCGCAAAGTGAAGACGCCGTATACTGGACCTCCTCTTCGGTGTGCCAAAGCGGTACTTGTTTGGCCCGTCGGTGTGTGCACAGCGAGAGTTTTTATTGATGGCGTCCTTAATCATATTCCGTTTCTTGTGCTGTCCTCGTGTCCACACGCACTTGTATTGGGATGGGACTTCCTTTCTTCAGCGTCGGCGCCAATATCTTGCCATCAGCGGTAGTTCGTATGACGTCTACGAAATTTTCATCTGATCACGATAATCGCCAAATGCATTTCGCCAGAGCGGCCGATCGTCCCATTCCACCTACCAACGAGAATGTATTGACGTTAACATCCTATACGATCATTATTGGTGATGTGTTTCTCGCTCTATGTGATCGCTCGATATATGGTGGGATCGGTATTGCGCCTAGCTTGCTCAGGTTTAGTGACAACCGAGCGTTGATCACTGCCCGTGACCCTACATCTTCACCACTTCTTCTGCCTCAAAGTACCCAGTTGGCCTGCTTTGCTGACAACGAACCTCTTGCCCTGATGCCCCTTCATAACGATGTACCAGTGTCACCTATTGCAAACGAAGACCATGCGACGACCACTGCTTTAATTGCTACCATAAATCCTGATCTTCCGGCGGCGCAAAAGGAGGATCTCTTGGCGCTACTTCGAAAACACAGCGCTTCTTTCGACGTCCAAGAAAACCTTCTCGGGCGCACGTCCGTCGCAGAGCACCGTATCGAAACAGAGGGTAATTCCATTGTACGCCGCCGACCATACCGCGTGTCTGCCGCGGAGCACGAAATCATCGAGGACAACGTCACTAACATGCCGAAACGTGACATAATTCGGCCATCGTCAAGTTCTTGGTCGTCGCCCGTTGTGCTGGTCCGGAAGAAGGACGGCTCGGTACGATTTCGCGTTGATTATTGAGCGCTAAATAATATCACGCGCAAAGATGTATATCCGATGCCACGAATTGACAATGTGCTTTACTCCCTCCATGACGCTGAATATTTCTCAAGCCTCGATCTCCGCTCAATGTATTGGCAAAAAGCTATGCATGAAGCGGATAAGGACAAGACGGCATTTGCAACACCCGATATCTATGAGTTCAACGTAATACCCTTCGGTTTATGCAACGCTCCGGCAACGTTTAAGCGTATGATAGACACCATTCTTCGTGGCCTTAAGCGGAAAACCTGTTTATGTTACCTGGATGATATCGTCGTTTTTTCTTCCACTTTCCGGCAGCATCTTGAGCGGCTAGACGAAGTTCTGACCTGTCTTTCTAACGCTGGGCTGCAACTTAATGCAAAAAAAAAATCCATTTTGCCCGCAAAAAGATCATAGTGTTAGCTCACCTTATATAAGTAAAGATGGCGTTCGACCAGATCCTGACAAGGTGAAGGCTGTGACACATTTCCCTCGGCCCGAAAATCCAAAGCAACTACGAAGTTTTGCGAGTCTTGCCTCTTATTTCCGCCGCTTCATTAGCGGCTTCGCCTCCATTGCATCGCCACTACACAAGCTTCTGACGTCTGGAACAGCCTTCTCTTGGACAACCGTTTGTGACATTACTTTTAACACCCTCAAGGCAGCGCTGACATCTGACCCCGTCCTCTGTCACTTGGACGAGCATGCCCCTATACCTGCCTGCACACCGACGCTAGCAGACATGGCATCGGTGCCGTCCTCGTACAGGGTGTCACAGCTGGTCGCGAAAGAGTAATCGCCTACGCCAGCCGCGCAACCACGGATCCCGAACGAAACTACTCAATCACTAAACAGGAATGTCTGGCTGTAGTTTGGGCCGTACAGAAATTCAGCCCATATCTTTACAGACGCCAATTTACCGTAATAACGAACCATCACGCGTTGTGCTGGTTGTCATCGTTAAAGAGCTTATCCGGACGCCTCAGTCGCTGGGTATACTTCGGCTACAAGAATACACATTTCACGTCGTATACAAATCAGGAAAAAAACACCAAGACGCCGACGCCTTTCTCGTTGCCCTCTCCCGTTACCATCTAGTCCGAGCAAGTCTCTTCATGCCTCGTCACATCATGATGAGGCATCGCATCAACTAACGTTATCGGAACTCACCCTTGCAGCGCCACTGTCTTCCACTCGATACACTCTGTTGTCCTCCTGTCAACAGCAAGATTCCTACCGCAAGCGCGTTGTTGAAAGCCTCTGCGGCAAGTCTACACCCCCTAACGCCAAGCTGCGCCGACAGCTCAGGCGATTCAAGATTAAAAGTAACGTCCTACACTGATACGTTTTCAATGATGATGGGCACCATTGGCTTCCCGTTCTTCCACGTTCGCTGCGTGCGCAGGTCCTTGAGGCCTTTCATGACGACACAACAGCAAGTCACTTGGGACTTAACAAAACGTACAACCGCATGAAGAATCGCTTCTTCTGGCCTCGCCTCTCCACCTCTGTGGCGAAGTACGTCTCTTCTTGCGCACTATGCCAACGGCGCAAGCGACCAACTCCACGTCCTGCTGATTTTTTGCAACCAATGACATGTCCAGAGGAACCTTTTGATGTGTTTAGAATAGACCTGGTCGGACCTCTTCCAGTAAAAGCTGCAGGATATCGATAGATCGTGACAGCCGTTGACCACCTCACGCGGTATGTGGAGACCGCTCCTCTACGCTCCAGTTCAGCGTCTAACGTGGTAACCTTCTTTCTCGAAGCTATTGCCTTGCGTCACGGTGCACCTCGTGTCCTCTCAAGCAATCCCGGCAAGACTTTCCTACCCACAGTAGTTGAAGAGATGCTTAAATATTGCGGCACAATTCACAAGACCACATCAGCATACCGCCCTCAGACGAACGGTATCACAGAGCGCTTCCACCGCACACTAATTGGAATGATGTCCATGTATATTGGGCCAGCTCATGACAATTGGGGCACAATCTTACCATTTGTGACGTTCCCTCATAACATCGTTGTCCAACGCACTATTGGGTACTCACCCTTCCACCTTGTTTACGGTCGTTCGGCGACATTCACGATCGACGCTTCCTTCTTCTGCACACCTACCGTCACTTCGACTACACCCGACCAGCTTGTTTCGAGACTTCACAACTGTCGGCAACTTGCTCGACTTAGTACGGAAGCCAGTAAATCCGATCGCAAGCAGCGGTACGACATCACTCATCGTGACGTCTCTTTCCATCCTGGCGACGAAGTCCTCTTTTGGACGCCTACTCGTGTTCCAGGATTGTGTGAAAAGTTTCAGTAGCGATTTCTTGGTCCCTACATAATTAACGAACAAACATCCCCTGTGAACTATCGTATCACTCCCATTGTCGTTTCTCCCGATCCTCGCTATACCGTGGTTCTCGCTATACCTCGCTATACCGTGGTGCGACGTCTCTCGCAAGTGCAAGTCACGCGGGGCAGTTAGTGTGAGCCCTATTAATACTGTTAGCACTATTCATATTATTCGCCTTCTCAACTGTAAATACTCATCATCACCGCCTGGGTCTAGGCAGAGGGGCTTTGGCTCAAGTGTGAATAAAGAGTTTTGCAGGCTGGAACGTTGTCTCTCAATATGTACACACATGCATCAACGTCAACACACGTAACACGAAGCGCTCGTGTCCTTCGTGTCCTTCTTGTCTCTTTGTCGTCGTTTTGTTCTCGCGCTACAAGTATCGTCATGCCATACCAACTAGCCCAAGCTGCCACACGAACCCCCCGCAGCTTGGCATGGACGGGTCTGACTGATGCCAGCCACGAAGTTCTGGGCGCTGTTGCCGATATGATATATACGTCAGTATGCTTGGATAGTACGTCGGTATGTATCGGAAACACCTATCTCGGCAACAATACAGAAAGCTACACGAAGCTGGCGTCAATCAAGGTCTTTTAGGCTACGCTACGGTGCGTTCGAGGCAAAGGGATACTGACAAAGTTTTCAGGCACCACGAAAAGGAGACTTTTCGTTTCCACGACGTGCACTATCTGTGCTCTGGACACGCCGGAGCCAAAAAACCACGTTTCCTCATCCAGCCTTTGGAAGACAGCCCCATCTCAATGGGCACCACCACGACAAGTCCACCTAGTTCATTGGGTTTGCGTCTCTTGCATGCATCCTGAACCGCAGGAATCGCTTCGTCGTTTTCTTTTTTACGTGAACCTCGTGCGACCGACAGCAAACTGACATTAGTTGCGCATTGACAAGTGCGGCGAATTACAGACTTCCCGTGACGTCATACTTGTGTTGACACGCCACTGCGAAGCCAACCCCCCAATACCAAAACAGGAACCGCTGTTTTAAGGTAGCGGTATTGAAAACACATTCAATGCAAACCCGAGCACAACGGCACTCACTTTAGAGTTCTGGGCACCCATGCTTTTATTTCGAGCAACAACACGAAAATATTTAAAATTCGTGTCAGCACTCTCTGAAGCATGCTAACAACCTGTACCAGTGCTCCGATTTTTTTTTTTTGAGAGAGAAAATGTTCTCCTATATTCTTCTAGTCGTTCTAGTTTTTCTCACCTTTGCGTGTTTTTTCAACACCACTATCTTCTTGTTTGGAGAGACAGATTTGATGCAGTTGACCTTCCCATGTTATTTTTTTTCCATGTAAAAGTAATAAAGAAAAAAGCCTGGCATGCAGCCCGGAATTGAAAACTGCTACAATTACTTGGCGTTTGTCGGTCCCCGAAACAAGCGCACGCGACAACCCTGACGTCTGGTGACGTAACGCTCTTTCTCCAAAGTGTCGCAATGCCCTCCGACCGCTGTCCTGACTTCCCCCGAGGGGTTTATTTTGTGGCGTGTACGATGTGGTGACGGGCACGTAGTCTCGCCTAGCCGCATTTTCCATTCTCCGCCGCATAAAAACAAAGATTGTTCAGGCAGCCCGGATGTTATGTTATACCCGAGTCTGTCTCTCACGCGATAAGACGACGACGACGTCGACAACAGCAACAATAAAACAAAACAAAACAAAACGAAACGAAACAAGACAACACAAGACAAGACAAGACAATAACAGCAACAAAAGTATCCTCTTATTTGCACGCCCTAAAGTTCATAGATCTGATGTACATGAATCTTGTTCTTTGTCGCATTTCTCTGTGTGCGTCTGCTATTTACTAATTAGGATTTCGTTAACACCTTGTTATTTTATTAACAGATGGATGCGTTCAACAGATCTTTTTGTGTATGTTGCAATTCTTGTGTCGTCTTGTCACCAACACCTGCTTGAGTATGAAGCAGAGACAGCAAATAAATGAAGTAAAATAAAATAAAGAACAACTACCAAGTAAACGACGACAACGACAACGTGTCATAGTATATAAAATTCTAATAGAAATCCACAATCCCTCTTTTCGGGGGACATGAGACCTGCTTTCAGTGAGCCCTATACCAAGCCGCGTTGGAGAAATACTGGAAAATGAGATTTAGAAGAGTTGACAGCTGGGCCTCTTGGTGCATCGTGTAGGGTCGCTGTGCGGAGAACGAGGAAATGACAGTTGTTGCTCTTGACCTCTTAAGCTTCAGCGGATAGGGGAGAGTGGGGCGAAACGCGATATTTCAGCAATTAGCCGCCTCTAACTATTGCACATGCGGTCATAATTGGCTTGTTAATGAACAGCGCGGCATATATGACTTGGAATGAACTGCGACGCAGCTTCTTACACGCATTTTCCAGACGTAAATCTTTAAATGGGCACTAAAGAGGGAGAGAGACCACAAAAAAAAAAAAATTTTCCTCGTATCAGTAAGTTACACTTTTACTATTCCACAATCTCCGCTCTTCCCACGAGAAGCCAGAAAGCACGCAAAAAAGAAAAAAAAGAAAGGAGCTTTCACGTTGAAGTTCCCCCAACAAGCGGCGTGACGTCATAGATTTTTGACGGCGTTAGGTAGGAAACACGTAGTTTCTAATCGGTAAAAATAAAGTACATTGTACTGTGCGCGCGCGCGTGCGTGTGCGTGTGTGCGAAAGGGGCAATGACGCAATATATCATGTTTCAGGAAATTTAGTTGAGCCAGCGTCGCCTAAGTGCGACGTATTCACTTTGAAACCCTTGACGTCAAGTGGGCAGATTTTGGCGCTGAATTTGAAAATTAAACAATGATTTTCTCTTATTTTAACGAACATATGGTGGCAGAAGGCAGCGATATTAGAGGTCAAAGAATACAATTAGTTATTCTAAAATAATTGATTGTTTGTCTTGAGTGTCCCTATGAATTTAGTCGTCGGCTACAAGAAAGTCCGTTCTCTCCAATCGACCAGTCAGACATGCAATTTAATCTTTGGGCGGAAAAGGGAGACATTTCTTGAAATAAATAGCAGATAGAAGCAGCGCACCAGGGAGGGCCGAAGTAGGTAATCTTAGGGAAACATACATAGCGGTTCCGGTCAGATTTCAACCACGGGCTTCTAACGCAGCAGCCCGATGCACTTGTATGCGCCAAGAGAACAAGTACCCGAATGAGTACCTGTTTTCGCGCAAGATTTAGACGCCAGACTCGCGTGCCACTATAACTTGAACTACCTCTGCATTGAAAGCTCGGCTGGTATTTTGCTCGTGTACAAAATACTCAACAGACAATAAAAAAGTAAGATATTAAATAAACAACACGGAAACAGTTTCCATTATGCAAATAAGCAAAAAACATGTTTATATTGGACAAGATGAGAAAGAGAACACGAAGAAAAACGGACGTATTGATTTGACGCTTCGGTCCCTTGCACTCTGTTGGTAATTAGGTGCGCCTTTTACTAAATATTGAGAAAAAAATCTAAAAAAAACACCTTTCGTGACAAAGGCGCTCGAAGCGACTCATCGAGGCTCATCATCAATGGCATTCATTATGGTTTTAAGGAGAAGATGTTCTTGAATATCGATCACTGCAACAAGATTCAATATGTTCATGCTCGCCGAGTTAACGGCATCGTTCAAAAGCTTTCGACGACGTAGCGAGGCAATAAAGTTCAAAATTTTCCAATTAGTCATTTTATATTATTCACCTTTTCTCTTGCAAGGAGATTAGAAAAACTTTAAAACAGATATCGAGTTTATTACTCCTCAATGTAATTCACACGTAGTGCCGGAGAAAAACCAAGACCATTAGTGAAGAGTCGCTCCATGCGCGTCCGATATCTTCATTAATAATATCTGGGGGTTTTACATCCCGAAGCCCCGAGTTGATTATGAGAGACGCCGCAGTGAAGGACTCCGGAAGCTTCGACCAACTGATGTACTTTAACGTGAGCTGACATCGCACAGGGGCGTCTAACGTTTCAACTCTGTCGAAATGCGACCGCCACCGTCGGGATTCGATCGCGCGACCTTCTGGTCAGCGGCAAAGTATATACCGTAAACACCAATATACCGTGGCGGACCGTCCAATATTTTCATTCAACGAGGTGGACGGAGAGAGAACAAGGCAGACAGGCAGGTAGGTTAAGCAATCACGCGCTAGTTTGGCTACACTACGAGGATAGGGAGGGCGAAACAGGGAGTGACATAGAGAATGAAGGAAATACCCGTTGGAGTTTCATGTCCCGAAACCACAATATGATCATTTGACGCCGTCATAGAGGGCCCCGGAAATTTCGACCTCATGGGAGCTTGCAGCCATCCACAGGCTTTAGCACAGCCCCTAGCATTTCACCCCCATCAAAACGCGACCGCCGTCCGTGACCGGGATTCGAACCTGTGACCTTCGGGTCAGCAATCGAGCATCATAACCACCGTGGCGGGTACGAAATAAATAAATAAATAAATAAATAAATAAATAAATAAATAAATAAATAAATTGAACGTACGCCACTACCTTGCCTTTTGCGTGACGTAACATCAAGCACGGCGAACAGAGACGAGCGTCGTGAATACGCCGTTACTATAGCGAACGCTCCCTGAAAGTGACATCTCCGAAACTAATCGATCGGCGCGGATGTATTCCGTGCCGAAGCACGACTCGGGCCTGTCACTCGGTATGAAAAAAAAAAAAAAAATCGACGTCGCAAATATTACGCGCGCCAATCACGGGCGACGAGAGTTCTATGTACACGACGCGCGAATGGCGTGACACGTATACCAGAAAGAGGGTTTATATTCGGCAGTTTGCGCAATGCTGACGTGAATGCGAATACTGCGGATATATTATGCTTCTCACGGCAATTATCCCATCGCCCCTGAAAAAAAAGAAAGGCACCCTCATTGCGAATGCGTGTATCGCATGCGTGAGCCGCACACATGCAGGGCGACTTGTCGACGAGCCTGTGTGGGAGGCCGATGCAGGGCCCGATCGAAGGCCTCGACCACACCTCTTGAATTTTCATGTGGCGATTGGTGTATACGCTCACTGCACTCACCGGACTAATAATCTCGGTCCTCTATAGGGCACCGTTCAAGGCACATTGATTTCCCCGGCTAGAGCGTTTCACTTCGAAGGGGAGAAATCAACTCAAGCGCCGAAATCTGGACGGAACGAAGCTTCAGTGAAACGGTATAGTGGGAATGCTTCGTAAATAAAAGCGACGAGTACAAACGTGTGTGCTTGTGTTCAACAGAAGCAATTTGCTATCTCATCCAATGTTTATGGGCGTCAACAGAAAACAACCTAATTTTATTGCCACGCAACACTTATGTTTGTGCACCAAAGCTCTGCAATCTACATTGAAATGCAATATTAAAGTATGGCCGATGCAAAGTGTGCGATGTGTATACGCGGCGATGTTACGAAAGGCGGAAATGGTGTATGGAGCTTTTCGAGAAAAACGAGGTGACGGTACGTGTACTCACACGAAAGTACGACATCAATAAAGTCGCTCTGCATTCTCATGCGTGAAAGCAGTACTGTTGGCGTCCTTAGCCATGTCAGCATGCGCACACTCCAGTAATCTCCATGGACATGCGCGCACATGCCATGTGACAATGCGGATATAGTGATCACTGGACCATGGTCCATGGCGATTGCCGGTCCATGATGATTACTGGACGGTGTGAATTACACGACTGCAAATGCTTGCCGCTGTTTGCGTTTCATTTGACGCCTAAACTGTAGTACATAGCCACTCTTAGTTGAGGACGGGCTCACATACTATGGCGTGCATACACAATAACTATATAAAATTCAAGCCAATAAAACAATAAGCTAAATATAGTCCGCTTCTATATTACTAGATTTTTGAATCCGCGTGTGGCATACGTGATTAGTTGAGGTTTTATGCAGCGATATGTTATGTCAGACCAAGCTGAGCTTGATCGAACTATCTTAAACGGACCGGCATCCTGGTGGAAATGAAAACACCGCGAGTTATATCGACAGATTCGACCACTTATTTTCGCGAGCGGAGTAGGATTTATATTTTAAATAGCGTGCAAAAGTAACAAAAACATTGCCCACAAAGGGAACTAAGGATCCCTCAAGTCGTCATTACGACTTTTCCCTCCGCTTCCGGTCGCACTGCACTTTGACGAATCAAATCAATCAATCAATCAATCAATCAATCAATCAATCAATCAATCAATCAATCAATCAATCAATCAAAAACGGTATGTCACGAAACCTGGCGCAGGAGCCTTGAAACTTGATTATGAAGTCTACCACATTGCTGTACGTATCCACGTAGCCTGATGCTGTGATGTGCGCCATAATTAGTCCTCGGAATTAGAGTATATTGTTGTACAGCTTCGCTCAATTTACTACTGCGGACGACGCGTAAATGTTAGAGAAGACCCACTTTGCAAATAAGCAGTTCGATATGTAATATACATAAGAAAAAATATGATATCAACGGATACAACTGTTAATTGTTGAAATATCCTCAATTATACGGTTTCGGTAATTGTCGTCTTTCTGGCCTTCCGCCATGGTGCTTTCAACTTGGCAGGGTTCAGAGAAAAACGACGACGAAAAAACTGCTACCTATTTGGCGCAGATGTATTCAGAATAGCTCAGACACTGTTTTGGGTTTCAAAGGTATGTATGTCACAATATGCAGATTTGTTCGCGTCATCTTTATAGGTCACCAATGCCGAAAGGATTTCGTCTAATCTGTCCATATAACTTTCCACCTCTTCCTGGCGCGCCTCCTCTCTCTTGGAATACAGTCTGTAACTGGTAATGACCAGCGATTGTCCTGCCTTCACTCTACATGCTTCGCGCATGACCACGATGCAATGATGGCTTACGAAAAAGGAAGAGACGACGCACCGAGTTACGGAAAAAAAAACAATTTATAGGAGCAAACATGAAGTGTTCGTGAATACCCAAGTTTTCATATGCAATCGTCCCAGTTGTACTGTGCCTCTATTGAGGCAAAGAGAGTGCGGAGAGGTTGACCACACGTTGTCTGGTTTGCTACCCTACATGTGGGAAGCGAACGAGGAGGAGGGTTGGAGCCCACGTGCCAGTCGAGAAAGCTCGGAAGATAGACGACTCTGCATTACACGGAACGTATACTGGCAGCGCTCCGAGTTGGTGGAAAATTCTAAACAAGCGTCGCCGAATCGGAATTATGTGCTGGTAGACCTGAATGGCGGCTAAGGGAGCCCATTCCTCCGACTGCCCTTCAGCGTTTTAAGCCGCTGCGTGATGACTGACCGGCGCAGACAAGCTTATAGCTCCGCCATTACCCATGGTAATCATGGCCTTTGGACGTTGGTTAAGAAGTAGCTAGCCGGAATACACTAAAAAGAAAAGAGGAATTGCGCATACATGGGAAAGGTAAGCTAGCGTAACACGAGAGAAGCTTAGAATAGCGGTACTTTTACAAGAGCCGCATTTGCACACTAGACACCGAGAACGCTCATTACTGAAGAAAAATAGGACGAGACTAATTCGCGCGGACAGAGGCCCGCTTTACCATTTCCTCGAACATGTCATTATGACGGCTCCATATATCACTGTTTAGCCACCGACAAACGTGCGCGAATTTCGCCGTGCACGAATACATGCAGTTGCTCACGCGCGTCAGAGAACAAAATGGCGAAAGACTTCCCAAGAAATAATCTCGGAACGTGGAATATTTTGAGCTTTTTCTGCACTTCCCGGCCTGACAAGCACTTTTCCATTTTTTTTATTTTCTCGTAACGCCCCAGGATCAGGTTGCCATGGCATGACAAGTTCTTGTCGTGGTGTGCTTATAAATGACGAACCCCAACCAACTAGCCCGGCAACGTGCCTTAGCAAATGGCAAGTTATGTCAAGGCCCCTTTAAATCATGACATATTTTACATAAATATGTTGTAATACCAAAACAGAAGCAGACATTTGTGGCATAGACAACCGCCGCCACCACTACGGCGGCTTGTACCAACTACCACGCAAAAAAAAAAAAAAAAAACCGAACCGGGACCCAGGTCCTTTGTGTGGCCTTGTATGCCACAGAGCTACGCCAGTGGTTGGATCTGCATCGCGAAAACAGGCTTCATGTTGAACAAGGAAGCGTGTTAACTGATGTCATACAGCGTAGTAGAGGAGGAGCATAATTTGGAAAACGCCTGAACTTCACCTTCAAGAGTAGAACGCGTTAGAGTCATCGGGCCGCGTTGGCATCGACCTTTCAACCACTAGCTTGCCTTCGCCTCAAGGTGGACGCCTGAACCGTGTTGAAAAGAAAGGAACGCCTGTGCACAAAAATTGGCCGTTCTAAACTATCCAAGAATGTCTACTGCAAGTGAAGTTGCGAAGTGCCTATTGCGCCATAATTATTCGTTTTGCGAGTGCACGAAGTACCCACTTCATGGTCGTAATGCAGCATGCGCCATTGCGCAGCTGGACAATTTCTTGATGCTGTTGCTGGTAATGATGATTAATATATCAGTTTGCAACGCAATTGGTGGGCCTTCACCCTAACCATTCGTTGTTCAATTCACATGATTTGACGCCTGGTGCGGTGTAACGCTTCTGCCAAACAATAAGTAGGCTCCTCGTACTACCCGAAATTCTTATACAGTCTTTTTTCCCGAAGCAATTTCAAGCACGAGCCTGACGCTGTAGTAGAACACCTACTTGTCACGTGAAAGTTGTGGTTTCGATTCCCACTCGAGTCAAGTATTACTTATTTGCCCTTGAATTTTGGCTCACAGACAACGCTGTTTTTTTCGCTCCAAACCAACGACGCTGACGCCAGACCAGCTCATAAACAAGGTAACAAATATATGTGTCACACAACGCGAATTGCGTAACAAGCCGACAGCTAAAAAATTTCCACTCATTACAAACGGCTCAGCCATTGATCGTCTTCAGGCACAGCATCAACAAAATGCACAGTTATGCTTTAGAGATGCTTAGCGGGTACCTCGCTCCTCCAAAGAGTGATGAATAATAATAACACAGTGCATATTTCTCTGTCTTGTCAAAATTATGACGATTTGTGGCATAGAGGGTATTTGCTGCTGTGGTTTTCGCTTCAGGAGACTTGACAAGTGAAAGGCCACTCATCCATGCTTTCGCCGTGTTCGTGTGTCACACAGGACATGTTTGTTTCCTTTTTCTGAATTTCTCGGAATCAATCCTTCTTGCCCAGATTATGTTAGCAGAAGCTATACGGCATTTTTCGCGCAAACTCTAGGCATTCTGAAGCGAATACCACAAATTGTGCGGCGTTTTCCTTCGACCGAAACTTCGCCCCATTGGGAGACAACTATTGCCTAAGCTTTGTCGAACAATGCGTTCTTCGCGACCTTCGCAGTGCACAAAAAAAAAAAAAGCGGTTACTCAGGAAAAAACAAAAAGAAAAAATATCGAGGACGTCTTACGTACGTACAGTTGCGAAGTCCCACGGTATTTTGAATGCGACGATGGTTACAGGAAAAAAACCGCGCACGTCAGTGGAATATGAGCGTGAGAATTATCGCCGACGCAATAGCGCCGCATGCACCGCATACTGCAGTCGCTACGCTGAAGTTCTATGTGCGAAACAAAGTAAAAGTTCGTAAATGTTAAAAGTCACATAAAAAATCAACTAACATTGAAGATTCTATGGCTGAACGACTGGAAAAGGGACAGAAAAAGAGACACACAGACAGACATAACGACAGACAGAAAGAAAATTTTATCAATGCTGGGAAGCTCCTAGTGTGACGAGTAACGAGAAGATTTTCTAGGCGGCGTTGGAGAGATAAAGACAAGGGCAAAGATTTCTTTTTTTTTTCTCTTCCTCATAGAAGAATGAAAACTATGCACCTCATGGTACACAGCTTACGTAAAAGGCTTGGTATACGGCTTAATATACGGCTAAAATGCACCTGAGGTATACGGCTGTGACCACACCCCACTTGTTAACCATCTTAATATGGACACCAAGGCGCCAAATCGTCCTATTTGCTTGGTCGACACTTAGATTACTAAAAAGTAATTTTGTTGACTGTCAATATTCTTGGCAAGTAACCCCGAAAACGCACATTGCTACAGAAATTAGCGGAGACAAAAAGTTTATTATTTCGGTTGATCGTATACGTAGAAACATTTCTCTTTCAAGCTCCTACGGAATCCGTTCTCTTTTTTTTTTCGACGACACGTGACAACTTACCCAAGATACTCAGCGAGAAAGTGCTCTGACCTACAGCTCGTATCGTAACAGGACACGGACGCATTCCAACGTCATCTTGTTGTAATTTTGCATGCCGCATTTGTCGCACCTAACTCAGCGCAGCACAATGGCTGCTCACATTTCACTTTCCCCATCGTTCACTTTCCTTATCGGAGGGTATTTATGCAGTGGGAGACTGGGCAAGTGAGCCTGTTCTCACATGGCACTTGATATTCCTGCACCCTCGCGAACGAGTTGAATCGAAAGCATTCCCCAGTTGTTGGCAGCTCGGAAACCCTGCCGACACAGCTGCTGCTCGCACTTCGGCGTCGGCTTACAGCACGTTATTAAGGACTACCAGGAATAGACGTCATGTCTTCGCAGGCGTCACACGTGACCTCACCATGGACATTTGTGAAGCTCTACAATTACTTCTGGTCCCGAAGGGATCCTCGAACAGATGGATACGGCGGCATAGCGGACTCCAAATTCGTGCTTCCACTTCTAGTGGCCTACGTGTACTTCGTCAAGGTCGGCGGCCCAAATTGGATGAAGGACCGCAAGCCGTTCAACCTAAAGTGGGCCGTCCTGACGTACAACGCGTTGACGGTTCTCGCCAACGCATACTACGCGGTGCGGGTGTTTCAGGTGGCGTACCTGTCGGGTCACTACAGCTGGATATGCCAGGGGATCAACTACGACAACCCGAGCGATCGGGACACGGAGATTATCCGCCTAGTTTGGTGCTACTGCCTGGTCAGAGTCGCCGACTTCCTGGACACCGTGTTCTTCGTGTTGCGCAAGAAGACCTCGCAGATCACGTTCCTGCACGTGTCCCACCACGCGTTCATAGTGTTCAGCGGGTGGTTCTACATGAACTTCGGCACCGACGGGCAGCCCGTCATCGGAGTGAGCGTCAACGCCCTCGTGCACGTCATCATGTACTCGTACTACTTCCTCGCCGCCCTGGGTCCCTCGGTGCAGAAGTACCTGTGGTGGAAGCGCTACCTCACCGAGCTTCAGATCATTCAGTTCGTCGGTCTCATGATGCACATGTCGATCACTCTGTTCTACGACTGCGGATACCCGCGGCCGCTGGCCATCTTTGCGCTCAGCCAGGGCTTCTTCGGCCTTCTGCTGTTCATAAACTTCTACGTCAGAAACTACATCCTCAGGATGACCCGAGCAAAATGCCCTGGAACCATCAGCAAGAGTGATTAGGGACTCAGTGTACAGAACTAACGCCGGTTGACGGAAGGAATACAGTGCAGCACACACTCCAATAACAAAAAAAAAAAGCCGTGCACCACTTGTGCGCCGAGACTGTGCACGGCGCGTTGGGACGATTCATGTGTGCACAGCGTTTGCAGTGTATGTGCGATTTCAAAGCTGAACAGCATGTCAGATCGTTGTTGGTCTAATCCCACTGAGTGTGCGATCGTTATATTTCAGCGAAGTTCTTAGCTGGTCCTTCGATCTCTGTACTGGTCGAACATAAGTCACTGCCAAAACCAGTCGGTTGGTGAAACTAATACCGCAGTAGAACTAAATTTGTAATAACAAAAGAATCTGACGTAGAACTACCCAGAAAATAATATGGAACTAAATTTGATGATGGACATAGTGAAGACAACTGGAAAAATTACTAAAGAAGAACTTTGAGTTCCTGAACAGGAGCGTTATGGTAAGATAACGCAATTACTAGGTGTGTCGCAGGGTACGTAGATATATGTAATTATATGGCAATGTGTTTTTTCCTATGTAGTGTCAACTTTTTTACTCTAAACGGTCATGAAAAGTTTGTGCTCTTTTTTCGCTTACATATATATTTCGTTCTTGTTTAGCGTTTGCGTAAGGCTACAATTTCGGTGTAGCAGGTTCTTCGATGTACGAGCACGTTTAACATTGCCACACTTAATAAATAAATTGCCACACATTGCCACACTTTTTGTAAATTTGTACTCTCGCTCTGGTATTGTTCCCACGCCTGATAAACAAGACGACAAGTCAACAGTGCAACCATTATGCTTTTAAATGGCAGTTCTACGTACGGTTCCTTAAAGAACACACTGAGAAGTCTGTGGTATCTCGATCGAGAAACCGTACGAACCCTAGAGTGCTCGCACCGTAGCTCCCAGAGAGTCTTAAGTGGACGCCCCCTCTAGGAGTGATATGCAACCTTCAACAATTAAGGGAACGATCAGTTTGCTTGCTTTGGCGTGATTGATACGAATCGCGATTTCGATAGAACTACCTAAAAAAAAGGCCGCCAGCATTTTGCCACTCGAGTAAATGCGCCGCAGAGTGGTGGGTTTACACTTATTAGTTATTTCGTCTTCCCTATTCTTATTTATTGAATGAAAGATGATAGACTGATAACAAATAACCTCAACTGGTCACCTCATATTGAATACATTATTAAAAATGCTAACCGCATGCTTGGCGATTTACGACGTAACTTTTTTAACGCTGCACATGGCTTGAAACTGCAGCTTTATAAAACAATAACACGGTCTAAACTGGAATATACTACAGCCGGGTGGGACCCCGCCTATAATAATCTGGTAACTTCCCTTGAACTTGTTCAGAATAACTCTGTTCGTTTTATATTGTCCAATTAATAAGAGAACCACGAGCATTTCAACCATGAAAACATTCCTTGCACTCCATTCCTTAGCATCTCGCAGAAAATTCTCCCGTTTAACTCTATTTCACAAGATGTACCATCATCCCATCTTGTATGACCAACTACTACTTCGCCCACAGCACATATCCCACCACATTGACCAGCATCACAAAGTAAGCAACCCTTCATGCAACACAACACTTTCTTCAATTCATTTTTTGCCTTGCACATCAAACGAGTGGAACAGACTTACCGGTGACATTGTCGCTATTAGCGATAACAACTTGTTCCGTGATTCATTAGCTAATATTGTGCAATAGGTTCTTTTTGTTTAAATAGCTAACATTGTATAATTAGGTTCGGTGTTGTATTACCTAACATGTAATATTATATGGTGTATTAGCAGACATTGCATTTTAAGAGATTTATTTGTACGATCTAACCGTATTCTCTGCTTTTTGTTGTAAATAATTTTTTATTGTAAATAACTTACTCCCCTCTGTAATGACATTTGGCCCTGAGAGTAGAATAAACAGATAAATAAATAAATAAATAGATAAATAAATAAATAAATAAATAAATAAATAAATAGACAGATAAATATGTGGGGTTCAACGTCCCGAAACCCCGATATGATTATGAGAGACGCCGTAGTGGAGGGCTCCACAAATTTTGACCACCCGGGGTTCTTTAACGTGAACCCAAATCTGAGCACACGGGCCTACGCCATTTCCGCCTCCATCAAAAATGCAGCAGCCGCAGCCGGGATTCGATCCCGCGACCTGCGGGTAAGCAGCCGAGTACCTTAGCCACTAGACCACCGCGGCGGGGCATTGAATGAAGGAGAAGCGTTGCCTTCAACGAGTGGTGGGACGTTAATGTTGGATTGTGTCCCACAACTGGTTGAAGGTATACTGTTGCGTCCATCCCATCTACTCGAGTCAAGCAAAGCGTCAGTCAAGCGAAAGCCAAATAAAGACACCCGTGACTGAATCAGGAACACGCGATCCAGTGTCTAAATATACGAGAAGGCCAGTGAACGGTTGTGCGCGAAATCAACGCCGTGCGCACCGCTGCTGCCTCGCATCATGGTTCCCTTCGGAGAGATGGTCCATGATTTTTAACGCGACAGCGTTAAAGAGCTCGTTTCGCATAAATTCCGGCATCGGCGTCGTTGGTTGCGAACGAAAAATAATCATCATCATATGCGTGACCGAAAAATCGTGTACGATGAAAATAAAATTAATAAAAGATCACAAATTCCGGAGCTCAGTGGGGACCGAACCAGAGTTATTTGGGTCCAAGTGGGGATTGAACACGGGTCGTTTTTTTTTTTTTTGGAAAGCGGATGTTCTACCACACTGCCACGACTATGCTTGTCAAAGCAGTGAAAAGAACTTCCTCTGCTTGGAAAAGCAGTGAAAATGGCTTTTATGCTTCACAAACACACGTGTCCTGTTGACGTCGCCTTCTTAAGCAGACAGTGAAACGTCTTCCTGTGTCTGATGGCGGGTTACAGACATTAAGCACAAATACGCTCTGCTTGAGCCACTCGTGCGGTATAACCTCAACGATAAGGGTTTTCATCTTAGATTAAACTTGGCAATCAATAAATGACAATGTTTTACTGGTGAACGTAGCTAATCCTCTTTCTCTCTCGTTCCTGGCCATCACAGTTTTGAATCCAGCGAGGGACGTCACATTGTGTCTCCTGCAATAACAAAATTTGCAGCTTTTCTACCTAATCCATTAAGAACTGTCGTAGCGAAGCCTTGCGCCTTTGGAAACTGGGGCAGTTACCCTACCATATTTTCAGTTCATGGAGGTGTGACTGCTCGAGGCCCGTGTACTTGGATTTAAGCGCACGTTAAGGAAACTTAGGTGGTCAAAATTTCTAGAGCTGCCGCGTCTATCGTACTCATTAATTGATTGATTGATTGATTAAAACTTTATTTTGGTCCTGAGAAGACGCAGGGGAGACTCCGCGCCACCCGGCTAATCCCACGTAGGGACCATCAAGCCGAGCTTGGCGGCCCGTTCACGGGCACTCTGGACGGCCAGGGTTTGGTCCTTAAGTTTGGGGCTGCAGTAAGAGCGCAGCCCACCTGTCCTCGCTGAGGGTGGGGCCGATTCATGTCGTGGGTTTGGGACGTTAAACCACACCACTTATTACAACCAGGAAATGTCAAAGCGAGACAAAACGCCGTCAGAAACACAGGCCGAGGTACTGTGGAACAGTGGCAGTACAAACGAAAGCCCCCCCCCCCCCCCCTTTCTCCTGAATGGGAACACCTCTCACATTACAATGCTCAAATGGAGAAAAGCTCATAGGGCCTTTCATGCATGCATCCGCCTAAGACTGCTCGAAGGCAAACGTCGATCTTTTTTCTCACAGCACATGCATTGATGAAATAAAAAAACTCAAGCCATGAGTTGGCATTTAGTTTTCTTTTTGATATATAGGCCTTCCTGCCAAATTGAGCCACTGCAGGCAAAGTAGAGAAGTTCTGCGTTTCTTTTAAAGTCTTTCGACAAAAACATGGGCCGAAAAAAAGTACTACGTGAGAAAAAAACTTATTTACAGAGGGAGAAACAAAAGCACAAAGCAAGATTACGCGAACAAAAGAGCAGCGACACTAATTACCGACGTCCAGCAAAATAAGCCGTGATCACCCTTGAATATATATATAATATATACAAACGAAGCGACCAAAATAAAAGATTGACGTAGGAGCGCCCTTCTCAACATCGGCCTCTCAGCGCCTGATTTTTATAGCGGACAATGAATAACTAACCTTGAAGAAAATAAAGCAAAATGCAGATATCCTTCCTCAAAGCGACGTACGTGCCAGAAAAAGACGGCGGCAATACAGCTACACAGAGAAGCGTAGCGGTAAATTGAGACCGGAGAGCGACAGCTGCCTATAAATTTCGAGTTTTCTTGCTTCCCGAAAGCCCCGTTAATTGAGCTTGACTTACACGCCAAACTAATTATTTAGGCGACAGTTCGTGCGCTACTTTTACACAGTTTACAATTTTCTTACAACCTCAACAATCAGTTCTGCATTGTTCTACTGGCATTTCTTTTGTTCTTATGGAGTAATTGCTGGCTTTCACACATTTTTGCACGTCCCGCCTGATAACTCCTTTCCCGTAGCGGCTCTGCAGCTACACGTCAGGTTCAGTCGATCGCGAAACACTGCGAGCGCCGGTACGGCCGTTTTGGCCCCCACGAATCGACGCCTTCGCCGTGTACGTTTCGACAGGTTAAAAAGTACGTGTTAAATTAAATCTTCGTAGTGGTTCCGTATGTTAGCTCGAAACTGATTTTTTTATTTCTAATTCTTTGTTTTAAGGCTTAGAATTTACAGTTGAATGAATAATAAACTGAACTGAACAGTCAGCAAAGCTGGTTGGACTCAGCCGAGGCTAATCCAATAAAGGAAGTAAACAACAAATACGAGTACATAACCAGCGAAACAAATCACATGGGCAGACATTTTCATGACACCCATAAAATTTGCGAGAAGGTATCGGAAAATTAAACGAGATGAAGATACATATGAAGTACTATTATTTTTTTATGTAAACGTTAGAGTTAACATGTGTTATAACACGTTTTGTTATAAAGAAAAGTAATACTGAGATGTTCTAGCGAGTTTCAAACATAAGAAAAACGAAAAAAAAACGACATATGTGAAAGCTGGTAATACATCGGGACCGTTTACAGATATACGCATCCCATGCATCCTCCAGGGCGGAACGCCACTTTACATGTTATATTTTATCAGGCTTTATGTGATAACACAAATCTACGGAATTCCACTTGCGGAGAGAAATGTTGATCTCGATAGAAGTGGCAAGAATAGCGATTTAGACCTTGCGTATTTTCACACCTCTTGGTGCATGTTTCTGACTTTCGAGGACGTGAAAGGAGAACAAAAAAATGTTGGAAGAGATTTAGGTATCAGCAACAGGCTATGCCGTCCATATAGCAGGTGCGAGACTACCAAGAAAAGATGGCGTAGCTCTACGAAGGCACATTTCACAAAAAAAAAAATATACCACAGAGGTGCACACAAGTTTTTGTATCCGATTATCTGCAAAAAAGTGGTTGTCATGACGACGGCTCCCAGGATGCTCGGTATTCGCGATGTTCATGGTGTGCAAAAAGGCTGAATCGTGTGTACAGGCGCACGTTGAAGAAATGAATTGGGCCCCAATATATTTAGGGTACCCACTACGACATTCTCTACAAGCCAGTGGAACGTGCAGTGACGTGGTGCAGGAGCATGACTCGTAGAGATATGTGGAACAACGACGCGTGTGATACTGTGCTGGCGTGAGGTCTTGAACTCATCCAACAACTGAATCAACAATCAGCCTTCATGAATATGAGCCCAACCCGTTTGATTAAGAACCCACCAAGACATTGCTCGTACGTCATTTAAATACGAGTTGCTTAATTCTGGTTGTGCATGATAAATTGAAACTGATCCTATATACGACAAATATGCGCAACGCAAACAGCCCAAGAAGACGAAAGAATCATCCCAGATGATGCATCATGATCATAACCATTCTATCTCCATTGCACCAATCAACGGCCGTACATCTGCAATAAACGACTCCTTTTCCCCCCAAGCAATTACACTTTGGAATCGCCTCCCCGACTCCATAGTTACCACACCTGACCGCACATCATTCCGCGCAAAATTGGAATCCCACTTTGATTCCACCCAATAACCCATGGCTGTAGATATATCCCACCAGCGTACTGTATGTATAATTTTTTTTGCCATATTGTTTGTACTCATTTTCCCAGTCAAAAGTTTCTTTTGTTTCTTGTTTGATTAGTTGTTGTTGTCATTCTGTACCAAACTACCATATGCGTATTTAGAACCGTGTTGTTTGTGATAAGTTGTTCACATTGAATTGTACACTCTCACAGCGTATTTGTTGCCCCCCCCCCCCCCCCCCTTTATGTAATGCCCTCGGGCCTTTAAAGAAGCAATAAATGAAATAACGACTGCGCCTTGTGCCGGGTAAATGCATCTCTCATGTTCTTCCAATCAACTCGGTCCTGTGCTTGTTGCTTCCAAGTTATACCTGCAAACATCTTTATCTCATTTGCCCTTTAAACTTTATGTAGTAGAACTGCCTGTCTTTTCCTCACGTGCTTGCCTTTTTTTTATCTGTTACGCAGTATAGAGTCGGCTAATTTTGATTTGCGAAACGTCAGCAAGTACACCACTCGGTCAGCTAATCGCTTCCATGGTCTTGCCAACGAATGACGTGAGAAGCGAAACATACAATAAAGGTAATTGTGACAGCGGGGGCAAATAAAGTGACATCACCTCGTGAAAAGAAAGAAAAAAAGGTCGTGCTGAGTTTCTTCTATCTTGGACGATTGTGAGCAGAATACTAAACAGCTAACATGGGATCCGTTAAGCTCGCCTACCAGCCGCCGCTTCCTGTTCTGACCTTGTGGCGCTGGCTCACGACGTGAGGAAGCTGAAGAAAAAAAAAGCGCAACTGTAAAACACATTTTTCTGGGAAGTTAGTTTGTGAGGCCTGAAACGTAGCCCAGCAGGTTAACATATTGTGTTATAGTTAAGTTTTGTAGGGTTTCCCTGTTCGTCTGTGCAAGTGCGGTAAGATAATACAATCTAAGAGAGAGGGAAAAGAAAGGTGAACTAATGGGCTTGAGTCTAAATAAAGAAAACTATTGCAACCAATGAAGCTTGAAATTTTGACAAACAATAGAGGACAAAAAAAAATGGCCGAAGCTTACATGTAGTCAAGCAAGGCTTGAAAATCGAAGCTGTATGATCACGAAGTTTAATCTGGTTGCTTCTAGGTTGTAGGTAAACTTTAGATAGGCAATGCCAGGTTGCTGTTAGGCAAGGTAATTCGTGCGTTGCTTATCAGCGCATTTACTAGATGGCAGCGATCAGGAATAAACCGGGTCTCAGCAACTACCGAAAGGGCAAAAACGAAGTAAGGAGTGAGGCACTTTCTCATTATTCAAGGGAAAGCGCTTTACTTTTTCAATCGAGATCGCGTTGCTTTAGAAGGCGTAGTTATAAAGCAAGATTTAGTAAAGAAAAAAATCGCAACATAGCCACGTAGTGAATGATGATGAGTGGGGTGAAGCGTTTGTCCATCCATCCGTTCGTCTGTCTGTCTATCTGTCCACTATACAAAAACCACTAACGCCATCTAGGGATATTATTTCTAAGGACATATACACACAATGCCATTTATTAAGCAATTCATAACCCCCACACTGAAGAGTTTCACCCCTGAGAGAGAGAGAGAGAGAGAGAGAGAGAAAAGGAAGGCCGGGAGGTTAAAACCAGATATTGGCATCGGGTTCGCTATACCCAGCACTGAAGTGGAAAAATAGGGGCAAAAAGGAGGATGTAGAGCGAGAGAAAAAAAAGAAGAGAAAAAAAACGCACGTGCACTTGGGAGAAAACAAAAACGCACACTGAAAAGGCGTTCTGGCTACAACCGTTCAGAAAGACCGGTAGGAGTTTGTGGTTTTTCTGCGTGGGCTGAGCGGGCAGCTTGATCAGCCCGTTCATTGCTGCTGCTGCTGCTACTGCTGCTGCTGCTGCTGCGGCTGCTGATGATGATGATGCTACCAAGCCACTGCGGAATCATTTTCGCCCTATGGTAGCAATTAAACTAATGCACATGCTGTGGGGAATACATGAAAACGACGGAGCATGCTCTGATTGTATGTTGAGATATGCACCCAGGTGTAAAGTTGGGCACGAGCCTTAGTATCCCCATATTTTCAATCTTGCTTTCATGGTTATCTTTTTTTGTATGCAAAAATATGTTACCCCGTGTATTTCTCCTTGAAATAATACCTTCGGGCGCTGAAGGTAATGTTAACAGATATAGAGTCGGGCTCCCAATTTGTTTTTTTTTTTGCTTTTTCTAAAACGAGACCGAATTCGTCGAAGTATACAATAATAATTGCTGGGGCTTAACGCCCCAGAACAACCATATAATTATGAGAGACGCCGTAGTCACGGGCTCTCGATATTTCGACCAGCTGGTGTTTTTTTAACGTGCTACTATAAATCAGCATACGGGCCTCAAGCATTTTCGCCTACATCAGAAAATGCGGCCGCACAGCCGGGACTCGAACCCGCGACCTGCATGCGGGCTAGCGGTCGAGAATCACAACCACTAGAGCGTATACCATGGCGGGTCATTTTTATAGACGAGGCCGACTTAGAACAAAAGTGTTTTTTTTTTTTCCGAGCTTGGTGGTGCACAAGTGGCCACTGCGTTATAAAGGAAGCTGTCATAGCACCCATCCATTCACCAGTCCGCATAACTATGCTAGACGGCTGCGGAGGGTAAAAAGAACGCAATGAAGCCAACATACAATGAGGTCAAGAAGGCCATAGAGAACGTTATTTGTAGTTTTAAACAGTAGAACTGTATTGCGTTAATTACAACATAAACGGAAAGTAATGTTTAAATAGAAAGCTTCATTAGTTCAAGCAACAGCGAAGGCACGACATAATTGCCCTTAGTTTTAGGCCGTTTTCGAATCACAGCCTTTGTGAAGAGGAGAGTGAACGAGGAGTTTTAATGAAGCTAAGACGAAGTCCTTGGACAACCGTAGAGCTAAATAAAGAAACGCACTTACGGTAAACGATCGTCGTACTCAGCGCAGTTTGTAGACG
This sequence comes from Rhipicephalus microplus, assembly GCF_013339725.1. Taxonomy (NCBI): domain Eukaryota; kingdom Metazoa; phylum Arthropoda; class Arachnida; order Ixodida; family Ixodidae; genus Rhipicephalus; species Rhipicephalus microplus. The sequence goes on along the minus strand of NC_051171.1, from coordinate 161,282,403 downwards.
TTGTTCGTAGGCGCTAACGAAGTAAAGCTTTATTAGGTGTGAATAGCCTCGCGCGAGCGACAGACATCGCAATGGCGGAGCTGTAAACGAGCCGTCCACTCGGAAACCTCGATGTTGTTTCCTCTCCCCTCAAACTAGGTGGCGCACGAACCACCGTGTTTACGGCAAACACGCCAGGCACTACTCCATGCGCTGCGGCTCGTCTTTCTTTCCACGTTTTTGTGTCCTCACAGCGGAGTTATGACCACGGCCGTCATCGCTGAAAACTGGGCGCAGCTGTGCAAAGCGAAGTGGACGCATATAGCGTAGTCATACACAGCAAATTAGAGCGAGGGAGTGGGAAAGGAAACAGGGCGAGGAGGAGGAAAGAGAAAAGAGGACATTGATTGGTATGTGGGGTTAACGTCCCAAAACCACCATATGATTATGAAAGACGCCGAAGTGGAGGGCTCCGGAAATTTCGACTACCTGGGGTTCTTTAAAGTGCACACAAATCTGAGCACACGGACCTACAACATTACGCCTCCATCGGAAAAGCAGCCACCCCAGCCGGGATTCGATCCCGCGACCTGCGGGTCAGGAAAAGAGGACAGGTTAAATGATTGATTTGATTGATATGTGGGGTTTAACGTCCCAAAACCACCATATGATTATGAGAGACACCGCAGTGGAGGGCTCCGGAAATTTCGACCACCTGGGGTTCTTTAACGTGCACCCAAATCTGAGCACACGGGCCTGCAACATTTCCCCCTCCATCGGAAAAGCAGCCGCCGCAGCCGGGATTTGAACCCGCGACCTGCGGGTCAGCAGCCGAGCACCTTAGCCACTAAACCACCGCGGCGGGGCGAGGACAGGTTAAAGCATAGCCCAGTATTGTAAGGTATAGTACAGCCAGGGGTGGGAGAAGCGAGGGTGAGAAGGAAGGAAAGGAGGATATGTTAAGGCACAGCGTAGTTCTCTAAGGTATAGCACGGCAAACAGCTGGGAAAGAAAACTGAGCATAAGGTGGAGGAAAAGAAGTAGTTAAAGCTACCCGCTTCGTTCGCCGGTATGGTGGCGCCACTATACCAAGCTTGCACTCGACTAGTGCGGAGAAAGCGGCTGCACACTCCCGCAACCCCCCATAGGATCCCATGCATTCTGAATAAAATATGCGCTGTCAATGAGAAGAAGTAAACGAGCGCCATCTGTCCAAAGTATGTTACAGCAACAACAAGACTCTTCTCCTCGCTTATAAAACGAGGATATCGTGGTTTTGGGATGTTACACCCCATATAATAATAATAATAATAATAATAATAATAATAATAATAATAATAATAATAATAATAATAATAATAATAATAATAATAATAATAATAATAATAATAATAATAATAATAATAATAATAATATTAATACCAAGTATATACCGGGCGTCACCTATGCAGCACGTGAGCTAATTATGATCCGTGGAACTTTCATGCATGTCTCTATAGTGTCGTTATACCTCTGACAAAAACAATATACTGGCGTGTGTTTATATCTACTTTGCATAGCATTGTACTTACCTATCATGTGTATACTGGAAGAGAAAATTCACTCTCTAGTGACGTGTGCGAATGACGAAATTGTAATTAATGATTGTCTTGATGATTTTCAAACATGGTGCGATAAAGGGGAGATGAAAATAAATTATTCTAAGACAACATATACGCATATAACTACCAAGAAACACGTTTTACCATTTACGTACAGCATTGGACCTAATTATTTACCGCAGGTGTGTGCATTTAAATATTTGGGAGTGCATATTACGAATGATTTGAAATGGCGTGCACATGTCGAGAATGTATGCTGTGCCTCTTACAGAAAACTGCGTTTCTTGCGTGCTAAATTACCGAATGCTACGAAAGACGTCAAGCTGCTTGCATATAAAACATTTGTGCGCCCTGTTTTAGAATATGCTTGTGCTGCCTGGAGCCCCCACCAAAAGGATTTAATAGATAAACTGGAACGAATTCAGAGACTTTCCGCGCGATTTATATGTTCGAAGTATAAAAGGACTGATTCGGTTACCGAGATGCTAAAACTAAGTGGTTTGGAATCTCTAGAAATTAGACGACAAAAGCAGCGCCTAAAAGTATTTTTTCAGATATTGCATGGTCAAATAAAAATAGATAGAACAATTTACGTACACCCCCCGCATAAGCTCAGCAGCCGGATCAATCATGACGCGGCAGTTCGCCCCTTCGGTGCTCGCACGGACGTCTTTCGCAAATCTTTTTTCCCTGATATTATAGAAGCGTGGAACAAATTGCCGCGACATATTGTTGAAAATTCTGACGTTAAAAAATTTGAATGTGCTCTTGATGTTTACTTTGCCGAGCAATGAATATGCTATTGTGTTATTGTTCAAAGTTGCTGAAAATATCAATGTCTGCATTTACTTTCCATATCCTATGCTTCCCTCCCTGTAATGACCCTCAAGTGAGGGTTGACAGTATAAATAAATAAATAAATAAATAAATAAATAAATAAATAAATAAATAAATAAATAAATAAATAAATAAATAAATAAATAGGCGATGCGGGGAGGTCCTGACTCGAGCCTCAATAGCACGTGAGCTTAGTTTTTCCTGTGTTAACGCTTTGTTGCTCCACCACGACTTGTGACAACTCGTGTACTCAAAATACAAGGAATCGGCAATCTGCCCGCAAGGGAGCACTTGCGGCCCACAGCACGACGCCAGACCTTACCCTTCGACAACCCATTCCCTCCTTCCGATTAGCACCTTCCGCCTATCGATGACAACTGCGCCCGTGGCTAAGCAGCAGCAACCTGTAGAAGGTCTCAAAGAACACCTAGTTTTAATATTTCTTTCCTCGATAAAACAACCCCTCCCTCCTAATTGGAGGGAGGTGGGTGAGCTATAGGGTAGAGTTACTGTATATGCCACCTTTACGTAGCATATACAGTAACTCTAGGCTAGGACTCTCGTTTTGGCGGCTATGGGCCGGCCTGATAACAACTGCACGACTTTCTATATATGTCTCTGAGGAACCTTGATATAGACATTGGCGAGATGGCTAAGAATCATCATCATCATCATCATCATCATCATCATCAGCCTGACTACGTCCACCGCAGGACAAAGGACTCTCCCATGTTCCGCCAGTTAACCCGGTCCTGTGCTTGCTGCTGCCAATTTATACGCCCAAACTTTTTAATCTCATCTGCCCACCTAACCTTCTGTCTCCCCCTAACCCGCTTCCCTTCTCTGGGAATCCAGTTAGTTACCCTTAATGACCAGCGGTTATCCTGTCTACGCGCTACATGCCCGGCCCATGTCCATTTCCTCTTCTTTATTTCAACTATGATATCGTTAACCCCCGTTTGTCCCCTAATCCACTCTGCTCTCTTCTTGTCTCTTAAGGTTACACCTACCATTTTTTTTTTTCCATTGCTCGCTGCGTCGTCCTCAATTTAAGCTGACCCCTCTTTGTAAGTCTCCAGGTTTTTGCTCCGTAGCTAAGTACCGGCAAGATACAGCTGTTATATACCTTCCTCTTGAGGGATAGTGGCAATCTACCTGTCATAATTTGAGAGTGCTTGCCGAATGTGCTCCACCCCATTCTTATTCTTCTAGTTACTTCAATCTCGTGGTTCGGCTCTGCGGTTATTACCTGCCCTAAGTAGACATAGTCTTCCTAATAGTAGTAGACATAGACATGGCTAAGAATGTTCAGCACCAAAAGTAGCGTTGAAATGTATTGTTTTAATTTAAGCAATATTGCGACATGCGTGCTGAAAATAAATATTTGTATCCCAATTTCACCTATTATTATTGTCAAGTAGTCCATTTTTTCTCTTTACCTGCAACCACTCCGTCCCCACGACCCAACTTGTCGTGCGGCCTCCGCCAGGTCAGCTTCGCGGCACTCGACTCACCATCTCAATTCCATTCTTTATTTGCATGCGTAAAATACAGAAATATGAAGAGTGGTTAAACTCATTGCCAAAGGCTAGTTGCGGGTCCAATGAAATAAGACTTCCATGTACAAGAGGAAGGTACAGAAATGTGTACGTGTATAGTGATTGCACATATTCAAATTTCCCAAGTGTACAAAAGGAAAGCAAAAGTATCGGTTAGTACGCAGTTACAATTAAGGGTAGATATGTAAAGGCAGTAAACAAGGCGATTCCATGCGCTAATATCAAAGTTTAAAATCTACATAGTAACCTCGAGTGAAGAAAAAAGATTTATTAGCAGGTTTCCGAAAGCTATCGACAAGAAAAAAGAGACACGATTGTTCACACTGACACAACATCGTTCCGATTAAGTAATTTTTAAGCAATAATAAAAAGTATTTGTTTGTTTCATTTCTGCTGGTAGTTTATTCCAGACTTTTGGTCCTGAAATTTGCAGCAAGCGTTGCCCGTATTTCTGGTTAGAGGAAGATTTAAAAGATTTTGTATGCTTGATTTCGAGTCACACGAGCGGATGGGTAAAATACGAAATTATGAAATGGTAGGTTGTTTTAACGATATTGAAAACACCTGGCCATTTTTATTTCATGTATCCTATCATAGGGCAAGATATTCATTTTTATAAACAGAGGTAAACTAGGCTGATCATAATGTGAGTGGGTCTGAGGGCTCATTCCTGAAGTTTGCCTACAGGTTCAAGATAAGTTTTGAATGTCACACCCTATGATTCATTACAATATGTGATATCGTTGTGGACGGGTGTGAAATATAAAACACGCAAAGTGTTAGAATCGAAATGATGACGCGCTTGTGAAGGCGCGTATATATACCATACCAAGGCAAGCTTTGCGCAAACTGCGTTCATTTGCTCGTTCCAGTGCAAATTGTAACCAATTATCACGCCAATATATTTAAATGAGCCGGCTTCGTCTAGTAGAAATTCATCTATTCGCAAATGTAGTGATATAGCACACGCAATACTTTGACGCGTTCGAAACACCATATATTTAGTTTTTTTGTGTATGTGTTAATATTAACTTTGTCCGCTCAAAACCATTTACTTACTTTTTCGACTCGTTGTTTGCTTTAATTTCGATATAACAAATATTGTCGGCAGTTATAACAACAAAAGTGTCATCGGCGTACAAAGGTTGTCGACCCCTGACTTATACCGCTGAGGGCCACAGTGACTATATTTGTGCTTTATCTGCCAGAGCGCAGTGTATAAACGACAACCTCTATCGCCTGTGAGGTTCCTGGTAAAGAAATATTTGTTCTCAGTAAAAAGTAAATTGAGTGTACACGTATACAAGCGGCCACATGGCGCAGTTGCGAGCTTGCGGGTTTTCCGACACCCGACACAAGGGAACAAAACCACGGCGACGTGGTTTTTATTCCCTTCGGAATTACCATTAGGCAGAGCTGGGAATGTTCACTAATCTAGAATCATGGCTGGAATGATGAGAATGGCAGGTTTACCCTTTGTGCAACCAAGTAACGACACTATGACATGCGTCGAGCGCGGAAAAACGCGTCGTCTCCCAGAATTCCCCCCCCCCCCCACTTCTTCCCATTCCCACAGGTCTTCATTTTAGCGTAAAGTGACGCCTTTGTTTCTTTTTAAGCCTTCGAGTTCCTCCTCTCTTGTGTACGAAAAGGGGATCCACGTGGAATCTACAATAAGCGTCAGTCACAAAACCCGCATCCATTCGACACACTACGTCGGCAAAAAGAACAAAAAAAAAGTTACGATAATGTGGTGTGAAACGCATTAGCGAGTAACCGTATAGTGAAATTCATGCGCAGCGCCGGAACTCCTCGCCAGAGCTGCCCTTTCCCTCCTCTTCACTTGACGTGTGCAGCCGAAATGCGCTTTGTTTAGCTAATCTTTTTCTTTGTTTTCTTCCTGCAGGGGTCGAGGAGTTAGTTACATGTGCAGCAATTTGCGCAGCACGCATGTTTTTGCCGGTGCAGCTTACTTACACTCGGTAGTACGCACACTATCAGCGCCATGTTATGTCATCACGCTATACCCTTCTCCACTTCCCACATTTGTGACGCGCTGATTTCGACGCACAGAGGATGTTATTTCGATAGCCTCAGACACCTCACTTTTATACTCTTAAAGTGCTTCAACTCCCAAACCATCATGCATTTTGTTTTATTTTTTCCCGGAACATCCGACAGATACGGTTTATAAAGGTAGACGAGACCTTTCTGACCAGCGAGAAGGGACTATAGTCCGCCGTCCACACTTGGCTCTCGGAGCAGTCGGCAAGCACACGAGACTTTGCGCGGAGTGTGGACCCACCGAAGGCTTACGGATCTGCGGATTGTAGACCAAACCCGAGGACGACGGCACCAGCTGCGCCAGTTCCCCGGCAAGCGTGAAAGCGGCAGTGGTTTTCACCCGGCGCGGGTCTTCTCGCTGTTAATTACGAGTCACGATGGCTCGCTCGGCCACAGTTCCCCTGACCGACGTGTACGAATCATTATGGTCTCACCGAGACCCACGGACGGCGGGATGGGGTTTCATCGCCGACGCCAAGTTCACCTTTCCGCTGCTCATCGGGTACGTCTACTTCGCCAAGGTGGCCGGTCCCCGCTGGATGAAAGACCGCAAGCCGTTCGACCTCAAGTGGGCGGTGCTCGTCTACAACGCGTTGACGGTGATAGCCAACGCCTACTTCGCCGTTCGCTTTCTGTCGCTCACTTACGTGGGCGGCAACTACAGCCTGTTCTGTCAGGGTATCAACTACAGCTCGCCCAGCGAGAGGGACATGGCCATCCTCAACCTGGGCTGGTGGTACAGCTTCGTGAGGATCGGCGACTTCCTGGACACGGTGTTCTTCGTGTTGCGCAAGAAGAACGCGCAAATCACGTTTCTTCACGTCATTCACCACTTTCTGGTCGTGCTCAGCGGCTGGTTCTTCATCAACTTCGGCGGTGACGGCCAGCCCATCTTCGGCCTGTGCGTAAACGCCTTCATCCACGTCATCATGTACTCGTACTACTTCCTCGCGGCCCTGGGACCTTCGATGCAAAAGTACCTGTGGTGGAAGCGCTACCTCACCGAGCTGCAGATTGTACAGTTCGTTGGCCTCATGCTGCACATGGCCATCACGCTGGTCTACGACTGCGGGTACCCCAAGTTCCTCACAATGCTGGCCCTGCCGCAAGGCTGTCTGGGACTGGGACTCTTCATCAACTTCTACATCAAGAGCTACAGGGCGCAGAGGAAACTCCACGCAAGCGCCGATAAGCTAAAGAAGCACGACTAATCATCGCGTGCCCAGCGTGTGCTTGAAACAGGAAGAAACTGTGATAGAAAACCAAGGCGATAGAAACGAAACTGACTTAATAGTGTTAAAATTGTGTATGAAGACTTATGTGTGAAAGATGCTTTGGCTTATTTAAATGAAACGCTGAAAACTTTTTGTTCTATCCATATTTTACCTTCATTATGAACAGCGTGCAAAAGGTCGGCTTCTGCGAATCGTAAGATCTGAGATAGTCTGCACTGCATCTTATATTTTGTTTCAGTAGTGGTGATATGACAAAGTTTTCCTTTTCCTTGTGATAACGGTTATATGAACCGTGCTAACGAACTGCTGTTACTTCGGGGGCCGTTGACGTGATGCTCCATGTAAGTCGACGTGCGATATGTTAGCGATACTATGGGTCCAAACAAAAATATTAAGCCTGCTTTGTCTGGCCCACACTGTTGATGACTCGATGCGCACAATTTTTCAGTATTTCCCACGTTGAACGTTACATGACAAAGCGCACGCTAGCGGATTGGGGGGAGGGGACAGTTTTTTACCTCGGTAGTGGTTATGCATCTGACTCGAGCATATTCAAATACGCTCGCCTCATGCGTGTAACGATGTTGAAGTGTATCTTACTAAGAGCGAGTGCTGGTGCCTTTCCGGCTGTCTGTGGCCGTAGCGGTGCTAATGTTGCCATCTTGCCATAGGCGGGCTTAGCTTGACAGACCTGGCAGGCCATCACTCCGCCTGAGAAACTCTTTCGACGCAGTGTGTGTAACCAGAAATTCCTTAAAACTTTCCATGTCTTAATGCGCGTAATCTGAAATCCGGATGAACGCTAGACGCAACATGAACGGTTAATTACTCACTGCCGGCGCTGTTCATCACTCCTCTAGAGTTGTGACAACGAGTGTTTGCAACGGACAAGTGGGATCTCTTCGCGTTTGCCTTCTGATCACGGCCATATGCCCCTTCACTTAATCGGTAGGTGAATATTTTTTGTGATAATTTATATGGCCAATAAGAATGCGATCCTCATAGCTATCATCCTCAATGTTTCGCATTTGGGTGCTGCTTTACTTTTCACACCCATATTGCCTCACTTAGTCCGAAGTGATCTCACTTAGTCATGGAATTTCTCCAATACAAAGCGGCTAGCTATAAGTTTTCACGGACGTTCGATCCGTACAAAGAAGAAAACCGTCCGATCTCAGGCCTTAATATGTGACTTATCGCAGTGCGCACAATTGTTCATTTTCACTGAATATTCGCTCTCTAACGTAGCAAGTTTATCACTAGCACAAATTACCCGGTAAAAGCTAAGAAGAAAATGTTGTGATGTTATCTTGGCGAGAGAAAATCTGCAAAGAATGTCACAGTATGTCAGAACCTGTCAAACTAGAGTCATTTTCAAGGCGGGTGATGTTGAAGTTGCAACAGACAGAAATAGTTCAGACATTTATGCGCTAATAGTTTGCCAAGTTGTGAGGTGGCAACTTTCCGGTGCTTATAAAAACAAAGGCACGCTCACTGTTTTTCGTTCACGAGTCTTCGAACGTTTCTGTGTACTCAACCTGCTTTGCAACGGCCTCATAGACCCACGTAAGGATAAATAAACTTTTCATAGCAGCTACCCCTTTGTTCTTTATTCTATGAATTTTTATTCTATGAAGATCAGTTACATTTCAGTCAAAAATACCATCTAAGATAATATTTCAATTATACTCCTAGGGTTTTCAAGCACGATGGTCCCAAGGAACCCTATAAGCTTCATTAAGTGCCAAGGAACCTATCCCCTTCCCCGCTTTAACGCAAGCATTTTTCACTCGTTTCAGGCAATGAATTCAAAGCTAGGGCCCATAAAAATTTACTCACTGGTATGCAACAGAAATGACTTTCGTTGAACCCACAGAACGTCGCAAGGCCTATAGTTACGCTCAGGACCATCCTCAGGTCGGCTGCTGCATTAAGCCTATTCCTGGGCTTATTTTTCAGATAGGCTAGCGTCGAGAATGCCTACTTACAAACATATGTAGTTGCAAATGGCTGTAGCTCATCAACTGCTTTACTTTCGGCACCGATCTTTAAACGGGAGAAATGAGCGTCAGGAAAATATGAGGCCTCCGATATTAAAAGGGTAATAGTTTAACCGCGCGGCCAGTATTCGGAGTGTGTCTTGCTATACAACCTGCTGGCGGTATTGATTGCGCAGACCGCGCGCTTCTATCATGCACAGGGATGTGCTTAATGACACTCGAGCGTGAGAAAGGAAGTTCATCCGATCGATTCCAGCTGGGGTTCCCCACCTAATTGACGTGGCGAGTGTAAAACCAGAAATAAATTGATCAGTAGCTCACGAAGCCCGAGGAAGGGCCTTACAAACCAGGAACCCCTACATTCCGCGGAACCGACTATGAGAAACAATGTTCTGTTTCATCGGGCCAAGTAATGCTCAGGTGCCGACCCCGAAGAAGCCGGTTCGATGCCGAACCATGTTTTGTGCGATGCCAGGGCATGACAGGCATAGGTGCTTAGTCATCATAGGCATCTTCGCGTACGTTTTCCACCGTAAGTCATCGCATCCAGTCTTCGGCGACGCTAGCGTACTTTGTCCGAAAGTTATTAGCGACTACCTGCAAAATTGGCTGCACGCTAGCCAAGCTCTCCCTTGGGAATATACTGCATACGAATGCTCTCAGTGACGGTGCGTTCAGAGGTTGGCGAAAACAGAAAAGCCATACGTTGTGCACAGGTAAGAAATTGAGGTGCAGCGTACTCACTCTTAGTTCCTTATTCCCTCGCTGTCCGAAATACGCACCGACGCCAGCGAAGGACGAGCGACCGAGGAATGCTCCTCTGCGTCGGCACTGCAAGTGGCGAGCCAGAAACTACGTTGGAGCGCGCTCTGCAAAAAATTAGAGCGAGGCATAAGATATTTAAAGAGACGACTCATCCAAGATTTTAAGTAAAAAAAATTGCGATAAACCCAAGGTTACATAAAACAGGCACTGGCGATGCATGAAAAGCAATCTATACCACCTCACTTCGCAGGCACAATTCTGCGACGCTCCGCGCATAGCATCCAAGGTCCGCAGATGCGCATGCGTGTTTTTTGGTCTACTACGCCCGTATACGTTTAAAACGTGTTCGTAATTAAGTTGCGCACGTGTGGTTCCCTTCAAAACTTCAAATGCAGTGATAACTGCATTGGTGTACAATGATAACGTTTCAGTGCTGCTGCCTCGGACATACGATCACTGCAAAACTTAATTCACACTGTGACGTCGCGTATTTACACAATGCCTCCTAAAATTAACCGATCCCTGCAGGGTTTTTTTTTTAACTAACGCTAAGAATATTTAGGCAGAAGGCTATTAGGTGTCTATGAAAGCCTACTTGTTAGCATTTTTTTCACATAACGAATTGTTATGCACGATATGAGATAACACGTTAAAAGAATTGTGACAAACCTTCGAAACCAATTAAGACGTATACGGCAAGCACATTCACATATGAAGCCATTTTTAAGTTGAACTGCTGTTCTCGAAGGCCTAATGACGTTCTTCTTTGCCACCTTGTACTTAAGTGTGATTGCACGTAATGCTTGCGACATGCTATGGAGGTTCCCCCAGGTGATGTATACCTACATATATCATTATAACGAACTGCTCTAAGCATTTTCCACGCCTGCCAGGCACAGAAGTGACACCAACACACACGCTAGAGCAGTGGGAGGCACGAGTGACTTGGCCGACCTGCAAGCTCTGATCGACCAGGTTGCACGTGCGGCCAGGGCTTTTGTGCGGCCAAAGCTCCCACTCTCTGTAAGTTTGGTTTCCCTACTCAACTGAGTACGAGGCCACCTAACCGATCATACTCAGTGCCCTAACTTGTGTTTCCTCTATAATGCGCATTATTGCTATTTGCGTATTAAGTGTGCCTGTGTAAGATGGATTTATATTCCATAGCATTTTACTTGATGGCTATTGTGGGATGCATAAGTGTGTGCAGACTTCCCCTTCAAGGGGGGGGGGGGGAGCGAAGGTTATTTGCAGCGCCCTCCCACTGCCAGCACCCTCCCTATTATGTCGATGTACAGGACTTGCTTTTCGTCCCGCTCTTATGTGACCAGAAGGGGGGGGGGGGGGGGAGGGCGGTCGCCTCTCTGCACGCCCCCTTGCACACGTTTATATATAGTGGAATGCATGCATCTATATCAGCTGTATTCGTTGATTCCTTTTTTGTTTTTGTTACCTACGAACAGTGCCGCTTTTAATGCCTAGTTTTCACCGATCTAACGTGGATTTCGCCCACACACACTGAAACAAATTTGATCTGTGTTATGCCAGACAAAGCAAGGAGTAGTAACCCGGACATTCTTTCACGACGAAGACCATAGGAATCAGTGTGCACAGAGAAACAGGAAAAAAAAAAAAACGGAAACGCGCTTCGAATTCACTCTAAATGCATGGACGTATTACACCCACGAGCACAGTGCCGTGAAGGTCAAGCAGCGAAAGAAACGAAAGGTTAGACGCTTTATGGACGTAAGCAGGGCATCTATCTGTATGCATCTTTCCCTCAGCTGCGCGCCACCTAAAGGTCAAATGCTGACCAAGCGGGGCGGCCGATCCTGTAACAGCCGAGACGGCATATATCTGCGCCGCACTTCCTCTTCTGCCATCCTCGCAACTCGCTAACATCTGTGTAATAGGCGAGAGCGAGGCAAAACAACGGGTAAAAATGGGTGCATGCGCATGCCGTATTCATGCGAATGCGTGGTTTCTGGTCCCGAATAGTGGGTCCTTCGAAGGAAAAGCCGTTCGTGTCGAAATACCTGATGGCTTCCTTCCGCCCCCACAGTGGCGAAGAGTCACAGCGCTCGTCGGCTGAACCGGAAGACGGAGGTTCGACCGTTGCCACGTCGGTCGCATTTCGAAGGAGGCGAGAGGCCCGTATGCTGTGCCTCGCCAGTGGAAGTTAGCGAATTAACTCGAGGTAGTCGAAGCACTTCCCAACAGCACGTCTCATAGTCATATTGTGGTTTTAGAGCGTAAAACCACACCAGCTTACGCAATCGTCATAAGTGAGTTGTCCGGTATTGTATATAGATATAAGAGAAGTTGCCAACTTAACATGAAACTATAAGTCAATGCGATAGGAAGTAGACACAGTATATACAGTAACTGAAAAGTAGAGAAAGAAAAGAGGTCATCTCTCTTGAAGCGATTTACAGTATACTATATCTACAAATTTCTAAGGCTCTCAATTTTCTATGCCCATGCCACGAATGCGTCGTTCTTAGCAGAAGGGCGCAGCGATGGCACGACTGCGCCTTCTGACGTTACTGTAGTAGTCCCAATAAAAAATGTCACCCAAAATCAGTCAGTTGAACACGTCGCAGACATCGTACTGAATGTTCTTCGTCCCGCTATGCAATCGTTGCGACGTTTGCTGTTGTCATTCCAAGGAAGAATTCTCTATTACATTTTATATCGCATCTACATAATACTTTTCACAGGAGTCTGAGGACGCTATAGAAAGAAGATTGCTTTTGAAGAGCGGCACATATAGTCCTCAACGGTCAACACTGCGCGACACGTTACTCTAAAAAAACATGTCTGGCGCAAACACAGCGCAAGTATGTGACACGCGCAAAAAAAAAAAAGAAAAAGAAAAAAGGATGACCTCAATTTCAGGTTTGGCGGTTCCATGCCGCCGATTTGCCACAGTGTGGGCGCCCTTCCAAGCGACTATGAACTTTGTTCTGCGGAGCACCATGGCCAGAAGTGCGCTTGTACCTATTAACCAGTAGGTGCCTGGTTGCAGCAGTTCTCTGCTTCCCACAGCAGCAGCAGCAGCAGATGCTCAACTATTTCACCGAGGCTGTGGTGGATTAAGGTACGCCCAGGGGCCTTCGCAGAATCGTATGCGGCTACCTCTCGAGATTAGTACCCAGAAACAACCGAACACCAGGTCGGTGTACTCCTCTACCCATTGGGAAAAAACGGCGGGTTCCCGGTCGGCACTGGGAATCGAACCCGGCCCCTCCCGCACTGGAAGCAGACGTTCTAACCATGTAGACACCACTGCGGCTATATTTGCGCGACAGATTCACCAGGCGAATCTGTTCGCTTGTTTGCTGGGCGAACCGAACCGCTGTGGAGGCTGTTAATTGCAACCCGATGATTGCGTGTGCTCGCGCTTCAAACTAAACTCGCAGTGTTACGGATTCAGCAGCTTGCGTCGAGTAATGTCTCATTGTGTTCAGAACACGCGCATAACAAAAAAAAAACAGCACTGTTCTCGCAAGACCTTGGCTATCTACGCTGATCTGCACACAAGAGGCGTATAAGCCCGAAATTACACTTGCAAATAGCTCTTCGAGTTGGGCTTGTGAGAAATTTGATTGATCTTAAGACCGCACAGAAGGAAGTACATACATATCTGTTTTTTACCTTCACAATCTCTCATGTTCATACTGTTTATATGAACAGAGCACAGAAAACCTGCACGCTGACGAGAATGCCTTATGATTTTTCTACGGTAAGTCCCTTCATAAAAAACGTTTCTTTTAATCCATTTTGAGCCATATTTCTTGAGACTTCCTAAACTCACGGTTCGATTCGAATCATTTTATACAGGTTCAACAAAGAGAGCCTGCGTGTAAATGGCATGCATACTTGCAGTGGGCAACGTTTTCGCTGAACTTCACAAGTAACAAATGTTTACCCGTAAAGCGCATATCAGGATTGGTTCGAATGGATCTTGATTGCTCAGGTCTTATCGCTTTTACAAATAAAAATATATGTCAAGTCGGCACCTGCCTAGCAAATCACTTAGAGAAGGTTACGTTGCGGAGCCCTCGTGTTGGCGTCGCCTTCTGTCGCACCTCTGTCGGAGCAACGTTACCGCGGCCCATACACGGCGTGCCCACTTTGCGACACTCCAGTTCATGGTGACACACTTTCTGTGGATTTGTAGAGACCTGCATTCAAGACGCCCCTGCCGCTACCGTGTAACCAGCCGCCCGACCTTGACCGCTGGACTCACGGACCGTTCCACCTTTCACTGGGAAGACAGGGAAACCCAAAAAGCTATAGACGAAAATACCCGAGACACAATATTATGTACTTTCAACTAATAAAAAAAAGCGGGATCATATTGATATCAACAAAATAGGCCTTAACAACAAAATGCTGGAAGGACACATTAACAAAGCTTTTAGGAAATGGCATGTAACGTAGAAAGGGTGGGGTCAAACATGGGCTAGCGATCCACTTGGGTTTTCTTGCGCCTATATATAGCTAGCGCCAAAAGCGAAAGATACAAGACGAGACACAGACCGCGTGGATTAAATTATCAGTAGACCCCAAGACCCTGCGAGTTAGAGTCAGTTGACGCTTCATACTCAGCGATACTAACTGCAAGCACTTTGAGACAAGAGGTGGCCGCTCGTCAATTTTCGTTGCTTTCTCTCGTCTGAATGTTTGCGCGATTAGCATTGCTGAGTATATCAGTAGAAAGGCGGTTCGTACAAATGAGTTTTTGTGCTACCCACAGAGGTGACTGCGCATTGACATCGACACGTCCGCACTATCACTACAGACCTACATTTCCGTGCGCGCGAAATCTCAGCCACAGATTTATGTCGAAAAGAGCAGAAAGGTAGCCAACGACCTTGGTTTCGAAGATAAGGCCGGAGCAAGCACAACCTGCGTCTCGGAGCTTGCGCAGCCGAATTGTACGGGCTTAATGGTGCGCTTTGAGAGCGGCCGGTCTACGTAGCCGCGACAAACTTTCTCAAACAATGGCGGATTAAACGCTCGAGGGGCTTCCCGGAAGCACGACCACCAGCGACCCGCGCGTGGTGGCCCGAGTGTGCGTTAAACACGAGGCTCGCGGTAAACACGGTCCTCCTTTTTTGGCTATCATAAACGAGTGTACTTCGTGTAATTGTGTAGGCGCCGACGGAAAATTTCGTCACGTGTAGGTGCAATTAAAGAAGAAATAAGCTGGGAGGTTCAAATGACGCAAGTCGGCAAAGCAGATATTCGCGCGAGCGCTGTCTCCGCAGCGTATAATAGTGAGATAACTTACACAGTAAACACCTTGAAAAGGGCGAAAAATAGGAACCCGTAGCTCTGGCGTGCTTTGCATATTTGCCATCTTAGTAACTTGACCACGCCACAACAATCATCGACAATAGTCACACAAAAACAAGTCTTCGCGTGACCTCCCACATCGTGAATAAAAAAGAAAAAAAACTAAAACATGTAGAAACGTGAAAACAACCAGAGCTAATTTTTTTCCAGAAACAAGAGACTTGGGAGTTACCTTATCATTATGTTTAATGAATGGCGTGTCAGGTAACGTGTCAGGTTAAAAAAGTCAAACCTTGACACTTTTTTTAAACATTTTGTCATGCTTTTATTAGGTCCGGAGATGGTAGAGTTCATTAGGATGCCATAAAAGCTAAGAACACTCCCTGGTTGTTTCACTAAAGCAAAGGTTTGTTCATTCCTCAGCCGAAAGACGCAGCCTTAAGGTGGTTAAAGACCTCAGCGCAACGATATATGCTTGTTAGGCTAGTTGGACCTGCATTGAAAAAAAAAAAAGAAATCTGAAACCACCACAAATAAAGACGTATACAAGGACTATGCAGGCAATGACAGGCACTACTGACAAATGTTTGTTTTGGAAAGGCCCACCGCATTACAAACACACTATCATGCATACGCCGTGACACATTATAAAGGCGCTTCGAAGATAACATAAAACCACCGATAAAAAAAAGAAAGTGGGCAGCTTGCATTAGTGACGCCATGGGCGTGCCCTGGATTCCCCTTCGAGGGGGAGGGGGGCAAAGGTTCCTCACTGTGCCCCTGCACTTCTACTATGTCCCTGTGCCCCTACGTTCCTCTTGGCGCCAACTTGAATCACACAGCGCGCCACCTATAGTTCGTGGGCGTTGCGTATACTTCAGCGCAATGCCCCTTTTGACAATCTTGGAATATGGCCCGAGTCAAAAGGCAGCAGCCCTTTATTGACCCGGTGAAGATAAGCCCCACAAACATGGGTAGCTTTGAACTCTAAGTTGAGGGCCAAAAACTAACCCGTTGACGTTTGATAACTCGCGTCCAGTAACAATAATCAGTTGTCACTGTATACCTGCAATAGTATGCATCGTCATTCGGTCTGTCTTAACACGCACTAATTTTACGTTATTAAAAAGGCAAAACATTGACTGTCACTTGTACACCCTTATCTGCTATGTAGCCGAGCATTCCCAATCACTGGAGCAGCGAGTAGGAGAACCGCTTCGGCAAATGCCAGCAAACTGTTCACGACTGATTGAAATGCTTTCCGTATCCCCAATGTTCACTGACTGTTGCGCCGCCTAGCGGCATTCAGGAGCGTCCTCTCAAGTATGATAGGCAGATGCTCCCAACGCTCCCTTGTTCGGCGGTGCTAGCCTCAGTGTTAACACGTAAGCAAGAAACGAACACAAACCGATTTGTATGTTGCGTGCATCAGTAAATATACCCGACCGTTCGTGACACGATAGATCTGATTCGTTCTTGCGAGATGCGAAGTTTTCGTGAAAATACGTGGCAACTCGCGCTTTCGATTATAGCCCGCAGAATACACATATCAGCTTCGCGAGATTTACTGCAGCCACGCTAGATAGCTAAATGTTGTTGTCTAATTTTTGCAGTTGAAAGTCACCTTGTTTTACGTGCGTATAGCATTTGTCAGTGCTTTTGTAGTGAATGAATCTCATAACATTTATTGCAAGCGGAAAGTGGCGCAAGCTCATGATTTGCGCTTCCAAACCTTGGCTTACGCTGCGCCGCTTGTTTTTCACGTTTTTCGATAGATGGCAGCACACTGCGAGCGATTCCTTTCTTGCCTGGGATCGGAGAGAAATTCTCTCTGCACTCCCAGAAAAACGTAACGAGGACGCCGTGTTGGGGTTGTGCAGTGACGTGTTGTTAGTGCTACCGAAGTCATTCGGCAGAAAGAATTCCTCAGAATACTTTCAGCAGTGATGTTCAAGGTGACCGTCTTGACGTCGAGGATTTTTTTCATTGGACGTACATGGTTGTCAACGCACTGAGAGTGACAGCGACGATGAACGATCAGCTGCTATATCTCACGAGCAGCGAGTTGCACTTCCCGTCCGTCTTGCGTTAATGTTCTTTTTTTCACGCTCGTAAGTCACTTTTTGATTGTATTTATTGTATAATATCCTTCAGCGAGCTCAAAATAAGAAGAAACGTAGCTTTTCTTGTGCATAGCATGTAGCTCAATTATAGTGAATATTACAAAGCACCGCATGCCACCAATACGTTCGACCTCGACCAACGAAGCGAAATGATTAGAGCAATGAAATATGCAACTACGACTACAGTCCACGCTAACTTCTCCTGCACTTCACCGGAGCGGCCCAAAACGACGCTGTTGTTGGACAAATTTTCACAACTTTGACGCTGCGAAAAGCTTACGCGTGCATTCGTTTCGATGTACTTGTTTCGATCGCGCTGATCGAACCTGCAACACCCGAGTGCAGCGAATCGCGCACTGTTGGAGTCTGATCATGGCTGCGGCACAAGCGCTACCTAATGGGAAGTTAAATGATTGTGCTCCGTTGAAAAAGCACGATGCTTACGGCGCAAGTAATGACGACGACGTAATATGTTTGCGAACCATCAACGGTAAACATTCGGCCCCGTGCAGCCGTGACGGCACGCTACTCGCTATAGTGGCCTATAATACTGCGGCAAATGCGCCAGGCAGGCTCGGCACAAATCATCTCAGAGTGCCGTTCACTTCATACGTGAATTATATAGTTCGCACAGTTTTCTGTAGCACGCACTGGATTACGCGAAGCATCGTTGATACACGGACGAACAGCTGAAACCACCACCCTTCACACTGCGGCAAGAAATGAGGTAGTGAACATGAGAAAGTACTTTGGTACTATATACATCTATACGACAGTTCACCCGGTGAAAGCGGCACGGGGAGTACGTCCATGCGTCCTATCTTTTTCCTATGCGAATTCACGGGTTGATCATCCCTCCGGAGCCATCTCGGATTGCACGGCGCGCCACCTATAGGCGATGGACGTCACGAATACCGTAGTACCAGGTGTGAACTTCGTATGTGCACGCTCAAAAAACACGGCCGCTCCACAGAAACCGGTTGCCGTCTGCCTCGAATCTACCGAGTGGCTGTCGTCGTGCGTAGTGTAGCCCGTTAGATCCGAAATGCATGGCGCCTTTATTTACTTTAAATTCATGTCCTTAAGCTTCGACAGCAGAATGTGTCGACTGCGCACCGTTTTCGAGAGCCATATTCAAATAATCGATACTGTAGGCTAGGGGAGTGGCGATGGGTGTCCCAAAAATCTTGGAGGACATATTTTGCGAGTTTGTTGTTGTTTTTCTGATCCTCCACAGCTAGCACTACGTCACGTAGTAACAGATAGGCATCCGCTATCCGGTATTACGCTATACGTCTTTATGACCCCGGAATACCGGACACGCAAAAGAACGATAATATTTATTTACGACGAAACACCCTACGCTTGCTTTGGACCAGAGGTAAAGCATGGAGCATGCATACATGACACAAAATGACTTCTGTAAGGAAAGCTTATAGGAATATGAAGACATGAACGACACGGTTCTCAATTTATTTCCAATAAGGAAGATACGAAATTTTACAGCATCCCTTTGACTTCAACCGTGAGGAGTTCAAGATGTGCCGCCATTTGGGAAGACGAGGACGGCAAGACAACTGTTCCGAACGAATCACGGTACACGCAGAGGAAGGCGATCCTGTACAAATAAGCATATCATTTATTATAGGAATCGTGCGCGATTTGCTTTTACAGCAAGGCTTCTCGCATGCAGTGGCCAGCGCTCTTCAAAGCTAATCGATCTATTCGAGCCCGGCATTATATGTTCCAAGAACAGGCGCTCGTCTTCGTCGTAAACATTTCTAACACGTATGTCTTCAAAGATGCATACAATGCATAAAACAATGGCAAAATGCTTATGCCTATGCGAGTACGTATGGATGGGTGTTCCGCGTGGTCATTTTGCGATTACGACTGCAGTGCTTGTGGAATTTTATCAATATGGAGGTGCGTACAATGTTACGATAATATCCAAATATTTCCCACTTCGTGTTGGAATTCAAGCTTCAGACGTAGATCCTATTAGACACCGAAAATATGTATCAATACGAACACTTGCTAGATAATAAATATTAGGGACTGCGCAACCACACCTTTGATGTCATAGACACATTTGTAGCACCGTGGCCATTGAGCCACCTGTAGAAAATTCAAGGTAGCTGTGCACTGACGGTGTCCAGCCAAATTATAATTATATTTGTGGTTAGACGTCTCATTGATTGATTGATTAGTTGAACGATTGCTTTATTGATTGATATGTGGGGTTCAACGTCCCAAAGCCCCCATATGATTATGAGAGATGCCGTAGTGGAGGGTTCCGGAAATTTAGACCACCTGGGGTTTTTTAACGTGCACCTAAATCTGCGCACATGGACCTACATCGTTCTAGAACAAGCGTAGACTATAAAAAAAAAAAATGGCAGCACATCCACGGGGTGAATTACGGAGAGTGGGGCGAATCGTCCGTCCATCAATTCGTTCTTGCTTCCATCCGCCCGTCCGTGCGTGCGTCTGTTCGTGCGCCCACACGTCCATCCGTGCGTCCGTCCATGCATCTGTCTGTGTGTCCGTTCGTCCATCTAGTCAACGCTCTAAGTACCACCATCTCGCGTCTTTTCATCATATATTCCGCATATGGAAGCACCGCCATCCAGCGGACATTCCAAGGACTAAACGAGAGGTGGCACACACACCCTTTCTTACGGCTTGCGCTTCGTGTCTACTTCCCACCTTTAACCACCTCGAGTTCATGGTATATATTATAGTTCACTGTATTCATGGCATTGCGGCCCAACGCTCGCTAAACCTTTCTAAAACCAAGGAGGTTACGCCCAGCGAGTATAACGTAGCAACCCTTTCTTGTCAGATAGTGCTCAATGTACATGCCAGTGGCTGATAAGGGGGAATGAGAGACAGGAGAATTCGGCTTTTAGTTAACGCACACGATGCGAATTTTTTATTGTTCAACAACGCACGGGATAAATCTCCCACCGGCACCACCTTGCAGGTCAAAGCGTAAGACATGTTACGCACTACTGCGAGGGACGAACGGGTGCCGCTTTAAGGAGTTTCGCCCTAAAACGCCGCAGTGAAAGGCTCCGAAAAGTTTGACCACGTAGTGTTATTTAACTTTTCCGTTACCGTGCCTATTCAAATCCATCACGGGCAATCGATGCTTTTGGATTGTCAATTTTGGCACGTTAAATTTGTTTCTTGTGCACGCAGCCCTATAGTTGGTCCAGCCACTCAACATTCAGAATCAATTTTAATTTGCCCATTTTTGCAACATAGTGATTTTTGACAGACGTTTGCGCGAACCAATGTATTGTTGGAAAAGTGCAATAGACTAGCAAACTTTACAAAAGTATGTGCCTTTCGTGATTATGCTGCAGTAATCCATCAAAGTTCTGAAATGAAAGGAACTTTTGAAAACCAAACATTGAATTAAAGTGTCCGCTTCGCAATTCGACAATGTTGAGCAGTAATAACTGCCAGAAATTTATGCCAGCTATTCAATAGAGAGCTGTTCCTAGGAGTCAGGGAAAGTTTGTTCTACAAAAAATATTTACGAAGGTGCGCCGCGTGTTTAAGGACGTGTCGAGATGAGCTTCTCTGCCAGCGTCCAGCGGCTTTGGTTTTGCTTGAATCGTTATATCAGACACAGGGTCGCATATAGTGTCACTAGTCACTCCTATGAAGTCATCGTCACGCGCTCATGGGTGCCTACCAGTGCTGCAAAACACATGCGCTGGTCGAAACTGCTTCGCAACCCCCCTTGAATCGAGTGAGGACGAGCTTGGTGTTCGAGGATCACAGCACCTCGGCTTCCAATTTTTATGGCGACGATGTTTTGCGTCAGCTTGAGACACCCGCAGCCGTTCATGGTTTTTTTATTTACATAATCAAGTTGTCTCCTCCGCCACAAGTGCGTATAGATTCTCACCTTTGTGCACAATCTTATTGCTACTCTGGTTACGTGCGTGGTCCACACTTCACTGGGGCACGGTGTGCTGGCTCTGCTTGCAGAGGTTCTCCTATCGACGAAAAGGCCCCGGAAGCACATCTTGGCCCGACTACTGAGCAGTGCGAAACGTTTTAGAACTACGCGCGATATTGTTCCTTTTTTTTAATACGATATGCGCCAAAATGCAAAGAAATACGCTTGGATGCATATGTTTGAACGCCAACCTATGCGTAGTGAGGTCGCTCACGTAAAGATGCGACGCTAGATGAAATAGCAATGTTCGTTTCACATCTAATTTATAGAGGGTTTATTCACATCACGGGCATCCATCTATATTGGAACACCAGGACCCTCTTATCGCAAGACAATAAAAATACACATGAAACAAACTTAACATGCCAAAATTGACGATTCAATTTTTATTGTCTTGCATGTAACTGTTGTGTACACATGCCAAAATAAAGTATTATTATACTATTATATTATATTATGTGGTGTATATTATTAGCTTGCCCTTAATCTTGACAACGTACGCTTCGCGGACTAAAGGTTAGTGCCACGCGCTGCCGGTAGAGGGGTCTCTGGTTCGACGCCCCGTGACAAAACCTATCCTTGTATTGTTTTTCTTAGCAATCTGTTATATCTTTTACAAGGTCATATCCATGACAGAAATACGTCAGCGGATCCGTGGTGGACGCCAGCATAAGACACTTTCGCATGAAATGAAAAGGGAATGCTGCTGTGGTATAAAACGCTGCCCTGGAGAGTGTGCGTCATGCTTTGACGTAGAAAATCGGTGTGCGGGGCCGATTTAGTATTTCAAGGTGCGCGGGAATCATTATGATGGTGATAGCACTAAAATTATGAGCGCGCCTATGCGCGTGCTCGTGCGCGCACCACGTGAAAAAGCTCCCGAGCCACGGGGGCTGCTCGGCTGACCCCAGAGAGCAGAACGCAAGGAAAGGTTCGGGCCACGCCCCGGCTGCTCGTTCTGACCCTCCGTGTCCGGGTCTCGTCTCGGCGTTGAAGTCCTCGGGTGCGTCCTGGACTGGGCATCGGCCCACCTAACCCCAGAGAGCAGAGAGCAAGGACAAGTTTGGGCCACGCCCCGGCTGCTCGTTCTGACCCTCCGTGCCCGGGCCTCGTCCCGGCGTTGAAGTCCTCGGGTGCGTTCTGGACTGGGCATCGCCCCACCTCGCACCCACGTTGGTCTGAAGCGGCGTTCGTCACGGCCAGCTGCTGTTCTGGTCTCGGAGCGAGACGCTGTCCCAGGTCTGTTCGCGGCAGTCGGCGACACGCTGTTCTCGGGTGTACAGGCAAGCCCAGGCGTTGACCACCGTACTGGGATGCCCCTGGCAGTTATCTTCTAGACCGGGCCCCGCCTCGGTACGAACTCCGCAAGCGCAAGGCACACCGTGTTCTGACTACCAGAGAGCTCAAGGTCAAACGCAACGTTCACGCCCAAGAGTAGAACGTGAGTGGACGAACAAGAACGTTAACTCCCTTCCGCGTAGGACCGTGAGCGCGTGTATATCTGTGCGAGTTTATGTTGTGTGTATCCCTTTGTCCGTCTTCGTGTATATAAAAGTCTCTCGTTGTCCTCGAACGTCCTCTGTCCTCATCTGGCTAACCTGCGCCCACAGTTTGCCCACAAATTTTGGCGAGCCTGCCAGGATAGATCGGCCTTACCTTCTTGCCGAGAGCCAGACGGGCGGGACGAACCGATGGATTTAGAGAAATTGCACGCGATCAGAACGGACATGGGCCTTGCCAGGATCGGCACTCAACATCTTTCAGGCGAGAATTGGTCGCACACAGGATGCCTGTAAACGTGCAAAGACTGCTTTGTATTGGAGAGGAGGTCGGGTGGTCTTGCGCCGACTTAGAGCGAATGTTGCAAGAAGACCTTGATGAGGAACAAAAGAGAATTGATTTCGAACTGCGGTACATGTGCAAAAATGACAATGAGCGTGTGCGTTTGCGACAGGAAGGAGAGAAGATGTTGTCTGAGATCAGCACAGCTATTTTGGAAATCCGAGAGATTGCAAATAGGGTAGCGATTAAGGAGGTTAATGAAGAGAACCAAGTCAATAATCTCAAGGATGAGATAGTTATCCATAATGTTGACACAAGTCTGTCAGACACACTCGAAAAAGTGTATGTCGGAGAACATGATGATGTAGCTCTGTGTACACGATCTGCAAGTGAATGTGTTAAGCTTATACGTGATGGCATTGAAGGTGACAGAAGTATGGAGCAGCATGTCCTCTGCAGTGGTCAGGTGAAACCTCTCGGCCAAAGAAAGAGCACGTCATGCGTATCTGAGACTCTTGCTTCGGAGCCCAACGAAAAGCGAGTGGCAATGACAAACCCTAAAATAGAGCCAGAAGATGATCATAATTCGAGCAAGAGGGGCCGGAACTCCAAACGTAGTAGTGGAGGTAGGAACGCTGTGAGCCCACAACATGGTACTCTGTACCATGCGGAGGCGCACCAACTTCAAGACAACCGAAAGATGTGGCGTGCTTTAGACTGCGTAGCTTGGCGCTCGGACCCCGACGTTTGGATCGAACATTGTTATATCTACGTGAACATCAAGAAGCCACCGCGGTACACAGAAGCGCATAGGAAGAAAGAACTCTGGTTCTGCGCTAGTACGTGGAAGAAAAGGAGGAAGAGTACAAACCTGGTTGACCGATTCCGAACTGAACTGCGACACGACAATGGACTTCGAACTGCATGCGGAACCAATTCCCCGCGCTGACATAGTGTTTGCCCGATTTACTGGGCGTCGATGCTTCCAAGCTTGACTCGACGAATTCATCGTGCTGCCCGGTGCCTGTGTTCCCCGCAACGGCATGAGTGAGTGGTCGTTGGCCTAGGCATCGGGTCACGAGCGTACGGTGCCGTGCATTCCGTGTGTGGACGCCTTGGTACATCGTCAAAGACAAAACATTATCATCGTTGAATGTGTTCAGTTTATGCGTATTGTGTCAGTTGTCTACTCTATGAACATGTCGACCCTTCTTAACCCAGCGTTTCGCTGTTCTTGAACTGGGGGGAAGATGTGGTATAAAACGCTGCCCTGGAGAGTGTGCGTCATGCTTTGACGTAGAAAATCGGTGTGCGGGGCCGATTTAGTATTTCAAGGTGCGCGGGAATCATTATGATGGTGATAGCACTAAAATTATGAGCGCGCCTATGCGCGTGCTCGTGCGCGCACCACGTGAAAAAGCTCCCGAGCCACGGGGGCAGCTCGGCTGACCCCAGAGAGCAGAACGCAAGGAAAGGTTCGGGCCACGCCCCGGCTGCTCGTTCTGACCCTCCGTGTCCGGGTCTCGTCTCGGCGTTGAAGTCCTCGGGTGCGTCCTGGACTGGGCATCGGCCCACCTAACCCCAGAGAGCAGAGAGCAAGGACAAGTTTGGGCCACGCCCCGGCTGCTCGTTCTGACCCTCCGTGCCCGGGCCTCGTCCCGGCGTTGAAGTCCTCGGGTGCGTTCTGGACTGGGCATCGCCCCACCTCGCACCCACGTTGGTCTGAAGCGGCGTTCGTCACGGCCAGCTGCTGTTCTGGTCTCGGAGCGAGACGCTGTCCCAGGTCTGTTCGCGGCAGTCGGCGACACGCTGTTCTCGGGTGTACAGGCAAGCCCAGGCGTTGACCACCGTACTGGGATGCCCCTGGCAGTTATCTTCTAGACCGGGCCCCGCCTCGGTACGAACTCCGCAAGCGCAAGGCACACCGTGTTCTGACTACCAGAGAGCTCAAGGTCAAACGCAACGTTCACGCCCAAGAGTAGAACGTGAGTGGACGAACAAGAACGTTAACTCCCTTCCGCGTAGGACCGTGAGCGCGTGTATATCTGTGCGAGTTTATGTTGTGTGTATCCCTTTGTCCGTCTTCGTGTATATAAAAGTCTCTCGTTGTCCTCGAACGTCCTCTGTCCTCATCTGGCTAACCTGCGCCCACAGTTTGCCCACAGCTGCATTCGCGTAGCTGCGAAGTGGGGGGGGGGGGGTGCTGTTACCACCCGTAAAGCCATTTGCGCCTCGTGGCGCACGCGAGTTTCAGAGATTAGCCGCAGTTAGCTTTAACAGCCACCGAGCGAGAAGCGGCGCTCTCTAAGCGCGGGTTACGGTAGCGCCACTGCGCTGCTGCGGCCGAGAGGCAAGGCCTGCGCACGGGACACTGAAGATAGTCGGTTTGTGGTTCGGAAGCGCGCCTGCTGTGTCCGCGGGTTCCGAGAGCGGCGATCATACAGAGACCCGACAACGTTGATAAGTATATGTTATTTATTGACTCTATAAAGAACGGAAATTCAGTCGCTCAGGCGTCCTTTACTTTAATCATATCTCAGCAAGCCAGATATAGTTAACAAGAACAGCACACTAACCAAATATGTACATTGGCTCACTCAAATATACAAATATTGTTTAACAAAAGCTCTGAAAGGCCCCTCTTCCAGCTTTCGTTGCGACTGCGCTGCGCGTTGCACGCAGGAAAGGCGGTTTCTTTACGTGCGCGCTCTCTGCTCCCCTCTCTTTCTGCATCATTAAAACTCCTACCCCTTTTCCTGGTGTAGGGAAGCATAGCAGTCCTCCTACACTGGTCAACATCTCCGCCTCTCTTTTCATTTCTGCCCTTTCCTTCCTTATTGGCTCACGAGCTAATACAACAGAACTTGGCTGTGGTCAAGCAGACGCCCCTACGCGCACTACTGATTAAGCGCTGCGCAAACGAGGAGACGCCGAAACGTGCCGACCATCGAAAGCACCTGCGCAACACAACTTGGACCTACCACACCACGTGACCAACTCGTCTGCTGGTTGTGAATCAGCCAGATCGCCCACTTACACACGAGACACGGATGAACTTTATACTCTTCGATGATGCTCTTTGGTTATCTAGACTAAAGCTACAGCGGACTATATGATCAAAGCACGTTGCTCGTCTACGTCGGTGATTGCCAGCTCAAGCTCATCCTACATGCAACATAACAACCGGCTTTGCTTCTGGAAAGGTCAGAATGTTTCAGTAAGGGCGCAGGAGTGCGTTTGAAACAAAACAAAAAAAATATTCTTTATCCTGTCACGTTCTTTCACAACTACTTCGCGAGTTCGATCCCAGCCACAGCAGTCCAATATGGTTGTTGGTGGTGAAAAAGGGCTACATCAATACAGGTGTCTGTTGAAGAAACATCAATGTTCAAACTTAGCCCGCCGAGCAAGGGCGTAGCCAAGAAGTGGCACGCCATGGCATAGAGAGCGAAAAATGGCCATTTAAGGATGCTCTCCCGAAATCAAGGCGCCCCCCCCCCCCCCAAATCCCATGCGCACCTCGTAATAAGGTCGTAACTTTGACACGAGAAAACCTATCAGAAACAATTATTAAAATTCTTAAGGCCTACGTAATATGATGGGTTATGACAACGAGTTTTTCACATATGGTGCCAGTGAAATACAAGAACTGCAATTAAAAAAAAATTAAGGCAGCTTGGCACTAGGGGTGCGGCTTCAAGCATGAAGGAGGTGCGGAACCGAGCAGCCTTCATTGTTTCTCTTCGCTCTTTCTTTCTCCCCCCCCCCCACATTTTTCTCCTTTTCTCTTTCTATTTACTCCTAGTTACCTGCTTATCTCTTTTCATCTATTTATTTCTTTTTATTGCTCTATTTTTCTTCCTACTTTATCCTTTTCTATTTCCCTCTTTTCTAATCTTTATACGTGGTTTCGCATGCGTTACGCCAATCGCACTAGTATTTTTTTGCTGACGATGATAAGTTATCGTCATCAAGGCACTCGAAGAACAAGGGGAAGGAGATTTCTCAATGTAGTGGCTAAGCGGGTGTTGTACTCATAGTTATTCCAAACAGCACAGAAACGGGACCCAAAAGAGATCACACAGAGAGTTCTGCTTGGCGCGAGCGCGCGTTCACTAGTCGTTATCAAGGCGCTCGAAGAACAAGAAGAAGAAGAATTTTCCTTGGTGCAAGCGCGCGTTCAATATCACCCACATGGAGCGTTACGCCAAACGATGACGACAACATAGTACAGCCCACGACAGCTTGGCCCTCTAAAGTGCTTACATATTGCTAGCAAGCACGCACACGGACATCAGAGAAAGGGACAGTACAGCCACCAGACTGCTCTCTTTCTCTCATAGATTTTCCTAAATATGGTTTGGGAGCTGCAACGCACGGCGCTTCAAGGAGCATGAGAATGATTTCACTAATCTTCGCGTTCCTGGCTTCGTGTGTTTGTGTCGCTTAGGTGTTTTTTCACGAAAAAAAATCAGCAAATGTTCCGCGGTAGCGCTTCACCATATTATTCTTTTAGACTTACCACTTCAAATCGTGTCTCCAAGTTCAAAAGGGCTCCTTCTTTTATTCCTTCGAAACAAAACCGAAACACAGCAATAAACTAATCCACAAGTGCCATTCGCCATGGCTACTAGTGGCGCTGACTGACACTCCCACGTTTAAATTGACATAGATACCCAATAAAGTGGCTGGGGGGATGGCTGTCGTGGTAGCTCAGTGGTAGAGCATCGAACGCGTTATTCGAAGGTCGCAGGTTCGGATCCTGCCCACGGCAAGTTATCTTTTCACCCACTTTTCTTTCTTCTCATTTACATTACAATTGGCCTAATAACTTCCCCTATACCTTCCTTGGCATTATTGTCTGTTAGATCTCATTAATATTATGTAAAAAAACACAAAAACGAGCCCTAAAGTATACACTTGTTTCCCTTATATATATATATATTATGAAGTCTTGGTAGTCTTGGCTGCGACAGCGTTTATTTGAGGAAAGACCTCGCAAAACAAACGGGCAGAGCCAGCACACAGACGATGACGATGATGATGAACCAGAGTGGCAATGAGGGCAAAGAGACAAGCGGATGATGGTGATTGTGATTATGCAGGGATGAGGACGATGTAAGTTACAAATGCCCACACTAATTCCCCCCCACTTGAAAGCGGACACCCTGGCCGCCGTAAGTCAAAGTGATGGGGAACGTCGCGTGAAAGGTTTCATGCGACAAACGTGTACAATCTCTGTGCTGCGGTAGCGGCGGTCTGTTGGGGCGACGAGTGGTGTCACACGATAATTAACCGGCGAAGTCTGTTCTAAAACAATGTATGGCCCGATGAAGCGTGGTTGGAATTTGTCACAGAGACCAGGAGTGCGAATAGGTGTCAAAAGCAGCACCTCGTCACCAGGTTGGAAAGACACAACGCGGTGGGATTCGTCATAGATGATCTTCCGCTCGTGCTGTCTCGCTTCAGTATTGATGCGAGCCTGATGGCGAGACTGGGCCAGGCGGGAAATGTATTCTTCGCTAGAAGACTGACATGAATTCCCATGGCTGCTAAAGAAGGAGACGTCGAGAAAGGTAGTCGGGGTGCGTCCGTACACGAGGTAAAACGGTGAGTAGCAAGTTGTTCGCTGAACGGCGGTGTTGTAAGCGAATGTCAGGAATGGTAAAAGAGTGTCCCAGTTTTTGTGGTCGGGTTGGACGTAAACGGCTATCATGTCTGCAAGGGTTCGGTGAAATCTTTCTGTGAGACCATTTGTCTGAGGGTGGTAGCTTGAAGCTGTCTTGTGAGTAGTTCCAGATGCGCGCAGTACTTCATTTACAACTTGTGACAGGAACACTTTGCCGCGGTCACTAAGCAGTACACGAGGAGCCCCATGACGCAATATTATTGCGTGAAGAATAAAGTCTGCAACTTCCACAGCTGAGCCTGTAATAACAGAGGAAGTCTCAGCGTAGCGTGTCAGGTGGTCCACGGCAGTCACTATCCATCGTTTGCCAGCAGATGTGACGGGGAGAGGCCCGTAAAGGTCAACACCTACAACCTCGAACGGCATTGAAGGGCACGGAAGTGGCTGTAGAGGTCCAGCAGGTGCCGACGTGGGGAGTTTACGACGCTGGCATGGGTAGCAGGAACCGACGTACCGAGCTACACTAGAAGAAAAGCCAGGCCAGTAATAACGACATCGAATGCGGTCAAGAGTTTTTTTAAAACCAAGATGACCAGCAGTCAAGTCGTCGTGGAAGGCTTCGAGCACCTGAAGTCGGAGAGAGCGTGGCAGTACAGGAACCCAGCGCTGACCGTCAGGGTGGTAGACGTGGCGGTGGAGAACCCCATTGTCCAGCCTAAAGTGCAGGAGTTGACGACGGAGTCGCGCGTTTGGTGGATGAGAAACTCCCGAAAGGTGGTCCATGATGCGTCTGCAGTATGAATCGGACCGCTGGCGGGAGATAAATGTTGGCTCGTCATCCGAAAAGGGTTGCGTTATTGATGCGAGCGTATGAACTTTGGTAGATGTGGTGGTTGAGTTCTCACCAACGCTCATATGGGTAGTTGGAAGCGGGCAACGAGATAAAGCATCGGCGTCTTGATGTTTTCTGCCTGACTTGTAAGTTACATCAAAGTCGTACTCCTGCAAGCGTAGTATCCACCGACCCAAGCGTCCGGACAAGTTCTTCAGTGTAGAAAGCCAGCATAAGGCATGGTGGTCCGTAACGATTGTGAAGTGACGCCCGTGGAGATAGGGACGGAACTTCTGAACCGACCAAACCACAGCCAAGCACTCTTGCTCAGTTATAGTGTAGTTCTTTTCAGCAGCGGTGAGTACGCGACTGGCATATGCAATAACTTTCTCTAGGGAAGACTTGTCGCGTTGTAGAAGTACGGCTCCTATACCAAGGCCGCTAGCGTCGGTATGGAGGATAGTTGGTGCGGCTTCGTCAAAGTGGCAGAGCAGAGGTTCAGACGTGAGTGCCCGCTTCAACAGGTCGAATGCTGTTTGGCATTCTTGAGACCACAGAAAGGGGACGTTGGAAGCAAGTAGTTGGTGTAATGGAGCAGCAATAGAAGCGAAGTTCTGGATAAACCGGCGAAAATAGGAGGCAAGGCCAAGAAAACTGCGAAGCTCCTTTGGTTTTTCGGGGCGCGGAAAGTGAAGGACTGCAGAAATCTTGTCAGGGTCGGGCCGGATGCCATCTTTGCTAACGACGTGTCCTAAGACCTTGATAGATTTGCTAGCGAAAGAGCATTTCTTCGTGTTTATTTGAAGCCCGGCGCCGGCAAGGCACGTCAAAACTTGATCCAATCGTTCTAGGTGCTCAGGAAACGTTGACGAGAAGATAATAATGTCGTCCAGGTAGCAAAGGCAACTTTTCCATTTCAGGCCACGCAGCACGGTATCTATCATGCGCTCAAAAGTCGCGGGTGCGTTGCAGAGCCCGAAAGGCATCACGTTGAATTCATATAGCCCGTCGGGGGTTGCGAATGCCGTTTTCTCTTTATCGTCTTCATGCATGGGGATCTGCCAGTACCCAGAACGCAAGTCGATGCTTGAAAAGAATTCCGCGCCTTGTAGGGAATCAAGGGCGTCGTCAATGCGTGGCATAGGGTACACGTCCTTGCGTGTGATCTTATTGAGCGCCCGGTAGTCCACGCAAAACCGCACAGAGCCATCCTTTTTATGGACCAAAACAATAGGAGATGACCAAGGGCTAGATGAGGGACGGATGACTTCCCGTTTAAGCATGTCCGCAACGTTTTCTTCTATAATTTTTCTTTCAGTTAGAGACACGCGGTAGGGTCGGCGGTGTACAATAGATGTCCCAACAGTTTGAATTCGATGTGCTGTAGTATTAGTGCGGCCCAGCTTAGACGAGCAAATATCGAAAGAATTTGCATGTTTCTGTAACAATGCGAGCAACTGCTGCCTCTGTGAATATGTCAATTCGCTGCTGATAGTGGTGGTAAAGGCGGAGGAAGAAACATGCTCACCGAGGCAAGGTTCTTTGGATCCGATGGCCTGAAGTGGCGTGACGAGTACAGGCTCGAAGTCAGCAACACGGGCCACAGTAGTGCCCTGTGGCAGTAAGATCTTCTCCGGTGTAGAGTTGACAGCGGTGACAAGTGCCGAGCCATTGCAAAAACGAACGACACCGGACGGAAGAACTATACCTTTGCGAACGCAAAGTGGTGACGGTGAGACCAATACATCCCCGTGATAGATGCCGTTGGACGTAATGCTGACAATTTGCTCTTGTAGTGGCGGGAGTTCGATGTCTTTCGCAGCGACCAGACGAAGTGGCTTCTGATTATCGTCGTCAAGCATGTAGTCGGTGTCAGCGAGGTGAACGACGCGTTGTCCACAACAAATCGCCGCGGAAGCAGATGATAGAAAATCCCACCCTAAAATTAGTTGGTGAGAGCAGCGGGACAGGACAGCAAACTGGACATGATGGCGGATGCCGTCGATGAAAACACGCACAGTACAAAGCGCGGAAGGGCGAATGATGTTCCCCTGGGCAGCAACTAACGTGGGACCATCGTAAGGCGTCATTACTTTCCTTAAATGTTCACACAAATCAGCACGTATCACAGACAATGTCGCACCTGTGTCCACCAAAGCATCGACTCGCACTCCTTCCACTTCCACAGAAACCATGTTACACGGGCCTAATGGAGGAATTTCAGTTCTAATTCCGAATGCAGTTTTTCCTCCACAAACTGCATCACTTAGTTTTCCGAACGAATATCAGAGGCGAATGAGGCGGGCCGAAGTGGAGAAGTGGAACGGCGGAAGGGCGAAGGCGAGCGGCGTCTCGTGTTTCGGCTGTTTCGTGGTGCAGTCGATGCAGGAGGAGATGGAGACCGGTGCGGGGGAGACGAATAACGCCGACCTTGATAAGACGCCCCGTTGTACAAATCCCGTTCACGCACATCGTTCCGACGCTCATCTTGCTGGCGCTTCCGGCAGAAACGGGATATGTGGCCGCGATAGCCACAGTAGAAGCATACAGGGCGAGACGAGCGCCACGGTGGAGAATAGAAGGCATTCGGGGCACTTGGAGATAGCGCGGTCAGGTGGGCCGAAGGGTCAGGGGGCACGGAATGGTAGTTCACAGGGGTAGCGGCAGCAACTGACGCGTAGGATGGACGTGGCAATGTCGCGTGGGCGTCGCTGGGAGGCACGGCAGCAACTTGAGGGTACGTGGCTAAAGGGTGAGAAGCAGGTGGCTGTACGGGTGCAGAGCCAGTCAGGGATGTAAGTTCCTCCCTGATGATGTCACGTAAGGGCATTTCCGAAGGCTGAGTAGGTCGCGGTGTAGGAGGTGTGAAGCCCATGGACCGCAATTCTTCGCGTATAATGTCCCGGATGAGGTCACGCAGATGGCCATCTGACGTGGAGTGGTGGTCGCCGATGTCTGGTTGAAGGCGGACGGAGTCCAGCGCATCAAGGCGCTGGCATGTCGCAACGACATCAGCGATGGTAGCTGGGTTTTGCACAGCGAGGGCATTAAAGGCAACAGGCCCAATGCCTTTCAATATGTGGCGCACTTTGTCCGATTCCGGCATGGATTTATTGACACGCCGGCAGAGTGCGAGGACATCCTCGATGTATGAAGTGTACGATTCACCGCGATGTTGTCGGCGAGTATCGAGTGTCCTCTTCGCGACGGCGGATCGAATGTCTGGTGTCCCAAAGACGTGCCGCAGCTGCTGCTGGAAGGTAGCCCAGTCGGGTAAGTCAATGACGTGGTTAAAATACCATGTCTTTGCGACTCCGGTCAGATAAAATGGGACGTAACGCAGTTTGGCGGCCTCGTCCCACCGATTAGCGACACTTACGCGGTCGTAGTCGTCGATCCAGTCTTCTACGTCTTCTCCACGACTACCAGCGAAGAGCGGGGGTTCCCGCTGATGTCCGTGTATGTAAGTAGGAGGGGCAGCTTGCGGCGTGGCGTGGTTGATGACATCAGTGCCGGCAGGCTCGGTCTGGGACATGCTGCCTGACTGTGGGAGCAAGCGGCGGCCTGAACGAAGCTCCAGGGGGTATCGCGGGCTGCGGGAGGTCAGAGGACCGAAAATCCACCTCCACCACGTATGAAGTCTTGGTAGTCTTGGCTGCGACAGCGTTTATTTGAGGAAAGACCTCGCAAAACGAACGGGCAGAGCCAGCACACAGACGATGACGATGATGATGAACCAGAGTGGCAATGAGGGCAGAGACAAGCGGATGATGGTGATTGTGATTATGCAGGAATGAGGACGATGTAAGTTACAAATGCCCACAATATATATATATATATATATATATATATATATATATATATATATATATATATATATATATATATATATATGAGGGGGGTGTAAACGACGTTAAAGAAAAATAACTGAGAAAAAGACTCCGGCGCGCGGAATCAAAAGTGGGACCTCTGCATCGTGAATGCGAGGCGTTAACCACTCAGCCACAGAGGAGCATCTCCTTCAACATTCAAACGGCAAGCTATTTATATCTACCACTCACCACTGTAGACGGGCATCTCGGGAGGGGGGGGGGGCTATCATGTTTTCAGCATTACCATCAAGATGGCGCAATGAGCGCGCGTCGCCACATCGTCACGACGCGGAGGCGCACGCTCTCACTTCCCACGCGTACTTCGCCCCGCGGCGAGGAGGGAGGTGGACGCTTCCCGCGCCCTTATCTCGCAATGGGGAGTGTCGTACGTCTTGGCTGGCCTTGGGCTTTCCGCGGAACGATTCTGTTGTAGTTATCGGGCACACAAAGGCCACTGGAATCATTCCACAGTCTCCGTTTGCGAAAAGGGCCTCTTTCAGACACAGCGAAGTAACAACTGAGACACATATTCGCGTTTATATGTACCTGTGAGTGCATTTCGTGCGTCATTTGTGCGTGAGAAACGCGGGACACGTTTCGATCTGCTTGCCATTCTGCGCGTGATCTTCCAATTTGTTGCTATCGCGTTCATTGTTTTGCCTCTGCGGCAAAGCTGAGGCTTTTTTTCTTTCAATTGTGTTCATCTCGAGGAGATCTAGAACAGAACTGGAAGAACTTAACACAATGGCTTGAGTAATTACTAATGT
This sequence comes from Rhipicephalus microplus, assembly GCF_013339725.1. Lineage (NCBI taxonomy): Eukaryota > Metazoa > Arthropoda > Arachnida > Ixodida > Ixodidae > Rhipicephalus > Rhipicephalus microplus. The sequence goes on along the minus strand of NC_051171.1, from coordinate 161,248,078 downwards.
TAGGGATATTGGTACTTGAAAGCACTTGGTTGCACACGCAGTCCAAGAGATTCGCCTCTCTTTCCATCACTTGCCGAAACATCCCGTGTCTCCAAGTTAGTACAGGCCACTCCCCCAGAAAAAGCTGGCGCCACAAATTACTTCTAAAGGAACATAATTCGTTATGGTTTAATCTGAGCAGTAATTATATTTACGTTTTTTTCGACATAAAATAAATTTTACTGCTCTTAAGCATCCTTTCCACTTAGATATTAATATTGACTACAGCAAAAAAAGCAAATATTGAATAAAATAAAAACATTATTAAGTGACGTAACCGCGCCACTGAGAGGAGGCCGATGACAGCGGAAAAAGTTCAAACAATGGGCTGACACCTCAGTCAGGGAAAGAAAAGGAAGGTGTCAGTAACTTTGATGAAAACTCAGCGCACGCGGAGGTTGCGACAGCATACGTGCTTCAAGCTTTACTCTTCAGTGCAACACGCACACGCGTTCAACATATAGCCGCCCTGGCAACTTAACGACGTGTTAACTGAATGTTTTCTTATGAACAGTTCAGGCACCGCGTGGAACATATTTTTCAACGATGGAGACAACGTGCAGTACGCTCTCGACGTCACAATCGCACGAGACAATGCCTCTTAATGAGACCTCGTACGCGAAAGAGAATAAAGGAAAGGGGTACGGTCAGGCTGTATTCCATTCGCGCTAAGATTGCAAAATGCCTAATGTTCGCAGGACATGATGACCTACGGGGAAACTGACACAGGGAGACGTTAATGCACTCTCTTACTGCTTGCGCCAAAACTATAGAACTCGCGTTCCAGCACGAAAAATTATTGCATTCCACCTGTCTCGGATTTCACGGTCAGCAAATTCAATATTCGCGACGTGCGCTGTGTCTGAGATACAAGTCCGAATAATTCCATCTCGCGCTGTCCGACTTAACACAAAGCTCTGATTTTCAACGTCTGTTCATTCGTCTCTCATCTCCTTCTTGAAAGAGCTTTTCGAATCGAAGCGAATGAAAATAAAGCCCACTGGGACGACTGTAAGAGTTTTTTTTTTTTTTGAGCTTGCACGCAAAAGGGAGTCACGCGTAGACAGGCCCTAATGCATTGTCATGTTAAAAACACGTCATTGAGAAGAAATCAATATTTTTACATATTTTTTTCTTGCACCAGGCATCGACTTCTTTATTCTCCATCGCAAACTATGATTCGGCTGCAGAAGGAGGCATATTTCAATCACAGGATACCACATTAGCGGTTTCCCGACTCTTTTTTTTTTTTTTTTCATTTGAAGCTTTCTGCGTGCGAGCTGGATTAAGCAGTACTCTCTTTTCAAGATACTCTTCGGGTCGCGCCCATTAGGGCGAATCGACTGAACACGAACTGGCAGCGCTGTTTCTCAGCGAATCAAGTGGCACGCGAGTCAACTTTTGAAGTTCTACTGATGATGTCACCGTGTTGTCGATACGAAAGATAAACGAAGATTCGATTGATATTAAGTATACCTACAAGCTCGTAGTTTGTGTACAAGATCCAGGAGCGTTTCGGGGTTTACTTCATCTGGTTATGCTGCTGACCGGCATGTGGCGGGGTCAAATTCACTACATGCGCCGCCGCGGTCGCAATTTCCATGAAGGCGAAAATTCTCGGGGCCCGTGTACTCAGGTTTAGGCACACGTCAAAAAGTCACAGGGGGCCGAAGTTTACGGAGCCCTCCACTCCTGCCTTCACGGATGCTTACTCGTTTCGCATCAGAATGGCCAATAGCCCGTCATGTGATAATTGCAGTTGCGAGGAGATAATCATCCATCTCGCGTACCCTCTGCAATGCACCAAAAAAAGAAATGTCAAAAGTGTTCGACAGACTTGACAATCACCCACTGTCGGAGGAAAAGGTTTTAGGACACCGGCCGAAACAGTCCTCGGCACGGAAATCTTTGAGAGCATTACTGCGCTTCTTATGGACAACTAGCCTCAAAGAAGATCCTAAGTAATGTCGTCTAACATATTATTGTTCTGTGTTTTTCCTCTTCATTTTTTTTCGTTACTTCTCTCGTATATCATCTTTTATTCATCTTGCCAATTTCCCCAGCACAAGGTAGCCAGCGAGTCTGAGAACTGGCTAATATATCCCTGTCCTTCCGTTTTTCTCCTATTCCTATAAGTGGCACTGTTCCTTCTCCCTTCCATGTCTCCTTCTCAACTGCACTGCACCTTTCCACCCCCATGCTATGTATTATACTATACACGTCTATGATATGCCGTGCCCTTCCCCCCTTCTCTCGCTTTACGTGGTTGTGCTATACATGTTTTTCCAGCGTGACTTCAAGCACAGACATAACCTCGCAGCATACGATGACAACATACCCCCTTCCTCTTCTTCCTCCCACCAATCATCCTCACTTCCCTCCCCCCTCCCTTATTATTCTAGGGGGCACTGGAAAGTTAGATAACACTGACAAAGATGGCGACTGCATGGAGGTCCATGTGCGGATTGTGCAACACACAATTTATTGAGAACAACTACACTATTACAGATTCTCAGACAATTTTTTAATCAAAGGATATTCTAGTTTACAACAGAAATCATTTTACGCTTTAGTACGTATTAGTACAAATCATTGTATTGATTTTTGTAAATACTTCTACTTTCTGCCTGCCTTGCCGGCATTTGTAGGTAAATTGTGTTTGAACTTTGTTCCGCAAGTGCGTTACCTCTCTCTCTCTCTCTCTCTCTCTTTTAACCCCTTATTCCCCAACCCCAGTGCAGGGCAGCATATCGGATACTAGCCTCTAGCTAACCTACCTGCCTTCTTTATTTCTCTCGTTTCTCTCTATCACTCCGCAACTGCTTTCTGTAAACATATTTTTTTCTTTTAAATTTTACCGCATTAATGGATAAATTGTGCATATGTTGTTTACAAGTTTTATCACAGAGTATTTTTTTTCTCTTGCATCTTGTTGACTGACTTGCAGATGCACGTCCCTATGCAGCAATGATCGAACACCACTATTTTCCTTGTTTTTTATGTGAAATGTTTTGTGTCCATTGTAAAAAAAAAAACTATCTTTCTTCCCCCCCCCCCACCCTATGTAATGCCTTTGGGCCTTTAAAATAAACAAAATGAATAACAATGAATGAATGAGTCGATTGTCGATGTATATTACAATATCATAACGCGGTGTGTCAGCGCTTTGTGTTCAGTTTTCTTCCTTTGTTCGCATCTGTGTTCTGTCGAAGGTGAGTGTGTCTGCACCCGAGTACCTCATTTCGGTTGTCGGGATGCGCATGGTCAACAGTGAAACAAATGTTGCAGCGTTCCTGCATGTGAACGTTTCGTGTGAACTTGGACGCTCAAGAAATCCCAGAGCGGCTGCGAAGTGTTTTTACATCGCTACGTAAAAAGCAAATGTGTCTTGCCACAACATTAAGAATGCAATATCAGTGTGCCTTGGTTGTTGAGCGAGATAGGGTGTGCATGTTTCTTTGCGAATGCTGCCTGCGACCGGGTTTGTATGTATATATGATGTACTTCTGAATAAAAAAATATTAGATGAAAGTGAGAAGTGAACGCATGTCCTCATCATTTCGTGCCCATCTTGTTTTTTTTTTTTTGTCGCACTGCTTGCTGTCTTGGACCCATACCAACAGATCCAGCTATCTATATTTTTGTTTTTACTGAGCCTGTGATCTTCGATGAAAATGCTTCTGCACTGCTGGCTTTTTAGCTAACAGCTAAACCACTGTGGCAGGCCATTTTTTTTAATCAATCGGATGAGGTTGTAATTCTAGACAAATATATAAGCTTAAAACTGTACGAGACGCTGTGTTCTGTGATATCACGACGTAGTCAATCAGCAAGGTGCCTCGCTGCACATTCGGTGCCTTGCTGATTGACAACGACGTGATATCACACAAACTGTTCACCCATGTGTTTTTAAGGAGGCGGGCAAACGAATTCGGCAGGGACAACGGGCATCGTTTATCAAATGCTGATAACACGGCGACACATCAATATTTTGCAGCGGCTCTATTTGTTAATTACTTCCTCACATCATTGTATGTGTGAGGATTCAAAAGATAAAATGGCGACGGTATACTGATCAGAATAAGAAGCTTTCGTGCTGCATATTCGGTGCGGATACAAAAAGAGGCGGATAGAAACGATGACTGTTAGCTGCTACAAAATGGTGGTAGGGAAAATTATTGCCATTTTTTCAGCGTAAGTCCGTATTGTTCTCTGTTTGGTCGTGTGCGTTTAAGCTGACCCACGTACGTAAGCGGAATAGAGGCAGTCACAAACAGGATTGCTTAGTGCTGCTACAGCAGTACGCGAAAACTGGCCCCTTCATCACTTCCTGCATTCTCAAGGTTTTATCACGTACACGTGCCCACAAGTAGAATCAGCACACAGCATCTGAAGAGCAATGCACTAAGCTACCACAAGGCCTCGCATAGCAAGCATCTCTTGCCTTGAGTCCGTCCCCAGTGCGCGTACGACGCTTTACGCCAAGCAAAAAGTACGCTGTATCAACACTACGAACTTTTTAGTTTTGCCCGCCGATGTCGTGCAGTGGTTATACGTTGCTTGACTGCTGCCCTTAAAGATATGAGTTCGATCTTAGCTGCAGCAGTCGTCTTTCAATGAAGGCGAACTGCTAAACGCCCACGTGCCAAGTAAAATCTGAGCCCCGGCTGGTCGAGACTACCCGGAGCGCTCCACTAGGGTTTCTCTCGTAGCCAATTGAGTCGCTTCTGGACATTCCCATGAACCGATTCCGCTGAATCCGAACTGTGTTATCCATACGATTCGTTGGGGCCATACGATGACCACCGCGAACTTATAGCACAGCGACGTATTGTTGCTGAAGTTCTGAGGACGAACACACATCGTCGTAGCACCATTGCCGGTGTGGAAGTTGGTTATTCACGCGGTCCTTCGTCGCTGAAGACGGGAACTTGCGACAAGATGCTACCCTATATTTCAGCAATAGTGACGCGCATAGCGACAGACAGAAAAACTGATTTGCAGTGCTTTTTTTTTTTTCGCTGGCGAGGAGTCATTCTACCAAAACCGCTACTGCATGTGAGAAAGCGAATGTCGTCTGCTACACGACAGGCTGATGATGATGATGATGATGATGATGATGATGATGATGATGACACGGACGACGATTGCTTGTTTCGCGCTCTCTACGCTAGGGGGCGTATCGGCTCAAATTATTCATGAATACATAGCAATAATATACATGGTTTGGCCTGCGTCCCGCAAAGCGGAACGCAGGCCAAACTACATATACTAGACAGCCTAAGCCCCTAGAATGCTGCGCACTTGCATAAAAGCCATTGTTATGCGCCCATTTGTATAACAAAACTGTGAATTAAAAATTAACACGAAGGAAGCACGCACGGACTTTCTTTGTTGCTTTGTGCTATCAAACGAGTTCACGACAGCTTCTCGCCTTCGTTATCATATAGTAAGGCTGAATAGGGGTAACCTTCTGTCAGCCCCACCTAGGATCTAAATAGCCCAGACGATAGGGTAGTCTCAGACGTCACGTCACGGCTGAAAAAACCCAGCCCCTTCGGTATGGCACAAAGAGCTTACTTCTCACCTCCACCTTTTTCGGCAGTGCAAAGCGAGCGACTGCACAAATACAAAATGAAAAGGATGGCCCGGCTTCTCCCTCGGCTCCCTATTTGTCTTAATATTGCGACACATTGAAGCTGTTTCTTTCGGGAAGCGCGAGCAGGCTTCTGATTCCTAGAAGGGCCCACACATCCAAACGCATACTTTTCTTTCTGCCACAGAAAAACTGTGCTTCGTTGGTGAATCGAAATGCGGCATGCATATGTGCCGTGCGCGTGCACGCGGGAACGGTCACGATCGGTCGGCCAAGTCTACCCGGAATAATCGCTATATTTTACCAGGGCTAACAACTTGGCGTGCTGAAGGCACGCTTATGGTCTTCTTTGGCAACAACCCTAACGTTTTTTTTTCTAGAACAAAATAACAAAACAAGACAAACGATGACCATGACAATAACACGCACAACACACGCGTGCATCTGAGTACGACTCATCTCAGCTCTAGAAAATAAGCACATGTAGCACTCAGACTGAATATTTATTGTAATTGCGCAAACGTAATTATATTAGTATCATTTTCCCATTTAGAAGAACTAAACGACAGCGAAAATAAGCACCAAAACGAGAACTGTGTAGGAATGCAGGTATGAGAACGGCGCCCATGATTTGCTGTCGCCAAACAGTGCTTTCACTTCACTGCACGATTTTGTGGAGGCGGGTATATAGGTGAAAGAAAGAGGACTGCTCACGCGAGATTGTTTTCGACAGCCGTGCACCCATCGCATTTCACCGTTGGCTAGTTTCACTATGCGCCTTCTTACGGGACAAACAAATGAACGAAAAATCTCCGCTAGCCCTTTCGAAGGTTCTGGGTGAACGTTTATACTTTCAGGGCTATACAGCAGCTCTCGGTAATTGATAGACGCAAGTTTTCAATTTGAAGAAAGCCAAACAAAATAAACGCACCCGAGGTTATATTTGCGTCTTAGCAAAGACTCCCGTGGGACCCGAGGCGTAGGGTCACGAACATTTTGAATAAACAATCGGCCCCGTGGCCTCCTTGTTTTTGGCGGGTAGTTTCCGGGTTCGAAAGGAAGATTCCAGGGGCAGCCAGTTCAATTTCAGCGTAACTCTCAATCGCCAGGCGAGGAGGCGTCAACACATGCTATAGGTGCGTGATGGCTTCTAACGTAGAATATACGCTACCCCCCCCCCCCCCCTCTTCAACATTCTCCAGCTTAGCCACCAGCTGACCAATAGATAAACACAGGAAAGAGAAGTTTTGTGCCCAGTCACATGGTGGTTTGGGGACGTTATATCCCAAAATTATTAGAATTTTTGTGAATTCGACCCCTGGCATCCTTTGTCCGAAATAAACGTCGTCGCAGCGAATCCTCTTAAGCCAATTTTCACGTTCTTCTTTTTATTCTTGTGATTTTGATGCAACATGATGAAATAAGGACACGCAGATATAATGGAGATATCAGGAGAAATGTTTATCTCTCTTTATTTAGTTTTGTTATGACAAATCAACGCAGGTAAATCGATTTATTTGGCCGTTCAGAAGAAATACTGCAGACCAGAGCGATTCCGCACTCAGCGGATCATTTTTCAGTCGGCCGCGGGATGTGCCCCAAGGGTGATCTGGAGATGAGATGCATGAAATAAACATGTTCTTATCTTAAACCTTCCATCATAAATTGCAAAATAAAGCAGCCCTTGAAGAAAGTTTTTGTACCCCCCTTACTCACTTTGATATTCTATGCAATATTGGTAAATCAAACGGGATCGGCCATATTCTTCAGTGGCTGCGTGCAGGACCTTCCACTCTGAGAACCGAAACAAGAATGTGGCGGTTAGTCGCAGAGACGCAGCCCTAGCAACAGGCACAACTATTCGGTAACATGCTCGTGCTTACGTCGGCACTCTGTTTTATCGGACTCAGCGTATAGGAAAAAAAGATCACACGTCGGGCTTTTAGGATTAAAAGCAATAGTTGCGTCTCTTCTTCCACACTTATTCGAAGCCCTTTTTAGATCTGAAATTTCGAAGCAAAAAGAAAGAATAAAGGAAATAGTCGAAACGGGAACTGGAGCCGCGTTGTTGGCAACAGCATCTATGCACTGATTTGCAGTTATCCTTTGCACAGACGGGCTTTTTATATTTAGGGGCAACGCTCCTTAGGTCTAGGACAGTCTATCCCTCCGGCGCAGCCAGTACAGACAGACAGACAGACAGACGGACGGACGGACGGACGGACGGACGGACAGACAGACAGACAGACAGACAGACAAAGAGACAGACAGACGGACGGACGGACGGACGGACGGACGGACGGACGGACGCTTCAAGCCACTGATCATCATTCACTTTTTGCGGGGAAGATAGAGATGTTAATTTCACGCGATTGCTACTTTCGTTTTCGCACGAACTAGCAAAGCAATAAATAAATAAATAAATGACACAAAGTTCATTTTTGGCTGTCAATATCGACGCTCACGTCTGTATTGGATGCAGCCGATTCCAGAATATTAAGAAGATGAATAAAACAGGAAAACTGAATTGCAATGAAATACAGCAATACAATATAGAAGACTGAGTAACCAGGGATAATTTACCGTCATTTCTGTCACACTGCGTTTACTGGCTCCGAGAAAAACTACCGGTTTGATAAACCGCATACAAAAGAGAAAATAAAACGACGAACATAACCTGTAAAGCTAGCTTTTCTGCAAAAAGAACTTTAGAACGGAGAAGCCAACCATACAAACGCACGAATATGTGATCTGTTAAGTAAGTGGGTGTGCCAACGATTGTCAAACCAGTGGCAGATGTAGAATGACCTTTGACTGATCGTCCATACACACTTCTTTAAAGACGGTCTTAGTGTCTAGAATATTCTATATGTCATGCCGTACAGAGCACCGTTGTGAATGTTACGTAGTACAGAAGATGACGCCACGTTACGCGCTATGTAAATGTGCGCGAACTTGACTGGCGAAACCCTCTGCCCAGTAACTTTTGGGTGAAACGTGATTGTCTAACAAAACATCAGGTCTCAGTGCCCTTATTTACTACACGTACAACGCATTTCTTTTTCAAGAAGGCGCCAGTCCAACGCTGATTGCATTGGTGATGTGTATCTGATGGTGCCAGCGCCAGCAAAAGCAAGAAAGAGGATGCTTTAGCCATATAATAAAGCCAGTAGAGTTTAAAATTGGGGCTATTTTTCTTAGGTCTAGTGGAGGTGTTGATGGCGGCGTGAGTCGACGCACGCGACGTTTTCTTGTAGCGTTTCGAGTAGGGGTACAGTGATAAAAGGATAGACAGCCTGTCTGCCTGTCACGCTATCACAGCTCCGTGTCTAGCACTATTGTTGTTTTTTTTCGCCTCAAAGTTACGTTAGGTTAGGTTAGCTTTTCTATCACTATGAGGCTCCATGGTGACAGTGAAACATGGCTCAACCTATTATTAGACTAGCAGTGGGACCGAACGAAGCAGTGGGACCGTTCGGTGTTACCGTAAATCAACTAAGACATTGACCTTTTTGTGGTATCGGATCTAGTCTGAAGTACCGAAAGACAAGCTCTGTGCACGTCACCTTGGTGGTTGTTTACAGTCATACGAAATACATCGCACAGCACATCGAGACACCATATACTGCACAAGCCAGCTGTCAGCGATCATCACCGTGATCATGTAAATCGTCATCGTCATGTCGTATAGTGGGTACATTGCGTGTGCTGTGCCGCGGTGGCAGTACGAAAATGCGTTGTCTGGCAGCACACATTCCACACGTTGCAGACCACACAGTGCCCTAAGGAGCTTTGCCCCTAAATGTGCGTAAGGTGAGCCGAAGTGGCTGGTACCATTGTGGGAGCTGTCTTCCTGCAGGCTAATGGCAACAGCGTGGTAGAGGAGGGGTTAAAAAGGAAGGGAAGAAAGGGCATACGACTGCCTGTCCCTCTTTAGCTAGCCCGGTCATGGCGGCTCCGCTAGCTGTCCGAGCATCAGAATGAATATCCGGTTGACGTGGTGGTGTCACGTATTTTGCCACTACTGCCATTTCTTCCCCTTTCGGGGCAAAACTGTGACGTTTTATTGACGCTGTTATGACGATTCACGTTGACACGCTACCGATACTTCCAGAGCAGTTCATAGAAACTTTGTTCTGTGATCATTAGGCTGCCCTTAAATGTTTTACCGAACTTTTTCAAGTGTGTGATAGAGTGTACTACAAAGACGCAGTAGGTCAATCATTCATTTCAATCTTTTCTCTTTCTTTCTTCAATAATGTTGACAAAGGGAGCTCTGTTGGCTCACTATGACAAAGGCCATAACGACTTCTTTATTGTACAGATGTGCAGAAACAGAACAAACGAAACTACCCGGATTTAGGAAGGCTCTCTGGAAATTGACTTGGAGCTTTCACGACAAAAACGAGCTCTGTTCACCTTAGCTCTACTAGGGGAATTCACTTGGAACGGGGCTTAAAGGATCACCCGCCAAAGCTTTTCAATCCGATTCGACCTGCGACGCGCAGCCATTACCGTGTTACAAAAGCGCCTGCTTCAAAACGCTAAACAGCGAAATGAGACCGGATTGTCTCGAATCACATAAAATAATCGGGGAGTTTTGAAGACAAGAAATCCGAGGGGAGCAATTATTATCACTCGAAAAGAAGTATTCGTAAAGAAAAAAAAATACCATTCGCGTTTTTTTTTTAGATCAAAGCCCATCTGCATTTATTATAATTCACAAAATGCATTACAGTCTGACTTCCACGAGAGACAGGGAAAGAAATCAAGGTTTCGAAATGAACTGTATTTTTTTTTTCATGCTGTAAATTAGACGGTAGCTTTCCTGTTGGCAATACAATTCGTGACCGGCCAGGTCTCTGTAAAGAGGAACGCTCCACCTAATCAAACAAAACTGCCTGGTCCTTTTCTTTGTTTTGTTTTTTTAACTTTCGCCTTTTGCGTGTGTTGCTGAGCGGGCCTCAGTATCACTGGTCTGAGCGTACGCTTGCCCAGAATTTCTGACGCCCTACTCTTGACGTGCCTCGACTTTCGCCAAGTCTACGCGTCAATAATTCATGTCCTAATATAATGCGAGAGGGCGCAAGTGAAAGTCCGATTAGAAAAAATCTTTGTTCATAACGAAGTTTAACGGAATTTGTGGCGAACTACTTACGCATATTAGTCTCTGTATATAGCATTACTGTACGTGCATCTTCCGACTTGTACTGCGCTAAACATCTCATGGCTTATGTTCGTTGCCTATATGTTCATGGCTTATGTTTCTTTACTCATGTCCACGTTGCTTGCCATGTATTAGGGAGGCTCGGGTTCTCCTCAAGTGACAAAACGTCACTTTTATCCCGAGCCTGCCCTCATCCTTGGGATGAAATAAAATTGAATTGAATTGAAAAAAAAAACTCAGTATGAATTGTTCATTGTGAACAGTGGTCCCGTGTGGGAGCTGAAACGTCTCGTTTTGCTTTAAATCGTTTTTATTGTGGTCAGTGTTTTCTCTTTTGCTAAACCTGGGTGTCGATCAGCGCCATGTTAGTCACGTGCTTCGTGACTAACATGAGCCAGAGGAAAAGTGGTGCACACTCGACGTCTTGGCAACTAGCGGCGCTGGCCAACACTACCAGATTCAATGTGGATTAGGGGATCACCGCAGTTGCGTACTGCAATTGGTAGAGCACCGAACGCGTTATTCGAAGCTCGCAGGTTCGGTCCCTGGTAGCGGCAAGTTTTCTGTTCGTCTACTTTACTTCATTCACATTTACATTATCATATTTTAATTACTACAAATACGATCTCTTATATTTTCCTTGGTTTTCTTGGCCATAAGCCCTAATTATCGATTGGTTTTGCTAAGAAATGACTTCTTATTGGTCATTTTGCTTGTTCTCGGCATAGAAACAGTACGCTCCACAATAGCCAGGACAGTTGCCCAGGGTAGTGGTGGTGCATGTGGTGGCAAATAAGTGGGAAGGTTGTGGCGGTGGTTAGGTAATGGTGCCTCAGGAGGGGTTAGACTGGCAGACATGACCGCCAGTCGCTCAGCCTGGGCGACTTTTTTCATGCAGTATGTCTAATCATGTGTAACCGGTCTACCATAGAGGGTGAAAGAAGAGAAACCAGTTAGTTCCCGGCGAATCATCCATACTGCTTCCGAAGACAGATATACGCCGAAGACAGCAAAACAGCAGGATGTAGCGAGTGCTGCAATATATGACATACAGATATACAGTATGAAAGTGCTTAAATGTATAACTTGGGTACTAAATTCAAACAACTACAACCAAGAAACATGTATATAAATCTCCTGTGCGCTCGCCTCATATCTCCAGCACGCAGAACGTAGCACAAATACATTTACGTTTATATGTGTGCAGCATTAGGAGTAGCCCATAATGATCCTTCACTGATATTTAAATGTGAAACAGCTTAAGGTGGCGGCTTTGTCCATCCCTTCCATGGCGTCCACATCCCCACTGTATACATGCACGTCCCCTCCTCCATCTCCCCTCTCCTATATTCCCCCCTTTTTTTCTCTTGGAATACTCCTCTCAACGGAGCGCCGTGCACGACAAGTGGTGCGACAGCTGCGTATACTCCGCTGCCAAGTAAATATGTTTACACCCAAAAAGGTGCAAATAGGTTTGTCCCATGGATGACACCCTAAGGCCGCGTTCACACTGAGCATTCCGGCCGCCGAAAGTGCTCCAAATCCGGATCGGCGGCGGCGAGATCCGCCGAAAGGGCCCTCTCCGCGCCGATCGCTCTTGGACCGATTTTTGCGGCGTCTGCCGCCGAATCGGTCACTGCGGACCAATAGGAGCGCTAGTTAAGGAATTTTGAAAAATGGCGGCCAAGCCCTACTCACTTGTTATGCCGCAGTGCATGTAACTGAATGTTGAAACCAACGGGACTTTAACCTACTCTGTGCCTACTTCGCCTCCGTATTTCGTGAAAGAGGTTACCGAGCGTGCTGTTGGCGTGACCTAGCTTGTTGCGGTCTTGCAAAGCAAAACGAACCCACCAACGCCGCTGGCGTCGGTGATTTTTCTGCTCTTCGTGCATTACAAGACAGCCACTTGCCAGCAAAGTAAGCAGTACTGTCTTTTCTTGCTTCTTGCGTACGATAATCGTCGAAGTATACACCACTGAATAGCGTAGTAGCGTTTGCGAGCCGCGACAACAACCGGGTGGCAGCGCATCCATCCCGCGTTCGCCCCGTAGTAGATGGCATATTCGGCGGCGCGGGGCGCGTCCATTGCGAACGACGCTGTGTTTCGGCGGCAGGGGAATTTCGGTCGCTGTAGAAAGCGGATGTTTCAGTGTGAACTAGGCATAAGGGTGTTAGCTCAGCATCTTCCAAAAAGGAAGTTTTCCCGTGCACCCTTAGAAAAAGGCGTGCATATAAAAAACTGTAGGGTGTTACAAAAACACTCTAAAAAAAGGGTGCCCTCAACGTCCTTCACAATTTTAACACCCACTGAAGAGTGTGCAAGAAGGTTGCGCGAGAGTGTTGAGTGCCCATGGCAGGAGTGCCAGTATTCTTTTAGAGTTCACTAATAGATATCAGCATCCACTGATTACACAGTACTTGAATGAAGTAGTCCTGATTGGCGATGGTGCACGTGCCAGCTGTCGAGAGGTCAAGCTCCATTCAATCATCGTGTGGGCAGAAACATCGTGCATGACGTTCTCCCGAATATATATATATATATATATATATATATACGCAGACAACAATGCCACGGAAGGTATAGGGGAAGTTATTAGGCCAATTGTAAAGGAAATGAGAAGAAAGAAAAGTGGATGAAAAGATAACTTGCCGTGGGCAGGACCCGAACCTGCGACCTTCGAATAACGCGTTCGATGCTCTACCACTTGAGCTACCACGACAGCTATCCCCCCAGCCACTTTATTGGGTATCTATGTCAATTTTTAAACGTGGGAGTGTCATTCAGCGCCACTAGTAGCCATGGCGGCGAGTGTGGCACACTCTTTATGAGCCTGTTCGGCGACACGTAGCATGTGAACTTATTACTAACTGGCAGCTGACGAATAGTCCCTCGTATACAACCTAAAGGCACCAAGTCTGCCAGTACGAGACCCTCGTTAATGAATAAGGGAAACAAGTGTATACTTAAGGGCTCGTCTTTCGTGTTTTACACAATAATAATGAGATCTAACAGACAACAATGCCACGCAAGGTATAGTGGAAGTTATTAGGCCAATTGTAATGTAAATGAGAAGAAAGAAAAGTGGGTGAAAAGATAACTTGCCATGGGTAGGATCCGAACCCATATATATATATATATATATATATATATATATATATATATATATATATATATATATATATATGGGTGCGCCGCGGTACTTCCGCGGTATAAAATGACAGAGCGCGCGCACCTCATTTTCCCCTGCACAACGCCGCGATGAGCGCAAGCACCAATGCCACCGCCAGTGTCAGCGCCAGAATTCGAACTCTCGCGGTCTTTTCAATCCAGGAGATGAAGCGAACCATCTACGCGCGGCTCCGCATCTACACTTGGTTCCCTTTAGCGGGAGATGGCATACTTTTTCTTTTAAATTTATAAATTACATTCTATTCTGGTGCACAAAATTATATTTAAGGAATTATGACGAGACATTTTAACTAATTAGGTGTGGCACTACAAAACTAAATAATAAGGCGACTTCGCCCTAACAGTGCAAAGTCTGAAAAAAGTGCGGAGCTGGACAACCTTCGTTTATTTTCGGTTTTGTTTCCTGCCCTCTTCCCTTTACCTGTTCTCTTTCCCAGTTTCTTCTCATTGTCTTTTTTTTCACATCTACTTATTTCTACCACATTCAAGGCGCTCAAAAAACAAGAGGAAGAATACTTCGCTTTTGTGAGAGTGTGCGCTCAAATGGTTATGTCACCTATGGTTTCGCCTGCGTTACGCCAAGCGACGACAGCATACAACATCCCAGCCCACCGAAGTGCTCCGCACTTAAATCTTCCTTGAAGATCCGGCATTCTATAATTAGCTAAATGACGCTACGCAAGAGAAAGCAATAAAAATTAAGAGCTTACAATTTCGTCAACAAGGCAAAGTTATTACAACATTATAAGAAATCTTAGAACTTGCGTGCTTCCAGTTGCTATTTTAGCGTTTCACCTTAAAGCAAGTACAATTACAAAACGGCAAGGGATATTCATACGGTCAAAACAATTTTTAGTGAATACATAATGAGAACAGCAACTGACGGGTCACCTCTAGTAACAAATGTATGAACATCTAGAATATACAACATTTTTAACATTTGAGTACATTCCACTGGAGCTCAATTAACACTGCGCGCGCTAAGCTTGGTTTCGACACAACGCAAACGCGCTCGTCTTTCAGCATGTGCGCATCTCACATGGAGCGCATTAATCAACGAGCTTAACTGTTCATTTGCCAAAGCTATATTTCAGAAACATATGAAGACTCAAAGTGCCTCGGATTCCCCGCTTTCATAACACGCGGTCGCGTCGCAATCTACAGCGTTAGAAAGATATTTTTTAGAGCTTGTAAATTATGCTTCTCCACGCTCTCATCTTAGCTTGGAAAGAAGCGCACTTTACGAATAAAGTTGTCGCAGAAATGTCGTTATGCCAAAAAAGGAAATAGTTGGATTTTCTACACCAGATTACAATGCGAGGAAAGTTTTGAAATGAAGGAATATAGAGCATAATGAAGCATAATCCCCGTAATTTGTTGTTCATTAAGAATCTGAGTAAAATGTAGAGAAAAAGAAGCACAACAGTGATTTACACATTGCTAAAGTGTAATGCATGCAACGGGGAAACGTTCACTACGCTTCGAAATTGCAGTAGATTAGTAGCTAAAGAACATCCAGCTTTAATTATTACATTCGCTGCGTTTTGATTCTCAAATTACAAACGAATAGAGTTCAAGACGACTCTCATTATATTTATAGTGGCCAGCCGAAAATCAACTGTCCCTTTAAATCTCAGTTTAAATACCTAGCTATTCCCCAGTAGAAATGCAGTCAAGATGTGCAAGCGTGTACAGCCACCTGTAGTGAACATTTCGACTAACGGCGTTTAGAGATACCCATATATATATATATATATATATATATATATATATATATATATATATATATATATATATGGGTGCGCCGCGGTACTTCCGCGGTATAAAATGACAGAGCGCGCGCACCTCATTTTCCCCTGCACAACGCCGCGATGAGCGCAAGCACCAATGCCACCGCCAGTGTCAGCGCCAGAATTCGAACTCTCGCGGTCTTTTCAATCCAGGAGATGAAGCGAACCATCTACGCGCGGCTCCGCATCTACACTTGGTTCCCTTTAGCGGGAGATGGCATACTTTTTCTTTTAAATTTATAAATTACATTCTATTCTGGTGCACAAAATTATATTTAAGGAATTATGACGAGACATTTTAACTAATTAGGTGTGGCACTACAAAACTAAATAATAAGGCGACTTCGCCCTAACAGTGCAAAGTCTGAAAAAAGTGCGGAGCTGGACAACCTTCGTTTATTTCGGTTTTGTTTCCTGCCCTCTTCCCTTTACCTGTTCTCTTTCCCAGTTTCTTCTCATTGTCTTTTTTTTCACATCTACTTATTTCTACCACATTCAAGGCGCTCAAAAAACAAGAGGAAGAATACTTCGCTTTTGTGAGAGTGTGCGCTCAAATGGTTATGTCACCTATGGTTTCGCCTGCGTTACGCCAAGCGACGACAGCATACAACATCCCAGCCCACCGAAGTGCTCCGCACTTAAATCTTCCTTGAAGATCCGGCATTCTATAATTAGCTAAATGACGCTACGCAAGAGAAAGCAATAAAAATTAAGAGCTTACAATTTCGTCAACAAGGCAAAGTTATTACAACATTATAAGAAATCTTAGAACTTGCGTGCTTCCAGTTGCTATTTTAGCGTTTCACCTTAAAGCAAGTACAATTACAAAACGGCAAGGGATATTCATACGGTCAAAACAATTTTTAGTGAATACATAATGAGAACAGCAACTGACGGGTCACCTCTAGTAACAAATGTATGAACATCTAGAATATACAACATTTTTAACATTTGAGTACATTCCACTGGAGCTCAATTAACACTGCGCGCGCTAAGCTTGGTTTCGACACAACGCAAACGCGCTCGTCTTTCAGCATGTGCGCATCTCACATGGAGCGCATTAATCAACGAGCTTAACTGTTCATTTGCCAAAGCTATATTTCAGAAACATATGAAGACTCAAAGTGCCTCGGATTCCCCGCTTTCATAACACGCGGTCGCGTCGCAATCTACAGCGTTAGAAAGATATTTTTTAGAGCTTGTAAATTATGCTTCTCCACGCTCTCATCTTAGCTTGGAAAGAAGCGCACTTTACGAATAAAGTTGTCGCAGAAATGTCGTTATGCCAAAAAAGGAAATAGTTGGATTTTCTACACCAGATTACAATGCGAGGAAAGTTTTGAAATGAAGGAATATAGAGCATAATGAAGCATAATCCCCGTAATTTGTTGTTCATTAAGAATCTGAGTAAAATGTAGAGAAAAAGAAGCACAACAGTGATTTACACATTGCTAAAGTGTAATGCATGCAACGGGGAAACGTTCACTACGCTTCGAAATTGCAGTAGATTAGTAGCTAAAGAACATCCAGCTTTAATTATTACATTCGCTGCGTTTTGATTCTCAAATTACAAACGAATAGAGTTCAAGACGACTCTCATTATATTTTATAGTGGCCAGCCGAAAATCAACTGTCCCTTTAAATCTCAGTTTAAATACCTAGCTATTCCCCAGTAGAAATGCAGTCAAGATGTGCAAGCGTGTACAGCCACCTGTAGTGAACATTTCGACTAACGGCGTTTAGAGATAGCTTTCCGTTACAACAAAGCCCACTAAGGTTTGCGAAAGCAGAGCCTGAAATATTGAGGTAACGAAACGACCGTATCATTCACAAAGGGCTGATTCATTAGCACACTAATCGGCACAGCTTACGAGATGTGTTCATAAAAGCCAGTTTACTTTATTTACAACGAGCTGAACATTACCTTAAATAACCCTTGCGAGTCGCGTTGTATATATATAGCTAAACTATAGTTTAGTTCCCTAAGCAGGCTTAAAGCCAAGAAACAAGGGTAAATAATTGATAGGGTAAAATATATGACAAATTAGACTGATCTTTACATCATTAACTAGAACCGGTGATGTTTGCACTGAGCAAAATGAAACGCCGACAGGGAACGAGACGTCCACGTGAGCTCGTTTACCAGCACGCCCGGTCACAGCGTTTCTTTGGTTGCCGAGACAACCGGTCCCGAAATAGCTGCTCGCGGTGTCCCCATACTGCTCGCCACAAGTGGTCGACTCGACAGCCTTCTTTCCTTTCATTGCGGGGTTGATGTTTGTGGCAAAATACAAGCTTCTGTAATCTTAGAGGGACACACATAGCAGTGTAGTGTATAGTGCGCTGACCCGAGTGTGTGTGTGTGCGTGTGTGTGCGTGTGTGTGCGTGTGTGTGCGTGCGTGTGTGTGTGTGTGTGTGTGTGTGTGTGTGTGTGTGTGTGTGTGTGTGTGTGGAGAGAGAGAGAGAGTTCCACTGTGCATTTATATTTTTCCAGTGGTAGGGCAGCCTATCCCTATATATATGTCACATGATCTGCTATGACCTATGACGTCAGGCTTCAAAAACTACAGCACTGAAGGTCTTAAAATATATTTAGACAGAAAGAGCACAGAATGACCCAATGCGAAGGGTCGGGACAACACTTAGCGGCAGACCCCGAAATGGAATCGGTCGATACAGATTTCGAGCCAGCTTGGAGGGGTGGAGATCGAGGCTGATGAATCGGGGCGGACATCCCCGCGGAAACCTTACATTGTGCACACGGCACACAGCTGGTACTGCGCAGTTTTAGGACAGCGCAATGCTATTTACGGCACACAGCGGAGAATGGCACGAGTTTCCGGCGGGTCGAAAATGCTCGACGTTTTGATTCCGCTTGGACGGTATCCACAGAAGTGGTACTAATTTAGAGTGCTTCTATCCGACAGCAATGGCCTAGTAAACTAGCTGAAACAAAGCTAAGTGTTATCAACATGTTACCTATCGTTTTAAATAGACAAAAACAGAAGTGCTTTCTAATGAAAAAATGCACAGCTTTGCAGCAAAGGCGAAGCACTGAACGCGATAGCAACAAATTGGAAGGTCACGCGCAGAATGGCTAGCAGATCGAAACGTGACCCCCGTATTTTAAGCACAAATGACGCACGAAACGTACTCACAGGCACAGATGAACTCGAACAAGCGTCTCAGTTGTTACTTCGCTGTGTCTGTAAAGCTCGCCCTTTACGCGAACGGAGACTGTGCAACAATTGCAGTGACCTTTGTGCGTCCGGCAGCTACAACAGAATCGTTGCGGTGAAAGCCCAAGGCCAAGCAAGGCGTACGATTCCCTCTACCGCGAGATAAGCAAGCGCACGCGTGAGCATCCACCCTGCCACCTCTCCAAAGGGCAAAGTACGCATGGGAGATGAGAGCGCGCGCCACCGCGTCGTGACAATGTGGCGACGCGAACTCATAGCGCCATCTTGATGGTGATGCTGAAAACACGATTGTTCCTCCCGGCATGCCCATAACCAGCGGTAGGTGCTAGATATAAATAGCTTGCCGTTTGAACGTTGAAGCAGGTGCTCCTTCGTGGCTCAGTGGCTAACGCCTCACAATTCAGAGGTCCAACGTTTGATTCCGCGCACCAGAGTCTTTTTCTGGATTATTTTTTTCTTTCTTTTGTTTTCATATATATATATATATATATATATATAGATAGATACGCACACATATACGGTGAGTGACGGCGACGCCGGTGGAAAAATTCAGCCGAGGGTGTTCTTATATTTGCTATTAAACGATACATGTAAAGAGGTTAAGTTGACCTTGTGTGAGCAAAGCTGCCTCCAAACTGCTCAATTCAAATGTTTAAAAGCACAAAGGGAGAAAAAATTAAACTAAAAGCAGGAATACAACGAAAATAGAATATCTTTACGGTAAAAAGTGCGCTAAGTTGAAACACGTTCCAAAAACCGGATGTCCTTATGATTCTAAGAAAATTACAGCGACTTAACACAACAAAAATATGACAAACATTACACAGAAGTTTGGCCACACATGCGGGTAAGTAAATACGGGCACCAAGTGGGCGTAGCGGGGAATGTGCAATAGACTCGGCGACCTCCACTCATTTGGTGTCAGTGTATACTGATGATGCCACCCGCACGATTGGCGCACCATCGGTTATGTTTTTTGCCGTGTTGACCTCGAAACTTAGTATTGTTACGACCGCCATCGGTAGGCGCCATGCTGTCGCTGAGAAGCGTAGCCGGGCCGCGTTCCCACGCCTGGAACCCAGGTTTTCTTGGAACCAACGTCGAGAGCTGACGGAGGAGCGGCGCTCTTTTAACCCTCAAACAAGTAGCCGACTCGCCGAATGCTTATGCCCGCCAGGTATTGTCCCGGCTGGCCGGCGGATGAGACGTGTTGTCGCCACGAAGCTGTAAGCCGTGCCAGAGGGGACAACAAAGACAGCGTATTCCTTTGAAGAAACGGCGACCGCCGCCACAAAGTGCCCTGCTAATTGAGCAGACAGATTGGCGGACCGTTTGATGTCTGCTGTCCGAAGCTTGGGACCCCTCGACCAGTGACACACACGACGAGCAAGAGCCCCTCTGGCGCCACCTTTAAGTGCAGTGATCTTGACTCGAAATTGGCTGTTCACGTGCGCCGTGCCTGCTCGTACCCCTCACCTGTTGTGTGTGTATGTGATTGGTGTTCCACTGAAGAAGGAGGAGCCCGACAGGACTTATAACGGCGCCGCAGAGTGCAGGACGTCGCTCTGAACCAAGAAAAGGTTTAACCACCACGCTCGTGGTTTGTGAACTCTTAACCTCATGCTGTAAATATTTGTAAATAGTGCTATAAACCTTGTTTGTTTTTCGTATCCCCATCTTGTAAGCGCTCGTTTCGTCAATCCGAAGCTACACCACGCTACCACAGCTCACCGGGATCGCATCAACTGGTGGCAGCGGCGGGATACGACACAGCACCCCGAGCCACGACAACTGGTTGGCATCGGTGGGATTCGAAGCTACAAGTGACAACAACAGTCGGCCCAGGAGAAGCAGCTGGCTTGAGACATGGATCACGTATGGGTGAGTGCTTGGCTTTTCCTTTGAGTGAACCAGGTTCTAAAAGAGGATTAAATTTTAGAACTGGTAGTTAACTTTGCCGAAAGACTCAGTTTCGCCGTTTCGGAAAGTTATTTTGGAAGTAGCGAGCACTCAGTACGATCATGAACTTACGGGAGCTGCATAAGCCGGACTTGTTGCTGTTGTGTGAGGAATTGGGGATCAATACAAAGGGTTTGGCACGAAAACCCGTAATCATACAAGTCATTAATGATTTGGGGGCTGAGGATGAGGAGCTCAGTGAAGCATGGGACCTCATCAGTCAGAGACAGAGACAGAAGAAGGAGGAGGAAGAGAGGCGTGAGCGCGAAAGAGAGCGTGAAACAAAACGACGGGAATCTGAGAGAGAGGAACGTCGCTTAGACCGAGAGCGTGAAACACAAAGACAAGCGCATGAAATCGAGATGCGTAAACTAGAACTCGAGTTGGGAAAGAGGTCGGGTAGCAGTCCCCAGGAAATGATAGCTCTTCCCCACAGGGAGGCCGAGTTCAAGATGTCTAAGTACATCCAGCCATACGTGGTGTCAGGGGATATTGGTCTGTACCTGGCAAATTTCGAACGGATGTGTGAGAAAATGTCGTTTGAGCAGGACACCTGGTCCCAAAGGCTACTCACGGTTCTGCCCTGCGAGGCAGCAGAGGTTGTTGCGCGACTCAGCAAGGAGGACGCAGACAACTATGAGAAGGTCAAGGCTTGCCTTCTAAAAAAGTATAGACTTTGCGCAGAGGCCTTTAGACAAAGATTTAGGGGCGCTAGAAAGTCTAAAAGCGAGAGCTATCCCGACTTTTTGTACAAAATGAGAGCGAATTTGACAGAATGGCTTAAGAGCACAGAGTCATACAGTGACAAGAACGCTGTAGTAGAGAGAATTCTATTAGAACAGTTTTTGAATTGTCTCCCAGAGCAGGAAAAAAACTGGTTACTGGACCGGGGTGACATAAGTTCTGCGACGACAGCTGCTGAACTCGTGGAGGAGTATGCGTCGCGACGATATTTTAGCAATAACCTGGGTGCAGATGGAGCCCACAATTCCAAGCCAAATTCAAGTAAAGGTTACGTAAAACATTTTTCGAGCTCTCGACATGAAAAAGGCGAAAGAAGTGTTTCTTCTAACAAATTTCAAAAGAAGGACGATGGTGAACCTGGCGAAAAAGGGCAAAACGCGGGAAAAGCGAAAAATGCTTTTGAGGTTAAGAAACCGTTCACTTGCTTCAAGTGTAATGAGACTGGTCACATAGCCGCGAACTGCCGAAAGGAAAAGATGGCGTTTTCATTTGTCAGTGACTGCGAAGAAAACATGAGGTTACTGGAGCCTTACATGCATGACCTGGTGGTGAATGGAAAGCCATGCAAAGTGCTGCGTGACTCGGCAGCAACAATGGATGTTGTC
Source organism: Rhipicephalus microplus (assembly GCF_013339725.1). Lineage (NCBI taxonomy): Eukaryota > Metazoa > Arthropoda > Arachnida > Ixodida > Ixodidae > Rhipicephalus > Rhipicephalus microplus. The sequence continues at coordinate 161,225,784 of NC_051171.1, read as the reverse complement.
CACCCGTCGTTTGTGTCACCATCCGACTACACAGGACAGTGCTCGTGGATCCGCCAGGTGGTGGAAGAGCAGAGCGTATGCTTGCCTGTCGCAACCGTTGTAATTGAGGGCCCCTTTGGTAAACTAACAACTGAGGCAGCAGTTTCAGAAAAACTCCCTAAATTTTATCCGTACTTGTTCTCAAACAAATCGGATATGTTATTGCGAGAGAAGGGCATTCTCTTCGGTGACAGGGTAGTTCAAGCGTTAACCCGTTCGAAGGTGCGAAAATTGGCAACTCAGCTATCCTCGGAGCCAGATAGTACTGAGGAAGCGCATGACGTAACAGTGGTGCAAACAGAGGAAGACATTTCAGGCAACCGTGGCAGCGAGGCACCAGAGATCGGTCAGCCGGAGAAGGAATCTCGTGATAATGAACTTGAGTGTGCGTTACTGCCACCAGCATCAAATAGCTTTACTTTACTTCTGAGTGCAAACAGGGATAACTTGTCCACTGAGCAATTAGAGGATGCCACCATTCAGGAGATTAGAGAGCGCCAAAGAACGAGTAAACAGGCCAGGAAAAATATTTCTTTCCATCTAAAGAATGGCGTGTTGTATCGCTCATACAGGGATAAGCGCGGAGTGGAACGAGACCAACTAGTCGTTCCCCAGAAATATCGCGCAGATCTGCTCAAACTTTCACATGGCAGTTCGTGGTCGTGTCACCTTGGACACAGAAAAACTAAGCTGAGGCTATTACAAGAGTATTACTGGCCTGGCTGTTTCAAAGACGTGGAAAATTTTGTGCGGTCGTGCGACACATGCCAGCGAGTTGGAAAGGCGCAGGATAAGTGTAAAGCACCTATGGTGTTAGTGCCGATCATTACCGAGCCGTTTCAACGGTTAGTGATCGATATAGTGGGACCACTCCCTGTGACAAAGACAGGATGTCGTTACATTCTAACTATGTTATGCCCAGCCACTAAATTTCCTGAGGCAGTGGCACTGCGTGAGGTTACGTCACAGAGTGTTGTGGATTCCCTGTTGTCCGTCTTTTCGCGAGTAGGGTTTCCTACAGAGATACAGAGTGACCAGGGTAGCGTATTCACTAGTGTCCTCACGACCTCTTTTTTCGAACGATGTGGCATAAAAATAGTGCACAGCTCTATTCATCACCCTCAGAGCAATAGCGTAGAAAGATGGCATTCCGTCCTGAAGCGCGTCCTTCGAGGATTGTGTTACGAGAACAAACGAGACTGGGATGCATGCCTCCCAGCGGCACTTTTTGCTTTGCGGACGGTACCCCACGAATCCACTGGTTTTAGCCCCGCCGAGTTGGTGTACGGTAGGTCATTGCGCTCACCTTTGAGAATGGTGCGCGAAGCGTGGGAAGGACACGGAGAAGATCCGACCGTGGTAGAGTTCATTCTCAATCTACTGGAGCGGCTATATAAGGCCAAAGAACTTGTGGAGGTCAGCATGAAGTCAGCCCAGGCCCGATCAAAAGTTTACTATGATAGAACAGCTCGTCAACGAACTTTCAATATAGGGGACCGGGTCATGTTGTTAAAAGCGTCAAGGCAGAACAGGCTCGAAGTACAGTGGGAAGGGCCTGCGGAAGTAGTTGCAAAGCTATCTATGACCAACTACGCAGTGAAAATTCCAGGTAGACGTAAAGAGGTACGCATTTATCATTGCAACCTAATGAAGCCTTATGTGCAAAGAGAGGCTGTGGTGAATATGACCCTGAATCTTCCTGAGGAGATGGAGGACAACTTTGTTTGTCTAAATGGAGGGAAAGGCAGCGCTAAAGAACTCCTTAATAAAACTAAGCAAAGAAAGGAACTAAAAGAATCCCAGCTTTCGGATCTTTGCGGGCTGATAGGAGAGTTTGACGACTGCTTTGTTGACAAGCCGGGTCGGACTGATTTGACTGAGCACGACATTGAGTTGACTTCCGAGGAACCCGTGAGGTCCAATTGTTATCGTTTATCTCCACGACAGAAAGATATTCTCGATAAAGAAGTAAAGCGCATGCTGGAGTTAGGAGTAATTAAACCCTCAGAGAGCGAATATGCTTCTCCAATGATCTTGGTAGAAGCTCCGGGCAAAGACCCGAGACCTGTAGTTGACTATCGAAAGTTAAATGCTCTCACAAAGGATCAGGTGTATCCGATTCCGAACATTGAAGAGAGAGTGGAACAGGTTAGTCGAGCAGCTTACGTGACTACGTTGGACCTTACTCGAGGTTACTGGCAAGTGCCGCTCACTGAGCGAGCCAGCCGATACGCAGCTTTCGTTACTCCCGCGGGCAGCTATCAACCCACTATGATGAGCTTCGGTCTCAAAAATGCTCCGTTTTGTTTTTCCCGCCTTATGGACAAGGTTTTAAAGGGCTGCGAGGCTTTTGCTGTACCTTACTTGGATGACATCGCTGTATTCTCCGATGCCTGGGTGGATCATTTGATGCATTTAAGGGAGGTGCTCGGCCGGTTGCGTCAAGCAGGGCTTACCGTAAAGGCTGAGAAGTGTTGTCTTGCGAGAGCAACCGTCGACTACTTAGGTCACAACGTAGGACAAGGTTTCAGGAAACCCTGCGAGCTAAAGATCTCAGCAGTAGCTGACTATCCCCGGCCAATAACAAAGACCGACGTCAGGGCGTTTCTAGGACTGACAGGCTACTACAATCATTACATCCGAGATTATTCCACGTTGGCAAGTCCTTTGACCGATGCTCTCCGCGGGACAGAGCCTACGAAGGTGGCCTGGGATGAAAAGAAAGAAACCGCCTTCTTAAAACTGAAGGCAGCATTGATCAGCCGTCCAGTCTTGAAAGCTCCTGATTACGACCGCGAATTCACGGTCCAATGTGATGCTAGCGATCGAGGTCTAGGAGCCGTTCTATGTCAGAAGGATGACGATGGTAAAGAACATCCCGTGCTCTATTTGAGCAGGAAATTGAGTTCTCGTGAGATGGCGTACTGCGCTTCAGAAAAGGAGTGCGCTTGCATTGTGTGGGCCATTCATAAGTTGCAGTGTTACCTCGGAGGTGCTAAATTTACAGTAGAAACAGACCACTGTCCCCTTACCTGGCTGAAAACTGCGACATCGAAGAACAGTCGCCTTTTGAGGTGGAGCTTGATTCTTCAGCAATATCATTTTGATATTAAGTATAAAAAAGGCAAATTGAATGGAAACGCGGACGCGCTCAGCCGCTCTTTCTAAACCATTCTGGAGTGCTCTTGGTGTAACAAAATTGATATTTTAGTTTTTTCATGCATCGTATGCAAATTTTTAAGGTAGCACGTTTGATTTCTCAGCACAAGTGAATCCTGAGAGTTCTGAGTGTGAGCTTTTGTTAAAGCTAGTAATTAAAATTGGTTTGCTATCCCTCTTTTGGCTTGGTTTGTTCGAAGGGGGCCGAGTGCTTACTTGTACATGTGGTCGAGTATCAGAGATGCTGTCGAAGATTCGGCGATCACCCGGACCATGCCACAAGCGAAGGCCAGTTCTTGGCATTCAACTACTGACCCTTTCGTCGTCCCTGCGAGCAGCAGTGTTGACCGCTGCCCTCCGTGACTCATCTGGCGAGGGGGAAGCTGTTACGACCGCCATCGGTAGGCGCCATGCTGTCGCTGAGAAGCGTAGCCGGGCCGCGTTCCCACGCCTGGAACCCAGGTTTTCTTGGAACCAACGTCGAGAGCTGACGGAGGAGCGGCGCTCTTTTAACCCTCAAACAAGTAGCCGACTCGCCGAATGCTTATGCCCGCCAGGTATTGTCCCGGCTGGCCGGCGGATGAGACGTGTTGTCGCCACGAAGCTGTAAGCCGTGCCAGAGGGGACAACAAAGACAGCGTATTCCTTTGAAGAAACGGCGACCGCCGCCACAAAGTGCCCTGCTAATTGAGCAGACAGATTGGCGGACCGTTTGATGTCTGCTGTCCGAAGCTTGGGACCCCTCGACCAGTGACACACACGACGAGCAAGAGCCCCTCTGGCGCCACCTTTAAGTGCAGTGATCTTGACTCGAAATTGGCTGTTCACGTGCGCCGTGCCTGCTCGTACCCCTCACCTGTTGTGTGTGTATGTGATTGGTGTTCCACTGAAGAAGGAGGAGCCCGACAGGACTTATAACGGCGCCGCAGAGTGCAGGACGTCGCTCTGAACCAAGAAAAGGTTTAACCACCACGCTCGTGGTTTGTGAACTCTTAACCTCATGCTGTAAATATTTGTAAATAGTGCTATAAACCTTGTTTGTTTTTCGTATCCCCATCTTGTAAGCGCTCGTTTCGTCAATCCGAAGCTACACCACGCTACCACAGCTCACCGGGATCGCAACAACTGGTGATCAGCGGTGGGATTCCCGACAGTATCAAGAATTCTTGTCCAACGAATATGGGTGAATTTTTGTGCGACGAATAAGACAACAATATCGAAAAACGAGTGTCGTGCCTTCGAAGAGAAAGACAGAGGCCACCGGCACGTTGAACGCCTGTGCACATTCGCGGCTCAATTACGAATCTTTGCCTTCCACGTTGCTGAAACGCAGTGTGGGAGTGTATGAATGAGCACACTGACACTACCACTCAGGAGCGCACATCGTGCCGTGTCTCTCCTTAAGCTTTGAAGAGAGCACATCAAGTGTCATTGTTTAATGTATGCTTGCTGGTGCCATTATTTCACGGGAATCACGATGCGTTGTGTCCAAGTATAGGTTGACCACTTCATCTACCACAACGATCAACACATGATCATGGGTGTTAGTCGTCGCGATGGAGATGTGTCCCTGGGCGTCAACGTTGGCATGCATCCCCCTCATACAATGCTATAGATGCCAAACACCCAGAGACGTTCTAAAGTTCTCATATAATCACCACACAATAACTGATATTTGTGTGAACACAGTTTTCACTTTCGTGTTATACCGATTCCTATGACATAGGGATCGGTCATGTTTTTGTTTATTTATTAGCTAGACCACCATGGTAGAAAGCATTGAAATGTCGAAGGTCACAGTAACAGCAATGCCCATCACAATATTGTTTTGTTTTGACACAAGCCACTCTTGCCATAACGACAGAATCGTTACAATAACAGGATTATTAAAGCTACAACCTTAGATGCCTGATGAAACGCGAATATTATTCGGCATTCTAAATCTGCAGCGTTAGCAAGAGAGATGCTGCAAAAGTTATCAGCAAGTGATGACGTCATCTCATGACGTCGTCACTACGCCACATATCGCCAAAGTTTCTGACGTCGTCATGATGTCACCATGACACTGCATGGCGCGATATCACGTGGTGAGGCCATCACGCACAAATCATTGTTGGTTAAAGGCTGAGCGATCCCGGAGGCCAAGCTAAGCAAGATAAGGTGCAGCTAGGAGTCTTCTATAAATACACTAGAGGAAAGTCTGGCGCTAGTGTCTGTGGCAGCTGCAATGCGTTGCACTTCAGCGAGAATGAGAATGATGGGTATATAGTAAATACATTTGCCTAATCTTCGTACTTTATGCTCCATATGGTTCCACATGGCTTAAAGCTGCTTTGTCACAAAACAACAATCAGCAATAGTAAATCAGTTACCGCTTCACCACCTTAATCTTTTAGGCTCACCAATTCAAACCGTGTCAAAGTTCACAACGGGTTTTTTTTTTTATAGGAAGCAAAACCGAATCACTACAATAAACGAAGCCACAACTGCGTTTGAAGCCCGCAAGCACGAAGCCTAGGCAAATCCATGTACTGCCCATCATTCCCATGGTCGCTGAACAATCACAACACCCGAGTCCCTTCTAGTTAACTTTAGGAAACTCCATGGGTGCAGCCAGCTTAAAGTGTCTTCGATCCCGGTTGCGTTGCAAAACCACTTTAGTTGCAGAACGCTCTCAGAGAGGGCACGGGAGTTTCAGTACAACCATAGCGTTTCCTAAACATAAAATTTTAGGAAAATTCACGAATACCGCGACTTAGAAGAAAAGAATAAAATTGCTTTCACCTCCGAGTCGACTGAAGCGCATGCATGAGGGACCCTGTGGGTTTCGTTACTGCAATGCGTCAGACACGGAACAGATATGCTCCTCGTATTCCGGCACATCGCGTGTTGTCATTTTCATAAAAAAAAACGGGTACTGCTCAGTGACAAGCAAAATCAGGCTGAGCGCTGTTTCTGAATAACACGCTAATTTGCTTGAATAATGTCACGTGCGTCCCGCGAAAAAGACGAAGGCGACAGCGCATACGCGCATCTGCACGCTTTTATGCAGAATGCAACAACGACAAAGATGAGGAACTCTCTCTCACGCGGTTAACAAAAAGACCGACCCGCTGCTGTTTTCTCAGCGTCTTCTAGTACGACCTCTCTCTTGACGTCGGGACACTGGTGGAGGTGCTGGGACTGGCTCGACCAGTTCGAGCGGACCGCTGTGGTGAATCGTTGGAGCGTGCAAGAAAAACTTGGCCGTGCCTACTTCGCAATGGAAAATAGCGCTCGCACATGGTACGAGAACAGGGAGCCTACTTTCCAAACCTGGGACGATTTCCGCCAAAAGCTTCTCGAGACGTTCCTGAGTGCGGACCGACGGGATCTCGCACAACAGATGATCGAAGCCCGCATGCAAAAGCCGAACGAAAGCGTGGCCATGTTCGCTGAGGATATGGTCCGCCTATTTCGCCGCGCTGACCCTGACATGCCCGAGGCAAGGAAAGTTCGTCATCTGATGCGGGGAGTTAAGGAACCGCTTTTCGCCGGCCTTGTACGAAATCCGCCAACAACAGTGGATGAATTCATCAAAGAGGCGACTGTCATTGAGCGGGCGCTCCGGCAACGATGCCGCCACTTTGACCGCCTGCCCGACCAAACGCCTGTTGGTGCCGCCGCTCAAAACGCTGCCGTTTCCGAAAACTCTTTACGGCAAATGATTCGACAAATCCTGCGGGAAGAGCTGCGGGCCCTCGGCCTTCCGTCTACCGATCCCCCAGTTGCTTCTGTTGCAGAAATCGTGCGCCAGGAACTACGGCAAGCCTTTCCATCACCGGCGCCACCACCCGAACCACGTCCACTGTCCTATGCTGATGCCGTGCGCCGTCATCCGCCTGCCCCAGAAGAACCACCCTTTCAGCCGCGGCCCGTTACCTTGCCGTGGTGGCAGCGTGAACCTGTGCGGCGACCACCAGTACGTCGGACCGACTTGTGGCGCACTGCCGACCGTCGACCCCTTTGTTTCAACTGCGGCGAACCAGGCCACATCTCGCGCTACTGCCGTCATCGAGAAACCCGGTTTGGAAACTTTTCTCGGCCCGCTTCTTTTTACTCTGAAGACCCTCGTGACCATGGTGCTGATCACTTACCGACCAACCAAGCGTCTTCACCAAGTCGTCGCTGGCGGTCTCCCTCACCTGCACGAGGTCAGAATTCCCCGAATCGCCAAAGATACGCGGACGCCATCAGAAACCGCTCCCCAAGCCCGTGCCAGGGAAACTAACTGCCGCGACCTCCGGGGGCAAGGTTGCCAATTGCCGAGACGCCAAAAAGACCCCCTTGCCTCTACACAAAGACGACGTGACGACGGTGATGACGAAGACGACAACAACCACGAGTACTACTGCCAATGAATTTGTACGTGCCGACCTCAGCGTTATTATAGACGGACACCACGTAACAGCACTGGTTGACACTGGTGCTGACTTCTCTATTATGCGACAAGAGCTCGCCGACCGCCTTAAGAAGGTTAAGACGCCGTGGAGTGGGCCGAGCATAAGGAGTGCTGGTGGGCAGCTAATGACGCCAACCGGTAAATGCACCGCTCGGCTCGTAATCGATGATTCGAACTTCGTCGCCACATTTGTCATTTTACCGGACTGTTGTAAAGAGTTAATTTTGGGTATGGATTTTCTGCGAGAGTACGGTGCTATCATCAACATCCCAGAACGTATCGTCACCTTTTCCTCCCATCCTTACGTCGACGCCACCACTGAAGAACAACTGCAACGTTTACGTGTAGCCGATGATGTGATGCTCCTGCCGAGATCTTGCTGCCTTGTGTCGGTGTTGTGTGAATGGCCGTGCCGTAAGGAGGTGATAGCGGAGCGAATAGACACGCTATTGCTTACGCAAGGTGTTTCCATAGCGAGAGGCATTCTGGCACTAATTGATGGGCGGGCAGAAGTCCTCATCACCAACTTCAGCAACGAGCGTCGTCACATCCAGAAGGGCACCGCGATTGCCTACTACGACGACGTGGACCAAGCCAGAGATTGCTTCGCTTTGCAACCGGACGAAGCGACCATCCCAGCCTCGACACCTTTGTCTGTCAACATTTGCTCAAACCTGTCAGCCTCGGAAAAACAGCGCCTACTAGAGCTGATACACCAGTTCAAAAATTGTTTTTCGTGCACGTCGAAAGTCAAGCAAACACCACTGACACGGCACCGAATCATCATTGAAGAAAATACGAGACCGATCCGTCAAAACCCATACCGTGTGGCTCCGAAAGAACGTGAGGAGATCCAAAAGCAAGTTCAGAAGATGCTCCAAGATGACGTAATACAGCCTTCCAAGAGTCCTTGGGCATCCCCCGTGGTATTGGTTAAAAAGAAAGACGGCAGCTTGCGTTTCTGTATAGATTACCGCAAGTTAAACCAAGTAACGAAGAAAGACGTCTACCCACTGCCACGTATAGATGACTCTCTTGATCGGCTGCGGCATGCACGCTATTTCTCATCGATGGACCTGCGAAGTGGCTATTGGCAAATAGAGGTCGACGAGAGAGACCGTGAGAAAACTGCTTTCGTGACGCCCGACGGTCTTTATGAATTTAAAGTGCTTCCATTCGGGTTATGCTCAGCGCCAGCCACTTTTCAGCGTTTAATGGACACTGTGCTATCAGGACTTAAGTGGCAGACATGCTTGGTTTATCTAGACGACGTTGTCGTCTTCTCAGCTACATTCGAGGAACACCTAAGTCGATTATTCGCAGTTCTACAAGCTATACGTTCGGCTGGCCTGACTTTAAAGCCAGAGAAGTGCCATTTCGGTTTCAACGAACTTTGCTTCTTAGGCCACGTGGTCAGCCACGAAGGTGTTCGACCTGACCCGGACAAAATCGACGCTGTCGCAAAGTTTCCCGCACCGCATGACAAAAGAGCAGTGAGACGCTTCTTAGGCCTCTGCGCTTATTACCGACGATTCATCGCCAACTTTTCGTCTATTGCGGCGCCTCTGACGCGGCTCACACGAGAGGATGTCCCCTTTCTTTGGAGCGAAAAGGAACAAACAGCGTTCAACGAATTACGCCAACGCCTCCAAACACCTCCGGTTCTGGCACACTTTGACCAGGAAGCGCCAACAGCACTTCACACCGACGCAAGCAATGTAGGCCTGGGCGCCGTACTGATACAATGGCAAGATAACTCCGAGAAAGTGATAGCCTATGCCAGCAGAGCTCTCTCTCGCACGGAAGAGAACTACTCGACTACCGAGAAAGAGTGCCTCGCCGTGGTTTGGGCGGTTCTCAAATTTCGACCGTATCTGTACGGCCGCTCATTCAAGGTCGTCAGTGATCACCACTCGCTTTGCTGGCTCACTAACTTGAAAGACCCATCCGGCCGTTTAGCACGCTGGAGCCTTCGGCTTCAGGAGTTTGATATGACCATTATTTATAAATCAGGGAAGAAGCACACCGACGCAGACTGTCTCTCGCGGTCACCCGTTGAGCCTGCCGCTATTAATGACGAGTCTATGGACGCCGCATTCTTGGGAGTCATCAACGCGGCCACTATCTCACAAGAGCAGCGCCGTGACCCTGACCTGCTTTCGCTTATTGATTTCTTAGAAGGACGACGGGAAGACGTGCCGCGAATTTTTGCGAGAGGAGTGCCATCTTTTTGTTTAAGGAACGACGTCCTATACAAGAAAAACTTTTCTCCCACCGGCAGCCCATACTTGCTCGTCGTCCCTGCATCACTGCGAAAAGAAATTCTGGAAGCCTGCCATGATGAAGTCACCTCTGGTCATCTCGGTTACACTCGAACATTGTCCCGTCTGCAAAACAGTTACTACTGGCCTAACCTACCTGCTGCTGTAAAACACCACGTCCAAACATGTGCCGACTGTCAAAGACGCAAAGCACCACCCGGCAGGCCGGCAGGCTTATTACATTCCGTTCAAGTACCAGCAAAGCCATTCGCCCAAATCGGAATGGATTTCCTCGGCCCATTCCCAACTTCTACCACAGGAAACAGATGGATCATTGTCGCCACTGATTACTTGTCTCGCTACATAGAAACTAAAGCCATGCCGAGGGCCACAGCAGCAGAAGCGGCTCATTTCTTCATAGAAAACGTCGTCCTTCGGCATGGTGCTCCAACAGTTCTCATCACGGATAGAGGAACTGCGTTCGTGGCAGAACTTTTGGAGTCGGTTCTCAGGCTCAGTGGTACAGCTCACCGGCGAACAACGGCGTACCACCCACAAACAAACGGACTAACAGAGCGGCTTAATAAGACCCTCGCAGACATGCTCTGCATGTATGTCGACACAGAACACAAGAACTGGGACGAAATCTTGCCTTATGTGACCTTCGCCTATAATACTGCCCGGCAGGAAACTACCGGAATGACGCCGTTTAGTTTAATACACGGGCGCGAAGTCACTACAACGTTGGACGCTATGCTGCCGCACGAGTGTGACGACACTCACGCTGACGCCGAAGAATTTGGTCAGCGTGCCGAAGAAGCCCGACAGCTAGCCCGCGTGCGTATTTGTCACCAGCAACACAAAGATGCGAAACGGTACGACCTACGACATAAATTGGTAACCTACAAACCAGGCGACAAGGTATGGGTCTGGATCCCAATACGTCGACGCGGACTTTCAGAAAAGCTATTACGACGATACTTTGGCCCATATCGAGTCACCCGACGATTGAACGACATCAACTACGAAGTTATTCCTGACGGCGATTCCAGTTCCAGTCGCCGAAACTGCGCACCCGAAATCGTGCATGTTATCCGGATGAAACCCTACTTGTCCAGCTAACTCTCGTTTGTCCTGTGCGTGCCGGTGCATATGTGCGTTTTTATAAGTAGAGTGCCTTGGCTACGCATCGGGACGATGCCATTTTTGGAGGGAGGCAAATGTCACGTGCGTCCCGCGAAAAAGACGAAGGCGACAGCGCATACGCGCATCTGCACGCTTTTATGCAGAATGCAACAACGACAAAGATGAGGAACTCTCTCTCACGCGGTTAACAAAAAGACCGACCCGCTGCTGTTTTCTCAGCGTCTTCTAGTACGACCTCTCTCTTGACGTCGGGACAATATATATATATATATATATATATACCAAACACAAAAGTGATGCTGGGTCCGGGAAATATTATTTGCATAGGTAAGAAGACGCACGTACAAAGTTATTTTATTGACATTTCGGCCGTGGGTCCGGCCTTCATCAGAATCTGATGAAGGCCGGACCCACGGCCGAAACGTCAATAAAATAACTTCGTACGTGCGTCTTCTTACCTATACAAATATATATATATATATATATATATATATATATATATATATATATATATATATATATATTGCCGGTGCAATGGGAGTAAGCTTGAGGAGGATCCCTAGGTGGGCTCCTCATTACAGGAGCCCCTTGGCGACCGCCTCAACTCGGGCTCTGTGGACCAGGGCCTTCTAGCTCGCCAGGTCAGAGCAGGCAAGCAGGGCCGCCACCCAGTCTTCCCGAGTGGGGATTTGTTTTGGGGCAAGGTTCGGGGCTTGTTAGAATGCCCACAACACGTGGAAAATGTCCCAAGACGTCTCCGTGCAGTGTGGGCATTTTCCTGCATGCCCACAGACAGGATCAAAGTGTTTCAGTACTGCCGGGCACAGCAGCGTACTGGTGTAAAGGCGAAGTAGTGTGCGCTCCTTTGCCTTTGTGAGGCCCTTGTAGGGCTTAGGATATATTTTATGGCCGAATTGGTATAATTGAGTAATCTTTCGAAAAGTAACGTCACGTTGTTCCGGTCACGTCGTTCCAATTATATGTGTTAAAGGAGCGCCACTTTTTATTGTACATACAGGCTGTATTCCATTCAATGCTCGACGTCAGATATGACAGCAATTTGTTTCGTATCCTGACACAAGTGCCATTTCGCACACCCGACGCACTTTGGCAAAGCAACTGACAGGTGTCAGGTCGATCGTTTGTATAAAATTCTTCTGGTTTGTTTGACGTCTCTATAATACATGCGAGGAATAGTGCGAGCGCTTAGAGCAGCCATAAGGTTACAGCTATATGTTCTACTAAAGGAGTCTTTTTTTTTTTCTTCAAGTCGTGATTTTAAGATCTCGCAACGCGAACAAAAAAAAAAAAAGAGTCCACTGAGCAACACTGAGCAACTAATCAGAACCTTGTTAACTATATACAGAAATAATTTCTTTTTTTCCTCTCCCCCACCCCCTCAAAAATAACACGTCTTCCGATTCGATTCGTGACACATTTTGCGTAATAAATAGTTTTGAAGTTTTGGCGTCTTTAAAGGCGGAAACGTGAGTTACGCACCAGTAAAAAACTTCATGTCAAAGACATAACCCATAGAAAGGACGACTCGTTCCAAGGCAATATAGATTAGGTAGTCGCACAGAGTCGACGAAGGCTTTTTTTTTTTCTTCCTATAAAAAGCGATTGCATCAAGGCGAAGCGCAGCGCTGCTTCAATTTCAAACCTTGAGCTATAAGTAATGCTTGCTTTCGAAATCCATTTATAGATAGATTAGATAGATAGATAGATAGATAGATAGATAGATAGATAGATAGATAGATAGATAGATAGATAGATAGATAGATAGATAGATAGATAGATATAGATAGATATATAGATAGATAGATAGATATATAGATAGATAGATAGATAGATTGATAGATTGATTGATTGATATGTGGGGTTTAACGTCCCAAAACCACCATATGATTATGAGAGACGCTGTAGCGGAGGGCTCAGGGAATTTCGACTACCTGGGGTTCTTTGACGTGCACCCAAATCTGAGAACACGGGGCCTACGAAATCCATTTATAAAGAAAACTCTTCAATGAATCGCAAAGTTTTCTCTCTTCTTCGTTACGGTAAAAATGTTTTTCCCCCTCCAACGTTGCCAACGTATATAGCTCTGGAAAAGATATTTAAATGTCAGTATCACAGAGACAACAATGATAGGGCGGGATAAATAAGCATCCGAGAAGTAGTAAACAACAAACAATGCGCAGCGTTCAGCAAAATATAACTGGGAAAGCTTTCCTTCGCGATTATGAAGACAGGTAGTGAGAAATGTGAAGCGAACGCGTCTATCCATGCGAATACTCTTCGGTGAGTTTCACTTTTTACTGAGATGCCAAAAGCTTCTTTGTCATCCAGCATCAAGTAATCGATTGTGCACCTTTACACTTTTTATCATAGCCTATGTCGGCACACACACGCGTGTTATATTTGAACTTTATTTCCAACACAAAACAGTTGGGGTTCCCCAGGGAAAATACGCTGTTAAGAACAGCTTGAGGGAACTTGGGGGACCGTACAGGCAGCAGTGAGTGGTTCGAAAATACCTTATTGTTCTTGCTTTATTTACTAACTTAGTTACTTACGCAAAGTTGGGTATCGAAGCGCGAGCCCATTAGAGCAAACTATATCACTTTCTTCCGATTCCCCTTACCCTGATTTTTGTACACAGCTGAATCCCAGTACAGACTACGTGGTGAGAGGCACTTTAGTAGGAGCTATAGTAGCGCGACGTCCTTTCACAGACAAGCGAAAAAAAAATGGTGACAATGGTAATTACGGGAATAACACTAACCAGAATGATAATACGATCGCTATACCCTCAGTTATCATTCGGAACAGTATATAGCGACGGCACAGCAGACGGAAGGGGAGAAGGCATGGAGGCTAACAAGAAAGACTTCCGCTGCAAATTATCATACCTTGTCAGTGAGTGTCGATGCTTCGTATAGGTTTCAATGCCCGGTTTCCACGGGTCCTGCAGATAAAGATAAAAACATTGCGGTTATCAACGCAATCAGATGCTTTTATACAGTAGTGTTTAGTTTCAGACAGCATTGGCAAACGCTTTGTATTGACCCCGCATTCATAACAATTGCTGCGAGTGTTTCCAAAGAGATGACAGCATGAAAAGCGGCATGCGCCCGTCCGTTTGATCAGTTAATAATAAATGTATAGGGTGTAACTTAACGCACCGAAACTACGGCACTGTTACGAGAGATGCCAAGGAGGACTCCGCAAATTCGGCAACCTGGGGCTCTTTAACGTGCGCCTAAACCTGCACCTAAATTTGCGCCTAAACATGTACACGGGCTTCGAGGATTTCCGGCTTCACCGAAAAAGCGGCCGCCACGGCCGGGATTCGAGCCCGCAACCTGCCGGTCAGCAGTCTAGTACCACAATCAATAGACCCGATTGCTGGCTTGCTTCCCTCCATGGTCTTTATGAATCTGGACACTATGGCGTTAACAACACCACGGTGTAACAAAGTAAACTTGTTCTACCTGTATGTAGGTTGCGTTATTTCTTCTCAATAGTATTACCATCATTGTAACCACAATGAATGCCATCTTCAGTTGTAATTGAGTCGAGGTATCGCATGTATTCATGAGTCATTGCGGAGGTAGTGTGTCATGGACCAAGAGAAGTAGCAGACATTGTCCGTCGTGTGCACCTCGTCTTTCGAACATTAGCAAATTAAAGAACAGAAATCACAATTTCTTTCACTGCCACCCTTGAATCTTGGCAATAACTCCGAGAAAAATATCGGCATATCCCACGAAGTCGCACAAGGCTGAGTCACACAACAACTGGCGGGCACGTGTCGGCTTCTCTTGTTAACCATCTGCGCAGAACGCTTAGGTGGTTACTGAACACGTACCGGTTTATGATGATCATAATTTTATATTTACGACGGACGACAAACATCGACCATAACAGCCTTGCCGCAAAAAAAAAAAAGTGCTGAGGAGTTGAACTCGGAAGGCAAACAAGAGGGCGACATAGTAAACTGAAACGGAACTAACGGTCATTCATAAACATAATCCGGCACGAACAAGATAATGTTAGAAACGGACGAGATACGAAGTAAAGCTTCACGAAAGCACGCTTAGTGATGCAGCAGTTACGAAGCCCCTGCGCTTCCGAGTTGGGAAATTCCACGAGTAAATGCGCATACTCACGCGCGCAGGCACCCGGGTAAGGGACGACGCGATTGATGCCCGCATTGCGGGCAACATTTTCCCAGTCCGGGGGCGGGCTTACCTTGGTCCCGGCGAGCGTAATGTATGTCGGGGCCCAGATTGGATCCAGTTAAACCCAGCTGCCTCTCCTACCATCACCTTCGGCACGGCCTTGGAATTCCAGATGTGGCGCGGCGGCAGCAGCGGTCGTTCGTCTCCGGGGCTTAAATCGTTTCCGTCCGTCTCGCCCGCCGCAAAGCCCGAACTCTTCGTGCAGGTGTAGTTCCTCTTCTTTCTTTTTTTATCTGTCAAGTTCTTCGGCGTTTCGTTGTTGGGCCTTTGCGCTGGTCGCTAGAAATAAGGACGGATCGCGAGGCGAAGCACAGCGCACGACGAGCCTAGTTCGGCATCCTTCTATACCGACGACAATAGAGCGTTCACAAACTCAACCCCCTCCTGCCCCTGCTCTCACTTTTATTTACACTATTTTGTTCGTGCTTTCTACAAGCACGAAGCAAGCCATTGATTCCCTTCTGAAGCCGCGAACAGACGACCAGACAGCGCTATATCCATGTGCTCATTAGTACGACGCCGCAGGGACTTGAAAACCACTGAAACGTTACGCAGCATTTTTTTTCCGGGCATAAGTCATTTAATCACGAATACGCAGCTGGTAGTATGGTTCATTTAGAAGTTAACTCCACCGGGGGGGGGGGGGGGGGGGGGAGGATAACTTTATCTGGGATTTAACGTCCCAAGAACACCATATGACTACGAGCAGCCGTAGCGGAAGCCTCCGGAAGTTTCCACTCCTGTGATTCTCTAGAGTGCACCTAAATAAGCACACGGGGCTCAAGCATTTTCGCCTCCATCAAAAATGCGGTCGACGCGGCCGGGATTCGGTCCCGCACTGCGGGCCAGCAGTTGATCTCGATAACCGCTAGACCACCATGGCGGACCGCGCGAGAGAAGAAATACAGGAAAGGTAGGGTTGTTAACTAGACTACGCCCCACCGCGGTGATGTAGTGGCTAAGGTACTCAGCTGCTGACCCGCAGGTCGCGGGATCGAACCCTACTCAAGGGGCGGGGGAATAAAAGAGTAAAGGAGACAGAGAAAGAGAGACACATTGCACACCAAACACACGGTGCAGGGTTTAACAGGCGGTCACTCAGCGATGTTGCCTTCACGAATCGCAGGAGGGCTGGTGTGGCTTTCTGAGCTGATCGACTGTGAGACCATGCTCCGAAGAGCTTTTCTTGAGTAAAGGGCCGATCGTCGACTCTCCTTTAAGCCACACTGGAGAGTGCGACGATCTTGTTCCTATTGGGACAGTGGCACAAGAAACGGCCGATAATCTCTACACAGTTGCAGTTGTCGCAAATGGATGAGTAATTTATGCCAATGCGACAGCTGGATGAACTGGTAAACGTCGACACTACCGGTATTTGTTTCGGAAGGTCGACAGCTATCAAGCCATCGAAGGTGAGGGCGGCGAAGACACCACACACATGTGCGATCGCGCACTGCGAGTCGGTGTTTTGACAGGCGAATAATATGGTTCAGTAGAAATCTGCGGAAAGGGTGGCATACTGTGACTGTGCATCTGAGTTCACATTTTCGCTCTTCTCTGTTTAGATGCCTTATCCTTGACCGTCCCAGTGTTTATTAGAATCGCAAAATTTTCTTTTTTCTTCTTTTCAGCTCAACATTGCCATGCAAAGCCTTTCAGCTTCGTGTGAGGTTCATGAAGCGCAATGTCGACCAAAAGCAGCCACTGGCAGAAAAGTGACCTCAGTGGGTCCAAAAAAAAAATTACGGCATTGTTGACTGTTTACCGGGTCAACCGAATGTCAAGGCAGCGATTTGTTCAGGAATAGTACGCAATTTACAACTTTTAGCAGTAACAGTGACAGGCCTCTCGTGTCTCCTGTAAAGGCGCGTCTCGACACTCAGTATGCTGGACAATGTCAATATTTAAATAAATCGTGTGCTCTTTGCGTGAGCAAGAAGCCTCCCAAGAATTCTTCCTTCGCCGGCACCTGGATGAAAGCTTGTATACCCGCTCTTCCGTCACATCAGCATGTATAAAATGCCAACGCGCTTCGCCGCTTGTCAGTTGATCGACGGCCAACGTTCTGTTTGCCGCCATCAGTGGCAGTGTCTTGGTGTAGTCCGACTTTACGCTTATCGGCCACAACCTCGGCCACATAAACAGTTTAATCAGAACAGGGGGTCTGCTCCTTTCGTCTTCGTCACGACCGCGTGACAACATCATGGCGCCATTGTATGACGCCATCTTGACGTCAGAGATGATCAAAATTAGCGGCACGACGTCATGGATTGGTGGTAGGTGGGCCGTCCCTTGAGGCACATGACATGCAGAGAGCCTGCAATCAGGGAAGCAATGCGAAACAACTATAGATACAGAGAGTTTTCGGAGGCGAGTGGGATCAACGAAATCGACTGAGAAGGAAAAGTTGGCTTTCCACTTGCAGTGATCTTAGGCGTAAGGGACATTGTATGTTTTTTTCTCATCCGGAAACAGTTGAGCCGCGAAACCACCCCGAGTTGAGTGTCTGCAGGGACTCATAAATTAGCCCCCTCAGCTAAATGTTACTGTGCAGGCTCCTAAAGGAGCCTATACACCATTTTTAAAATCTAGGAAGGACTAATTTAGAAGCATGTACAGTAAGAAGAGCACTCTGGGCGAGACTGCGAGGATACGTTGAGAAAACGGGACCAAGAAGAATAAGTACTGTGCTGCCTTTGTTACTTCGCCTTAGTCCCGTTTTCGCGCTGTTTCCTCGCACTACGAACTGGCTCCTCAAGACAGCCTTCTGTTCTAGATTTACTGTATAGGCTCCTAAAGGAGCCTTAACAGCAGTTCTAGCTAAGAGGGGCCACACTTAGTATGATATTCTCAAAGGAGTTAACAGTACAAGCTAACCACTGGCTTCAGTTGGTAGTACAACACGCACTTACCGATCAGAGATCATGTCTGCCCAAGTACATAACGCATGAATCGAGGGAGCACACGGCCACTCTCCACTTCCGTACAATCACATAATCTTGTTTTATTTAATTTAAGATGTAATAATATCGCACACTAAAACCGAATTTCGTTGTGATAGCGTCACTCGCAATTTTCTCTAAAAACGTTCAGTTTTGCTTTAAGTGATGAAGTAATGTAAATGAGAAGCGCTTTTCTTCGACGGCCGACAGGCGTTATAGCATCCGAATACTTGAGCAACCGCATCGATTCGAAACAGAATAATCGCTACCGAAAATCGATCTCGGTAATCAGATGCGAATGAAAGACGTCGAAGAAGGCGTCTGTTCGAAGAAATGGATTTCACTTTTGTCGACGTTCTGAACAAGAGCTTGATTGAATTTCTGAGCCCTGACAGCCGACGAGCTTCAAACCTTTTGCGATGAGCAGATGCCTGCGCAAAGTGGTAGGCTGGTCGAGATTCGAAAGGTGAAAGCGAACCACTGCAGCACTGAAAAGTTGAAGTGTTTTAGAGCTACCGAATCCTTTTTCATGACAGTCATGATTACAATTGAGGGCTGCAGGAGTCAGAGACTAAACCTGCATGCGAATTCACTGCTCCAAAGAAAGTTGATACCCCACAGAAAGAAAGAGGAAAAAAACAACGAAAGAAAGAATCTCCCCGGGATATACAAGGAGGTTGCCAACAATCAGAAAGAAAGAAATAAAAAATAAAAGAAAAAATAAAGAGAAACTTTGAAGAGAGAGAAGGAAAGGAAGAGAGAAAGAGTCCGAGACCCGGGATATATAGGGAAGTAGCAGACAATCGGGGAATAACAATTAGCAATGACGAAACAACGCTGAAGGCATTCATTGCGGCCTCGGTCCACGTCTGACAAAGATCGACGCAATCTGGCTCATCAGGCCAGTGCACGCGAACCCTCATCAGAAAAGTCTCGAAGAAGGAGGCGAGGCGTAACAGAGTGCTCACCTCAATGCCGCATCGAATCCCGCGGCGACACTAATCTGTTGACACCCGCGCTCCGTAACAAGCAGCCACGCTGATTGGCTGGTCGGACAGAGCTGCAGTCTCCGAAGGGAACACGCGGGAACAACAACTGGAATTCAATCAGCATTCTCCCAGAGCCGCGATGTCTTGGCAAGTATTGGCGCCTTTGTGCTTACCTCTTAACCTCGCGGCAAGCGGCTTTTGATATATAGTACTTTCCGTGGGATAGGATAGCTAACGTCAGTTCCTGACAACTGTGTCGCGTAGAGATGCTTTAAAAGTAAAACGGAGCACGTGAGCTGTGGCTTAACTTACGCAAAAATGAATTCCAGCACGGTTCATCAGATAAGTGTTTTTTTTTTTATTCTTATAAGGAAACATGTCAGAAGACTGGGCTATCATTTACGTATAAAAATAATGAACCACTTTTCGCGATGGAGTGCACTGGCAATAATTTTTTGCGTAGCTTGGCCACAGCTCACTTGCTCCGCTTTACTTTTGAAGCACCTGTACAGTGTTTATATATTACCGCAACTCCAGGAATGCAGAAGAAATGAAATTTGCCTTCGTCAGCTTTAAAACAATTGAGACTGTTCCTCTAGCACTAAATTTACAGGGACCAGGTGCACATGTACACCGATGATTCAACCATAGCGTCAAATTCTGGCAGTGCGGTGGAAATACCAGCTTGAGGAATAACCATGCGAATCAAGCTGTCCCATGTCACTACGCCTATGGCGGCAGTACGTGTGGCTATGCGTGTGGTGCCCTAGAGTATACATCGCATTCCAGAGACCCAGTCAATGGGCAGTGTTTTCCGAATCGAAACCACCCTTACAGAGCGTGCAATCAGTCCTTCGACGATGCATGAACTGATAACGTACGAGATTGTGAAGCTTCTTCACCACGTCACAGAAAGAGGCCACATAAGATCAATTTTCAGTGACAGCAAACGGCAGCGGTCACTTCGAAAACGCTGCACCGCTCTTATCGCGCACGCGGCAGTTATTGTTGGCTCACCTGTCCTTCTCCGGAGCTTTCAATGCCTGCACTGTTCGCTTTTCTTGAGCAACTCCCTCCTCCGCTATTTACTTTGGCCTTTGAGCTTTCTGCAACACTCATTACGCTATAGCGATGCCGCCACCGCAGTCGTCGGTGTGTGCACTCTTGCGAAACATCAAGGCCCATTCTTTTGTCGCTCTCAAAGGAATTTCGGAAAGCTGCTGCAGCACTCTTTACTTCCTTTCCTCCTAGATTTTCCTTTCTACCATTGCCTATTACTGCGCTGCGGCCAACGTGAAAAGATTGGTCGCTGTGAGTTTACTTGCCTTCACCGTCATCAGAGAAACGCTTACTCTAAAGGGTTCTCTTTGAAGCTGGCGAAGGAAAGCTACGTCGCTGTAGCTATGGCAGTGAGTTTAAAGCGTAAAGCTACTGTCGGTTATTGTTTCTTGGAAACCTTGATTGATTTGTGGGGTTTAACGTCCCAAAACCACTATATGATTATGAGAGACGCCGTAGTGGAGGGCTCCGGAAATTTCGTTCTTGGAAACCTTGGTAGCCTTCTTTTTCGCGGCGGCAATACCTCATTCGCAGGAATGTGCACACAGTTAAGCGAAGTTACCTGTTTACACTCAATAACACGTCGCTTCAGGAACGGATCGTTCGTATGTAAATTGGAATTTTCGAAAAGTTTAATATATGGTGAAAAATTCAAAACAGCGCCGCTAATTAGGCGCAGACCTTGAGCTAAGGTCTCCACGGACGGGCTAGATGAAATCAACGCGCCTTGCACCTCCGCTTCAGCCCGGCCGCGATTTCTTTCGGGGTTAAGTGTAAGCGTTGAACGCAGTGCAAGAAGGCGAGGCAGGCGAGCGTCGCAGAGCTATTCTATGCGCGAGGCCGACGCTTGGGCCATGGTTGCCACCTCATAAAGTGTGAAGGCATTGATAAAATTACACTTGTATCGTGTAGACGTCAAACGGGTTGTAGGCGTAGCAACGGCGCGCTGATTAACCAAATCGTCAAGTCCACGGTCAAGATGCGTTACTTCACTTTACCGCTCCTTGATCGACACCCCACCTCGCCGACCTAGAGGTCTCTTACAGAAAAGTGTGTGATACAAGACGCGCATTTGTAGAGTCTCCTGAATCTGTAATATTGACCTTTCTTGTAAGTATACTATTAGTCTAATGTTCGTAAGTGCACGTAATAATTGTCAAAGACCGGAAAGAAAAACAAACAAAATAGACGCTGGCGCAGTGGACAGACATCCAATGTTGAGGACCGGAGACAGCAGGCTCGACTCCACAGACGAAACCTTTTGTAACACGATAGTGTTTAATGCCGGGATCCACCACAGCTCCGCTGACGTATTTCCGTCACGGATATGACGTTTAAATATATACTGACACATTACGTAGAAAAAAAAATTGAACAATTTCTGTCACGGGGCGTCGAACCAGTGACCTCTTAACCCGCAGCGCCGACTACTAGGACACGGGAACGTATACGTTGTAGAGACTGCTAACAGCAAGCTATTTATATGCACCATATACCGTTTAGCGGTCCTCAGAGCTCCACAACTTCAGCGCGTTTGGTCATCAGTATCGAGATGGCACGAGGGTGTCGCATCGGGCGCGCTCTAAAGTGCCAACCACTGGCACGCGTTCGCTCGCGCCTACGCGTCAAAAGCGTCAAATGCGCCTCTCGGCGTCGGCTTCGGAGGAGAATACGCGAGCAGGCGCGAGGGATCAAGCCGGGCTTGATATTTCGCCTCGCGTACGCTACGTCACCACGCGTACAGCGGCGCCAACCAACCAGAGGCCGCGCGCCAACCAACCAGAGGCCGCGATGACTCCGAATGCTGTGCCTAATAGCCGCCGCTTCGAAGGCACAGCCGAGTGCTGAAAGCAAGCATGAAAACTACTCCTAACGTTCCTGAATGACCGCTTCGTAATCTAGAACGACAACGAAACGACGAACGACTGCGAGTGCTACCAGCGTGACGCGGTTTCGTGCCGAGTTCGAGCGACGCCGACAAATCCAGCGAATGCCGGCCGGCTATGCTAGCGCCGGACCCCTCTGCGATCGTCGGCCGAGCGAAAGGAGCATGTCGGTGTTCTTGTGCTTTCATCTGTGACTTTCTGTGCTAAAAACGAGTGCGAACATACTTCGGAGGTTCGAAGGTTTGAGCGTGAGCCCTCGCCTACCGCGGAGGCAATTCAGATCGGTGTCATCTGCATCCAGCGCAGGCCTCTACCATCTAGTTCGTATGAACCAGCACATGCGAGGCACATCGGCTGAAAAAAACTCTACGGTAGTTTCCGTCGCTACATAGACACCATATACGACGACCGAAATATCGCGTAGGTCATACGGAGGAGTTTTTATCTGCACTGTGTTTGTGTTTGTTTTCAACATCAATATTCATCATCGCTGAAAGCGAACCTTGCACTAGCCAACACATTTCCGTGATGTGAAAACGTACGTACTTATATAAGTGTATTCGCGAATTGTATGACGCGGAAACATTCGTTGGCTTCGGTGCTAATCGTTTTTGTGTGTTGCCAAGCTAATCATAAGCGTGCGCTGGTTGGTAGCAGTGAGATGCGACTTCGTGTCGGGTACCAGCGACGCTGACACACTGGGCTGTCAGCGGTCTCATTTCCATTCACGTACAAGACAGAAACTCGAGCGTGCGTCGCTGTGGTGATCGAAAAAGAAAGTTGCATGATTAAGTGCTGCTGGTATTGCCTGCTATTTCACTTCTCGCTTCTTCTGCTTCTGTGCTACGCTCAGTAGCACATACGTTGTTTGGAGGCATTCTAACACACACATTCTTAATTTGTAGTTCATTCTGATACTCATAGCTATAGGCATACAATGGCGCTTCTCTGTCATTTTACAGTTTACTATAACATAACGCGCGATCTGTTTACAGCTGGACAGATAACTGAAAACCTTGTGAGAAGCACCTGATTTGAAATCAGCTGCACGATGACACGATTGTGGGAAGAGAAGATCACCACATGTATGCACAGAATGAATGAAGGTACACTAGTATGGTACTGCACTTTGTGTAGAAGAAATGCAAAAAGTACCTCATGTGACTTATGAGTCCTTTCAGAGCTGTGCTTGTATTTATCTGTGCCTCCAGACTGTAATGAGCTCAATATATTCGATGGTTCTGAACATTGAATATTTGTATGTGTTTCCAAGGAGTCCTTCATTTCTGTTCGGTTTTTTAGTATATGCATTAACTTGGATTATATATACGCATTCACTTAAGCATATTCTGTGTAGTTCTGTTGGAAAACTTGCCAAAACTTCTGTACGGTGCTCTGGTGCAATCCTTTGATCAGTATCTGTCCCATCAAAAATTTTTGGCATGCTTTATTGCATTATAGTGTATTTTGACAATTAATGACATGCTAAAGCCACAGTGCTTGGCTGTAATCTCAAAACCAATGTCTGTCTCATCAAGAAGTGTCAGATGCATTTTGTAGATGTTAAAGGATATTTAAACTACCAGCAAAGTGCTGAAGTCTTCAACACAGCACTGATCCGCAATCACCACCCAGCTTAGAAGTCATTTGTAGAGTTCTCTAACACGTTCAAATAAAGTTATCAAACACTGGATTGATCTACTTGGTTTGATTCCTAATCCCAGTGTGTCTGACTTTTTGGAGGCACTTGTATTATAATAATGTCCTATTTCTCTCATTTATTACAGGGGTGCACTCAAGGGTAGTGATATTTGTTTACCTTGGCACACTTAATGTGATATTACTGTTTATATTCTTTCATTTTGTATATATGTATGCCACTTTTGCAGTAGCCTCACAGTGAGCAGCTGTATTTGAAAATAAATAAATATACCATCCGAAAGTGTTCAACGCTGTGCTCGGTTCCAATCTAGTCGCTAATATCTGTTGCATCGTGATGTGTCGGGTATATTTATTGCATTGGAGAACATTTTGGCTGCCTTCCATGCAGGGTTCAGTTCCAGTATTATGACTGATATCTGTGACTTCATGAAGAGTTAGACGCGGTTTGTCGTTTTAGAGAATACTTTAACTACTGACAACATCCAGAAGTCTTTCCTACAAGGTTCAGTTGCAGCCCTATGGCCAATATCTGTCTTATTATGAAAACTTCAAGTACAGTTAGTTGCATTAGAGCATATTTTGACTACAAAAAATGCCCAGAGGCATTCTACGTAGCGTTTGGTTCCATTCTTATGACAGTATCTGTTGTATCATTAAGAGCTAGATGCGGTTTCTTGCATGACAGGATATTTCCAATACGCTTATCATTCAAAGCCCTCTGAACAGGGCACAATTACAGCCTCATGACCTAAATCCGTCACATCATGAAGAGTAGGGTGTGCGTTGTTTCGGCTGCAGACAACGTTCATTTTGGCTGCAGGCCATTTCGGCTGCAGACAACGTTCAAAAGCCTTCTATACAGGGTTCACTTCCAATATTATGACTGATAACATTGACTTTATGAACAGTTGGGTGCGGTTTATCATTTTAGAGAATAATTTGACTAAAGAGAACGTCCAGAAGTCTTCCATACAGGGTTCCGTTCCAATATTATGACTGATATCTGTGACTTCATGAACAGTTCGGTGTCGTTTGTCGTTTTAGAGAATACTTTGACTAAAGATAACATTCAGAAGTCTTCCTTACAGGTTTCAGTTCTATAATTATGACCGATATCTGTGACTTCATGAACAATTGGGTGTCGTTTGTCGTTTTAGAGAATACTTTGACTAAAGACAACGTCCACAAGTCTTGTATTGAGCTTTCAGTTCTAATATTATGACCGATATCTGTCACTTCATGAACAGTTGGGTGTCGTCTGTCGTTCTAGAGAATACTTTGACTAAAGACAACCTCCAGAAGTCTTGTATTAACGTTTTAGTTCTAATATTATGACCGATATCTGTGACTTCATGAACAATTGGGTGTCGTTTGTCGTTTTAGAGAATACTTTGACTAAAGACAACGTCTAGAAGTCTTGTATTAAGGTTTCAATTCTAATATTATGACCGATATCTGTCACTTCATGAACAGTTGGGTGTCGTCTGTCGTTCTAGAGAATACTTTGACTAAAGACAACGTCCACAAGTCTTGTATTGAGCTTTCAGTTCTAATATTATGACCGATATCTGTCACTTCATGAACAGTTGGGTGTCGTCTGTGGTTCTAGGGAATACTTTGACTAAAGACAACGTCCAGAAGTCTTGTATTGAGGTTTCAGTTATAATATTATGACCGATATCTGTCACTTCATGAACAGTTGTGTGTCGTCTGTCGTTCAAGAGAATACTTTGACTAAAGACAACGTCCAGAAGTCTTGTATTAAGGTTTCAGTTATAATATTATGACCGATATCTGTCATTTCATGAACAGTTGGGTGTCGTCTGTCGTTCTAGAGAATACTTTGACTAAAGACAACGTCCAGAAGTCTTGTATTAACGTTTTAGTTCTAATATTATGACCGATATCTGTCACTTCATGAACAGTTGGGTGTTGTCTGTCGTTCTAGAGAATACTTTGACTAAAGACAACGTTCAGAAGTCTTGTATTGAGGTTTCAGTTCTAATATTATGACCGATATCTGTCACTTCATGAACAGTTGGGTGTCGTCTGTCGTTTTAGAGAATACTTTAACTACAGACAACATCCAGAAGTCTTTCCTACAAGGTTCAGTTGCAGCCCTATGGCCAATATCTGTCTTATTATGAAAACTTCAAGTACAGTTAGTTGCATTA
The DNA here is from genome assembly GCF_013339725.1 of Rhipicephalus microplus. Lineage (NCBI taxonomy): Eukaryota > Metazoa > Arthropoda > Arachnida > Ixodida > Ixodidae > Rhipicephalus > Rhipicephalus microplus. The sequence continues at coordinate 161,199,782 of NC_051171.1, read as the reverse complement.
GAGCATATTTTGACTACAAAAAATGCCCAGAGGCATTCTACGTAGTGCTTGGTTCCATTCTTATGGCAGTATCTGTTGTATCATTAAGAGCCAGATGCGGTTTCTTGCATGACAGGATATTTCCAATGCGCTTATCATTCAAAGCCCTCTGAACAGGGCACAATTACAGCCTCATGACCTAAATCCGTCACCTCATGAAGAGTAGGGTGTGCGTTGTTTCGGCTGCAGACAACGTTCAAAAGCCTTCTATACAGGGTTCACTTCCAATATTATGACTGATAACATTGACTTTATGAACAGTTGGGTGCGGTTTGTCATTTTAGAGAATAATTTGATTAAAGAGAACGTGCAGAAGTCTTCCATACAGGGTTCCGTTCCAATATTATGACTGATATCTGTGACTTCATGAACAGTTCGGTGTCGTTTGTCGTTTTAGAGAATACTTTGACTAAAGATAACATTCAGAAGTCTTCCTTACAGGTTTCAGTTCTATAATTATGACCGATATCTGTGACTTCATGAACAATTGGGTGTCGTTTGTCGTTTTAGAGAATACTTTGACTAAAGACAACGTCCAGAAGTCTTGTATTGAGGTTTTAGTTCTAATATTATGACCGATATCTGTCACTTCATGAACAGTTGGGTGTCGTCTGTCGTTCTAGAGAATACTTTGACTAAAGACAACGTTCAGAAGTCTTGTATTGAGGTTTTAGTTCTAATATTATGACCGATATCTGTCACTTCATGAACAGCTGGGTGTCGTCTGTCGTTCTAGAGAATACTTTGACTAAAGACAACGTTCAGAAGTCTTGTATTGAGGTTTCAGTTCTAATATTATGACCGATATCTGTCACTTCATGAACAGTTGGGTGTCGTCTGTCGTTTTAGAGAATACTTTGACTAAAGACAACGTCCAGAAGTCTTCCAGTGCAAGGTTCAGTTGAAATATTCTGACCAATATCTGTCACATCATGAAGTGTCAGGCACAGTTAGTTGCATTAGAGCACATTTCAGCTATGGAAAATGCCCGAAGGCATTCTACGCAGTATTTGGTTCCTATCTTATGACCAATATCTCTTGTGTCAATAAGAACCGGGTGTGCTTTGTTGCATTAGAGGATATTTCGAACACACACATCAACCGAAAGCCTGCTACTCTGGCCTCAATTGTAGTCTTATGACTGACTTAAATCTCTCAGATCATGAAGTTGCAGGCGTGATTATTAAGTTGACTGATATAAAATATGTTGTGTAAATATACTGAAGGTACCAGCATATACAAGATATTGTTAGTAACTTTGGTAGTGCAGGTATAGAAACCCGGTGGTTTGTAAACCTGATCAGGAAGGCAGCCACGCCTCATTCACCGCAGAGAGGAGGAGGGGAGCTCAATGTCAATTCCATATATTAACATAATAGGGAGGGGGTGCTAAGTCAGCCCTGGGGAGGGGCACTGGGACAAACTTTTGCCCCCCCCCCCCCCCCTTAAGGAGAGCCCTGCACACGCCTATGATAGCCGTACAGTATGCTAGACGCGAATGTTCATTCGCGGGAGCGGCACACGCACCGATGTTGATTTCTGGTGCTACCGCTGTAGTTACTTTGGGCACTGAAATGTCAATTACCTCTAAAATAGTCTAAACTGTGGTGGTTGAAGCACTATCAACTTGTTAACGTGTTCTCATATCCTCTGAAACATACATTCCCGCTCCAGTTGAGAACGTGCCGTTCTGTGCTGAACTTGGACAGTTCCAAGCCAAAAGATCAAGCAACATTGCGCATCGGCCTTGGACGCGTGGGCGTCAACGTGGTCGACGCGTGCCAGTAGTTGCACGCCCTTTTCCTCCACAGGCGCGACTAGACGCTTTTGACGCGTAGGCGCAAGCATACGCGTGCCAGTGGTTGGCACTTAAAGGTCGTCGCCTCTAGCGTTTCGATGAGCGCCGCTTCCACGAAGCGTGGTCTCTCCTGCGCACGCGCTTACCAGATTCGTGATTTGGGAGAGCACGAAGGTCACTTCGCTCGCTGCTGTGGCTGCGTGCGTTTACGAAAGGAGCTCGCTGCTGAGTATACACAAATGAGCATACACAATGGTCATCTCGTGCATGGTTTCTGCTTGAGGTGCGAGCTGCAATTCTCGAGCTGCTTGTCGTTCATCGCGTGAGTTTGCATATAGGTTGTTGTATCATTCCTTCGCCCTTGTGGCGAAACAATGCACAAACAGCACTCAACTACATCTGCGAAGTCACATTTCACTATCGTGTTATACCAATTCTTAAAAAAGAGGGATCAGCCATGTTTTTTGCCATTATAGTTTTTCTTTGCATCTGATCGTACGCATTTTTTGACGTCATCTCAATGACGGAAATACGCCACTGAAGTCCTGGTGGACCAACGCATGAAACACTTGCGTGTTAAACAAAAAGAAAAAAGTGCTCAATTGAGGTCATGACGCACGGGTGACGTAACCACTTACCCCAGTCCCACCCACCCACCATGCTTATTGACCAGCACGATCCTTGGAAAGAAGGAATAGAAAAAAATGGCAGCATATCCAAGGAGTGAATGATGGATAGTGGGGCGAAGCATCCGTCCGTCCATTCGCTCTTGCTTCCGTCCATCCATGCGTGCGTCTGTGTGGGCACCCGTGCGGCCATCCGCCCATCCGCGCGTGCGTCTGCACGTTCATCTTTGCGTCCGTCCCTGCTTTCGTGCATGCATCTACTCCTGCGTCCGTCCATCCATCTGTGCAGCCATCCATGCGTCCGTCCATGCATCTGTTTGTGTGTCCGTTCGCCGACCTATTCAACACTCCAAGTACCACCATCTCGCATCTTTTCATCATATATTCCTCATATAGAAGCACCGCCATCTAGCGGACATTCCAAGGACCAAACGAGAGGAGGCACACACACACTTTCTTACGGCTTGCGCTTCGGGTCCACTTCCCACCTTTAACCACCTCGAGTTCATGGTATATACTAGTTCACTGTATTTCACGGGATGCGGCCCAACGCTCGCTAAACCTTTTTAAAACTTGGGAGGTTACGCCCAGCGAGTATAACGTAGCAACCCTTTCTTGTCTTCTGTGCGTTGTTGAACAATAAAAAATAGGCAGCGTGCGCGTTAACTAAAAGCCGAGTGCTCCTGTCTCTCATTCCCCCTTAGCAGCCATTGGCATGTACATTAAGCACTATCTTTTATTGTTCAACAACGCACAGAAGAAATCTCTCACCGGCACCACCTTGGAGGTCAAAATGTCATACTTGTTACACACTACTACACCGGCTACGAGGGATGAACGGGTGCCGCTATAAGGAGCTTCGCCCCTAAAAGAAAGCACAGCAGGCGACAAATTTCCGTAACTCTACTATTACTTAAACAATTCTAAAAAAGTAACACTGCGCTCAATTCGTGCGGCTATAAACTCCTTTAGTGACTGAGCCATTCGATGGGGACTTGAAAAAGTCTAGCAGGGACCCTTAACTAACAAAAAAAGTTTTATCGTAAATGTTTGCCAACTCGCCCAAACCTTTTTAAGCGATATTTGTTCGAGCAATCACCTATACAACGCGGGGCGCACTCCGCCGCCCGAGAGCAAGCGCGCCTGCAGCGGCTGCTCGTCGTTCTGAGCAGCGCGGACAGAGGTTGTGACACCGACTTCTCTCTCCTTCGTGGCCGACTGGCGGCGATGGCTTTCCCGCTCTCCCGGGCGAAATATGTCCGGCAAACAGCCATCACGCATGTCCGAGTGCAGCCAGGGCACCCATTTCCGGCAGCGCTGCAGCGAAGAACGCTTGGCGCCCGCTTCCGACGCGGCACGTGTGCTTCCCAGTCGGGGTCGTGTCCCGCTGCATCCGCGATTCCCTCCCGTCACCCAATGAGTGTTCTCGTCTCTCATTTTCCCTTTCACTCCCCCGCATTCCTCAGTTGATTCTGCATCTTCTCGCATTTGTTTCTTGATTTCCATCTTTCACGATTTATTCGGCTCTTATTTTCCTCTTCTATACGCCCCCCCCCCCCTCTTCCTTCAAGGTGGCACTTTTCCTCCGGTTAGCTGCTTTTTACCTATATGCCTCTTTTTGTCTGATCCATTTGTTCCGACATTTCAGGCAATCAAGTACACTTCAATAGGTCACCTAAATATTCTACAGCGTAATTAGCCTCGTCCAGGAGCCATTTCGTAAGTGTTTCTCTTTTACTACGATTACTACATAAACGTACTAAAAAACAAAAGGACACAGGTAAACTAAAGATTCTCCTGTTCTTTTTCTTGATCAGTACTGATCGAATAACTTCTCAGAATAAAATTTATCAATACACTGCAGCAACAAAAAGCTCACCTGCAGTGCTGGTCAATTTGTAATCATGCTCGAACAGACAGACAGACAGACAGACAGACAGACAGACAGACAGACAGACAGACAGACAGACAGACAGACAGACAGACAGACAGACAGACAGACAGACAGACAGACAGACAGACAGACAGACGGCTGATTTCACACTATTACACAAAGGCCAAGCGAAAAAAATCACAGCATATCCACGGACTGAATGATAAGTGGGGCGAAGCGCCCGCCCGTACGTCCTTGCATCCATTCGTCCAACCATGGGTCGATCTGTCCGTCCGTGCGTCTGTCTGTGTGCATGTCCGTCTGTCTAGCCAACACTTCAACTACCACCATCTCGCATCTTTTCATCATATATTGATTATATACATGTACCGCCATCTGGCAGACTTAATTTCCAAGAACTAAACTCCCCTGTGGCACATACTTGAGAGAGGTGGTAACTACCATGGCCTCCGAAATCGCGGGCACGCGGCGGGTTTCGCGCCCACAATCTCGGAGGCCATGTTACTATAGAGGACGATCGAGTGACGCCTTAAGGAGCTTCGGCTCTAAAGAAACTACACCATCTCTCACAAAAGCAAAGCATCAGTAGCGTGCGAAGCAGTGCGTAGGTCGACTTCAAGTTCCGTTCCTACACGGGCACCTTGCCCGATATTAACACGACCTTGCAAGTGGATCGCACCATGAATTTCCTGTAGTTTCTGTTGCTGTTACTCGTCCCGAACTCTCGTTGGAGCACGCTACGCGGATTCAACGCCACGTCACGCCGGATCACGTGGGTTCATCGCGCATCTGCAGAACTCGTTCCCCGACGGCATCATGTGATTGCTGAGAGATAGTAAGGGCGAAAGGCCACAGCCTCTTACACAGCCACTTACGCAGACCCGAACGCGCTGGTGCATACCAGAGCGTGCCGACTAGGAGACAGCGCTTTGGTTGATCGCGCTTCTGCAGAATGTCGTCCCTCAATGTCATCACATATCAGATAGAGTATAAAGGGGAGAGGCTACGGCGTCTCACCCTGCCCCGTAGACAGGTCTGAACGCGCTAGCACGTGAATGCGTTCTGGCAGTGCTTGGGACAGCTGTTGCGCATATACGCAGTAAGGATGGTCACGCCGCACAAATGATTGAGCACGACCATAAGCTGCTTCGCATGTCAGAAGCAGTTCTGTCCTTTTCGAGTTGTCAATGTGCTGCAGCTACCGTCAGCCCTCGAGCAGCCACGCAACACGTCTTTACGCCAAAATCTTCACGGTCAGCGAGAGCTCTCCTGCACGGAAGAATGATCTCGAGCGCCAGTCTTAGAGCGAAACCGCTTCTTTATCAGCGGGACCGCACGTGCACGAGAGGAGCCCTCGTGGCCACCTTCAGCTCGGCGTTGCGCCGAATTAATGGCGTACGTGCCGGGGAGCCACGCGTCCTATAGAGTCTAATGTTGTTTGCTCGGACGTTCGTGCGTGGAGAGCGAAGGCTGGGCGCGTAAACGAGGATAACGTGGCACCACTGACGCGCACCCCTGCGCCCGCATCTTCCTTCCTCCTTCATCACGACCGCCTCCGTATTCCAGCTGCACATCTCGGCCACTTGTCGTCGCCTCTCGCCAAGCCCGGGGCCGTGATCCGACTGTGCAGCTTCGAGAGCACGGCCCGAGCGTTAGCGGTGTGATTAAACTCTGAGTGGCAGACCAGTTTAGCTGCTCGAGAAGTCTCGCGGATGTCCGGGTGAAGCAACGCTTCGTGGATCGTCAAGTTGCCCGGCAAAATACTGGCTCGAAACTCTTTTTCTGGTTTGACTTGCTAGCATTTGACCTTGCGTAGGGCTGTGGTGTGTAACACTACAGGCGTCTGCAATGTAGAGTGACGAAAACGGCAGGTAATCCTTGAAGACGAGGTTAAGAAAGAAGCGAAAAGTGTCTTTCAGAGGTGAACGGGATGGTGGCAATATCTTTTCTCGGCAAAATACATCATGAATATAATTTTCGTTGTAGAAAGATCCTAAACAGACTGCTCGTTAGCTATTATGTAGCGACCACTGCATTGTATCAGCAGTTACGTAAAGTTCATTAAGTCACTGCAGAATAAAAAATGCGTTATTTCTGGTTAAGCAAAGTGCAATACGATGTCGCAACCAGAATCGTTTTAGAGGCGAAGCTCTTTACGCTGTGGGTCATATGTCCCGTGTCGTCATAGCCGTCATAGTAGCTAGTTGCATTGCATTGCATTTCAATAAAAACGGACACGCGGAGTCAATGATGACCAGTGGGGCGAAGTGTCCGTCAGTCCATCTGTGCTTCTGTGCTTCCGTAGATCTGTCCGTCCGTGCGCCCATCTGTGCACGCGCCCGTCCATCGTGGGCCGTGGGTCATATGTCCCGTGTCGTCGTAGTCATCGTAGTAGCCAGTTGCATAGCATTGTATGTCAATAAAAACGATGCCACAGCATATCTACGGAGTGAATAATGATAAGTGGGGCGAGGCGTCCGTCCGTCCGCAAGTGCTTCCATGCGTCCGTCAATCCGTTCGTCCGTGCGTTTGTCCGCGCGTCCGTCTGTCTGTTTGTCTGTCTGTCCGTCCAGCCGCGCTTGCGTCCGTTCGTGCGTCCGTCTATCCGTCCGTGCGTCTCCCTGCGGAGAGCTTCGCCCCACTTGTCATCATTCACCTCGTAGATATGCTAGAATTTTTGTAGTACATCTCTGGTCGTAGTAACCTTAGTATTTAGAAACGCTTAATAAATCTATAATCATAAAGTCAATCTCTTCGAATGTCATCACCACGCAATCGCGGCCACATAAGGTCACCGTCGGGCCTTGTCGCTATTGCATGCACACATCAGGCTCGCTTCATACCTTCGCTGCTGGAGTGAACAAGACCTGCAAGGCTACTTCTGTTATTACCGTATATACTTCTCTTATTACAGTATACAATACACATGCGCTGCATGACTGCCGACGAGATCATGTACACTAACCCGACAGTAGATAGCAGTTTGCAGAAACCACCACGGAAAACCACTGTCCCAGTTCACCGGTGATAATCAATCGCTCATCCAGCGCGCGCGCGTGTGTGTGTGTCACGTCTCAATAGGGCACCTTACACGTCGTACGTTCACTGCCAAGATCACAAAAGGTTGTTTCCAGTAAGCAACATAAAGGGACGTGAAAATTTCGTCAGTTACATGTTTGTTTATTGTTTTCTTTCTTCCCTTACTTAAATTCTCAACAGCCTAACTTTTGCGGAGCTAAATCAATGGCGAACAAGCAAGGGCTATTTCAATCATTCTGAGCAGCAGCTACTGACGTGGTTACGACAAACCCTTTATAGCTCGAATGTTTTATCACGCGTGCGCACTTCGTCACGCATACGTTTCTTTGATGTGCACAGGTTAAGCGCAAAGGTTCCTGCCCTTTCATTATACGCTTAGAACGCAACGAGCGCTAACCATGCCCGCCTTTTCCCACCGTTTCTCGGTAGTATTCGCGCATGCCAATAGATTAAATATAAACCTTCACGCCGCACTAGCCTATTTCGCCAAATTTTATCGCTGAAAGCGCGCGTTTTACGACTGAAGTTCACCGGGACCGAAAAGAAAAAAAAATCGTACAAAACGGTTCACCCATAGCAACGCCTAAATATTTCAAAACTCGCTTTCGAGTGCCTCGGCCGATGAAACACTTACCCAATGGCTTTCGTCAGCAGAGCGTGAAAAGGGCAGAATGATGAGAGACGCTGACGCCCCTCCACTTCCTTCACATTTCGATTGTTACCCGAGCCTTCTTCATTTCTCTATTTATTCTTTCTTTCAGCCGTTGCGTCGTTCAGGCGCATCTAAACTCGCGCAACAGCTGAATTGGAGCGTCTTGGCTTAAGCAGATATTATTGAAGCATATACAAGGGAATATCGCAGGGCCAGACGAAAAGCTTGGCACGCTACAGTTGCAGGAAAACGTAAGCACATATACTTGCGCTAAGGGTAGTCGCGAGCAGCTAGTTGAAACGAGTGAAAGCTATATATGAGAACGGTTTCCTTTCTTTCTTTCTTTCTTTCTTTCTTTCTTTCTTTCTTTCTTTCTTTCTTTCTTTCTTTCTTTCTTTCTTTCTTTCTTTCTTTCTTTCTTTCTTTCTTTCTTTCTTTCTTTCTTTCTTTCTTTCTTTCTCTTTCTTTCTTTCCTTCTTTCTTTCTTTTAAACAACTATATATGTGCAAAAGAACTTGTAATATCCACAAAAGAAAGGATATGAAACTCGTTTCTCCAAATATGCCTTTTCCGTGTAATCAGGTATGTTCCAAATTTGTTAATTAATCTGGAATAACTATATCATCTCACGGTTTAAACCATCTTGGTAATGCATATCCAACCATAACTAAATCTCTGGGTCTCTCAGCGAGCTCTTTTAATTATGAAGTAAAATATGAAAAGTCAAACACAAACCCCCCTCCCTCCACAGCACGCACACAGCACGCACACACACACACACACACACACACACACACAGCACGCACACACACACACACACACACACACACACACACACACACACACACACACACACACACACACGCGGATGGATGAACGAAATGCCGCCACAAAGAAATCGATTTCTCACAACTGATAACGTGATGTCGTTTGCTTCACTTGAACACGAGTAGCATTAGTGTTTACGCGTGACTGCTTCGGCAGGCACGCCACGGTTCGGAGGTTTGTTCGGACTGATGGAAAAAAAAAGCTAAAAAGCAAACAAATCTCGCACCGCAGTACTTGGTCTTTCATAAAGCTACGTACTGATTCTTCGATTCATTAAAAAATACTAGATAGAAAAAATATAAATATACCAACAATTAAGGCCAGTCTCGAGCACGACCAGAGATCAAATTTGCTCGCGATGAGAAAAGAAATATAAATAAAATAGCAGACGTGTTTTATGTAAACTAGGCTCCACAGCACTGTATCGCGCACGAGCAACTTCGGAAACTTCGCGCACATAATAAAGAGGTTTTCTTTTTTTTTCCCTGCGACCTCATGAAGAAGCACGCTGCTACTGAAATGCGCATTCCAGAAAAAAGATCTAAAAGAAAGAGCCCACTATAACATTGCTTTACTGCCGGCGGTATAAACGAAAGGCGTCATGAATATTCGCGCTGTCCACCACACTCCCGACTGGTCATCGACGCGGCCGGCCTGCTTGGTCGTTTTGCCACTTCGGCGTGCTACACAGTCAAAGAGTTTGCTTATCTTTCTCGTAATTAAAGCACCTCTAAACAGTCTCTAAAAAAAACGGGCATTTAATATTCTCCGAGTGTTTCCAGTTCTCGAGGCACAAATCGTGACGTCAGCTGTTTGTTGCCGTTACTTCCGAATAAAATAAGCTCTCGAATGGTCAATATACGATAAATATCTGTAGTGAAATGCAACCTAGAGCAGCTGTTTGGGCTTGTTAGTTTGAAACGATACAGGGTGAAAGCGCATAAGATGATGCTTTAATCATAGGCTGCGGGAGCATCGTTACAACGTGTCCGAGATGAGAGGAGGGCTTTCAGAGTCACGCTGTCGATCTTGCACTGTTATGACAACATGTGACCCGATTTACAATGATAGTCCAGTTGTGAGCAGAAGTAGGAATGGGCCGACCCGGGTGAACATTGAGGATGAGTTAATTGATAGATTAGGTCACGCATGTGTTTCCAAACCGCCGGTTGCTCTTTCTAGGAATCAGTTATGTTTCTTATGTCGGGATATGAATTTTGTACAGACGGTGTACACGTGATGTGTCACAGTTTTTTTCTTCAGCTATATACGTGGCTGATTGTCTCAATATGAAATACTGTTGCAAGTCAGCGAAACAAAAAAATCAGTGCTTGTGTATGTCAAGCTTCATCTGTGTCTTCCTTTGACGCTCTTTCACCCAGTACTACCTAAAGGTAGTGCATAGTCACGTGTAATAGTTAGGGCATTACAACCAAGGGAAAATATACGCTGCCATCACTGATAAAAGAACCCGGTACGTCGATCATCGCGTCAAACGTGGCAGCCAGTGCCTCAAGTAAAGTCGCCGTGTGCAGCAATACCTCTCAGGCTGAAGCGGGTCGCAGTACCTGCACAGGGCCTTCAATTCCGACACAACATCCTAATGCTCAGTATCTCTAGTGGCAGTTATAGCTCACCTGACTGGAAATAAGAAGTTCCTTACACAAGTACGCACAGCGTGACTGTAAGGAGTAATACCCTGCGAAGGAAAAAAAAAAAGAAGGGCTGGTAAATGAATGCTCCAATTGATTAAGTCCGTAAGTTTCTCTGAAGATTGGAGTGGGTCGCAGAGCTTGAAACCTTGCGCAACAGTCGAGCTCTCTCCCTAACGCTTGCGGCAGTCTTCAATTACAGCACTTAATTACGTGGCAATCACTCAGTTTTGATCGCGCAGCAGTCAGAGCTTTGAGAGAAACTCGCTTGGCAACGACCATGATAAAGCTTGGTGGCAAAATTCACCAAGACTTGAAAAAAATATCGAACTTCACTTTTCGAGGCCCGTATACCATGGCCCGTAGCTGCCACTTGTTCAACAAAAGGCCATCGCCCTCGCCTAATTCACCTTACTCTATCTCTTCATTTCATGTTGGCGAGTGCCTGTTTGCTGTATCTTACCATACTGTGTAGTGTACTCACACGCAATGTGGTTTCAATATTAATGATATTGAAAAAGAAGACATACTTGCCTTTGCCACGCTTGGAGTACGCAGTCAGTACACCTGAAAAAGGGACAATAAAAGCCTCTTAATATACTCTTTTAACGCTCATCAAGAACACACAGAACAAAGTCAGAGCAAACGTCAATACAAAGAGTATATAGGATAATTTACGTAAAAAAAGTATGCTAGTAATCTAACCAAGGCACAAGAAAGAGGAGGGGGTGCACGTTGTCTCAGATAACTGGGCATCAGTGTACGTATACTAAGACCGGTTCATATATGAACTCACAACACAAAGCACCCTGTGCTGCTGTGACTCCAGAAGGGTTTGGACCAGTTTCATGGTGATGTACACGTGGTAAAGTGAAGCGCAATTAATGAAACAGAAAAGTGAGACATCCCGATTAAGCGCTCGTCCAGACTGCTTCGCTTTTCTGTCTCGTCTATCGCGCTTCATTTTACCAAGTATGCTGCACCAAGTACGCCGTTTTAAGTTTACGTAAATGCACTATTGTCCAAGACAGCCAAAACAACTGGCCACTATTGCCGTTCACATTATTAATATCTTTTGAGCAAATATCACCGAAAATCATCACTCATTTCCTTTCTTTGGCTAATGATGTCCCGCGCTTCTACTAAAAGGTCTTGGTGTAATTAGTTTTTTTTTACATTTCATTTTGCCTGAGTACAACCTTAGATATTCCAAATCTTGCCCAATTGAAGCATAACCCTTCTCATGCAATGGCCACTCGGGCGTTGAGAAGCCAGCAACTGTTGAGTGGGCACTTTTTTTTTTAGTAAGTATTTTCAAGTATGAAATGCTTTCGTCCTCTCTTTCACACGTCATTTACAGAGATGAGAAATAATTCAACGAGTCGAGGGCTGAGGGAGGCATTCAACTTTCGACATCTTGGATAGTATACGGAACGAAAAACTAACAACTAACTAGTAACAAGAGAACACTCTGCTTTTCCGTCATCTACGCCCTCCAGCCTGACGCTCTGCGCGCCATCAAACATGTTGCCTTACGAACTATAGCTTGCGCACACAACAGTGTAAGGATAATTTTAAGCACGGATAAGTAGCTTACCTCTCTTGCTTTTGTAAATACAGCATAGAGTCCAACACCACTTTTTTTGTTTGTTTGACGGAATATTGAACGGGATATTCCGGTCACTATTTGATCAGGACGACCCACTGCTTCGTAGATTCCTCATCTTCCTTGTCTGTATCCCAGACACTGATGAATAAAGATGTGACTGTATAACAGAGCACATTAATGTTCACGAAGCCAATATTGGGTACTCGCCACGGTGGTCTAGTGGCTATAGTGCTCAACTGCTAGCCCGAAGATCACGGGATCGAATCCAAGCCGCGGAGGCCAAATTTCCGGTGGAAGCAAAATACTAAAGGCCCGTGCGCTTATTAGATAAATACCCACGTTAAAAAACACGAGGTGTTTAAAAGTTCTAGAGCTCTCAATTACGTTGTCCTTCTTGACAATATTGTTGCTTTCGGGACGTAAAGCACTAACAGCTAACATTGTTGAAATTCACGCGTAGCGTATAAATTAACAAGAGCGGCGACCACCAAATATTAAGACGAAGCTGCCTCGAGGACATTCCTTGGATTACTGGAATTAATTGGAATGCACATACTGACAATATCTGCGGATCAGCGCAGCGGAAACTTGGACTACTGAGACGTAAATTAAGAGGTGCTCCTCCTGAGGTTAAACTTCAGGCGTACAAAACTATTGTTCGGCCTACCTTAGAATACGCTAATATGATCTGGGACCCGCATCACCAATATCAAATAGATAAACTGGAGCGTGTTCAGAGGCTAGCAGCGCGATTTATTTTTTTCCGTTTATGAGAGGAGGCAGTCAATAACAACCCTGCTCACTGAGGTTAAACTTCCTCAACTTGCCATTCGCCGAAAAATCACTCGACTAAAGTTTTTATATCAGCTTTACAACAATAATCTCAATTTAAACTCTTCTCTCTATTTGTGTCCCCCAGGAAGAGTCTCATCAAGAACCAATCACCCACACGTAATTATGCCCTACACACCGAGAATTGACACATTTAAAAACACTTTTCTTGTCAGAACGATTGTCGACTGGAACTGTCTTGCCGCCGATTTCTTTGAGAATGTAGACACAGTTGAATCTTTTGTTGGTAAATTAGAATTGTCATTGTATGATGTAGTTCCCACTCTGTAACAGCCCGACAGGGCTTACAGTATTGTGAATAAATAAATAAATAAATAAATTACACAATGACACCCCCTCCCCCGTCCAACTTCAGCCGAATATGAGTGGCAAGCCTTAACTATCTCGGTTTTTGACATAGCTAAGAGTTTCTGCGCGCAGCTGCGCAAAGAATGGGGACCTTGTTCCAATCCCAGCGCAGCACTCGACGACGGCGGCCTGTCGCGCTCGTGACTCTTATTATAGCTTTCCCGTGCTCTTTTTGTGTCGAAGCACACTCGCACGCCCCGACGCGCACGTCAAGGCGAGTTTGCGCGAAGCACTTAGAGCCCGCGTCAGGCCCCCGTCCGCGGGAACTCGACACGGGACCACTAATGGGCGTCATCAACAGGAGTTAAGGTCGGGCCACGGGGCACGCGGCGAGCACGGGGGACCTCTAACCAGATTATCGGTGCGCGCTCCATCGCGCTGCGAAAGTTCGCCGACGCACCCTTTGGAAAACGTGCGCCTGAGCACCTGTGCGCGCCCTAAGTTCGCGCAGCGCTGCACAGAGGCACATTCTGTTGATGCGCGGTAAAGTAACGGTGCTACGAGAGCCCTACAATAGACATGTCGAATAAAGGTCGAAGCAATTTCGTATGTACCGTGACGATGGAAAGAAACGAGGACAGAGCTGTCAGAGTTTGTTCTCAACGCGCTTCTTGCTTGATTGCAACAAAGAGACGCTATAGTTTCATCCTTGAGTGTATCATCATCATTATCATCATCATCCTTACTACGTCCACTGCAGGACAAAGGCCTCGCCCATGTTCCGCCAGTTAACCCGGTCCTGTGCTTGCTGCTGCCAATTTATACCCGCGAACTTCTTAATCTCATCTGCCCACCTAACCTTCTGTCTCCCCCTAACCCGCTTGCCTTCCCATGGGAATCCAGTTAGCTACCCTTAATGACCAGCGGTTATCCTGTCTACGCGCTACATGCCCGGCCCATTTCCATTTCCTCTTCTTGATTTCAACTATGATATCCTTGAATGTATAGCAGATGACAATAGTCTGTTTATTGCCACCCAGGCTAGAACCCCTTGAAACGTAATGCTAACAAAGGAGCGGGTACATGCCATATAATAATACGCTATTGTTGCCACTTCTTTCCATCGGGACAGTACGTCGTGAGAAAGATGGAGCTTGGCAGCATTTCGCATGACTAAAATGACAAGCACATGTCAATTAGTAAGACCGTGCATACGAGTGCCATACTTAAAAAACAAATTCGTTTATGGTCAGCGGTACGACACGCGATCCAACTTTTTAGTGAGCCACGCCGGCGCCACCGAAGAATTTCTTCAGCATGGATGTGGGAGTGGCGTTGCTAAAACCGGAGTTTGCTCAAATGATGTCTCAACTTAAGACTGATGGATCCTGATAATAAGTGCATGGATTTATACCCCACCGCTGCTGCCACCTCCCTTTCACTTCTTTCTTGCTGTCAATAAGAATAATACTCATCATCATGATAGTCCTGACTGTCCTTATTTTTCTAGGTGTACTGAAGTTAGAGGACCCCGTGAGGCCAAAAAGTCAGAAGCCCTCCACTACGGCGTCCCTTGTAATCATATATATTGTTTTGCTACGTTAAACCGACAACAATCACCAATATTCACTCTGGATCCCAATTCACGCTGGAACCATTTCCAAGACCAGTGAAAAAAAATATCTAGGCCACCAAAAGCTTTTTTTTTTATTTTGCGTCTCTGAGCACTTGACTCATGTGCCATATATCATGTATATATCAGGATGCAACGAATAATATCAATTATTGAGCCGCCATGAGAGCTCCCACATTAAGAGAACGCGACACAATGCTCCGAAGTCTGCGCATATTATCCCGACCTTTCCACTGGAAAAAAAGTATCGCTACCGCGTGTACACTATATCTTACATAAACAAAGGAAAGACGGCTAAGTAGACCGCTGTGGCGGCTCAGCGAATACAGCACCCAGTTGCTGACCCGAAAGACGATGGTTTCGACATTCGGGTCAAATATTAATTCGCCGTAGCCGGAAATTCTCGCTACCGAGATATTGCGACACGTTCAGACACAGATGCGTGCACTGACGATGGCGACACTGCTGTTCAAACGCTATGCAGCTCGTGGCAACTCACAGTGTCGACGCAATATGAAACGGTGCACGCTTTCAGCGACCTAAAGTTTCTTCTAAAAACTAATTTGGACAAGCGGCTGTGACAGCGATGTCTCGTACCGCATGAGCGTGATGGTTATGTATAATTGACAACATATTTGTGCGATGTGTTTTCTCTCCCTCTTTCCACTCTTTTCTCTATCTCTTTCAATCTCCTCCTTCCCACGTGTAGGACAGTATATAAAATCTCCTCCTTCCCACGTGTAGGACAGTATATAAACCAGCTTTCCCGGACTGGTTAACCTTCCTGCCTTTCCTTCTCTATACTATTTCTTATATCTTTTTTTTTAGCGACCGTTGTATAGTGATGCGTACGGACGTTCTAAAGCCCGACGTCACCTGCTGCTTTATCGCGCGCGCCATTCTGAACAACGCAAATCGAATCACGTGCGGTTCGTCTCTGCTCTGCACGCTATATGTGTTGCCTCCAACTCCTCTCGTGTACCTCGCGCTTATAAAAAGGCACGACGCAGCGAGCATCGTTTGGCGTGTGAGCCCGATATACAGGATAAGAACACGGTAAGTTGGCCGGAACTCTGGTATTCCGCTCCCGTTTGCCTCTTTAGTTTTGATGTCGACGGCGCGTCGCTGAGTAAACAAAGCCAAAAAAAGCTATGTCGATAAGCAAAACTTTTTTTTATCATAAACGTCGGTTGCGGGGATAGAATAACGAGGGAAGGCGCCTCTCAGCCACTGCGCATACCTCGGTAACGAAGCCAATTAGGATGCCTCCCGGCAACAGCATTCCACGCGGCAGTTTCACCTGCGTTTGCGCATAGAAAAGCTCGCCCGCTGACGCTCCATATTTTGTTTCTTTTTACAGCGGAAGCTGTTATGAGATTAGAACACGGGTCACGTGCGCCGCCGTAGTTGTCTGCCGCCGCCGGTGTCCGTAACTAGTATTGCAAGAAATAGAAAAAAAACTCGCTAAATGAAAGAAAATAACACCAAGGACACAGTGGCATTCGAACTGTGTCCTCTGCGTGCCAGCCCAGTATTCCACCACTGAAGCACTTTTTTTTCTCTTTATTGCCTTGTTGACTACAGGTTAAGCTAATCTGACAATCATCATCACACGTGTTTCATGTGTGATAACGCATCCAACAAAGGTATTACATGTTCAACAAAGTCGGTAGTCTGTATACACATCTCGCACTTTGATAACAGCTTCCACAAAACACACATTAACGGATAGAACTCTTACATCGCAGTGTCTGTACGATAGCATACTACGCCAAACCGAATGAAGACCAAGTAAAAATATAACATCCAAATTTTGCACAAATATGGAGTTCACCACTGAACCACGCCAGTGGTCGCAACACGTTTCTAAACTGGCCTTAGGCAGGCTTGATGCCGGGAAAGGAATCCCATTAATATGAGTAATAAAGAACATCAAAGGAACAACCAGGCGTCACACGCTGCTAATTGCGTAACGAGTGGGTTTTCCAATGCTCCAACCCATTAGAAAACTTGTTCTTGATCACCTATTATAACTGCGGTGCATATCGACTTCAGGCATAATTCTTCATCGTCGTCAGCCACTGCATAAAAAGAAAATTGCCCAAAATTCCTAGCAAGTGTGTAGCGGATACCACTCTTCTCCAAAGAATGAAGAAGTATAAAATAGTGAATGCTGGCCTACTGCACAAAAGTTATGATTTGTGAAGTAGTTGGTACCCAGCAAGTGGTAGCAGTTACCCCCCCCCCCCAAAAAAAAAAGGCTCTGAAAGGCCGCTCTTCGAGCTTTCGTTGTGACACGCAGGCCTGGCGTTTTTCACTGTTCCGTTTATTTGGTTTGTAGTTGTGTATAGAAGCGAATCGTAGAATGTTGCTTTTTCTTAAACAAGGTTTAATTAGCGCGATGCTAGCCCAAAATGAAGCCGCTCAGCTTGGCGCCTAAAATTGGGCTAGTTTGTTCCTTTTCGCTTCTTTTAATCTTAAAGAAAATAAACAGAACAGGAAGAAGCAAACAAACACAGAGACGCTCCCACTTCCATTGCGCGTTTTTTTATTTAATTGTTTTTTTCGCTGAAAATTTATACAATGAACTCGAGGGCTGTAAGTGCGATATTTAAATGAATAAATAATCAAATAAATAAATAAATAAATAAATAGTCTGCGCTGTGTCAAATCATCAGCGATGAACGAAAAGAGCAATGCTGCATAAGTAACAAGGTCGCTCACACAGCATACTGCCCGCGGGAGGACAAGAAACAGGACGACGCAATGTGCTTGGTGTCATCCTTTTGTTTTTGTTTGTTTTGTCTGCATGTCCTCCCGCTGATAGTTTGCTGTCATAAATTTCCAACAAGCCCGAGCCGCCACCCTTGTGAACGCCTACACAGAGCATATGTTTGAAACCGTCGCTCAATAAGAAGGCACGACGCGTGTCGCTGTGGAATCCCCCTGCATTTGCTCAGCCTGTTTGTTCAGCGTACGCAACACAGGAACGCCAAAAACTGATTTCCTCTGTTGCACGATTCTATCACCGACCAATGACCGATCAGGTTGAGCTATGGGTCCTTGGCCTGACGTCAACGGCGGAAATGTGGTTACAGGAGCGGTCGTAGCTCTCCCTCAAGGCAGTAGACTATATATGCACGTCTTTGTAGAGTTTCGTTGCCCGACGTGACGGGACTATGATGTCAACTCCTTAACTTATCATATTCATTCGTTACCCTTTCGTTCCCGTACTTCTCTTCCTCAGTGCATAGTAGCTAGCCAGAGCAAATTATCGCTTAGGCCGGCTTCTCTGCCTTACTGTAAATAAATTCTCTCTTTTCACTTGCCCTGTTGGCCACGAACAGAACCATAAAAATAGATAACAATTTTTTTTCAAGACAGAATAGCCCATGTAATAGAATTTTCCGAATTCGTGACGTTACTGGTCCTTAGGTCGTACTGATGAAAGGGCAAGCTGGCAGACAGCGCTAATTAACATAGCGTACAGTCGCTGGAACAAAAAAAAAAAAACCTCGAAGTATAAATACACAGTATGGGAGCTGAAAACTTTTTACGATATATCATTTATCAAATAGCTCCAGAACGAGAAGTCAAATCAATCAATCAATCAAGCAATCAATCAACGTAATTTATTATAGGCTATTGTGACAGGTGTGCATTACGGTCACTCATTTCGACGAGCTACTTTCACCTTCATTTTATCTAACCTTAACCTTTACGTACATAGTACTTACCCATTTTACACCTTCCCTCTATTTCTTGCATTCGCTCTCTGTTTAGGACTCGCACAAGGTACAACTTCCACGCACCAGCTTATGTTACCCTTCCTCCCCCGCAAAGATTATCGGAGGGTTGTATGGGCGTAAGTACATAAGAACAACACTCTGAAAAACAGCTGCCGCATTGACCATAATATCTTTTCGACATTAGGCTCACTTTGCTCAACAACTTTTCATAACCCGGTTCTCATCCTTCTACGCGTACATGTCACCATTTTGGTAACACGACAATATCTTTAGTTACCACAGTGCACCAATGCAGTAATAATGTCAGCGATGCGCCGCTCCAAGCAAAATAAATAAAGAAGAGAATCGACAGACAAGACCGGCACGCCTCCACACTCATTTCACGCAGTACCCGTTCAGACTCGCAGCAAAGGTCGGAATATGGCGAGCCCAAACAGACAAGGAATGCTCAACCTAACGGCGTAACGAACGTTGAACGTTTCATCATTTCCTGTCGTCACGGGATACGATAAACTTCTGCACAGTCACAGTGACGACAGCAAAACAGCGACGCGTGGAAAGCGAAAACTAATACGCGTCGAGAGAGGAGAAACGCGAGACGGGCGAAGCTCAATTTCGCGCCGCGGGAACGGGCTCTCTTCGCTCGTTAGTGTCCCCGCGTCAAACGGGGTGGATATCTGATCGCTTATTTGACGCGGCGATGATGTATTGGCCCTCGCCCAACCTACGAAGAAATAAGATAGCGGACTCTTAGGTACCTATCAGGGCGGTGCTTCAATCGTGCGTCGTGCACCTAGACCTGCGTATCGTATTTCAGTATCCATGCCAAAGCGACGGCTGTAGTATTTTTTTTTACTTCGTAGTTGGCTGGTTGCTTCATCCAAAGTATCACGCGTCTCCATCCTCTTTTGATTTCTGCCTTCAAACAAAGAAAGTACTTCTTTCTTTATGCGTTGAACGTGCGTCGAACACACGTTCTTTCTTGCGTTTTACAAAGCAGGATAGATGAATATAGAGCTATATATGTGCAGGTAATTTTCTTTTCGGTTCTCGCTCGTACGTGGTGCAGGGTTACCTATACGAAGTGTGCCGTCGTCAAGCGGGCAGGTTTCCCACGATGAACTTTATCTACTAATTTATTCAGCATTGTACGTATAACGTTTGTGGAATAAAAAAAAAAGTTATATAACGAAAGTAAACCAAAATTCGGGGTTTCAGCACAAACACTGAGCGCCATTGAGCTTTTTTTTTATTAGTCGGGGTGCGCGAATATCTATAACCTGGCTGACTAACGCGGTCTTGATAACGTTTGCTGATGTCGACACAGGCAGCGCTTAATTGTGTTTGCGAACGCAAGCCGATAGCACGCATCGGGGTAATTTCCCGTCGCTATAGCAACCAATCCGGTGGGGCAAAAGAACACCACAAGTATACTGAAAATATGTTCACCACAAAAAGGGAGACCCAGCAATAAAGACTGAGAAATAAAAAGTGAAGATAAAAGTTAGGCGTAAAAGTATGTAATCGAGACTTCATAAATATCTAAATCAGTCGTCGCAGGCAAAAAAAAAAATGTTTGTTCTTTCACAAAATATTCTGTACACTGTCCGACATTACTCGAGCCGTAATGCCTTAATCTGGAACACAGATTTATGAACACTGTGGGCCGTTGTCATTCTCTGCTGTTTTATTCATTGCTGTGGTTGTCTTCCCTATCATAGTTTGTATGAGAAGGAACGCACGAGCTTAGGTTCTCCTCCGCAATATTAAACAGAGGAAGTAAAGAGCTGGGCTGAGAAAGCAAAGATAAACAATGGGCCGGCGTATAGAAGCGAAAGGGTTTTGCAATCATTAAAAAATAACACCAGACTAATGCGACTATCCGTCTCACAGTATATTTTACCTTTTTTTTTTCGTGCATCCCCTTTCATAACCAGGTAAACGAACCATGGTAAATTTGGATTGTATTTCCTTTTTTTTCTTTGAGTAACGCATATAAACCAAACGCTCGCATAAAACAAAAATTCAGCATAAGTAAAGAATAAAAAGAAAAAAAGACCACTATTACCTCTCAACATAGCTAGCGTTCTAAAACCTACACACATGCATTCGGCGAATACAGAAAAACAACCGAATCAGAAAACACGAAATCACGTGGTACGAGCCCTAAAACGCATTCTTCGACCGTCCTTGCTAACCGCATTAATCTTCTACGCTGAAAGCTTACCGCCCGCTTACGTCTCTATTTCAACGCTGGACGTGGGAAACGCTCCAAATGTCTCCGCAGTGCACTGGGATGAGTAAGCACCCCACCGCTTACACCGGTCGCAGAGAGACCGCAAAAACAGAAAAAAAAAGAATATAAATTCGAAGCGCGGATAATTCACGCAGGCAATTTTGTATGAGCGTTATTTCCGTTTCGAGACCCGTCCTCCCTGCGTCTGGGGAACTTCCTGAACAGCCGTAAAGAAACATAAAATAAGCGGCAGCATATTTGGCACGCGTGATAGATGGCGGGCCAGAGCGACCCTGGAGACACGTGTTCCGAATACGAACTCACCGACGTTCAGCAAAGGGTTTCATTTTTGCCCACTTACACGCAGAAAACTTGGGCGCGCCTATGCCAGGTATATGGCGCGCCCCGCGAGGCTGGAGAGCCCGAACATGCATCTAACGCTCTTATGACTCCATGTATATATACTTTAGGAGACCATATAGCACGCGTTCTATTATGCATCGTGAAAGTGCGCGCGCAGGCGAAACTTCTTGCGTCGGCATTCGGCATAAACGCACGCGACATGGCAGTTTCTTCTATGTCTCTACGACCAAATGGATGAAGACATGCGCGAAACTAAAGGCAATGGAAGCGGCTGTCGAGAAGGGCGATAGAATGGGTTCGCCACGGTGAGAAGGAAACACACCTCACATTAATCCTGAGTGGAAGAGGCGAGATGGAAAACATTAGGCATTCATATATAGCAGTGTGTTCATTTCGCATAAATGAGGTCTAAAGGGGAGACGACTGTTCTGATGCAGAGGTAAACACGTGATGGACTTTCGGTTGCACCTGCACGCTTCAGGATAATCGCGTAGACAGCAGCGATACGACTTCGTGGGCGGACTCATTATGGGTACTTTGGCTCAGAGGCTTGCGCCATGGATAAGACGCATGTTTTTTTGTTCAGTGTTGTCATGAGATGTTCCATACTGATTAGTTTTGCACCAACACGCGTATACGCAGTCCCGGATGAAAAGAAAAAAGACAAGAATAAAACAGAAAAAAATTCAGTCAGCTCCACTTGGCAGACACTAATGAAACAGCGAAGCTAACGACGTGCAGTGGGGTTCCATGAAATTTGAATGAAGTGGGTTGAATGAAGTAAGACGAAATGGGGATAAAGTGGTAATGAAGTTGCGCGAAGTGGGTGAATGTAGTGGGATCTGTAGTGGGCGTAGTGTTGAGTTGTGAAAGTAGTGGACATGGGGGGAATACCCGTAGAGAGTTTTACCCACTTTCTGTGGGCAAATCTCACTACCATCTACTATCTACGACAGACTCTGGACACTAAAGCCTTACTGTGAAACACAGCTTCGGCGTTATAAACAAACGCACATCTCAAGGTTGACGGAGGTACCTTTCTGTACTACCATCGAACACAGGAACGAAGTCTGTGGGACAAATAGAGATTTCATTAGGTCATATATGTTATACAACTAAAGCATTTTTTACAATCTCTCCAGAGGAAAGTAACAACGAAAGCTACTTGAACGTTTTTTATTCAGGATATATTAAGGAAAAACCATTTCCGCTCTCAACTTAAAAAAAAAAGCACTACTAACTAGAACCACCTATCTATCCCGTTGCAATATCCTACTTTGACTGCATGGTTGTTGTTCTTAAACGTTAACCAGAGCTGTAACCGTCCAGCTTATTATATACTATACTCGTCAAATGCTATAAAAAAAAAAGAAACCTACGAAGGCCATAGTCATAATATTGAAGCAGCAACAACAACAACAACAAAAAAGCACGGAAGATCTGCGCAGCTATTCATGTTATATATATATATATATATATATATATAGAGAGAGAGAGAGAGAGAGAGAGAGAGACGCCATCTTCGCTTTGCATGATCTGGAACGCATCGGGTACACACCTCCACTCCCGACGTGGAACGAATATAGCTCTTGCTCCGGCGCGCACTTCGCACGGAGCGTGTAAGGTACGGCCAGAATGGCAAGCATGCAGCCGCGTGTTTTTTTTTTTTTTTTCTCGTAGCTGCAGCCTTGAGCTCGCGTGCCGTGACTCCCCGTAGCTCGATGGCGAAGTCACGCACGTCCCAACATCCTTTTGCGCTCCCTCGCTCGTCGCCAGACATTAATTACCCACGCTTTGCCACAAGATTGATGGACGGGCCGCTTGTAATGGCGAGAACAGAGGCTCTCGGTTGTGTTGCAACAGCGTATCGCCTGTTAGCACGCAACACGAGCTTTCGCTACGTAGCGCATACAAGAGCCACAAGACCATTTCCATGAGCGAAGCCTTGTTGCTTGTGTAACACTATTTGCACACGGTGTCCTCCGGTCCGGACGACGCGACGGGTATTGCGAAGGCGGTAGCAACAGCTCCTCTAAACAAACTATTCAAAGATGAGAGAGAGAGAGAGACCGAGAGATGAGGAGAGGAGATGCATAGAGTAATAGATTAGACTAGATCAGGATATAGTAGATAGATAGATAGATAGATAGATCGATAGATAGATGCATACGATGCATTAGATAGATAGATAGATGCCTAGATAGATGCATAGATGCATAGATAGATAGATAGATAGATAGAGCTAGATAGATAGATAGATAGATAGATAGATAGAGAGAGATGATAGATAGATAGATAGATAGATAGAGAGAGAGATGCATAGATAGATAGATAGATAGAGATAGATAGATAGATAGAGAGAGAGAGAGAGAGAGAGAGAGAGAGAGAGAGAGAGAGAGAGAGAGAGAGAGAGAGAGAGAGAGAGAGAGAGAGAGATGAGGTAGTGAATATAGGAGGCGACATGGATGGGGAACAAGAGAGGCGAAGGTTCGGGCTACAGGCCCGGGCGCACGCACGCCTTGTGACGCCGCGTAAATCAAACTGTCACATACATGAACTGATTTTATTGCTCCAATTGTCTCATACTGAGATTAGTTTCGATCAATCCGTCATTTTGCTGCTTGAGCTGAGAAAACCTGCGCAGGCCGTGTATTGCGAAGGCGACGTGTGCCACCACTATAGGTTTCTACGCACAGGCCTAGTTTTTCTTGGCATGCAATGAAAGGAACGCCGTTCTTGGAGTTCGGGACCGATGAGCAGCGCGGAGACGGGGGTATATCTCCCGCCCCAGCCCGTGCATAATCAATCATTTCCTTCCTTTCGCCTGTCGCCATCGAGGTCCACGTAAAGGCGTCCTTTCTTTAAACCCCAAGTTGGCATCGACTGCACATTTCTCTTTTCTGAGCAAGGTGTACATGACCTCGATGCTTCGGCACTGTTACTTTATATTGCGTTACTTTGCGAACGAAGCTAGTTAACGCAGTAGCTGCAACAATATCTCTCATTTTCTTCTTCTTCCTAATTTCACGACATAGGACGGCCGTTAAGGGACAATTTATTTTGTTTGGGGGGAGGGGGTGGTCCAACTACCCCCTTTCTAGTGAATGTTCGTGCGTGTGTTTGTATGTATACGCGCCTGTACTATATCCATACCAATTGTGAAGTGATTTACTGTGGCAGAACTGAGAGTTCGACCTGCATCAATTTTCTGGCCTGCTACAGCGTGCACAGGAAAGGGGAGGTGGTGGTGAACAAAGAGAGAAGCTGTTTACGTTGAAGAAGAGAAAGGGGGCGATGAAGCAACACCTTGAATGTACAAAAACTATTTACAGTCACCTGTCGAGTTATGTCTTACGCAAGAAATTGTTCAGCGCTTTCAGTAGTAATATTACTTGAGGTTTCATACGTCCCGAAACCACGATATGATTATGAGGGACACGTAGGGGAGGGCTTCGAAAATTCTGACCATCTGGCATTCTAACGAAGTCTGGTCTGTATACAGCACTTTCAGGATATCGCGCTGATGGCGATGTGGTCGTCCCAACAAAACTTTTTGTGAAACTCGTTGCTTCGTAGATTGCAAAAAGCGGTGACCGTTGACTTTCTTTTGCGTGATAAGTCGTCGTAATCCGCCTGTTCCACGACGCCACGGCGCACGCGCCATTCCCTAGCGGAAATATCGCGTAACAACTCCTGGTCTCGGAGGCCGTCGTTTTAGCAATGCCAGAAGGCCTTACCAAAACGCCAGAGGGCAGCACAGGAAAATGTAAAAGAAGGATTGGGACTGTCTCCACGGCCGATATAACGTGTATAGGTTACTTACGAGTGAACGTCACACCTAGTCGTAATCTGTGCAGTAAGCTTATACGGCTACATTTCTTGGTCGGTGCTATTCCAACGTGCATGACTTGGTCAATTTCGCGATGACGAAGTCGACGATGACTTTGTAAAAACCAGCAAGCTGCATGTAGCTTCGCGGAGGAGTGTATACACAACGGTGTCAGTATACGGTCGAGAAAATGGAATTAACAATAATGTGGCGTTATCGTGAGCCAACCTATAGCCTCTACATCGGCTTGCTCGTTTCCATGTAGGTCGCAGTGCCCTGGAATCCACTTATGCCTTATTCAATGGCCATTTTTCAAGGCCACATCGTAGGATTGGGCTACCTCTTGAGGATGAAGATTACATGATCCTTGTTGAAGCCTCGAATCTATGACATACAAAGTGTATGTTAGTAATAGCTAGGGGGTCTCAAAAAGATTTTAGTTCAAACAATGCTCCCGTTCCGGGAGCCGAAACGCATATACATTGTTTATCGTCTTGTGGTAGACGTCCTCGTCTTTTTCTTCGACGATTCTTTCCGAATAGACGGGTGTCGAACGAAGCCTTGATTTTACACAAGATGCAACTACTTCGTGGAAAGGAGAGTGGGGTGGGGTGGGGGATTTGAATACGCAAAATACTCCCTTTGGTTACGCCACAGAGAAGGAACGTGCTTGTACTGTGTGAGCAGGCATTAAAGAAAACGACATCAATTCTGCGAGGTGAAGCACGACCATGGTGGCCAGGTTCTTCTTTGAAATTTCTGGCATATGGACTGGTATTAGCGAAAACATATCAACGTTCGCATAAACGTGTAGATGCACCCCCTTAAAAAACTTCTCTGGCAAAGCGGCTTCGTCGATGACAGAAAAATACAGGCCGAATCCGCAATTCTTCGAAGTACCAGTGAAACTAGTTCGACATTAAAAAAAACATTTAAAAGTAACCCGCACATGTATAAAATGTCGTGACGACCGTATTTGGCCTAATGTCACTTAATTATGAAACTCACGTGTACTAGAATGATGTTACCACTTGAATGAAGATAAGAAATGAGACAATAAGCTGACGATTGTTTCGTACTGCCAGCCAATCGCCAAGGCTTCCTTACCGCAACACGACAGAATCAACGCGATGCAGCCGGGATCCTCCTGCGCACTTCGTTTGAGCTGCTTTGGGCGCTAGCTGCAAACGATATTAATCAGAGATAAGCTGCGAAGATCATAAATCACGAATGGTGAACTCATACTTTCAAAAATATAAATAAACTAGCTTCACTGACCTAACGTCGAGAACTAATTAAACTACAGAGCTTGCGACAGCCACTGATTGGATGCTCTTTCCTTTCCTAATCTTTCTTTAGTCGATAAATTTATTTCCATTTACACTTTTTTTCTTTCCCAAACGTTTCTGTCATCTGCTCTACTTTTTTGGTGTCATTTGCCACGGTGCTTTGATCAATACTCGTGATATTAAGCCACTGATGCTGGGTTAATTTTTCGCGGGACAATCTCTCTGTCTTTCTTCAAACTCGTTTATTTTTGTGTCGTTCACTATTCTGGATCAACAGGACGTCATCGTTGGCGTCCACACGCCAATTTCCGTTGATGCTCTCGGCGGGCAGTTTGTTCACGGAAGTGCAAGCACGACTTGAGTCATTGCCAAAAAGTCCAGTTATAGACAGCTTGCTCCCATTTAGTGGAGCTTATGAGAGTAGTTGAGCAGGCCGTTTTTCTGTGGTACATACCCGCTAGGTATTGAAAACTACGCCCAGTATGGTTTAAAGCCGACTGTAACCACCTCCTATGCTCAAATGGATTCTAGAGACCTATTTCATGTTTGCAAGCAGCGGTAAGTGCCATCGACACACTGAGGCGCTTTTAGCGACGTCGCTCGAAGCGCCTCAGTATATGTCGTCGGCACCTACCGCTGCTTACAAACATGGAATAGGTCTCTACGCAACTAAGCGGTCACAAGTCCGTTTGGAACGCAGAACGTGAATAAACAGCACTGGTATCGTGGCCTCACACTGACGTGACTTCTTCACACGTGGTCGTCCAAGCACAAACCCCATCTTAATTCTATCATGCCTTTGTTTCTCTTTCTGCCCAAAAGCTAACATCTCCAGGCGTGAAGCGCGCATGCGATAAAAAACATCATTGACGTCAAGCATTCGTTTAGTGCTCCATAAGTCCACACCTCAGTTTTCTCAGAAGAAGCAGCGCAATCGGTAATATTAGTGCACGCTTTCGCTGGTCATCTCAGCGCGGCTGCTATGCAGTGAGGAATCTTGGAATCGGGGCAGCGCAGTGTACCGTATACATACAAGTGCTTCCCATGTCAGTAAACGTAAACGGGGCTTCCTTAGTTTGTATTTCGCTCACTATGCTCACCATTTTCCTGGTACCACAAGTTGCCGTTAATAGACTAGAGGCTAATGTGCTTCATGAATTCATTTGCACTAAAAGGTCAACGTCCTTTTTCAAAAATTCGCTTAGAGAAGCAAGTTTTCGTGTTTATGCGTAGAAAGTACTGAAGCAGATGATTTATTCACTTCAGTAAATAAAGAATCCAAGAAAGTGCGCAAAGGCTTTTTTGAATACTGTAAGAACAGCAACATTACCCTTATGAAAATTCGTGGATTGCGAGAATAGTTGCCTTTAATATCTTGCCATGGCAAAAAGCACGCAGGCTTTGTAAAGCAGCCACGAATGAGTACGTGCGTGAACATTTGCAGCCACAGGCTTCCTATACAAAGAGCCCTCTTTTAGCGCTGCCGTTATCTCGCGACGGTACTAAAAAAAGTGTCGAACATTTTTGTCTGATTTTGTTATCATATCATTAGTAATATTAAAATTCTGAAACATAATCAAAATCCCACCGTTCAAAATTAATGCTAATGAGTTGACGTGCAACCTCTGCGACCTGCTGATTTTAAACTTTCTTTGAAATACCCAGACAGCACCAAGCTGCTGAAAAGTTTCACAAATATAATTTTCACACAGTTAAGTCCTTGCTGAGAGCTAACTGCTCAGAAGCCTGCGCACGAAAATACAGATAGAAAATAAAGAACTAATAATATACACAACCAATAGGCGTCTTGAGTAATTTTTTATACTACGCTAACGGCTGCAGTCATCGTTCATGAAGGCGTTCTTTGAAGCAGGTGTATAGGAAAAAGCAACAATTTCTTTCGTGTTCGCGTCTGAAACACCTACACGTTATGCTATGTTACGCCATGTACATTTTTTTTCTCTACCTGTCCATGGCTCACGGGGCTTTATCAGACACCACTATGTCCAAATATATTTCTCCCTGGACAAGGAACAACGACAAGAAGAAAAACATTTTTATATTCACTATTTCATGACGCACCGCCACCACAAAAGGCTAAGCGATCGTTCACCAAAGATTAATGATTTATAAAATCTATAACAAAGGACACGAACATCATAAACAAAAAAAAATGAGCAGGAGAGTCATTGAGTGTGTGAAAGCACCTTAATCTTTTTGAAGTTCACCTTCTCGGAATACACGGCACGTGCTGTTGGCATTCTCAAGAAATTCCGGAAACCTCATGTGGCAACGCTTTCATCGTAAGCATGCTGAGACGCTAGTTCACCTTGCTATTGAAAGGACTGAAAAGAACGAAAGTGAAAATGCCGGCTGAAGCCTAGACAATTAATGCACAGAGTTCTTGAAAGTAAGCCTTTTCAGCCTGCGCTGCCCGGCGACATTAACGACATTTTTCTTTCTTTTTTTTTTTTAATCTGACGTTCAGCTCTTGCTTATCGTCTGAATGACGCGATTTCAAGAAGCATAAACCTTCCGAACAACGTTCTGCTGCAATGCCTTTTCACGCCTCTTTGTGCCCCAGGTGAAGAACGATATTCCCAGAGTTGAATAGATGGCAGTGAATTCAATTGAAGCCAGTATCTAACAGGACGACGTTGCGCGATAAAATATAACGAGGTTGAATTTTGGTGTCCATGCAGACATGTATAAAATGTATCATGCCGACGAAATAAGGCAAAAAAACAGGCCGGACGTGCTTCCTGACAAGGCCTACATCCCAGGTGATGAGACCATGGGCCTCCTCAATATGACTGATTATGTAACAGTAGATATTAAAAGAGAGAGACATGGGGGGCAGATTTTTTAGCTCGTATTTACTTTCGTTGGAGCTACAGTAGGCTTTCCTCTGCACAACTTGCTGCCGTAACACTATACAGGTAAAATAAGAGCCTTCCATGAACACCTCCCAGCTATAAAACACGATCTCGCGCAGCCACAATCACCGCATTCTACGTACCCCTCTTGCACTAAGTTGATCCCGCAGGTATGAATATGCAACTATGTATACCGAAAAAGATCTCTATGTCGTCATTCGAAGCTCCGCCTATGGTCAGTGCCGAACCAAAGAAGGCACTGGCACCCCGAAAAAGAGGAAGTAAAAGGGTCAAGAGAGGGCTGAGTACAGCTGCGCACGCAAATATTACGAAGCCTAGTATTGTCGAGGAAACACCCATGCCAGTCCCACAAAGTATTTTCCCCCTCTTGTTTTGACGGCGGCGCACGTCGGCTATATTGATCAAAGCGGTTCTTTTGCTGTCACCATTCTTTCCCTAGAGGTTACCCCTTCGTTCGGAGCCGCCCCAATGTCCTTACGCGCTCTGCCTGTAGACACACCTATGGCCTCTGCGGCCCAAGAGTATACTCCCCCTCGCTACCCCTTCTATTCCCTTTCGTACAAGACCGCCATGACGAAATCTCCACTCGATCGACCGAAAAGCAGCGACAGAAGCAGCCGGACTGCTTGTCGCGTCTCTTACGAAGCAGCCGGAACCAACGTCTCGCATTGTGCACGACGAGCAGGATACAGCAAGTAACCCAACAAGCACTGACCCAGGAGGCGTGCCCTTGCATCAAACAAGGGCCACTCAGTGAGCTCGATGTGTACACAAGCGTATATGTAGCTCATCTATGTATACCAGGACTCTCGTCGTAGCACGTCAACTCCAGAACCTTCGCTATATCGCGGCTCTCCAACCAAGGCTTCAGAGCTCCAACAAGACGTGAACGGCCCAGCGTACTGCACGCGCTCGAGCCGCCGCACCGGTCACCGCGGTTGAAGGGTGTCGCCACACTCTCGGAGCCAGTGCAGCGCCAGCTCAGAGATCAATCACCGCCAGCTCTGCCATCGGCAGCAGGCTGCGATCCAATCACAGTGTTCCCATGTCCATGGTTTTCTTGTTTCACGTTTCCTTTTCTTTCCACTACTGTGTTTCTTTCCCCCTTTCGCTAAGACAGAAGAAAGACAAATGGCAATGAGAGCCATTTTCTTCCACTCGGTCTCCATAAATATACGCGTTGTAATAATAATAAAAAGAAATTGGCCACGCATCTGCGTGCTTGGCTGGCAAGGGTCGTCGAAATACGATAGTCTTTTTCTCCGAGGAGACATAATCAAACGTTTATTTGACATTCTGCGCGAGAAAATCGGTTAATAGGTGCCGCATCAGATATGGACGCTATCTCGTAGCAATTTCAAAAAACAAGTTTTTTTTTTAGAACGCAGAGCCATTTGTAGGTGGCAGCACCATGTCTTTTTAATGAAACGTAGAAAG
Organism: Rhipicephalus microplus; assembly: GCF_013339725.1. Taxonomy (NCBI): domain Eukaryota; kingdom Metazoa; phylum Arthropoda; class Arachnida; order Ixodida; family Ixodidae; genus Rhipicephalus; species Rhipicephalus microplus. The sequence continues at coordinate 161,169,072 of NC_051171.1, read as the reverse complement.
TTGATGTGAAGTGACGTAAAAAACAAGGAAATATCAAGCAAGTACACGAGTTTTCGATTCAAACCTGTTGTGAAAGAGTAACCTTAGATGAGGGCTAAAACAATGTCACCCTCAAAAGAAAGAAAGAAAGAAAAAAAAGAGAGAAATACAAAAAGAAAGAAAGAAAAAGAGAAAGAAAGAAAGAAAGAAAGAAAGAAAGAAAGAAAGAAAGAAAGAAAGAAAGAAAGAAAGAAAGAAAGAAAGAAAGAAAGAAAAAGAAAGAAAGAAAGAAAGCATACTATATATTCTGTTGCCAAAGGCAGGTCAGCAATATAACTGACACACAAGCAAGACATCTACAAGTGGAAAGAACAGGTATCCAAAATCAAGCCTGCCTGAAAGACAAGAATGCAGCACAGAAGGACCGGCAATTTCAACGCTACATTTTACTCCCATGGACGGTGTTGACCTGCTGGCTCCCAGGGTACGTGTACAAGGCTTCGAGCAAGTGCAAGCTTCCACCATTAGTCATCTGTTATACAGGAGGGTTCTCATGTGCGACGAGAAATGTCGTGAAAATCACACTATTCGAAGGCTGGTGGAAAGCGACAGACGTGTTTTTAACCGCATGCAACGTTGTTTGCTACATTTTGGGCACTCCTTTTTAAGCTAAAGCGTGTTACAAATACAACCGGGTCGACAGCTGGGCTCTAGGATGGTACGTGATACGAGGACACAACACATGCAAGGCCACGATAACATGAAGCCGTCTTCAATCTTTGCATTTCTGGCTGCTTCCCAGCCTCAATCGTATCATATATAAGCCAGACACCGAACAAGACATGTCCCAAGCACCTATGCTTGCGTCATATCGCCCACAACATCGCTGCGAGGTATATATGAAAGCGTGTCATGACACGTATTATATTTGCGTATATGGATGTACGGATGTTATTTTTTTTTGGACACTTGGCAAAGAGCTATGCGAGCAATAAGCTCTTTGTCTGCATTCTCGAGGTAAAAGGGAATGAAGAAGCGATGCGAGAACCAAATGCACCAGAATCACCCCCTCCCCTCACGAAATAAAGTTACTGTCGTAACAGAGCGAGAGAGATAATTGGATGCACGCCCAGCCCTGTAATCACAACGCTTATTAAGAACTTGATAGCCCCGGTAACATAGACAAGCCAGCCGTTGAGCACATTTGTTATTTAGATCCAGTTCAAATTACTCCGTAGCCGTACGAAGCAGCTTTTAAACTGTCGGTGCTTCCTTTGCTGTTGAAGCAAAAATAAGTTTTGCTCGACTACACATTCACATATTAGAGAGTTTTAGTACTGCGTACGCTGCGTACGTGGCGGCGTTGCATACGTAAGGACGCCACGTTCTGCGTAGTGCGCATGCGCAGACCGCAACGCGCACGTATCGCATTACGTACGCAGCCGCTACGTACGCACGCATGAGATGCGTGCGTGCGTACGTATGAGGTGATCGCGCCGCTCTCGAACAAGTTTGCGACAGCGCGAGACTTCGTTTTGCAAAATGGCGGCATCGAAGGCAAGCACCGACCGGCTCTGTGGCTTAAAATATGGCCATAACCTGGCTATAACACTTGGATTGGCTCACACTGGCTGTCAAGAACACGTGCTGCTATTTTGATCTACCAGATGACGCAACACGCTTCACGCTCGTTACGTACGCGGGTACTACGGCGTATACTAAAAGCCGATTAGTGGCAAACGACGCCACGTAACGCAAGGCGCTTGCGTGATGCGTACGTATACAGCAACATTCCGCAGTACTAAAACTATCTATTAACGACATCCTCTTTGCGAAGGGTGCGTGGTGCAAGAAAGCTCGCGTGCTTCGATTTGCATTCGTGCTAGAAAAGCCAGCTCGCGAGAGATAATCTGTAGCCCGCCACACAAGACAGTAGCGAGAGAGAGAGAGAGAAACAACATTTATTAAAGAGTCCGGCGATGATAAATCGGGGCGGGCTTGAACCCCTGCCTAGGCATCGGCCGCGAGCCCTTGGGCTCGGGCGGCTTTCTCGGCTCGCTGGACGGCCCATAGTTGTTGTTCTAATGCGGAGCTGAGCAGAGCCGCCTCCCAGCGCGCCCTGTGGTTTGTACCAGCGCGCCCTGTGGTTTGTACTGCTGACTGCGTCATTGAGACTCGAGCACTCCCATAACATATGCCCCAGGGTTGCCCGGGAATCGTATGCGTTGCATTTATCTGTCGAATACAGGTCAGAATAACACAGGCGAAAGATCACTGGATTTGGAAAAGTGTGCGAATGGGAGGAACGTATGACTATCTACAGTGAGATTACGCAGCACTACAAGCTCGGTAGGCGTAAATACCCGCTACCACACAGCAAATTCACTAAGAAGCGGTCAGTTGCATGGAGACAACTCCAAAAAGACAGCAGCGAAGCCAGAAATTTGAGGGGGGGGGGGAGTGGGGAGAGGGGGGTCTGAACCGCCGTATATGTACGTATCGTCCTGCGCGTGTTTGTATGTGTATGTATGCGTGTTATAACACTAATTCTAACCAATTTTGGGGAGATGGGGTGGGGGGCTGGTTACGCCAGTGACGCAAGACATCTTTTATATCGGCCGCGTTGGCTTTTTACTTTAATTTTTATGAACTAATGAGTTAGCCAATGTCGCCAATGAAAACTAACGCTATATACTCGGTGTCGGTGTCTTAGAAAGCGCTCTTTTTCGCTTTGCTTCTTTTTTTTCATTCAGGCCTACACTTTATGCGCACTTTGTATTTCGTTTAAGTGAGCAACTCTTGGTGCGATTTGTTTTACCAATGTAAAATGTTAACTATGCCACTTCGTTAATCAAGGAAGGCATGCGAGAGGACATTAAGTTCTTTTTTCCGTGACATACGTATAACAAAATTTAAAAAAAAAAAGATGGAAATGTGCCGGGAACAGTCCAAACACCTGGGAGGTTGCATGCGCGCGATTCAAGGCCCCGAGCGGGCAGAGCCTTTACTAACGGGTGATGCTCTTAATCATATTAGCGTATCAGAGCGTAATATTCCAAGAATCTTTACGTTTCTTCATGCTGCCGACCGGCGGACCACGGTTGTACCGAGAGTAAACCTAGGCAGTCCCACAACTCTCGCGAAGAAAGGAAAGTCTGACTGGTTGACAGATCACGTGTGGCCCAGTTTCCACCGCCAAGTGATGAGTTTTGTTCAGTGAACCCAGCGTTCGCTATTCATTTCCTCTTTCTCATCTCTACAAAGGGAGACACCAAGTTCCTCCTACTGGCGCAATGTTTATGTTGTCCGCGGACACAGATATAAATCCCGGCCGGTGTTTTGACTCGGGTCTGTTTTTAGCCCCCGCGGAGAGCCATGGTTTCTTTCTCCCCCTTCCCGGGACGCTGCCTAGGTCGCAGCCGTGGTTTCGCCGATGCGAGGTCGTATTGATGGATCTCGGTGTTGACGCTATACTCGAAGCCGTCGTCTGGTGCACGCAATGCCTTCTTTTTATCAGCTCTGATTGATTGATTGATTGATTCGTGGAGTTTAACGTCCCATATGATTATGAGAGACGCCCTTATCAGCTATCCATCCTAGGGCTAACGGTGTATACGAACCCAGCGCATCCAATAACGAGTGTCGTTCTCGCGTAAACATGACACGAAAAAAATAAATAAAAAGAAGGCTCTGTCCACCATTCCTTCCACAGTCCACCACACGTGCCATTTCCCGATCCCAGCTTGCTTTTTCACGGGGCACGGCTTGTGCGCGCTTTAACTATAAAGACCCCGCGCAATCGATCACAATAACCAAGCACATAACCAATCTGTCAACAACGTGAAATTGCGGCGCTAACTGCTCTTTGTTAAACTGCCGCTGGACATGCTTCCGTAAGATGCATGTTCGTGCAGGAACTACCTAATTCGGACCCCATTCATCGAGTGTATACATAGCCGTCGCCTATTCAAGAGCTACCATTACCTAGTTCCGCTTCCGGTGGAGTACATTAGCGAAGGAAGTTTAAAAGTCACTACCTTCCGTGTTAGCTTCCATGCTGTTTCCGCATTCAGGAAGCGACAACGAGTAAATAATTAATTAGTCATTCCTGCTTTATAAACCCTCTTGTTTTTCTTTTTGATCTCTTAGCTCGAGGCTGTTCCAGGACAATTAACAATGAATATAAAAGATTTTCTGCATACTGTGACTTTATTGTTTATATGGTGTCTTGTGTATAACGTCTGTTTGCAGTGTCCATATATGGGAACTTGCGAACTCGTGACATGTAGTTTATATTTCACTATGTGATGTACCATTGATTTCAGAAGCTTTTCACGTTTGATTGTTTTTTTTCGTAAATGCAACGAAGCTCACGTTACACGCCCACTGGTACACTGTGCAATTACGATTCGAATTAGTAAATATGGAAACAAGAGTGATAAAGCTACCCGGATGGAAAACTACGTCAGGTCGAAATTCAGCCCCGAGAACGTTGACGTCATTACATAAACGTTAACTTTCTTTATTGCCGTTTTCTTCTCAATCCCCTAAAGCTTAATCTTACCCGCGATGCAATCGGCATTCGGGAGGAAAATTCTTTGCAGAAGCTGGGCAATTCACGTTCACTAAGTTCTTACGTTACGAAAGCGCACACCCACATAGCAGAGTGATTCGACTGGATCAACTGTCGGACCAGATAAGCGGAATCAAAATAAAATAACAGCGTAATCTGCTGTAGAAGTAGAGATCGCCAGTTATTGATTAATCCTCTGGAAGGATCTAGAGCAGCGTGAGGCAACACTCGATGCTCGCCGAAGGCATTAGCAGCTTCGTAAGCTTTGCAGCGGAAAGGCCCAAGAGTCACCCAGAGGATTACCGTTTAATACGAGGACACTTTTATCTTCTCGCTAATATAAGAGAAAGAGGAAGCCGAGATTATTAAAAGCATCGGATTTCTTGGCTTGGTTTTGCCTCGTCATACTCTAGCTGGTACAGATTATTTTCGTTGCTTCCGCTAGTGATCACTGAGATAAGTGCAGGTTAGACGAGGCTTTTATTTCACCGACTACCAAACGGCGCCCAATTACTTACAGTGCAAGTATTTATTCACGCACTGCGCCAGCAAAAATATTACAACTCGACTTCTTACCACTAATACTCTTATTACTGTTAATATTATTTATTATTTGGCCAATATTTTACCACGGATGTGAAACTGAGTATAAAGTTCTAATTAACAACCTCATTGGAAGCGGAAATTGAGCTAAAAGCATGTCGGCGTTGCTATCGGTATTGGGCGTTAGTTTTGCCAGTTTCTCGTCAAAAAAAAAAAAGCAGACATGCCAACCAACGCATTGGTGAACTCTTAACAAAAATGTTGGCTACTTGCCATGAAGTGCATTCCGCAGTGTGAACACACACTAAGAGGAGGAATTGAAGCGCAATGGAAAAATACAAGTTCGTTAGAGTTGCGTTGACAGTCAATACCAAGAGTAGACCTAAAGCTCTGCAAGGTAATGCTGAGGACCACTTATCAATAACGTCTCCTAATTATGTGGTTATACAGTGAAATTTTTTAAGCCCGCTCGCCTTTCCCTGTAGAGTACTCGCCGACCATGGCACAAGTAATTTTCAAAATTTGTCGGCGCGCACCACATGACTTTCTCGTTTTTCATCTAACGTTCTTGGCGTTCTCTGGGCTTTCGATGTTGGTGGACCGTATGACGAACGAGCTCGGTCACGAAGACACGTGACAAGTGGTACCGCGTATAAGGTCTCTTGGGCCGCTGTTTGTTAAAGCAAACGCCGAAGCGCCAGCGCGACAGCAGTTGCACGACAGGACACGGGACGGGATTCACGCTGTTAGAACGGTGACCGCGGTTCAGGAGGCACCGAGATGCGGAACGGAGCACGCGTACTGTCACTACAGCAGCAAAAAAAAAAAAAAAAGAACGCCGCGTGTTACTTGGGGAAACGCAAAAAGAATGGAACTCCACGTGGAGTCGGATTCGGCCCGCTCCACCGAAACCAGCGCCAAAACGAAGACAAAAGCAGACAGGAAACGCAACTGACAAGGCATTGAGTAAACAAAGATTAAAGTAATGCAAGAAAGGGGGGCGAAAACGACAGAAGGAAAGAGCTGGGGAAATAGGGAAGCGAGTCGCTGAAGCCAACCCGCAGTGTTCCCCGCCCGTGCACTCGAATGCGTATAGCCCCCTGCACAGGGGCCGAAAAGCGAAAGCCACACGAATGCAAGCGACAAAGAACGGCATAAAGCACATTGCGAGGTTGAAACGAAGGGTATGAGACGCCGTGGAAGGCAGAGAACGGTCGTCACAATGTAGCCGAAACATTGTAGTCGTCGCAAACTAAAGAGGAGGAGGAGGAGGATGAAAGAGGTTCAGGAAAGGAAAAGAGGCAACTTCTGGAGCCCATGAGCATGGCTCAGCGTTCGTAGAAGATTGGGGAAAAGGTATAAAGATGCGCAGAAGAGTGGAGAAGGAGAGATGTGACGGCCGATCCGACACGTGGAATACCTTGCCCCGGAAACCAACCATCAGCCGCGGAATCTCGTCGGCCGTGGGCGACGGGTTCGGGAGCAGCGGTTGCAAGGGCAGCGTGGGAGCACGCCATTGGTTCGCGTCCTACGTACTCCCGGGAAGGGAACCTTGCCGTAGCACGAAAGCGGGTAACGCGCGTAGGCTCAGAGTGAACTGTCAATACAGCAGCTTATCTGCAAGGTCACCGCCTTCTTTCGCCGTTACAACTGCACATTACGGGGCCTGTGAAGTAAAGTGCACCAACTATAGCAGATTGCCTCTGTCTCGGGGCACAACTTAACAAGGTGACGATGCAATGTAAAAGTTTCCGGAGAAGACAAAAATGACGCCCTTTCTGCCTTCTACTTTTTTGTCAGCAGCACCAAGCTACTATGTTGAGCTTCAAGCGACTTCGTGTTGAAAAAAAAAAAAAGGCGCATCTCTGCAAAAGTTTTATCCTTGTACCAACCACACTACGCACGCATGCCGCAGAATAAAAATTATTATATCGACGGACATGGTCTGTTAGAATGAGACTTGTCAGAGTTAGTTGACTTGGCCTACTGGCGCCAATAATGATTTTTTTTTTGTTTACTCCGGAAGAGGGTTTTCGGGTGGTTTCCACTGATTTCAGGTTTATGGAAGCCGTGGCAATTTATTTCCACAAAATCGATTTTGTACAGTGCTCGGTACGTTGTACTAATTTAAAAAAAGGGACTCTTTAGTGTTCTTAAATGTTTTGTCAAATGATTGGGTATGCCGTACACTGTGTCCATCACTCCATTTTTTTTCTGGCACAGCATGCTCAAAGTACAGGCCTACCTACCTACCTACCTACCTACCTACCTACCTACCTACCTACCTACCTACCTACCTACCTACCCACCCACCCACCCACCCACCCACCCACCTACCCACCTACCCACCTAACTACCTACCTACCTACTGACCGACTCACCCTCCCTCCCTCCCTTTATTTCTTTTTTTCTTTCTTTCTTTTCGAAAAACGCTTGTGCATGCCAAATTCCACCATTTAGAATCTGAAACACGAAGCAGACGTCGCACAAGTTGTCAGCTGTAAAGACAGCCGTGTACGTTTGTATAGGACGCCTATAAATTACAGAATTATACTGGTTACATTCTGCGATGTCATGTGTACGCTTTTCAACATCAGCACCGTTGGCTACGTGCGTCTTTATTCCTTTGTGACGGCGCGGAAGCGAGACAATCACTCACGACGGACAAATTGCCGCAATTTTATTTCAAGTCTGACATTCATTCAGGAGACAAAAGAGCACTTTGTTTCCGCCCAAGCACGAAAATCGCGAGACCCTACACGAAACGTCGAACACGGAAGAGGGCGGACGCGTATACACTGAGCAATATAAAAGAAAAAAAAAGCAGCAGACCAACGCATTCGTTCCACTCGTTAATCAATTTAAAAAGTAAGAAAAAAAAGGAATGTCTTTGTTGTCCGGCTGAAATACTGCCTAAAGAGCGGCGCTATTGTCCCGGTAACCGAAACAGGTCCGACGGAGCGCGAAACTATTTATTTTGATATGGCTGCAAAGAACTGCCTTTGTTTCCATTGTCTGCAGGATCGCCGTCCGCGTCGGCAATTAGATACGGCCGCCATTTCCGCCACTGTACCGCGAAGCTCGAACTTCGTGCCGCTTTGTCCTCGGTCAGCCACGGGGCGAATTATTTCCGGCAACGCGGTCGCGGACAGCCGTGTTGACTATTGATTTCGGCGCCGCCTGAAACTCGCCCCACATCGCGCAGCTTCCTTACAGCCGACGCGATGGTGCAGACGTGGTCTCGTAACCATGGCATAACGACTTCCGACAAAACATATGCTGCGTTTCAGCTGACGTGCGCCCCGCCGCGGTAGTCTAGTGGCTAAGGTACTCGGCTGCTGACCTGCAGGTCGTGGGTTCGTATCCCGGCTGCGGCGGCTGCATTTCCGATGGAGGCAGAAATGTTGTAGGCCCGTGTGCCCAGATTTGGGTGCACGTTAAAGAACCCCGGGTGGTCGAAATTTCCGGAGCCCTCCACTACGGCGTCTCTCATAATCATATGGTGGTTTTGGGACGTTAAACCCCACATATCAATTAATCAATCAGCTGACGTGCTCCTCCCCTTGTCAAGTAACAAGCAGGCCGCGAGTCAACGGGCGTCCATGGGAGAAGATGGCAGTGAACTCTCAACCTACTTTAGACGTTGAGCACGAGAAACAGACGGAGACGCTCAATTGATGCGAAATCTCCAACCGAGGTCCACTGAGACGATTGTAACTGTCCAGGCTTGAGGTTCCACTGCATCCGAGAAGTGCCCTAACGATGTCGGGGAAAAGTTCAGTCCATTAAGGTATCAAAATGTTTATACCGCATCGCTGATCAAAGCTGCCCTTCTGCACGATCGCGAGCTGCATCGCAATCCCCCCCCCCCCCCTCAACAAAAAAGGAAACTAGGAAGATACTTTGGGACTGTGATACATAGTTCAGTTATATAACAAAAAAAGATGGTCTTCGAGCACGTGCATTCTGATGTCCTTTGTTCAGTTTTTCAGCATTTCGTTTTTCTTTTAAATGCGACGCATTTTCTAGCGAACTTCGGCGACCTTCAGCGTATCTATCTATCTAGCCGCTTACGTTTGGGAACTCTCATGGTCACCCCCATAACTTGGCGTCAACCAAAATTAACATGGGAGGGTTAGATGGTTTGAAGAATATGCCGCGCTGGTCAAGACGTGGACAATGTCACAATACCGTCGCGTACATTGTCAAACACTTCCCGTCAGACAGTGGCACCTATACCTACGGGCGGGTATGTGCCGCTGGTGTGCGGGTATATATGTGCCGCAGTTGATTGACACTTAGTATCTATCCAAGAATGACGAGAACACAAATGGGCAATTTTAGCGCGCGAGCGCTAAGAAATACCCGACATCGGTAGCGTCGACCCGACGAATGCAAAGAATAAATGCCAGTGTCCCAGCTGGAATCGAACCCGAGCATTCGGCGTGGCAATGAAGCATTTTATCACAGAGCTATGCCAGGTTTTGGAATCAAATAGACCGTAAACATCGTGAAACGTCAATAGTGGTTGCAGTGCTGCCTGCCCATTTTTATAAAAATTACATATGTACTCCTTTGATACAGTCGTCGCGTCGGGTTAACGTCAATCGTGGTTAGTTGTCATGCGCTGACGTTGATTTATGTCGCATTGTCCAGGGCCACCATACTGGCGAGCACCAGCACTTCATATCAGCTTCCGATGTTGCTCATACGCATGTTCCACTTGGCATCGTTGCGCATGTGCAAACAACTGGTTATATAAACATCTGCAACTCTTCAACATATGTCTGTGCGTGCAACATTTGTACATATATTTAGCGTCACTTCATGACGTATCGCTCAATAAAAAAATTGCGACACAGTCACCTTCCCGCCGCACGCTTCGCATAACGTCGATTCCCAGACGTGTACGTGGGATCTGCCTCATTTCTTTTTTTAGCCGATATGTATAATGCATCATTTTGTTTATCAATAAAAATCACGAAAAGCGCTTACGAAAACTGACTGAGGTTTAGCTCTTCTAAACTAAGTTGTCATCATCGAAAGATATGCTTTGCTTGTTTTTGAGAAAATTACGCAGATACAGTTTCAGTAACCTTCGTCCGCTCACGTGGTATTCGTTACTGCTGCGACGACTCTCAGCAGCGGATCACGTGGCGTGACGTCATGCCTGCCACAAGCGCATTTCGGCAACTCGTGTTCCGCCAGCTGAGGGTCAATGTGACGCGATGAATTGCTCTGGGAGACATGGAGTAGTAAAGATTTCCTTCTTAAAGAAACGACGTAAAGATGGACTCCGACGGGTACAGGGATAATTTGGAAAAGCGTCCCCCGGTTGAACTTAGGTAATAAGTCGCAAATTAATTTTAAGCGGCACACCTAGAAATCAAATATTCAGGGAATAGAGCGCAATAAGCGCTCGAGAAAGACGACACCGACAAAATCTGGACAGGCTTTGATGTTCGACTTCTTTTCCGTTCACTCAATTTCCTTTCAAATACTGTATCGCTGTGGAATTTTCCTAGCTACCCTTTTCTTTCTCAAAGTTGTTTTTTTTTCTTCATGGTTATCATTGAAAGTTCTACACATTAAACATACTATATGCGTGAAATAAGGCATACCTCATACGCCCAAGTACAACTTACTGCGCTGCTTTTATAACCAAACACATCAATGAAAAAACCCCGTATCAAGTTCCGAAATTAAGGTATATCTTACGCATTGCCAATCGTTCACATCTTATGTAGCTACACGTCCGTCTTCTGGAAACACTTGTGCGCCACTGGTAGTTTGCGTAGAAATCAATTACGACGCACAGCCAAGCATACAGAGCCTCACCGACGGCGCCAAGAAGACGTGTCCTATAAATACGGTAATGTAATAGCGTTCAAATGCGTTCATGCGGTCGGCCACGCAGTGACCGCATTAATACCCCGCAACACCAATACAACACTAAACCAAGCAACTTCAAGAAAAGCAGCACCACATGAAGTATGAGATAAAACAGTTCATACCTGGAATTGGGTCAAGTACTGACGGAGGAAGAGCTTCGGGTTACCGTGTAAACACCGATTGCGTAAACATTCTTCTCGAGCATTTGCATAACACGTCCATCGCTCGACAATTTCGTAGTGTTTTTCCGGGAACCTCGTGACCTGGCGCTAAAGTTATTCGCTTACGAAAATGCCTTCTCTCTATATGGGGCTCAGTAAAGACCACCGCAGCAAGCCAGGAACCTGCCATAATTGTGTTTACTTGCACCTCCATAAGCCTCGGTCTACATCTTCAACGCAGGAAGTTAGAAGCTGGCTGCTCAAGTTGACTCGGTTAGTGTAATCCAACGCACTAAGCCTCGAACGCAAGCCTACTGACTTCGAAGGCTTTAAATTATTCGAGAAATGGCGCCCAACGTCACTTCTTCAGAAGCCCGCCGATAGGTGCTAACGAGAATTTACGGATACAATAAAAAATAAAAAAAGAACAGTAGCCCAAACATGGAAGCTAGTGACTACATCAGGTTAGTTAGCAAACTAATAAAGGTTAAGAATTGGAGGAGAGAGAGAGAGAGGAAAGTAATGTGACGGTAACTTTTTTTCAGTTAATAATAACATACAGAGGTTCACGTGCCCAACGACGATATGATTTATGAGCACGCCATAGTGAAGGGCGCAAATAATATAGACCATATAGTGTTTTAAATATACACTAGAGGGAACTCCGGCGCTAGTGTCTATGGGAGCTGCAACGCACGGCACTTCAGCGAGCCTGGGAATGATGGGAAGATTGCTTAATCTTCGTTCTTCTGGCTCCGTGTGCGTTCGCGTGGCTTGGAGCTGTTTTCTCACGAAACGAAAATCAGCAAGTGTTCAGCGGTTGCGCTTCACTACCTTATTCTTTTAGGCTTACCATTTCAAATCGGCTCACGAAGTTGCGAAGGATTCGTTCTTTCCGTCGAAACAAAACAGAAACACAGCGATAAACGAAGCCACCCGCAAGTACGAAGACTATAGGCAACAATGATTCCCGTGGTCACTGAACGATCACAGCGCCAGAGTCCCCCCTCTAGTTAATTTTAAGAAACTCTATGATACAGCTAGACCATCTGGTGTTCTCTAACGTTCACTAAAATCGCGCACTACACAGGCCTCAAGCATGTCACTTTCACCAAAATGCGACCGCCGCAGCTGCGACGTTCGGGTACACAGCTGAGCCCCGTAAAGACTCTACCACCGTGGTGGACAGTAAGTCAAGACACATCAGTTGCATTTGAAACAGCTTTAAGGCTATAAAACTCGAAATTCAAAGATCGTAGGCGACGCGTTATCTGCTGCTTATATTACGCAATAATGCTTTGATGCTAACAAGTTACATATATAGTTCGACTTTTGTTGCAAATCGTTCGATTAGGAGAAATATCCTTATCATAGGCCAAACACACTATCGACAGCATCGTCAACACGGTCCGAAGAGGACAGGAAAAGCGACTTGACCTTAAGATATCACTCATAGAGTACGACTAGTATGTTTAAAAAAAATAACTACTTCCGGCTGTCGTCAGAAGCAAGGGAGGGCTATAAGACAGTCTATTCAGTCTATTTAGTACTCGATCAAAGGACAGCGCTTGCAAAGCTTGCGAAAAGCCTTTTGCGGGGATCATCAGCAAATCCCCAGAATAAGGGAACTCTTACGTCTCTACTCGGGCAGAATCTGTTTTTATTTCGCTGCGCCAGCCCCGAGGGTTCGTCTCTGCTTTTTTTTTTTTTTTCGTCGTACGTTTAGGCAACACACTACTTTCTCTTACGAGTGCATTTTCTTTTCCTCGCATTTAATTCATCCCCTTTTCTATCTATCCCACAGCCGCGGCACACACACGCCTTTCTTTTTCTTTTTTCATTTCTTTTGCTCGAAGGTCACGAATGCCAAGATTCCGCGCGCCTCCTGTATTCAGAGCTTTGCGGCCCCGCTTCCTAATGCCGCGATACTGATCGCTCTGCAGTGGACAGATGCGACACGCAACAGCATTTCAGGCGTTGGCAGGCATCGTAAGAGAAAAAAAGAAACGAAGGCGAGCATCAATCGAGTTCTTACTGATGAAAAAGCATTGATAACAAAAACAAAAGACACAACAACAACAACTAGACTCGAAACCCGAATAGAAGAGACAGTGAGAGAGCATCATTCTGCGCATGAGGAACAGCACCTAACTTCTTTAACTTTCCACTTTCGTTACCGGTCTTATATATTTCCTTACCGTGAGGAAAATGGGCTTTTCCTGGGTTAAATTAGGTCCTTTTGTTGAAAGAAGTACTGCATCTAATAGTTTATGTAATAAATAAACGAAAAGCAGTATCCAGGACCTTTACACCCATTTGAGTTTCATTATGAGACAGACAGACAGACAGACAGACAGACAGACAGACAGACAGACAGACAGACAGACAGACAGACAGACAGACAGACAGACAGACAGACAGATAGATAGATAGATAGATAGATAGATAGATAGATAGATAGATAGATAGATAGATAGAGATAGATAGATAGATAGATAGATAGATAGATAGATAGATAGATAGATAGATAGATAGATAGATAGATAGATAGTAGATAGATAGAAGACAGACAGACAGACAGACAGACAGACAGACAGACAGACAGACAGACAGACAGACAGACAGACAGACAGACAGACAGACAGACAGACAGACAGACAGACAGACAGACAGATAGATAGATAGATAGATAGATAGATAGATAGATAGATAGATAGATAGATAGATAGATAGATAGATAGATAGATAGATAGATAGATAGAACAGAGGAGCCAAGTTATCACAACCACTGTGCACTGCAATCAACTGCCAGTTATGCACGTGTGTGTGGCGGTCCTCGTTTACGAAGTTTCCCGGTCCTGGCCCATTGGCTGAGCACAGATTGCGAGGCGTGCTCGGCGACGGCTGTGACGGCGGAAGGCTTATTAGCGCCGGAACCTTGTTTACGCTCAACATTGGGGAGCCGGACGAGCCAAGACCCCGACACGCGGTGGCGGCTCACTCTCCCTCGAGACGGAAAAAGACGCTCGATGCCGTGCGACGCTCCAGCCGTGCACGTAAAACGGGACTCGGCTGCTGCGCGCCTAATAAGCACGCGAACTGCTTTTGCTGCTGCGGTGGCCATAGTCCGCTCGGCCACTGCGATGGACGTGGAGCTGAGTGAGTCTTCGTCGCCGAAAGTTGTGTGCACCATCGAGGAAAGCGAAGACTTCGCATAGACGGTGTAATAGGTTAAGACAAGGTATGCTTTCCTGTCGGGTTTCTCCAAACGCACTGATATTGCTAGGGAGGCATGAAGCGAACGAAGGTATACAACAGCAGCATCTTGCCGGTACTTACCTACGGAGCAGAAACCTGGAGGCTTACAAAGAGGGTTCAGCTTAAATTGAGGTCTACGCAGAGAGTGATGGAAAACGAAAATGATAGGCGTGATCTTAAGAGACCAGAAGAAAGCAGAGTGGGTCAGGGAACAAACCGAGGTTAAGGATATCATAGTTGAAATGAAGGAGAAGAAATTGACGTGGGCCGGGCACGTAGCACGTAGGCAGAAGAACCGCTGGTCATTCAGGGTAATTGACTGGATTCCCAGAGAAGGCAAACGCACGAAGGGAAGACAGAAAGTTAGGTGGGCTGATGATATTAAAAAGTTCTCGCGTATAACGTGGCAACGAAAGGCACAAGACCGGGTTGATTGGCGCATCATGGGAGACGCCTTTGCCATGCAGTGGGCGTAGCCAGGCTGATGATGATGATGATGATGAAGAAGCGAACGAAGATGAATTAAGAGCCAGAGAATCTGATAGGCGGGTGAGTGTGTTGGTCAGCGTCTTGACTCTTGCCTGTGTTTTTTTTTTCTGAAAATGCATCTTGTATACACGCAACCAACCCCGCAGCAATATTACAACTAACCGAGGTCTGCATATTGGTTAGCTGGTTATTGATAGGGTGACGATCTGCCGTAGAAACCATCTTGGTAGGAAGCGCAGCAACTGTTACACAGAACACACTACACAAACGGTTCTAACAACACCAAAAGGCGTTGTTACAACACACAACACCAAAAGGTGTTGTGTGTTCTATGTAATAGTTGCTGCGCTTCCTACCAATATGGATTCATACCAACTGCAGGCTGTAGAAAGGTATCTGCACATAGAGAGCATGTAAGTTGATATAAGGTATACTTTCCGATCAGATTTCGCGAAATTTATTCATGTCATAACCAACCACGGCCTCTACGTTGTTGACAAGCTCCTGATTTAGGGACCGCATTTAGAAAAATCTGCCGTGAGTGTGTTTTCACAAAGTTCGGCCAGCGTTACCATTAATTTGTCGCGCATCGTGATTGGCTTAAATATCACCTTACAGAAATGCTTAGCTAAAGAAGTTTTTGCGAATACATGTGGGCTCATTTTACTGAACTAAAAGAGAAAGCGAGAGAGAGAGATGTCATTCATCCGTTTGCAGCGCAGACCTAAAAGGGAAATCACACGGGCAATACAGCACAATTTATAAATGAATCTCTGGACCAAAATAGAGATTTAATCGTCATAATCGTCATCATAGCGTTAGGAAGGCGCTAGATTCGGGTTCGAATCCTAGGCCAGGACGAGTTTCTCCTGGTTTCGTGGAAACAAAAGGCTTATGCCGATTCTCTTTTTTCCCCTTTTCAAAGGCCTTCTCCTATTCAAGCTTACGCAAAGCTGACCTGCTCTCTCGGTTTATTCAGTGGCTCTATGTCGACGTCGAGTAAAATAAATGTCCACTTTGCGCAATCTCATTTTGTAAACGATATAAAATTGTTTCTGTTTAACCAAAGAAGATGCTTCAACTACACGTTATATTCTTCATCTTCTGTCTAGCATGCGTAGCGGCATACTTAGAATCTTTTCCGCCATTCTGCAGCAGCCCTCCTCACACAAGTCTGCTTGTAATGTTTTGTCACAACACGCATTGTTCAGCGCACACTAAGTAACGGACCACCTACTCAATATATCGTAATCTGCGACCTGGACGGATCGTTCTAGTCCATCCTTTTCTATCCTGTTTTACTACGCTTCACGGCAACATTCTATTGCTGCTGCCAAGCAGAGTAAAGAAGTGCGGCACGCGAAAACATCCGGCAAGAACATCGACACTTGTCACAATGTGACGGCACCACAAGAACAATTCTACCGTACACGGCGGCTTTTTTTTCTTTTTTTTTTTTTGACAAACTCTGCCTTTCAAGCTCAGACCGTCAGACACGCGACGATACAACAAAGAGAGGCCAGCGAACAGCTTCAACACACACGTCGAACCACGCGAGTACACGTCCACGCCGCGACAGAAACAAAACTCGCAAGGAGAAATGGCGTATACAGGCTAAAATGCGCGCGTGTTCTATAGTCGTGCGCCTGAAAAATATCGGATAAACAAACTTATCTTTTTTTTTTCTCAACTTGCGAACGAACGGAAGTCAATTTATACAGGCGCGCCTTTTCGTAAAGGCGCGGAAGGCGCCGACCGCACCGCAATCAGTTTTCTTTTTTTTTTTTTTTCAAACATGCACAGATTCGGGGAAACGTCGGTGCGGAAAGTCGACGAGCTCGGCGGATTATGGCCTCCCGTGTATGGCGCCGCCTATGCGCAGCGGCGCAGCGCGAGAACTTTTCCGCTACAGCGCGAAATATACTGCCCTCCAGAGAAACACGCTAGGGAGAGTGCGGTTAGGGCGGTTACCGAGATCCACGTTCCTATATAGATACGTGGAGCACCACGTAAACTGTGCAATTATCACAGGTCGGCTAGTTTATACAGATGGCCCCTTTTCTTTTTCGCCCAAGCTGTCGCACATCTAAATTTAATGAAATTTCACCTGGTGCCGTCAACGACAGTGGCTTTTTGAATTAATCAACTTTTGGTTAATAATAAAATCTATCTATGTGCTGATCAGTGTGAACTTAATACCAATCTTACTAATATACTTGAATGGTGCAAGAACTGGGAAATGGTGTTGAACGCCGACAAAACACTGTATCTTCGCATAACACGAAAGAAAGTTCCGTACGACTATCAATACACACTAGGAACATCGCCATTGAAACAAGTCACCAGTCATAAATACCTCGGTGTCACACTAACCAGCAATCTCTCGTGGAATTTACCCATTGACAATATTTGCTCATCTGTTTTTCGTAAGCTATGCTCCTTAAAACACAAACTCAGAAATTCCCCTTCTAACGTCAAGCTCCTCAGCTACTTTACTTTTATTAGACCTAAGCTCGAATATGCCTGTATAGTCTGGGACCCCTACACTAATCACAACATCCGTAAAATAGAAAGAATTCAGAGAAAAGCTGTAAGGTTTATTTACTCTAAATACTCACGTACTGATTCTCCCTCACAAATAATGCTTGCTAACAAAATCCCCAGCCTCGAATCCAGGAGAAAGTGCTTCCGTCTTGATTTCCTTTCTTCACTAAGTAAAAGTGCACTGTCCATTGACCCATCTCCGTTCTTGTCACCGTTACAAACAAGACCTACTAGGCACCACAACCCGAATGCTTTTGCCCCATATTTTGCTGCTACTGACCCCTTCAAGTACTCTTTTTTTCCGCGTACGATACAAGAGTGGAATGAATTACCCCCTGTATAAGTGCCTTGTTTGCTTGTATTGTTTGTATTTTTGCATTTTATCTTCTTGTGCCCCCCTGCTTGGTCCTAACCATGGTCTGCAGTATGTATTAAATAAATAATAAAAATAAATAAACCCAGATTTGAACAACTCTCTTGGCGTTCACGGATGGTGCAGCGTAGAAGTAAGCACATTATGCTGATATTAGCTTGGGTTTGTTCTATTCTTTTTACAACAGTTAAACCAACCACAGTTACTTCGTGTCACTGTATAATGAACACGAGGCCTATAAAATCCTATATTGTACCTATCACGTCGAAGCCGTTGCGATTCACAAGTGAATCGCGATAGAATCGCGATATATAGTGCCATTGGCAAATGACACCCTATGTATTAAAATTCATGTGTATATTTTTTATGCAATATATGCTATTCCAACTGTTTTATCTGAACTGCACTGAGCATGCTTTGGCGTAGAGAGTACGCATTTCACAGT
Source organism: Rhipicephalus microplus (assembly GCF_013339725.1). Classification (NCBI taxonomy): domain Eukaryota; kingdom Metazoa; phylum Arthropoda; class Arachnida; order Ixodida; family Ixodidae; genus Rhipicephalus; species Rhipicephalus microplus. The sequence goes on along the minus strand of NC_051171.1, from coordinate 161,150,815 downwards.
CTAATTAGTTCTAGCGAACGCATTGGGTGACCGAATCAAATGGCATTTGGCTTAATGTCACTCAATTTTCCCATGTGGCACGGCGCAAGTGGCATTAAATCATAATAATGCAATTGACTGCGCCCACGTAGCACTGTTATAAGTACACATACGCAAGGATTGTAGAATAGCGAGAGCTTGCATTGGCGGGCTGAAGAAGAGAGCCCGATGAACGTTTTTGAGAAGAACACATGAGGGCACGGGCGGGTATTCAAATTCTTTATCGCGCTGTCGTTGCGAAAACTTCGCGCATCTACGGATACCCGCATGCATAATTTCTTCTTGTTCTCGAAAAAGCTGTGCTCTTGAGATCCGCAAGTTCAGTTATTCGGCCATGCCTCCTTCGAGAACTAACGAAGCCTCGTCTAAACGAGCAGCGAAGAGACGTCCTGATCTGCGAGGCGAGGAATCCAGCTTTGACGAGTTATCGACCACGCGCCAGCCGAGGACGGGCTAACGCAGCGTGAAATTAGCAAAGGCTGACGAACCGTGAAATGAAATACCCACTTTGCACGTCGGCAATAACATGGAAACAGCGTAATGGCTGTCGCCGAGTGTTCTTTATTTTTTTCTTTCAGTCACATACGTATACCCTGATTGAGAGAATGATCCAGAAGGCTTCATTGCAATACTAAGGATGATTAGCGAGGAAACAGCCAGTAAATCGTGGTTTTTTTTTTCACTTGAGGCTGTTGCGAAAGACGGGCCGATCCCGCCGAAGCCACCACTGTTGAGAAAGACGGCGACGCCAACACGCTCCCGAAGGCGCCACTGCTTTCAACTCCGCCGGGAAGGTCACCAGCCGTTTGGTAGCGTATGTTTCTCAGCTCGCGACTGCTTCTGCGCAGAGCTGATAAGACGAGCGGACGAGACGACGGTGAGTTAAACAAGGTTTATGTACAGCATATATACAGAGGCGTTACAATTTCGGCACTGGGGCCGACAGAGACTCGAAGAGCCGAGCTCTCCTCTCTAATACATAGGTCAACTTTTCGCCTAAGACCGCCGACTCACACACATGTCGGCTCTCCGACATGGGGACTCCTCTCTCGTAGGACCGCCGATCGCGACGCGCCGCAGGGCTTCTTTTATTTACACCGGGTCCAACCAAAATGTCCAATCAGAAGCGCCGCTGGTCGTCAGGGAAGATTCCTCCAATGGGGTCGCCGCGCCATGCGTCAGACCACCAGACACGAGGACGCCGGCTCGCTGTCACGTGCGCCGCTGACTCAATGCACGTGGGCCAGAGAGGCGCCGCGCGTGTTCACGCCGTTGAGATGTTCGCGTCAGGCGGACTGCGGGCTGGCCTTGACCCAGATTGCCTTTTTCAGAGGCACGGACGTTTGACGAGAACTCGCTGGCATAACAGCACCCCCGCCGCCAGATATTGCACCGGAAAGACGAGCTGCTTCCACGGGGCTCGGATGTCAGGTGCGCTCGTTCGCCAGGTCCCTCCAGGTTCGCCTCCAGGGCCATGAGGAGAATACAGCTCCAGACTGTTCCGGGAACACATCCCATTTTTGACGACGGATCCCAGCTCCACTGGCTTGTCGCCACAACTTGCTGGCCAACTTCGCTCGTCTCTGCTGACCATCTTCGGTTTCAGCACTTGTCGATGGTTCTGCAACTTGCCAAGAACGGATCGACAACAAACAACACACGACACAAGCAAGTGCCCTCGGTCACCCGACAGAACACCAGACAAAATATAGTACAACATATACCTATCTACGTGTCTATCGGAATTTTGTTCCCTCTACATCAAGAGGCACATGTGGGACACAAAACTTTTAAAGTAAGAACTTGAATTTTTCACACTTACAACAACGCAATGAATTAGAATGCCACATAAAGTTGGCCCCTTGAGATCACTCTGAACGAGAGCGCTCAGCCCAGGTCGTGATGAGGTCAAAATTTTGCCCCGAATCGCCAGCGAGAAACCGAAAGGTTGAGAAGGTACTAGCTAGAACGCACTGCTCAATGCACCTGCATTAGCGTATGGCTTTCTCTTTCTTTTTTTAGCGAACGTCAAAGTTGCCCTGTCGGAGTACCACGCTCCATCTCAGTAACCGGCCACTTTTAGGCGACGATACCTATGCGGTACCAAAAGCGGCTCACACTTGCGACGTTGCACAGGGGAACAACGATACGGCTTGCTACTGATTGACTCCTCACCGCCTAGCTCGATATCGTGTTCGATCACCGTCGTGTCTCCGGGACGGTCCGACAACACATACCCAAACTCGGAAACAATCTTTCTCAGGTCCTCTTTCTCAGGTCCTCCTTCACTTAAGCTAGGCTCTAGGTTTATCTGCTCCCGGATTACTTTCGATCCCCCTTCGATTACCTCACTAGAACTCAAATTTTCTGCTTCCTCTTCCTCTGAAGCCTTCAACAGCTGATTTACGACCGCTTGATGTGGAACATTGGGTTTCATCAAGTTGTAAATTTTGTTCTGCCGCCTTCCTACTTGCACCTCATAATTTGTATCGCAAGGCTTCGATAATACTTTGGCGGGCCCTTCCCAATCAACCTCAAGCTTGTTCCTTTTGGATGGCTGCAGCAGCATTACCTGATTATCAACTTCAAAAGCACGCTTCTTCACCGATTCCTCGTAGTGCTCCTTCGACAGCACTTTTGCCGCGTTTTTCTGGCTTTCCACTAGCGCTTCAATTTGGCTTTCCACTAGCGCTTCAATCGAGAGATCCTCACGCTGCTCTCGAATGAGCGTCTCTCGATCAACTCTCGGCAGCTCGCTCCAACTTTCCGCTACAGGCGAGAGCGTTGCAACCCTCTCGCTCTGACTCAATGGCGCCATGTCGTCTCCCCTTTCTACGGAAACCGTGCCGGTCGGTTCGGCGACGGGCCGCTCGCGTGACTGCTCACATGACTCATGCGGAAACTTTCCTTTCTGGGGTTCCGTCGACCCGCCGACAAGGTCACTTGAGAGTTCACCGCATTGAACCAGATCAAGCTGCCGCGATAGTTTCCGCGCTTGCGATCGCGTGAGAGCCATGCACGCTAAGTTGGGGAAGAACGATTTGCCCTGCTCTTTGAGAAGCTGCTCTGAGTTGTTGGAGAAAAGATAAGGAAAACGATCATTTAGCGCGGCAGACACAGCCGCTTCGGTGCGAAGCTCACCGAACGGGCTATTAATGACAACCGTGGCGACTGGTAAGCGAACACTCTGCTCCTCGGCGACCTGCCTGATCCACGCGCATTCTCCTGTGAAGTCATCCGGAGACACCAATGAAGGATGGACAACGTCCATGGTTGCCGCTGAGTCTCTAAGTGCTCGGCACGTTTTCTCATTCACCCTAATTTCTTGGAGATACGGCTCCAACAACCGAATGTTTTTTCCTGATTCTCGGATCGTTGCGAAAGCAAACTTTTCCTGACGGTTTCTCGCGATGTGCCCTTCCTTTTTGCAGTTGTAGCAGATTAGCGGCTTCCGTTTGTTTTCCGATTCAAATGCCTGTGTGGTAGAAACCTCACTCGATTTCTCCGCTTCTGTTTGCCCTTCCCCTACACTGTCCTTCGTAAGAGACGGGTCCTTCTTGAAATTACGATGCGGAGCGGGTCTCCGTTGATCAGGTTTCTTTGAAAAGCCCTCTTTTCTCTCATCATTTTCAACGCGCACTGCCCTGCTGTGCAACTTTCGGCGAGTATAATACTCCTCAGCTAACTCTGCTGCCTTGTTTAGCTGTACTTCACCAAGTTTGTCTTGCAGCCAAAGTTTGACATCCTCCTCAATGCAGCGGTAGAATTGCTCCAATGCAACGCATTCCACCACTTTATCGCGGTCGTCATACACACCTTCGCCCTTGAGCCATTCAATAAATCGGCCTTAAGACGAAACGCGAAGTCAACGTGTGACTCATTCCCCTTTTCAGCATACCGGAACCTTTGCCTGAAAGCCTCGGGTGACAACTTATAACGTCTCAAGAGCACTTCTTTAACCTCGTCATAGCTCTCAAACGCTTCCCTCGACAAGCAAGTTATCGCGTCGGACACTTCGCCGGGAAGAAGAGCTAGCAGGTTCCGCGCCCAAAGAGGAAGCTCCAAAGCGTTTCGCTTACAGACGTGTTCAAACTTGACGAGATACTTCGCCATGTCCTCGCCTATTACGAACGGTGGCAGTTGGTCCCGAATTCTAAAACCGCTGACCTGAACTGTTGGAGAAGCTACGCTAGGCGCCTGCGAACACTGTAGGATTGCCAATTCTAGTCGTTTCAACTCGAGACGCTCCTGTCTCTCGGCCTCCTCGCGACGTTCGCGCCTTTCAGCTTCTTCGCGAGCTTCGCGCCTTTCAGCTTCTTCGCGAGCTTCGCGCCTTTCAGCCTCTTCGCGGCGTGCTTTAATATCCACCCAGGCCTCATCGACTTCCTCAGCCGACACTCCCTCATCCTTCATGATCTCAAGGATCGCTTGCTT